>OX421224.1:10000000-11274375 GCA_949125135.1 Alcis repandata | reverse complement strand
ATAATTTCATCCATAAATTCTTCCTATGAAACTACAGGTTCACATTTACAATCAAGCTGTACTAGAAGCTCTCCTCAACACCAGCACATCGGCTTTATTGGATCGTGTGGACCCACACGCAAAGGAAGCCGATTTCCTAGGCTCCACCCCACCAACGGTGTGGAAACTGCCATTTAGAATGGATCAGCTCCAGTATTATGATACCACGTTCATGTGTGATCCTTCAGCAAAGAGCAAGTAAGAAGTCACTGTTATAATTACTCAAATTTGTACTTGCAATCCAATTGAGTTTTGCAAACTAATCCCATTATGTTTTAGCACAATAAACCCGAACTGATATATTTTTCTAGTGACACCTTTGCCAGCCAATACGATTCGGATCACGAGCAGTGGGACGAACCGCTGAAACGTCGGTTCGGCTCAGCACCTGATGTTACTAAAGCGTCTGCAAGCACACAGACCCTAATCGCAGTGCCGTTCTGCAGAGACCCGACCCAACCAGTGCCGGTCTTGCCTTTGGAAGACCAAAAGGAACCCAGCCCTAAAGCTACCAGTGCCAGTAACAGACCAGCAGTGTACAAAAAGAAACCTGGTGCACAGTCAACGCACAGTTACTACCATCCTCCAGAACCGTGGGTTGGAGCGCGAGACGACACAGACATATTAGAAGACACTGCTCCTAAGCTCCGCAAGGCGCCCCAAACACGGAGCTTATATGCTATTGACACGGTGGATAATGATCCGATAAAAGAGCTGCAAGCCATGGCACGATCAACCAACGATATGAGCGATGATGATCCACCGTTCAATTTCCAAGCAATGTTGAAGAGAACGCCCAGGAACAGAGCCTCGATGAAAAGGTCTGGAGAAAGTGATTCACTGGAGAACCGTGCGAAGCAGACGCCAAGGAAAGCCAAGCAAGCGCCTCCTCCGCCTATGTCTAAAACGCCAGATTTACCAAAGAGAGCACAGTCTCCTTCACCACCACTCTCGATATACGCCCAGCCCACGCCACCGCCGCCTAGTTACACCTCTCCAACTCCTCCACCGAGTAAAATGAGAACACCTACGCCATCCTCGAAAGAACTCTTCAGACAAGACTCCAGAGATCTCATCATTGCAGAACTAAAGAAAAGGGACTCCAAACCTGAACTTATTTACCCAATCATAGACAACAGAGTCGAAAGCGAAAAGGTAGAACTAGCGCCAGGTATAACAGTAGAAGGGACTGTCACGGATTTGTAGAAAAAGATGTTTTATTTTTAAAAATATGTAATTTGTATTGGAATTCCACATACATTGTATTTATATTATAGAATGGCATTACTGGTATTACTTTTGACAATTAAGTTTTAAAGCCATAAGTTATAATATGTTAATTCATAAGATTTTTGTTATATTTATCCAAAATATATAATTTATATCTCAAAAGAGTTAAGTATATTGCATACAAAGTTAGCCTTAAAGCTAGTTATGGCGTATATTTTAGTTTCACACATCTCACTTATTTAATAACACATTCTTAGGGAGCCATCACTTCGTAGAAAAATATATATTTTTACTTCATATTATATTAAAGTACAAATCTAAATTACATTGCTTTGGTAACTTATTATATTTTACTTATAACCTAATGGGAGTGGTCGATTAGATATATCAAAAATATGATTAGTATTGTGCTGATTTTCTAGAAAAATATAGTAGTTTTCCCAATAGTACAGTTTGATATGTTTTTAATATATTTATTTTTAATTGATTACAATTATTATTGTGTATCTCAAGGTTTGATTAATACACATACGGTATGTAAAGTGATTCTACTTTTATTATAATAAGCGTTAATATGTGTTAATACTAAGATGATTTTATTATATTAATAATTGGTGGTATTTATTTTGCTTAGAAAGCATGACTTGTGATTGTTTAGTGAGCAATTCCTTCTTTTGTTCTTAACACTAACATTCTTATTTTTACTGCCATAAATATGTTTAGTTTGTATAAAATATAGTTTTATCATGATTTTCATGTTGTTTGATTTTAAAATCACTTTACTACGAGTATGTCCCAATTCTGCGATTGGTTGAAATTTTATCTCTTTCATTCGTCTTTATACCTCCCCATCTATATCTATCTCTATCATATCCGAGTTCTCTCTTTTACTCATGTGTTCTTTCACATAGTTCATTTAACTTCTTTCGTTCGTTTTCTACTCTCATAATTCCATATTAGAGTATTTTACAGAGTGACACGGCTACTAGAGTAGTTCAGCCGTACTACTTAATAATTCTCATTTACTCTGTAGTATTTAACTCCGATAGACGGTGTTACTATCTCAGAAAACCAATATTTATTGACCTTAAATAACAATGAATGTTATAGGTCTCTCTCACACACACACGCACACAAACATAGTAACACCTCCTTTTCAGACCTCTAACCTACATTCATTTAAAACTGAGGCACACAGTATGAATATTCCCTTATATTAAACTTGTAAAAATATATATTCTTTTTTCACATATCAATATATCTTAAATATAGGTCACTTATTACCATAATACTATATTAGCTTCATTATTAATAATATTAAAAATATGAAATTATGATTTCATAAAGTCTTAAAGTAATTGCCAAATTCTAATAATTGACTTACACTAAGTTATAAAGTTAGTTATATATGACTTATTTTTTATATTTTAATCGTATCATATCTAAGCTCTGAAGACTCAGTCACATTATTGGTGAAATGTTTATAAAAATTAAGTTATATCAGATTTACACCGTTTGATTATTTTTCACATAACATTTTTTTATAGATGTTAGTTTGTTGAACTTAACAATGCAACAATTAGGGGTTCTGTGTCATTATAATAATATATAACGTATAAATCTATAAAAAATAAAATATTTAATTACTAAGTTTCTATGCAGAGTGATTGACTTCAAAGTTTTGAGATCACATGCCTAAATTAACATACAAATTAAATGTTTAGTTATAAAAATATTATGATCAAATGGAGTGATACATATTATTTATATAGGTATGTAATATTAATGTGTAGATAAATGTGTTTTTTTATTATTCGAATGACTCATTATGCAAAATTATTGTACTCCAATAAGTGTGTAATTTTTTTAACATACACAAAAATTTTAAAAATATTGCATATTATTTTTTAGCTTCTATTTTCATTTATTGTAATATAACCCCATGTTTAATCACAAAAATTAAACATTATAAGCAAGTTTTAGAGAACAATAAACTTACATATTACCTTAAACTTAAAAATATCGATTAGAATTATGTGCGAAAACAAACAAGTGTTTATTTATTGTTAACTGGCCTTGTTTAATATTAATGCTGCGACTGGCCAAAGAATTAAAAAAATCTTTGAATAAAAAAAATCTAGACTACATTGTATTTGGTAGATTTTCGGCGATCCCTTTAATTAAGTTCCGCAAAAAGTTACAAAGCTTAAACATTAAAGTTTAACAGGTAGAAGACCAGATAATATCTCACTGTGTATAAGTAGACAAAAATATAAATGAATAACCCCGATAAAAATGAGCCTCATTCAGTAACCAATTGATAGAATATTATAAAGAACAAAAACAAAAATGATGAGAAACTTGATTATATGGATGAAAATCTTGATATATTTTGGATTATTTGACAAAATTCGAAAACGAAACCCTGTTAGTATTTGATAATAAAATGGACCCAACAGACATGGACAAAACCAAAAAATATTTCTATAGATATTTTTATAGCATAGAAAAATAATTATCGCTAATCTCTCTCACAAATACTGATATATAAAAAGTTATATTTTTTATTGTTATTTGACTACCGCAAAATTTGGTAAATATATCTACTATTGCTTTCTTTTAAATTACGACATTCAAGTCTTGGTAGTAAAAACTCAGATCACAAAAATTACCTCTTTTGATTGAAAATGTTCCCGTGTAAAACGCTCCTAGTTTGGTTAAAAATCCAAGTTGTATTATAATCACAAAATTTGCAACTCTGCTAGTGAAAACAGTTTGAAATATTATATATGTACAGGGTTATAAGTAAAGAGTATGGTAAGCCGAAGAGGGCTCATAGTACTCATCATTATGACTACCTTTAGTTTAGGACCAACCCGGAAATTGAGAAAAAAATCAGCGGTTCCATACATTTTATCAAGAACTAGCGGCCCGTCCCGGCTTCGCACGGGTAGACTTTGGGATAAACGTAGAGTAAATTGAAATCGGTCCAGTCGTTCACGCGTGATGGCGTGACCAAAGGTGTTGAGAATAATTATAGGAACTCTTTGTTATAACCTCTATTCTCATGCTATTGCGTAACTATAGCAACCGTAGTTTGTTGATGCTAACTTGTCAATTTATAGTAAAAATTATCAGTATAAAACGCACACTGTTTTGATAGATATGATTGAATTTGAACTTTGTACAGAGGTAATAAAGTGCAAATTGACTCTTGGACGTTATGAACATACCTACATTGCTTAAACAACAGTGAGTGCTTGCAATTCAATATGAACTTTATACAATAGCAATAAAGCTCGTTTTAGTTAGAAAACGTATGGGAAAAATAAAAGGGCTGTTTTTAGGGTTTTTCAATATTTCTGAGAGATTTTCTTAATATTTTTTTCCGTAAGAACCTTCTCCTAATAATAACAAATACAACAAAAAAAGAATTAGTGAAATCGGTCCAGCCATTCACGCGTGAGGCCGTGACCAAGGAAAACGGGTTTCATTTTTATATATATAGATTTTTTTATGGAACAGCTGATTTTTTTCGCGACATCTGGGTTGGTCGCATAGTAAAAGTTGATAAAAATGAGTACCAAGAGCAGTTTCACCCTTTCCTTATAATCCCGTATATAGTAGTCATTGAATTGTAGAATTTATTGGTGGAATCACTCTAATACTTTGTAAACGAAAATGGAAGCCGGAGAATTAACTTCCAGTATTTCATTTCGCCAACACAGATATAAGTTGCTTATAAATATGAGATTAGCCCAAGACAAACAAAACATGGCACAAAGGAAAGGAGACCTAAATCTACAGCAGGTCGATATAGTAGACTAACAATAATGATGACAACTGATAAGTCAAACCCACTATAGTAAAAACCGCTTTTCCTCCAGTAAACCACTAATCCCAATGATTTAAAGATAAAAATCTAAAGTAATTTTGGCACTAAAGAAATCTGTACCAACCTTTCTAGTAAATTTTCAAGTAAAATGGTACAACTCACTTATTTAAAAAAAATGGTACAAACCAGTTTCTTCAACTCTTTCAGTGCCACCATTCTCTCCTCTTAGGCACTCTTTTACATTAACTTTACTTGATTATTCTTCTCCATTATCTTTGCTCAGTTATTCTTCTTTATTTATCGTTTTAGCTTAAATATTCTCCATTAACCCAGAATGACCCAGATTAGTAACTTCCCTCAGTTATCACCCACTCAGTTGTTTCCTTAGTTACTCTTCTCTGTTGTCACCACTCAGTTGTTCCCTTAGTTACACCTCTCCATTTTCACTCACATACTCTTCTCCGTTGTTTCCTTAGTAACTCCTCTCCATTTTTAATCACTTACTCCTCTCCGTTGTCACCACTCAGTTGTTCCCTTAGTTACTCCTCTCCTTTGTCCCCGCTTAGTTACTCTTCTCAGTGACCCCGTTTCCGTCCATGCCGACCTGGCCCAGCAGCTGCGTGACACTCGGCTCGTTGAGAGTGAGTACTGCGTGCGCCTCCACCATGACGACGAGGGAGTTGCGCGCCTCCTCGTGAGGGACGCCGTGCGCGCGAGTTGCGTGGGAATACCACGCGCCGGTGGATGGGAGGATTGATACGCACCATTTGCAGGATAATCTGGAAATTGTTAAGTATTTTTCAAGCTTTTGTTAAGTGTTAGTTCACTTGCACTAGTGTCTGCATGTAATCAAATCTTGCATAAACTTGAGACCCAATGATTTCAGTTATTAACCCAGTGGTTTCTGATTCTGGGCTGGAATTTTGCATGCCTATGATGGATCTAGAAGGTGGCCATGAGAACTCTGTAATAAAGCGACGCAACCCCATCGAATTTGGGCTCGTTTTGTCCTACATCTTGGTAAAAAAAAATATTTTTATATGACCTTTTTCTTACCTTTTTTATGTTTAACATAAACAAGCTTGTTTTTAAAAAAATTATACTTAAGAAAACACACAAAAAGTAGGAATTTAAAAAGCTATAACGCGCCAAATATCTCGTTGCACACAAAAAATTATCTTAAGTAAATAATTTGCTAATCGCATGCAGAACATTGCATATACGAGGGGCGTTCAATGTATTCTCGGTATGGGCATGAAGGAAAACTCGGAAAATTCTGAAAAAAATCTATATTTCCACGTAGTCCACTAGAACCTCAATACACTTATGGTTCGCGAAATAAATTTCTGTAAACTTTCTGAAAAATATTCTTCTGACATCTCCTCAAAATGGGCAATGGGCTTCTTTATCGTCGGAAAATCGCTTTCCACGAAGATCTTTTTTCAAATTTGGGAATAAGTAGTAGTAACTGGGGGCCAAGTCTGGACTGTACGGAGGATGATTAATTTCTTCGAAGCCGCAGTCTCGCACAGCAGCCTTCGCCACGCAGGCCGTGTGAACCGGCGCTTGTCGTGAAGCAACAACACCTCCGCTGTGAGTTTTCCTCATCTTTTTTCTTCAATTGCTTCGTTTAAATTACGCAATGTGCTTGTGTATGATGCTCCTGTGATGCATTCACCCTACTATCAATAAAATACCTTTAAAATCCCAAAAGACCGTAGCCATTATTTTTCCGGCTGAAGGGGTGACTTTAAACTTCTTTGGGGGCTCTGCACCCTTTTTTACCCACTGCATAGACTCTTGTTTACTCTCAGGGTCATAGTGATGAACTCACGTCTCATGTCCAGTAACAAGCCGGTAGAAAATCCTCGTTGAATCTTCTCCACAGAGCTCTAAAAACTCCTTACAGCACTCGCTCGAACTTGTTTCTGAGGTGCGGTCAGCATTAGCGGCACCCATCTTGCACTGACCTTTGAGAGGTTAAGATGGTCATGCAGGATAGCATGTATGGTACCCACGGATAGGTTTGTCTTCTCTGCTAACATTTTGTTTCTTATTCTGTCATCTTCAAGTACAAATTTTTTCACTTTTTCCACATTTTCTTCAGTGGAGGCGCTAACGGGCCCGCCCGAGCGAGGGTCGTCTTCAATGCTTTCTCTGCCTCTTTTCAATTCACTTGACCACTTTTGAATTGTTGATATCGAAGGGGCAGAGTCTTGGTAAACAGCAACCATCTCCTAGTGAATAATTTTTTGGTTTTTCCCTGCTTAGTAAAGAACTTTATAAAAGCGCGCTGCTCGATTTTCGTTATCATTGTGGCGACAGACATTCTGGTCGTCTTTTATGGTCAATAACTGAAAAACTAATTATCGTAATTTAATGAAATTTTATATTTGTACCCTCAGATAGTGTCATTAGCAAATGAGATCATTAGATTACCCATATTATTAGCATATCACCCCGATACCGAGAATACATTGAACGCCCCTCGTACATTCAGGCGATTTGGAAAAAAGGTGAGGTCCATTTTCGTGAATCTAATCATGAACCATCAGTAGAACTATATATTAGAGAGAACTTGATGAATAGTGTAGAATAAATGTTAGGTACCTGTTGGTAACATGTCGTGATTTCACATGTCTTCGCCTGTAACCCCAGCTGTTGTACACTCGAGGGCAGAATGGGCACGGAAACGACGGGTTGGCGTAGCAAGTGGATCTATCTGAAAATAAAAAATAGGGGACGATAAAAAAAATGAATTTAACTATCGAAACAAACATGGTTTTCACACATTTTCTCCGAATGAAGGTCACGGATTGTGACCGAAACTAGTTGTAGTAAATTACTTAATTTTAACGTGAGTATTCCCGTGTTAGTTGTAACAAAAATATTAGTGAAGTTCGTCGCTAATATTAATTTTAATAACAAGAACATTGTTTTTACAAAACAACAAGAACATTATTTTTACAAAACAAAAAACAAAAACCGACTTCAAAAGACCGACTATTGAGTTATTCATCTATTTGTCGCGCACGTACTTAATGCAAATTTTAGACTTATAAATATGGTTTTCTCATGGATACCATTATCAGAACTGGACTAAATTGAAATGGGACCAAATGGGAAGAGTCAGCTTTCTAATAAAAAAAGAATCATCAAAATCGATTCACCCAGTCAAAAGTTATGAGGTAACAAACATAAAAAAAAAAACATAGTCGAATTGATAACCTCCTCCTTTTTTGAAGTCGGTTAAAAAGGGTGTTTTTCTTTGTTGTTTAAATAGTACCAACAAAAACCAGTTTACCAACTAAATGCCAATTATTCCACTGAAGACTAAAATCTTTCAAAAATACCTTTGCAGTTTTGTGCTTCGCTCGACACAGAATTCAGATTCTCAGTCGTAATACTCAGAGACTCCACGATGGTTCCGCTCTGCAGTACAGTTTCAACCTCCTTATCAATTTCAATACTGTCTTTATCCTCGTCATTGATTTCAATTTTGTCGCTTCCAATACTGAGACGTGTGCTTGTAACTTCTGTTATCCATTTCTTTATGCTTGCTGGGGTTGAACAGACAGATTTGCCGGATAGGGCTTCAGAGCTGACTGAGTATTTCTTCTCTAGTGTGTCCTCGAGTAGGGCAATGTCTGTGTCATTGGTATTTTCGCCGGAGTAGTCTGTGAAGGGCGAGTCAAGGGGTTCTACTTTTGGTATGATGTTCTGGAAATAAAAGTTTTGCAAAAATTAATAACTAGATAAATTTATTTTTTTTAAATAAACATAGCCTAAGTTTAGTTTTAGTTTTTACAAAAGAGTTCTTTCGATCTTATGTACGAATTAACATACCACTGGATTTTCGGTGATGGAAAACATTGTGAGGAAACCTGCATAGTTGCATTCATCCGGAAAAGAAATTCAATGGCATATGTGAATCCACCAATTGGCACTTGGCCAGCATGGTGGAATATGGCCTAATCACACACTTGTATCCCAGCAGGATTAAAAGTTGAATGAGCTTAAGTTTTTATGCAGATGCTACCTCTTTGTATAATTTTATCTAAACCAATTTCAGCATAAAGAAATAGCAAACCTCCACTACACATTCTCACTCACTCATCATTAGTTTCACCTGTATGTATGTATGTAACCGACTCCTTTGAGCTCGATTTTGCCCTACTTTGAATGATCAGATTAAATTCAAACTTTGCACTCCTGTCAAAGACCAATGACAATGCGTGTTTTTTAATTTTTAAAACTATTTTGGTTTCGGATGAACTTACATTATTTTTTGGAGATTCCACACTGACGATTGGCACTATATCTGGTTTGATGAGACTAGTCTTCTTATTTCTATTATTGTTGTCTTCTTGTTCACTTTTCTTGCGTTTCTTTGTTTGTGTAGTCTGTGTAGTCTGTTTTTCTGGGACTGTGACTTTCTGAAAACATTCAACAATAGGAATTAAAGAAAGGTATGGAGTTTTAATCTATACTAATGTTATATAGAGGTAAAGCGTGTATGTATGGTTGTAGAGGGTAATCTCCGGAACAACCGGATCGATTTCAAAAAATATTTTTTAATGGAACACCAAAATACTCCTGAGTGGTATTATAGGCTATTTTTTAGCACCAACCTCAAAAGCCTTAGGAGTGCTGTGCATGAAAACTCAAGCATCAGCTAGCTTTAAATATGTTAACTTTGTATGCATAAACACTCGATAAGCCAATAATATGCTATAAAATTATGTTACTTCTTGCTAAAGACAATTTTCACATGTCAATGTGAGTCCATTTTGCAAAGGACAGATTAGTATTTATGCAAAAGAGAGTAATTTTTGCAGCATTTAAATGTGAACTAAACCAGATCATTGCACACATGTGCTTTAAGAGATTTAGATAAAAGAGAGCTTAAAGCTTTCTCAGAGGAATATCCTACCTCATCATCTTTCGCAGCCTCGTTTCCAGTAGACAGCCCACAGATCCTCAATATCTCTGCTGTTTTCAGCAACACAGGTAAAAACTCCTCAGTAACATTTACTTCCCCATTATACATAAACGTCAACAGCGTCCGCAGAGAGGCAGTATTGATGTCATGAAGAACTATAATTGGATCCTTGTGGGGGTTTTGCTGCAAAAAAAACAAGCGTGGGCGTCATCTAAACCCTCTCGACAATATTTTTTTTACAAATATTTTTAGCTCTGTACTTACCTTGAATATACTCCTAAAAACTGAGCTATTGGCCGACAAAATCACTTTGTGAGCCTTAAAACTCTGCCCTTCTGAAACCAAAGTCACGTCTGAAAGCCCTTCGTCTTTGAACAACTCTTTCACGTTTAATAGTATGTTACTCTGATATCCATTCCACTTCAGACTTATCTCTTGATTAGCCATAGCGCGCTATAACTCATACGTTTGTTTTAAAATTAGCCAAAGTGAAATTATAATAAAATTAAACCAAAATAATTAAAATTTGCAAATACAATGCAAAACCAAAATGCTTCGAAAAGAAAACAATCAGAAAAAGTGCTGCCAGGCCCAATAACCAAAATTTGCCGGAGCTAAACGTAAACTCACATTTATTTTCTTTTATGCTATGATCTCTAAAAATAATGCTAAGGGAAAGACAAAAAAGTATGTTTGTCAATAAAATTACACATTTGTTTCTCATTTTTAAAATTCTGCTGCAACATTATTAATAAAATCAACAAAAGAAAAACAAATCAATAAATTACGGCTAAATCGTACCAGTTAATTTAACCTGGCAATTCTTAACCATAGACAAGTGACAGTGACAGTTGTCATAGAGATTATAATATTTTTTAGGATATAATTGGTAATGGCAATATTCAATGAGAGAAGTGTGTTTCAGCCATATATAATTTGTTTTTTTAATTATTTCTTTGAAACTTATTTCCGGTCAAAATTTTTCCGGTTCCTGTTGGCAGAAGCGCCAACATCTTTAAAAAGTTTTTGTTCAATTATTCTCATGCTATTACGCTAACTCAAGGATTTGCATGTTTGAAAAGGCAAAGGTTAATAAAATACTGATTATAGTAGAATTCTTATTAGCGTGTAGATGTCGTCAAGGATATTTTATGATTTTGTTGATAAATGTAGTGCTACTGTTACGTGACTGATAAGTTGGTAGGTGCCTTGGAATTGGATTATTAGCCATAGATAGCCTTGGCTTGGTGTTATGAAAGTGTTGATAATTTTAATTAGGCACACAATAATATTGGTATGTTGTGCCCTAATTAGATTCGTTCACAAAATCAAAAGTAAAAATTAAATAATTTTATTTTCACTTCTCCTGCTCGTAAAGTCCTACTTTACGCCCTGTGTAGGCGGACTAAAGCGGCGTTTTAAGCTCTTGTGCTTAAAAGGAACCTCTCTGAATAAAAACAAATTACTTTTTCGCCCTTGTGCGTAAAAGTGGACTTTAATAGTGGGCAATAGAATTTTGAATAGAAAAATGTCAATGACACTTGACAAAATGTATGGAACAGCTGATTTTTTTTTTCGCGATTTTCGGGTTGGTCCCATAGTAAAAGTTGTTCATAATGATGAGTACTATGAGCCTCTTTCGGCTTAGCATACCCTTTATGAATAACCCTGTATAGACCATAGGTACCTACCAGCTATAGTTTAGTCACCATGGTATGAGTAGATAATATACGTTATACTTAGTCATTTTCTCATTGTAAGTATATAGGTAGGTATCTAATTCGAGGCATAACCATTCGAATGGGTAAGCAATTATCTTATTTACACATCAACTTTACATCTAAGAGCTACCAATTTCATTGTTCTATTACCAACTCAATGGGAAGTCAATAAACCTTCTGAAAAGGATTAACCGCTTATCGGAACATACCTTGAAAACTAAATGTTATCTTAATCAAATAATAATCTCTAATTGAGAAACTATTAAGCACTAACTGCACCCTTCGGTTTTGACTACAATACTTTTTACATTTGCCAGGATACTTGGGTCAAAATCCTGTGCTGGTTATGTAAGCGTCATGTACCTACATAAGTATTAGTGCAACTAATACATGACGCACACTACATATTCCGTAATCAACCATCAAGATTAGTTCAGCCGTTATTCGACAAATAATAAACAGACTAGCAGTCAGGATTGCTTTACTTTCTCATTTACTAAATAAGTGTGACGTGGAATATGGTTTAACTTTAGTCAACTGATTAATTTCATTGACTGAAGTATCTAGTTGATTCTAACAATTACTAATTAATTTAATAAATAATTGAAAGTCGTCTTATTAAGTTCAGCTCGGAGAAATGAATCCTAAATACAGTTTAGTTATATTGTCTTTATTCTTAAGTCTAACGTATTTAGAAGCAGTTGGGGTAGAAAGAACTGATCCTGACATTCTTGAAGATGCAAGACTTGATACGGTAAGGCCGATGAGCTCCATCAGTTGGAATTTACCACAAATAACAAAATAATTAAAAAAACTAAAAAACACGCATTGTCATTGGTCTTTGACAGGTGTGCAGAATTTGAATTAAATCTGATCGTTCAAAGTAGGGCAAAATCGAGTCCAAAAGGGTCGGTTACAATAAAAGCGTGTAAAATAACCAATGATACTACATATTTTACTAGGGAAACTAACGTGGGTTTCAAACATTTTGTTGTTTTTTGTTTTTGTTATAATATTAAGTCGTAGTAAACGTCTTAATATTTACGTGAACAGTATTCCCATGTTAATTAAAACAAACTGATACTATTATAACATAGCAAAAGGTGGGGTTCATTATTTACGTAAGACGTTTAGGTTCCCTCGGTTGGGCCAAATCTCACAACATCTCACCAAGGGGGAAGAGGCGTCTAAAATTTACCAAAATCGCCTCACGTAATTGATTGATGATTAGATAGATAGATAAACTCTTTATTGTTCACACCCGAAATTACAAACAAATGCATAATAAAACCTAAAACTAGTGCAACAACTGGCGGCCTTATCGCTAAGAGCGATCTATTCCAGGCAACCTTAGAATGGAGAGGATACGTAATACGAATGGAAAAAGGGATGTGCATATTGATATTGACGCGGTGTGATTATCTTACTAGTTACCTCAGTTGAGCTCACATTAGGTTTGGCCGGGTAACCCAGTGATCACGCTCAGTTTGGCTCTGCAATTGGTATAGATAGGCGTGATTCATAACATTAGCGTCTAGCAACTTGCTTGTCCTGTTATGCCGTCACAAAAAAAAAAACAATAAAGCTGCCTATTATTTTCACACCAAACATTTTGTCCCCAGTTTTCCCTAATCAGAAAATACGGGTATCCCTGCGAAATCCACCGAGTGTACACCGAAGATAAATACAAGTTGGAGATGCACCGAGTGCCGCGAGGCAGGTCTGATGGCGAACCAGCTGTAACCAGGCCAGTGGTGTTTCTACAGCATGGCTTACTATCCTCATCGGCCGAGTGGGTGCTCATGACTCCTGGAAAAGGACTTGGTAAAGCTCTTCTGTCGCAGTATGAATCCATGGTTAATTTTTTTTTAATCCTAGAGACTAATATTATAAACGCGAAAGTTTGTATGTTTGTTGCTCTTTCACGCAAAAACGGCTGAACGGATTTACATGAAATTTGGAATAAAGGTTGTTCATGGTCTGGATTAACAGATAGGCCACTTTTTATCACGGAAAACGCGGGTGAAACCGGGGGGCGCAGCTAGTTACGAATAAATCCACGTTTGACTACTAACTCACCTGTTGGTAAGCGACGTTGTGGTAAAGCGACGTATATTTCTATAACGTTATCTTTACTTTCCAGCTTATCTTCTAGCAGATGCAGGCTACGACGTGTGGATGGGCAACGCTCGAGGGAACTCTTATTCTAGAAGCCACGCGACCCTGAAGCCATCCTCTTCTTCCTTCTGGAAGTTCAGCTGGCACGAGATCGGCTACTACGACCTTCCGGCCATGATCGACTACGTAATAAAAGAAACTGGAAACCCTAAAATACAGTACATCGGTTTCTCTCAAGGCACCACTGCTTTTTGGGTCATGACGTCTATGAGGCCGGAGTATAATGACAAAATAATAGCTATGCAAGCTTTGGCGCCTATTGCTTTTATAGGCAATATTAGAAGCCCTTTAATCAGAGCTATTGCACCCTTTACTAATTCCTTGGAAGTAAGTTTGAAAAATCTTTAGATTTTTTTATCTTTTAGATTATTTTTAGAGATACCTAGGCTTAGATAGGGACCTACTCTAATCTAATACATCTTGATAGTACCTAGGTATCTACAGGGTTATAACCAAAGGGTATGCAAAGCCGAAAAGGGTTCATAGTACTCATTATGAACCTTACTATGGGAGCTACCCGTAAATCACGGAAAAAAGCTGTTCCATAGATAATTATTTTTACAAAAAAAAAAACCGACTTCAAGAGACCGACTATTGAGTTATTCATCTATTTGTCGCGCACGTACTTAATGCAAATTTAAGACCTATATGGTTTTCTCATGGATACCATTATCAGAACTGGACTAAATTGAAATGGGACCAAATGGGAAGCGTCAGCTTTCTAATAAAAAAATAGTCATCAAAATCGATTCACCCAGTCAAAAGTTATGAGGTAACAAACATAAAAAAAAAAATACAGTCGAATTGATAACCTCCTCCTTTTTTGAAATCGGTTAAAAATGTCAATGACGCTCGAAATATACAAAATATAGGGAAAAGTTGTTTGTTTTTTCGCAATTTCAGGGTTGGTCCCATAATAAAAGTTGTTCATAGTGATGAGTACTATAAGCCCTTTCCGGCTTAGCATACCTTTTCCTTATAACCCTGTGCAGTAAAGACGAAGCAGGTGGCATTGCGTCTCGAATAATTGCCTCATTACAGACAGATACGTAGCTCGTAGCTCTTCAATCGGCTTATTAGATATACCTTTTATATTTATATTATTTTTTTTGGACCTTTTTATTTAGGTGTTACAAGCATAACACTGGTACACTACATACCACTTTATTTTTTTACAGACAGTTTTCAAAATATTAGGCACCAACGAAATTCTCCCGGATGGAAAGATAAACGAAATAGCTGGTAAAAGGCTCTGCACTGAAGAAGCGATCACACAAGTTCTATGCACTAACCTTTTGTTCCTCATCTGCGGTTTCAATGACCAACAACTGAATAAGGTAGGTATACAATAAGGAAAAAAAAATTGACTTTTGATTCACCAGTTTGTTCATTGGGAAAATTTAATTCGTCATATTTAAAGACGCTGTTGACATGCGCATGTACCTACTCCAATATTTTCAACTATAGGTATGTTCATAATGTTCAACCCAGTAGCACATATTGGAAAACTTTCCTCCCTCTCCTAAGAAATGGCATCAATTAGCTGTCTTGCATGAGCCATGGCTCTACCTAAAGCGTTGTGATTATTTTATGTGGTCTCCTTAGCTTGAAAGAATCTTGGGCGGCTATCAAAATTTGTTTAATTCATTTGTTTGATTAAGAAACTAACCTTAAAACTAAAATACTTATTTTTAATTGTTTTGTAACTTTTTCAGACCATGCTACCAGTAGTTCTTGGACACACCCCCGCCGGCGCTTCTACGCGACAGATCATCCATTTCGGTCAGCTGTACAAATCTGGCAAATTCCAGCAATTCGACCACGGATGGATAAAGAACAAGCTCCGATATGGCAGTTTCAAACCACCCAAATATGATCTGGGAAACATAAGAGCTCCAGTTTTCCTGCATTATTCTGATAACGACTGGCTTTCAACGCCTGACGATGTTCATAAGCTCTCCAAAGAAGTAAAATCTGTGGTGGGAAAGTTCAGAGTTCCCTGTCCAGAGTTCAATCATCTAGACTTTGTATTTGCCATCAATGCTACTGAACTCATCTACAACAGACTGTTAAATATCATGGAACAGTTTAAATAAAAAAGTTTAATAGTTTCAGCTAACTTGCACTTTTATTACAGACAACACACGACTAAACGCAGTGTGACGGCACTAGATATTTGTTACTTTAATACACGGTTTTTGACACTCTCTTTTTCTTTTGCACATGCCTGAAAGTAAAGATATAAATTAGAATGTATCAGTGAAAGATAATTTGATGCATTGTTTCACCACAATCTTGGGTAAGTAGGAACTTAGTTACTTAATTGGCAAAACAATATTTTATTTTGTTCTTATCTAAATTATTTTAGAGAAAGATACGTAGACAAACTATTTGTTTTTCAAAACAAACAAAAATATATAAAAACGCAAAACTAGTCCATCAACCGGCGGCCTCATCACAATGAGAAATTTGCAGAAAATTTTAATCCGTAATATGTAAAAACCATTTTTAAGTTTCTAACAAATACTTACATAATCCGCTTCACAACTTAGTTGAGAATGTATCGTGGAGCACGAAGGAGCTGATTTGCTGCTCTGTAATCTATGAAACGTTGCATCAACTTCAGTATTCTTCGACTGACAGTTTCTATAGTTTGCTATGCCCATCTCCCTTTTCACGATAGCACCAACCGTGTTATGGACTAGAAAGAAAGTGAAGCTTGCGTCGACACTTAGGTAACTACTGTGTTACTTTTGTATTAACTTTTTTTCTTTATGTAATGGGACGAGGCACCGTCGTCTAATACTTAATGGTTCTGTGTTGCCATGGTTGCCCATTGCTACTGAACATGTATTTAATATGAGAGTATAAAAGTTTTCTCAGAAGCATGAGAAACCAGGTTGTATTGGACCTAAGACAGAAGATACAAAAATGTATGTAACATGTCTAAATTTTTTGTTATATGTAAAAATCGCAGCGAGTAGAGAAAAACAAGTCGGTACCTATTAAAATAAAATAGGTAATGCTTTTAGTTATTTTTGTAACCTTACCTTTGTTCAATATTTCTATAGGATCCTCTTTTTTACAGCACGGTTTACAATCCGTATTTGGTACTCGTATGATAGGGTCGTTGGTTTTATGAAGGACTTGTAGTAAAGATACGTGTCTAAAACTCTGTAAAACAGTAAATAATCCTGTGTTACTTGGCAGGATATTAGATTTATGTATATTTATGGACCTATTTAAGTTTGTGTGTTTTTGATACACAAACACACATGTGCGTCATCTGCAGGCTGATACATAAATAATTATGCTCTAATATTTACCTCGTTTTTGCCATTCTTCATAGTTATAATCATTTCAGAGTCTATATTGCTTATTGGACAGCAGTTATCTTGTATGTGGCACTCATATGGCTTAGGAACTATGGTCACGGAGTTACAGCTAGCATTTTTTCCCTTTGAAAGGAAGAAAGATGCTTTCCAAGGGCAGCCTTGACAAACGTGTTCTACTTCTTTTCTTAACATACAGTTTTCATTTCGCAATTTTTTTAAGTCATCACTTTGAATGTTAAATTTTGCTTGTAAACATGTTATTTTGTTTTTGTAAGCGTTGATTTTGTCTTCAGCATTGGCACATGATGCGCTGCACCCACGATCAATCGTTTTTGTTCTTATACATGTAGATCTCGAAGTTTTTTTTTGACTTGGGGGCTTTATTACATACGTTTCTGGGCAGCTCTTGCAGTTATAGTCACCGGTAAAATACGGCCCCTGCCATTGTGGAAATGAGCACGACCTTCTCCTACTATCATTACATGTTTTCCATAGAGACGTATTTCGAACAAAACTTACTTCTTGTAACATATCCAATTGCCACAATCTGGCCACAGATCTTACACTTTCTGGGCATTCGGAATTCTTCTCGAGTTCGTTGCAATTTGAGATGTTTATACTAAATATTCTGTCTAATAAGATTTTCCAGAACATTTTGATGCATTTTAAAGCTTCCAAGCACTTGTCGCAGGGCCACTGACTGGTTTCAAGCTCTTCCTACAATTATGACCAAATTAGTATACCTACTGCACACAGCATGCACTTCTAAGTGCTTTATAGATTCTCAAATAAGTATTGCATTTTTTACCTCTACAAAGTATTTTTCCAGACTTTCATCTCGCATCAGACACTCCTTTACAGCTAGACATGAATTGCAAATGCTTTCCAGTAACAGTTTGGATTTGCAGTCCGGATGACAACGAGGTGTTGCCTGGAAGAATAAGTTCAAAAGTACTTAATATTTATCTGCACACCAAATGCTAACTGTGATTTATTTATATAAGGTAAACAAATTAAGTAGCTAAGTCTTTATAAGTAACTAGCTGACCCGGCAGACTTCGTACTGCCATACGTTTGTATGGGAAAAAGAAAAGGGCTGTTTTTAGGGTTTTTCAATATTTCTGAGAGATTTTCTTAATATTTTTTTCCGTAAGAACCTTCTCCTAATAATAACAAATACAACAAAAAAAGAATTAGTGAAATCGGTCCAGCCATTCACGCGTGATGCCGTGACCAAGGAAAACAGGTTTCATTTTTATATATATATAAGTAATTACAAATCAACACATAGAACAAAATTGTGACTGAGAAAATAGGACCTAAACAGGATAGTACCTATGTTTAGGTGGGTAGGCTTGACTGGATTACCGTGAATGCAATAGCTATGAATTGAGGCTACGATGTTGATTACACACTCCGTGCTGATTTAGGCTACGGCGACCATATTTTTTGTTGCTTGGTTATTGGGTTACTGATGCAACCTCACATGTACCCAATTGTAACAGTAAGTAAATGTTCTTAAACAATTACTAATTGAGGCTATAATGCTTACCCGTCTACGACTATTTCGCGTCATTCTACTTAGACACGCAGTTATGAATCTGCACGGAATGTAACAGACGTGCATATCTGCCTTCATCCATTCTCTGAGATAGCGGTCCTGCACTTCTAAGTCATGGCTCCAAGCTCGGATGTCTGTGCAAGAATCGTACGACTTGATCTTACCCTCGTTGCGTGCTGCTAGTCGTAGATTGCTTAGGTGTGAATGATTCATTGAATGGGTTAACTGGCCAAGGTAGTCATTGAATCTATTTGCGCTCAGAAAGCTGAAAATTTAGACGGTCAAATATTTGTAATTCTTTAAAGTTATTTTTGTGTTTTAATTTATTTGGTAGGTAATTGGACAACCTACTAAAATGAAGTGTTATAGGGTGAATGACTGGTGACACCACGAGAGACGAGACATATTTTCGCTTTAAAACTCAAATCAAAACATTGCTATACGTTTTGGATCTTCGTCTTTGCCTCGTTCCTAGGTTTCTCTATGGGGTATTCTAAAAAGAGATTCATTATGAATTGTTATAATTCTACCTACAAAAATTATGCAGGCCGATTATAATATTATCGAAAAAACCAGCTATTTCAAAACTATGTCATTCCATTTCAAAATGCCACTCCGCCTCGATTACCAATGACATTACAAAATATTTGATAATTTTCATTATTTACATTTTACGCCGTAAGTTATTGTGAAGCAGATATTTAAAATCTTACCGTTATATGTAAAATGGATTGCGGAGAAAAGTAGAATTCATGATTGTGTTAAAAAAAAGTATTTATATCCTAAGAAGGAAGAATGTCGTTTATAACAAAAAGGGAACGAGTTTTCAATGAGTATGATCTATTTGACTTACCGGCTAGAAACGAAGGGAAACTTAAGGCTTACGCGTCTTGTACGGACACGCGAGCCTGGTCCCACTTCAGCTCTGACAAGACCGAGCACTTGGTGGATATTATAAAGAGGAACAACGAAGGATGCAAGCCGAAGTACGTCCCTACCGAGGCGATCGTGAACACTCTGCTGGCGCACAAGCAAGCGGAGATCACGCGTCTCAGGCGCAAGATCGAAGAGTTCGAGCAAATGGTGGCTGCCTACGATAATTTAGAGCTCAACTACGACCAAAAGTGCGAGATCGCGAAAGCTGTAAGTACTTAATTGAAGCTGCGCGTCCCCTAGCGCACCAGCGATGTGGAACCCGCTCTGGTGTGAATCTTTTAATCATGCTATTTTGTGCATTACGACAGACTACATTCTTTTATGGGTCATGGTTGGAAATACACTAATATTGTGGTCCATTGCTACGAATGAATTGTATGTCTCAGTGCCATAGGTAGACGAGCTACTCAGCTAGCAGTTACGTAATAATATAATTATTGTGTTTCCATCATTGCTTGGCTTAAAAGATACGACCAATGTGCAAATAAAAATTAGTTTAAATTGATGAAAAAATAATAAGAAAATACCTATGGAAACTAACGTGGTTTTCACAAATTTTTGTTATAATTGAATACGGGAATACTCACGTATACTACGACTAGTTACGGTCACGTTCGGTGACCTTCATCAGGTGAGTTTACAAACGTGACGCGCGTGAACATGACGTGCGTGAACGTTGACTTAATTTTTACGTGAGTATTCCCGTGGTTAATTATAACAAAAAAGAAAAGACCTATTAGAGAAACTATGTTTTTTTTTAATTACTTACATTAATACTTTGAAAGTTTGTGATTGGGTGTGTATGCGTTCACGGGTTTCTGGGCGTCCATTAGGCGAATCTTTTTTAGCGCTCGAAAGTGCTAATTTTAGTGATCATAAATTGCACCATGAGAACTAATAAAAACGTTTCTGTTTTAGCATGCATCAATAAAGGAAGCTAACAAAGATCTGAATGAACTCGTGAGTGCAATGTTTATGTTTACTCTTAACATATTTGTCTTGTTTTTGTAAACATTTATTTAGCTTATTTTTTTTTCATTACAGTGGTTCGACTTGGATCTTTCGGGTTACACAGTAAGTAGTCGCCGCACTTGCAATCTATTTGAATATATTTTTTGAACAAGTAGGTACACACTGAAATTATTCAAAAAGAATGTGGATGGGTATTACTTAGACAAGCGTGCTACATCTTCGACCACATCGTCGCTTTCCAGCGGATGATATTGTGGTCAAACGCATGCCAAGTCTAGATATTGTAAAATAACCCTCATTCACGTTTCAAAATAGATCAAATCTTTTAGAGGTTAGACGATATAACAGCACAAATTAACAGACATACGAGTTATTCGAAAATCGTTACCATCTTTTTGGAGTCGGGTGAAAAGTTAGATAATCCTTGCCACACACACACACACACACACACACACACACGCACACACACACACACTTACCACTCCACACCACACCACACACACCACACTTACCATACACTACTTTACCACTTCACTACTTTTACTTGTCCACACTTTATTAGGGCTACAACAGTAAGCCACTAATGTTGTTTTTTTTTTCCTTCTAATTTACAGCTGACCTTACCTTGCCTTTTTTTCAGGGAATAGATTCAGAAGATTTTGAGGTAATTATTACCTTGTTTTATCGATTTTGTAGCTTTCTTGTATTTTTTAACAACATAATCATTTTCTCGTGGCGTACTAAATGTTCTTGTTTGTTGAGTCGGTTTCGCCGTTTGGACAAAAAAGGTAATAATAATAATCAATCAACTAGTAGGTCCTCATTTATAGTGGGTAATTCATTAGTCTGGTGTATAGATTAATTTAAATTAAGTCTAAATTTAAATATCATTGCATACATTGTTTCGTATTTTCCTGCAATGAATCATTGCTTTTTGTGTATATTTTCCTGTAACATATTTTTTTCCATTACAGACTGGCAAATCTAGAGGAGATGAGGTAATACCTAAATAAGTACTTACAGTTTTTACATTATAAACAGGAAGTCGGGTAGTTATTTTTATGTACCTTAAATACCTATATATTACATATTTACAATACTTAAATAGCTCTTGCTCCAAAACCCGAAGCATAGTGGTTCTCGCCTTGTTTGATATCAAAATGTTTTGTGGTCTTGAAATTATTGTTATAATAGGTGAAATAATTAAAAAACCTGTTTTTATTTTTACACAGGATGCGATTTTAAGGAATATTAGAAATAAATTATCTAAAAACAGTTTATACTCATGGATGAGTTCGACGCAGTGTTTAGCCTGTATCAAGGCCCTGTCCCCTACTTTTTTCAATCTTGCTCTCGTACTCGTCGTGATGAGATAAATGGTAACACTAGACGATGGTTAACATTAGCAATAGTGTGAGGACGATCTGGCCATTGTAAAAAAAAGAGGATGTTACTGGGCCGGCTGATGCCTAAAGTGATGGAAGCGAAAAAACTTTGCCTAACCTTTAGCTACGATTAAACTACCCACACATGCTTCACTTTAGAAAGTTCATCTAAGTTTTTCTAACCGATGTCATTTCTTTTACAGTCAATCAAATCCAGAGGAGATGAGGTAATACCCACATGCACACTTACAGTTTTAGCATTATAAATTAATAACCTATTTAGAGTTGGAATAATCAGAATTAAATTATTAAAATTTTTACTAGAAGTATTTATTCATATACTAATATTATAAAGAAGTAAAGTTTGTGTGTTTGTATATTTGTTAAATTGTAAGGGGTAATCTCGGGATCTACTGAACCGATTTTAAAAATTCTTTCACCAATAGAAAGCCACATTATTGCTGAGTGTCATAGGTTATATAAAAAACCGAAAAATAAAAAGGCTTTTACGTGGTAGTCCGTTTTGCAAAGTGAATCGGAGAAAAAACGGTCCGGACGGCGCGCGATGGCTTCGGGTTTAATTAACATTATGCCCAACGAAGTGGGCAAGGGTCAGCTAGTAATAATATTATAAAGAAGTAAAGTTTGTGTGTTTGTATATTTGTTAAATTGTAAGGGGTAATCTCGGGATCTACTGAACCGATTTTAAAAATTCTTTCACCAATAGAAAGCCACATTATTGCTGAGTGTCATAGGTTATATAAAAACCGAAAAATAAAAAGGCTTTTACGTGGTAGTCCGTTTTGCAAAGTGAATCGGAGAAAAAACGGTCCGGACGGCGCGCGATGGCTTCGGGTTTAATTAACATTATGCCCAACGAAGTGGGCACGGGTCAGCTAGTTCATTATAAAGTCACAAGTCAACACTAACAATATTCAAACACGTACATATAAAAATACTGGAATAATTATATTTGAATTACTGACATATTATAGGTATCTACATATAATACACGCTGCGATATGCACAAATACATTTATTAGTACCTACCAAATAGTGACAAACAATGTCATCATCATTTAATAATCATCACTATTCTCTTACTGGTAGAGTTAGTATTTTCCATACCCAATGAAATAATGCTTATTTAAAATATCAATGTAACAAATAGGTATGTGGGATACAAATTAAATGTGCCTTTACGCGTATTCACTCGAGCGGTGATAAAAACGCAAGCCTATCAATGATGAATAAAGATGGTAATTGATGATGATGATGATGATTTGTATCTTAGGTCGTTTTCTGTACTTCTGACTAGATGCGTGCAAAATTTCATGATGATCGGTTCAGTGGTCAAAGCGTGATTGTGTAACCAACAAACTCTCTCGCATTTATAATAGTTAATACGAACTCGTATTTATAAATGTTTCAGCCATCCAAAATGAAGTCGGGTCTGGAAGAGTATGGGGGTTATGAGCTTGGTGACAGGGTATGGTTTTTTTTAAATATTTATTTTATATTTTTTTAAGTATATCGCAAGATCGCAAATTGTTGCTATTGGCTAGAATCTAACTAGTGAGCGTGACTAACTTAATCAAAAAGAAGCGTTCTGAAATATTATTCAAGACTGGCAATGATGATGATGGATTTCTTTAATTGACATTTATTCCAATCTTTATTCCAGCCTCTTCCATTGAGCCTTTCGAAATTTTGGTCATTTTAAAACACTGATGTAACTTTCGCAAACTAATAAAGTTACACCAATCTTTGTAAAGAAGTGAATCGATTACCTACTATGGGACCAACTCGATATTCGCGAAAAAAAATCAGCTGCTCCATAGAAAAATGTCAATGACACTCGACAAAATGTATGATTTTTTTTCGCGAATTTCGAGTTGGTCCCATGGTAAAAGTTGTTCATAATGATAAGTACCTACTTTGAGTCGTTTTCGGCTTTATGAATAATCCTTTATATATCCTACCGGGAATCGTATCGTTGTTACAATAGCCTCGTTTTACCTTATCAGAGTTCAATTTTAACTCTGATACAAAAGGCCGTTACCTACTTATAAATATACCTATTATGTTGCATTTCATATATTTGAAATAATTGGCTGTGACATACAGGCAGACAGACACCGGAGTCTCGCCTTAAGGGTTCTTCCCCGAAGGAGGTTCGGAACCCTAAAAGGCCATGATTGGTGCCCTTTAAATTGTCCCAAAATGGACGAGCGGGCGATAGCGGGTTTTAAATTAAATGTTCCCAATTAACTAAGCACCGAGTGTTAAATCCCTTACTGCAATTAGCTTTCTACTTTAGAATCCTACGGCCAGCTCTAGATTTAAAATAGCGCCTTCGCCTTAACATATTATTTCAGACCATTGTAAAAATATTTATAAATCTATTATTTCAGACTCCTCGGTCAAACGGCTCTAAAGGAGACGAGGTATAATTAATTTCATGATTAAGTTTCCCAATCTCAACGATCGGTTTTATTTAGTGCGCTTTTTTTTTCGTAAAGTGACGGTAAAAAGTCTTGTCTTTCACAGTGGATTTTAGAAAAAGAGCTACCCCAAAAAGAGTCAAAAGAGAACCAGGCAGGCGAAACGAAAAATATAACTGATGTATCTACAAGTAAGGAATCCATTAAAAACATAAGTAACAGTATTTAGACATGCAGTAGATTTCCTACTAAGTCAATTTCATAGAAATAAAACGTACTTATCTATTTTAGAGCCATGATTAAAATATTTATTTTGTTCTAAAAATTAAAAAAGACGAATTAATTACTAAAAGTTATGAAACTGTAGTAGTATTCCTAAAATTGGTCGAAGTTTAAGAACCCTTTATCTGACTTCATGCATTGATGACAAAAATAATTTCTCGCAGATATTGTGGATCCAAGAATACAAGAAATGGAAGACATCATCATTTACAAAGACGCAAAATTAAACGCTATAAGAAACACCAACGCGGTATTAAATCTTCTTTATACGCTTTAAATTAGCTTCTATTATGTTTGTTTGTATGTTTGTTTGTAACCGACTCCTTTGGGCGCGTTTTTAGTAATATTTAATATTAATTATTTTAATGTTTAAATGCATTTTTTTAAACAATTTTGTACCGTTGCAACGCGTTGGCCGTGCATGAATCGAATCTCGTTTTTAGTAACTTTTTATTCAATAAATTATTCAATTATTTCCAGGTGATAGAAAACGATGCTTGTGAGCCATACTGTATCTACGCGCATATTTACACGGCATTAGAGAAAATCTTTGGGATTCTGTGTCAAAATGATAAATACAAGCTATATTTAGATCTGATGGTTTGTATACACCAAAACTGCCGTTAGAATCCAAAACCAATAATTTTTTTTTTTTTTTAAGTTCTAGCCCAAAGGCCCAGTCCCCGTTACCTTTAATTATAGACAGATTTGCGATGATTGTTCTTAGAAAAAAATATATAATTAGCTTTTACTCTCTTTATTTTTTTTTATCCTTTACTTGTATCCACGTGTAAACAGTTACGTACAATTCTTGAAGGGCAATTAACGCACTAAATTTATTGCATTCAATAATTGCACTTGAATGTACAAGAAAATTGTATCGTCTAATATAGAAAATAATAATATATAATAATAATAAATAAAAATAAAGAATAAAAATAATAGAAAGTAATAATATATATAGTCGTCGCTTTAGACCCTTTTGTTGTCTATCTACTTATAAATGTATCTAAGCAAAATATGGTTTTATTTCTAGCCTCTGAATAGATCAAATGTATTTACTATTTATAAGCAGTTAGAATTTAAAATATAGGTATAGGTATATATTTTAATATAAAATACTATATTTATTTTAGACTGCTGGAAAAGATATACGCGGCATTGACATCAAAGGAAGAATACTGTTCAAACTGAAAGTTCTCGAAAAATTTAGTCTAGCGCTCTTGGCTCCTTGTTCTCGAGAGACACAAAACTCACATTCTACTCCAGGATGTTCATGTTATCGTGCTGAAATCGTCCCAGCCATAGAAACAGCTTACGCCCTTACCTCAGCTGAGTCACAGAAACCCTTAGTTGACAACAAGAGAGCACAGCTGGTTGCTGATATTATGGAAAACGAGGAAATGAAAGAGCTTCTCAACAAAGAGCCAAATGCGACTGAGGATGAAAATGTTACAGACGACTACAATATTGATCAGGAAAACGTAAAGCGGCTCAAGAATTTGCAAAAAAATTATGATGATTTGACGAATTGCTATGAGGCTTTGAAACATGAAAAAGACTGCTTACATGTTAGGTGTCGGAAATATGAAGAAATAGACAAAGAATGTGAAAACTTGCAAACTCAATTGAGAGAGTATAATTCTTTATGGAATGAGAAGGAACATTACCGAAAACGATCTCAAGATTTGGATGCCTTAAAAGAGCAATATTTGGTGCTATGTGACGAAACAACTAATTTAGAAACAGAATTAAAAGCAGAAAGTGAAATTAATAATGTTAAAACTAAAACTATCGACGAGCTGCGAAGTGACAACATAGAGCTAGAAAGGAAATTAAACGAAGCGTCTATTGTTTTTGAGAAAGAAAGAAATAGTGCGCAGTGTAAACTAAAAGAAACCGAATGTAAAATAATGTGTCAAGGACAACAAATAAAAAGCTTATCAATTCAAATCGACAGATTACTTGAACAAGATTCATCAAACAAAGTAAATAAAATAATGTTAACCTTGTATCTACATCTCGCAGTTTCATCCCCGTGATCTCTACAGGACACTTCGTTCTACCGATATACTAAAAAATGTATACTATGGCACTCCCTTTACCGACCAAAAATCACATCGTTCCGTTTATCAGTCGGTCCGTAAGAGATGATAGAAATGTGTTGTTGCGTTTTATTCTTTAAATAGAAAAAAAAAACAAAAAAGTAAGTTAGTAGTATTAGAATGAAAGCAGAAATTAGTTTATTCACAAGCAAATGATTTTTTTCAGCTACAGCCAAAACAGTCGGAGGCAACTGCAATTGCATTAATTGATGAGATGAATTCTCTAAAGGAACAAATCAAAAATCTTCAGGATGCCCTGTTTTGCACCGAAGAAGAAAATCAGCAACTACAACTGGAGTATCAAAATAAATTGAGTGTTATAAACGATTTAAAAATGGAAATTGAAGATTGGAAAAGTATGAAAACGAACACGATATCTTCCATAAAAATATGTTTTCGTATTATTTTGTCATGATTTTCTTTTCAATTCAGGTAATTACGAAAATACTTTACAACGAAATAATTATTTGGAAAAATATAGCAACAGTTTCCGAGATGAAGTACAAAAGTTGGCGGAGGAAAATAGGTCTTTGTCACAAGACATGGAAGATAAACAACAAGCAATAGATAACTTGAATCATGATCTGAAAAATAAATCTCAACAGATCGATACACTGATGAAGGAAATGGAACAGAAGAGTAAAGAAAACAATAGCCTTTACGCTGAAATAAGCAACTTACACGATTCATATAGCAGAAATATGACAGCTTTAGATAATGAAAAATCACATGCATTACAATCACTACAGATATCAAAGAAAGAAAGTCAAGAATTGCTCGAAAAAGTTAAAGATTATGATGACATAGTTAATAAACACGAAAATAAATCACAGTTGTATCAAAAACAAAACGAGGAGTACAATCGGTTGAAAGCTCTTCTTATAAGCTCTCAACAAAAAAATGAAACTCTTCAAATCGACTTAGCCAGTCGCGAAAACAATAATTCAATTTTACGTCAAGAAATTCATAGATTACAAGAAGCTAATAATTTTGCTGTTGATAATATAAGCACATTACAAGATGAAAAAGAAGAGTACAAAATTTTAGAAGAAAGACTGCAAAATATGAAAGATCTTTCGGACAAGTTTAATCAGTTAAAAGAATCTCACGGCAAATTAATCCAAGAAAAATACAAATTAGAAAATGAATTAGCAAATAAAACTTCCGAGCTAAATAATGCAATTCATACTATAGCTTTAACAAAAAAAGAAAGCAAAGAACTGGAAATTAAACTGAGAAGTAGTGAACACATAAAATCAGATTATGAGAGTGTCGATTGTGCATATAAAATGTTAGTAAAAGAACAACAGGCTCTGCAGACAGAGCTTGATGAAAAAAAACATGAGTTTGATAGTCTTTTAAAATCGTACAACAACTTAAAAATCAACCTGAAAAGATATAGTGATCAATCGTCTGAAGAAATCGACAGATTGTCAAGCGAATTGTTATCTTTGAAACAGTGTTATAATGATTTATTAGCAGAAAAAAAATCTATTCTACGTGACTTTGACAGCAAAAATGAGGAAATAAATAATTTATATAACACATTAGAAAGAAAAATAGAAGAAAATAAAGCGCTGTCTGAACAGTTACAGTTATTAGAACTTAATAACAGAACTGTCCAGGGTAGTATAAACACCTTGCAAGAAGAACACTACTCTACCGTAAATGATTTATGTGTTCTAAGAAAGAAGAGTGAATTATTAATGGACAGAATAAAATTTTATGAATCCTTAGAATCAAAGTATGATCAACTAAAGAGAGATCACGAACAAATGAAAGGGGACAACGAAAAACTTCAAATAGAACTTAATACGCAAAAAGCAAAACTAAGAAAAATTGCAGAAGAGAATGAAGCTCTGCAAAGTGAAAGTCAACATTTTTTTTCACATAGTGAAGATTTAGAGAAAGCTTTAATAAATGAAAGATCTAAGGTAACTACTAAAAACTAAACAAATCACCTACTTACATGATAAGATTCCTATATACGCGTTTGGTAATTATTAACCTACTGTCGTGGTTTTGCTCGTTTAAATTCGAGGAAAATTAAAAGTCATATATAGCTTAGATTTTCCTCTACCCATCAGATAACGATGAGATACGTTTTATTTACCAAAAAAAAATCCATTGGACGTTTAAAGGAGTAATAGGTCAGCTCAGAGCGACACCTCAACTTTAATAACTGTCGTTTTAGATGACAAAACGACTTATAACATAAGATAATTTTAGACCAATGGATAGAGTGTACATCCTATTTTCATAATATGCAAGTCACATTCTTAAATGACTATTATTACAAACGCTATTTTAGAAAAAATTGGAAAACGTCCGCTTTGCCCGAGTCGCCTAAAGTGGTCATCGGCCCCGGGCAAAGTGGCCAGCACTTTTTCGTCTATTTAATAGGACTTGCAATGACTATAAAAATATATATCAATAAAAATACAAAATTTAGTATAAATTTAGTTTTTATTCAATTATTTACCCGTTTTGTGCTTACTAGTTAGTCTTGTACTCATTTAAAATAAATTAACTTTAAAATTAACATTCTTATTTCACAGTCTTGATTTGAAATTGTTAAAATTATAAATAAAGAAAATATGTTAATACGGAGTCCTAAAAACTATTAAGCAACAACAACATGTAGCAATGCTTTAAAAACATTGACATAATATCTATTTTGATCTTTGAATTTTTATATTAGGGCTTAATGACTAGAACAGCAAGGTTTTTTAATTAACCTCGATCGAATCTAATAAACGTAATTCTGGATGCATTTCATTTCAGATTTCGTGACAGTGTTCACAGTAGTAGGCTCCGATTCCAGAGATTTACCGTCTAAACAAAACATATTGGACTAGATAATAAATCTGAATAAGGGCAAAGTAAACTGGCCACTTTGCCCTGACCGCTTTGCCTTTTTCGGCCATTTTGTTTTTAACATAAACTGCACTCACATTTTTTACTTTAATTGAAACAAAATGTCACACAAGCACTCGCTAATAGACAAACTTTGAGACGATTTTAACGAAAACTCCGAAAATCAATAAAAACTTACCTCGCATTATTTTATTAGAACAGACAAAAATCGTTTATGTCCCACTTCGATGACGCGATCGCTGCTACTGCGGTGAGCCTGCGCCCCGACGTGGGGCGGGAGGTTGCCTATGCGCCGAAATCGGCGAAGTCGCGGTATTATTCGCTATGACCGAGTAATTAAGCATGGCCGCTTTGCCTCCTATGTCCGCTTTGAGCTGACTTCCCCTACGTAAATATATTATTTTTATCTAACTGTTTTCGATTTAAGAGCTTAGACAGCTTTCCTTAATAATATTTGAATACAATGATAAACTTCTGTCGAACGTATCTTTTCGTAAAAAATAACGTAAAGTGGGTAGGTACCTACTATTTTTCTGTGAATCTGATCATCTGATTAATAACACACAGATACAGAATTTTTTTATTCGGTATCCCCATCTCGCCTAATCTCACCTGATGGTAAATAACGATGCGGTCTACGCTGGAGCATGCTTGTCTAGAAGAAACCAATTCACTCGCGACTTGAAGACACCCACCCAGTCATACACAGTCAGATACACCGATAGATACCAGATACACCAGATATTCCAATACTGCGAAACTAAGTACATATATAAGCGAGCATATTAGCCTCTAGAATTTTGCTCGTATTCGAAATACACGAAAAGACTTGAGTCTTTTCGTGTATTTCTATTGAGGCGCCTCATTACTATCAAATGGGCAGCTATTAGATTTTTTTTGACGACCATAATGTTCTTTTAAAATAACTCGTTGTGTAGATGTACAATTGACATTGAATTATAGTTGTTTTAAAAAAAAATCATATGTACCTAAATATACTAACAGTATTTCTAATTTTTCCAGCTTATTACTCAGAAAAGCAGTCCCAGCGATTTTCATTCCGATATTATGAAAGAAATAGATGAAATGAAAAAAGAAAAAAATAATTATACGGTTAAAATTAGAGAACTTTCGAACAAATTAGATGATTCAGTAAGTAAAATATTTTGACTAAAAATCATTGATTCAGTAGGAAAACCATACCTTGTACGGTTAAAAGTTGTAAAAGTTCTATGGTCTGTAAGATTGGTATTATAACAAAACTAATGTGAAATTAAGATCACATATGTTAGGACAATCCATGTCTGTTGTAATTTCAAGTAAGTTTTGCCTTTTTTAGGATAATATTATTTCTGAACTCAGTGAAAACCTTGTAGCTAGAGACGATAAAATTGCTATTTTACAAAATTATATCAACGAACTACAAGATGAAGTTAAAAGATTACATAAAAGCCTAGCGGAAATGATTGACACTGGTGAACAGATGAAAGATATCAGCCACCAGAAAATATCGGATTCTTTAGACGTAATGGAAGCTCATCGTAAGACCTATGTTTCAGTATAATTTGTACTATTTTTACATTAATTATTAACAGCTTAATACAATTGCTGTTTTGTTCATCAGATTCAAAAGCAACTCATAATTTAAAAATGGATCTGGCTAAGCTGCAAAGCGACAAAATAAAATTAGAAGATAGCTTGTCCGTTAGTAAAATTAGAAGTGAAGATTCAGCCCGAGACAAACATAAATACATTTCTCAAATCATTCATTTACAAAGTGAAAGAGAAATAATTGTAACTGAAATAAAACAAATGGAATTAGAAAGTGTAGGCGATAGTGCATTATCACCGGAACATTGTGATGTTGAAGATATGCTAGGCTCTCTTGAAAGAATCAGAAAGTACATAGATGCTAGAAGTTCAAAGAGTACTTTACTAGAGCAAACATTACTAAAAGTACAAAATTCTTATCAAGTAGTACAAAGTAAAGCCGATGAGGCAAAGAAAATAGTAGAGAAAGAAAAACTTAAAATGTTAAATGAGAAGGAAGAAGCAATAAAAGATCGAATAAATATGGAAAAACAACTTACAGATCTTAAAGAACAATTACAAAAACAAATTTTCTATGACAAAAATGTTATCAAAGATCTGGAAGCTGAAATATTAAATCAAAAACTGATATGTGATAAGTTGAACACTACAACCCAAAGTTATGTTTCTAACCTAAAAGAAGAAATGCAATCTCTCAAAGAACTCTACCATGACGCATTGGAAAAAACATCAGGGTTAGAAAAAAGACTTCAGCTTATGTCCGATGAAGAGAACATACATTTAGATGTAGTTAAAAAGGTCAATAATAAGTTACAAGAAAAAGTAAAAGAAATAGAAATACTGCAAGAAGATTACAATAATTTAAAAAATAAACCAACTCAATCTTTAGGCATTCAAGTTTTTCTTATTAATAGTGGAGATAATCAAACTCAAACATATGAAGATTTTCTGTTTGAAGACTGTGATAAATACGAAAATATCGATAAAATTAAAAATAGAGATGATAACAAAGACCAAAATGCAATTCGTGCAGATAAATCAGTGGCACTTGAACGGAAAATAGGCCTTATAGACCAACCTAAGCAAGCTAATGAAATACAGGTACTCGTAGCAAATGTAGAGCCTACGTTTGATTTCGTCAAAAATAGTTATCTAAATTACAAATTAAAAAATCTTAAGCACGGGCGCCTCGAGCATTATTCTATATCATGCACAAGTGAAAACGATACTGAACTAGATGCTAAAGAGATAACTGAACCAGTGAAAAATAAATCTCAAGAAGTCATTATTAATAGTCAAAACATGAATGTTATTAATTTATATGACAAACAATCTATCCATACAAACTCATCGAAAAACATTGACAGCAACTACGCTGAAAATGATAGAGATCCTAGAAGCCCTGGCATAAATAGTGGTATTACAGATTTCGGTTTAACGGTCGAAAGCTTTGAAACAAAGAATAGTGTGCAGAAAGCTAGTAATTTATTCGGATCTGTCTCAGGAATATTGACAGATAAAGATTTGTTTGTTATTTACAAAGACAGTGAAACCAGTAAATATGATAAAAAACCCCGACTTGATAATAAACGTTCCAACACTTTTCAAAATATAACTATTCATCCAGATATGTATGATGACAAAAGTACACATAAGCAATACGACGTTGAAAACGATACATATTCTTACTTAGAGGATGATGACCTGATAGAAGACGATAGTGTAAAGAATAAAATAAAAATTAACCTGCCAAGAGTTGAAACTGATAGTCCTACAATAGAAGTTTCTTCTGATTATGAGAATAAATCACTAGATTCTTATATCATAGGTATGTGAAAGAAATAATCTACTTACGACACAATATTGTTTTTTTTTTGTTGTAAGTTTTATGTTTTTTTCCACGAATTAATAATTATTATTAACTATTTATTTCTTTTAGACAATTCAGTATCAAACGATGTAAACGTCTTGGACTCTTTTGCCTCTACTGAGGATGAAAAACGATTTCACGTTGCTAATGAACAACAAAGGCGTAATAAAACTAATATCAATACAAGTACATCTCGTGATCCTTTTGAGATTAAAAAGAATATTAATAAGGATTCTCATCATTGGCTTTCCCGTACTGATGCAGATGCTCGTCTCATTAAAAGTAAAATTGGGCATGTTGTAAAAGAAAGTAGTGTGGATGATAAAAGTAGCAACAATGAAAAACCAGCTAGTCATTTTGGATTAGATTATATGCACGCTACAGCAGATAACATCAAAACACATGATGCAACTGCAGCGTTACGAAAAACACGTAGTGATGAGTTATTTGGTCTAGTAACGTTTCGTGAAAAAAGTGACTCTAATCCATCAAGATTTAGCGAAGTTAACAACACATCTACAGATAATAAATCGATTTTTGCTGCCGGCCAATCTAGTTATATTATACACGCAAAACAGAAAGAATACACAGATCAAGAGGTTTTGGTCAAGCTAGATCCCATAGACGAGTATAAAATGCAAATAAAAAATCTTACTAACAATTTAGAAAATATCGAAAAGGATTACAAGAAAAAAATTGACGCTATAAAAATTCAATACGATAGTAACATAAAGGACATACTTAACGAACATAATCAAGGTGTCAAAAGTATTCAGGGTCTTCACGAAGAAACAATGCAAGATATAATAAAACATCATGAAAATGAAGTTGAGAATTTAAGGAGTATGAGCATAGAGGCCATGAGAAAAGCTGATAAGCTCGAAAAAGAGGTTCTGTGTCTAAAATATAAAATGCCAGTTTGCAGCTCGACATGTCTTAATCAGGTTTCTATTAGTAATTAGTACTAACATATATTTTGTGTATGGTTAAATAGTCTTCTTTTCCTATACTCTTAACATTTTCAGATACCGATAAAGATTTCTACTCCTGAGCTAGTAAAACAAAGGCTGTCACGGGTAGATACGAAAACGCTGACTAAGACAAATGTAGAGGCATTTGATGTTAAGCCTAAAAGCCGCTCTAATGGACCATGTACTTGCTCAATAGACATCAATATATCAGATACTGTACGTAATATATTTGAGCAAGTTGATATAGACCAGCAGAAGATAGCCGAACAAACGTATCTGAAGTATATTGCGAATAAGATTTTGAACAATACTATTGAGGTTAGAATTATATGCTTTCTAATTACTTTAAAGATAGGTTTCTTATTAATTAATATAGTTTAGTAAATCATGTCATAAAACTTTGATAGCGTGGAATATTATTACTATAATTTAATGGTTATTTCAAAAAACAGGCGTTGGATAGCCAAGAGCTGTCATTCCTCCACCTTAAAGTTTGTCGCATTTGGAAAACCAAATTGTCGAAAGAAGAAACGCTGCAGAAAAGAATTAGTACCTTGGAAGCCGAGGTGATACACAAGCAGCGAAATAACCAACATAATAGTACGTGAATTTTATAACTAGAAATTTAGCATACCTAATAATTATCCTATCCAACATTTATTTTAAAAAAAAACAAATCTCATCGTTGAGATTACAACAGTTACTTACGCTGTATAATATTTTTCGAAAAAAGTGGGGTTTTCTAGCCTTTGAAATGGCAACCTACTATGGTTGGTTACGAAATACTGAGTGATTGATATTGCTACATCATAGTAAGATTTTTTTATATTTTTTGAGGTAAGATTTCTGGCAGTTGGAGCTTAGTCTATTTAGATTCCGTGTTTCTGTTAAGCAATTTAACATAAATCTTATAATATAGCCATTTATAATAAATAATCCAATATGGTTGACAGCAATGTATCGTATCTTATGGGTTGATTACACGTAACCACCAGTACACCGTACTGGTGGCGAGACAGTAAATTGGCACACTCGGCCGAGCAAACAAATCATGGCTCTAGTGACTGTCTCGCCTCGTCAAACTGTTTTTACAAACCGAGTACGAGTGCTCAGCCTGGGGCACTGTGTGGCCACCGAAATCAGAAATATTTATTGACCTTAAATAACACTGAATGTTACAGGTAATTTATGTTTACAAAGAATTTTATTATTTCAGAAATTATTATAAAATTAAACGAAATGAAGTAAACCAGTACTCGTCACGTGTAATAAACCCATTACTCTTTCTCTTCTTTGCGTTGTCACGGGCCTCTACTTTACTTTTTTTATAGTTGACGCACTGTAGGTTTAGTAGGCCCAAGTTTGAAGGCTTTTTAAGACAGATCTAAATTTTCTAAAACTATTGGCATCCTTGTCTAATGGCTTGCAATGATAAAGACAGATATATTTTTAGTTAGTTTAGATCTGTCTTAAAAAGCCTTCAAACTTGGGCCCATTGTGCGTCTAATTTTGGGCCAACTTAAGCATTAAATGGATCACACGAGTACTTCTGAACACAGGAAGAGCCATCCGTCGCAAAAAAATATGGTAGGCAACCGTCTGGCTCCTTAATAAAAAGTATAAAAAGTATTAGATTACCCGTTTGTCGTTTCGAAGAAAATACAGCTATAAGTAGGTGCTGATAAATAAACTTTACTGTCTGTCAGTTGCGCAGCTAGACCGCCAGGTTGCGGAAGAAAGACGTCGCCTGCAAGAAGTGAGGGAAGCTGTGTGCCGAAGTGTGCCGACTGGCTCAAGATACAGCAGCCAGGATGCGGTGCTTCCAGGGCTCTCTAGTGACATAGACGTGGACCGGCCGTGAGTTTGTAAATTCTGTGTAGAAAAGTTGTAGGAATTGAGGACGTACTTTTGCTAACTTACTATTTTTTATTCATTGCCAACATTACAATAGTCGTACTTTGAGTTTACACATAACAGATGCAGGTTGCCAACTTGCCGCAGATGGAGGTACTGTATTTACTGTTAAATTTGACTTTGATTCTGTAGATGCACCTGCTAAACTGAACTAATCTGACACAACTAAAAAAAAACTTCGTTTCTTTGCGATATTTAAGATATGGATGGCAATAATTTCAGTGCTGTCAAAATTAGTTTAGTTTAGAAAATAGTCCAAAGAGTTTATTATCATTTTACAGATGCGGTTGCAATACTGGCGCTAATGGCTGTGTCAATTTAAACGTTGGAGAGAGGAAGTCTGCAGGCGACCTCGGTCCCCTTGCTGGTGGAGTACGACAGAAGCGATCCAGGCCTGAGAGCAACAGGGTTAGTCATCTGTTTTTAGTATTTCTAAGTATGCCTATACTAACTTGCAATAAGAGATTTATCATTGTGTAGCGACCGATTCATTTAATCTACGCTTATGGCTAAATAAACCGATACAGGAAACAAAAAAGAAAAGAGACACCAATTTTAGTGCTATCGAATTAGGTTAATTACTCGATTAGTATCAATTCTGTAGAATTGATACTAATCGAGATTTTAATAGAACGTTAATCCCTTTTGGTCCACGAAAATGGATAAATAGCAATATTTATTTCAATTCAAATGTATTAATGAATACAGGCTGTGCTTGTAAACTTGGATGCCAAGGAACGTCGAGAGAAGAAGCTCTACCACGACGAGCCTCCAACGCGCCTGCGCCGGCCGCACGAGCGCCAACCACCGCGACCCACCAAGAAGTAGCACCAAGAAGTAGTGGGCTGGTCATGCCCATCACAAACCCGGACCAAAATAATGACCAACTCTACCAGGAATAAATATCTCTGTCCGGTTTATATTTTTCTAGATTGTTGTAGAGCTCTCTCAATAGTCCAATATATAATAATGATGTGCGACCGTGTTGTGAATGTTTTGACTAAATTTTGTGGACGGTTTACTCACTTTTTAAACGAATGTATTTATTTACTTTTCTTATTTATACACATACCTATTTATTGTAATGTAAATTTTGAGTAATAAAATGGCATAAAATTGAGAAGTTTATTTTGTTTCAGGGTTTTCCTTTTTTATTTTCCTGATTGTTATAAATAGGTATGCGGTTACATCATCCTGTTGTATTTTTCCTTGTGCATGCGTAATTTCCGTGCTTCATTGGATGTTCTGATTGAAACCAGGATTAACAAAGTTTTGTGTTGGTGATTCGTAGAGCGGGTTCCTTGTTACATCGAACCCTTGCGATTTGGCTTCGTCGCAGAACTTAGCGTATTCTCTCTTATCGTATAATTCTACTAGCACCTTCCAAAACACCACGGTCAAAAGTCCAATTAGTATTATCCCGGCTATGGCACTGGCAATAGGAACTAAAAAAAGATAATCATTGTAATAAGTTTAGTTTAAAAGTTAAAATTTTATTTTAATAGTTATGTTCGTAGTAAAGTTACTTACCTAACAGATCTGCCTTTGGTGGAATTTCCACTTCTCTTTGAATCATAAGCAACATTCTACTAGTTTTAGTATGTGTAATGTCTAAACTAGTTTCTGTGTTGAATTTGAACAATAAGAAAGTTCCGTCGTCGAGTAGAGCTCTGCATTGGGTACCCGTTTTCCATTCAGCTCTAGTAGCTAGCTCACTTCTATTTGCCACTAAGACAGCTATATTCTTATCAACAGAATGGGATCTCTCATCACAAATATTTTTCTTTTCATTGTAGTTACATTTTGCGTATTCTTCGAGTTTTTGGCATTCCTCGATAGCGCAGTCTTTGCATAGATTGCAGAATTCACCTGAATACCGCTCATCTGTCTTTCCGACATTCTTGCATAAGCATTTACCGCAATTACACTCTCCTCTACCGGAACAGACCTGTAAACAGTTATGCATATATTTAATTTAAGTATATTAGAAAAAAATAAATACTTACATGAAGAAGTTAGCCCTAAATTCAATCAGATCAGATTACACACCCGTCTGACATATTTTAGTTCGGTTATTGTTATAGAAAATATAGGGTAACCAGAAACAACCACAATTTAACGGAGTTAAGTACCATCCAAATGTCAAAATGAGTCCTATTGTGTCAAAATTCGTTAGGTACTAATCTGTAGTACTTTTATCTGGCAATGGTCCGTATGACTAAATCATAAGTTCTGGGCTTCAGTAAGTAAGTTATAAGTTCTACCTTTTTCGAAAATGGTCCTGTGCACTGCTTCAACGATATCTCTTCGACTGGACAGTCGCAGGCTGCCCCAATCCAACCACTTTCACAGGCGCATTGTTCGAAAAGGCAGGATCCATGACCACCGCAGATTATTCCATTGGTTCCAATGTTGCATTTATTGGGATCATATTCACAAACATCTCCAGTGAAGTCGTCCGTACAAGTACATTTGCCACATCTGAATAGATAAATAAAAGTAATTCTAAGTACGCTAATAAAATAAAATATTAAAAAGAACTAGTGCTAATCATGTTCTGTTGTTACTCGCAACTGCATTATTGTGCTATTGTGCGAGTGAGATCACATGATTAGCGCCTTTTTGTTCAAAAAAAAAAGAGAAAAACTCGATTCTTTATACTGTACTGTACTGATATGTAAAATATAAGTAAGTAAGTATCCATATTATTCCAAAATCAATAAAAATATATTTATTCTGCACCTGATGATGATGATGAAAAGTAACGTAGGTACGTCTTATTTGAATTAAGACTAGTATTCTCAAAGAAACATCCATTTTAAAAAGTAGTACAAAAGTCACAACGCAATAAATCACTATTCCTACTTACTGCCAAACTTCATTGCAAAAAATCAAAATATATAATATTTTAAACTATCTGCACCCAGCGGTTTACCCCCTGTTTTTTTTTCTTTTTTTCTACCACAAATAGATATTTCAAGATCAAAATTAGCGAAATCGGTCCAACCAACAACCATTCTCGAGTTTTAGCTACGAGTAGACAAACGAACAGCGGCAGCGATTCATTTTTATTTTTAAAGAATAACTAGCTGACTCGACAGACGTTGTCCTGTCAAAAGCCATTGCGTAACTATAGCAACCGTATTATGTTGATGCTAACTTGTCAATTTATGTATATATATAATTTGCAATAAATTAAAATTGCGACTATAATTTGAGATTTAAACTATCCTATCTCTCAAGTTGGATCGAACTGCACATGGTGTGCGAATTTTATTATAATCGGTTAAGTGGTATAAGAGTCCATTGAGGACAAACATTGTGACACGAGATTTATATATATTAAGATTAAGATCTACGAAATAGTAATACATGTTATTTTATACGCATATTTAAATTATTATAAATTGCGAAACTAGTTGCGACTCGCAGATTCACCCGCGTCATGATGAAAAACGCTAATGATGACGATGATGATAAAACTAGCATACCTATATGTGTTATTACAGAACCTAAACTATCCAGATTCTAAGTTTAATCAAAATCGGTTTAGTACTTACGGAGATAGGTACGGTAACGTAACAAACAGTCACACACAAACTTTCGTATTTATAATATTAGTAAGATAATTAATTATTTCTTACTCGCATGTGCCGTGATCGTTGCATATTATTGAAGAGTTTGCTGCCCTACAATGTATCTCTAAAACCTTGGCTGCTTCATCAGAGCAGCTGACATCGCAGAATTCACCACCCCTATAGATATGAAAATTCATCATTAAGTAGAGTCTGGAACGAAAGTTGATACTGACAAAACGCGGCAAATTAAAAAAATATCAGCATGGCAGCCCTAAACTGAAAGGGAAAGTTGGAACAAATCACTTTGATACTTTAACATTTATTTTTGTTCTAGAGTGAGTTAAAGTGAGTTGTTCCAACTTTCTTTTTCAGTTTAGGGCTGCCATGCTGACATTTTTTAAATAAGCCAGTCTCTATACGAATAATCACATTACATTAATCAGTAGATACAGCTAAAATATTTATAAGCAAGAACGGCTATCTTAAATTCATTGGCCACAAAGAAATAACTTTTAAATTTTGTACAGTAAAATATGATAGATAGACAAACTCTTTATTATTTATACCCGAAATTACTAATAAAAAATAAATAATATCACTTAAAACTAGTGCAACAACTGGCAGCCTCATCGCTAATAGCGATCTCTTTCAGGCAGCCTTCGGACAAGATTTAGTATATGATTCCTTCTGATATGTATGAATAATTGAACACCTTTTAGCATGATCACACCTTTGTGTGCACAGTGTATAAACATTGTTGTTCGTTGATCTTAATTTACCAACTTACCATTGGTCGTCGCATTTGCAGGCCCCACATTGTATAACTCCATTACCATTGCATTTCTCACGCGTGTTGATTGAGCTAGTTTTTTCACATTCGCACTGACACACTACTTCGAAATCAATCACTAGTGTTTCTTTTAACCCTAAAGGTTTAATTTTGATTTTTTCAGGTTTCCCAGGTTTGGTACATTTTGTGCTTGTTATAGTAACGGGTATTGTAAGATCTTCTTTTTCCGGTGTTATTTTACAATTCCGTTCTCCTTCCACGGAGCATACCTGATCGATTATTACTCGGAAATAATCGGTTGGTTCTTCGTGACTAAGCTTAATTTCACTTACCGATTCCTACAATATTTACAAAATGTTAGTGTTCTATCTAGTATTTTAATTTACTTTTCAAGAAAAAATATTTTATCATAATTATCGTTAGTAGTAAGAAATAAGTTCTACTAAATAATACTAATTCGTTAAACTTTTTGGAACTCAGTTTTGTTATAGCTAATACTTATAAAAACTTTTCAGCCCAATGTATCAAGAAGACAGCTGTGGCATTGCTTTGCCATGGTTCTTAAGGCACGATTAGTTACCTTAAGATTTTCAAAAGCATTTATTACGATCATTTATTTTAAATTTAATTATCTTGCAATTGTGTTCTGTAAGTAAGTAATTTAGTTGATGTTTGTTTTCGCTTCATCTGACTACTGCGTCATCTATAGTTTTGTGAAAACTCAAAGTAAATAGACGTCATAACAAACAACTTACTTTATACGCAGATTCGATAATTTCCAAAATGTTACTTTCTGCTGTTAGCACTGCATGTTTGGAGCCCAATATTTGAGCACTCAGAAGACGGTAAATGTTTAATATATCTGATGAACCAGCGATAGCGAATATGATTAGGAAGTTACCCTCTTTGGCCACCTTGTTGATAGCACTTACGGACGGGTAATCGTATTTGAGCGAGTCTTCTTCATTATACATGTTATCTTTCAAATGGCATCTCATATCGTTAGGTTTGATTGCACCTAGCATTTTCCCATCACCAGCGCTATGGTAAGTGTTATCGGTTGCTAGCACTATTATTCGCCTCGTGTTCTCTCTCCAACCTAATTGACTTTTGCACTTCATAACTTGCATAAGTGCATCCAAGCCCGCTTCAGCATCGTCATAATTACTTCCAAATTCAGATCCGCTGATAACTTGTTCAAAAGCTTTCATATCGGTTGTTAGCTTCAAGTGATTTTTGAAAGCGTAGGTTGAGTTCTTGGTCCTGCAAAGTAAAATATTATAAGAACTCTTCTTTCCGAAATCAAATTATATGAATGAAGCTAATTAAGTGCTGAAAGACATAGAGGCCACGCGATGTAGAAATAGGTAGATTTAAAAGTCTTGCAAAAGACTCGAAACGCGTGAAGAAGCTACATATGTTTAATTGTATATAAATATTGTCCTACGTGGCAATATTTCTAAGAACAAACTGTGAAAAATTTCATTTTTTAATAATTATACATACGCGTGAGTATCCGTATAAGGTAGACCCGGTTTCTCGACAAAGCTTCCAACTCCCAGTACGACGTTGTTCGTCATTTTCGTCAAGCCTTTGTAGATATCCAGGGCCTGTTCCATCAGCGCTGTTCTATGTCGCTTCATCGTATATGTATAATCCATAAGAAAATATACATCTAAAGGAAAGTTTTTAGCTGCTCGGTAAAAGACATCGAATTTAACATCGACTCCCGGGCTGGCCCTAATTTTCAGTTGTTGCGGACGAATTTGAACGGATGATGTAAAATTGTGATTTTGTTTCGTTGTTATAGGATTATCATCTTTAGATTTAGGAATTGGGAAAAAAACAGATTCTTTTTTGCACCAATCGGTGTGAGATTCCATAAATGATTTAGCATTGCATCTAAATCCGGTCACGTTTTTATTCTGAAATAATATTGAACATTTATTAACTTTGTTGTCCTACATAATGGGTAGGTAATATCTGTAAACAATAATTTATGATAAAGTACCTATAAAATTAAATAACTATTTTAAATAATGGAATTCACATTTAATTATCCGTAATCAGTCAAGCGAAAAGGGAACTGACGGTAAAATAATTAGTATCGAGATAAATGTGTTCAAAGTTTGGAGTTGCGAACCAATATTTTCAGGAAGTGTTTTTAAATATTGTTTTATTTTGAATTAGTTCACTTGAAAAGATTCTGTTTATTTATACTTAAATGAAGATGAAAGACCACAGATTCAAAATATAAAGAAAAAATTTATAAGTGATTTGATATCCTCTGATATAGTCTGTAATCCGTATATACTAGGTTATAAGAAAAGGGTATGCTGAGCGGAAAAGGTCATCACTATGGCCAACTTTTACAATGAGACCGACTCGAAAATCAAGAAAAAAATCAGCTGTTCCATATATTTTGTCGAGTGTGATTGACATTTTTCTATGGAAGAGCTGATTTTTTTTGCGCGATGAGTTACTATGAGCGCTTTACGGCTTAGCATACCCTTTCCTTAAAACCCTGTAGAAAGTGAACGACAGATAGAACAGAATAGAATTTTACTATGGAAACTAACGTGGTTTTCACACATTTTTGTTATAATTAAACACGGGAATACTCACGTAAAAATTAAGTCGTCTACTACGACTAGTTTCGGTCACATTCGGTGACCTTCATCAGGCGATAAATTAGAATTTAGCTTTATTGCACATTAAACAAATTACAACACAAAAAACTGGTAGAATTACATTCGGTAGTAAGCGGTCTTAAGGTCTTATACTCGTAGCTAAAGCAATTTCTTTTAGAGATTTGCATGCAGGACTGATAGGATTGGAATACGGCTACGCCGATGTAAATGAATTACGAAATACAGAAATAGACAGTTTGTCCGAACTAGTACATATCTACGATGAGATAAAATTGATTGCCGCTATGCTTCCCAAGGATCACTTACCTCTGAACACCACACGCATCTTTCAGGTGCATATGAAATGCATTTCCCGCAAGTCTTGAAGGTATTGCATTCATGACAATTTATATAACTCACAAAACTCAGCAATAGTAAAAATACGAAGAGGTTCATGATGAACCAGTTACTGACAACGTATGCCAATGTGTGACACTCACAAGGAAAACTGTGATACTATTGGAATCATTCTAAATTTACCAACTATGTAATAGCAAGGAATTAATGATGACGGAATGTGGTATCAACTGCTGCTACGTACTGAAACTACAAACTCACATTTTTTTTCATTGGACCAATTATACGAATATTTAGTTTAGGCTACTTTAGGAAAATTACCTAAATGTTTTCTTTTCAAATATTTTTATCGAATGTAATGGTAATTGATACTACACATTTAAACTCATTAATTTAGGACATTATTTAGGGTATTTGGACTTTAAACTGATCTCCTGTAAAAATGCCATTTATAGAGGTAGTTTCGATACTGTAACATACCTACGTAGCGGCAGTCGGCTACTAATAAGGCCGAATACATACTCCAATTCATTATAATAATTATATTAACCAACTAACAAAATATGCCGTCCTTTTCCCTGTTTATTTTTTACTTTTTCCGTAACTTTATTGAGATGCCCGACCTTATTACATCAGGTGATCTTATTGAAAGAGTGGCAACAAGTGTAACGGTCTACTGACCTTATTTGGCTTAGCAAATCAGAACCTATTTCATATAACCGAACGTTGTGTGTCCTATTCCTTATAGCACAATACATTTTCCTCGTACCAGTTACCCGATATACCTCATTATTGTCACACATTCAATTCAATTTGTCTTTCAAAATGAATAAAACTATATTTTTAATGCTAATATTGTGTTTAAAAGGAGTTTTGTTAGATTCTTGTGAGAAACATTTAACATGCCGTGAGTGTATACGAGACTCGAGTGTGTGTGATTGGTGCGCTTCGGTAAGCATCTATTTTCATATATTTAAAAAAACAATTCAATTTTATATAACGCAAAAACTCGAGAATGGCTGGATATGTATTTTTTGTTTAGTTCGCTTTCATAATAGGAGTTTCAGGGGAAAATTATAAATTAGGGGGGGGGGGGGGGAATTAGGGGATGGTTGTAAGGACAATCGCTAAAATAAGATATTACAAATATATAATTTTATATTATAGATAAACTTTCACAACTGAGGCGTAATTTTTCTCGTGTTATCTGAATCGATCCGAACCACGGTAGTAAATGCCACGACATCTATCTGAACACTGTGTTCAGATATGTTCAGTTCAATGTGTTCAGAACACATATCGTATCGCCCGTTATCAGCGTCGGTCAACAGCGCGCTACTAAACGGTAGAGCTTACAGCAGCAGCGTAGCGATATCGTATATCGCAAAACCATGTCACAGCCATTCATGCAGCCAAAAACCTCTAACATCTGGGCCATCGGCGTTTACAAACTTAATTATAAGCGTTTCAAAACACCCGAAGATAATCTTATTGACATGAACCGAAAATTTTCTGTTTCAGAATCATTTTGGCGAACAACGATGCAGACCCAAAACCTTCACCGCCACCAACACAACATGGTGCACGGATAAATTACAGAACCTAAATAGCACTAACACTACGACAAAAAATGATGGTTTTAGCGCCAACCGCTCAAACGTAGTCCAGATTCAACCACAGAGGTTTAAATTAGACCTCAGGCCCGGACAACCAATAAATTTCTCATTTTCTTTCAAGTGGGCTGAAGATTACCCGGTGGACTTATACTTTTTATTCGATTCATCCAACACTATGCAAACAGCTAGAAATAACACCGCACAACAGTCTGAGAAAATCTACGATACCATGAAGACTTTGACGAATGACGTATACATGGGGATGGGTACTTTCGTTGATAAAAAGATGCTGCCGTATACGAAGTAAGTTCAATAATCATACTATACCTTCTTCTTCTTTCTTAAAAATAAAATGATTCGTTGTTCGTTAGTCTCGCTTAAACTCGAAAACGGCTGGACCGATTTGAATATTTATTTTTTTGTTTTATTTGCTTTAGCTTTAGCCGAAGATGAAACACGCAGTTTTCGAAGATATACTCGTACCTATATACTCTAGCCTACTAAACTACCCTTGCCTGAGAAATCTACCTATTTCTAACTTATTAAAAAGTTATTTGTAAGCAGCTCTGTACATTTCTAATTTAATTTATTAAACCTAATTGTTGATATGACAACGATGAGATTAAACAAATCCTAACTTTATTGGGTATACAATGCAGCGACAACGCTTCTTTTATTGCAGTTGTCCATAGAGGGCGATGAACATTTTGATCTCTTGCGTAAAAATGAGAGTAGCATACAGTGATAAATAGAGAGCATAGCATAATAGACGATGCTATCATGACTACACTAACAAAACTGAAGTTTTCCACCTAGTTCAATTTAATTAGTAACTCTTATAGATTGTACAATATTTTACATTTTCTCTAGCTTCTGACATCACACGTATCCTTAATAATTATATCACAAGCAAATGTCATAGGTACCTATATCCTTATAGTTATGTGGCTCATTGTGGATGACATGGTACACGTAATAGGTACGTGTACCTACCCTGTGCTAGCAAATAAAAGTCAAATTAATGTTCAAATCATGTTACAATTAAGCAGCGTTATACACAAACTCAAGGATACACAGCGGAAATAATATACTTACTTTTGTTTTCAGAAATATTACCGGCAACGAATCATACTCATTCAGGCATCACCTTAATTTAACGCGAGAGTTTAAAGATTTCCAAAAAGCAGTTGATGATGTGAAACCAGGTGTGAATCGAGACTCACCCGAAGCTGGCTTGGATGCTCTGGCCCAAGCCATAGCCTGCAAAGATGAGATAGGCTGGAGAAACCAATCCCGAAAGATATTGGTCCTGATGACAGATGACACTTATCACGCAGCAGGCGACGGCAGGTCAGCTGGCGTTTTCAAGCCATATGATGGAAAATGTTACACTAAAAATAACGTTTACGAAAACGAATTAGTAATGGATTATCCGTCAGTGAGCATGATTAATAAATTGGCAAGAGACAATTACGTTACTGTGATTTTTGCTGTACCGAGTGACCTACCTGTATACGATAAGCTTGCCAAACACATAGTCGGATCAAAAACAATCACTTTGAGTGATACTAAAACTGACGAAATCGTGACAAAACTGAAGGAAATATATGAGGTAATGTATCTTCATCGTTAATGTGGCCCCATAAGTGTCTAAAAAAGTTGTCAGGAGCGTTTTGGGATACGATAGACAGATACCTATAATAGGGTTCTATAGATGTGTTTTTGAAATGTCCATTAGACTTCATCGACCAAATACCTAGTTTGTATGATGTATTTGTATATAAAACTATAGAGAGAACATGATCCTGCTCAATTCCGTAATAACTGAATGGATTTATCATTTGATATCAAGGTAGCTTCCTCTACTTACACGGGTGTGTGAGCTTACAAAGAGTTATTGTATTATGTACCTTGGATAAAAAATTGCTAAACTGATTAAAAGTAATAAAATTATTGAATAGTTAAAATATTACAGTATAAGAGCATCTATACACGTAAAACCATGCACTGTTTCTTTGACATTCGACGTAAAAGGAGTATCTGTCTGTGGCAGGAGGTTCCAAGTTGCTAACACGATTTTAATTTAGCTTTATTTTTTTATTGGAAAATTACTCAACAGAGAGCATTTTTAGCTTTGATTTAAGAAAATTATTTTGCTCGTTTGAAGATTATCAGCTCTTTTCAAGTCGAAAGTTATTTTTTTCTTGTTTGTATCTACAACAGCTATCTCCTATGTTTCAGGAAATATCCACGAAGATAAAGCTAAATGTGAACATGCGAACCGATCATGGCAAATCTGGTCGTCGAAGGAACTTCCAAGTATCGTTCGACCCTGATTGTACCGAATGTACCGACTCGTGTATCAAGGATCTTGGTGCGTGTAATGTTACAAAAAGTGAACCGAAAAATATAACAGGAACTATCCAAGTTCTGGAATATAAAGAATACGATGAAGCTACGATAGATGTAGCCATAGAAGGGATTGCTGAAAAGCTTACCTTAGATATCAATATCATAAATAAATGTACGTGTGAATCTGATGCAGAGGTGGAATCGGAATATTGCGATAAGGAAAAACGAGAATGTGGTATCTGTCAGTGCAAAGAACCAAAGTAAGTAAACGCTTAGCTTACGCATAATATTATATTCTTCATAACCAATGTTCATTGCGAAAATGAGTTGTTTGTTACGATTTTACGCCTTAACTACTCAACCGATCATCATACAATTTTTCAAAAACGTTGTCAGGTGTACAGAAGAAAAAAAGGCTACTTCTTTCATCATCATGATATACTCGGGATTAAATTATAAGCTACTTCTTATCCCGGAAAATACGGGTGAAAACGCAAGGCGGAAGCTAATAATATAAGTCTTTTTAGATACGGAGACAAATGCCAATGCAATCGTATGACAAGTAAAGTAGACAACAGCACGTCAAACTGCATAACAGGTGAAAATAAAATATGCAGTGATCAAGGAACCTGCGTCTGTGGAGCTTGCTCGTGTAATCCTGGGTAACTATAAAATAGGTACCTTTTACTCAACTTAACCTTTAATTATCCCTCTGCTGGGATACCAGGTCTACCCTCGAAGGGTGATGACGTATTTCACCATGCTGGCCAACTGCAGGATGGTAATATCACATACGCCAGTGAATTTCCATTCTCCGGGTCCGGACGTATGTATGCCGATTTCTTCACAATGTTTTCCTTCACCGATGAGCCAGTGATATCAAAATTCATACATATGTTCCAAAGAATATTGATACGAGTCTGTTTTCGAACCTGCTACCTCACGGCACGATTCACGGTGTGCAAAGCGGTCGTTCTCCCATTAAGCTACCACGGCTTTTTCCTTCTATGAATAATTGTACTCTTAGGCTTTCTTGGGTTCTGTAATTAAAACTAAAGACGCTATAAGATAAAAAAAAAGCCTAGCCGGTTTAAATAGATTGTCTCAGCAGAGATTTATTTTATTGCATACATCTTAAACAATCACAATCGATTCCCTGCTAGAATTTTTTTAAATATCGTTTTTAAGATCCCAATAATAAGAAGATTGGCTAACAAATTGCTTCGCTAGATAAATACTACGAGACGACGATTTTACAGCATTCCTATACCAACATGCGAGTTGATGCGATGGTCAGACTTGGACTTACTTACAAAAAAAGTACTTCACTAAAGTAATGATTTGGATCCTTATTTTGCAGATTCGCCGGTGCCCACTGCGAGTGTTATACAAAGAACTGCCCCATACATGACAATGATCTCTGTGGTGGCCATGGCGAGTGCCAGTGTGACCAGACGTGCAAGTGTAAGCCTGGCTGGTCCGGCGATGCCTGCCAGTGCAATGAGCAACTTATGTGTTTGGCATCCAATAACAAAGTACGTTTAAGATAAAAATAGCGCTTACTTTTCATACAACGCTTTAAAAAATGTTCAAGCATCTGCAAAAAAAAACAAATCAAACAATTTGTCGATTTGTCAAATCGACAAATTTTAATCTTTGACTAGGACTATTGAGCGTGAGAGACGGGCGCTTGAGATGACTTACCATTTGAACAGGTTGGACGTTGGACGGTTTAGCGGAATACTAGCAGAGCCCAGCTCTGACGCAGCACGAGATCTGTTCAACTGTGTGAGTCAACTCAAGTGATCATCTTTCCTTTCTTTTTTGTTTGTTCACTAGCTTTTACCATCTTTTTTTAATTCAAGGGGACTGTCATGTATTTATAAAAGTCCCAAACCAAAAATAGAAATAAAAAAAAAAAAAAAAAAAAAAGACTAGGACTATGGACATGATAAATAAACTTTTTATTGTCATGGACATGGGCATAAAGGACAAGTCTTTTAAATTCAGTCGAATTTGGATATAATTCAGAGAATGGTTCTACTGAAGTGTTTTATTATTGTTTTTTAGGGTTCTGTACCTCCTTCAGGAAAGAACCCTTATGGCGAGACTCGTGCGTACGTCCGTCTGTATGTCACACACAGCACAGTCTTTTATCTCAGGAACTATAAAAGCTACCGTCTGAAATTTAGCATAACGCTAGATAATGTTAACCGCTACAGTTCTGAGAAAAAAATATGCTGAGAAATAGATCTTTATCTGAAAATTGGGGTCCTAAGCTGCTGACCTAAAATTTTAAAGTCAAGCAATGTGGTCATGGGGGGGGGGGGGGGGGTATCAAATGAATGTATTAATTTAGATATATCAAAATATTTTTTTTTAATTATTATGGTTCAGAACCCTTGACAAGCGAGTTTTCGTTAAGTAATAATTTAATATATTTTAATAATTTCATAAAGTAATAATTTATTCGTATGACTCGATATTTAAATGGACGCCCGCCCTAACGTTGTGGTGGACGGTTGAGACATTGACATCTACAAAGGCTCACTGAAAATAAATTTTATAAATACATACTTTTTTCCAGGTTTGTAACAACCGTGGAAAATGCAATTGCGGCTGCGAATGCAACGACATAGCGCCATGGGACAGCCGTAATCACCAAAACAGTTTTTGTGTCATTAGCCCTTGTTCTGATTGCCACAGCCTTCAGTGTAAAAATCTAACAGATTGCGCAGCCTGCCTCATAAAGGAAAATAATACTGTAAACGACTGTAATTGTTCGTTACTTCGCGATCATCTAACTTACAAGGTAGTTGATGAACTACCAAATGAAATATACAACTTAGAGGACAATGCTGATTGGCATGTTTGCAATAAAATTAGAGTAGATATGGGCTGCTACACAAACTTCACTTACAAGTATGACGAAGACAAATACTCGATCACATTGATGTTGCAAAAGAAGCAGAACTGCGCTGAAATCCAGTACAGTAAGTAGGATTTTGTGCTCGGCTTTTATATTCGTTTTCGTCTGTAGGCATAATGTTATAGACACAACAGTTACTGAATGAATACTGAACATTGATAATCGTTTACAAACACCTAGTCGTACGCTACAAACTCCACAGTTCTATTTGTCAGTCTTCAGACCTTTACGTCGTAACGAAACTAACCGCAGTGCATTCGCTGGCTAGAAAATCTATGGCTAGCATCGGTTGATGTCTATAGCTAAGTGTTAGCTAGAGTGTAGATATAAATCAATCGGACGCTATACAGAATGATCACTTCTTGCTGATGTTACTTAGCCAATGATGAATAAAACGTTTTGTTTCTCTAGTTTTTGGCGCGGTTTTTCTACTATGTGTGCTGCTTGTGGGCGTCTTCACTCTGCTTGGATGGAAACTGATCACCTACCTTCGTGACCGCAAGGAGTATTTGTCGTTCATGAAGGTAATATAAAGTTCAATAATCACACTATTTAGATACTACAAAAATTCAGATAAAATGGAGTTTTAAACATAATTATTCTCAACTAGTGCAAATGCTAAATTTGACATCTTGTCTGTCATCGTAATACACTATATTACATACCTTGTTATATTTTTAGAAAAATCAGTTTCTCATTAAGGAAAAACCTTTACTTTGATTCTGACAAATCGGAAATACGATGTTTTATTTCTAGTCTTAATGTTCTGTAAGCCCCGACTTGCGCCGTTTAAACTGGAGCGGATCTCGGAATCGGATTCAGAAGAATATAGTATACGGACCGCATTCGTACCGGCAAACGACAGCTATTGTGTGAATGAAGTAATTGATTATTTCTTTTCTTTGTTGTAGGATCACGTACCCGACAACGCTCCTTGTGACAATCCGCTCTACGAGCCGGCGACCACCGAGTTCAGAAATCCGGCCTTTGGGAAGCGATACTGATTTTCGCTTCGTAGGCTAGTTAGAGAAAAGTTGTACATTCTGATATAAATACATGGGACTACTCACTTAAGATTGAATAAGATACTCTCATAATAGACGGGACGGGCCACGGGACAACTCACATAAAGTTATGAGTTAAACAGATCGAGTCGGAGTGTCCGTAATTCCGTATTCGTGAGTAGTCCCGAGTATTTATTATAAAATGTGTCAAAACCAAGGTGGTTCTCATAGCTATACATTTAATACATTATTAGTTATCTATCATACCATGGAATTGGATACATTACATCTCATCTATGGTTAATTACGTCAATTTAGTTTTATAATATTTTGTTCTTAAGAAACTGACTATTTTGAAATATAAATATCTAAAGACTTTGAGTAATTTTGTTGAGTAAAAGTACATAAACCTAAATAAACGGAATAGGATATTAAAGGTTTAAAACAGAGCTCAAGTCAATATCTGTGGGTAGAGTAGTTAAGTAGGTACCAAAATCCATACCCAAACCAAAATTTGGCATACCTTTAATGCGGTATACACCCATTTGCTAAAATTTCATTTGACATAATTTTATCTGCTATACTGGTCAACAGACATAATATTGTTTCTCATAATTTTATATGTTATACTCATTGTTTACTATATTAGTCACGTGCTAGAAACTTTGTTTTCCATAAAGTCAATTTCAATAACATCATTTGTTATCATCATTGTAAGGCGTAATTATCATATGCCATCGAAATTACTTCTAGAAAAAAAACCATAAAATCGGTTTAAACTAAACGATCAATAGGTTAGGTTAGGTTAGAACATTAAAAACAACGCAGCGAGCCGAGCGAGCGTAGCGAGCGTGCCGCGGCAGCGGCCGACGAAGTGCTAGAAAGCCAATCGCTTTTTAGGACAAATGCGTTAGGTTAATTTTCTACGGAAGCGACTTGGATTAATCATAGTGATAAGTAGGTATTAGAAATAAAAACGATCAATAGGTTAGGTTATGTTAGAACATGAAAAACAACGCACGAGCCGAGCGAGCGTAGCGAGTGTGCCGCGGCAGCGGCCGGCGAAGTGCTAGAAAGCCAATCGCTTTTTAGGACAAAGGCGTTAGGTTAATTTCTACGGAAGCGACATGGATCGATTATAGTGGTAAGTAGGTATTAGAAATAAAAACTATTTCAAAATATAATCATACTGTCACTTGGATGGCACTCGTATCATTATGAAATCTAATGTACGGGCAAACAAGAGTATGTCACATAACTTTTATGGTAAACAAACAATTCGGGCAAATGAAATTCGGGTAAGTAAAATTCGGGCATTTGAGAATTATGGCTTATATTCTTCGGGCAAACATTAGACAACCCTTTAATGCACGTAGTTCAAGAGTACAGAAAAGATAGTGGCTACTTTTCCCTATCGTCATTATAATGCTCCATCGTAGACAGTATTGTTGCTTACCATCAGGCAAGATGGCGGTCAAATGCAAGCCTATAACTGAATAAAAAAATTAAATCACCGTTTCACATTGAAACCGCGAGGCGAAGCTCTGCCGGTATTTATGATTAATAAGGAAAATATGATATATTAAATTAAATATAAATTATTAACTTGGAATACCAATAACTACGCAAAAGTTAAAAATAAGTAAAGATAGCATTGAATTGAGCTATGGTTATTTATTACCAAATACCTATAAAGTAGGTCGTAATTTCCAGTGACGATCAGATCCTTTAGTAGGTAGAGTGAAATTTAATTTTTATGTATTGTTTGGACTAAAATGCTTTAATCGAAGCTTTGTGAGTGAGGCATGGAACGTACATACTCGTAATGACGCATGGCAACATGCGTCGCGTGTATCTTCATTTAATTTTGTAAAAAATCATTAACATTTTTGTAGTTTTTTGTTTTTTTCAAACATGTAATAGATAAATATTTTACAAATAATACCACTTACTTGGGTGAGTTATAGATTTTATAAATATGCTAGATGACACGAAACTACTAACTACGTGATACTAAAAGAGGTACTAGTACTTATTATTATGAACCACTGAGACTAACCCAGAAATCACACAAAATATCTGTTTCGCTTTGAGTCTAAAAAGTTCATTGTCTCACAATTACGTTTGCAGTAGGCTAAAGCCGTGGCGGATTTACTAGCAGGCTGAGCAGGCTGGAGGCTAAGGCGGCAGATTTTGGGGGCGGCAAATTCAAGGCCAGTTTGCTTTATATCGATCATGATTTCTTAAAAGAAATTATTTGATGTTGCTTGGATTAGTGTGTATGTACGAATTGTAGAAGTCGATAGGTGCGGCAAATTTTGAAATCCGCCACTGAGCTAAAGGCCTTGGAAAAACTAAATATGTAAGATGTTATATCTATAGGTATAGCTTCTCTGTTCACTAGCACTTGTCAACTAAGGTTAGTGAAAGCGATAGCGGGGGCTCATCTTGAGAGGTCTCTCTCGCGATGTCTTCCGAGTCTGCAGATTCATTCTCGAGTATCTCAATGTTTGTTTCGATGTTCTTATGGACAGAAGATAAGAGCATCGGCGGCGTCGTATGCAGGTCTCTGCAAAAACAAATTAGTGATAAAATTTGAGAAATTAAGTTTATAACAATTATTATACCTATGTTTTTCAGATCATTTTAATTACAAGAAAACCTAACTTGAACCTAAAGATCCAACTGCAAAACTTTCGAAGATGATGAGCCTACCTTAAAAAAACCTGCCGGAGTTTTAGTTTTTTACTTGACTACCCAAAGAGAGGGTTATGTCTTGGTGTGTTTGTTAGTAGTTATGTCTTCATCATCATCATCGTCAGCCTGTATCGACCCACTGCTGGGTATAGGCCTCCTCCTCCTCTGCTAAGTATGTCTTGTACCTATGTAATTACTACCTATCTAAACAGGGTTATAAAGGAAGGGTAAGCTATGTCAAAAAAGGCTCAAAGTACTCATCATTATGAACAACTTATTATAACGGGACCAATCCGGAAATCACGAAAAAAATTAGCTGTTCCAAAAATGTCAATGACACTCGACAAATTGTACAGCTAATTTTTTTCGTGATTTCCGGGTTGGTCCCATTATATAAGTTGTTCAGTGGTCGGTTCCATAGTAAAAGTTGTTTGTAATGATGAGTAGTATAAGCATTTTTTCGGTCTAGCATAATCTTTATTTATAACCCTGTATTTGTGCGTGCCCTCCTGTAGCCTTAAGGACACACCGATTTTGGATTGCATGAAGTTGTTCGATTCGTCAGCTTATCACGTGATTTAAAGGTATATCTCAGCCTCAAAAGGATATTTGATATCTGTCTACTTGATCTGAGATCGCAGCTAAATTAATAAAATCAAAACTGACTTGTCATCAGTATCATCGATTATGCTTCTTTTCCGTAAGAAGATAGTACAACAGCAAGCGCACGCCACCCAGCGGCGGCACGGACGAGCCCACAGCCAGCGCAGCGCACGGAACAGCGCACGGAACAGCGCGCAGCAGACCGCTGCAACCGCCGACAGCAGTTTCAGTACAGCGAAGCAGCAACTGCAGCACCAGTCGCAATTAGGTGGGCAAGTGCAGGAACACTTGCAGTAGCAGGTCGCCGCCAGCGCTAATGTAGCGCTTAACGCCAATCCAGCCCCGAGCGCAACCTTCGCGTCTAGCTTGGGCCCTGTGTGAAAATAAACTTTAAGTGGAAGACGACTAATTTCTTTTTTCCTCTTGTACCAACTACGGAACGGAAAAGGTATATGTGGTTTTGGTGAGAGATTGTTTATTTATTGTAGGTATTTATTTCATGTCAAATGAATATCGTTTTTGTCTTTCTTTCTTTCTTATTAGGTGTTTTTAGAAACATTTACTTACAACTTATGCCACCGCCACCTCCACCGCCACTTCCACTGCCACCTCCACCGCCACCACCACTACCGCTGTTGTCACCACTACCACTGATTACCATGGCGTGATTGTTACCAGACTTGACCACCATGATGCTGATAGTGCTACCGGCCTTCTTAGCCAGATATGTCACGTCGCAGTTCGGTTTTTTGAACGTTTTATTGCAGCTAACCCATACCTGTCTGTTTGAAAAGTATTTCAGATTAAAATTCAGACATGTATGTTGTCATTGTTGTCCCTGTAATAACCGTTTGTGTGTCTTTGAAGGTGCTAATGCTAATTAAAATAAAAAATATAAAATTATACACACATAATCACCCCCACACTTACATACATACACACCAGTAACAGTCACATCATCGCGTGCGGTTCAAATCACAATTGCCTCTTTCACTTTTTCTTTTACTTCAAAATTGGCTTTCGTTTGACCACATCCTACCGTGTAAACATAGAACAAGGTAGTACAAGAGTATTGTCATCTTCCCAATAAGTTATAATAAACTTATTGCATCTTACCTATTCATGTCGTCCCTCTCCGCCGCAACCACCTCGTCGTACTTGAGCATCATCATCGGATGCGTGCACTCCGCCTCGTGCGCGGAGGGGTCGCAGGGCCCGAGCTGGGCGCCGCTCTTGAGGCAGGTCTCGCAACCGCCGGTCACCATGCACACGTCGGAGCAGAAGTCGCTGCGGTCGAAGTACTGCCACCCCGTCATGTTGGTGTAGCAGACGCACGTGTCGCAGTGGCCGCAGTAACCGTTGCCTGAGCACCCCACCTGTTCAAGTTACTTCGCATAAGTCATTCAGTTCTGTCGCGTCATATCATATAGTAATGTGTAGAAAATAATAAAACAGAGTAACTCACATTGTCTTTCAGAGGGTTAACGCATTGGCTATCCTTTCGCCCCTCCTTACACTCCGTTTTTTGACACCGATTGCCCGACCTGAAAACCAAAATCATTTGATTACGTAAGTGACTCCAATAACCATGCAAATGCAAATAAAAAATGCTATCTCAAATGTCAATGCTCAAATACAAAAGTAACCTTTTTACCTATCTATTTGGGTGTCATTTTCGAAGTGAACTATGGAAAGCTGATCTACCTATCTAAAAATCACCAAAATAAGCTAACGTTGTCTCTCTAAAAATTATGTAGGAAATGTCAGTTGTGAGGTCGCATTTCGGTCAGCAATCGAGAGCTTTGTAGGTTAAAACTCACCATCCTTCATAGCAGGTGCAGACGCCGCAGGACAAGTCTCCGTTCCCGCTGCACTGCTGCGCCTGCGGCTCCACTACCTTACTGCACGCGCACGCGCACGGCACGTGGTACTTCAAAACTGCCTGTTCCGTGATATTGTCCACCTATAAACCAAACATGCATTTTACATTTTTAAAGTCACTACCAGTATGTCGTTCTCAGTAGAATCTGAATCAGCTACAGTTAAAGGATTAGTAAATGCAAAATTTAAAAATTCAATTTTTATTTAATGTGTTTCAGCCTAGGTGACTAAATTGGTTACATAATAAAAGTTCTCCGGTCCCCGGCCTCTCAGCGTAGTATCGGACTACCAGTCGCTCTACAGCTTACAGCTTGAGATAAAATAGTCTTGCTTTCCATCTTTGCATGTCATAAGTTTATTTACAAACTTTACACTACATAATATGATACCTAAATGTGAAAGTTTAAATATATGTTTGTTAATCCTTTGCGCTGAAACGGCTCGACGGAATTGAATGAGATTTGGAACAGAAATAGCTTATATACTGGATTAACATATAGTTTAATTTTTATCTCGGAAAAAATAGCTTACTGTATACGATAGCAGCATAGCCAGAAATACTCCTAAAGTAAATCGAAATAATCGAATATCCCCAAAAAGTTCGACCAATTTTACCTATCTCTCCCAAGTCAACCAATTCTGGGTGATCAGTCATCAATGTCATCACGTCAAGACAAACTTCCACAAAATGGCAAAACTTATAGTTCATGCCTTTAATGCCTTATTTGAAAATCGAGTTAGTTTGAAGACTAAGTAGGTAGATACATAGAGAAAATTCTGTGGATAGCGAGTAAAACCACGGGGCATGTTTAGTAAAAATATAAACCTTTATCGTCACGTAAATGACCTCCAGGTCTGAACTGTTGCTGGGGCAGAAGCCGGGACTAACTCTCGTTACGATATACAGTTTGCATTTTCCTCTCTCACACGTCGTGGGCTCGAACACAACTTTGATATTGTCGGACCTCGGCATCGAGTTTAACAAGAATGAAATCTGCGGAACAAAACTAACTTTTATTTTCGTTCTATCACTGAATCAATAATAGAACAAGTTTCTAGTTTTTAAACCCTCAACTAATACGTTTTTTTTATATGTAATTGAGTGACGAGACGAGCAAATCGCTCGCCTGATGTTAAACGTCACGTTTGCCCATAACAGGTCTGCGCCACCCAGAATTTTCAACTCACAGAATTCAAGACTCTGCGTGGCACAGCACCGCGCTCGTCTGCCTGAGACATAAGTTGTTGAATCTCCCATTTGCCCTGTAATTTCACTGGAAACAATGCCATTCCAACCGGAACACAGTAATATTTGCACATTACCTGCTGCTTGGCGGTGGAATAACTGGCAAAGGTGTGCTACTTCCCCAGGCAGGCTCTGCAAAAGAGCCCTACCACTACAAAACTAACTACGTGATAAATGCAAGCTTTAAATAAGTAAACTTTTTTTCTTTTTAATCTTTCTACTTATTTTCAGCTAAGTATACCCCTTCCTTATAACTCTGTAAAAATATAACAAATAACCCTTCAATTAGATTATTTAAGTAGATACAAATTTTGTTTCATAGAAATGATAGGTAGTAGAAAAAACTTACGTTTCTCTTTGCAGGAGAGTGATAATCGAAATATAGCCTGTCGGGTTGATCGATGAAAAGTAACCTCTCTTTGTAAACTGGCTCGATGGTCGTTACATTTCTTTGGTAAGCCACTTGATTAAAATTTTCTGATTCGCCAACACACCAGTCGTCGTTCTTGAGGAACTTACATGACTCACCCTGAAAAAAGGCATGATTAAAAGAAATCCAGTAGGTACCTACTGGCTTTGCATACAGATACAGAGAAACTTCAGCGACTAGGAAAAAAAAACAATTTATTTCAGGCATCGTTTTACCCATATACGACAACAAATTAAAATAATAAAAATTATCTTAATTACTAAAATCAAATAAAAAGGCCCAATTTAATATTAAATCTGAGAAGTAAGAGCGCACTTTACCTATATAGTACCAATATAGGTAATTTATATAGGTATATGCGAAGCTCTTACTTAACTGGGACCATAGAAATTTCATGAGAATTTTAGAAGAATTTCACTAGAAATGTCATGAGAGTGAGACTGACGTAGTTAATCTCGAGCGCCCAAGAATAGGGTTCTGGTTGTTATCATGTCATTGTTTCAGTGAAATTCAATAATTGAATGCAATTAAGACATAAAATTAATTATACTTGTAGTGAACCTACTTATTTCGGATAGACATTAACACCAAAAGACATTTTCAAAACTTTAGTATAATAGGAACTTTTTGGATTTCCGTGCAGTACTTACTTACCTACAAAGTTAAAAAAAAAGTTTCACACTCACAGCTCCCCACTAGGATACCCTGTGTCGGGGATGCCATGGAACACAAAGACAAGGACAACTAACACCCAGACCCAGAGCAGATATTTAAATTCATCATTCAAACATCTGCCCGGCCGGGAATCGAACCCGGGACCTCTGGCTTTTAAAGCGGATCAGTTACTTACAGATTCTTACACACTTACCATTATTTTAGGGCGGCTGCACCAACTGCCGCCGCATCTTATGCACTGATCGCAGATGGATATTTCTTGACTATTAAATGGGCAATCATATGCAAAAACGTTTTGAATAAAGAATAACATTATTACCGAAAACAGTACATTCGCCATCTCAGTTCAGTTCTTTTTTGACCTTGCTGTAAATTCTGTTAATTAATAAAATAATTAATATCTATAGCTAAAAAACACTTTCCGGTTGAAGTGATGTGTCCCTCTCCCTTTAAAATAGTAATTTGATGATATTTTATTCACCATTCACGCAACATATACAGGATGTCCTCTTGTCCGATCGGAGAGGGGGCAATTCAATATCGATTAGCGATCATATTTTTGTCGTTGTTTTATTTTGTCGTTTAAACAACATTCCACCTTTAGGGTGACGAATCAACATCGAGCTGTGCTGCGCTGTACTGCGCTGTGCAGTGCTGTGTTTCTTAAGCTACGTTTTTTTAAGAATCAACATCAAGTTGTGCTGCGCTTTGCTTAGCTCAGTATAAAGCCGAACGTCCACCGCCGGCTAAACTAAATGAAAACTAAACTCACTGAACTAAGCTAAGCTAAACTAGAACTACGTTGTCCGCCCACCAAAAAAGTAATCAGCACGCAGCAGCATGGTTTGTTTGTATCCTCATTAAAATATTAGACGAGCGAGTTGACCAAACATAGCACAGCGCAGTACAGCGCAGCAATGTATTTGTCACCCTTAAGGTTCGCGCACATTAGGACGGGCCGCAGTGACAGCGGCATTGCTATACAAATTCTTGCGCTGCGGCCTGCTGTAATTATACCTTTATATGTATATGTTAGTTCATACGAAATGTACTAAAAATGATGCAAGACGATTTTTGCGTTGCGATACGGCCCGTGCTAATGTGCGCGTACTTTTATTGTGCGCATTGCTAGAGAACAGACTCTTTTTTCTATTTTTTTTTAACAATTTTTATAAACATTTTAATTTTATTTTGTTGATATGAATTCGTACCTAATATATTTTTTTTATTTTTTGTTATCACATTATTATTTTTTTAATTTTCCCATATATATCTTTATACTCATTCAGGATTGAACCGAGATTTTGAACCATACTGTATATATGTCATTATAGGTACCTATAGTTCTGGTTTTCCTAATGTAAGTAGGCTTATTGACTTGTTTATTCTCTTGTTACAGACTAATTTTAAACAGATTTTTTAACAATAAAGTAAGGCAGTATAGGTAGGTTACTTATATTATTATAAAAAAAGCAAAAAAAAAAAATAAGTTAAAATAAAAGTTCAACAGTTTTATTGTAAAAATATAGATGAAAATTATGTAGATAATGTGCTTAAAAATAAATAAGTAGGTCCTTAGTAGCAGTCATCACACCATTCTCCTCATCAATCTAGGGAATAAAGAGCATTGATAAGACTCAAAAATAAAATATAATAGTATAAAATTTTTACAAAAATTTTCTCCGTATAACACTAAAAATAAATTACGTTAGAATTAGTTAGTTAGTTTAATTAGTTAGAATAGGTTTTTCCTAGACAAGCGTGCTACATCTTCGACCACATCGTTGCTTCCCATCAGGTGAGATTGCGGCCAAACGTATGCCTAGGACGATGTAAAAAAAACGTTATTCCAAAAACTTGGCCGGTCGAATCTATACATACCTAAACCGCTCGGTCTGTAAAGCGCACCCAGCCGCGCGTCCTTTGTTCTGATTTAAAATTAAAAAAATATATTTCGAGCTTTTTATTTTCTAAAGCTAATCAGTTATGGTTTACCTTTTTTTTTACCCTACCTGCGGATAGTGACTTAAGCTCTGTTTTGTATTTGGAATTGTATGTTTTGTTTATACCTTTTTATATCTTTCACTAAGCATTATTTTTCATGCACAAGCTTTTTATGTTGCATATGATCAGGTCTTCTATATTAATATTATATTAATATTAATATTTTTTTTTTTTTTTTTTTTGTTGACCCAGTGGAAATCCTTTATGGATACCCCTAACCCGGGGGAGCCGGGGTTATGTGGGAGTCTCCGCCCTGCGGCGGCATACCCACTAAAACCACTGGGAAGTTGACCTCATTCCCTTGTGGCCGGGGGCAGCGGGGTTCCCTTTCGGAGTCTCCGCCACCCTCAGCCAGGGTCGGCCCTTCGGCCCCGTCTTCCGTGCGTCAAGAGAGGGACGGCCCTGGTCACCCAAGGCCGCCCCCAGACGTGTGGAGCCGGTGCAAGCCAGCGGAGAGCCCCCCGACCCTCCGCCAGTGGCCCCACTACGGAGAGGGAAGGAGGCGATGGATCGGATCGTCCCCTCCTCCCTCCCCGTCGTCTGCGCCGGAGCGGATCCTGCGGGAGTCGTCCTCCCCGATCCGCCCCGCGGCCCCTTCTGCGACATTACCTCTTCGCAGAAGGAGACCACGGCCTGCCACGATCTCTCGCCGCCGAGCATGGCTTTCACCACGCCCGGCAACGAGCGATCCCCTCCTCCTTTCCTTGCACTCCCGACCGCGACCCACACGCGGCGAGGAGCACAAGGAAAACCCCCCTGATGGCAGCAATGCCACCGTCCAAACCATCACGCTGTGCCCTCTGCTAGTCAGAGGGACACGCGGATGGGCCCACCGTGTCGGGTTATTTGCCAGCGTGCGGTAATACTGCATAAAAGCTGCAGTATTACCGCACGCTGTTGCCCAGGGTGCACCACGTGGAGGTTACCCGACCTTGCACCCCACCATTCGAATGCTACATTAACCCAAAGTAACATAGGCTATTTTTTTTTTTTTTTTTTTTTTTTTTTTTATCCACAGCAAAGCGTGGCAGGGAACAGCTAGTTAGTGATAAATTATGATAATTGTCAATGTACAAACCCCAGCGATAAACAGGTTCTATTAACCGGTTGAAGGGTGTCCAAGATACAGGTTCTGCCTAGATTGGGGTGCGGTGCAACTTCTCTTTGGTTACCATTAGATATTAATAACCATGTTACTTGTAAATTATAGGTATGTTCCTTTCAATAATTGAATACATATTATAGGAAAGACAATCACGTCTTTGCCTAAAATTGTAAAACCACTTTCCGTTATAAGGAAAAAGGACAAAACGTCTTTCAACAACTGTGAACGTAAAACAAACAAAAAAAAAATAAATAAATTATTCTTGGCTCTACCAAAACAATGAGCAAATTGCGCTGTAAAATGGTTTGTAGAGCTACATTTCAAACTCTACTGCTTATTGCTCTACGAAAAATTCCAGGCGAAGTGCGTAACTCATCTTTACTAATTTTTTGGGTTTCGTACCCAAAGAGTGAAACGGGACCCTATTACTAAGACTCCGCTGACCATCTGTCTGTCTATATGTCGGTCTGTCCGTCTGTCACCAAGCTGTATCAGTCATGTATCGAAGTAGCTCTTCATAAAGAAAAAAAAAAACAAATAAAATCAAAGTAGCTTATTAGCTTATTTTTAATCCAGGACATTCATTTAAAAATTTAATTTATTTTTTTACTAATTACTAAAATAACCTAAAATAACAAACAAAATAAAATAGCCTAATTCCTTAATCTACCCAATATCATTAAAATCTGTTAGCTTATTTTTAATCCAGGACATTCATTTAAAAATTTAATTTATTTTTTTACTAATTACTAAAATAACCTAAAATAACAAACAAAATAAAATAGCCTAATTCCTTAATCTACCCAATATCATTAAAATCTGTTTAGTATATGCGGCGTAGAGTAGACAAACACACTAAAACTTTCGCATTTATAATATTCCAAAGCAAGCCCGTTACGAAGTTGAGTCTATACAAACATTATTATTAACTCACCAACTCGCGATTTAATATTAGGGTGAACTGTGACAAGGCCAGTACGACAATCAAAACGTATCTAGGGGTGGCTAAATGAGGAATTAATATATTTCAACGGGAGCTGAAGGGCTGTGTGGTGTACTCTGTACAGAAAAAGCAATGGTGGCTCTCTCACGCAGAAACGATAATTTGGAGAACTTTTAAGAGCAGGGGTGAGACCAACAAAACTTATCTAGTGGTGGCTAAATGAGGAACTAAAGTATGCCAACGGGAGCGAAAGGGGGTGGGTGTGATTTGTACAGAAAAGCAATAGTGGCTCCCTCTCGCAGAGCCGAAAATTTGGAGAACTTTGAGCACACTAACAACAGGGGTGAGATGACGTGAAAGAAGTTGTGACGCAGATGATCGATTTTAACCGACTTTAAAAAAGAAGGTTTTATGTTCACCTGTACCTATGTGGTTTTTATGCATGTTCATCAAATGTAAACTAACTTTGATAAGTTATTTCAATATTAAAAAGAAAAAAAAACTATTTTCAAACTAAGATAACTGGTAATACTGATATGAAAAAGTATGTAACCATAGACTTTGCCAAAATTAAAAATCATCAACAAACATAACACTAACATTTATCATTGACTAGCTGCGTTTCACGGTTTGACCCGTATTTTCGGAACAAAAGTAGCCTACATTAATCCAAGGTTCATACCAAATTCAATCCAAATTGGTTCTGCGGTTTTAGCATAATTGAGCATCAAACATCAAAACTTGTAAACTTTGACATTTAAAATATTAATAGTTTTGAAAACCAGTATCAATGACACACATGCTTATCGAAATCGATAAACTAAATTATTATTATTATCTACCTACTTGCGTACACGGGTTAGAAATACAATGATTGTTGAATGATTTTTATCCGATAAGCGTGCTCGTATAATAGTATTTGTATAGAGCTGTATCGAGATTGGCGCAGCGTGCGTTTTATTTCACTTTTATTGGTCTAATTGAATCAATTTAGTTTTAGCGATTTTATTCTAGCTGAAAAAATATTTCTAAGCCCGTGTAACTTTTTTATTCAGTTATGTTAGGCTCATCATAAACTTCGATAGGCAAAATAAATTAAAAATTAACCAAACTGAAAAAAATAAAATATTAAATTGATTTTAAAAAATTACACCTTATTGGGTATATTGGTACCATCACAGAGTTCTTTTATAAAATTAAAAATATTTTTAACAAAAATGAATTAGTTCGTCCACCCGTCCAAAGATGGCGGCACTTTGTCACTGAACCGGTCTATCGATTTGCTGTTCTTGTTACGCAAAGGGCTATGCGCATCTTGCTATTTCATTTGTTTAAAAGTGATTTTCTTAAATACAGCATAAATTAACATTAAAAGTTATAGATATGGTTCTAAAAAATCCAAAGAAGCCTTTTCTTGTGCAAAATAGGATTTATCAACATTTATTTCAAAGATATAGACAAAAGTTCTGCATCGCGCAAACGGTATTTTTTCGGCTTTGCGACATGTGTAGAGCAATTCATGATGACGTGTTGGGGAGTCCGTTTCTACGCAGTAAAGTAGTCCAATGGACCGGGAGCTACTCTAATTCCTGGTCTGACGCGGCTCGCAATGGTTGGGTTTCGGGGTTTTCCCGACCGTTCGCCGCAGGCTCCGCAGTGTTCTTGTCCGTCAAACAAGCCTGTAGATATTCGGCCTTGTGCCAGTCAGCTGCCTTGCGGCTCAGCTCATGTCGGCCAAGTCCGGTTGTTGCGCTCACTGAGCCCAACAACCGCGATGGATGCGCCTTCATACCGCTATTCAGAAAATGAATACAGTCAAAACGGGGCCCACACTGTGAGCCCAACACCACTGTCGTAGAAGTATTGACTCCCTTTTGTTTTTTTTTTTTATTTTCATGTGAGGCACAAAAAGGATTTAAAAAGAAAAACAGTTTATTGTATATTATTCTTGGTATTATTCTTGTATATTATTCTTTCTTAATTTACTCTTTTCTTTTGTTATTTTCTTATTTTTTTTTAGTTTGAGTTAATATTTCAATTTATGAAAAGCATGCTATCAGTCTGTTGACTAAAAGCAATGTGTACATCGCCTAACGCCTGGCAAAAACCCGAAGCCGAGGCTCACATAAAAGGAGTCCCTTTTTCCGCATTACCACCACCATTTGAACAATGTATTTGTATATAGGGACATTACTAACGAATAACAAATCCCAAGAAACTATTTAATTCACTAATAGCCCAATATAATACCTACTGAATGAATATTAAGGATTTCAGAAATATATGTAAGCGGCATGGGCGCCGGCAGCAGGATGTAAGGTTGCACTTGCACCCCCCTGAAAGGAAGAAAATACATAGAATAAACAATGTTTTTTATTAAGTTGCTGGTGTCGAGTTTGATGGTGCCATTGAAAATACCCGTGCGATGTGAATTCGACATTACATTTATTTACATAATTTACAAGTATAATTCTATATTTTATATTAGTTAATATGCACCTCCCTGAAAGTAATCCTGGCGGCGCGGCGCCCATGGTGAGCGGTCAAGCGTAAAGGGACTTGATGGGAAATGAATCCGTGGTAGAACGGTATCTTCATTTTAGAACAAACAGAATATTTCTATGCGGACTTTTTATTTTATTTATCGTAAAAACACCTGAAAATGTTTGTTAGCCTAAACTTTAAAACGTGTTTATCTCAAAAGTAGGTAATTATTTTACCCTCATGTCCCTTTTCGCTTGACCGCTCATATACGTTAAGTTTTGCTAATATTTTTATCAAATTTGCACCGTTCGCCGAACAAAATTTGTCACTTAGTATCAAATATTCAATCAATCTGAAATGTTTGGGGATATCGATGACAACCAGAAATAGACGAATGAAGTCAACTATTACATTTATTACGTTGTAAATAAATAAATTATGTTTATCAGTAAGAGTTAGTTTTTAGATATCTACCTATTCTTTGTTACATAAGAATAAAGATTTTTTATTATAGCACCTAATTATTACAATAGAAATTATCTTTGTTGCACACCAAACAATACAAGAAAAAGATAGATTTAGTCCAATCTTTACTACAACTTTTTTTGACTATGTATTATCATTGATATGGAATACCGTCTAGTTTGGAAGGACTCCATAGTAAAATAAGGTATCGTTAGCACAAGTATTTTTAAGTATACATTCGTCTTCAAATTAAGCACACTCTAAGCTAATTAAGCACACTCCTTTGTCATTGCCATGGAACACACACAAAGACAAGGACAATTAAATCCAATATGGCGGATGGGAAATCCACCAACCTGCACCTGGTCAGCGTGGTAGAATAAGTTCGGGTCCTAATCGCAATCACTTTTCAAGTATACCAGCAGTTTATGTAGTAAAAAAAGTGAGCTCGTACAGGTCAGATGGCTAGTTCAGTGGGCATCATAACCTCTGACGTAAAATACGTAGCGAATATTCGATACAAGTGTACGCCATTTACGCCCGTCAAGAGTGATACTGACGGGCGGAAATGGCGTTCACTTTTCCATCGAATGCTCGCTACGTATTTTACGTCACAAGTTGTGCTAGGCCCACTGGTGTCAGAGTTTTTAGTAGTAGTAGTGTTTGTAGTAGTTATTTAGTAGTAAATATGACAAGTTTTGGTTTTTATTTTGACGTGACAACGTCTTATAAATTGGTTTGCCGGGTGACACTTCAAGAAACTGCGTTACGCTCCGCTCACGTTATGCGCTCATAATGAGAGCGAGTGAGAGGCACGCGTCCCTTCCACTCGGGCATGGTTAGCCCGCCTAAGAGCGAGAGAGACAGACATAAAATTTTGTTAATATGAAATTCAGTGCGAGATTCTTTGTATAAATTAATGTTTTAAATATAATTCTTTGTATAAATAAATGTTTTAAATTGTTACTATTATTTCATCCTTCTTCCTACTATACGAATGAATATTCACATTAAAATTATTTTACCACTCGAAGTCGTTGTCACGTAAAACTTTCGCCCGTATACCGACTTTACAGGCAACCAATTTTTTATTCAGTAATAGGCTTGCATTTGACCGTCATCTTGCCTGATGGTAAGCAACGATACGGTCTACGATGGAGCATGCTTGCCTAGACGAAACCGATTCACTCGCGACTTGAAGACACCTAGATTATATCTATCGGGAAACACCCACTCAGGCAAAGCTTTTGGTTTCTTAAACGATAAGATTACTTTCATTCTAACTGCATTGCATCTCTTACGAACCGTATTTTTTTGATAAAAATTATCTTATTATCCCTAATCCCTACTAATATTTTAAATGTGAATGTAAGTTTGTTTGTTACGCTTTCACGCGAAAACTACTTAACCGATCATCATGAAACTTTATACCTACACATATTCTTGGAGGTATTAGAAGTAATAAAGAATAATTTTATTTTTTAAACGCGGGTGAAACCGCTGGGCGCAGCTAGGTATAATATAATATAAATATCTAGTATTTTTATTCATTCCATAGTGAGGTACCTACATAATATTAGGTAAAAAAACTTAAACCACATACGAACTAGCTGTAAACTTAATTTATTATTTACACATACAAAGAAATCGCGGTTTCGCTGCGCCCCGCGGTTTCACCTGCTTCTTCGGGATAAAAAGTAAAAAGCACGTGTGTTAATCCAGACCATGAACGACCTTCATTCCTAATTTCATGTAAGTCCGTCCAGCCGTTTCAGCGTTCATTAGTAACAAACTTACATACTTTCACTTTTATAATATTAGACAGTTTTTTTTAATATGTAAGTACCTACCTACCTATCTACCCAACTTAAAAGAAAAGCAGATATTAAAAAATATATAATTATTTGGTATTGTACGATATCCGCTCCGTTATGTAAACATACTTAACACAAACGGCATATACCTACAGACAGTTATTAGGACATAAGTTAAAACGTTAAAACGCATTATGAAAATTCATCCCCTTAAGATAAAATCAACCTTGGCGCGAGCAAGGAGCAGTCAAAAGTTAATTAAATATAAACCTCGGTCATTACTTTGTACGTCCAACCAAAGTATACATTATCCTTAACATTATTTCCAAAGTATAAAAAACGAATTCCTGTACAATAATATCGTTAAAAGGTTTAAGGACTTGTTTACTGGTTTATGTTGTATTTATCAATTTAATTACGTCACTAGGAATATCGTTACGCATACACCGATGTCAATTTCCGCGAATTTTCCTCGAAGACACTAGATGAATCATCTCGTGGAGTCGCGGGTGAACACTCTCCACGCAGACTCAGCTAAAGGTCGCATTCAGTCTGTGACACCACGCCGAGCGCAACGCGCGTTCCATATTTCGAATTACGAACTCCGCGGACAAACCTACGACGAGAAGAAACAGCTGGCTGAAAAGAAAAAAAGAAATATTAACGCGGCAAAGTGACAAAAAAATCCAAAATGGCGAATGTGTGGTTTTCAGTGCTAGTGTTAATTTTTATACAAAATGTTTTTGCATATGATTGCCCTGATCGTAGTCAACAAATATTAAATTGTGATCAGTGCATGAGATGCGGCAATAAATGGTGCAGCCAGCCTAAAAGCATGGTAAGTGTGAATTTTAAATTTGGGTATTTAAAAATAGCTCCCCTAACTTTTTATTAACTCATAATAATTCAGAAACAACCGGTACAACCTAAGTAACTTCTGTAAGCAAATACTTACAAACATTTTTGAAATGCAATGCGTACTTTTCAGGTATACCAAGCTACCCACTTTTGCGACTTTCTGGTTTCAGGCTTTTTCATTTTTATTTATTAATTATTATCTTAATCTTAATATAATTATATAAATTACGTGTCACGTTGTTTGTCCGCTATAGACTCCTAAACTACTTAACCGATTTCAATCAAATTTGCACACCGTGTGCAGTTCGATCTAACTTAGGAGATAGAATAGCTCACATCTCAATTTATAGTAAAAAAACATGAAAAATTAGAAAATTTAAAAATACTTAAACCATAAGCGCTTTGGACAATGTAAACTTTTTTAATGTAACTTTTGACATTTGACATAGAATTGACGCAATGGCTTTTTTTACCAATTCGAAATAGTCATCGTTAAGACAGGACAACGTCTGTCGAGTCAGCTAGTTTTACTATTATATTCTTTGGTTAAATATTTTAAAATCATACTTATGTAGGTACTTTGAGAAAAAACTGTAGCTATAATAATTTCAGGTAAGTGTTTGGCCTCGCTTAACTGGCCTATAAAATCTTGATGTCGTGGTATTTCAATACTAGGAGTTTCGTTATCAAAAAGACGCAAATGCATGAAGTTTGTGATAAATTGATAATAATATAATCAAACAAAACACAATCACCTCTTTCCAATATAATTATTTTATCCAAGATCAAAGTATTTTCTTCTTGCCACCGTTGCAGCTAGTTGCAATCTTAGACTAGAATAAAATGATCTAAGGTTGCAATAATGAAAATGGTGCTGATAACGTTCATGCTTCAAATGAAAAAGAAAACTAAATAACATCTATTGTATTTGCTTATACCAAATTATTATTATTTCAAATACTTATTTATTTATTTTCTTACTTTTTAAATTTTATACATTAAAGAATATAAAAAAACAATATATTATAAAAAAAAATATTATTATTATTTCAAATTATTGTAACCTAACCTATAAGTTGAACACTATTGAACCATCAGTTTTAAAAATAAAAGAGCGTTTAGCGATAAACTCATAAAAGGCATTGAAAAAGGAACACATCCTCGTCGGCGAAGCGAAAGGAAGGAAGCAATTGAATCAATGAAGACGACCGATGGTCTTCAAGGCTATCTAATCCTATCAGCAGTGCAGCTAATATGATATTTCTGAAAAAAACACTCTAGAACTATTTATACCTAGGTACTGTTTATTAATGCAACTTGAATACTTTCTTTATTTAATTGCTAACAATTTTATTAGTATGAAACCAGCTGTAGTTGTGGCACTTAAAAGGTTTTTGTTTTAAATGACATGCAGGTGCAGTTAGAAATATGTACCTATATATTTAGTACTTTAACATTAGTTTAGATATTTATTTAGAGCCGTCATAGGAAGAACAATGAAGTGATTGCAGCCATTGCGTTCACATACAACTCTTGTAGAAGTAGGTTGGTACGTCATGTCACTTATTTGGTACTCACATTTTATCTATCAGATATTTAGGTATAGTTTTTTACTACTACCTCCGTATAAGGATTTATCACAGAGGCGAGAATTACTTAGTTGAAACAGAGACCCGGTAATTTTTTGTGAATTTAATAGAGTTCATAATTTAGAAAAATCTCTACGAAGAAAGTAATCTTAACATTATTGAGACTTTACAATAACTTCGTAAATGAAACCGAAATTGTAATAAAGAAACAATTAACGATAAGTTAATACAAACTAGAAAACAATTTGAATCAATATTCAGGCCTTTTTTCAATGATTTTCCCCAATCCTGTCATTCTGTCACCATGTCACAAGTCAACTTATAATTCAACAGATGAATGAACCTGACCGAATGAGCTGCAGCTAATTGTCCTGCTAATTACGCTAATCATTTCGCAGCTTTGACGTACTGTTGTACAAACAACGCGAATAACTGTTTTTGTTGTTTGTACACCCACACTCCCACACACTGTAACGATTCCCATGAACGACGTTGATGACTTTGCAACTTTTCCGTTTTCCAAATCAACCATAAGTATTACAAAAGCTCATCTCATTCGAATTTTAATACAGTAGTTAAAGCTTGAATCTTAACTTCTCATCGTAAGTAGTAAAGCTGATAAAATGGCGGTCAAGCACGAGCCATCAGGTGATCGACATAAAAAATTCTGTGCAGTCTCTTCTCGTAAAATTTAACAGTCAAACCGTGGTTCAACCTGCTCGAGGCCTGTTTATCGACCATCAATCATTTAAAGTAGATCTTAGTTCGATTTCTCGACTAGTTAGTCACCTGAGTTATAGTGACTCATAACGTCAAACTTTAGTGGCGACGCAGTTTTATCGCTTTACTACGTCCATGCAAGTTTATTGATATGTTTTAGGACGAGGTTTCTCCATTTCTAATCGATGTTGTTACCGCAGTCTATCGATACGCTTATAGTTTACATAGGATCGCTTTTAGCAGAGCGCGTATTTCTGCTTTTCGAATCACGAAATACCTATGTTTAGTTTTAATAAAAGTAAATGAGATGGGCCTTAATTAGATAACGACGTTATAAAACATTCATTGTACGACTCGTTTAGAAATCTGAAATGAAATCTCTGACAATAGTTACGTTTATAAACTTTCAAATACATAATTTTATTCAAGCTAATGAAGGCTCCTTACTAATTAGTTATTGATACAATCACTTGAATAGCCTTCAAGACTTTTATAGGCAGAGTCACGTAGAGTCTCATTATTCTGATGACTCTACACAATCACGTGAAGTGGTGCCTAGAGTCGATCGATACAGTATTTCCTGCGTAACCCCATTTTCCAATATCCGCTGCTTAACGAAACAAGTAGATGGGTAAGGTAGTAGGTATATTATTTGTCTATAACATTAGGGAAAACCTATGTCTTCATAATGTTCCGTGATTCATTGTTTTGAACGGGACATTAAATCATCGCCGTATTTACCATTAAGCAATGTTACTTATGATTGGCTTTTTGCCACAGGTACCTCGTCCATGGACTTTAGGTTGTACCTGAAGTCCTTTGAATGGATTTTTTTTTACACCTTACTAAAAAACCTATAACTGCAAGTAAATAAATACAATATAGAGAAACGTCAGTAATTGATCAGTGACTAAATCTGCCGTCCACTATCTATAATGCCGTTAAGCCTCAAAACCAAGTTTGGAGATATCAGCAAAAAACGCGGGAGATGTTTAAAATGAATGCTACTTTATAACCATAAACTTTATACGAGACTTCCTGATATAGAAATATATGTTTTTTATAGTACTTTCTAATAAATGTACTATAAAATGAATACACCTGTTTATTTAAATGTAAAATACATTTTTTGCTTTATAGCCGTGCTTTAAATTTTGATAAAAGTGAAAACCAAACGCTAAAATGCAGTTAAGTTCACCGTAACGGCATTTTAGCTTAGTGTTTTTAGGTAACTGACTATTGAAATGTATGTTTCATAAAATTAACTTAAATTACTTAACTAAAATGCCGTTAATGTATTTTAGCCACATTCTTGACAAGTATTATGGATAACTTATATAAAAAAAAATATTTAAGCATTCAAATACTTATCTTTAAAGCAGTTAAACATAAAACATCTGGGACATAGCCACTTTTTAGTTAAGCATTTACTACTAATAATTGAAAATACCATTTCAAAATAAGCTAACTTGAAAAATAAAACTACAATTATCTAACTTAAAATATATGTTTATTATTGAATTTTGCAATTCTAGTTAAAAATAATGTAATATATACATACCCATAATATTCGGTTTCTGCTATTTATTAAAGAATAAATAAATATAATAATAAATAAATAAATTAATAAACCTTACAAATAATTTGGGGATTGGTTTAGTAATACTACAATTATAAACAGTTCAAGTGCTTCTTGTTTTCCTCGAGGTCTACCGCCTGCGCCCACACGCTTGAGGCATACATGATGATGGGTTCCACCACTGCGACGTAGATGGTTCTCGTGATCGCGCTCTTTAGACCCTAGGTCACTTTCGCCGCACGTGCAATCTGTTTGGAGATATCCGCCACCTTTTTACACTGGGCTTTCACGTGTGCTTTGAAATTGAGCCTACAGTCGATCAACAGGCCAAGCAGCTTGACTTCTTCGACGAGATTAAGCTGGATGCCAGACATGACCAGGTTTGGGGGTTCGTACTTCAACTTTTTGGTGAAGAGCATCGCATTAGTCTTCTGCGCTGCAAAGTTGAGCTTGTTACGTTTTCCCCATTTCACGATCATGTCCAACGTGTTGTTGACCTGCTGCTCGATGATGTTTGACTGTGAACCTGTGAACACGAGAACGACGTCATCCGCGAAGGCTTGAGAGTATACTCCCTCTGCTTCCAGCAGTCGCAGCAGCGAGTCTAGGATTACGTTCCAGAAGGTGGGTCCGCCGATAGATCCTTGGACACACCCATTGGTAGTTTCGCTCTCGTGTGCTGCTCCTGCATAGTTGACTTTGACTTTTCGGTCATTGAGGTATGAGTTTACCATCTCGTAGAGGTTTTTTGGACACCTCTTCTTCGCTAGATTGTCTTTTAGGGCGGGCCAACATGCATTGTCGAATGCGCCCTCTATATCCAGGGAGACTAGGAGTACGATGTTTTTGCTGTTTACTCCTTTTTTAATGTGCTCTACCAGGTCATAGAGGGCGTCTTCGGTTCCTCGTTGGGGCATGAAACCGTACTGTTTCTGACTGATGGTCGGGAGGAGATGCCATTGGAGTCGGTTTACCAAAAGCTTTTCGACGTTAGACGTTTTGACGGTATGACTTCGGATGTGTGTAATCTGTTTTACCGGGTTTGCGTAGGATAATCACGTGCGCCGCTTTCCACTGCTTGGGAAAGTACCTCAGCAACAAGCATTTGTTTGCTATCGCTAAGAAGATTTCCCGTTCGCTTCGGATGGCTGCAGCGCAGATGTCAACGGTGAGCCCGTCGGTTCCGGGGGCTTTTTTCGGGTTTGATGAAGTAATGAGTAAAATCATGAAGTAAAACGACAATAGCAAATATATCAATAACACACTGGCGAAGATCTTAAATAAATTATTGCGTTGAAACCACTGTTTATCTTGCAGAATAAAACGATAGACTCGCCATTACAAAGTAACACTAAAACCAGACATCTTTTTTGACGATTGACGCGGGAGTCACAAGCCTACCACTAACTAGATAATGATTATCAGATCTAGTTCTTTGTTCTACGGTGATAATATTAGTGTAACAAAAAAAAAATAAAGCGCGGGGTGATGGCAGATAACGGCGTTTTAATTAAGGAATGCTGCTTAACGTTTTTTAAGTTGAGGAAATATATAAAAAAAAAATACAATTTAATTTTCGAATTTCTTTTGACGACTTGCAAGTGTAGTAAATTGTATAATGGAATAAGGTGAATCCTTATCTAAAAAACGGTTAAGCGACCTTAACGTCTTTTATTCGAAGGTTTTTCTTGTAACTGTGTTTTAGTTAAGGAAATTTTCAATAAATTAAAACACACACCTCAACTTAAAAGTAATTAAAGTACTATAGCTGTGTTTTAGCGTACAAAACACAATAAACGGCTTTATAGGTAAGTAATTATTTGATATTTTAATACATTATTTATGTCGTTATGGGATTATAGCGGCTAGTTAGTTAGATAATGTTATATGACGACTTTATAGACGTGTAATGTTGAAAAGAAATGTCATGTAGCGGCGTTTGTGCTATTTTTATCTTAGGACCTATGACAGATAGGAACACGTTTGTTAGACAGGTAGATAGAGAATTTTAAACTCTATCCTATCGTGTTTAAAAGTAAAAATCGACCCCCTGTGGCTTAACGGCTTTATAGTTAGTGGACGGCAGAAATATTTAAAACAGAAACTGTACCTACATTTTTGTTGGACAACCCGATACAAAAGCAAACCATGTACTTACTTAAATTATTTACCAATGAATTCAATTAATTAGAGGTATAACATATTACGTATATCAAAAGTATTGTATTTATTTTCTAAACCTTAATGAAGGAAAAGCTAACTAATTAACCAGGTTCACCGAAAAATATCCTGTTTTTATTGTGTAAATTTTGAAATGATTAATTGAGTTATTTGCCGACGTACCTACTACATAAAACCTAACCAAAGAGCATTTGTTACATTAATGTTTGTTGATATATTCATTGTACAATGTAATTCATCTTATACAGAGTTCCAGTAAACTGGCAAACACTACGTGTGCGGCGAAGTGCAAGCAAACCGACAAACATCCGCGCAATCATACTCATTCTCAGAAATTATAAATACAAACCGTTGACCTATATGTGGCCGTGTTTTACACATTAAAACGTTACACAATTTTCATGCTCGTCTGGGTAATCGAGAAGTATGATCGTTAAAAAATACACTTGATGAAACTTACGTCGTGTGTGAATGTAATCAATCATTCCCAAATGAACCGGCTGGAAAGCTCCGTCGTTGAACCTTATTCCGAAGATTTAAAGTTGAACACGATCAAAATTCACTTAAATCTTATAGCTATCATTTGTTTTTCGCACACATATAACGCATATAAAAACCCAGCAATCAAAAGTTGATTCCTTTTTACACTTCTGTATGTTTTGTGCTCGTGAACTTCTCATATTTCGTCACTTATCATCAGATCTGCAAATATCGTTTTTATGCAATTACTCGGAGATAATCACAACCTTTTGTTCATGATTGATGGGGGTGCATGGTGCAATCTCGGTATTCTGAATCTTGAACCACGACCGTTGACATTTTGGGGTAATCACCACCTCGGACCTATAAAACATGACGCAGATTGGTTAATAATACACCAGCACTGTAACCCAAAAGCTGTTAAAGAGCACGCCTTTAATTAATTTCTTAATTCTTCGGCTCCGACCCATCTGGCATAAACAGTAATGCAATCGACACACTCTTAAAGAAACTGCACTTGCGATCCTAAAACGTACTCCTAGAGTGAAATAATCTTGTTGTACTATTTTGCAAATAATTTTTCTTCTTGCCTGTTTAAATTTCTAGTCAGCCTGCTCTTTTATGGTCCTAACAACTCTAGTCTAACTCTATTTCTAATCTCAAGCAATTCGTCCCATTAAATTGCATTATGTTTACTTTTATGTATGACCTCACAACTAACGATATAAAAGGGCAAGAATATTTCTTCATCTGGTAGCTGTGGACCATTTGAAATGCCTTTTCTGAGCATTCTCCGAATCGCTGTTTTGGAAGCCGATGAAAACTGAGCCGCTATGTAATTCGATATAAATTGGCTTCTGACTCGGGGCTACACCATACTCGATACAATTTGGAACGACGGTATCAAATGCACTGTGATTCGATTCTTATGAGCTACAAATAGTTTAACTCTGTCTTAGTGGTTCTAATTCTAAACAAGAGCTCTTTATTGTTGCCTTATTTCGCGTAAAAACTAATCAAGCCATTATCGCTGCAACTTTAACACAGTTATACAGTCGAATGCTTTTTGTTTGTATTTTTTGTATTGAAATTGAAAAGAGTTAAATTACTTTAAGTGGCCATGACATAAACGTTGGCGCCTATTGCAAGATAATGAAGTCTTCAATTGCAACATCTATAGGTACGTAGACAAACAGAATTTTGTATTCAATCTAAACTTGTTTGACACGGCCTTTCTAATAGTTGTCTGATGTCTTAAATTGCCTGTTAGTTAATTAACTCATTATTGACACCACGATAACACTGATTTGTCAACAATATGTTGCTGTCCTAGATACGACTCTAATGATATTTTACGATCGACTGCATTATTTTTTTTTCTTTACCAAATGTGCTTTGACGAGTAAACTCCATGCGCCTTCTATAATGTAGAGCTATTTAATTCTCTACATTTATATTTTCAGCGCTAAGGTATCATTTTTAAAATCTCTTTATCGCTGTTTACTGGTTTTTCTGTCGCAATATTCTCAGTTCGTACTCAATAATTAACTTTGACTTCAGTTAAAATGGCACCTGAACTCATAATTATCATTGCCGCGACTCCACCCAAGATGCATCGATAACAAAAATGAGCACCCGAAAAGGTTATACAAACGAAAGATTCCATTGCATATCAATCAATGCAATTAACCCTTGCTCCACTTACCCATTAACACGTTTTAATGTGTAAAACATCTCAGTTTTTACGTTAACACCTTACGCAAGCCCACAAAGGGCATGTTATTTCACGAGCGGTCGGGCCACTAGCGCAATCTGTGGAGAAGTCGAGATCGGAGAAGGTGGTAGTTTGGTGATTTATGCACGTAACTTTGAATATTCATTTCGTCAGTAGGATCGACCTTTTTTTGTACTTATTTTACTTATTTTTCCTTTCGCAAATCTTCATATGTTTAAATAATATATATATATAAGTGGTTCATGTACAAATGTCCTTTCTAGATTTGTAGTTGCTATTTTGTGTTTCTATATAACGCATTGTGTGTAGAAAGTAATGCACACGATTAGGTACTTACAAACCCACTTCATACAGATACATACTTTATGCCTACATCTAATTAAAAAATAAATGCACAAATATTTGCTGTACTAATGGAAACGGCGGCGCGCGTCTGCGGTTTTTGCAAACCCAAAATACTTTAAATTTTCAAGTATGCCGTTATTTTTAGCACATCATACATTTAACCATGCAAAATGCTCCGGAAGAACGACAAATAGCGACTAAAATGTCAGTGTCATTGCACTATAGCCATTTGGAGTTACGCCAGATATTCGGTCGATTTTTCCAAGTTGTTTACTATGTCTGAGTCGGTTTTCATCCTATTTGCTACGGCTTATACATTGTAATACGGGCAATAACCTTTTCATATTGTCATAGGAAAAGTGTCTGCGCGAATAATGTTCGGGAAAGCAACAATTCATGCCATTTTACGAATTCTATACTTTTATGAATCACAACCTCAAACATAATATACTCGTACATGACATTTTGATTCCTAGCCATTCTTAATCAAATGGTAGTTTAATTGTTCGTTAACTGTAATAGTTGTTCTGATTTAGATTTAGAATCAGATTTTTTATATTTTCCATAGAAACTGAAATAAAGACACAAATTGTGAGCCGAGAGAAGTGACAAAGGTAAAAATAATTGATTGATTGTCCACTCAATTTTAATAACAAATGATAGAAGCTTGTTGCATACCTAATTATATATCATTTAAATTAATTACCATATACCTATTAATTATCTATCGTTTATTTATGTAAACACACTTAACCATACCTACCTTCTATGGTTACTTAAATAAGCATAGGTTCAATTTCTTAGCACGAACTAAAATGCCTATAATGTTATATCACAGATTAGATAATAATGCAGTACATTTTTGTAGAGCATGCCGCTGGCTCAAATACATTAAGTATAATCGATGGTAAAGCTTGATTAAAAATATAAGTAGATTAGTAAATTGCGTAGGTCGCAAGCCGCATGCGGCCCGCAGGGCAGACCAATAATTTATGTTTGATTTTTGAAAAAAAAAACGAAGAAATAAGAAGCGCTATCTAGTTTTATTCGCTTCAAACTCAAACATGACTAGTAGTTGGTGATTTATCGCTAAGAATATTATTCTTTAGTAAAGCATTTTATACTGCATTTTTTCTCATGACATTATTTTTTATTTCTCTCCTTAGAAATGACTAAGGGTATAGAATTACTGCTAGCACAATGCGGGCGATCTCATTATTTTAAAAAACAGTAGCTATATTTTACCAACCATTTTTTTAAATGAAATGTAATGATAATCGGTATCGATCACGATAATATGGTTTAAAACGTAATATTATACATAATGTGCAAATTATTGATTTATACATACCAAGATACCGATGTAGCTAATATAATAAATGCACAGAAATAATATTATAATATCTATGAATATAAATCAAACTATGAATATGTCTATGAATACAAATTACCGGTTGTATTCATTATATTCAAATTCAAAATCGTATTTTTCCTATAATGAATTATATAGAATCATAATTTTACGTTACATATTTTCTTATAAACTGTATAATAATCCGTACATTTCCTGACTTTACTTATAATATTAAAACTTGCCTTCGAGTAAACATTCCAACAACGTAATTAACTCTCAGCATAATTATTATACGTATTAACAACAACAACAACCGCCGAGCCATATCAGAGGCTTTCAGGAGGCCTAAAAAACTCTGATATCAAAACTCAGCCCTACTTTAACTTACTTTTAATATATTAACAGATCTAGATTAAACGTCTTTCCCTGGCTTTGAGCAGCCACTCACGCTTTTATCAAACTTCCTTTCGTATAATCTCTCGGCTAGTTCAAGGATGTCGCAACAGGGAAACAACATTCTAAGCTGTTTCTTACCACCCACACCTAAGCCTACCTTAAACTTTCCTATCGATGTTCCTACCTCTGTCTAACATTACACAAATGAACAAGACAACAATATACCAATCAAAATAGGGCGAGAACTATCATCCACATCTGCATTATCTTGACGCCCACGTGGTACGTTTTATGCACTAACAAAGGTTTATTGCACTTTTAGTAGTTAGATATAATTTTATGAGGTTTACCGCACGCCTTCTAGAGAAAGTTTTCCAATTTCCAATGTTCTGCTGCAAATTATGTACTTATACCACATTAATGACCATAAACAAATTTTGCTCCTTTTTTAATTTGATGTTTAAATAAGAAGAAGTTTAATAATCATGCAATTATATCCAAATGCATACCTAGTGTTAAGTACCTATAATGTGTTAAACTCTTGTATCAGAAACTTAAATTATTAAGTACAGAAATGTAATTTAATACTTCGCCCTTGCTCCATTTATTATGTATCATGTATGTAGAAAGGTCAAAAGAGTAACTATTATATGTTAACTTATAAAAATATTAACAATATATAGGTATGTATAAATATTAACAACACATAATACAATAATAGGTACAAATTAGAGTATAAGTTATTATTTATTAGTAGGCATTGATAACGCCGTTTTTTAATACCTACTATTAAGTAGGCAAAACAAAGGAAATAGGACTTATAATATTCCACCAGCCAAGGGACGGATTGACAGATTAAGTACTTCACATGGTAGGCTATACTCGGTAATAGAGTTATCGCAATCCAAACTCGTGAGATTTAAGATACGCACAAAACCACCTTTTGTGCGTATCTCAAAACAAAAGTAAATCTATTGAATATAGGTATATCTAAAATATAATTAAGTAGGTATAGAAAATCTAGCTGATGCTCGGGATTTCGTACTCGGACCTACACAGCCTTCAGCCTCAAGGGTTTGGGGCTGAATAGTACTATACTATAGAGTGTATAGAGTATAGTAGGTAATAGTATAATTTTTTATTAGTGAAATTATTTTTGAAATTAATCCAGAAGTCCCAGAATTACAAACATACAAATACCTCTTTATAAAATTAGTGAGACGAGTGTCGAGTACCTTTATTGTTCTTCGGATTACTGGTCCGGATTTCCATAGGCTCCATCCTAAGGACGTGGGAGGCGGCCACACTCGACTCGTCTCGCTCGGTAATTATACCATGAATATTTCATGCTGCACGGGTAAATTGCACACTGTATTATTTAGGACCGAAGGAACAATTTCCACAATATAATTGCGCTTGTAAGCATTAGTTATAGAGATTTTGACACTCAACAACAACAACAGATCAATCAAAGGGTATAGAAAGACTGCGCATAGTTAAGTCATAATTTTAATCAAAAAGCAATAACAAAAGCTTTGTTATTAAAATGTTTGCTCGTAAATTATGTCTCTCTGCTGGGGGACGTACACTCTTTTTCAAACCAAATATGTTTATAAAAATGCAACACGTACTCGTAGGTATCAACAGTTTTGAAAATCAAATTCAATGATTAGCTACTTCACAAATAAAAGAAAAATATGTAAAAAATTAGGCTAATATAATTCAGGCTTTGTGAACAAAGCCATTGAACCAAAACAAACAAATCAAATTGTTCTAGTTTTGTGTTTCATGAGCTTTGACTGAATGCTTTCTTGTGCGTCCTAAGATCGCTCGGAACTATTCTGTACACAGGGCACAAAGCTTTGCCACTTCATTCTAAGCTTGCTCATTTAATTTCAAAGAAATCTAAATCCACATGTTGGAATTCCCGCGGTACTACTGTTTTCCTGATTTTTTATCCTTTAATTCTTGTTGTCTTGGCTATGTTTCTAATACCGGTAGGTATAGGTTACTACAGTACTACAGTGTCTACAGTAATGAAAATTTTATCTGGAAAAAGTTATACAGTATTAATTTGGAGATGTTGGAATATACATAATTAATAGAATATACAAGTTCGTAAGTATAAGTCGTTTGCCTTCCTACGCGAATCAATTCTATTGTAGACAGGTAGATAAAGGTTGGACAATAGAAAGTGTCCCATTGTGCAATAGGAACCCGCGCCGCGTCACTATGAACACTTTGAAATTACGCGTCTTGAGTATGATATGAGAACAAATCATTCAAAGGGTCACACTTATTCTATAGCTAGCGCATCATATTACTGATGTATACACAGTATCGAAAACCTCGGTGAAAGGACCAGAAGGCCTACAATTTCTGTTTGCATCAAAGTTTGCAGCTGATCTCCGTAAGCTGTGACTGCAAGGCATGTCTGCATAAACAAGTTGCCCGCTGTGGTCATTACTTGGCGGCAGTATGTGCGCGGCGCCCGACAGACTCTACCTAGAGTTACTGTTAATGGAAACGTCTCGTTTACCAGCCGCCTCGACTACGTACGTTAAATCTAAATTAATCTTGTATGTCAACTTTATGAACTTACTTATTGAGCAAGCTCAGCTTGATTAACGACTTAAATTATATCTATATCATATCTGTAATAAGTGGGTATACTATATACTTCTAACACAAGCGTGATCGAGAAAAATCTATCAGTTCCTTTTTTTGTTACATCACGTTCTAACTACTACTTAAACGAATTTTAATGAAACTTCGTATTGTAGTTATTTGTATCATGCATATAATATAAGATACTTTTATCCCGGGAAAAATATGGGCCCTGTAGGATAGTTGAAAGTCCTCCACGCAGTTGAGCAATTCCTCTAGTCATTTAAAATACTGGAAAGAAATCGCCACCAAAATTACTCAATATCTATAAAATGGAACTCGCACAAAAAATATGTATCAATGACACAGTAAATCTATGATTATGAACAGTAGACCTAGTTAATTGTCTATCAAAGTTCTTTATAGCTTCAGCTTGAACGGTCGAGACATGCTCCATTTCAAGATTTCACGCCCTTGCTTCATCCAGTAAATCAAGTTAGTTCCACCCAATGCGTACATTCAGCTGATCTCAATCTTGACCGAGTCATTTAACCAAGTAGTTATTTTAAACAAAGATTTAATCGCTACTAGAAGTCGATAGTAGTGGTATAATTTATCATAGATTGAATAATAGTACCTACCGACCAGGAGAATTATGTATGTATTTATATTGTAATTTTCAAATCCGCTACTTATGTTATTCTCTTGTACGTAGTGGCTATACAGGGTTATAAGGAAAGGGTATGCTAATCTGAAAAGGGCTCATAATACTCATAATACTCATCATTGTGAACAACTATTACTATGGCACCAAACCGGAAATCGCGAATTAACAATCAGCTGTTCCATATATTTCATTGACATTTATCTATGCAACAGCTGATTTTTTTCCTGATTTCAAGGTTGGTCCCATAGTAAAAGTTGTTTGTAATAATTATGAGTACTATGAGCCCTTTTCGGTTTAGCATACCCTTTCCTTATAACCCTGTAGCGCAGGAATAACTAGTCGAGATGCAGATTGATGTAAATAATTGAATCTTTAGTAAAGTCAGACTAGGCGCCAAGCCATGTACAATTGTACATGATACCTATTACCTGAGACCGGTCCCCATTAACTTCATGGTTTGCTATAACGAGAAATATTTTATAATTGACTCGTTGGTATGACACCTTCTCTCCTTATGTGTCCAACGTAATCAAGTGGGACAAAGGTAGGTAGGTGGTACCTTTGTCCCACTTGTTCATTGTACATAGCTATAAAATTTGTTATAGGTATTTACCTATGCGGCAATACTCTCTTAATTTTATGTAGGCAACGATTATGTTTTTTGTCCTGGAAAATATATTCATAATTTTCGTAAGGGCTTCTTTTTGTATCTAAATTTATAAAGGAACAGGTCCTGACTCACTGACGGACAACGCACAGCCTAAACCGCTGGTGACAATATAATTGCAAGAACTTTGATAAATATTGTGAAAAAGAGACCAAAATGTTTCAAAAAATCGATACGGATCGAGTTGGAATGTGAAGTAAAATACTTACTAACTACCTTAAAAATTTAGATTTAGAATTTAGAACTTAGTTTAATACATTTTTTTTGTACAGGATATGCACTGCTCGTTCCTCGGGGCCGACGACTGGTGCGACAAGCCAGAAATCCCGACAAAGATCGATAGTTCCTCACAGCCGGGGCAGAGCATCCAGCCAGCTTACGCGGAGAAAACAGTGATCATCGACAGACCCGACACACTGTCTTTCAGTTACAACTCGGCAATGAAAAGAAACGTAAGTATTTTTCTTCGCTTTTTTACATACACCATTATTATTATCGCACCTTTCTGTAACTCCTTGTACAATTTTTCTAAATAATTAGCAACACAAAAAATTATTGTGCTGAAGCTACAGCTGTGTGCTAATATTAAAGAAAAATTAAATCTTATTGCACTAAGTATCGATGTGTACAAGATCCGATTAACAATTCTATAGCACGAAGACAATTATATGATAAGTAAATTATTCTATTGTTATGAAAAACAAAATATTAGGACACTGTGCTGTGATCTGAATAAGTACAAGGTATACAATCATCGGTCGGACCCAATTTTGGTTTTCATGTCGATGTGTAAACATTTAATCCAAGTAGATCACGAGTTGAAGAATCTCCACATGATCGATATCTCTTGTGCAGTAATTAAAAATAACTTACATCTCTTTAGATACGACAAATCCGATAACGCACGCTTCGCACTCACAATAATTATAGAGCCGAGAACGTTAAGTCGGCGCATGCGCAATAATCGATGCATCGACGACTGCATAAAAATAAGGCAACGTGCGACATACTTTACATACAAGCCGGTTGTGAAGAACTAAGGGAGCTCGCTAATTGACCAACAGCCGCGGTGGAAATAAAAAAACATTTCAATGAGAACAGATTCTGCTTTATTCCATTACATAAAATACCAAGCACGAGAAGCGGCGCCAAAACGACGACCGACGCTGGCATTTAAATTCCGATACACTTTAAAAAAAAGATTCACAAAGAGTTCACTTGTATAATAATTGTGCTTTTTGTCCCTTATTGTGACGTACTTGTGTTACTTATAGTTTATTTTTCAAAAGTATGATGAGTATTATGAACCCCTTTTGGCTTAGCATACCTTTTCCTTATAACGTCGTATATTACTTATGGGAATATATGTGACTAGGTATATGTATACTTTTATGAAATACCCAGGACAGCTTACAATAATAGCCCGACAAAACTGGTTTCTCACCAATCTTTACAACCGTAATTATGTTTCTACGCTATTTAACCTGAACTTACAAACGACAGTTATCATTACATTTAAACACAAAATTATAATGGTTATTACAAATGTAATTACGATGTAAATTATAATTAGGGAGCGGAGCTTGCGTTGTAATGACATACGATACGCAACTTACGATCCCACGCAAGCTTTTTGTTCTCGAGGGACGAAAGTATTCTTGAGAATTTCTATTCTAGTATACAGCCCACATATACATTGTAAATCAATTTGAAATTGACATTCTTCCTAAAGGTTCTATCAGACAGAGCGGTCACGCATTCCAGCGTTCCAAGTTCGCGTTAGATTGCTTGCTGTGTGGGCATATATGTAACGCGACCGATCGCAGATCGCAAACTACGAACGCTTGAACACATTGACCGCTCTCTGTCTGATAGAACCCTAATTTCTTCAATTGCAATGAATGTTATCGTTAGATTCGTTTTCATGTCCGTGTCGATGTACAATGTCTAGGTCACATGTTGCAGTTAAGTTTTTAGTTTTTTGGTTATTATTTTACGTGTTCTTAAATTCTTTGAGATACAATAATACACTTTTGAAATAACAATATGTTTGGCAATAATGTTAAATTATTATTTAAAACAGATCAACACACGAACAAAACTTTCCGTTGTTTTCAATTAATCAACCATGTTGTCGTTGCCAAGTTGCCATGTCTAAAGCAAACAGTAGAACAAAACTAACAGACAAATTCTCCGACAGATTTCATTCTACATTCACAACACGACGCAAAACTTCGACAAAATCGAAGTGGAAATTGAAACCACAAACGACACAAAATGCAAATATGACGGGAACAAAAAATGCAAGTTCGACGTCGTGATGAAAGTAAATCCCTTCTTCTGTAGCAGCAGGAGTTCAGACATGGAGTTCATTTACGTTACGTTAAAGGTTTGTTTTTATGCTTTTCACAAAATTTCTACTTTTCCCTAATTTCTCGTGTAAAAGTGAACTGTCTATATATTTCGTCGGTCCAGTTGATTTGCAGGTATCTATCTACAATATTCTTTACGCAGGTGCCTAATAGTAATTTACAAGTCGCCTAAACTGTTATTACGATATTAAAAGCATTAGATATTCCAAAATAACAACTTCTGAAAGCGGAAAACACCACGTTATCCTTCGTAGGGCTGCTAAATGACTTGCATCAGAATCTGCTATTTTATAAAATGCACGGTTTTTGTAAAGGTGGACAATATTACGGAGCAGGCAGTTTTGAAGTACCACGTGCCGTGCGCGTGCGCGTGCAGTAAGGTAGTGGAGCCGCAGGCGCAGCAGTGCAGCGGGAACGGAGACTTGTCCTGCGGCGTCTGCACCTGCTATGAAGGATGGTGAGTTCTACACTTTATATCAAAACTATTTAAGTATTTACAAATCCTTACTACTCCTCAGGCGCAGCGAACCAAAGCGGATCTTGGCCTCCGATACCAGAACGCGGTCTAGATCTAGCGCCGTTTCTTACCAGTCAAATACAACCTTTTTTTTTCAGTTTCAATCAGGCACTTAGCGCATTTTTCAACTTCTTTTATATCAAATGCACTCCATACATAATATCTGATGCAGTTTTTCCTCTTGACTTATGCTACTTTTTACTATCGGTCTAATATTTAAATTTGAAAATTTGTATATTTGCAAGTTTGTATCTCAATAACGGTTGAACAGGATTTGAAAGTATGAAATTAGCTTATATCCTGGATTAACATAGGCTACTCCATCCCAAAAACCAAGTATTTCTGATGATACTTACCGCGGAAACAGCAAGTTTATAATAATTGTAAAGTGAGCTATTGTTATATTTATGCTGCCTTTAGTACACTGTTAAAAAATAATGACGTACTAAATAAATTAACAATTAAAAGATGACTTAAAACCCGCGGTGTGAAGCTCGGATTCCGTGACAGTAGATAATGAACATCTGTGCCCTCAACCCGTCATGCAGTGAGTAGAGCATGAATCACAAGTTCCGCCAAATTTCTCTACATTAGCCAACTCTTCACGGAATTCGAAAACCGAACAGGGATTACGACCCACTTCACAATAATTATGAACTATAATATTGAGTAGGTATAGTACCTACCGTCAACAGTAGAAGTAGCAGCATGTCAAATTGTATATTACACGTTATAAAAATCCTGTATAAATATAAAGCCATTGATGCCTACTCACATTTTAATAATAATTTAATCTTTGCTTTCGGGACTACGAGTATTCTGGCTTAGGTACGTATTTTGTAATGTCCGGTAAATTATGACAGAATTCCGTTGTTATGTGGTCGGTCTTTCCTGGTATCATACTACCAAAACGTATTTGTATGCAACTATACAATCATACCATTTCTATACGTATTTACGTACATTATCATTACTATACATTACATATACGAGTATACTCGTATTTAGAAACCCACACAAACTCTAATTTCAAAATTCTAATTTGTTCGGTTGGAAGGTTATACAAATACTGCCAAGAATTATTTTTATTTATGCCTTAATTTATTGACCTTATTTCCTGTTTAAATATCAATAGGAATTTAATATTGTTTCATTACCAAGAAGGTAAATATAATAATATTCTCGGTTAATCAAATTGTGTCGTTGCATGTGCGGGATCGTCATTGTTTTCTATGAATCTTCCTTCTTGTGGTTTTGTGTCTATCAATTTCCGTTTTAATTAATTATGGCCAGTGTTGGCGTTATTTTTAAAGCGAAAAATGTTATTTCGATTCAATTAATTTTGATGTCATTTAATTCGTGTTAAAGTTATAATAATATTTTAATACATTTCTACGAAACACACAAAAAAATTACATGGTACTTAATTTGTATGGACTTATTTATTGGTTTTTCAAAAAGAAGTCTAACAAGACATTTCGAACAAAAGAGAACGCTTTCGACCACCGCGATGTTATTCTGGCTCACAGAGCTACTTTCACCAGAATTGCCTGCTTATTAAAAATAAACGACGCAAAACTTTGGTGACACGTGCTATTTCCACAGAAAGTTCTCCCGAGACAGTTTGCGAATGCTATTTTTGAGTTAATTGTTTCAGTGTGGATATTATAGTAATACTTTTTGTCGTATTTATAGTAAGTAATACTTTTAATCTTCGTGAGTCAAAGCTTTCGGCATGTTTTGTTCAGCATTGGCTTTATAAAAAGCGTCTCTTTGGAAACGTTCCAGTTAGGTTTAAATGGAACGGAAGACAATGGTAAAAGTGTACTAAAGACGATCTACATTATACTATTCATTAATATACATTGCAGTAATTTATATGCATAACATTGCTCCGAACATTTTGTCAATCAAAAACGTTATGTTTCACTACCACATCCCTAGTGAACAATCAAAACAATGTCAGGATATCCGTTACTGTTAAAACAATTAAGCCCTATCGATTAACATATACTTACCTACAATTTTAAAAATATTCATAATTAAAATTATTATTATCATAGACTTTGTATCACCCACTAACCATAGGCTTTTATTACCGACGAGTTACAGTGTGACTCGTTAAGAAACCCCTTCTCATTGGATTAGGTCGTGTCAGTTCACATTTCTTTGCTAGTTTCCTTGGTTCTTCCTAACTTACATACATATAAAACATATCGGTGACAAATTACGTATTTAGTTACTTACCTCCATCTACTGACTTGCGGTTTATCTTTGATTTTTAAATTTGCTTGTCTCGCAATTCATTGCCATTTAAAGAATGGATTGAAGAATTAATTGGTCTTAAGAAGTTAATCAAGCAAACAGAGATAAATATTTTTCATATAATTTTTTTATGCAATATATTATCTACCCGTGGTTTCACCCGCTTTTCTACAGGAACCGTTAAGTTTTTCAGGATTTAAAGAAACCTATACGTTTATCTAGAGTATAATCCATATTATTATTGTATTAATTTTACCCCCATATCAAATTTAAACTAAATCTGTTTAGTCTTTTTGTTGTTTGTTGGCTACTGAAGTCACTTAAGTATAGATTTCCTCACAGATGTCATAAACAATTTTTTTTTTCTCAGGGAAGGCAGTCGGTGCAACATAGCGAATTGCAAGGACGGCGGACGAATGGATATCCCATGTACTAATCCTATCAAAGATCATGTAAGTAACAGGAGATTTCATGACAGCTATCGTTCTATTCATCATAATGGCTAAGCAATAAGCAGTTTAGTGGAACAATGATCACAGCTAGATGAAGATAAAATGTTATCATTGAACGTGACAGACTTCCAGATCTCAAAAGTTTTAGTTCATACATACCAACTATTATAAGACGGGGTATCTTCAAGTCTGAATGACATTTTAGGTAGTTATATGGACTAGAGCAAATATAAACTAACAAAATTCTTAAAATTCGGTTCCCTCAAAGTCGAAAATAATGTTAACAAACAATATTTCTTATTTTGACTCTCTTTTACGCAACTTGTCCAGTTGTTGAGTTCTGGTAAATACACCGATATAAATATGTAAAGCATCGATTTATCATATTTTCGTTTCTTTATACCTAGTTGGTCAATTCAATTCAATTATAAGTCTTCATCGAATTCGGGTTTCGTGACTCATAATTCTATGAAAATGGTGATTCAATAACTGCAGAAAGGTCGCATTTTAGTGTTTGAGAGTTCCCCAACATCCATTCACCGTTATCTGATCATCGAAATGGCATACGTCAGGAGATTTATATTCAATATACCATGTGAATCTAAATTCTAATCACCCTTTGAGGGCAGACCTGTGGTATCTCAGCAATGGGATGATTGAATATTGAGTTGATTAATAAATTAAGGACATTATGAACGATATCTATCTAGCTAACTATGTCTTACCCTGGTTATTTGTTTACACGAATCATCTTCACTAGATCGACGATCCATTTTCGATGCTTCTAATGAAATAACTTGATCAGGTGCATTGCTCAGGCAACGGTTACTGCGGCCACTGCGACACGTGCGTCTGCTACACCAACATGACGGGGTGGCAGTACTTCGACCGCAGCGACTTCTGCTCCGACGTGTGCATGGTGACCGGCGGCTGCGAGACCTGCCTCAAGAGCGGCGCCCAGCTCGGGCCCTGCGACCCCTCCGCGCACGAGGCGGAGTGCACGCATCCGATGATGATGCTCAAATACGACGAGGTGGTGGCGGCGGAGAGGGACGACATGAATAGGTAATATGACATAACGAGTGCTTTTCAGACCCTCTTTGAGATCACGCAAGTCTTTCGTGCTACTTTAAGGTTAAGATTGAGATTCTTTATTCGTTGGTAATGGTAGGTTAGAACATACAGGGGTGTTTATGTTTATATGGTGTTATTGATATAGCTGTTTTTCTTTGAGTTCGTTTCATAAAGGAGAAGACAAGAAAGAAACAAGTGAAGGACACGACTGTGCTATGTAAAATAGCATCTGTGTTTTCTTCATATTTTTTCGGGTATATTCAGATAAACTGAAACCTTCAAAATATTCTTTGTACAGGCTGGATTGGGTGAGCTGCAATAACACCTTCAAGGATCCGGATTGCTACGTGGAGTATCTGGCCAAGAAGACCGAATCTGGTATCAGCATCATGGTGGTCAAGTCCTGCAACGATCACAACAGCGAAGGCTTCGTCACCACCACAGGAAGCAAAGGTAAAAAACATCCTGATCATTCTGATAAGCCTTTTCTTATTGTCATCACAAGTATTCAAAAAAATTGATCGAACCTTTTCCCAAATATATTAAATTGCAACCAACTTTTACTGTTTATTTAATATTTCGTTTTGCTACCTACAACCAAAATCAGCGAGTAAAGTATTTTTTACAGTCGGTATTGAACCAAGTTAAGACGTCACGTCTTTGTTTTGACTTCACTGTAACTAAACATCTAGGGGTCGATCAGCGTTATTATATCTCGTCAACGGTTGCTTTGACTTCGCTCACGCTTCAACTAAAACAATGATATACTCAAATAAAATATCCGTCCATAGCTAACATAGCTATTTTATAATTATATTATGCACGTAAACTTTCCAAGCTATTATTTCTCAGAAACATTTCGTAACAACTCCAAAATAAAGATCATTATCAAATACAATGTCGAGTCTTATTTGCGCAGCTGCACAATATATTTCACTGTCTTTCCACATTTGACTGTACAAATACGTATCCAGATGCTCCTCGTCATTTCGCATCCCTTTCTTTACCAAACAACTGTCTACATCTGTCTCGTCTTCGTCATATTATGTGACTTTGTTAATAACAGTGTAGTTTTTATAATCGGTTGCACTATCACTATTTGCTGTTTCTGACCTCGAATTCAATTTGTGGTTATTATTGTGTTATCTTATGTTTGTCCACTAATTTGTTCGTATTGTTGCTCAAGAATTTTGTTTATTTTAGTTTATGGTTCTAACTAAACGTAGGGGATCCATAAAACCAGTCTCGACTGTCTTTGTTCGTCTTTCATATGAAATAGTATGCAGGAATATACCAAACTTGACAAAGAGAGACCGTATAGTGTAAGTCTGTCCCATGTTGTGACGTTTCACGCTTATAGGTGAAGTTATTTCATTAAACGGAAGTATGTTCCTGTGTAGTTACCATGTAGTATAAGATTCTACCATACTAATAGTACACCACATTGCTAATTTCATTTTTATATTCATCAAAATCAAAATACTTAAATTCTAATTTATGTTTACAAACACAGATACATAATAATATCTCAGTTATTACTATACTAACCAATCGGAGTAATGTAGGTAGGTACTTTATTCTCCAACAAGAACTTGTTACATATTAGATACGTAACGTGCTACATTTTGTTACACAGGTCTTTGGCTAACGTGCGTCAGCCAATATGACCACTACAAGGAAATTTCGCACATAAATAACAAAGAACTCAAGCCAATAGTGATCAAGCTCTTTGTCTTTACCAACAGCTATGTACCTGACTTCTAGTTCACAGTTTCATTTTGCACATTTTCTGACACCTTGTCAGAGTCACTTTACAATATTTTGTTCCCGATTCGTACGATCAGCTTTACTTGATATATCAAGTAAGCTCAGCTTTATAAAGCGATGTTTTGATCTTACAAAGAACGCGTTTGATTCACTTCACTTAGTGTTGTTGTTCCCGCATGATAACGTATCGCTATTTTCTCAATTTTATGAATAGGTTTCTTTTGTCAATGTATTCTGAAGTGTACCAATTTTAAATCTAATCCTTATTAAACTAACTTCGTCTTCAGTATCATGATAATCGTGTCTCCTTCTTACTAGTAACAAGTGGTAACATACCTCTCGGCTCTCCTTCAGTTCAGTACCTAGTGGTTTAATACCTCTACAATCGCGAGTGCGAATTGGTATTGTACTTTCACTTCAGTACCAAGAGGGGCTATTTTCTTGTGCTCCACGTTTGAGCGCGAGGAACAACCCAGGTGGATCCTTTATATGAGTTCTCATGCGGAGAGCACGGCTAATTGTATGTCATCCTGCTCCAACTGGTAATACTGTACAGGAGAGCTACATTGCCTCTCTTTTACTCCATCATCCAAAGTCAACAATCCATGTGTTGTGTCCAGTGCCGATAGTGGCGGGCGTGCTGGGCGTGCTGGCGGTGGTGGCGGCGGCGGGCGGCGTGCTTGTCTGGAAGCGGCTGCACGCGGTGCCGCCGCTGCCGTTCTCGTCCCCCGACTACCAGAACATCGACGCGGAGGACTGCGTCGGGGAGAACCCGCTCTACAAGTCGCCCACCTCCACATTCACCAATCCGCAGTTCGGCAAGTGCTAGTCAAAGGTGAGCCTTCCTTCCAACATCTTCTTTTTCTTTTTTAGGTTTTTTTTATTATTTTATGTCCTCCTCGACCTACTCGTATGTCAATCCGACATGAGTCAAAATCTTGTGAAGGTTTTCTAATCCTATATCCGAAGTGGGATGAGGTCGAAATTTAAATGATTTAATTTATTCTTCTCGTGTTCGTCAATTTGTATGCCTTCTATGAATTCATAATGTTCGATCATTTTAGTAAGATCGTATAGGAACATGTTTAAAATATTGATCAGGTAACTGAAAATGTGTATAAAAACCCCAAATAATGTTATCGTTGACAAGCTAGGTTTTTCTTAAAAACAGTTAGATAGGGTAAAAACGTTATTCGTCGATCAAATTAACATCAGGCAGAAACATAGCAAACTTTGTTACTCTTAATTTGCTCTCTTTATAACCTTGCGGCGCTGTGAAGGGCATGCAAAACCCGACAGTTTTTAAAACCCGGTTTTTTCGGGTTTTCAATTTTAAAACCCGGTTTTTTCGGGTTTTTCGGGTTTTTCGAGTTTTTTTTTATTTGGGCTTAAAATATATATTATATAAGTGTGTTTAAGTAAAAAAAGGCTGAAATGTAGTTAAAATATGTGTTTATTTTCGAAATCTTGTTCCTTGACTATATTTTCGAGATCAATCAGGTAACATTTGGTTTAAGTACACTATACTCACTCACGAATAAATCTAAGTAACAAGCCTACAATAAGCGAGCCTCTAATAAGTAAAAGTATGAATCGTTAAAACCTCTCTAACTCAAACCCTTAGTAAGTTACAAACTCGATAATTTAAATTATTTAACATTTCCCTTGTTCTTTAAATTTTCGAGGTTCTACTGAATGAGGTATTCTAATGGTTGTTGATTTAGCTATATTAAAACAAAACATGAAACTCGAGAAAGGAGATGGCTATAAATTAAAATAATTAAAATATTACCGGAAACCAAGTATATACAAATTATTAAAATTATTATACAGCCAATCCGTGGTTCAAAAGAATCGCATTAAGTCCATCAGGAACGTGCTGAAACTGAATCCACCAAAAAAGAGAGAGGAAGAGTATGTGACCCGTGATTACGTGATACAAAATGTACAAATGCAACTGATCACAGGAGAGATCACTGTTGGACATATTATTTTTAGATATGTTAAGTTAAAATGTAATATTACCTACATTACTACTGATTTCTTATCAGAAACTAATTATTAAATCCAAAACCTATACAATAAAATAAATCTAATTCCTTTTTAAATTTTTTTCTTTTCATTTTTTTTCCTATTGGTACTTGATCAATTTGATCATAGTAGAAATACGTGGAAGTAAAATATCCACGCTTCCCCCCTAGTAGTAATAGGTGGAAAAAAAACCATTCTTCTCTACCAGTAGGGATAGATCAGTAGGGATATGTGGAACTGCCTTCGGGAAGTGGTTCATAATTTAGTTACAAGATTTGACCTAACGAACCAGAACAACATCAACAACAAACAGGGCAAGCTAAATAAAAACTTGTAAATACATATTTTGTGGTAGAAAATATTTAGATTGTGAAAAAACTTCAAAAACACAAATACGTGCGCATCATAAGCGCGTCTGTTTCCTTCACTTGACTGAGTGAGACTGCTTGACAAATAAAATGGCGACGTTGTGCGCGGCTGGCGCGGGAGGTGCGGGCGACGCGAGTTGCGCGAGTGGCGCGTGGGCATTCCCCGTAAAGATCGCCGCATTAGCTTAGCAGCGCTTTACTCATCGGCACTCAATAACTCATACAACAACGTCAAACCAAAGCCTACTAATACATATATTGCTTTCTAATACCTAATAAGTAAGTATTGTTGTCAGCTAATCAATTTATTTGATCAATAGAGTTGGGAAACGGTAACTTGATCCTGTATTAATGTCTTGGTGGTAGTTTTACATTATGAATGTAAAAACTCGAAAAACCCGAAAAAACCGGTTTTTAAATCTTTAAAAACCGGTTTTTAAAACAGCCGGTTACTCGGTTTTTTCGGTTACTCGAGTAACCGGTTTGCATGCCCTAGCTGTGAGCCGCTCACTTGCCACATTGCATAGATAGGTCGATAATGCATGCACATAGTTTGCGAAATAATAAATCAAACACTGCGAGCTTTGGCGGACAAGCACTTAAAAGTTTGTTCCAACATTTTTGCACTCTATTTAAATACTGTCATTGCATTCCTTAGAAAACTCTCAAAGCATCTCTGGTCATATTAAATGAGATAGAATACGGATGGCGTCATCAATTTAATTGTTTTTCTATATTTCACAACCTCATATTCATTACCTATTTATTTATTTGTTCAGTTCACAAGTTCGATTTGCGGTTGGGGTTTCTTGAACTAAATTGGAATGCTATTGTTTATTCAATGACACCATACAGTATAATTCCAAATGAGTAATTCAGCCATCAACACTTTCACAAACAATAGTAACCTTCACTTTTACGCCTATCATTACAAACAAACCATATCAGCTTATCACCATCCTTATGATTCATGTTTCTGGTTTAATTATTATGAAAAGTAAAACACGCTCATAACAGCCATTTTATGTCCAATCTTAGTACAATCCAGATTTTTAATTAAATGCTTGTGATATTTTTTGCTAGCGGTTCATTTTGGAAATCATAAGAACAGAAGTTTGCTTTACTGTTAATTTGCAATATCGCAAGTTTTTATTTGTCAACTGGCAAAATTAACCCAAAATTGTTTGCCTCATTGCTTTACACGATGTTATCGATGTTTCGACTACCATTGCAATACAACGTTAAAAGAAAGTTAATTATTATTTAATTGAACTTATTTTTATCATAATTTGATCTTGTGTATTTTCCATCTACTTTTAAACATTTTAATAGCAAAAAATTCTAGCTCCTAAATGGTCATTTCGAATAGTTACAAAACCCCGAGGGCCCTGATTCATGACGACAGTTAACTATCTCGAATTTAAATTAACATAAGTAGATAAGATGCAAAGAGATTCACTGCATTAATGAGTATTAGAAATTATAAATCAAAGATCCGATCGAATGACATTAAATTTGTTATCGAGAATTGGTTTAGAGTACAAAATGTAGAGGTTCAAGTTTGAGCAGAGTTCTGAATATTTCCTTATTTTTAATTAAACACTTGTTCAATTTATTCGTAGTAATACAACTTTACTATAGGAAAAAATAATTTAGCGTTTCCTTATCTCTGAAAAGACTAAATGTAAAAAAAGTACATTTAGACCGCGTGGCTAGCGCTGATCTCACAGTTTTAATAAAACAACTAAGTAACCAAGTCATAATGAAAACAGGATGCAAAAAGAAAAAAGCGCAAGTTCCATTTATAGTAGGTTGAGTCTTAGTATAGTTAGTACTTTACTCATTGCAGTGAAACGCAGCAACAGTCCGGTAATAGAGAACTTTACTCGAATAAAATAACTCCCACATGACTACGTGTGAAATCACACGTTTGCACTCCAACACTCAAAGTGAACATCTTGCTCTGTTTAATTGTACAGAAAGAGTTTAATAAGTTATAGGCCCAATTAAGAGCGGATCCAGAAATAACCCATCCAATAATAGTCCGGGATGGAAGTCCAGACCGGAAACCACTACTTAGGTAATTAATAAACTTCTCGAAACGAATGATGGCGAATAAAAAAACCAGAGATATATACGGTACGGTGCCAATTAAATCAATATATGATCAGCAAAGTCTTATCTTAGCATACGTAGAGTGTAGCATCAAAATATCTCACATATAATTGTGATTGGAGTGGGGAGCGACCGCCGGGAGTAAGTGCGAGGTCAAGTTTTAACAGACCGCGGTCACTGAACCCTGGCTAAGGTCAATAAAATATTTTGTAAGCCAACATATTGTGTACCTTACACATTAATAAGTCAAATCAAATAAAGCAAATATGGCTCGGGAATGAGTAACGTGGTGCTCAAAAAATGTGAACGTCTTTCCGGAGATTCTTTGTGCACGATTTAAGGGCACATTCCGTTCATCTTTTTTGTTTTTCTTTTAGTTCGCGTTGGGATTACAGTTTTATGACATTCTTTACAGTTGATAAGATAAGTACTGCTTAATTCTTAAGAAATTATTTTCCTAGCATAAACCTATACTGTATTATACCTAAATTCAGTTTATTTAGAAGAAACTGTTTTTTTTTTAATCAAATAAGTACGCGAAGAATTTCCGCACTTTCTTCGCCATCGATAGACAGCTTGCTCTTGTAATAACTTACATTTTCGTGCATTGCTCTACGTACAGACTACAAAATAAATATGTATAGCTAAAAAACTTAATGATATTCTAAGCACATTCGTGGTCTTGTAAGCATCAATTGATACACGCCCTGATGCAGTAACAGGGCAATAGATATGACGCACACTGTTTTCAAAACATACTCTACCGTGGCTATAATTGGGCAGAGTTTACTCACAGACTGTACACAGATATCAACTTAACTGTACAACAGATATACGTCACAAGTTAACTATTTATCGAAGACAAAGCGTTTGTGATAAAAGACCTTAATAGATTTATAATGTATCTACAATAAACCATATAGTTGGTCGACCTGTAGTTTCCAGGAATCTATCATTTTGATGTTTCATCATATTTTATTGAATGTGGTATTCCATTTTTCAAATCATGACAAAATTCATTTGGTATTTTTGAAATACATCCAGCTATTTATGCCTACTTTACCTTTAAAGTGGTATTTGTTTTCCTTCTAGCTTTTTAATAATAGGGAAGTTTGGTCAATGTTTTATTATAATTTATTTGACGCGTAGTTGTAGTTGTAAATGGGGCCCGTGAACTTGATGTTCATTGGGTATATACCTACTTCTAATGACATTGGATTTTCCTGTAGAGACAAGAGGATAGGATGCAGGATGTTTACTGTAAATTCCTCATAACTGGGTGAACTTGCGCAAATATAATAGATTAGCTATTACGAGTACAGTACTATTAAACACATTTTGTAGAACTGCAGAAAGCAAAACAGTTAATAAACTACATATTATAATAATATATATGAGTGCCAGAAAGAGTGTGTGGGTGTGTATCTGTACTTCTTCACGTTGCAAAAGCTAAAAAAAGAATATAATATGTAGTCAAAACATCTAACCTATTTTTGGTGAATAACAAAAACTATTACCGTAATACCTACATATATTTTCAGAAAACCTTATGTTGTAAGTTTAGTTACAAATAAACAAGACAACACATTTTACTCCTCACAAGAAAACTGAAACGCGATTGTAAATGTTAATTTTTCTAAATTATGAACTAAATGTCGTAAGCGCTAAAAACCGCTATTAACATTAATTACAAGTTATTTAATTAACACGACAGTCTGTGGATGCCCTAAAAGGAGCATGTCAAGGCGTAGGGCTTCTAGCTGACCCAACTGCCGAAGGGCGTTACAAAATGTGGAACGCGTAGCAAAAACACCAGTGCAGTGGAAATCAAAGCTTGTTTATTTTGATACGAATTGCTGACGACTTGAACACAGAATATTCCGACATTATCACATTTCTAATTCAATACTTTTTTCGGTGACGATTCGGACGCCACCAGTACGTATAATTTATTCAATCAGATAAAAAGTTTTAAAATAATATAAGATTCACAATATACTCGTCAATACTGCGTACTACACGTTAAACGTTAAAGGTCATTGGTACGAGTAAGGTTTACCAAAAAGAAAGTATTTTTTTCCACATTTGCACTCAAAATTCAGTGAGGCACGAGGGTAGAGTAATAGTTTTAGACTTTTATTTTACAAGTTTTAGTTAGCAGATTTTAGATAAGGTTTAAAAAACACTTCTATCAAAACAAAGTAGGACTTAGAAACTAATGACTAATGCGTGACGCGTGACTGACCCCATCTAAACTAGACAGCATGTCACATACCATCATTTGATAGATTTCGTATCCTAATTTCGCTAAGTGCTTCAATTTGACAAATTACTTTTTAAATGACTGAAGTCTTCTGAGGTCAACGTGCATTAACGATTTCTTATCAACCTAGCGGTACCCGGTAAGGCTTGCAACCTAGTTTTTATAAACGATTATCTGCTTTGTAGGTACATGCCAGATTTATTATGGTCATTAGAAATTATACCGTATAATCATTGAGTTGAACGCGTGATTTGAATGGTTTGGATAGCAAACAAAAAAGTTAATGAAGATTTGTTCAAGAGTGGAAATAAGTAGACCTATGAGTCATAGAAGTTTTTTGCCACTAGTTGTCTACGTGTGTGGAGTTAAGTGTTGCGTGTTGAGAATTTTTAGAGAAATTCTACTTATAATTTATACTATAAGTACATTCCTTTTGTAGAATAGGTACTCATAATTAGTTATTAATATATAAACTTCAAAAAATAGTCTGATGTTACTCGACAAATATTTGTAATAGTTACACAGACCTAGTCCAGTTTAATCTAAACTCGAGTGACCTTACCCTGAAAGGTCCACTTTACTACGCCGGTAGTGACCACAAATTGGGAAGCTGAGGTCACCCACTGCGCAATTGACATAATATGGGAGCAGTGAGAGTTGTCACAATTTACATTTCATTACGTATGCTGATATCAACCGTTTCCTCCCGAACATAAATGTGCTTATTGTCCGAAACATGAACAGTCGCGGACGAATCTGGAACTAAACACAGAGTTCAGTCAATTCAGTTTGCTCAAACTGAACTCGACATCTGCGCCTCTGCCCAGTGTCGGTCAACTTTGCGAACAGACAACTAACTAATATAAAAGCTATTGTGTGTGCGTAGCTGGAAAGAGATAACGGAATATCTAGTCTGTAATTGAATCGTAGTTCCTTGATTGCAATTTAACTGTAGAAACTCGCGTAGGGAAAGCGATCAAATCAATTCACTACTAAATGAACTTCCTCATACAATGGTGCGGTGGTTTATTAGTGTACATTCTACGTATAATAATATGATTAATCCTACGTCCGTAAAAATGTTTTTTCCATAAAATCATCAAAACAAGCATATACTCGTAGTATAGGGGTTTTTATTTTACGTTCTTGCGTATATAGACGAAGAATCATACTCACGTAAACAACCTATATAGCGTCATAGATACCTAGGTATTCTGATCAATTTACTCGTATTTCCTACAGCCAATGACATCTGTCTGAGTTCATTACTAATTATAGTTCTTGTATTCTTAGTATAGGATGCCAAAGGAACACATTCATTCACATAAAGGAAGTTACTGATAAAATCATCTTAACATGCTTTTCCACTACCATTTTAGTTGACTATACCTGTTATGCTAATAAATACGTGAACATATGTAAGTTTATTTGAGCATGAGTCATTAATTGACGTCTCATACATAACACAAGTACGCTAACTATTGTAATTCGAAAGCCATTTGTGAAACGTGACTCAGGTACGAATTCAATGTCAAATGCAGGCCACTGCACGTCCGCGAGATCCACAGCATTGAGGATTTACGGCACGGCTATCTTTTAGCACGGTAGATTAAGACAAATCAAACAGTAGGTAGGTACCTACATTTGAATATAGATAACTTGAGGATTTAGTTTAGCTCTTTCAAATGTTTACACTTAGTTTAGGTTCATATAGAACTAAAAAGCGTCTAAAGTTTGTACCCTATAACCATCATTTGTTCTCTAGACTACTAATAACAAAAACGATGTCTTCTTTATTTGTTTCTGATTTACTCGTATTTAGCTATTTCGAAAAAGATTAAGTGATAATTAACAGCTCATCAAATGCTAATGAGCTCATCTGCCCTTGTTAGCGTCAATTAACAGACATTGGTACAGAATCGAAACGAGAATTGAAATTCAATCGAAAACTGAGTCGAACTGACCGTTAACGAAATGTACAGTTAGAGCCAAGATGATTCGTGGAATCACATTGAAGGAAACAAGTAGGTTTTCTAAACCAGGTTACCAGTTGCAAACCAATCGCGTACCTACCTGCCTCTCACCAGCTTGCGTAGAAGCAAATAATTTTGTGGTTATGAAAACGTAGTCAATCATCAAATTGACCCACCTCATTAGCGCATACCAAGAATATGCAACAAGGTAAATTGTTTGGAAAAATTCGTTACTTGCCTTTCTACATAATGCAATCAAAATTTCGAAACTGTGAACAGACGAGTAGGTACAAAAATGCATATCCTAAGTTTTAAATTAAAAAAACTATACCTACCATGTATTTTGTATCATTTACAACTTGCATGAATAGTACATAAGTTAGTTACGTACATTGGCAGCTATTTGGGCCAAATTCTCAAATACCTTGGTGCTTTTGAGTAACCCAAAGTCGAGAGGTTCAACGCGTTCGACACTTGTTCGAACCACTTACCTTACGTCTACTTTTCAAACACGCATGCATCTCATGACGGCCAAATTCAACTTAATACAAAGAAATACGTATAACTTGAGCTCAATGTTGATGTAAACTGTTATCACCCAGTCTGCACTGAAATTAACTTCCATCGTTTGATCTGCAAATAGCAAATCCGACCGCTTCCTAAATCCATTACCAATGCAGCGTCAGATTTAGCCGACACGACGCAGGCTACAAGCACTGCAGCTGCACAAAGATGGGCAGATAATAATAATAACTAAATGGTCAGCCGCATACAATCGAAATATTCGTACAGATCCTATAGATTACATTGACGATTACATGTCTCGCAATCACATTTTTGCTCTCAACTCAAACGCACGCCGACTAAGGTTTCCGTACGGGAATTCCGTTGTGTATGTCGGCCTTAGGCAGATGATATGAATGCCGGTCATTTTACTTGGCCACTTGATACGGACCCATACGAGGCCGATAAGGGGTCAAGACCCCTCGCAGGACGCATAAGGACGCGCTTGTCCGCCGCCAGTTGCATTACGGCCCGTTGAGACAGGCGCACACTGACCAGCATGACTCTCCTTTTCTAATTATTACGACGTTCCTTTTTACGATTCTTATTAATTTTAGCTTTTATGTAGGCACATACAAAAGCTCAGGAAAGTCTGACTGACAGACGGCGACTTTATGTCGTATTACTATGAATCAGTGTGGGTTAAAAGTTAACTGTTAAAACATGTTTATGTTACTTATGTGGTTTATTGTCAATTTAGTTCTATAGTGGTCGTAAATATACCATTCGGCTGGGCGATAGGCTTGAATCGAACAAGAACAGGTTGTTTGGCTTCTGAGATACCTCGACTTTTGTACTTAAAGTAAGAAAGTAATGGGCAACCTCGTTACTTCAGTTTTAATTGATGAACGCTTTTATTTTATTAAGTGTTTCTTTTTTATAAAGCCCAGTTGACTGATCGTTTGTATGATCTTTTAATTTATATTACAATTTGTAAAATCTTGCTTTAATTGGGTGTAATTTGTAGCACTAAGTCTGTCGACACTTTTTATAAGCTCTACCAATCTAAGAAAAGTAACTATTGTAGCAAGTACATTAAATCACAAGTTAGCATTGTAATCCATCGGCAAGCAGTTCTCAAGCGCCCACTCTATCTATTGTCCTCCATTATCTATCAATACGCGGCGTATTGTCCCTTTCGAATCAATTCTTCAATAGTTCTCTACCAAACAATAACATTATGTCGTTTCTTTGTATCCGAGCCCAGTTACTCCGAGAAGTCATAGCCTACAATTTATGCATAAAAATTCGACTTGATAAGTTTCCTTAAATGCATAAAATTTACTTTTTATTTTGTCACTTTTTATTACCAGAAACAAGGATGTTTTTATTCGTTAATCTTGCTAAATCTACTTCCGTACTCGGTCAAGATTTTCCACAAGAGTTCAATTATACCTAGATACAATATATCGGTAAAAACTCATGGTAGGTATTCAGTAGGTATTCACATTATAAATAACAACAGCAAACTGACAAAACTTTCTACTGACTAACAAATATTACCTCAACTTTGCTGATGACTCAAGCAAAAGAAATCTAACAGGGTTATACCTACTATAGGTAAGTATAGCAAGTAATATCGAGAGCAAATTGACAAACTTTCTTGCAAGATCGAAATTTCACAAGTTTACTGATAAGTAAATATTTATGGCGTTGGGGAGGATAGGGAGCTTCTTTGTTCTCTTTGAGAGACTCAGAACATAAGCGCTAGTTGAAAAGTACACTTTCGGCCAGCAAATCAAAGTTACTGCTCTTTCTTAGTAGTATGAAATACAAATAATACAGGGTTATTAGGAAAGGGTCGAGGGTCATTTTATCGAGTGTCGTTGACATTTTTTAATGGAATAGCGGATTTTTTTTTCGCGCATTCCGGGTTGGTCCCATCGTAAACGTTGTTCATAATTATGAGCTCTTTTCGGCTTAGCATACCCTTTCCTTATAACCCTGTATATCGCCCAGACAGAAAGCTAGGTAGCATCTTGTATACACTTTTACAATTTCTTCTCTATACAAATCGCTATTTATTATTCGAGTCGTGTTATAAAGTTTTACAAGTGTTACTAGTTGCGCTTGTTTAACCAGCTCTACAGAATTCGTAATCACAGCGGACCGGTCTAGACGCGCGTGGGCGTCCTCACATGAGTAGTGAGTTGGAACACCGGGTTGAAGTACCCCAGTTTACGAGTCTATGGCACTGGAATAGTAAAGCTAGTAGCTATAGGTAATGTACTCGTAGATACCTACTGTGGTTTAATTTAGTGGTGGTTACAGTAACGCCTACGCGATGGTTTGGTTTGAATTGGTTCTTTGAGGGAACTGTTAGACGTTCGGTAGTTTTAGATAGGTTGTGCTGCATAAAGTTGCAGTATTAAGGTTATCCCGAATTTCACTTCAATTTTCTTACATCTTTCGTTTAGTTTTCGGACGTGAAGTAAACAGGGTATAGTTTTTGTTTTAAGGTAGAGTTTTAGTTCTAGACCAAATTCGTAAAGTAAGAAGTAGGTACTTACATTGCATTTGGGCCCCAATCTTAGTAGGTATATTGATAAGATTTTTGTCGTAAGTAGTTTGACTAGATGATTTGCATAGTGATGGCATCACTCATATACCTATCTGTAATTAAAGTTTGCGATGTTTTCTGCGATATAGACACAAACAAAGGTTATGTAAAAGGTTCTAGTCTTATTTGAAACCTAAACGAACGTCGCCTGCAGCTATCAAAATAGCCACAAAAACGCCTACGTCTTTACCTACCTGTAATAAACGCTTTCGAAACACCAGATTGCAGCTATTTGCGACCTATCATATTTTACCCGCCACTTGCTCCACGATTACTTGCGACATTCGGATTTGTAGCTAAGGCATACCTATAGATACCAACTATAGTATTAGATATAAACTATCCTACCTAAACCAAAGAATATCATTTTCCTGTTTACCGACTAACAGATTGACGTACGTTGCACAACGTTGTTCCTTTAATTACATTTTCCTGTAGGCTCTGTACTTGTTCCAGTAGTAAAAATTCCCTTAACCTCGATTTAGAAAACTCGATCGTCCATTCCCAATAACAATCGTCATACAGAAGGCATACAAATAGACTTCCACGCCTTTACTGTGACCGCTAAAGCTAAGATTGAGTCACTACCAAACTGAGTCATGGCATGCATTCTTCTCTTGTATTAAAAATGTTATTTCCCCATAGGTGGTACCTGCCGGCTGAATCAGCGAAGCTCCGACTCGGGTTCCGGGCCGCGGCCGATGGCTCGCGTTTGTCCAAAACGCTAGTAACTTTCGACCCGAATTCGGCCCATCTTGTTACCCATTCCACTGCCTGTGATCAACACTGAGAATGAAAAAATTACACTCGTCCGGTGTTCGCGTCGCAAACTGTAACATAGGTAGTTTTGTACTCGTAACTGACTGACAAACTCATTTGTGCGCGCATACTTCAGAAACTTATTTATCACATTGAAAAAGAGTTTAATAGTTAATTTTGTTGTAAATGGTGCCTGCAATGCACAGATAAGTTTGTCAGTCATTAATTATTATGTAGATAATGTAATTTCTGTGATATTTAAGATGATTAACTGAGACGGTTGGATGAGTCACCGGCTAGTTGTTTGGTCTGTAATCTACAAACATTGGTTGTATCGGCGCGATGTTGACGCATAATACTGCCGTAATAGTAGCTGATATCAAATGTGTATGGAAACAAGCTGACTAGTATTAGCAAAGTACACGTGCTCTACGATATGCCGTAAAAGTACCACATAGATTTCTTTGTAAGAACCTAAAGCATTTAAAAGAAGAAAAAAAATTAAAATCATCTGAATTGTAAAGCATTTCAAATTAACGATCAGCCTTCCATTCCACGCAGTAGATACTACTATTACTAGATACTTATTCTGTGGTAAAACCATGAACCAACGGAAATTAGAGAGTAACAGTTATCTTCAAACATTGCATCGGCGTATGGAGTCATACAGTAGGTTAGTAAGTAGGTAATTCATCCGTTGGAAGTGTGCTAGAATTTCGTCCTCCTGACTCATCTCTGTAAATATCATTATAGTGATTATAGTAACCGTTATGGGTTTATCTCTAATCATCGTGCCTTTTAGCGAGAACCACGACAGTAATCTAGAGTTCACAAATAGGTAGCTTGAAATGTAACGTGAGTACACAAGTGTATCTGTAAAATGTGTTTAACGAGAGCTGAGAGAGAGCTTACTCTACTTTGGTACTCGACTTTGTGCGCTTGTGTTGCGCTTTAAGCTACCTGTGTGAATTTTAGATGAGTGGTAACAATTAATTGGTAAATGCTATGAATTAATAGTCTGATAGACTTGTGTGCAGTGCCGGTCCTATTATCATTTTTAACTGGTGCGAGGACCAAAAATGGCGCCCCTCTAAAAAAAAAAAATGTTTCTGCAGTTGCTTTATTTTCCATCAGAAAAAAGCAGTGGCTTCAGATTATTCAGCTGTCAAAAGTTCGTTTAACCAGTTTGTGCGAATACTATACCTCTATGTGAAGTGGTGGACAACTGAAATAGTAGATTGTATAACGAGGGCATAAAACAAGCCATTTTAACCGACTTCAAAAAAGGAGGAGGTTATCAATTCGACTGTATGTTTTTTTTTTTTATGTTTGTTACCTCATAACTTTTGACTGGGTGTATCGATTTTGATGATTATTTTTTTATGACGCTTCCCATTTGGTCCCATTTCAATTTAGTCCAGTTCTGATAATGGTATCCATGAGTAAACCATATAAGCCTTAAATTTGCATTAAGTACGTGCGCGACAAATAGATGAATAACTCAATAGTCGGTCTTTTGAAGTCGGTTTTTGTTTTTTGTTTTATAAAAATAATGTTCTTGTTTAGGAGACGTTTAGCTAGCCCGAGCCGAAGGCGAGGGCGGATATAAAGTCGAGGATAAAATGGGTTTTATGCCCGAGTTTTACACTCGACTTTTCACATCGATTGCGAGGAAATAAATTAAAATATAATAAAAAATATATTATAATAATAAAATAAAATATAAATAAAAGTATAATTTAAATAAACTAAATAAAATATATATATATATATATATATATATATATATTTAAAAATTAAAATTAAAAAAAAAACCATTTTTTTAATAATAAAAAAAATTATTATAAAAATTTCAAAATTATAAAAACATTAAAAATTTATTTAAAAAAATATTTAATTTACTATAATTAATTAATTTAAAATTCTTCATTTTTATTTAATTAAAATTATTTTATATTATTAATCATATTTTGATTTAATATTTTTTAAATTAAAATACAAAGAAATAGATTTAACTAATTTAATTTGTTTTGTCAATAAAAAAAAACAAAATAACATAATACACATTACACACAAATAGAATAGAAAATCACAATTTTTAAGTTTTGTGCACCAGATAATTTTTTTGAAGGCGGTGACATGTTTTTTATCTGTTAAAATAAATTTCGAATAAATTAAAAAAAAGAAATCCAACTTTATAATTACATAAATATATACTTACTTATTTTAAATAAATATAAATTAATAAGTAAATATTAACAAAGTTGCTAAAATATTAGTTAAGTTAATCATAATGGATTGTTATTATAGAAATTGTAAATTAGAGTAACATCCCTAGTGTTTAAAAAGAAAAAGGGGTTAACTGACGCAACATTGTAACAACGTTCAGTTCTTTACGAGATCGTAGATTATCTCGTAAATCACTAATTGTTTATTATGTTTAAAACGGTTTATTAAAAAAACAAGTCATAAAATAACTCGCATCGGTCATTATTACAATAAATATGTAATCGTTATTGAAAAAAGTTAAGCAATTCTGCAGTTCTAACAAAACGAAAAAAAAAAATATTTTATGCCCGCCGTTACAAGGTTACGTTGTTGAATTTTGATGAATTGTCAAATGTGACCTATTAAAATGGCCTGACTATAATAGACGATGCCTGCCTAGTGAAACAAGTGACGGACGAAAGTTCACCCCGCGGCCCGTTCCCCCGCAATTTTGTTCGTGCGTGTTAACGCGACTCGCGCGTCTTTTGTTTCACGTTTTGGTTCATTTTGGCGCCCCCCCCTTGAAGGCGCCCGGTGCGGTCGCACCGCTCGCACCGCCCTAGGACCGGCCCTGCTTGTGTGTATACCTAGTGCTGCTGGGGACTTCCTGTGCAGTAGGTATGTTTCTTTTAGATGTCCAGAACATGGCGTTATAACAGCTCTAATTACTTATTACCTCGCTATTGACAATCTATCATTGATTGCCTCTTCGTCAAATTGGTCTACACTTTGACATCTACACTAAAACATACCTACAGTCAAGATAAAGATTTCGAGGAATTTAATTTTGCTACAGATTCCTGTTTGTAGTTTATATACAGTGTAACTATAGTAAAGTATATTAACGGAATGCTGTATCCATTCCAGAAGGTATTTGTGGTTAAAATGAATAACTCCGGATTTCGCTTGAATAATAATTTGACATCACGTCTATTAATACAACGGAAATAGCTTTGATTAAATGTCAACACCATGTTTTTGCTCTAGATAGAATCATGAATACCTATAATGAGAATTATTCAGTTCCTATGAACATTAAATGTTCATAGGAACTGAATAATTTTATATTGGCTAACTAATAAGAATTTCTAAGACTTACGATAACATAAGTTTCACAATTGCCTTGAGTATTTTAACAATAAAATTAAAACTGATTGACTTTTTTGGACCAAAGCATACATTTTGTCAGTATTGTAAGTTTTATTGCGCCTATTAAAATTTGTCGATCTGCTGTTTAGAATATTATATAAAAACTCTAAAATTATGTTTGTCCATTATCTGTATGATTTTAAATCACATACTTAGTTATGTACTGAATTAGGTAAATATTGTAAGCAGGCCTTGAAATGAAGCTAATAAAAAGCGTGTAAAAAGGTGTCCTTTAATAATACCAGTCTGCAATCTGCACTTTGCGCTCTTAATTTTCCATTTACAAATTCATATTCACTTAATAAATGTAAAGAAATGACTACCATGGAGTCCAGGTTTGCAGAGTAGTTCTAGACTGTTACATGATTGTAGACCCTTCATGTTGTTGTTTTATAAAGTTTCAATTGTACCTACAATGACAAGTAACTTAGAATTATTTTTTATTTTTGTACACTATACAGTAGGTAATTATAGGCTATGATATTTTACGTGCATTGTACTTCCAATATTAGTAGATATGAATATACCTAGCTTTTTGTAAATATTTGTATTACGTAGGGTTAAACGATTGTAAATATTGCTTATTACATTTATGGATAATTTAAGTATCATTTATTAACATCACATTTATCTCAAATTAATTCTCATTAAATTATAAGATTTTTTGAAACATTTAACTAGCTATGCAAATATATAATGTAACGAAGGTAGAATCTCAAAAGAAGTGTAACCTCTCGACTCTCGACTAAAATTAAACTAAATTATTCAAGTCTTATGATATCGTGCATTTTCTATTTTTGTAATTTGGTATAGATAAGCTAGTCAATAAAAAAATGAATCAACTTTTTTTCTTTTTTTGTAACATCTATAAAGGTGTCTACACACCAAAGCCGCCGGGCCGGCGGCACGAACCCGGCGGGCAAGGCCGGCGGCCTGATTTTGAAACGACCAAAGCCAAATCAGGCCGCCGGCCTTGCCCGCCGGGTTCGTGCCGCCGGGTCGGCGGCTTTGGTGTGTAGACACCTTAATAATCAATTAAGCTGAATGTTCTATCCTTTCCTGTTCCTAACTTTCCTGATAGAGATCGCTCTAAGGCTTACATGACTACTTGTTTTTTAAGTTTTATTACACCCTTTTGTTTGTAATTTCTGGCGTAAACAAACAATATAGGTAGACATAATCAATCTACCATCTACTTACAATCAGTTTTCTGCAAATAACTTATTTATTGCTTAACCATCAGGACAAACAAAAATGAAACAAACATTTCCAAAATTAAATAACTTCTTTTATTCAGAGTCAAATTTGTTTCCTACATACGTGTTAGAATGACAGACGCCGTAACATTAATTGACCATTACACTAATGGTACGTCGATAGCTGTTAACGTTGGTGCACGAGTGGGGGTGAATTTATTCCATAAACTGGCCGCGCGTCATCGCTGGAGGAATTCGCATCTCCCCACATGCAACAACCGCCTCTAATTAGCTCCCGATATGACTCGCGAACTATAAATAACCGGCGAGCGATCTCAATCCACCAAATGTTGCATCTGCATCGATACGAATATCCTCCAGCCGATGCGAAACGACGCGACTACGCGGTTAACTCACTACCGGTACAATACAGACTTTTTAATATTAATAATAATATAGATTTTTATTTTTTATATTAACTATGCAAATATGATCACAAATACCCATGAACCAAACGACGCGATCTCGTAACATATCGCAACTCCGAGATAACAACAACTACTGTCCACTACCGGCGGCGGCGGCGGCGCGGGCGCAGGCGGCGGCGAGCGGACGCTTTACTATTGCGTTTGTTACGTCAATGCCTCTACACGCATCGTGGCTTGATATTAAGCGAAAAGGACAACTAGACATGAATTTCACAGGAGCGACTAAACGATTTTATTAGCATGTTTCGTTTACTTGCTAAATTTCATGTCTCACTCTTCCTCTCATATGAAAACTCAATTATCTCTCAAGACTCGATTCGAGTTTCATATCACGCTAAGTATAAAGACTTCAACGCATACAGCGCTAGCCGCCGGCTCCGCCCGCGCTTCACCCGCGACCCTCAAACGCGCCCGACTACGATCCAATGCCACAAACACCTAATTTTAATCAATAATCAACAATTATCGCCCACCTCTAACTCTACACGCTTTATTAAATACGATCAAGTGGAAAAATAATTTTTGATCTTCCATCGAAATTAAATTAACATCTCCCATGCGGTAGTCACATGGCAAAACAAAACAAAATACAAGGCGCAAGTTCAGGCAGCGCCAGACCAACCCGCCGACTTACGAACTACGCACAGAGGCGACCAATACAATACTCCTTCCCACTGCAGCGCGGTATCCGTTGCCGGTTCAACTTGAAATAACTTGGGAGTTTCACACTTTTGTTTCCACTGTGTATGGAACTGAACCATGCCTGGAAGCAACTCTATGGAATTTGGAAAAAAGTAAATGTTACTTTCTTTTTCAATAAAGTTGTCGACGGATACCGCGCTTTACAAAAACTATAATCCGTTCCATATCGGATGATGGACGCAGTAAATTACACAAAACTGGATGAAAACTTATTTTCATTTTGAGTATATTGGCTCCACTAACTACTTTGTTAGAAAAACGAATCTTGATTCAATTTTGGGTAATAAACTTCAGTTACCCGTGACCATCCGATACCGACCGGACTGCAGCCTGCGGGTGAGGAGGCGGGTTGCTCCGACGCGCCGTCTCTTGGAAACACGATCATTACTCTCCATATGCTTATAAGAACACTTCATAAAACAGCTTTTTAATATACTACACAATTTACACATTTATATTAGGTTTACATTTTTACACTGCATAATAATTGTTTTGTAGTCTTCATAGTAATATACTCTACTCCGATTGCTAAATATTGTCGCATATTAAGCATTTTACATTAAATTGACACCGAATGGTCAGTGGTGTCGGCATACTTGTTACATTCACGAAATACTTAAAGACTTCCTCGATATCGTCTTACGAGAAACTATCGACAGTGGTCGGACATTTTAAAACTTGGTGATATCATCAGCACTGAGCTCCGAGTCTGTGGGTAGCCGAATACAAACTAAACTATAAATCAAACTATACTACACAAGTTTATAACAATTTTCATTAAAACAGACACATTTTATAGATGTTGCAACTTCACATAAAACAGAACCTAAATAAGTTCAAACAATTAACTATAAATGCCGACAATATTGTCTTTTGTCTGGAATGACACTAAACGCTTCATTTCTAACCCAAGTTTCCAATCAAACACCGATATCTAGGCATACAGATGCTCTTACACGGGTAATTTACATTACTCAATTCTGAGCAATACGTCATGTAATATCAAGCTATTAGCTGCTATCCCAACTTGTAGCATATTGTTATTAGATACCGCCACACTATTCTGACTAATTTGAATCAGCTAAATAAGCTACGCAACACATACAATTAACTATGTTCATTTTGTTTTATTCTGTAAGTAACATGCAATACACAACAAAAAAACATGGAGCAATTAGCGATCATTTTGCTAAGAATTGAATCAGATTGCTCGACTTTCAATCTCCGACGACCGTTGCCAAGCTATTGCTGAAACAATTCCCGTGTAAGAGCACCATAATAAGTTACATCCGAGTTAAAATTTCGACGACTGATAACAATACAAATCAGACTATACAAAAACGGTGTGTTAGTAAAAAATAATTTTAGAAAAATTATGGCAAAATATTGGCGAAGTGTAGCGAATAGCTCTCCACGAATATTTATAATACGAATCAAGATCCAACATGCTGACAAACAATCATCCGAACATCCGCTGGCAACACAGCGCGGCGCGCCTCGACGCGACTAATTATGATAATTCTAATACCGATTAATATAAATGGAACTATAACAGGTTTCAGTAACAGGAGCTTATCACCGAACGTTAGCACAACACAGTAAGGGTGAACAGATGAACTAAAAGTGATATTTACATTAACGCACATAATGATAAAATATTAAGACATAACCGTTTTATGTATTCATTACGTTATATATTTTTATTTATTACACTATGGCATTGCAACTTTGTGACTCGGTTGCGGCTACACACGATCATTTAAGGATCCGATTGAAGACTTTACCCGATTACGGGAAAAGGGAAAGTATTATAGTGAGATGAATAGACGAAACAGACTCAAGGCAGCCGGTCTACAGCCCGCGAAACGATCATTTGCAATATTTGTCAATCGGGTAATTGATCACGTATCACGCTTGTTCCGAATCGTGCCAAAATCGCCCATGGCTTACTCAATGCCAAATATTCAAATTTGCGGCGCAATATCTGCATTTTTGGCGAGATAAGAAACGCCTCCCGTTACGTCATCAAAAATAAATCGATAATCTACATAATGAACGTAGATTATAGACGATTCCAATCGATCGTTTCGCAGCGTCGCGTGCGCAGAAACAAGATAAATACTGAGAATGTTTGATTACAAAATTCGTCATTATTGTAGCGGCGACGAGACCTCCCCCCCCCCCCCCCTCCCCCGGCCGGCGCGGGTGCGGCCTCTCGTGCCACGCGCTGCTTACAGGTCCCTGCGAAAACAATACATACACATTAATCATCACTTAATTTTTACTTTTTTATCATTTAACAAGACACTTCATCATTATTATCATAATGAGTGGTCATAAAACAACAGTGGTTGACTAGTGCTGACACCACATCTTACATTGTAATGGTTTTAAGTTTTAAGTCCTTAAACTTTCGGTGAAGGAAAGCCTAGCGAGGAAACCACGGTCGTAGCATTAGAACGGTATTTTGCAATTCTCGACTCGACAGCTATAACGCTGCAATTAAAAATATTTCGCCTAGCATCCATCCATCCATCCATCCATGTCTCCTCTACCTAACTACTCTAATTGCGAACCAGTTCACAATTCATTAAGACTGAGTGCGTTTGACTACAACTTCTCTTGATTTAAGATCTTGCATCAGTTAGCATCGGGAGAAGTCAAACACCTCTCAGCACCATAAACTTAGCTTTGATATATCAAAAAGATAATTATTACTACAGCTGGTCGGTCTATCCATCGAAGTCCGACGACCTTTACTTGTTTCGTACACAACACGGCTTGGCAAATACTGACAGTGCTTAAATGCGTGTGTGCGCACAAAACCAGGAATATAGTCAATCGGGCGTCGCGGAAAAGCATAGCTGTATTACAACAAAATTGTATCCATATTTATTCATAGATCCTTCACCTCCCAAATCCAATCCAAAACGCAATTACCAAGACAGTCATTACCCTCAATCCAACAAATTAGTATCTAATAAGCATTTTTTAATAAGTTAGTGAGTTGCATGCGGGCGTTGTTATAGTATTATGAGCCGTAACCTCGGAGCGCAGGGTGTATAATGGTATGATACGATCCGTACCTACCTCATCCACTGCTGCGAGTTGTGCGCGGGCGCCGGCGCGTGGGTCTGCGTCGCCACCCTCTGTACCACCTGCGGATTACAAATCAAGCAGTTACAAGACTGATAAGGTCCTTATTTTCACCAAAAAATACAAGTAAAAGCTCGACTACAGTACGGTATAGTTCAGTTGAGCACAGTACAATACAGTAAATTATGGTACGATATAGTATATTGCAATAGAGTACAGCGGGCCTAAATAAGTGACATTGCATTAGCGATAACGCTAATAGAAAAGTCCAAAGATGTATCGGACTGACATGAGCTATCGAAATATCACGTGATCCACTGAGTGTTGAACGTGTTAACACTACAGTGATATCGACTGAAATAATGGAATTGTTACGAAGCTGCTGAAAACTATTTGTCTAAGCCCGCAGTACAATACCGTATATATTAGTACGTTTCAGTACGTACGGTAAGGAGTACATTTTAGTATAGTCCAGTGCAGCACCGTACGGTACAGTCCAGTGCAGCACCGTACGGTACAGTCCAGATCAGCACAGTACAGTACAGTCCAGTGGAGGCCGCTCCAGTAGTACAGTACCTGCTGCACGAAGGCGCGCGTGAGGTGCGGCGCGCTGCGCTCGGCGACCTCGAAGGCGCGCCGCAGCTCCTCCACCGCGCCCGCCGAGCCCGGCCCGTGCTTGCGGGACAGCTGCCAGCGAACAAACAAACTTTATCGCATATACCCATGTTAGAGAGATTAAAAGGCGCTCTTATGGGTTCATTAGATTCGTTTTGAAGTTAGGAATTTGAATTTTACGATATGAGTAGATAAAGTGATGTTTGAGATGTTTTCTTTTTTTAGTTCTGCTTCTGGTTTCTATTTTCCAAAAAAAAATTGTCTATTTCTGAGATTTGTAATGATCAACGTCTCTACGCTTCGATAAAGTTAGTTTAGGCTCGATTTTGAACTCAACTAGTAGCCAAGACTGCAAATGATCTACGAGTTGGGTCTTGGAACGATTCATATTGCAGTCCATTTGCAAGTCCCTTAGTTTGGCTTTTGGCCTCGCTATGACATCATGACATCTGACTGTCTTACTTATAAACGTTGCTTAGATTGATAAATGTCGTGTAACTTTTTCGCAATACAATATGAAGTGCGCAGAATTAACCAATATCATATAAACGGTGCGTACGTTTCTGTTTTATACATACCTCATTGAGTAGCGGGTAGATAAGTTGCTGCAAATAAGGATGCTTCCTGACTTTCTCCTCTCCATTATTTGGTCCTCTGTGGTCGAGCGGTGAAGCCTGAAACACCAAGTTTATAAACATTAGAGTAGCAAAACAACAGTGATATGAACTATTTCGACAATTTTCTTTTTGCATTCAAAGTTCAAACCAATACAACACAACAACGATTTTGTTTGAACCATTTAAATTAGTGTATTATTAAAAAAAAAAATTTGTGTGAGATTTTGTGTGATATTTTTCACTTCACTTTTCACTTGTTTTCCTTTTATTTCGCCCTTTTTTATATTTGCCGGAATCAATAGTTTCTTTATACATAAATAAAGATAAATTGTTACGCACGGCTTTGTTATAGACTACGCTGTCCCGGTTGGCGGGCGTATGCTCTTGTCGCTCCTTCCGCTCATTTCGCTCGTTTCGCTCATTCCGCTCGTTTCGCTCATTCCGCTCGTTCCGCTCGTCGCGCTCGCTTCGCTCGGTCCGCTCGCGCTCCTTTGAGGTGCGCTGCTCCACCGGCGCGGGCACAACGGCGGGTTGTCGAGGCTGGAAGGTTTAAAAAACCAGTTAAAATTGTGTTTTTGCTACATGGCGAAAATTTACTGGGAAGCGGCGAACTAAGCTAAACATTTCTAAACTTAGTTAAGTCATATAGAAGTAATAATCCGGAATAAAATATTTTCTTTTCATTTAACGTTTTTTTATGTTTTTGAGTGACGAGACGAGCAAATCGCTCGCCTGATGTTAAACGTCACGTTTGCCCATAACAGGTCTGCACCACCCAGAATTTTGAATTTTAGAAAGCAAAACCTTGCGCGGTACAGCACTGCGCTCGTCACCCAGTATAAAATGTTTAATCTCTTATTTGCCCTGAATTTTCGCTGGAAACAAAGGAAAGGGCTATAGCGATTATAGCCAAACCGTTTATCTTAGTGCCTGCGTGGTACAGAGGCGCGGGGGACTGAGAGGGCGAGGACTAATATAAACGGTTTGGCTATAATAGGCGTGACGAAAGATTTTAAAATCCTCTTCCATAATGTGAGTACACATTTACTATTTACAAAAAAGCCTTTATTTCGGTAATAAACTTAAGTTTAACGAAGTTTGAAGCCATTTTTCACATATTTTTTCAACAGTGCCCGAAAACAGCTTGCTTGTGTCATGGCGTCGATTTGACGTCACGGCTAGTAAACATGTCATTGTGTCTATGCGTGATGAGCGGCGGATGACCTGAGTTCACTGAGGCGTGACGTCATACGCTGTGATTGTTGTTTCTGACAAGATGGCCGATTGCTGTATTTTAATGTTTTAATTTATTGAAAATCTTAATAATCTGTTTTTTTAAAATAAAACTAAACATGTTTTAATTTTTTTTAATCTGGCTAGTCCCCTGATAGCATTGAATCGGCGATTTTTTGATACTGTCTATTGTCCTATTGTAGTTACCGGTAGTTTGTCGGCGGCGTGGTTGGGAGGGTGCGCGGGGAGCGCGGGCGGCACGAGCAGGTCGGGCGGCGCGCTCTCCTCGCTGCGAGCGAGCGCGCCGTTCTGCTTGCCGGCCGCGCCCGCGGGGCCCGTCGGGATCACTGGAACCATCACAAATACATTATCAGTTATTGTTTATTATCCAGGAATATTCAATCAATATCATTGCTATATAGTTTCACTTCTGTATTCAGTTTTATCAGTTGGCCGAACGTGCCAGTACCAGTCCTTGTTGCCTTTCCAAAATTGTTTATAAACGATGAGTGTCCACTAACATTGTATACAAACGAAGATTGAATTGTTAACAATTGATAGCTTTTACTCAAGAAAAACCTTAAGCTCTTTTTTTTTGCTGTATGATCCACTTTAAACCCTGTCTGTACTTTGGCAGCATCAAACATGAGTTTCTTTAACAAAATTTATTTTTAAGTAGTTGCGTCCTTCAGTTTCTACCTACTATCCTACAGGAACCATTATTTTTTCTAAAGTAAAAAGTTTTCTTGTGCATCCAAACCCCATCAGCTGTTTTTGTGTGATTGAGCGACAAAAATCCAAACACCCCAATAAACATTTTTGATATTTATAGTATTAGCAATTAAGATAGTGGTATTTGGTCAAATCTGGGTGATCTATGCCCAAATGCCCATGATACACCATAGGTTGAAAACAAAACAAGTGTTATTTACCAGTGGTGGTATCATGGTTCCTGCGCTTGTTGTCGTCGTGGTGCGCGCGCGCGCCGGCGCCGCCGCGCACCGTCATGATCCACGGCTCGTCCGCCTCGCCGCCGCCGCGCACGGACTCCTCGCTGGAAACCAGGGGGTAACGTTAAACCGATCAATCATTCAGACTCCAATATTATCCTGAACGAATTTACAAGGGGTCGAAAATGGCCTGAATGGCTTCGAGAAAAGATGTGCCTTATTAGCTCCACTTTAGGTAAACCGAAGCTCGTCTGGCGTTTAGATATGTCAACGATATTGGTAACATCGCTTATCGAATCTGCAGAGCAAGCATGGAATTTTAAAGATCGGCATTTGACGTTCGAACTCAGTAAATTGTGACTATAATTTTGTCTATAGTCCGAATAAAATTATAATATTTAACAATTTTGTCAGATCTGAACTTCAAGTTATCGATCGCCATGAATAATTGCATTGCAGGGCCCAATTAGCTGAACTGAGTCAGTTGGCATAGCAAAGGCCTATAACTTATAACCAGCTCAGTACTGAGATAAGCAGGACGTTTCGACCCTAAATCACAATTGTAAGAAAACTATAACAATATCAACTTACTTCACATTTTAATAAATTTAAAGACACTTATAATATCTATTGTTGATGTACGGTCAGTATAAAAAAGATGACCGTTGATGATAAACCCGTCAGCACCCGCAAACTGTGGCTGCAGTATTTTTTACCAACAATTTTGAGTTTTAATTGCAATTCCCAATAAATCTTTAAACTTTAACCGTACTTATAAGAGGTGAAAAGCTCAAAAAGCATTTTTATTGCTTTAACGAATATGCTAACAGGATCAACGCCTTTAGTAGAATAAACCTCGAAATGTTTAACGTGCACATATTTTAACCAAGGTACACTTTAAACACGAAACGGTGGAATGCAAACGAGCGCGTGTGCATAGCTCACAGCTCAACGCCTAAAACCAAACCACCAGCAAAATAAGAAACGCCGACTTTTGGCACCGATTTTATCTGCATGCGTGAATCTAACCAAATACAACCGAAAGAATGTACAAATTTGACATTTTAAACTGGTCTTGGTAGACGAAATATGTAGTGATTTTTAAAAGCGATAAAACACTTATTTGTTGATGTGAAAATATTAAAGGTGATCTACAAGTACTCGTACCCTACTAGATGAATTAATTATGTACATATCAAATTGGAGGAATTAAAATTACTTACGAATCTGAGTTTTCGGATTCTGTTTCGCTCTCCTCGCTCCTCTGCGCCTTCCATTTCTTATACCTATCTATAAGATCCATTAGATACGAATTCTTCTTAGCCTTTCTGATAAATTGGAACTTTAACAACTCCTTAGCCGTTGGTCTCTGAAATTCATAAAAGTAATACGTAAATACTATGTCGTGTATAGGTTAGGTATAATAGTTACCAAAATGGAATTATTTAAATTTAGCATTCAACTTTTTGCTTTGTCTCATTTTCGTGCGTGACACTTTTCATTGGGGAAAAGTTGACAAACCACTGCAACATTTTAATTAGCTTACAAATCGTTTGTGAAGTTAGTTTCGTTTGACTATCAAATAGTCCGCTACTCACATTTTCTGGGTCCTTATTCAAACACGCCTCGACGAACTCTTTGAAGGGCTTCGAATAGCTCCCCGTGAGCTGCGGCGGGTTGTTCTTGGGTATGAGGAAGAGCACCCGCATGGGATGTAGCTCCGAGTTGGGCGGTTCTCCCTTGGCGAGCTCGATGGCCGTGATGCCGAGCGACCAGATATCCGCCTTGCTGTCGTAGCATGACTGCTTGATCACCTCAGGCGCCATCCAGAACGGCGTGCCCACGAATGTGTTCCGTTTGCTCGTCGTATTCGTCAGCTGGCCCGCGACACCTGGAAACAATTGCACGCATTTATAAGAATAGTTCAGCTAATAATGAAGCAATCAATAAATTAATTAATTAATTAATAAAAGCCATTACTGAAAAAATAAAAATATCGCGATTCCAAGGCAAATTGTAGGTACGTTAGAAGGTAGTGGACAGAAATCTTGGCTGCGCAACAAACTCCAAAGGACCGGCACCACCAGCTATTTCGCTTGACATATAGCACATTGTAGACCGATGGTTACTTCCAGCAGATAAGGCATCGAAATAAGTCAGAAACTATAATTTAAAAATTTACGAAGTTCGTAATGTTTAAAAATTGCGTAAATTCCATAATTGCTGTTTCAAATGCAAAAAAAAATATTGAAAACAGAAAAAATCTTAACGCAATTCAACTTAAGTTTTGTTTTTCTTTTCAAACAAAAATCCTCTCTAGAAAATTGCGTACTTTCAGGGTTGTTTTCTGTGCCGAGCACCTTCGAAGAAAAATTTGAAGGGTTTCACAAACTTTCTTATAAGTTATTTTCGTGTAAATAATTTATAAAGCTGAAGTGTTTATAAAATACTGATTTCAAACTGAACATTAAAAACAAACCTACTAAAGTAACCAGCCACTATTTTCTAGTCGTCTAACTAAAAACACGATGTTAAAAATCCGCAAACAACAGTAACTACAGTAGTATCTCTTCAGTAACTACATATACTCGTACCTAGTGGGGAGTGTGAAACGTTATTTATTTTATTTCAAAGATATTAATGAAATGTAGTCATTTCCAGCAACTATTAATACAAATGAGAAACAATGCGTTAAACCGCTTTTTGTGCCCATCGGATAGTAGGAGTAGAGCCGAACATAAAAATAAAAATCCCAGCGATTAAATGAAATCCCTAAAGGCGGAGCGGGTTTTATATGAGTCGCCGTTTTGGCTTTCCCCAGAGAAAGGTCATGGATTTGTGGATCGATATCCGCGGAGAAACGATTGGAACCTCCAGATACCGTCTGCGAAGATGCTTAGACATACCTACTTGAAAGGATTGCCCAAATACTGTAAAAAATTGCAGTCAGCCTACGTAAACAAAACAATAATTAAAATCAATCCATAATCGGAACACATGAAAAATACAGCTAACACGAGAAAGTCGAGACTATTCTCCATTTTTAGAAAAAAAAAATTCACTAAGTTGGGGACATGTAAAACATAACGCTCGGTTGGCGAACTGTCCCTCAATTGTATTCAGAAAGTATGTCAAAACATTCGAACAAACAAGCCGTTGGCGATCCATTGGAAGCCACGCTAGTAAAATTTTACAGTACTCTACAGTATACTGAATGCAAAAGGGCCGTTCAGCGTTTGCTTTGACGCTGAACAAAGGCCGTGTCGCAAATGTTCAAACATTGGCTAAACGCCAAGTTCCCAGGAGCTGTGACAAAGTGCAAACCAGTACGGAACCCTCACACACGATAGCTGATTGACTCATATACACTGGCAATTTAAGTTACTGAAATATCGCTTTCCCATGGTGGATTACGAGCAAACGGCAGTAGAATATAGAAAATAAGAAACATATGTATAATAAACTTAGTAAGGTCGTCTGGTTGGCTAGATGCCATACGAGGAACTTGCTTCCAGACATTTTTGGCAAATCGAAACCATATTTCACCACTCTATAAAGACATTTTATAAGAGTGATCGTAATTATTAGATTTCCTACTGCGTTGCACTGCGCTTCTGAACACATATCTTTTATCAGCGAAATTTAAGAGTGTCAGCTTGAAGTTTCCACACAAGACTCTCCTCATAGTTGGTAGTAATATTCTACTTGAAATAGAAAAATACCTTCGCTTTTATCCAATAGCGTCTATGTCATACATATTTCATCCGCACGCCGCTTTTATTTTGCGACTTCGATGGAATGGTACGGCCCCCCTGGGAAAGCTAGTGGTCACTAAGAGTGCTATCGATTCCAGTAAACTGAGTGAATATTTGAGAAGGTGCCCGGCCACTGAAGTACTTGTATAGCCACTATTAATTTAACATTGTAGATATCGCAAATCCGTACTTAAAAAACTTAAAAATTTTCACATTTCACTAGCTACTTTGTTTTAGCTTGAAAGTCAATGTATGTTAACTCTATACCATCTTAGTTCTTTTGTATCCAAGGCAAATATGTAAATCACTAGTTACCTTTCGGTGTTCCTTATATCGATCTCTAACAAAGATAAGGTTTACAGTAAATAGTTCGTGCTCGACGTTCACGCATCGGTTGGTTTATAGCGGCATAAGGAGCGGTCGGCCGTCCGTTACGATCCATCCGATTCTCTTATCATTGCTGCACATCGATAAAAGTCCGATAAAAACTTTACCACATGATAGAACAGAGAGAATCGATATGCAATCGAGATGCTGTGAAGTTGCTTTGAGTTTTATCGAGATGCTGCAATAAAGATGTGACAAAAGAGCTCGATTTGAAGGACCTATTGAACACTATTCGCAGAGTTTCACTTCAAATAGTTTGTTTAATTAACTCGGATACAGATGAGCGTCAGTTTTCACAAAACATTCAACAGCCAGTCACAGAGCTTTTCCAGTAATTAATTTTCAATGGCCTATTAACTTTCTCTCATTTTCCGCGTCTGTTGCTTCGTAAACAATGACGTCATTCCGAATAGGAACAAAACATGAGCACGAAAAAATATCGTATCACAAAATGAAGCGTATTTATTTATTCATCTATAAGAGCAAACATGTTTCGTTTACATCAAACTCGATCCTTATTACAAACGTCAAAAGCAAAGAAACTGCAAGATGAGAAATTCTTGGAACTTATACAATATACATATACCTACTTCCGAATAGGAACAAAACGTGAGCACGAAAAAATATCGTATCACAAAATGAAGCGCATTTATTCATCTATAAGAGCAAACATGTTTCGTTTATATCAAACTCGATCCATATTACAAACGTCAAAAGCAAAGAAACTGCAAGATGAGAAATTCTTGGAACTTATACATATACCTACTCAGAGCGTGTGTTCTGGGATGTTGTCATTATTTGGGGAAAACATTTCTAGCGAATTGTTTTTTCATAGCAAAAACTCACCGAAATCAGCTAGTTTGACGTCGCCCATTTCGCTGAGCAGCACGTTCGCCGCCTTGATGTCCCTGTGCAGTTTCCGCTCCGAGTGCAGGTAGTCCAGCCCCCGCAGCACCTCCCGGAGTATCACCGCTATGTGCATCTCCTCGAAGCTCCCGGCCTTCATTAGGTCGAGGGCGGAGCCCCCGCCCAAATATTCCATTATTATCCATAGTTTTGTTCCCTGGAAATAAATAAAAGGGTACTTTAGTGATAGCTATGAAACATGAGCAGTTTAAAAACGCTAAGCCTAATGAAATGGTATGATGGCCTTTTATCTTTCTCTTAAAAGCAGATAATAACCATATCTTTTTTAACGGAGACTAGATGAATAACGAGAAACATTAATGTTCCAGAAGTTGAGGAATCTATCAAAATAAAATCACGTTTTTATACTGTAAAAGAAAATTGTGTTTTTTCTCAACGGTCTAAAAATGTAAGGCATATTTTTAGGCGTACCCGCCGCCCAACAGATTTATTCACAATCTTTACACCTCAATAAACATTATTGGAGGGAAATGCTAATTTAATGTTTGCGTATCATTTGCATGGGTACTATTTACTGCGCAGGTGAGTTTTATTTTAGAAAATGATGGCTTTTTGAGAGACCAGCACTGCGGTCAGTCAAAATGGTAATGCAGAGTCGATCGATTACGTTACGACTTGATTGAAGACTTATTTATTTCCACGCAAAGGATATCTCAAAATAGAAAACCCATGTATAAGAGAAAACAACCATATTTTTTAATTACGTAACTGAAAACACGAAAAGCGAAGGTGAATCTTATGATGCTGGAAAAACTTTTCCATGGAAAATTCCGAAAGACAGTCGTTATTTATTGGGGAAGTTAGAGAAGAGCTTCGCAAACTTGTTTAAATTGATAAGTGTACGAGTTCTAACATAACTGATTACAGAGGAATTCTCTTTGAAAACTTTCTTCGTTTATCTTTTTCTTTGTAGGACTACTTTTACATGTCAGACAACTGTAAATAGTATAACTACATATTATTGGGCTTCATGTCTTCGTATAACTTCTTTACGACGCAATAATGATCATGTAAATGTTAACAGCGACATTAGTGTCGAGTTTGAAGGGCGCAACGTAAAAATCTTAAATCTGCTAAAATACTTAAATTTAAATGACAGGTGTAAAAATTGCAAGTTCGAAGGCACCACATAGCTAATAAATTGAACGGAATTTAAATCGTTTTCGTTCAGCTAAGTTTAATTCACAGATAAATAAAGTTGTGAAAAAAGACCGGTTTCCGTTCTAGTTTCGTTCAAAATTCTTGATTATCGTTGGATTTCATCCACAGATAATCAAGAATTTTGCTGAACGAAATAGCGAATATTGCTAGCTCTTAACCGATTTTTCTATTTAATTTTATTTTCTGTAATTATCTTTCTTCATACATTAATGTTTTACTAGAAGTATTCGTGTGTTCCTGAATTAACTATGTTTACGTAATAAGTTAATTATCATGTAAAAATGTGTTCTCTGCTTGCACATGGTTCAATTTTTGTAAAATATCACTACGTAGGTACAAGAAATTGTTGGATTCATATAATAAATCTTGTCTAGTGAAGGCATTCTTTTCTGTAGTAGAAAAAGTTGATAAATATTTTTTGTTTTGGTTCACGACAAAAATTTATCAAATGGAATTACTCGATAAAAATGGTGGTTTTTGAATTTTGTAACCTGGCACTCGCTATATCGTATTTATCAATACGATTGATTTCATTGTTTTGGAAATATAAATTGTATACAAATTAGAAGATAATTTAAGAATAGCTTTATTATTTATTAACCGCATCGTTGTTGTCCGTGTAAAGTAATTCAAAGATACCTACACAAAGCAAACTACGGTATCAAAGCAAGAAAGCTGATGGAGTAAAGAACTTGTAAAATAACTACGCATTCAAATAAAGGTAAGCTAATCCCATTAAAGAAGACTTAGCTCCTCGAAGTCCAGAAAATATTGAAGACTATATGTATCCCTTGGATTAACTTGCTCTATCAGAAAATAATATTAAACGAACCATAAAACCTTTCACATCAATGTTGTGATCTGTGCTCTCGTAAGATGTGATTATCTTTCACTGCTTAAACTGAATGTTTTCAATTTTATCGTACCTGCTAGCTAAATGTTATTTTTATTTTCAGTGCAATGAAAATAATAAGAAAACGAAATCCAGTTCAATGATGGTGTAAACAAGTTATGGCAAAGAAAGCGCAACAACATTGCTTAAATTAGTGTTTTATGTACAGAAAAGTTTATTTCGTTCTAAAAATACTAAAACAAACTATTGAAACAATTCTATTCTCAAGGAACTTCACATACAAGATAGACTTTCGTCGATTGTGCAAGTGCGAATATTGCAGTGCTGTGGGCATATCTCCAGGTACGAGAATTCGATGGAGAGGCTCGTAGTGCAGTACCGTGTTAAAGGCAAGCACAGTCCCGATCTGGTCACCAACTCGATGGACCAATCTCATAAAAAATGCCACACAGGCCACCGTGCTTCAGTGTGTTTGCGATGCAATCAACCGCCAGGAATGCAGAAGCATTCCAAGACGGACTATCGATGACAGTGAGGAGCCTCCTAGTAATATTACAACCAAGACCTTGACCAGTCTACCAAAAGTGAACGACTAATAAGATAAGAAGATTAAAACTAAGATTTAAAAAGTTGTTATTTTTTGTACACATTTATACACATTTATTTTAATAAAATTCACAGTAAATTACATTTGCAAGAAATATTTATAAACTGTAGTTTGTAGTGTATTATTCTGTTTCCCTGTAGCAATTATAAGCGCTGGGTCTAAGGTACTAGACCTAGTGCTTTCTGAAATCCTTACCTAGGGTGTGTAAGTTAAAGATATAGGTTAAAAATCCAGACAAGTTTATAGTTATTAAGGTTTTTATTTATTTTTTTATTCAGTCATAAATAGGCTTGCACCGCCATCTCGCCTGATGGTAAGCAATGATGCGGTCTACGATGTACGGTTTTCAATAGAAACCCACTAAAAACACCAAAACGGCCGAGGTAGATACACTTTTCTATTACTGATGTTATTCAAAAAATAGTATGTACTTTGATCACATATAGCGCTGAACAGGAAAGACTATTGGGCAATTACAGGTTTTCATACATTTTTTGTTGTGCTTAACTTTGCAAAGAATTTGTTTTATAAGACTTGACCAGTCTAGTACCACGAATATTAATACTAAGATTTAAAAAGTTGTTGTTTTTTGTAATACACATTTATTTTAATAAAATTCACAGTAAATTACATTAGCAAGAAGTATTCATAAACTGTAGTTTGTAGTGTATTATTCTGTTTCCCTGTAGCAATTTAAAGCGCTGGGTCTAAGGTACTAGACCTAGTGCTTTCCGAAATCCTTACCTAGGGTAAGTTAAAGATATAGGTTAAAATTCCTGACAAGTTTAAAGTTATTAAGGTTTTTCAATAGAAACCCACTAAAAACACCAAAACGGCAGAGGTACACTTTTCTATTACCGATGTTATTCGAAAAATAGTATGTACTTTGATCACATGTAGCACCGAACAGGAAAGACTAATGGGCAATTACAGGTTTTCATACATTTTTCGTTGTGCTTAACTTTGCAAAGAATTTGTTTTGTAAGTAAAAACACTCAATTACTTGTTTTAAACTCACTTTGAAATTTAACTTTTTTAGGCAGGATTCAAAATGGTGCTCCCTAAGTTTGTATAAAAATAAACCTTAAACATTTTAAAATGACATAAAAACGTACCTTCAAACTACCGAATCAAGTTATAATTTCTAAATTGAGTAGTTTAAGTCGATTTCGTTCATTCGTTTCGTAAAATTGACTTTGACGTTTCTAAATTTCCTAAAGTGGTACCTTCAAACTTGCTTTAAGATATTTAGGAATTTTACGCGGTTTAGCTAGTTTAGAAATTTTAAATGCGCCTTCAAACTCGGCACCATTATGGCTCTACGCTCACCTTCAATTAGTGTAATTAATGTGCATTAGACCAAATTACAGCGTGTCAATCATAAAAAACGCCACGAGCCATCCGCCTACACTTCTGACACAAATCTGAGGGAAGTTGATACTGTACACTCTGATAAATCTTATCCTAGTCTATTTTCGCCTATCGTGAATAGAAAATCAATAGAGCTCTCGAGATCTTTATCTAACCTCCTCGTTTATCTACTGTATGCAGAGATTACTTTGTCCATCTATCAGCCTCGCTTATCGTCAAATGAGCCCATCATTTCGGATATACTCGTCAATTACCCGTATAAAGCTTGTTATCCAGTCCATAAACTTAATGTTCGCCTTCAAAAGAAATCATAAAGATTAGATAGAAAGGCTCAACCTTTCACCAGAGGTTCAGTACTTTAATTTCAGTTCAGTTTGTGACAATCTGTTATTGCAGTAGGTGCTCATATGTCATGCAGGCAAACACGGGTAGCGACAAAAGAGTCATTCGAGCGAGGATCCGCCAGCGATAGTCGCGGTTCATCAGTCGGCTCTATACTGCACGTGCTGGATCCGATGCTCATCGCAAACATTGGAGTTATTCAACTTACATACTTATTGCCGAAAACAACAAATGGATCCAATTAAACTGTTGTACTAATTCTAAAGTGATAAGTCATACAATTTTCCGAAATAAATGTAGGACACTCGATACCGATAACAGATTTTTACTGATCTCAATATTTGGGACTTTACAGCCCTATCCAATTTTTTATTATTGTTTTTCGTGAGTCTATTATTGAAAATGAAAATTGGGTATGGTAAATTCTGAGAAAGCACTGCTGCCATCGGAAGTTCTGCACGTTCTTATGCAGTATAACGGTACGGGTTACATTAGGTATGCATACGAAAGGTGACAATAGATTCATTGGACCGAGAATCCATAGACATTCACGCTCTATCAAGCGCTTACATGCTCCCGTGCACGTGTCAGGGCCACTCATCATAAACATGCAGTTATATGTCCACTACCAACATGCCAACGTCTATACTATGATATTATCGATACCGATGTAAAGCATAATATTTCTCATCAAACCCTGTGAGCGATAAATTAATAAGCAAGTTTGCTCATAAAAGCCAATCACCTACACAAATAATAAAAGCTACAATAATGTACACACGTGAGTAGTCGCGTAATTATAACAAATATACAATTTGCCGTTTACTTCACAAATATATTATTTGTAAAGCAGGATAAAATTAAATACACGAAAGCAATTTCTTAAACGAGCTCAAACTCCAGCAGATTCAATGAACATAACACCAAATTGCTACTTATTTCTTCGCAAAATTTGAAAGGTGAAAGATTAAATTAATATAATCTTAGAAGCTCAGCTTTACTGTCGCCGCGTCTATTCAAAGCATTTTATCAAAAAATATCTTATAAACTTTACAAGGCTGCCTGTCATGACTATAATAGCTTCTTTATTCCTCGGCCTACACGAAATGACTACGTGTATTGAAAGATTTTCATCAAAGACTTTGATGATACGGCTTGCTTCAAAGATCAAACAAAAAAGCTAAAAGAAAATGACTGAATAACGGAAGAAGGTAAATTCTTCGCATAAGCAATAATTTTACGATAACTTTTTGTATCTGAGCGTGAAACACAATAGTAAAGTATGAACGTTCATCTGAAGTTTTCATAGTAAATAAGGGTCGGGAGAACAATATTCAAATAGAGACCCGTTTCAAAAAAGTTTCTGCTAAGTTAGCCCGTGTCACGTTTTTGTGAACCCTTGGAAAATTCGCTACAACGACGTCGGGAAGGCACTAGTATTAACATAACTCTTCCCGTAATGGTCTGTCTATTGTGGAAAATAGCCAATATTGAGTATGAAGATGTTAAAGATACAAATAAGGCAAGTACCAGTTGAAAGATTTATTCTTCAAGGTAAGAGGAACATTTTCTTCTATCCTCGAGGAAAAACAGGAAAAGCTCTATCAAAGAGAGTTGAAATGAACTGCAGGTCACTAGTAAAAGCAACGGAACATTACAAAAACAACAAATGGCGGATGAGCAGCAAGTTTGGAAATGGAAAGATAAATAATTCCGCTCCATTTGGAGACTAGATATTTGTGCGTTGGCCGCACATCCGTAGAGCTTCCACATTCGGAATAATATTATGTAAAATTGGAAAGCCCGCAGTGCCAACAATAACACGCAGATATTGTATTCCCAAAAACAGTGTTTACATACCAAAATAGAGGTTTGTACGACAATTACGTATCTATAATTTTGCTATGCCATAAACTTATTAAAGGATGACAAATGCTACGAGTATGCTTTTGGAACATCCCGAATTCATTTCATCTTACACACGAGAAAATAAAAATTGATGTTGTTTCTATTTAAGTGCCGAAAAATTACGTTTACTTTACAAAGTTTAGTTAATTGGTTCTACAAAAAGATAAAAGTATTGTTAACGTAGGAAATTGAAAAGTACGGACGCGTGCCAGTCGGTGGCCGACGAAGCTAACGCAAAGGAAAATTTTAACGAGGAATAAAAACTCAAAGACCCATTCATAATAAGCTTTTTCAAGGCAGTAACCAAAGGCGCGTTGTATGCAGGCATCATGTAGGTATCCGTCGCCATGGAGACCCGATGGCGTCGGTCAAAGACCTCGTCGTCGTCGCGACATCCAGAGAAGAAAAACAAGAGCGAGCGAAGTAGGTAGTCTGGTACTTTTAGAGAAGACAAAGTATCATTCGGATACTTGTAAAACTGATTAAAAATCAACAAGTCATTTCATTACGAGGGAACCTCGGGTTAAACTTGTTAATTCATCTTAACTTCATTCGTTATGATGTAGCTTCATTACGAGGACGGGCGTTCGGGCGCTTAATTACTTTAAACGTACACGTCAAATTATAAATCAACAAACAAGTAAATTATTTTATGAAATTTAACACGTGGAGCTGAGTACCGTGGATATGCAGCAGTCGGAGTGTCGAACAAGTAAAGCTCACACAAAGGACGTGCCAAGTTGAAGAAACTTTAATGTGATCAATATCGAAGTCTCGCCGCTTTTCTAAGACAAGGAAAACCAAGTGAAGTTCAATGATTCCAATTCGAAATAGGATTGTCATTTATAGAGAGCGAATATTAATGAAAAATTAAATCTTTAAAGAATAATGAAGACTACGAAATGCTGATTTCGAGTGAATAATTAAGACTACTCCGGCTACATGATCTGTACCCGTTCAAGGTGATTACACTGGATTTTAATTCTACTATTAGATTCACGTTGTTACTATACGTTGTTTTGTTGCTACGTGTGTCTCTTTGTTTGTGTTGGCTTCCATGTGGCAGAGATCAAATGTTTACCCAGTCGACGTGTTTCGCAAACTTTCAACCAGAACCGGCGGCGGCGCTTGAATGCATTAATATTCACCGTTCAACAGCTACTGGGATATCGACCACAAAACAGCACAAAACGTTCCAAGCATTGTTTTCTCACAGTTGCGAGCTACTAAGGCCTTCGAAATTAATAAATCAATACGGCTTACGCAAACGTAATCCGTTAAGTATGTGAAACAACCTCGATGAGTCAGAGTAAATATTTAATTTGTCAAGAGCCTTGTAGAATCCGATAATCTCTTGAACGTTTCTAGAGATATTAACCATTGTCAAGATATAACAATAAGTTTGCATGGCAACAATCGGGGTCGACGGGTAGCAAGGGTGGTTCATCATAGGCTTTTACTAATTCAAGCTCCCGTCGCCATAGCAACGCGTCGAGCGGCCGCCGCCCAACATCCGCCCGCCTCGATAGTTCGGAGGATTGGATACTGACTCGACTCGCTTCTATCGAAGCAACTGTTGTGCGGCCAATTTAAGTTTGCAAGAGCATTAACAAGTATTTAAGCTTCTGCCACGAACAGGCATCTAAAGAAAATAAGGCGAACTCGCGCAGCATAGGATCGTGGAACGAGGAGTTTAAACAGGGTTGCATGTCTGCTCGCAATAGAAAAGTTCGTTAAGTTTGTTCATTTAATACTTTGTTCATTATAAAGAGTATTTTTTTTACTTCTTATAAATTGAAACAGCATAATGCTAAAAAGGGAAACTGCTCTAATATTTCAATAGGCACGAAGCGCTGTCGCTTTATATTTGTGCTAGTTTTTCTTGACTGAACAATTTAATTTCAGTAACATTCCAACATGGAATGAAAAGCTCGGATTACTTCCGGGAGCTTTTCAATCAGTTTCAAAATTAACTCAATGCACTTTAATTTACGTGGCGCACGGCGCGCCGGAATTCAATTTTGTTTTAAAACGTGGACGAGAGCTATTCAGAGGATCAAGCGAAAATGGCGAGGTTTGGTTAATGCTGAACTGATTCCGAAGAGTGTCTGAAACCAAAAACCACCTGAAATCTCGCATTAGTCCAAATGCCCTTATAACATACCCTCTCCCTTTTATCAGAGTGATAAAGAATGCTCGTACTTATTGCGAGGGGCAAAATCGCGTTTCAGGATTTTATTACCCATTGCGATATGGGACAGATTCGACGAAGTTTATTCATTGCTACGATTCAGAGAAATTTATAGGATGTATGGTACGATATATCGTATTTATAAGATCACTCAATACAACATTTTCAACCAACTAGCCCATTCTTTAGGACGTCTCAAAGTATTTATTATACTACTTGTACGAGATTTATTAGCAAGAATATTTCAAGTATGTTTAGTTATTAAGTTTTAATACTCAACTTGCAGAGACAGCTCATTGCATTAAGTAACTCAGAAAACAAGGAAACCACATCTACCCATCCATATCAACCAACATTATTACCTCTTAACAAAGTTTTGATGCGCCCAAAAAGTTAACCCATGTTGACTCGACTCGACATCTTCTCATTTGTCATTAGAAGAGTGGCGTCTCCCGAGACTCAGGGTAATCCCGACATTACGGGGAATTATCCGGGAAGGCCTAATGTTCAGAAGAGCTTCCGAGCAGACGCAACCAAGTTCTGTGCACGGCTACTCCAGAGATCAAATAAAGCATTTTGACGTTATTTAGCTCCGAGATAGAGCTATAAGTGTGAGATTGTAGTTTGTACAAAGGGTCGCTGCTACGAGATAGTCGACGGCGTTGGCTAGCAAACATTTCAAAACGGAGGCCTGTCTCCGTCAGCGCCGCCGGGGGCTCTTCGTGCAAATAACATCTTTCTTCTCAACGTAATAACAGAATAGGATACAATCAGCCCTGGTAATAACTAAATAAATTATTCATAGGGCGTCCGTGCCCATCAGACTCACGTTGAGAGATTTGACGATACCGTAAATAGAATCCGTGAGGGATTGTTTTGTTGTCTGCCGAGACGGATAGATAACAGATCGGTTTGCAGAGATAGCGATCGGTCTTCGAAAAGAATAGCCGACAGGTAATAGAAGTGACAGGTAACAGGAGGTGACGGGTGTCGGAAATGGTTCCGCAGTAAAGTTTCTAGGGCCCTCGTAAGAAATCGTCCCACTGGCCGTAAAACCGTCACTGCCACCACACCATAAAACTCCCCTTCGAGACCTTCGCGCTGTCCCATAACACACCTAAGGTACAAATTATAATATCGGACATAAAATTCTGAAATAAAATGTAACGTATTGAAAAGTCGTCGTGCGCAATGTGATTGCCACAAGATATTCGGTTTAAGGAGAGAGCAACACAAATAAAATTTGTCGTAAAGATTGTGGATTTACAGAAATGTCGAGCAGCGGTAAAAATATATACTGAATGGAAGCAGGGCCTCAGATAAGGGTAGAAACTTAAAATATAAGAGTTTACATTATTTTTTGTAGTAGAATTACTTAAATATTTTCCAAGAAAATACAGTCTCGTCACTAAGATAGTTGTGTCTGTGGTATTAATAAAACGCAATATTTGATTAATTTCTCAATCTCATACTTTAGGAAAAACATATCTACTCCCTTAATACTAATTTAATAATTTAGAACGCAATTATCATAATTACGAAAACACGAAATAAAGTAAATCCATTGTCTTTGTCTTACATTCATATGTGGATGTTGCCTATGCCAGATTCGAAAACAACGAAACGCCGCTCAAATAGAAGAATACATGTTTAGTCCATTGACACAGTTTGATCAATAAATATTCATAACATTGGCTTGGGATCAGTAGGTTAAGTAAATCGAACAAATTAAAATACCAAATACAAACATTTCGAATATGCAATTCCAAAGCATTACAAATGCAATTCATGAAATAGTATTACAATATTCTGTTATCTACTATTAACTACATAAAAAACACGAATCACGTATTGACTTGAGAGATTTCAAACAAAGAAAACAAAGAGTCAAACCAAATTTTACTCTGCTGAGCACTTGGAAAATGTTTTGGTCTGTAATTGTATCTTACGAACAAGATATAAGATAATAAATATATTGTATGTATTATTAAACAGAACACAATATCGGTTTACTGAGATGGAGACGGCGACCGGGCCGGCGCCGGGGCCGGGGCTTAGTCACGACGACACGACAGACGTGTGTCACAACAAGCGCATATTACAGGAATGCCGCAACACGCATAACTCAGCCGCGTTGGATACTGCTATGACATTTCAACGCATTATCCGCATTACTGAAGATAACAATTTGCATAGAACAGCCACAATACCGCATTACATTATCATCAATCAAGAGTTTATGACGTTTGAAGGTGATCATGGAGACCTTTGCGACCAAAACCGACCAAAACGAGGCGCAATCCAAGTCTAACTCGATTTAAAATTAACAGCACGTTTGTTCCTATTTCCATTTCGTTTTTCGTAACAACATTAGACCTTTTACAACAACATTAAGTGAGCCCATTACCATTAATCTAATTCAAGGCGTCCCGAAACCTGTGTAAAACGACCCATCAAGTAAAAGCAAAAATTACGCGGAGAATCAAATTTTTTATCGCAAAGGCGTCCCACCCCGGCATAACTCTCGTTTTATGGCTGTGGTAATAACAACTTCCAATTTATCGCGTCATTATTAAGAAAACCCCTTTGAAGACGCGGGCGCACTCACATCCCATATATTGGAAGACATTCATTTCTAGTACAACATATGTTAACGTAGCAGACAGTTGTTAAATAATACGAGTTCCATTTTTATGGGCTAGTTATATCTAGATTATACGAGATAATAAAACAGCAGTAGGATTGCTCCGAAATTATTCCCTTGAGCGGCAAAGGCAAGTTGAGGCAAGACATTTTGATAAACCCCCAAGACATTCCCGCAGAGGCTCGCAGCACTAATCGCGTTGTAACGGAACGGTAAGCACGCTCCCTAAGCTTAAGGTTTGGAATTACTTTGGATATTGACGGAATGCAAATGTTACCGTAATCTCATTCCGAGCCCCAACAGAGGAGTAGGATAATTGCTGCGTACATTGTTCGTACAATTTATTGCTGTACTAAATTCAAGGGTTATTAATACAACCGCTCTAGATTACTCCGTATCCAATCCGTTTGACGTGGAATGCGCTCCTTCCGAGTACATTGCACCTAGGAGTGATTAGTTTTGGTGTAATGTATTTGGCACGGTCTGTGGTGAGACAATGGCACGGTCCCAGAGCGGCAAACAACGGCGCTGGTCAGTAATGGACTTCCGTAGCAGGACCGTTTTCTATGTGCACTTTGAAAAGGCTTGAACTGAGTCATCCACACAATAGACACAATGCTCTCAGCCGAGCGCGTGCACGTAAGTGCACACGCACACGTTCCACAGGACAAACTAAAGTCGTAATATTTAGTTCCAAACTCTGAGCCGTTTGGTTTTATTGCGCATAAACAAGGAGTTGGCAATTTACTAGGCAGTGAGAAGTTTAAGTAGTTACGATGAATTCCCAGTTACAATAACAGCGTACGTACATTTCATGAGTTTCCGTCACAGCTCTTTGCAACTTCCAATTGCCTTTATTCTTCAATTTCATAATAGTAGTCAATAGGATTAGAAATTCAAGGTGAAACCAGTATTATTAAATTGAAAAGAAATACAATAGAAGAAATACGATTTTGGCATTAGAAATAGAAAATCTTAGATCCAAATAGAAAAGTTACATTCAAATGACAATGAGCGCGTGTACTGAGAACAAAGCCAATGGTCCTTGACCGGCCACAACCGGCTGGACAACATACTTTTACTATTACAAAGCCTGATCTATTCAACACCACAGCAGCTGATTCAACAGACTGTCCCAGAGACTAGTCGTGAGTCAATGTTTGTTAAGTACAAAATCTACACCTCAAAACCCATGTTTTGTATCGGTTTATTCTCTTAATTTTCTAATTATACTTTCATCATAATTCTTACGCGAAAACACTAGCTAGTTTTAAAAAGGATGATACATCAACATCAAAGCTCTTTTCCCAATTATAATTACGCTTTGCGACTTCAACGAAGAAAACTTGCTTGAATATACTGCAAATAAAATTATATTGTGGGTCTCCTGGTAATAGCTAGTAGTTTTTCATTCCAGCCATGTCAGAACAATTCTTGAGCTAGTTGCTTACATTGTTCCATTTGTGATCACGATACGGAAGACAAATCTCTGCTGGGATGTATCATGATAGTATCTATGGCCTCGAGATGTTAATCTTCATAAATATTGCCTGGTGTTTGCATTGTGTCGCCCAAGGTTAAATTTTCTCCGCGCCAATTCCCTGCAATCAGCCGTCTCATCGGGGTTATCATTTGCCAACGGTACACCTCACAATGGCTACAATGGAGCTAGTCCCACGCGTCAACAAGCGTATTATGCGTAGCATTACCACTTCGTTATTGCTGCAGAGTGGCTCTGGATGTCGCTCTACCACCATTATGCCGATGAATAGCTCGCTACTTATGTTCATGACGAAACGTTCATACTTTCTAATGTCGCAATGGGTAATTTTATTCGCAGTGTCTTCATAATGGTATGGCTTGTTTAATTGTTGTATAGTATACTATACGTGTAAGCTAATTGGTTGTTATAGCATGCCACGTTTGTCTCAAGTCTAGCTTTATCGCAATCAAGAATTGTATTTTCTGTATTTTCTACTGTCGCTAAAAGTAAGTAAATTCGTTTAGTGGCTAGGTGGTGTCGGAGTTTCTGGGCCGCCTGAAGACCTCCGGCATGGCTTGGCGGTTGTTTTTATAGGACGAACAACCGGGATTAATGCCCCTGATTTGCATAACATACCTAAGATACTGTAATATTTTCAATCCGACCTCATCCGCTTCTATCAGTCAGTAGGTCAACAGTTGCGTATATAAATAAGTATTCAGAAATCGTTAAGACTCGTGTTAATATATTATATTTGTATTAAAATGATGTCATATTAATATTAAATCAAAGAGCTATAGCTACTCTTTTTATTTACTAGCCAGTTGCATAAGTTGCGTCAGGTTACTCAAGTTACACTTAGATATATTCTAGGTTAGACGTAGTCTAGCGAAGTGACCACATTCTAGCAGATACCAGTTTGGTCAGTTGCAACCAACGGCATTTAATTCGATAAGAAATCAACCAATCGATGAAGAATATTATCGATGTAAGATTCAATACGAGGCGCTCTTTGGCGTCTAATAATAACATATTGATAAAATCTTTAGAAAATACATAATATAGAATAATAATACATAAATTAATCGTTCATCTGTGTTTATGTTAGTGGTATATAGGTAGTTTGAAATACATGAGACATTAACATAGTAAGTATACGAATTACCTGTTTTACTAATGATGCTATATCTCTAGTCTTCTCTGCATCGCAAAGGTAATGCTGTTTCTCTATAGCTTTCATTTAAAAATCTAAATGTAGTTACGTGCATGTTTTTATCATTGGTGTCAATAGCAAACAATGTTACCCCTTTAAAATCAAGACAGATCAAAGAGCAGAGTCAGGTCACACCAGTTTTTGTATGTCATTGTTGTTAATTTTCTTTCTATTGTGTTTCCGAATGCGTGTAACATAATATTTAATTGAACAAGCCTCTTCGGTTTCCCACGGGGTCGAAGGGTTACCATGAACGGCGATAAAGACTCGCTTTATGCTACTTATAAATCTTGTGAATGAAGGCTGGTTTTGACAAAAAGGTGATTCGGGGTTTTTATTATATTTGGGAGATATATTCAACAGTAATAGCGGTATTGTTATAAAGAGCGCTTGACATTGCAGTGCGATAACAGTGCTGGCTAAGTCACAACTGGTAAATAAGCAATGTCAGCACGAATCTCGCAACGAAGCCGCTTTGCAGCCGCACTGGGCCATGCCGCTGCGAGTAAGCGCGGGGTAGAAGTGCCTGGGCGCGCGATCTGTCGGCGCCGGCGCTTAATGCTGTAAGCGGCCGCACAAATTGTCTCTTTCGAGACCATCATAGAGAGACATAGAAAACATTCAATTCCAGACTATCTCATAGGGTACAAAAGGCTCGATGGCTCGATTTCAGCAACAGAAAAAGAATGAATATCATGAATTAAGCGACAGCACGACATTGTGTAACATTTTATAAGCGCTGTAATAAAAGTTTTCTCTGATTGGTCTGGTAGACAAATCCCAAAATCGTATATGCCCCTGTTGGCAACCGAAATATTAATTTGTCTTGTCGTTTATGGAACTATTTTAAAAAGTCTCATGTACTCAATATTTGTTTAACCAAAACACAAACTAACAAGAATCATAGTGTTCCTAAGAATCCCGTTGTCGATTCGTGCAACCGTAGCGTGTGTTCGCGACATAACGGACTCCTGTGTCGCATACGGGTATTTGTACTTGTTCATTTTCGTGGAACAAACTGGCACTTATTGCACTTACCAAAAAACTAGTACATGTAATGTGGTTTGAATAGAAACATGTAGCTAGTGGTAAGTGTAGGTGAATTTAGGTATAGGTTAACGAAACTAGTCTCATTTAGTAGGGGGAAAGAAAATCCCTCGCCCTCCCTCATCTCTATCACGATGTAACACAAGAATGATAGTGATGTAACCTAAGGAAACTCTATATGATTGTTTGATATGGTCATCGATCAAGTTCTGTCATCAGCAGCGGCATAAATAAAAGAGCGTTTATATTGCGGAAACGTTTGTAATAAATGTAGCCAAACGTAACTCTGCAGGAAGTTTGCGGGTAAACATCCAGGCAGTTATGTTGTCATTAAATTTAGATTAAAACAAGAATAAAGCAAACGAGCATTGCTTCATTGCTATTTGAATATATTTGATGAAATCGAAATAATGGTTACCGTACTTTCTAAATTGCTTAACTTATTGCCCAGAAGGAAAGAAGTAGGTATGATATTTTGTGACCTCCAACCGCCTAAACAGTCTAACTGTCATTTTCAGTTTCATCAGATTCATCTTTATGTCGGGAATGTGAGGCTACAATTTGTAGTCGGATAATTTTGATACTTGTTTATAAAAATAATTGAAAAGACAAACAAGTAGCTCACCTGAAGGTAAGCACCACGTTTGTACAATGAGCCTGGAAAAACATCTATATAAATTGAATTTACTTGGTTTAAAATTAATCAACAACAAAACACATACGGGTGAACTGTTCAAAACAATTTTAGGGCTTTAATACGGGAGGGTATTTAGAGAAAGGGTTTAAATTAAAACAATCCCCGTTCTGCATCGCAAATTCTATTTCAACTCTAATTTGCGGTGGATGAAACAAGTCCGCTGATAATACGGGAATTAAATAAGAGTGCTCGGAGGAAACGAGCGAAATTTCTTCATAATCTCGTCAGATCCTCACTGAAAACGATGGCGACGCCTGCCCAAGTTCCCACTGACGAAAACGTAACAGGAAAATGTTAAAAAATATACAGAGACAAGGAGGGAGGGAGAAATGAAAATCTCAAGATTACCGGCTTTTATATTCGGGAGAAATGATATTACGAATGTCAAAATAGAGTGTAAATGAAATGATAACAGATAGAATATGTTGTTGTTATGTCGCGATGTTTGCTTACGCGTTTTTTATGAATAAGTCACTCGATTATGTTTATACAAATAATCGTTCCGCGACATCGATAGGCATGTCGCTGTGTATTCGTTTCGTTTATCGAAGCCCTACGACTACTGCGTTTATCACATTGCTGCTGAAATGTTTAGAATTATTTTCATTTCATTTGAATAAAACATCCATGATAAAATGTTTTACTACATCGTGTTGCTGACAGATACTTTTCCGTTTTATGAATACCTTTTTATGATACGTCGCGTCGTAGAGGTTGGTATTGCCTGGAGACATTCGGTTCCAAGTTCCAAAATCACCTGCTGTGAGACGGGATATGATACAATAACATACACTATTTATGAGGCTTATTTTTGTCTCCGTATGTATTTTTTTTATTTAAGGAAAACATGGCACCGCATAACCAAAATCTTTTTGTATTTTTTATTTTTGTTTCAACAAGATGGTTTACTTAGTATAAATATAAAAATGTCGATTTTATGACTCAACAATCCTGATCCTTTGCTGAAATTGTATGTATCGGAGAGAACCGTTGTTTTCTGATATCTATGGAGAGAACACATACAAACAAAGTTAGACCTCCAACAACCTTCAATTAGGGTTCAATTTAAGCAATTTCCACATACAGTGTTCTCTAGCATTAAAGCACAGACCAACGCTCCAATTTTAACGTACGCCCTCCACAATACACTTCATCCCTACAATTTGCATGTCCAATAAAGGATCACAGGAGGCAGATATTGCGCCGTCTTCAGAAATAGTGGTTCCGTAATAACACGGTTCGCTCCTATATAAAGCAGCATAACGAGATACTATCGTAGCCGTACCACGTCGCATCAAGTTCACGACGCAACAAACTCTAAGCTCCCGGAGGCTAACAAGGCCAGTTAATCTAACACAAATCGTGCTTTACAAAGTAACTTCTTTTACGAGTTGACTTTACCGTAAATAAAATTAATTTGCTTATAAATATTATATTTAAGAGTCTTAGTGTTCTAGGTATCACTTGCTTGTTACTTGCCTTGCCGTAACGCTTAGTTCAAATGAGGCGTGAAGAAAAGAAGCCGGCATAAAGAGAGACGTCTGCGATGGAGGCACTAGCGAACCAGGGAGACGTAAACAATTTAAGAGTGGCCGCGCTGCACTTGAGGCAGACCAACGAAGCGGATAAACACGACGAGCGCCAGCCGGGTAAACACCGAGAGCCTACGAGACGCGACCCACCAACCGTCCACAAAACGCCCTGACTATTTGAATTGGACGAACGAGTTTTCCGTTCACCTAAAGTCGCTAAACATATTATCTTAACAAGGTTTCTTTTTAAAGGTACGCTCAAAGGACTACTCGAATTAATGAGGTAAGCGAGATAATAGAAAATAAGTTTGTTTCTTTTATTGCCCGGCGGGATATACCGCTGGTATACCGGCATTCTGTTCACCTCGTCTTTAATAACTGTTCCTGGGAATTCTCGGGTCAGCGAGACGAATTATATCCTAAGATATGGTATTCCTAGATTACTAGAAACAAATTTGGAAACCAGTTTTTAATCTTGACTAAATCGATAGAGAAGTACTGTGTCATTGTAAAAGAAATAATGTATACCGGCTTCTTTAAAAGTTAACACCGAAGTACTTAAGGTATGCATTGTGCGGCAATAAATTAAGCTGTTATTAATGTTCTTGACTGCTTTATAACAATGAGGATATGTATATTATACAGATATAAAACAGCCATTCTATGCTTCGAAATATATTATATCGGATAGAAACATCTCTCGTGAGTCCCTCGATTACCATTCTGTTCGAATATTTACTTTACGATATCGTGATATTTCGCGTACTTATGAGACAAGTCGGATATAAAACAGTAGGTAATATTATGACGCATATATCACGGTGTCAAGATAAAATTCAGCAAACATACAAAATTTATTCAGGTGAAATTAGTGGCCAACCTTGAAAAATGATCGTTTCGTTCGGGCAAAGCACCGCGTTCGTGCTGATAATAATTACCTGAAACAAAAAATATTCAAAATATAATATATTAAGTCGTCAAAAGAAACTAGGCGAACGATTTATTCAATGGTAACAAGGTATTTTTATAGCTCTGTTTGTGAGATATGAGACGTTGACGTAAGTAAATAGACGTAGAACGGACGCAACAAACAGTACGGTGATTAGAAAAACAATATCTTGGCAAGGAGCTACGGTGTTCAACGCCAAGCGTTTTCAAGAGCCGAAACTTTACCCATTAGTGGGGCGTAACGGGAACACTGAAACAGGGTACATAAAATGTCCCTTGGACACGAAATGTTTACTTGCGTCATGGCCAAGTTTCTTCCAAGAAATTCTCGTTAGCGTTATTGATAGAATATGGTGAATGTTGTCTGATATGTGCCGAAAATAGCTCCAGTTTGTGTCATAATTAGCAATTTATGTAGGTATGCTTTTTATACACACTAAACAAATATATATATTACTAGCTGTTCCCTGCCCCGCTTCGCTGTGGATAAAAAAAAATAAAAATAAAAATATAGCCTATGTCACTTTGGGATAATGTAGCATTCGAATGGTGAAAGAATTTTTGAAATCGGTCCAGTAGTTTTTGAGTTTATTCCACACAAACATACAAAAATACAAATCTTTCCTCTTTATAATATTAGTTTAGATAGGGAGAGGGGGAGAGGGTAGAAGCTTTAGGCGTTGTGAATATTGTGATACATGCTCTACAAGCTCTACCAGCTCCACTAAGTGTAAAGGTCCAGTTCAAAGCTTTGAAAGGATTTCTGAAACATGCTAAACGGTAATCCGGCCAATCACGGCACGTGTGGGAACAGACCGGGCTCTTATTGCAGACTTCAGACCAATTACTGCACACTTCAGACCTATTATTACGAACTGCAGACTAATTATTACAACGTTTAATGGCAACGACTTCACAGACGATGCAAATGTCCGTGCTCGCAATAAAACTGTTCCTCAATCCGACCCAGACGGAATAATGAAACATTTTATATTGTTTTAAACTTGAATTGCATTAGCCGGTTTTATAGTAGAGTCAACGATCTCACCTATAACACGTACCTATAGAAGATATTACTAATTTATCGCTTCCTGTATTTAAAAATACTCATATTACTTATATAAAATTTAAAAACCTTAGCCGGATTTCGCAAAAGATAACAGCGTTTACGTAATCAAACTATAAATAATCAAACATAATCCAAATTCATCAGGCAATTTCCGATAAAAGTTTCAACGATTGTTTTGTATATCGCATCTTCATTTTGTTCAGACTTGATTGATGACATAATTGGATTTTATGTGAATGGTTTGTAATGGTATTGACATAACCGCAACATAATCGCTTGAGACCCACCGATTGACTCGGACCCCATAAATGCCGGCTCTGCAAATAGCGGACCATTTATAAATATGTCAGAGAGAGAGGAGCCCTACCTCAACACGGAAATTATTATCGCAGACATAAATCAACCGCCGGTTTACAAAGACGTGCTGAAATGCGACCCGTCCCAGGACATTTTCTACATCTTTTAGAAAATTATGTCGCAACTTGTGACAAATTGCGCTTCGGTGTCGCGATCCATGGTATTGAATACATTAGGAATATTTTTCAATGATAATACCAATAAACGAGCTACTTATTACGCAACGACGTGCCTACCTAATCTTTAGTTGGTAAATATTTATTGAACGCATATTAAACGCACAGTAATCAACTTATAAAACTACAAACGTAGATGGATATACAATCTAATAGATAGCCGGGAGTGGTACGAGCCGCTCCGTGATCCTCGGGACAATAGAGGCCGTCCTTGAATTACCACCGGAACTATTGTCACCGAGCACAATGGATAGGATTTGCCTAGATTGCCTTCGACGAGGCACGCGCCGATTTAACGAAGCGAATACTAACAAAACACCAAAACAAACACTGTGACATTGAGTTCGAATATCGCAGTGATGAAAACAGAGGAAGAGCTCTACGACGGACGTAATCCGCAAAAAACAGTGGCAAATCGATTTTATTGAATATTCGCAATTTGGCACAGATTCAGCCTTGTAAATTGTGTTTGACCCAATAACTTAGAGGCCCTCGGAGGTATCAGGTTTGTTTATTTTTCTTGTACCTAATTCTTCAATGTCTGAAGGGTAAACCTATTAGGGCTGGCAATGAAGACGTCAAGGATGTGGATTATTATCGAAGAGCAGCGCATCATGCGCTCATGAACGTGTCATTGTGATTAATCATAGGCCGCGGTGGCCCCGGCTCCGGGACGTACGTAACAGCAGAACAATTTTTCAATCTCCTATACTCACCTCACTACGCAGACTACTTTATAACTCATCACTATTACAAAACAATACCTGAGTATTACCGCAAAGTGCTTTTTAATAATACCTAGTCTGAGCTTTGGTGAGTAATTAATGGACAGTTTGTTGCGATGATTAATGTTTGCTCACATCTGGCGGTTCACCTAATATAGCAAATTGTCTGGAAACCAAGTAAATTAATAGCGATATTCCGTGACTGAATTTCAAGACAACACAGACGTCCGAGGTTCTCACCGGATCATAAATCAAGTGGCATACTCCCCACTGCTCCACAAATAACTTGAGATCACTTACCATACGATGTTGTAAATTTTTGTAAATATTTTTTTTGTATTTTTGTAATAATATTAAATAGTATTATTTTATTCGTGATAATTTTGTGAATGACATCCATAAGTGTACAATAATGTACCCATAGTTGAATAGATGAATTGACAATCTATCTAATCCAATATGTTTGTTACAAAAGGCCATAACCCTATTCACAAAGACGGCTGGCCCCTTTTTATAACATCCTTAATTTGGCCTATAAACCTTTCTTCTAGAACGGTCCATTTATCTTCCTTCCTTATTGTGCCTTGTAAATGTGATACCGCCTCAAGTTTCCGCCCACTCATTCATTTCTTGCAAGGATTCCTTGAAACACAATCTCTTCACGAAAGAACCCGCGAGCTATAAAGCGTCAGGAATAAAATGACCTCGTTACCTATTTAAGCGACAGGTGAATGAGGTTTGGAGCCATTAAAAGTCGTGCACTCGTTCGTTCATTACTTGCGAGTGGCAGGAATGAATATTTCAAACAAAACCTTACAAAAACCTGCGGTGCCGTGGAAATGGAGCACTTTACGAGGACACCGCTGCCGCGGAGACTGCATTACTAACCCGAGAATATTTAATTTCGCTCGAAAACACCATTTATTTGAATGAGAAAATCGTGTTTCCACAAATATGGACCGATCATTTTTATCGTGCAAGTGATTACCTCTTTATGACGTGAAAATAACATGCACGTGACCGGAAAATAGAAAACAGCAAATTTTGTACGATATTTTTTGTAAACGAAAGCATTTACCAAAATAGGTTGTCGTTGGAAACGAATTGTTTTCATCAAATGGCTGCGTCGTATCTTCGTATGGTACACATATAATGTAGGTCGCTGGAGCAAATTGAGAAAACACAATAATAGAGAAACAGAATCCCTTCGTAAATAAATCAATGCGTTACGTCACGTCACGTACGGCTTCATGGGAAAGGTTGAGTCTAAATATAGAGTTCTAACGCCATTGCTGTCAATAAAGGCGACCTCACTCAATTGTACTTTAACCGAAGAGTTTATTTTGGCTCTCTTTTGTAATAATGTGAAAAATAAACCACTCACCTTATATGCACCAAATGCTTAGTCACCAACTCATATGAAAACATGCCCAGTAACCTTTCGAGCCGTCCAGTGTACTAACATTAAATCATTGGAGCACTTAACTTTCTGCCTAGAGTGGTGTTGATAACGATAAAGTGACACATAATTAACATTAGCTGTAGTGATACGCGGATAGCGATAACCATACTTTGTGTGGTTAATGCGTCACTCTCGATCGATCCATAAAAGTACCGTAGATTTATAAAAATTTGGCATGACTGGCTAAGAATCGTTGAATTAAATTGAGAATTGAGAAAAAGAGATATACCATACGCATACGCTAACTAGTCAAAAAACTTGTGACGGTTCCACAATATCTGAAGAAACCGTCAAAGGCATCGTGTGTGGTTTCTACGTGCGTCATCCATCGTGGCGTCAAGGAGTACCAACGATCGGCAGTTGCATCGGGGAATAGAAAGGTGGCATTGTTCGAAGCCCACACAAAGACTTGGAGAAGGACGCCGTATCTCGAGAGGTATTGCATTGAATTTGTCTTACGATGCGCTGACGTAAGGCTTGGATAAAGAATTGTGCAATATAATGAATTTTATAGACAATCGCAGAGCTGCTCTAATCCCTATACAATACCCCATACTCACATCAAAGACATTGCGTAGTCTACTGAATATTTTGAATTATCTCAGTAAAACTTTTATTAACAGCCTAATTAAAAAAAAAACGGAAATTACCTACATGGTTAATTTTATACCTCATAGTAATTCTATCAAAACTGTACTAATTTTGCAATTGAAATGAGTCATAGGCCCGAGGAACGAGCGAACGTACGCTAGCGCCGAAATTTAGGTTAGGGCGATAAAATTGTGTTACACATCAACCACGACTCCGTACCCATCCGTGTCAAACGATGATGCGGGTTTAAGTGGTACTTAGCACAAGGGATCGGCTGTCATATGTCGATAAAAATGTCACTGATGTTTACGCCAGCGAAACACGCAATAGATTTTCGAAACTTCCTTTCTCAGACCTTTAATTATCACTTTTCACAATATCATTAGCAAGTCATTTGCATGTACCTGTACATCATCAAATAAGTCAAGAGACATGTCGGCAGTAAACAATATCAGTGATTCACATAGCAGATATAATGCAACCGCGTGTGTATTGTATACCTATACAAATGGAAAACAATGTGTTTACTCAGGTGTTTATTATGTCGATGCTCTCAATGAGTATTATGATATGACCCGTTTCGTAACATCTCGCTGGCGTGTCAGCCCGAAACCAGTGTGTAATTAGCCGAAAAACCAAAGGCTGAACAATTAACGCGGCCCGCAAAAAACATTCGGACGCAACTGGGATTCAATTATGAAGCGTTTGCGTACGTAATCGGAATAAGCAACAATAATCTGGTTGGCCAACACGTTGCCTTTGCAGTTTTTGGTTTGTTTTGCAGCTCAGAGTCAATGCAAACAAATTATTACGAAGAACTAACGGGATATTCGTAATAATGAAGAGCTCCGTTTCCCAGTATTTTATTTGTGGCGTGTCGATAAACAACACGATGTTATCCCTGCATTACCGGCTGTTCAACTAAAAGCAATTCGGCCGGCGTTAAAATTGATAGCAATCAATTAAGGGCTAATAATAGTAGGCTCCCGCAAATAAAGCCTTTCAATTATACGACTGACGCAAATACTAACAATATGGACGTAATTGGAAGACAAACAGGTCTAATACAAACTAATCAATGGGCATGAGCGGTGCAACTAATTGAATCCGTTTGTAGACCGGGACTACGAGTTTAGATAGTCTAATTTTGTGAAACCGGACTAATGTAGTGCATATATGTTATATAATTGCTGCTGGCAATTTATAGTGACATTATTTTCGCGCTCGATTTTTAGCTTTTACAATTTTGTCGTAGGTAGGTAAATTATAAAAAAAAAACTATCAAAGCCGATAAAAGCCTATACAGCTAAATGTATTTTCGACAATTTTTGTAGTTATCATTAAAATACTTATCTTTTCTACTAGTAAATTAACACTGCTGTAAGTTATACCAAGTTCTTTTTTAACACGCTTTTATTAGCTTCACCTGTATGTTTGTATGTTTGTATGTAACCGACTCCTTTGAGCGCGTTTTTGACCCACTTTAAACGGTCAGATTTATTTCAAACTTTGTAGATATATCGAGGACCGATGACAATACACTAAACAAATCGTGTTTTTTAGTTTTTTTAACTATTAATTTTTTTAACACGCTTTTTCTATAAAGTTTCTTGAACTTTTAAGACCGTTTAATTTGCAAATTGTAATTTCGTCACTCGTGTCAGAGAGCAGAGTGGCGCAGTGGAAGCGTGCTGGGCTCATTACCCAGAGGTCCCTGGATCGAAACCACGCGCTAGAAATCTTTTTGCTCAATATTTTTTGTTACGCATCAATTTTATTTTATGAGGTCTGAGGATCGAAACCACGCGGCTACAAATCTTTTTGCTCAATATTTTTTGTTACGCATCAATTTTATTTTTAATTTGCTTGAGCAGACGGCCAAAATCGGATAACACCAACACATTTGTACATATTAAGGATGGTTAATAGTTAGCAAATCGAACTAAAAAGCGAAAAATAAATAATAGTTAATAAAAAACTAAAAAAACACGCTTTTTATAAAAAACCGAACTAAAAAAAATTTAAAATAAAATTTTATAAATTTAAATTAAGAATAGGGTTGAAAATTTCAATAAATATAAATTAATAATAGTGTAAATAAATAAATATACCTATGTATTTTATTTTTAAAAAAGCGTGGGGTGCTTTCTAAGATATTATCAAAATGCTAATCACTCTAGTCATGTCTGTCAATACAAAATGTATCTACAAAATATATAATATCTATTGACCCATGCACCCCACGCTTTTTAAAAATAAAATACATATATTTATTTATTTACACTATTATTAATTTATATTTATTGAAATTTTCAACCCTATTCTTAATTTAAATTTATAAAATTTTATTTTCAATTTTTTTAGTTCGGTTTTTTTTAGTTTTTTTTTATTATTACTGGAAACGGAAAAGTGAACGAGTCTCAGGAAATGGAATCTCGTTCTTCGTCCAATCCATTAGCACGTTTACGGGGGCGAGGGACAGTGCCAAACTGAGTTAATAATACACATTGGATCGGCGACCACAAAGCTTTAATATCGATGACTAGCTAATCTAGAACATCGCGTGAATGCATTATCAAGATTCATTAATCGACACAATCTGCCAACACACGTCTGTCTAATTGGATCTGATATATGTTCAGGATAAAAAAATTCGGGTTTGATCTAAACCAGCAATTTTGGGATACGTCTTTTGCGTTTACCGTGAAGTCTATCATTGAAGAAACTTTGTTGCATTTGCTAACAAGCGATATAAAAAGAAACGTTTTCAATTGACCAAGCCTAACTGCCACGGTCGGCGTACCTGATACCACCAATTAGGCGGAGCATGGTTGCGCACAGGCAGCACCAACACATGCAAATCGTTTATTGGCGCGACAATCAGATCGCGACCAGACCGGTCAACCGAACAGTCATACGGTCGTTGACTCCTGCATGGTGACAGCGAATAAAACGTTTTCCATAAACAGAAACTCTGTTATTGGGCGATTTGCTCAATTGCTTTGATTAAACTAACTTAGCGTCTCTTATATTGAGCATCCTATCCCATATCATTTAGTCGATAGAACTTTGAGCCTCGTTTATCAGATTTGAAGACTAACCTTCAACCTATGAAATAACTTAAGTAGGATAGGGACGCGCACAAGGGTGCATATATAATAAAAAATTAACGAATTTGCAAGCAGGCACTTACCTACTTACCTTATTTCTGGACCAAGTTTTATGACGAGAGGGACCCCGATCACCCTCCGCAGAGTTTGCTTAATTGACGCTGAATTTTTGTTTCAAGTATTACAAGTATTGTTTCAAGTACAAGATAAATGGCTCGTGAATGTTTTTTCTACAAAATTCAACAGCTACATAAAATATTCTTCAGATTATAAGTAAATTTTTAAGTGTCTAGTTTTCTAAATTTCATATTTATGAATATGGCTTATGTAATTGGTACACGTAATTTCAAAATGAGAAACCTATTTTTGTGAATAGATGACTTTAAGGAGCGTAACAGAAGGCCTGCTTTAGTAGTACAGAACGTACCGTGAACTCTATTTATAAATAAAACGCAATTAAACAGAACAAACAGCTGCTCATTCAAAAGGGTAATGAGCTCAAATGGTCGCGTGCACCTGTTCCGTTTGCTTCTGTACATTTATAATTACCACTTTGGCACTTGCAATTAATATCTTTAAATCAAACTCTAATCCAAAGTGAAAAGATAAAATACCGCAACATCATATGCTGATATGCTTATGACTTGCCCTATATCATATGCTTATGACTTGCCCCACAAACATTGAAGACCTTGTTTCGTCGTAACGTAGGGCAATTTAAGAGCCCCTCATAAAGAGGCACTTCATCACCACATCATCCATGTAACGCAAATAGCCGTTCCGACCCCATACGCAGACGTGGAGGGACAGGACCACAATGAAACATTTCCGCATGTTGACGCCTCATGATGTATCTCAGAGGATGGGCCTTTTAGTCTAATTCGAGGGTGGTGAAACATTAACGGTCTGGAAAATTTCACAAGGCTTGCCTGATAAAGCGTTGTGAGATTTCATACCAAGTTCACCATTCAGCATTCACCAAATCTTACCGTACGTTTGTAAAACTTCAGTATAAATAAGAAATCCATTAATCACGTTGTAAAACATACCCGCACACAAGAGTGGGAACGCCAAGAGGGGTCCAATAAAAGCCGGAAAGATTACTAGCAAAATCCGAGGGACTGGGGCGGACCTTCTTAGGCCGCGAAGAGGTTTTTCACAGCGCCTTCGTCAAGTCAAACAAAGAGGCGGAACAAAGCGGAGAGAGCGGCCTTTGTACGGATACGTAGAGAGCGACGGCACTTAACTCTGACTTCGGTGACGGCAACAGCACGCCGGCGCTTCTCTAGCAGGACCGGGAGTGGGTATGTCTTCATCTGATGGGCTAAGTCTTGAAAGTGAAACGAGCTCACTAGCTGAACTTTATTTTTATGAATGAATATAATAGGACGGCCATGCGCGACTTATTACAATTCCTCTATTAAAATTAAGTGTATTCAACTATCAATCGAGAGAGGCAGTCGATCAAGTTATTATTGAGCACTGTGAAGCATACAGTTTTATTATTAGTCTAGTTAGAATATGTTTTATAACTGCGGTGTAGCGTTCGGTGCATCAGGCGGAGGAACGACCCGTGTTCACGATGGCGGTTTCATTGGTCTGCCCTAATTGCCTCCCGCCCGGCATTAACCACGTTAGCTTCGACGACCTAGATACGACTAGATCCATCAGACATATTTTTAGCAAATCACATGCGGTAATTCAATAATGATGAAAATAAACTGCATGTTACGTTAGTTTATTGATATGAAATAATACGTAGGTACTAACATTGATATTACAATTTAATTGGGACGCGTCGCTTGGGCTAGGTTTTCCCTTTTTTATCTTTGCCGATCACAAGATTTATGTATGTCCGTCCTGTACTGTATGTATTCGAAGCACGGTTTCTATTTTCAATATTGAATTCATCACGTCAGGCGCAAGCTATAGGGACAATCTACTACGAAGAAGGAAACTGGAGGTCGAAGGCGCAAATTTTAATTTTCCAAGAGGATAGTCAGATGTGTCCGGTAATCCAGAATTTATCTCAGCCTTTAGGGTCGGACATCCGTCGCTTTTCAATCACTTGTCTCAACAGTCCGACAAAAGCGAAACGGGAATCGGTGGGAGGCCGTTTGTGTTGTACACATGCCACCGAGTGTTACACAAACCTGGCCCCTGTCTGGACATGTCGTAAATTATACGAAGGTTCTATAGTTGAGACTCGTTACATACGGAGGCAAGTCTACAAAACAGACCGAGTAAAAACTAGCATCTATCAGGTATAGGTGGAAATATAAATTGCAAGTGGCGTTGCGTGAGCTCGATCCGGTTTTGTCTTCTTGATAGCGCTACGCATTAGTTGCAGATAGGCACAAAGATTTCTTATAGGCTGTTATTACATCACGCTTTCGTTAGTAAGACGAGCGCATCGGGCCGAGTGACGCATGCTCCTGCGGCCAATTTAACTGAATTTATAGCAGCTGCAAGGTCGGCAAAGGATAACGAACCCGGGCGTGGTATCTTTTGAAACAGGTATGAGCCTCCGACACCGATTAGCGAACTCATTAACATAAACGCACCGTACTGGGGAACTGGAAGCGATCGCAATCGACATTGTAGCATGTATTTTTTGATAATTTGTATTATTGTCGGGTGTTGAGCGGGAACTGTATTCAATTAGTGGCGATGACCGCGTCGCGACCTCGATAGTAAATTGGACCCAGAGATCGAATGTTCAGTATTCAGAATATAGAGGAGTGCAAAAAGTTTTTGTGCTAGCGAAGTGTCCGTCGAAACACCGAGGTCTGTAATCTAACATCGGATTAATTGAACCGCCACGAGCGAAAGGTTCTACGGAACTAGTAGAACAAAAAAGAAGGATTAAGAGCATCGCAGCCATTACGAGAACAACTTCAATTCTCGAGCTCTACAAGAACTTAATTTGATAATGACTCCGTAAAAGCAGTTCAAATGTGAGAAAAAAACTTTTAGTGGAGAAACGGATAAGTTGGGTAATTAACAGATTAGATAACATTGTTATGTGAACTGATTAATTAAGATGCGTGCGATTTTGTTTGGTACATCAATTTGGTGATATTGATCTACAATAGGCACATTTTATTTATCGTTAAGTGAATTAGAGTGATTCGCAGTAATCTACTTTGTCAACATTAAACGACTGTGCATAAATATACAATCTTGTAATTTCCACTTAAATTCAGTTGGAATTACCAACTCCGGAACTAAGCTCGTTAAACTTGGAATAATCAAACTCCGTCCTTTGTCGTCTGCGCGTCTATAGACAAAACTTCTATTCAGGCACATCTGCTTAATTTAAGTAGACTCAATAATAACGCATTCAGTCAATTAAGCAAATAAAATTTTTTGTTTTCCATTTATTTTATCTACTCTCGTCGATTCCATATTTTGAATGAAACGCCAAATTAATGAAGAGCGATCGAACAATGCACTTCGCCGTTTCGATATTTCTATATTTTATTTACTTCCCAGTCTGGTTACTGCCAACTCTGTGAGGTATTTTCGTCTCAAACCGATAATGTAGGTGAATAGAGTCGAGAACTATGGTAAATAGTGTTATCACAACTCTCTGCAATCCAGAAACTAGCAAATACTTTAGTAGTTGACAAGTATATCAGAATGTTTCAGAATTAGAATAAAATCCAACGGAAATAAATCCTAGAATGCCTAAACCAATTCATCCAATATCAGTTACAATTACTTTGCTCAGTTGCTTGTTCGTATCAAAACGCTCTTTACTATTATCAAGAACAAGCTTCACTCAACCAATTCAGCAACTTCAAAGACTCCGGTATTGTTCCCACCGGTATCACCTCACATTGTGTTCTAGTCTTCGTGTTTTGTACTTGTTGACTTCATTAGTGGATGATATTCAATTAGGCCGGTCGTCGAGTCGTCAGCGGGCGGAATAACAGAGCGCGGGCGTGGTATTTAAGTTATTAGGGAAGCCTCGGCGTTACGCCCCTTAATAAGATTAGCTGCCGGTCAGAGTACTGTGCGCAGCGGGAAGACGATACGTGGATACGATATTGTTGGAAGATTCCAAGAAATTGACGTGATTGACAATACAATAAGCATCCTTACACATAGTCGTAACTGTAATAGTCTAGCTAGAGATAAAGTCAGTTTTGAGTGTCATTAGATACTGGGAGGATGGTTTGTTTTGGCAGATAGCTTGGCGCTTTCCCAGTGCCAATTTCTCAGGTATCTCAGTTCTTCAATGGATATTTATTTCCAAACAATCGTTCTTGCTACTCTGGCGTATCCATATTTCACGCCGGGCTGTTTCGATAAGTACCTACTCTAGTGTCTCGGTCGGTTTATTACTTCCCGATCAAGTTTCCTTGTGGCACATTACTCTAGTTCACTTATTAGACCTCAATTACATCAAGTAGGTATTTATGTCGTTTCTTTCTCAACTTACTACCTATATTTTCATTTTCTAAGTGATTAGTGGTTATAACTAAGTACCTGCCTGTTATTATTTCCCAAAGGAATATAGCGAAATCGTAGTAGAGTTTATTTCAGTGTGATTAGTTTCAATTTCATTCGGAGATTCTCGGGGGCCTACTTAGAGCAATTTAATTTATGTCTCGAGCCAACCAACCTGAACTGAACAAAAATATTCTCTTGAGCCATAAAAAGCTAATCAAAACACGAGGCGTAGTACCCATAAATGGTTTAGCTTTTCAATTGGATAAAATAGAAAAGCCATTAACCACTTAGTGTTGGAAACTGTCGATAGTGCGCCTCGCTGTGCGCTCGTCTAGTTTCAACCTGTCCAAGTTACTCTGGATTGGAGCGACAGTGACTGGTGCCAGCGGTGGCGGTAGCCGGCAGAGTAGGTACGGCAGTAATTTCGTTATCGGCACAGATGTCGTCACGTCACGTCAACGCCTGTTAACTCATCCCGACAATTTATGTTTGTTTTATTGCCCGCTGAACATGGACCAATTTTTGTGCAAAACAGTTAGTGAGAAATGTGTCAATAAACATCAGGCAATCAACGCTGCATCGAGCAATTCGTTCCAAAAGCTTTTGAATAGAAAGCGATTCCCTATCATTAATGAATTGGTGTATGACGAAGTTTAAACGAATTAAACTGCTAATACATTTATTGAACATTTAGTTAGGCCTGTTAATCTGTCGTACATTGTGTCAAGTCCTAATAATAGCTCGTACCAATCCTAAATCTATTTCTGCAATGATGTTAAAACTAAATTATTCCCCCTGAACTGGAATCCGAGTTCCAACGGGTCTAATCTGATTGGACAATCCAATCCAACTGCGTTATGGATTTAGCTTACGGTCAGATTTCCACTACTGTGGGGCTAGCACAACGTTGACGTAAAAATACGTAGCAAGTTTTCGATAGAAAAGTGTACGCGACTGTACGACTGTCAAGTGTGCTCTTGACGGGTGTAAATGGCGTACACTTTTCTATCGAATACTCGCTACGTATTTTTACGTCAAAGTTGTGCTAGGCCCACTGGGCTGCAATCTGAGCTATTTATTTTAAACGTGACGTGAAATAAATTATAGTAGCTTTTTGTGTTTTTGTAGATTTAAGTTCAGCATAAAAGTTATTAAAGAGCGTATAAATCATTGCTAGGATTCCCTGGTATAAAGTACTTTGCTTTTTCGAGCTATTCAGATTTTTACTAAACATTGTTTTTGGAAACCATCTTTTCTTTTGCGCCAGTTCGCATTTCACATACGAATGTTCATTTGAATAAGCGGGATATAGTCTGAAAGTGATATCTGAATATGATGATATGGAAACAGTGGATATTGCTCTTAATGCAAACGGCACTGGACCGGACACATCCGGGGTCGTTAACATTAATCGCTAAGTCCATCCTGGACCCAGAGTTTATGCGGATTATTACATTGAAGCAAGGGACATGGTAATAAAGATTATACAATGGCTCGTCGGGGCGTGGACGGCATATCAGGATTCTACTCCCGTGTTTTGGATCAATAACAATAAAGTTATGAAGATATTTTGTAACTTCAACCATATAATAACAACAATAAATGTACAATGTGTTTGTTATATAATCAACAACTTTTAATTTAGAAAACAACAAAATTGTGGATGAGCAATACCTCATCCGACCGAACAAACAAACGTCAAAGGATACTGAAATGAAGCTCATAAATAACAAAAGAATTATATTAAAAACCTGAGAGCAAAATAAATTAAGACCTTTTTCTGAATAGAAAACAAACCGCCCTTTCAACGGCATCATAATGCACTAAATGGACCGATATTATTTGATCTAATTACACTTTCAGTTCTGAAGAGCCAATCCTTTGCCATAAAAACAGTCTTAACAGTCCGGTAAACCCTGAGATTGCTGATTGAATCAGAAATATTCTGCCTTAATTAATTCAAATACCTTCAAAAGCTTCCATAAATCAAAGAACGTAATTGTCCTGATGAGTCCAATCTTGGCTTGGGTGCGTCATGCTAGTGACAAGCTATCAATTATTTTAGGAGTTCTTAAGGAATATTGCTTGAGTCACTTCAGCAATGTGGGAATTTGTTTTGCGGGAAACCCGTTCTGAACCAAAAACTTTGGAAGGCTTAGCCATTATTTTTTTACAAGAGTGTTACTGAAATTAAATGTATGTACAAGGAAAACAAAACAAAACACATGTTAAGGCTATTAACTTTGATGTACACAATATTTTCATGAAAAAACCTACTAATAATATAATGGCCCGCCACGTATGATATCCACCAAACAAACACAATTTAATAAGCAGAAGGTCGTAGGAAATTAGGGAAGTCATTAGTATCTATTCATTTTCAATGTAAGTAGGTCCATTCATTGTCGAAAACGGGAAAATCAAAATGTAATTTGCTAAAAAGCGGGGAAACGACGACACAACGTCTAAAGGAATTGTGGCAAACCAGGCGGTGGTAAACACGGTAGTAAGAATAATAAATTGTGACGACAGCCTTGACAAGGATATTCATAGAACATTTTAATCTTGTTCAACATTTTTAGATCCAAAGATGTGATACCGGAGATAAAGAAATCAACACATACATTAAACGATCTTTGTAAGCAACATTTTTTTATCGAATTTCTCGAACGCTAGTGAAGGTCGCAGCTTGTTTATTCAGTTCACAGACGTAGCGTCTAGTCAAAAAATAAAACGACGCCAACTTCATAGATTACAATAAGATAGGAGTTATTGAACTTTAGAAAAAAGTGTACAAGCAGTTGAGTGTACAGTTACGAGTTACAAGAAACGAGCCGCTTTTAGAGGCTCAATCAAAACGTCAAATCAGGCAAAACCAACACGTAATTACATTTTAACTTAAATAATTGCAGCACTTATTTAACAAACTCGCTCTGCCGCAGAAACTTTTAAATCAACCAACTTGGCAAAATACAAATCAACTATACGGGCGCCAACTATGTAGATAATAATAGAGTTTAAATCGAATCGTCGAATTCAGGCACCAGTCCAATATGGCAAATTGCAAACTTTCGGAACTTGACCTTCCAAGTTCAGAAGCGGGCTCACCCACAACGAACACCCCTCCTACTTTCCGACAGCCGCGCCCGACCTGCAATGCAGTCGAATCTGAAGGACGACTCTAAATAAGAATCAGACACCCAAGATGTGACTCAAAATAGACTTCCACATATCACAACAGTCGGTGATCTCTTAAACATAGCAGTAGGTACAGCTCTTCATTTTCAGTATGTATAACTTATAAAGTCAAGAGAGCAAATATACTAATTTGGGACGCAATAACCGCGAACCAGAGCCAAATTGCGAGACAATTGGCTATTTAGCGGCGAAGCGCTGGGGACAGTTCTAATGGAATTGCTGCGAGGAGCATGCATAAAGCTGTCCGGGCCTTGACTCCACCCGCTATCTGAGCAGGGTCATGGTTGCCCTAATGCGGTTACAGCTACACGACGCACTTTATAGTCATCGCATAACCCTGAATGGCTGTTACTTCTAATATCCCTATAAAAACAAAAGCGTAATTAAATAGGCATAAAACTAAGTTGTCTCTTTGAAATGTAAGGTTTACTAATCCCATCTGAATCTCCTAATCTAGAGACTTCGTAATGTATACATATACGAGTACAAGTAAGTTTTGCAACAGATTCGTTATTCAATAGATGTGTAGTTTCATATTTCGTAAAATGTTAAAAATATGTTTACTGAATTCAACAGGCAACACATTAAACTATTTTAGGTATTTTATACATACGTAAATGAAGAAATTCTTGACATTTTCCCCTCGAGGCCAGCAACGCGGGTGAGTCACCAGCGTCCTTCACCTCTGTCCGCTCGTTCCGACATCCGCATTCAGAATTTTACCCGCTAAAAGTAAACCCCTCGAGCCTCAGGCAGCGCTTATTCATGTGAAATTTAAATTCATTCATAATACTACTGAGGTAGATGCAGTGAATCTTTCAGTCTTTTAAGTATTGCGCTGAACATGTATCAAATTAGGCTTCAAGTTACTAGAGACTAACAACGACTCAAATAGCTGACCTTTCAAGTCTCCAATGGATCGTGAGCTATAGAAATAAAGGTTATCTGAACGTGACCACAACTACTAATAGTGGTTAGGAAACTACGTCGGTTAAGCAATGTCAACTCAGACAACTTTCTATAAAGAGCCTCGAGTAACTATTACTGAAACGATCAGTAAATATTTGCCTAATTAAGGGCGTACGGTAATGGGCCTAATAGGTAATGTTGAAGATACTGTTCATGCAGAAACGCGAGTCATAGAGATTACGCCACGCAGAGCCGCAGGCCACAACATTACCACACTTTCTCTGTAGAACAAATCTTGGAGATAATAACTTTTAAGCTAATGTAACAATGCGAGTGAAATCGGTGACGCGAACAATAAATTAGTGAAAAGCTTTGAGATGTCAACAACACTTAAAACTGAGAACTAAATAGTTCGCTCAAATATGATACACAGTTAACCTCTCTTGCCTCGTACTGTAATAAAAAGTTCATCAGCCATAATTCATGGTCAATGACAAACCAACTTTCAATGAGCTGTCGTAGGTCCTGCCGTCACGCACATGTTTGCGTGTCGGAGCGGTGACAAACTGACCTGAATAAATCCATTTAATTTGCACAGGTTTACTTAATTACTTTAATTGTGTTTTGAATGTTACGCAATAAATACCTTCGTTTACAACTTTTGCATATCTCTGCCAAAAACGGACCACATTATTCTAAATTTGTAACCCGAGTTTTGAAATTTTTACCGCGGTCTGTTTCAAGCGCGATGTTAATGTTAGGTATAACGAGAAAGCGAAAAAAAATATTTGTATATACAATTTCAACACGACAAAACTTATTTAATACGATTGCGATTGAAGATTAAGACGTGTTGCGGATTAATGCCTTCGGCATGGCAGTTTACTTACATTCATGCATACATTGCATCGTATTTTGCAAGACAGGCATATCAACACGTTGGAAAGTGTGTCAAGATTGCAATAAGCAACACTAGGCAACACGCAGTCGACGCGATGCGCCAACTCGGAAATGCAATGCATCAAACCCATTTACGAAAAGAGATTCCCTGTAGCACATCAATCACAACCTCATACGTTCCGCGTGACGTTTCAAAATAAAACGTATTTCAACAGAGCTGTCGCAAAATGGTACAACCAGTCCTCACAATGATGTGAAAGTAAGGAGACTAGGTTTTTGTCGATAGCGAAAAGGGTCAGGGGTCTGCAAAGTGACTTTACATAACATTTTAAAAAGCTGCACGAAATAACCTGTTTCATCAATGTCTACGGCATACAAAGGCATGTTAATAAAACGGAATCGAGTGTAGACTGGACTGGAGAACAATAAAAATGCAAATATCGATCATTATGGAGCAGACATCATTGTCAGTGCAGGCTGGAAGTCCACCCTTTTTGTTCACGATTGTGAGGGATCCATTCTTTAATTTATATTGCCAGATATTGGTACTACATAGACACGGTATTTACTCTCGCCATTTTCTAGTTGCAAAAGTGGTGTGTGCATAGCTAATATTGAGCATAACCAATTTCTTAATTCGTTTTAGCTTTTAAGAAGGTCAACATATTTTATAGGGATATAAAAATGAATCATCAGAGTATTACCCACCAAATAAATCTAGACTGCTTTGGAATTTTTAATTTGATACATTTACGACCTAAAGTAACAATTCCGAGTTTTATTTTAAACATAGCTAGCTAGTCATGGGACTATTCGCAATGTTCGCTTTGAAATGTGAAATGTCAATATTGGAGTTCGTTACATTTTTACGGTGTAATATTGCCGAGAGTAATAAGAGCATGTCAGCGGTTGTTATGGATGCTGATCCGCTCGCCGCCGCCGCGCCGCCGCGCCGCCCGTGCGGGTTTTGATTCCACCTTTCAGTTCAATTTCAAAGCCTGAAATAGCTCTAACCACGACGATAAAACCACATCAAAGCTTTAAATTCGATACGATGTTTTTTGTCAGTTGAAATTTGTTTAAACCTGCTTTATTACAACCTAGACCTTTGCTATTTTTTATTTTTATTTTTATTTTTGCACTGCGAAAACAGATCTTTTCACAAATAAATTTTAACCTATATGTCTAATATTAAGCACAATTAGCTTGGCATTGTTACTAAATCCGTTCCAAACACCCACAAAGCACTTACTCATCATGTATCGATTGAATTGAAAGAATGGCAAACGAGCACACAACGTGATTAATGACTTACAACCTTTCGGGCTAGCACCGTACTACTTCTGAGTCACAACCTCTATTTATAGCTCTACAAAAATATAGAGATATCGTTAACAGAGTACTTACAAAAATTATAGCCGTTTTAATGTCAATGGTAATGAGTACTCGTTGCAAAAATAAACATCGCAGAACAGCGAAGCAATTACGCAATGCAAATATGCAACGGAGACTATTTCGCAGTCTCGAAAAGTTTAGCTGGAGAGCACGGAGAAGGTACAACTTCTCGTTTTTACTCGGTTGGTGGAAACATTGAGAATATGATTTGAATAGAAGTGCAACAAGATTTGAAAGAATCGGTTCCCTATTGATGCCGTGATGTCGGCTTGACCCCGAAAACTTCGTGACGGGCTTCGTTTTAACTACATTGACGTAGAGCACGCAAACGAATTACGCGATCGGGTGAACGTTCTATAGTAACTCTGTTAAAAATATCGTGACAATCAAGTACCAGAGGCATTACGTAATCGCCGCTAATGGAGATTTATCCCGCCGTTGATTTCAATAACGCATTTAATAGGTTGAGTGAAATTGCACGCAGATTGCAAAGCTAAATCTTATTTCGCGGAGTCACGACATTATCAATGTCGTATTACCTAGACCTGCATATTATAATGGATACCACGGGCGTACAATTACATTGAGACAACTGCAATTCCGCAAAATGGTGGGTAATAGCTATCATAGGTATTCGATGTCAGTGCGTCGCAGCGGCATGGCTTTCTGATATTCCATCTGGGTACGTGGACTATGCGGCAACAATAATGCGAAACCGTAGAGCGGTTCAGTGCGTCACGCTGTTGGACGCCGGCAATAATGTCACGCAATGCAAGCAGTCATAAAAAGTGCTGCAGCGCTCTACAGTTTTCGCTTACGACACGATGAAATTATGAAGAGAAAATCGAAAGAGCTGCAGTCGCCTCGAGCTACTGCTCTACTCGACCTGAGCATGTTTCACGACTATATATCTTTAGGAGAATACCGTCCGTAATGGAGTCCATTACAAGTGATCCTTGTCTCTTACAAAGGCTCAACAAGAGATAAGAAGACGAAGGCTCGGTTTCACAGACAATGATTGATGAGCTTCGACTTGGAACTTTCAGAATAAAGCGAAACAATATTCATAGTATAATTGTATCTTCATTACTGAATAGAATAGGTGCTCCTGCTAAATTATCCGTTCCCATTTTTTACATTGTTTACGTTTACTTTGAAATCTGGATAAAAATTAAAAGACTTACCTTTAAGTATGATCCGTAATATTTAGTGACGTATGGACTGTCACACTGTGACAGCACCATGATTTCTTGTTGAATATCCTCGATTTCATCTTCAGCTTCTTCCAAGTCGATTATTTTAATGGCAACCACTTGCTGTGTCCTGTTGTCGACACCTTTGAACACTTCGCCAAACGAGCCTTTGCCAATCTTCTCTTGTTTCGTGAAGATCAGCTCGGGATCGACCTTCTGCAACAAATAGGAAAAGGGGTCAAAGTTGAAAAAAGTTCCATTAAACTTTGTACTCCTAAAGGGATATTATCTTCTAATAGGGTTTCTTTCTTGCGAACTTGAAAAGACTTTGAAAACTATTCGGAAGCAATAAAGTAAGGAAAGATAAAGAAAACTATTATAAAAGTTTCCAGAAAATTACTTCATAATATTTTCCAAATTGAGCGTTAAGAAATAACGAAATAACTTGAAGAAAAAGTAATCACAGGTGTGAAAAAGTGTAACAAGACGCGATAATAGCAGACATTCCGAGCCAAACGCGATTCCGCTTTCATTTCCAGAATAAATGAGATGAGAGATGATGAAAGATATTATATATTAAATCTACTGAAGCCGTACTTGATTTCCCTATTTATACGCAAATAGATGTTCCAAGTGATGATTGATTATTCATGGTGCGATATAAAATATTCAAGCACACGAGCGGGCGGAGTAATTGAAGTTTTTTTAGGACATCATATTTAGTACCATGACTCCTTATTTCTTATTTTGTACTTTGCGACAGAAAAGGAAAATCGTAATGGAAAATAAAAACATATTTGAATATTCCATGACGAATAATAATGACGATACGATTTAATCTGGTTTAATCGAATATTAATGTGATCGGAATTCGATAAATGCGATTAATATATCTATGTATTAGGGAAACATGTATGGATAACATTCATAGATAAGCAAAACGAACTAACAAAATTAATCATTCATTAGATATTCTGCATATTAAAAGGATTTAATAAATCGATAAGTACTAACAAATATTTTTCAAACGGTAGATAGGCATTTGGTTTAAATTTCAGATAACAATTTGTAAACGTATATCTTACTAGCTGACCCTTGCCCACTTCGTTGGGCGTAATGTTAATTAAACCCGAAGCCATCGCGCGCCGTCCGGACCGTTTTTTCTCCGATTCACTTTGCAAAACGGACTACCACGTAAAAGCCTTTTTTACTTTTCGGTTTTTTATATAACCTATGACACTCAGCAATAATGTGGCTTTCTATTGGTGAAAGAATTTTTAAAATCGGTTCAGTAGATCCCGAGATTACCCCTTACAATTTAACAAATATACAAACACACAAACTTTACTTCTTTATAATATTAGTATAGAAGTATAGATTAGGCAGGTCAAAAACTCAGATTAGTAAATATTTGTATTTATAGCCCTATGCCCTATATCCATAGCTTTTAGCCGAAATTTATTCAGCCGAGAGACCTCATGGCATTTGGATGACATTGCCATTCAGGAGTCAAGGCCCACTTTGTGGATGCACATGCACAGCCGTTCGCTCGAATACGTGATGTATTTACAAAAGCAAGCATACGTTGAGATTGAGAATTTTTGTTGGAGTATTTTCTTTGTTTTTGAATATACATATTTATGAACTGTGTTAGTTATTGAGTAATCTGAAATTCCTCCTAAGATTTGCTACACTTGGGTCACATCTTGTTTTCCCGTTGTTCAAAATGTTTCCTTTTTTTTTACATCGGACTAGGCATGCGTTTGACCGCAATCTCACCTGATGGGAAGCGACGATGTGGTCGAAGATGTAGCACGCTTGCCTAGGAAAAACCTATTCCTTCCTTTTGTTTGTTTAGTAGTATAGTAATTCTTGTCTACGTACGTAAAGAAGACTATTCTTTAATATTTACCTTATTTTCAATACCAATTGCCAGAGATGTAGAAATGTAGTAAGGAATCGCAAGTAAATGTAAATGGAGGCGAGAGTTTAAATTAAATCAACTCGCATTTCATAGGGAAAGCAAGATAGTTTATTCCGGCGACAGAGCGTCGAGGCACGTGGCACGGATAATCCGGGTTGCGCCGGGACATGCTGACACCGACATGACCTGCCTGCCAATGATTGTACCAATTTGTACCGCGTCTATGACGTTAATTATAAATCGGATACTGTTCAAATATCGGTAATACGTAGTCGTAGTAGCACTGACTATTTAAACCGAGATTTTCGCGACGATCGCTAAGCCTAGACATGATAAAATATCCCAAAGAGCGAAATGACTTAAATTGACTAACTCAATACTCATACAAATACAAGTATCTTATCTAGTTTTCTAGCAGTGTGCAATTACTCCCGAAGCAAATATTTCGGGCTAGGTTGCAGACAATCCGGAATTGCGTTACCAGACATGCGGAAGAAGCTGCCAATGATCCTCTATACAATGTGCATGTGTTTAATCATGTCTTATCTGCTTCTAGTTAAATTTAGGCAAATAGATCAGAATTAATCAGGTTTCATAAAATTATTTTTAATTTTGGTAACATTTTTTTGCTTAGTTCACAATAATACAGGGTTTAAGGCAAGCGCAACATGTATCAAATTATTGCATGTACAGCGTACACTACCTACGTTATTTTACAAAAGATTTGTTAATATCAGTATTCAAAAAAAAAAACGCGTGAATGAATAAGTATACCTAGGTACTAAAGTTATACCAGTAACGGTAAAGATTCTACTAAGTGCGAATCGAGCTTTGTAATTTAAACTGAAGGATATTAATAGGATCTGAAGGAAATCCGAGCATTAGAATTTCAACGTTGTGAGATTACAGAGAAAACATAGCGTGATTAAATTTCAACATTTAATCACGCTATGTTTTTTATTTATTAAAAAATACAGGCGGAAATGTAATCCTTTGGGGCGGACAGACGGAGCAGAGAATGAATGTATTTGACTATCACAATGGTAAAAGAAACATGTTAATATACGATACTATACTTAGTATATTACAAAAAGCCACACAGAACCTTTACAAGGATGCCAAACAAACATTAGTGCCAAGTTTTCAACCCTAGGCTTTACTCAAATCTCTAGAAATAACGGCCTTCCCACAGAAAACCAGATCAGATACTCAAATAAAATGTTACCCACGTTGGAAACGTAACATCATTATTCCCTGTTAAAATGCCACCCTTACTGAAGCCTGAAAAGGGGATGATAAAGCGAAAGGCTCAGTGTTGCACGAACAAAAAGGCTTATTGACTTGGTGGGCCAATTTTGCACGCGAGGCTTTAAAAATACGAGCCTCATTTTGGAAGATGGTGCCTTCTAAAAAGACTTAGGGAGAAGTGAAGAAAGTGGAACACTGGTTTTGTGAGACCACTTCTTTAACGTCTCGCGTTCACTTTATACGAGCAAACTTTTTAATGTGTTGAAATATAACGTACAAATTTGAACGCAACACAAAACAGATTGAATCGTTGATTGAAGCTATTTTTACGTTATGGTTGGTAGTTAAAATAACAAAATCCAAGTTAGGGATTTCAAAACAAACGCCTATGGAAAGATTTGGTACTTTAACGACTGATTTTTTAGCATAAATTACAACAAGTATAAAATCTTCCAAATTAATTAAATAAATGATGCCAACTCATCAAAACTTCGGCATTAACACTGGGTGAGAACCTTTTAAAAGATTAGATTTATGCGAAAAGTTTTCATCGCAAATTAAACGTTCTTAAGATAAAGAGGAAATAATAATTTAACTTTTAAAGCTGTTGGTGTTTTTATGATCTGATATTAAAGGTCATCTCGATACTCTCAAATTTGAAGATACGCTTATAATTTGATCACTTGAGTTTTTACTTAAAAGTCAATTTAGGTAAGATAACAATACCTACATTTTTTTTTTAAATACAGTGTAAAATGGGTACAGTGTAAAACAAAAATAGACTTGTCGTTAATTGAGAGTTAGGTATATTACATAATATAGTTTTAACGCTCGTCAATATGTCAATAACTCTATTATTTTAATATATGTAATATAGTTCTACTATTAGCCTGTTTTTCCATTTAGCAATGTCATATTTGGCGTGCTTTGATATCACTAAATATGTTAATCCCAGAGTTGTCCTTCCGTTGCCAGATAAGCCATATATTATGATAAAGACCAAAGTTGTTATTTACTGACATTAATCCATAGATAAATTCTAATTTTACACAAAAATATTATACTTGACCAAAATATTCAAAACTAGTCTGGCTGAATGAACTTTTGACATTCGAGAAAATATTTTTTAAGTGTTACACTGCTTCTACTAAAACAAAGTGTATGTTGTAAATCTTGTGATCATGATTTGTGTCTAAGTACAGCATAAGTATGTGTCAGTATGAATTGTGTATCTTCCGAGTCCGAGAAATAATCACTTATATTTACAGTGATATTAAATCAAAGGCAAGGATCTTACAAGGGCTGATTATTCTGCTGAAGAGTTATCCAACGACTGAACAAGAAAAGTTACACTACTGATAATAGTTAAACGTTAAATAAACTATACTACTAATATCACTCATGAATACATAGCTAAAGCTTGCAATGGAGGTCATATATTATTAGACTGTGATAAAATAATTGTCCGTATCATTTTACGACTTACGCTCAACTCTAAAATACTGATGACAACTTGTTAAACAATGCACTATTGCAATAAATATAACAGCAATGATTTCAGAACAGGAAATCAAATTGATTAGCTTAAACTAATTACATTCATGCGCCATATCGATTTCCTTCAATTGTATTTCGTAAATATTCACAACGCAACGCCCAATAAATATTAAGTCAGTGCTGAAAAATGTTCGAAGCAAAGGAAGGCTAGAACTATAGTAGCTATTTTAAAAGACTTTGTAATTGTTTACTTCTTTTAGACAACAAAACGGTATCTACATCAAACTTCTTTAAATTGTGACTCAACATCTGCATAGGAGCATACATAGTAAGGACAGTCACCTTTGTATTGGCGCTGAGTACCGTAAAGAGGCCAGCCTCAGTTACGAGTACATTTGCTATTCATTAGATACTACCCTATATAGGAAACTGTCTTACACTGACACACTATAAAAGGGCCATCGGTATGCGAGCGGCGAATACACGGTTTTTTACCGGACCTTCGTAAGAGTTACGTAAATAAATATGTTTAAAGAAACGTGAAGACAAAAACGTGTATGTATAATATTTTGTATAACTATACATACATAGATTAAGACATTAATTTATCAGTGGGAATATCTTGGGTATATCGCAATCTACCAAACTGACATATAATTTTGATAGAAATCGCTTAATTATGATTGAGACTAATGTAGATGTGATATGTTAATGCTCCGAGGTCATGGTTGGTAGGCCGATACCTACACTTGCCTTTAGTAAATATTGTACACATAGAAGGGAAATGAGAGTTCGTGTCGAATGACGCGTGCGACTGCACCGCCGATATCCGACACGCATTGTGAGACATCAGGAAATAAATAACACCTAATACGTCTATACCGAACAACGGATTAGCTCTCGCACATTAGACCAGAACATTAAACTACTCTATAGTAATGTGAAGAAATCCCTAAGTTTAGGTTTCCTTTCTCAACGACATGAAAGTATACGCAACCACTTACATTAGTCCCAGAATATCTGCTTTGCGAAGGACGTACAGGAGCAGGCCGAGCAGGCTGCGGAGGCACCTTAGCCTGCCTTCGATCAAACGAAGATACGTGGTTCCCAGACCAGCCCCAACGGCCAGGTCCATTGCTACCATGAGGCAATGAATACGACGACTGGGGCCTTAAATGCCTAGTGTTTGGTCCGGAAAGCAAGGGCCCGCCAGGACCGCCTTGGGGAACAGGCATCCCAGGCCCTTGGACATAGTGATAGTGCGGCGGATTCGACACCGCAGCACCCCACATGGTACAAAACACTGCAATGCCGTACACAAACACTGCACGAAACACAAATCACCTCATCACACCAATCAAAATAACGCACTGACATTAGTCAACATTTTCTAAGGAATCATTACCTCCTTATCGCTCAAAGCGGTGATAATTTCGTAATTAGCCAATCGATAGTTCAAAAACTTTGGCAGTTATCGCGCACAATTCCATCGACTACCAGTCAGTAGCGAGTTATCTATGCCACTGTTCGCGATGGAAAGACTGCTTGACAACATGAACGCTTCGAAAGCCACCGTCACCGGACGCAACTAAGACGCGTAGAGAATTAATTCGTACTGATGGACAATTGTTTGGCCGAAAAAGGTAACCAAGTGAACTTGAAGTGACTTGAAAACGTATGCAATGGCTCTTTGGTTCAGTGGCAATCAAGGATTAAAGAGGTGTACATGACTCATTAGAAATCTGGACGGATCTTCAAGGTGTAGAGCAGTAAGAGAGCACTTTCAAATGGCGGAATATTCGAAGAGGAAAATCTCAAGAATGAGACTTCCTTTACATCACTTGAAAGAAATACGAGTAGGTACACAATTTGGCTCAAATGTAATAAACGAAACAGCAATCAAGTATAAGTTCACTTCATTGAATAGGCAAGATTCAATGGCAACTTAGATCGCAACAAACTGGCTCAAACGATACTGTGGTCACTCGCGCACAATTTCCGCGCCAATGCGTATGTACCTCAAGAGAAATCTGTTTCCCGACACGAGTTATCCATCGTGATGGACGGCGTGTGAGTACCAACGCATTTGAATGTAGACTGTTGGCGTGTTGCGGCGTTCCACACCAGCCGTCCTGGCGATTGCATTATGATTTTTCGCAAGGGACCGCGGGGGCGAGGCGGGTGCGCGGGCGGCGGGCGCGCCAGCGGACCGTGCAGCGGCCGCTGCTACGGCGGCGCGACGCGCAACGCAGCGAAACTCGTGCGCATTGCATATATCATATCTCACTCATATGCTTTTCAATGGAAATGTACTTAAAGCAAAATGTGGAATGAGCTCGCATCTGTGGTATTACTGAGAAGAGCTTCAGTATGCGGTTCTTCTAAAGGTGTGTTAATCTATAGGTCGGTAATGTTTTGGTAAAACCTCCGGTATTCAAGATATTAGATTCGTGACAGTAATGTTTGCCATAAGACAAACCGCCCACTGTTAAAAATGCGCTTGTAGATCAGCACAAAATTCCTGGATTCTAGAAAACCTTTGCAAAATATTAAACAAAATTAGAATTAAAAACGACGCTTAGCAGACAGATTTTAATAACACAAGTAGTAAAACAAAATGGTCATATCAATAACTGTCTTGAGCCGCCAAAAACATGCCGAGAATGTGATAGGTGATCTGTCAAACGCACGTTCCAGTTACACGAATGCGCGAAAGTCAGCAAGACAAAGGCGTTACAAAACTTTCGTTGGATTGCGATGGCGAGTGTCTGACTCGGCTGAGTTCGGGCGTACAATAGGCGGTATTAGTATTCCGTGAGCAGGCCGCGGGCCATGGCATCGGGTGGACTCCAGGAGTCACCGCCCGTAGCGCCGTGTGCGGAATACTAACTCCAGGACTCCAGGCATTCCGTGCGTTTACGGCAGCTCTACGCATCACCATAAACGTTCGACATTAGGCAATGCGGCCCACATACATTATTTGGTTTACGGTCCGTTAGCTCCTTTTGTGGGATATGTCACGCCTTTCGAAGCTTCGTATAACAGGACAAGTAAAAAAATGTGATCCAAATTGAATGTTATGCTTTTTTTGGTGTCAATTAAAACTGGTTTGTTGATTTATCGACCGCAAAAAATTCAAGTGCGAGCAACAGGTGCGTTCAATTGTTCAAGGCGCGCGTGGGCTCTAGAAAGGTTTCACACATGTCACAGGAACACTGCCAAAATTTGTACTTTTTAAGCTGGTACGAAGTGGAACCATCAAGTATTCAATAGTTTTTAGTTTCTAGGCATCTGAACACAACTAAAAAACAAGTAATGTGTAAATTGGACAATTGTACATTGATCACAGAGTTCGTAAAGTTTGCGCAGAAACAAACAGCACTTCATTAGATTAACGAGTTAAGTAATATATGTACTATCGAATGTCACAACTTTTTTGTTTGAATTTTTTAACAGAACTGCGACCATGATGGTTTCCGAAGGTGTTTAGACAAAGGCTTCCGACACACGACGAAGCCTACGCGTGACTAAAATCGACGACCGACGAAGACTCACAATAGAAGAACGAGGACAGCAAACGATATAAGTAGGAAACAACTATTGTTTTTATTTTTTAATAGATACTTTTTTAAGTTATTACTAATAGTAAAATTTCAGTACAAATTAAAATATAGGTACTTATTAATAAATAAGTTAATTAAGGAGATTTGATTTAGTTAAAACTGTAGCCGGTAATAAGATTGTCTTATTTTAAAAATAACTGAATAGAATCTTCAGTTTAATATACTCGTATCACTAGATTTCGTAGTCCTAGGATGGAGCAAAACAGCGATAAGGAATGTTATCGTGATAAGTACATCACATTCTTCGCTTTGTGTTACATACTAGCTAGAGATAAGATTCTTGTAAAATAACTGGTGCGCAAACGTCGCAAGGTTAAACTATTCTCAAAACCTGAACAAGATTGTTATAGATCAAATAAGGGTGTGTTCGATATCTTGTAAACATTGACGATTTAGGTACAGGAGTACGATAAAAACAATTTATCATTAAAAACGTTAGATTCCCAACGTCCTTATTACACGTTGTGAATTTAACGTGTGTGAAAACGCATCAGTACAAATTGAATTGATAAGCGAAGGCAGGTCTGCTGCAAACAGCAGTATAGTAAATACCGCCCATTCCAAACCAGAGTTAGGAAGCATTTCGAACATAAATCCTCGAAACGCATTGGTTCTACAATTTATGGCCGTGATTTAGTTTTCAGGAGGATAAACCCTCTGCTCAATGCATAAGTTCCAGTTGGAGCATTTAGGTACTAGCCAGGGAAGTCATTATTTCATTTACGTCAATTCAATAGAAGCATTGTTCTTGTCTATCCGATCCAAATGTGTTATTATCTCTATTGAATATATTTTGTTAATAAAATCTTTAAATTAATATTTAATAACTAATTTTACAACAGTTTTCATAGTTTAGTTAGATCATTCAATAAGTAGATTTATTTATGAACCAGTACATTTTACGTAATATGTAGAGTAACTTTTTTTAAAGTTTCAACAAATACATGGTTCTTTGACATTGATTTTGATTGATTGATGGTTCTTTTACTATTTTTTCGACAAAGTGCCAAAACGTTTACAAAAGGTAGTCGGAGCAACCAAAAACTCCATGTCAGTTCGATGGAACAACAGTAAACTGTTCCAGTTACGGGACAGTTCGGCAACGGCAGTCAGCAGCAAGTTGAGGTACAAAACATCGCATTTGCGACACATCGGAAACGCATTAGAGCTACCGACGACGCCGTAAGAGCGCAATATCCGACCGGCATGGCACGGCAAACGACATTTGCACAACGGCTGACTGGAGATCGCATTCAAAACGTCATAAATGTACCAGGAATTTCAAACAGCTCTATCTAAGCTAATACAGCCATTCATTTCCGTAGTCCATTCTTCCGGGAAAGGCCGTCGAAAGATAAATCTAATTCGCTTTCATTAGTAATGACATTTTCTCAATTTGCCAAATACGCAGGTGAATTTAGGAAGGAAACAAAACAAAGTAAGTGATGAAGTGTGCGAAGATTTAATGAAAATGGAAATTGGTAGACGAGATTATTTATAAATGCAAATTGATTCGAAATGACTCTACTGCTTCCGTCTATTACTTAAATGAATCTCGTTTAAAGAGAGTGATGGAAGTCACAATTCAAACGAAAATATTTGAATCAAGCATTTTTTATTTCAAAATCGAAAATCGAACTTTAATTTAATTATCTATAGGCTAATGTGGTGTTGCCATTCATAATAAAAATGACGTCACATGGTTTAAATTACCCACCGGTGTATTTAACAGAAATGGATATGGCGTCAAAAGTATTTATTACACTGTTTACAGTTGTAAGTCAATAGTAGCCACTGTATGACCAATTAAAACAATGGAAGTGAGCAAAACTTTGTAAGGTAATATGAGATTCGAATAACATTGTTCAGCACTAAGCTCCGAGTAAGCTTTGAAAGCACTCGATTATTCCTTGCACACTGCAAATTCAATAGTGGTAGTGGTACGAAAAGAGCTATTTCCACCTGAAGAGAAGCAAACAAAAAGAGAATCGACGATCGCAGACGTGCTCCACGGCCTCGTACCTCGTACACATGGCGCTTTGAAACTTTTAAAAGCGGGTATTGGATTGCCTTGGAGCAAGAATAGAAATACAAAATAGACAAGTTTGCCTATATCGAATTTAGAAAGATCACAGTGACAATAATTCACATAACATGAACCATACCTTCATTCACATACCTTGTGAATTTTATAAAAACTAGCTGACCCCCGGCGGTTTCACCCGCAGTTTTTTTTTACTTTTAAACCTTCCCTGTATTAGAGCAAACAAAACAAAAAAAAATTAACAAAACATACCAAAAAGATCGGACCAATATCTGAACACCTATAAACCACCTATAAATATTTGACAACCAAGTGACACTATTTTTTATTTCTAAAAAGACAAAAGAGATCGGACCTTCCGAGTTTCCCGTACCGAACATCAAATGTTTCACAGGTAGGAACAGTTTGTATTGAAAAATAAAATTGTCGATTTTAGCATTTTTCTTTACTTATTATTCATGTTTCTCACCGTTTAAACCTTCCCTGAACTTTTACAAATATATCAAGAGAATTCCAGAGTTTTAGCGAGACTAACGAACAGCGATTCATTTTTATATATAAGAAAGAAGAAAGATGGTTTGGTGGGTTGGTCGTGACAAACAGACAAAAGAAAAAATTACTTTACCAACGAGTGCATATTTTGATTGAAAGTAAATATTGAGTGAACATTTCAATTTAGCTACAAGCAGGAACAGAACGTGCTCCAAAGAACCAGCTTCATACTTTTCCGCTGAGTTTTACAAACACTCTAAAGGAGTTACGCAGATAAATTCTGAACGTCTGCAATGGATTACTTCAGAAGCACTAGAGTTAGGTACACGCGCTGAATGTTTTACGTTCCTTGAAAATATAGACACGGAAATTTTAGAGGTTTAACGTTTGGTGTATTTCGGTACGATACCTAGTGAGCTACATCAGGAATTTTCTGCTCTTGAGCTAGTAAGAAAACGTTGATAGTTTGTTAAAATTATCTCGTCCTTCAAATGTAGTTCTGTAGTCTTACTCATGTTAGTCGTAAAAACAATCCTTAGATTAAAAAAACTAAACGAGATATAAAGTTAAACAGAATTCTAATATTACTACGTAACTGACAGTTTTGGCTCAATATCCGACATCCAACCTGTGTTAGTGACTTCGGCAGTACTCGGCACGTATTAAACCACATGCAACAGACGGTGTACCGTAGGATTCTATTTGCGGTTTAGGACAAACTACGATCAATGATGCAGGAAGTACATTCGATGTCTGCTTTAGTTACTGCAGTATCATTGGCTGTAGGTTGATGTGGAGTGCTCATCTCGATTTATAAAACAGAGTTTTATTTTGTTGCCACATGAGGTAGAGTTAAAGTTTTCAATCCAAACCAAACGACTTCTTTTCTACAAATATCAGTCTATACAACTAGATGATAATCATAAGAGATGGTTAATAAAAAATTGGCAAACTTTACCTTAAAAACACACAACAACCTACTAAAAGGTGTCTCTGTTAGCAAAGTACTAAATCCAATTATACACCCTTATCGGAGAGGTCTACATCTCTTGGCAAAGTATATTTATAGACCCTTATCGGCAAGTAGGTTTAATTTGAAGTCTCCAAGTCTCCAGTAGGCTGCTCCAAGTTAAAATACGGCCCGTAATAGACTTTCGATCATGAATACCGAACACTACTTAACGGCTTTGGTTAAATTAAGATACCTATCTAGAAAGTCTGAGCTGGTGCAACGATAAAGTTACCGGCAACTTAATTATGTTTAATTTAATATTAGTTAAGTTTCTTTATAAACGAAATATACCATTTATACCAATAGTCTTACTTTTAAGTAATTTTAATGATTAATGGTTTATGAGTTTTACATCACAGTTTTTGAGACATACCAAGTACATCGCAACTGTAAAATGTCACAGCAAAAATGTTCATGTAAGTTTTTTGGCTATCAAATACTTGCGTAGAAAATTCGACGACGAAGAGAGGTGCTATAAAAGTAAAACATAAGCGGAACTCATCGATTGCACTTCGAAACGCTGAATGGAAGTAGGTAATTTTGGAAAGTGTCTATAGCTAGTAGGAATAGTCACGCAACATTAAATCGCCGATTAGGTGCCGAGTCGTATTATGTGTACAGTAAGTGTGTTTTCAAATGCAATCAATTTTCTATAGATGACCGTATAAAGCAATTTGATTTCTTAAGTAGTTAAGTTCAAACTGAAATTCATTCAAATACATCGCTTTTTCTCATATTTTATTGGTTCAAAACACATAGTATCTACATAGTACCTACATGGTATCTCTATTTAGGTATGCATTATAATTTTTGAGCTGATAACTGGATAGAATCTACTCAGTTACAAGTGAAATAGCTCGACGTAGCGGGGCACTGCCACGCCCCCAGATACGTTGTCGAGATACGCATATGACATGGTTGAGTAGACATGATCCCAGAATATAGTAATGAAACTTGGACTTAGCATAAGATGTCCAAGCAAAAGCGTCATCACGAACAAATATATACCTGTTTTTATGCACCTTGTACGTCTGTACGTCTTTGTTGCGTTGTGGGCTACGGAACTCCAAAAAAAATTAACACTTATCACAACGCCAATTATTCCAACACGTAAAAGCCACACCTACCTACAAGGAAGTTATTTTAAATACCTAAGCCTTTCCATATTTGCCTCGAATGATATTTGCAACATGTTTTTTAATTCACATATTTTTTGCAGTTCCACCAAGGTTGTTTGTTGACAGTTGTAGATATCAATAAAATAGTAATTATCTCAAGTTTGCTGGCATCTTATAAATGCGTAATAAGTAGGTTCCTACGTGAAGTGCCGAGTTGAATACTTACACACCCACTCGAATTGTGACGAAACACTTAGCGACAGTATGGAAAACGTGCTAACATAGTAAGATGTAGGTACAATAATGGTGACTGCGACACACAATAACAACTATGAAATCCGTGTCCGGCGCCAAAGGCCGTAAACACTTCAGTCATTGTCATTTTGATATTCATGCACATGTCTAAATAAATCTAATAGACGCTTTCAAGTATTATGGCATCAAAGTAAACGTTTTAATCGTATTCAAGAGCAAGTACAATTAATTCTGGTTTAGCAGTTTTAATTTATGCACTGTTTTAATCCAGATAGGATGAGTTTAAAGAGGATGAAATACAAAGTTTTATTTCTTTTCCTTTTATTTCACAGAGTAATTTATCAGAGGACCAGAAATCCCAGATTTCATCATCGAGTGTTGTAAGATTGACGCGCACGTATTAATCTCGCTAAGATAAACAGAATGCCAGATAACAAAGCATATTGTAATCACAAATTTTACCGCAAAATTCTTACAACCACGTCAAGCATTTACTTCGCAACAAAGTAAATGACTAAAGCAATTTGCAAGCTTGAAACTCAAATCAACCTGTCAGTCGGAATAGTAAGTACACAAACATGCTATTTTTTGTTGCCTACACATACCCAGCTAGTTAATAGTAGCGAGGCATTTTTACTGCGTAATTATGATATCGATTAGACTAGTACTATATACTTAACCGTACCTAGTATTTTGCTAAATAGGTACAAGTATCTGCAAGTCGTTCCGGCTTGCGTGTAGAAAACCTACAAGTACAGCCCTAAGGCCAAGGGCAGATGTACACGCGAAACCAATTAATGTACAACTGTAGACCGTTGCAATGTCTGACTATCAATTAACCAACCGCAGAGCATAACCGGATATTATCATTTGCTGTTTCTAATCACTGATAATAAGAAAGGAATAACTGCTAATATGAAGCTGGCACATAAACGAAGCGGAAAGATAGAATATGGTAAGGTCGAGGCGCAGCATTTCAGTAGCTATAAAGTATGGTAGGCACAACTCTTAAGAGAATCGTATTAATAAATCTCTTACACAACTTTGACAAAGACTTGGAGTGGCAACTACAAAACTAGGAAAAGGGGGAAGGAATCAGTGTGTCTAGTTGTAGACTGTCATTCTTTCATATAAACCTCGATTTTGTTAGGCATAAAATAATAGAGTAATAATCTAAATTTATAAGTGAATAGACTAAACCCACTACCGTTGAAATAACACACAGCTTCACAAAGAAAACCAACCTCTACTTAAATATTATTTATTTAGATAAATATTATAACTTACAAAAAAAATTATAACTTTACGCACGGCCATATTTATTGTCGGCATTGCTTAGCACGGCCCATGGTATAAATCGATTGCCTATTTAAATAATTTGGTTAGGCCGACAGGTTGTGAGGCCGGTCAAACTGGACAGTGAACACCTAACGGATTGGCACTCGGAACATCATATAATGCAAACAAGTACCAGTTTACAACGGCTTGTGGTATGTGTGAAATGCTCGTACCTTTAGGGAGGCTACAACTAAGTAGGTACATAATTTAGGTACATCCTAAGTAATATTATAAATGCGAAAGTGAGTTTATTTGTTTATTACGGTTTCACGCCTTAACTTCTCCGCCGATCATAATGTAATTTTGCATACTGTTGTAAGCGTACAGAAAAGGATTTCTAGGTATGTCCTTTTCTGCTTTTTGTAAACATTATCATCATCGCCGTTTTACATCACCGCGCGCATGATATCGAGTCGGCTTTTATTGAACTTTTTGCTGGCAGCGTCTAGTTTAAATCGAGAAAGTCTTTAATTATGATATTTACTGTCGGTAATGTTATAAGAACTTCACTTGTCTATAGTTACTAGAAATAGATGAATGATTAAAACCTACTCGCTGATGGCCGCCGGCAAATTCTAATCAAAACAAGCTGTCGCGAACCTGTGAGGTGAGCGAATAAAACATACTACAAAAACTGCAATCACGCGATGATAGATGAGTCGCACTAGCCTATGATCGCCTGAAGTTCATTAACTGGGGTTACTCACCTACTTAAGAGCTTAGGTATTTTAATGGAAATAGTTAAGTAGCAATCAATTTTCTGAACTACCTCTGCATTGTATTTAACCGAGCGAATTTTCAGTGCATGAATCACAACCGCTGTCACTTAGAAGTTTAGAAGGCATATTTGGTCACAAACGCGAAGTTAGCGTAATATAAAGGGTATATTCATTTTACATAGAAAAACTCTACTAAAAGCGATTGCAGAATGTATCTTAGCGGGAAAAAAAAAACACAATTTACATTGAAGCTGACGCTGACAAATAACTAATATTCAGTCTATTACAACGCGTTGAACGAAACAATGTTGCGCCTCTGCTGGCAATGAAGCAATAATCGACTCGATTACACTATGTGCTACGTGGGGAGTCCCTCAACATGTAAATGGATAGTTTACCAGCAAAAATAAAACTGCTGGGAACAATTTATGGTGGAGCGCTTTTCTATTACCGTTGCGGCAATATATTAATATTGATGGGCAAGAGCCGGCGAGCCTGCATGAATATTTAAGGTCCACGTCAATATAGCGCCTCGGTGACCGATCCTTGAGCACGTTCCGGGACTTTATGGTATTTTACACTATACTTATTTTTTCTAACATTAAAGCGAGGAATTCGTGGATGAGATTGGCCCGAGACAGGGAAAAATGGCACAAGGAAGAGGATGCCTCTATATCCAGCCCAGCAGTGGGTCGATACAGGCTGACGATGATGATGAAGAAAGAGAGGAATTTCTACTTTTAAGCATCGTTTGCTTTTAAAGTCAGCAATAACACGAACTTCGAATTATTGCCGAGTTACTCATTCACTATTCAATATGAAGACTAAGAACCAAAATCTTCAAAACTAAGACCGAAAAATAAATAAGAACAGACATTGGACAATATATTTAAACAATTTATGTTCGACTGAAGAATGGCGTGTCCTTACGTGTTCCTCATTAAATTAAGAAGACAAGCACAACGTATGCTTGACTTTTAGATAAACTCTTATATGGATGTTTAGAGCTCTTTTAGAAACACTTTTATGGAGATTTATACATGCCTGTCTGTCAGTCTGTATATCTGCGCTAAAATGTGGTCTCGTATTATTATGGATAAGCGAGGATGACAAAAAATGTCTACCTACCCCATCGAATATTGTGTTATTATGAAGGAAATTCAAAATCATTAAAAGACTTCAAAGATTGTTTTCATTATGTATTTAAATATTTGGGACCAAAGTTCCCATTTAATATTTTTTTGTCTAAGATTAAAACCTGGATGTGTTTTCTGAAAAATTAGGTAAAATCTAACACTTGAACTAAGATTACTTTGACTTTCTAGACTCTAGTTTCTACTAGCCGACCAAGTTAATGCATATATGAGTCAAACAAAATGTTCCGGAAAATCCGCAGAGCAACTTTGAACACTAAGAACTCGTCCTATGACGGTTTTGGTTATTTATTTCTAATGTAGCTAGAACTCTACCAATAAGCGTGTCACGCCAAGACACGCACTTGACGTATTTTCATTAAATATTCAGGCAAATGGATGAAACAGGCTCAAAGTAAAGCATCTAGTTAGTCGGATTCTTCGGTACTTATCTTTACATTTTTATGAATTGGAATACCAGGTCAAGTTCCACAGCTTGCCCTACTTTTCCTCGGAGCGTTTGTATTGATCAAGTGTGGATGTATATTTTTTTAATATTTTTGTGCAACAATCCAAGCGGATATCGCTCGGATGAATATAACTATCGGGCGTAGGAGTACCAACTCGATGCTTTCCAATCTCGCCCCACATTCCTTCACGCGTGTTTATTTTATTAAACCATCTCGCTTCGCTCCGAACTCATATCAAAATACTAAATGCAACTTTTAAAAATATAAACGTTTCAACATATTGAGGTCAACCTTTTGGCGTTCGTTCGTCACAAACTGGAAATGCCACTTACCGCTATTTTCAAATTTAATTTGGCCTATGGGCTGTGGTTATCGGAATTCTGACGATGAGTCGTGCATCGGCGATATGTTTATTGTCTACTTTAGCAGTGCTAAGTTTAACGTTATCGGCCGTGACCTTCTTGCGATGCGGGCGAATAAAAGCTTCGCTATCTCTATTCGTTATTGATTATTGATCTATTTTAGCACCGAGGCGTGTCTAGGTCAGAACAACATTGCAGAATTCGTACCTACTTACGATTAGGGCGAGCAATACAGTACATTTATCCGTTACGTACGAAGTGCAGCAGAGGGGCGCCTTTCACCTATTGGTCTCAATAGTTCACGTGGATCACAAATAGAGCGGTCAGAGGTGAGGCCAGCCTCGTTTATAAGGTTTGATCAATAATGTTGAGTAAGTTATTTTGTGGTCTTTCGATGGTTGGAGAATGTGGGGCTGTTTGAAAAAACCATTCAGTAAAGAAATTGTATGATAAACCGACTGTCTATGAAAAACCAAATTTATTTATTTTCTGGCAACGCATTACACCACATGTGGCGGTTTGGTCACTCTTAGGAGGACGGCCTCCTTGATTGTCGATTCTTTATAAAAAAACAGAAGTAAAGTTCTGCCCCATAAAACAGAAAACGATAAAATCTCTATTTATTGTGTTTTCAGTATTTACATTATTTCCCAACAATATAACCCATGATACTATCGACAAACAAAAAGTTAAACTGAACTCTGCATAGATACCTACTATCCAAATCCAAGTAACAACACTACGACGTCGAGTAGAGCACACAGGCACCACCGTGTCGAACAAAATTTGACGTCGAGACGTGAACAATGTATGTTAAAGCAAATGGGACTTTCCCGCTTGGTTTTTGTATTTTAGTGGCACGAATAGCTTCTATGCAAATAGGTCCGAGCGGCCCTACAAATTTGATTGTTGATAAGTCCGGGTTGTCGACCCTGCGCGCACGACTGGCTAACAGTGATTTTGCCCGAATCGAATTGACGCGATGAAGGCAGAATATACAGAACGGCTCTTCCTAAGACGCCGATAAACCCAATTGTTTCGATTGGAGAAAGAACCAAACGGTTACGCATCTCCCTGTTTGTAACGTTACAATTATGACGGTAGGCACTATACGACGAGGCTTGTCCTTCAGGTCTGTAAAACTACGTTTCGGTAACGTGGCTGAAGAAATTTACTACCATATTAATAGGTAGTAGCAACATTTGTAAAGCAGAACAAATCAAAGCAAGTCCCACCTCTAAATAGGTACATTTTGTTCAACAATATTCAACTGTCCCGAACATTTTCATTGTCTGGTTACCACATTTTAACTTTGTACGGATGGCAATTTACGTAGACCTTTCAGAGCAAACTTCTGTCAAAGTGGCTTTTGAACGGTATCCTCGGTTACAAAGGACAGTGCAGCTCAGTTTACATTGGCGGTGGCAGGCTCACGTGCACGCGGGTGCAATCGGGCCCGACGAGGAAACCACGGCCCATATAGATAAGGTACATGCCGCTATATGTATATGCAAACTATAGGATATTTACATCTAGGAATGGTTACAACCGGAACTGTACTTTAAAAGAATGATCTTACAAAAGTCACCGTACACAAAACTTGGTCGGACTTTTTAACTGAACAACAGTAAGTAATGAACTGAGTTTTTGCATATTATCACGTGTTTTCGTGTTCAAACAAAACGTAAAAAGCTCTCGATAGAGTGAGATAGAGGCCAGCTCCGGAACTGTAACAGTGCATTTAGTCTCACGCAGAATACCGGTGCCAACCGGCCACGCACGAAGCCTCGGTCATCCAGCTCGGAATAACAATCGAACCGTGGGAAACAGCCTCTAAGCGCTACGATTGTGAAACGCTTACCGCCAATAAGAGGGTGTTTCACTGTATAACATGCCCAAGTGCCTCGCCGAATATCTGGTGCAATGTAAGCCGGTGGAATAACAGGCGTCGCCGTGTGAATAACGGTAGTTGCGTCACAGCACCTCGAGCGAAGCTTAGACTTCTGACATTTACAGCCTCTCGAATTAGAGATGCGGCCACTCGGCAACTAGTTATGTAATTTTTAAACTATTGATACACATATTATGAGTGCAGTAAAGTAGGACGAAACACAATGAGGTAACAGAATGGCCGTGAAGGAGGCGCTCTCGAGTCTTTAGCAAAGTTTTAAAAGCATCCTCATGTTTATAGTATGAAGGTAACTAATTAGTTAAATTAGATCATAATTGGCACTAATTATGTTAAACTTTTATGGCATCTGTTAGGGTGGAGGCCAGTAGTTTCTCAGATTTCAGTATCATTAGCAGCACTTAGAATAGAAAATAATTTACTTAGGCCACACCAAACCACACAACTTGTTAATTTTTGTTAATATCAGTCTCTCATAGTCGACTTCTAGTAGACAAAATAAATAAATAAAAAAGTAGTAAGTATTTTTCAAAGTAATTTCAAGTTACAAAGTCGGTGCTGAGTTAACCCCTTAACAGGCACTAACATACTATTACATAGTATTTGACCCCATTTTCACAATATACTGCTTCACCAATAGTAATAAAAGACAAAAGTACTTGATATAAATCCAAGACAGGTCAGTTTTAATTTTTTCAGGAATCCAAAACTTTGTGGAAAAATTTTAAAATAATAGAAAAATTTTAGCAAATCTATAGAGTGGAAGCAAGTATAAATGCAATAACTTTTATGGAATTTTAAAGCAATCAGTGCTACCTGCTAGTAATTTAAACACCAAGCAATTATAAATTACACAACTGCTACCACATAATTAAGTCCCTACTTATGCAGAATTAATTATCCAACTTAATGACCTTTCCAATAGTATCAATTAGAATGAATATTGCACAACTTATATTACCAGACTTATTTCATTGCATTGTATTTTAATGACAATGGTGATTGCAACACGCTAGATTAAATTACAAACTTAATAATATCAATAGATGTAGTTGGTTCTATAAACAATCTGCTTGTAGCAATTTGTCTTGCATATAGATATAACAAACAACTTTACCTATAAACTTATTTAACTTGTGTGCAATACAATGAAGTCGGTAAAAATTAAGTGTACAGTACTCGAATTTAATTTAAGTTGAAGCAATTTCTACAAGGCCCAAAGTGTTGGATTGGAAGGGTATGAAGGGGGCTGGTCCCAAATCAGAAGCAAGGCCCAGGCTTGATGACATACAATAATCCATACACTAGGCCTCATTTGGCGGCCAACTCATATTTTACAATGGGTAAGCTATAGGCACACTTATTTTTCAAAACAAAAATTATGCCTTCTTTTTTGCACAGAAATAAAACAAATCTCAAGTTGAAGTGCTTATGGACACAAACTTCTGAGCACAGCTATTTGGCACTATCTGTTATATAGGCAGGCATGGTAAGTAAATAATATTACAAACATTTCTAATTTATATGCCATACTTTTCATAATAAATTTGTGTGCTATATAATTAAAACCATTTTCAAATACCTAGCAAAGTTAATTTGTCAAATATAAGTGCTACTACAGTTAATAAAGTACATGAACTTTGAAATAAGGAAAAAACGTTATGTTAACGTTACATTACCAAATTAGGGGCATTGTGGTCATAGGCAGTTATGGACATATATAAGTAATTAGTTTTCAGCAAATTGATAAATAAATCGATAAGGGAGGTACATAACTGCTTAATTATATATGTATCTAAAAAAATACTGATATTAATATAGGTATATTTACTTTTTATGGATTGCCAAAGTAGCTACATGTTACTAGATAGGCACTATGCAATATTACAGAATAAAAAAATGATAATGGAAGGTAATCATACATAATGTAAGGAATTTATGCTGCATAAAGATAAAACTAGAAAGCATAATCCACTTGCCTTTATCTTTGATTCAACTAATCTTTAGAACTTAGATTATTGAAAATGAAGATAAGACTGAAGAAGAAGAATAAGTTCTAACATGCACTAAGTTTTAGCTTGCCAGAAATCAGATGGTGGATGAAAACAAAGGAACTGTGATGCTGTGAAACAAAAGGCTTACCTCGCTGAAGGCCATCACTCCGGCCGGGCCTCTTTCTCCGTCCGACCTTCTCAATAAACTTTATCACAATATATCAAAACAAATAGTTCACGCTTTTGTTTCCCAACATTGGAAACAGTCCCGACATCTAGCATCCCCGCGGCACAAATACATCAGAACTGTGGAACTTCACTCACTGCGCAAGAACAAAATTTCAATTTTGGCTAAAACGAAAACACCTGACCAAATCACAAATCACTGAAAAAACCAACATTCCTCAGGTGGGTTAGATTCACATCAAACCTGCTGTGAATATAAAATATGTACTATAAACACTTTTAACAACACTCTGTGATTTTTTTACGAATATTTCATTCGCTAGTCCATTACGAAATAAGTTCGGAAAATGACAAAACGTGATAATTATCACAGAGAAACGGAGATGAACGCGCCATCTTGCTTTATGTCATAACCAATGCTGCCAATTGCCGAACGGAACGAATCAAACAGAACGACAGCTTGACAATGTCGGCAACATGAACGATCTAACCAGTCTGAACATAGCTACTTATCAGACGCGAGAAAGGATAAACAATTTTTATTTTTCCTCACTTAATGACGCGTCCTTATTGTGGATGGTGGCGGCTTGGTGAACTAAACTAAAATAAACTTTAGCACAGCTAGCGCCATCTATTGGAAAAGTGTTGAAGTAATTAAATAGGTTTGTAAAATTCTACCGGAAGTAAAAATGAAAAGAAAATCTATCAAGTGTGTCGTGTCAACTCGTGTCATACCTTTAATAGATTCAAATAATTTTCATAAATATTATAGGCTGTGTTCTTTTTTTTCCAACGTGAATTATACTATTTAATCATCATTATCCAGTCTTCTTTCTGTCACTGCTGGGTCTTTGTCCTGTGGGCCTAGCACAACTTTGACGTAAAAATACGTAGCGAGTACTCGATAGAAAAGTGTACGCCATTTACACCCGTCAGAAGCATACTTGACAGACGTAAATGGCGTACACTTTTCTATCGAAAACTCGCTACGTATTTTTACGTCAAAGTTGTGCTAGCCCTACTGTTGTCTCCTTATAATCTACTAGCAGCCCGTCCCGGCTTCGCTCGGGTGGATATTCATTTTTTAAACATATTGGGGTAAACGTAGATTAAATGCGTCTTTATGCGGGTGATAAGTAGATTTTTTTTAAATTACTATTTATATTTTCTCTTATAATTTTTTTCATTTTTATCTTTATACGTATTTTTATTCTCATCTATCGTAACTTTATTTTTTATTTATTGTCCCATTTTATTTATATTGTGTTTAAGATTAAATACTTTATTTATTTTTTTAGGTTTTTGGTTGCAATTTTTTTACTTGATCTTATTTTTTCAGGTAATAAATATAGCCTATGACACTCAACAATAATGTGGCTTTCTATTGGTGAAAGAATTTTTAAAATCGGTTCAGTAGATCCCGAGATTACCCCTTACAATTTAACAAATATACAAACACACAAACTTTACTTCTTTATAATATTAGTATAGAAGTATAGAAGTATAGATAAAACAAAGGACCGAGACATACAAGCAGGCATGTCATCATCAAAACTACAGGGTTATACGGAAAGGGTATGCTGAGTCGAAAAGAGCTCATAGTACCTACTCATAATTATGATCAACTCTTACAATGGGACCAACCCGGAGTTCACGAAAAAAAATCACCTGTCCATAGAAAAATGACAACGACACTCGACAAAATATATGGAACAGCTGATTTTTTTCACTAATTCCTGGTTGGTCCTGTAAAAGTTGTTCATTGAATAATGATGAGTGCTATAAGCTTTTTTCGGCTTAGCATACCCTTTCTGTATAATCCTGTTACCTGTATTAAGCCGGCGACTGACCTGTAACATTTCGTCGTAACGTAACGTTACGTTACGACGAAATGTTGCAGGTCAGTACAGCGAGCCGATCCGCTCGCTCATAGCGCCGCGTGCTCCACCACGCTCGCTTCGAATGCTACGTTACGGCAAAATGCTCAGGTCAGTCGCCGGCTTAAGGATGATTTTGAATGATTTGCTTCGCAGCTCTTAAGCCGGCGACTGACCGAAAAGACTGGGTAGTTAGTCGTTTACTCGCCGGCGGTCTGACGACTGCCTTATAGTGATCTTTTGTTTACAGTACAGACTGAGCAAGTGAGCAACCGCGGGCGAGTGGTGCGAGTAATCGCTCGTCGCACTTGCACAGTCGCTTAAAGGCCGACGACAAAACTACCTACCGAAACTACACACTCGCTTCCCGCTGATCGCCAACTCGTTTATAGTTTCAAGTTTTACTCGTTTCTCGTTCATCGCCGGCGGTCGGACCGCTGCCATAAAATGGCGAAAAAATATATGAAACAGCTGAATTTTTCGTGTTTTCAGTTCACACATTAATTATAGCTGTTCATATTAATGAAACGGTAAATTATTTTTCTTTCGACACAAGTTCCTTTCGGGTTTACTACATACGGAGCCACTGAGCCATATTATATTGGATCCATATTGGACATTGGACTATACAGAATGTTCAAAATCTTATCTTATTAATATTATATGAATAAAGGTAAAAGTATGTTTGTTGCTATTGAACGCTGAAACGGCTGAACGGATGTATATGAAATTTTGAATGGAGGTCGTTCATGGTGTGGATTAACACATATGCACATAGGCACTTTTTATCCCAGAAAACGCGGATGATACCGCGAGGCGCAGCTAGTAACACAACAGAACTATAAATGGTTTTTTTAGTATTGACCCAACCTGACATGAAAAATAAATCAGCTGTTAGAAAGTACATTTTATACATAATGAGCTGTCGCAGGCTGTACAGGCCGGCTGCAGCGCAAGAATTTGAATTGGAATGCCGCTGCACCTCGCTGCGGCCGTCCTAATGTTCGCGTCTCTTTAATGGTAAATTTTGTTTCAGGGAAGCGTGACCTTTTTGCACCAAAGATTTGACAAGACATGCAAAGAGTCGCACGACCTCCATGAAATTACGTCACTTCACTGGCGTTTCCTAAAGATCTAAGCCTTAGAATTCGATGTTTAATATCAATAAATTTTAGTTTACAAAATTATAGCGTTATTTATCAACAGTTTCAATGAACGCGATTGCGTTAACTTTAACCCAGTTTTGAGTAGGTAACGGCCGATTTGCTGAGCTGATTTTCTGTGCAGGTAAGAGTAAATTAGGTTTATTAATTTCCGCGTAACTACATACCTCACGAAGCTGCGGGAGCTAGTTGTGACGTCACACGGGTGCCAGGCCGGGACGTGCACGGCCGGTGCGCCGCTCGGTGATGAGCCAAGGACTCCAAATGTGGGTTAAAGAACTGGGTTATTGCACTACCGGTTTATATTTAGCCTCCAGTCCAACTTAAGCTTCCGTGTCGAGCACACGTCATGGCGTAAACCATAAAAATGGTCGTTCCTGAACAGTTGGTCTTTCGCAGGGTTGTAGAGCGCTGTAAGCGCCCATGGCTGTGACGATGGAGCTTGAGGAGAGCGCATCAGACTCAAAGCTGCATAAAGATAGCACAGCCAAGAAAGAGCTGCGACCGTCCAGTGCCGTCTCATTTTCCAGATCAGAACATGGGCCGATTCTATGTGCAGGTATATAAACATGTTAACAGGCAATAAAGCTTACAGACTGTTCTATGATAACTATTTATCACTGATACTAGTTGATTCCGAGAATTCCGAAGCGTTATCCGCTAGAGGAAAAAGTGAGTAAAAATTACCAGCTGATTCTGGCACTTTGGAATGTTCCAACACTATTTTTACCAATTTTTTCGAAATTTAAAAGCATGTTCAATTCCATTATCTTTCCTGATACATGACGTCAACGCATGTTCAATACATTTTAATACACGACTTCCAAGTAAAATAGGTCTAACGACTTCGAAGCATGTTTTCAAACTTACTTTTTAACTATTATGAACGCATTACATTTCACAGTCACTTAACGAAATCTTCTAATACTATGTTACATATCATATCAAATCATAATTTTTTTGTTGACGGGGGGGAGATCTTAGAAAGATACCCGGCTGCTTTGGGGAGCAACCGGGTTATGTGAGGTTGCTCACTAAAACCCCCTCGGTGGCCAGCCTCTGTGCTTGACAGGGGGCACCAGGGTCTCTGACGAACTCACACTGGTGCCCCCTTAATTATCACGTTGCCTGAGGCACCATTCGCAGGACGTTGGTCCTTTTCCGGCCCCTACAACGACACGGGCCACACCGCGCCGTTGTCTTCCCTGGGCTCGTTCGAGAAGGTAGCCAGATCCCCAAATCTGACCACCCACGAGCCCAAAGGCCCCTTTTAGTCGGCTCTTACGACAGGCAGGGGATACCGAAGCCGCATCTAAGACCCTCACCTAAGAAAAGCATTATTTTTAAACGTAATCAAATGACACAAATTATTTTTACTTTAAATTCATTCTAAAACATGTCACCAGGAGTTTCTTAACATGTTTTTATTCATACAATAGGCCCAAGTTTGAAGGCTTTTTAAGACAGATCTAAATTTTCTAAAATTATTGGCATCCTTGTCTAATGGCTTGCAATGATAAAGACAGATATATTTTTAGTTAGTTTAGATCTGTCTTAAAATGCCTTCAAACTTGGGCCCATTACGTTACGATGGCACTCTGACTGACACCATACAGCTTTTTGCATTTTTATAGAACTAAAACACCATCAACAGTTCGATAACATATTTTTATTCATACGAAACTATGGCACTCTGAAAAGACACCATAAAATTTTTTGCATTTTTATAGTAGGTAGAACCGTCGATTCCACTGCACGAATGCTACTCACGTGGCTGGAATCGAATTCATACTTAACCGTTAGTGCTCGGTGGGTACATATATTTTAGTATCCTTTTTATTACCCCTATACCTAGTCAGATTCACTCACATCACGTACATGACTATAACACAGTCATAAATCACGATATAGCAGCACACATCTGCGCAATAAGTATTGACTCTTATTCCAATTGTAGAGAGCTCATCCACCGAACAGCTAAAACAATACAAGAGTTGGGTTAGTAGCGAACGATGGAATGAGCTAAAGAAAATCGCTGATGTGGCCATGAAGGAACGAAAAGTGTTCATGATAAAAGGTGGAGGGTTTCCCGCCATAAGGAGGGCACTTTTGGATAGGGGATGGATTGAGAAATACGAGTCGCATAAGGTAAGGTAAATAACAAGGAAATACAAACTCACACGAACATGTAGGTATTTAGGTACTGCAGACTATAATACCTAATAGGTAAGTACATGTATTGTATAATCCCGTGGAATATTTTGAAGGTTCGTCACCCGCCACCAAATATAGACCCCAAGAAAGCCACCGGCAAGGAGCTATCGAGGGTCGAAAGGATGATCCTGTACAAATTCATGGAACAACATTCGGTGGACTTCCTCTGGACCACGAAACGCGACAAATACGATTGGCTGCTTAGCAATAAAGACGTTCTTATAAGCAGGTAACATAATGGTCTTTAATTTTTTGTCCATTCCATACCAAAATAGATGAAAGTAATCATCATCATAATCATTATCTAATTAATAAAATTGGGAAATATTTTTGTGTCTGTTCATAAGTCATTACTTTCTTATTCTTATTCGGAATAATATTAAGTCAATACTTTATATAAATTAAAAGGAGAGTCTGATCTTCAAGAAAGAGGTAGGATACATTAGTAAGATAGGCATTTCTTCCTTTCTTCCAAAAATACAATAGGTTTGGCTAAAAATTGTTTGTGAAATACCACAAAATCTGATAGCACTATTTCATCTATGGCAATATAAATTGTGAAGACATTTTTTCTCAAGATTTTCCAGATCGATATTCACAACAAAAGAAGGACTGACCACAGCTCTAACCCAAATGCACTGGTACACTGAGCCCGGGTTATCTGTGACCAAGTTCCCGAGGAGCTACAACATTCATAACTCAGACAGCCTCGAAGAATTCATCGACGACTTCAGAATAACTGCCTGTATTAGTGTCCTCAAGTGGCTAACGACCACATTATTCAAAACCAGTGAACAATACCTAGTAATGCACAACGGAAAAGTCCCATTTTCAGCTATAGAATTCGCTGTGTCTAGGCTTAATGAGTACGTACAGTTCTTCACGCATAAGGATATCGACGGCATAGATGACCAAACTCACATCTGGGAACACGAGTGGGACCAATTTTTGACTCACCATTATTTATTGGTGCATGAGAAGGCCAAGTTTCTTGAGGACAAAAATTACAATATTCGGTATGTAAAACGCATAATTATAATGTTTTAACAATCGCGTGAGAGCGTAGCTGTTAAATAACTGTCAAACTACAAACTACTACAGGGTCTTATCAAATTTTTCAAACATTTACTTGTACAAAGCAGTTCCCTTACTCCAGTCCAGATATGTTTCCATAGGTGGCTTTGAACAACCCCAACAACTTTACGAGTATCTTACTGAGTCAGTTTTGTCTCTGAAAGGGTTTCGGGATAGTTCTAAAAATGTAACTATGTCGGTTTTGTCACTAGTCATCCCTCGACCCTTGAATTATTTTTCCTCCTGATCAAATAATTATTTGAGCTGACCATATTCATGACTGAAACATTATTATTATGTTGACCAAATCATTTTGATATTGGCTTTTCCTACTGACTGCATATATTTTAAAGCCAACCAAAGATATATTAAATTCACTAAGAATAACATACTTAAGAGGGTCAACATGCATACAGGCATTTATTCCTTGAGTGTCACAGGTGATGCGTTAATGTTGATGAAATCATATCTGTGTGGTAGAACCCAAAATGTTGACATAAATGGGGTTCGATCGGAGTCGGCTCACGTTTCAATCGGGGTCCCTCAGGGTTCAATTCTTGGCCCATTCCTCTTTCTAGTCTATATCAATGACCTGCCTTTCTTAGCGCGTAAGCATTGTGAAATTATTTTGTTTGCCGACGATACATCTCTATTATTTAGAATCAATAGGAAAAACTACGATATATCCAAAATCAATTTGTCGCTTAGTTTAATTAATAGGTGGTTTAGCGTCAATAACTTAATGCTAAATGCCAAGAAAACGAAAGCTATTAAATTCACATTGACTAATAATCCTTCCTTGCCTAGTATAGTTATTGACGGCGATCAACTTACTTTGTCGAAGGATGCTAAGTTTCTTGGCCTTATCGTTGACAGCAAACTTCAATGGGGAGCACATATCAAGGAACTGTCTAACAAATTGAGTTCCGCAGCATTTGCAGTGCGGAAAATAAGAGAACTATCAGACATTAAAACTGCAAGAATTGTTTATTTCAGTTACTTCCACTCTGTTATGTCGTATGGATTATTGCTTTGGGGTAATGCAGCAGACGTAAATAGCATCTTTATTTTACAAAAACGCGCTGTTAGGGCTATTTATAGGCTAGGTTATAGAGAATCTCTTAGACAAGTTTTTGCGCAGGTGAAAATTTTAACGTTACCATGTTTGTATATTTTCTTGAACATTATGTATGTGCGTAAAAATATTCATAAATATCACAAACGAAGTCAATATACTAGCATAACAAGGAACAAGTTTAAACTTGTTCTACCTAAAATTAGATTAGCCAAAACTGGCAACTCTTTTGTAATGAACGGCGTACTATTTTATAACTTGTTGCCTGTTACTCTAGTAAATAAGAAAGACACAGATTTTCAAAGAATTTTAAAAGACTTTTTAATTGAAAAGGCTTACTACAAAATTGAAGACTTCATCTGTGATAAAGTCTCTTTACGTAAATTGTATTTAGACTGTAATAATAATACTTGACTGATTATACCTACTATTGTAGTTATTTTATACATTGATATTTTGACATTGCAATTATTTTATATAATTTTTGACATTCTAATAATATTATTTTCTTTGACATTTAATTTATTGTGTACTAATTTATTCGTAAAAATTGTATTTGACATTCATAAGTGTACATTGATGTACCCATATTTGAATAAATTATTTTGAATTTGAATTTGAATTTGAGTAGGTACCTCAAGGACTAGAATAGAACTGAAGTTGAGTTTGCGTAAGAAATAAAAGCCATTTGCGGGACTAGTTTTAATAGACGTGCTCAAAGAATTGTGTTTGTAACAGCAGTGATGGCAATGTTTACGAGCAACCACAAACATACAAACAACACTCCTGTAATCAGATCACTCGATGTCGCTAAACAATAACGTTGCATCATCGTTATGTGGGCATTCGGTGTATTGTTTCTGAAATAAGTATGTGCTATTGTGAAACGAACAATGATAACATCCAGTGTACGATTTCATTTAATATTAAAATGTGGATAGTTGAATAGATAATGTTCAAACAAGAGGAAATAACTAAAATTTTGCTGGGTCTCTGTAAATTTTTGTTCACAATGGTGACTTTGAGAGAGACGTAAAACCATCATGTTTATATGCTTTATATAGTCTAAAATTAATTGCGAAGTTCGGTTAGAGCAAACCGAACTCGTCACAAAGAAGAAATTAGCACAATAATCTTAGTTGGATACGTTAAAAAAGAAAACGAAAAATACTATCTGTAGATACATAGATACATACATAGATGTCTATACGCGTACTATAGATACATTGAAACGAGTTAACTAACACATGTTTAACTTTTATTCTGCAGGAAGTAAATCACAGTACCCTGGTTACACCATAACACGAATGAAAATCGCTAAACTTTTAACACTTTTTCAGGCAGCTAGAGCGAAAAGCAGCCAAAGTCTTGGCAACAATGGCAAGATTCTGGCCTCAAATGGAGATAGACGGGGTCATGAACATTTGGATCGTGAAGCCAGGCAACAAGTGCCGGGGCCGCGGCATACAGCTCATGAATAACATCAAAGACATCATCGGCTTGATTAACGTACCCTTTTGCAAGACTCGCTATGTCGTACAAAAATATATTGGTTGGTGATTTTGATTCCAGTACATTTTTATTTGTTTGGTTAAATGTAGCCTTATACAAATCTTTTTTCCTCTTTGATTAGTAGCTCGTAGCTTTCCCTCTACTTAAAGTTTTTTTCAACTCTTAGATTTGACCGCTATCTCGCCTGATGGTACCTAAGCAATGGCGTGGTCACGGAGCACGCTTACCTAGAAGAAACCGATTTATTCGCGCCTTGGAGACGCCCAGTTTATATCTATTTAGAAACACCTACTCGGTCAAATATCGCGGAAAAAAGAGACAAAGCACACAGTTCTAATATTACAGTACAGACCTCTAGGACGTTCCTGTTTTAATCGTAAATTCTAAGATTCGCTAATGAATTTTTATTCGAATGTTCACAGAAAGTCCTCTGGTTATATACGACACTAAATTTGATATTCGACAATGGTTTCTAATAACAAATAGCCAACCTTTGACCATATGGGTATACAAGTACGTACTTACGTAGTTAATATATTATGTAATTAATGTATCTGTAGGTACATTAATTCGTTTATTTTTTCGAGAGTCGAACCTAGACCAGAGTAGTGCTGGACTGAAGCAGATGTCACAGGAAAAAAGAGGCCTATAACCGGCAATGAGATGAAGATGGCTGTGGATGATGATGATGATGATGATGATTATTCGACCATAGAACCTTATAGTGCGTTTAAAAGCTGAGTAGTTACTGGTGTCATAGTTATTAGAGCGTTTGAAAACTCCTGATGATATTTTAAATCTGGCTCCTAAACTAACACTTATGTATTTTCCAGGGATAGTTATCTAAGATTTAGCTCTCAAATCTTCAGTTTATCAAATTACCACGAGTCCGTTCATCTTACAAATAACGCTGTGCAGACCAAATATAAAAACTTCGTGGAGAGAAATAAGGCTCTACCCGATGAGAATATGTGGGACTGTCACACATTCAAGACTTATCTAAGGTAAGCGGATGGACTTCCACTTTAAATTACGCTCTCTACAAAAACCCACGTACGAACGGAAAAACATGAAATTCTATGCAAGGCAAGCATGACATTTTCTTCGGAAAAGAACGCCCAAATACTACTCTGTTCTATTTATTTATGTATTCAATTTTGATTATGATACAAATTACGAGTACAATACATTTAAGTAACTGAAAAATAAAACACTAGTGAGTTCCCAATTTGAAGACCCAAGTTTTTTAACATGAATAAGGGTGCTTGTTAAAAATAAAAAACTTCTATAAAACTTGCATAACTTATGTGTTTAATGTTACCTAGTTACCTACTAACTGATATTGAAATAAATATAGCGACTTTTTAAAATTAACAAAAACTTGTAATTCAAGGCAGATAGGGAAGTACGAGATGTGGGAGTCAAAAATCTATCCAGGCATGAAGCAGTGCCTGATCGGGGCAATGCTCGCCTGCCAGGACTCAATGGACAAGCGGCAAAACAGCTTCGAGCTATATGGAGCTGACTTCATGCTCACTGATGACTTCACTCCGTGGCTGATCGAGATCAATTCTAGCCCGGATTTGGCCCCCACCACGTCTGTCACTGCAAGATTGTGCCCGCAGTGTCTTGAAGATGTTATAAAAGGTAAACACTTCGTCATATAAGTATACAAGTTACTTTTAAGTTTACTTTATTTATTTAATTTATTTAATTTTTAGAAAATACTCTACTTCAAGAAACTAACTTTCGATGAAAACAATTGTGGAGATAAAAACTAAGCTTTGTTTCAGTGGTCCTCGATCGCCGCAGCAGTCTGGATGCAGACACTGGAACGTTTGAGCTGGCCTACAGACAAGTCATACCCAAAGCTCCGGCGTACCTCGGGCTCTCTCTTTGTCTCAACGGAAAACGCATGTTAAAAAAATCCAAAGAAAGAAAACACGAAGTCAGAAGCGTCACCCCAATCGCACCCCGCGTGCCTTCTGGGGACCACATCCCCGAAAAAGAACAAGCAGTACCTCCCGAATACAACGGCCCCATCATCACTGACTTCTTAACTTGGTTAAATCCTTATGACGTTATTCCCACCAATAGGGATGGAATCCTGCTGGCCCCGAAGGACTCTCTCACGGTACGACAAGCGGTCACTGTAGTCAAATCTGGTCTCACCCTTAAAAACGCGAAGAAACGTAAATCATCCGCACACTCTTTTAGGACACACCGAGGAAGACGAGAAAAAAACGCCGACTCTAAACGTCGTGTTGTCCGGCATTCCTGTTGTCAACCGGAAGAAAACAAGACCGAGAACACTGGTAAATACCGGACGGAGTCCGCGAGTAAAGTGGACAAGCCCAAGAGAGTCGATAGATCGGTGGGAAATAAGCGGTGCTACATCGACCCAGACGAATGGGAACGCGAAACGGCTAGTATTCTCCGCTCCACCATATCCGTTCAGAACAAAGTAGCTAATAGATCCGAGACCGTCATACCAATCAGACATACAAAATCTAGTCTCGCTAGTACCACCCGTAGATCATCCTTAGTTCCACTCAGCTCGAGGAAGAGCGTCGATGAAATGGATCCCATAAAGAAACTCAGTGCCATAGGTAGAAGTATTTGCAAACTTCGTGAGGAAAATCGAGCTAAGCAGAAAACTATAACATTCTCGAAGAGTTGCACCTCCATCTATGCTCCGTATCGCGTTGTTATAACGCCACTGAACGATGAACCTACGTCTACAAAGATAAAGAAATGATAAGTAGAATCGATTAAATCTAAAGATCTTTTTGTCTTACCTGCTGTCTAGCATTTAACTTTGACATATCGGCCATATAATTACGCCTCCGTATTTTGTGAATGTGCAGAACCTTTATTGAAACAATATCATATAAGAATAAGAAATATCATTTTATAAGTCTATTTTGTTATACATTTTCACATCTTCATACAGAAATGCATTCTAAATAGCTTAGACATTTTCAAGCATTCTAGTCAAATTATAGCCATTCCCATGTATTTATAAATGAAATCATTGTCTATATCTTTGATCTTTGCTAGTTATAAAAACGTTTGTGATTTTGTGAATAATTAAAAATATCTGTTTTATAGATAAAAATATTCTATCTTGCATTGTTGATGTTTGAAATTTACTATTTTCGCATCTGTTGGCATCTTAAAATTTTATAAAATATACTCTATAAATTATTAAAAGTGTATTTCTTTTTAACACGCTTTTATTAGCTTCACCTGTATGTTTGTATGTTTGTATGTTTGTATGTTTGTATGTTTGTATGTAACCGACTCCTTTGAGCGCGTTTTTGACCCACTTTAAACGGTCAGATTTCTTTCAAACTTTGTAGATATATCGAGGACCGATGACAATACACTAAACAAATCGTGTTTTTTAGTTTTTTTAACTATTAATTTTTTTAACACGCTTTTTCTATAAAGTTTCTTTAACTTTTAAGACCGTTTAATTTACAAATGGTAATTTCGTCATTCGTGTCAGAGAACAGAGTGGCGCAGTGGAAGCGTGCTGGGCTCATAACCCAGAGGTCCCTGGATCGAAACCACGCGCTAGAAATCTTTTTGCTCAATATTTTTTGTTACGCATCAATTTTATTTTATGAGGTCTGAGGATCGAAACCACGCGGCTACAAATCTTTTTGCTCAATATTTTTTGTTACGCATCAATTTTATTTTTAATTTGCTTGAGCAGACGGCCAAAATCGGATAACACCAACACATTTGTACATATTAAGGATGGTTAATAGTTAGCAAATCGAACTAAAAAGCGAAAAATAAATAATAGTTAAAAAAAAAACTAAAAAAAACACGCTTTTTATAAAAAACCGAACTAAAAAAATAGAAAATAAAATTTTATAAATTTAAATTAAGAATAGGGTTGAAAATTTCAATAAATATAAATTAATAATAGTGTAAATAAATAAATATATGTATTTTATTTTTAAAAAAGCGTGGGGTGCTTTCTGAGATATTATCAAAATGCTAATCACTCTACTCATGTCTGTCAATACAAAATGTATCTACAAAATATATAATATCTATTGACCCATGCACCCCACGCTTTTTAAAAATAAAATACATATATTTATTTATTTACACTATTATTTATTTATATTTATTGAAATTTTCAACCCTATTCTTAATTTAAATTTATAAAATTTTATTTTCTATTTTTTTAGTTCGGTTTTTTATAAAAAGCGTGTTTTTTTTAGTTTTTTTTTTAACTATTATTTTTCAGATAATATCCCGAACTATTGATGAACTTGAAATTTGAAACCCTTCCCTACCCTAAACTGGTCCTGACCAAAGTCTGGCCTAAATACCTACCTGCATTTATAACTGCTTTTTTTTTCTTTTTGACAAATACATAGATTGTCGTTACCACAGATCTCTTACTTAGATTTATAACGAGCGTGGCCGGCTATGTTAATTTTACTTTAACAGCGTCTAAACCGTATATGTGTCTCAATTACCACATTTACAACACGACGTTTCTGTTGAAAAAATTTCGTGCAACTGTCGGACTAAATTTAGACATCCGAAAACGAGTACACCAATACTAATTTTGTATTTAATATTGTAACATAACATGTATTTTTTTAGTATAAAATAATATCTCAATTAAATCAAGAGATACTTTTAAACGTTTTTTCTGATGTTATTTTCATATTTTGACGACCTGTTTGGCTCAACGGTAGTATATTCTTATAAGCCTTATAACCTAGGCTCCAGGTTCGATTCCCGGCCGGCCAGATGTTTGAATGATGAATTTCGATATCTGTACTTAGTCTTTGTGTGTGTCCCATGGCATCCCTGACACAGGATACCTTAGTGGGGACTATGATTGTGAAACGCTATTTAATTATTTTTTACGAGCTGCTCCCCGTGATCCTGCAGGTTTTTCCGGGATAAAAGTATCGTATGATTTAAATACCACCCATCCATGAATACCAAGTTTAGTAGGTATAATTGAAATCCGTTTAAGTAGTTTAAGTGTGATGTGGTAACAAAGGAAAAAGGGACGGACTGATTGTCCTTGTCTAGTTTTATTAGTTTTTATTTTATTTTTACTAATGACGTAATCTTTTTATAACTTAGTTTCATTTTTTTTTACAATAAACTGACACAAAACAACAACAAACAATTTATATAAAAAAACTATCCTACCGCCGCCGCCGGTCTTTAGGTTACTGTGTTTAGGTTTAAGCTACCGGTGTTTAGGGTTGCAGAGAGACGAACTTCCGGACGATGTGTGCCGTGTCAAAGACCACTGCCTTCTGCGTTTTACCCTTGAGCCAACCGTCTAACGAGTGCCTTTTGAGATATTGGTCCAAGCTCTTCGCTACCAGGACCTAATTTCCAGGTAAAGAACTATTTCTCAGCATTTTTTTCGAGGAATCGTGCAGTTAGCATTATCTAGCATAATGTCAAATTTCACCTTTTATAGTTCATGAGATAGTTGGCTGTGACATACAAACAGACAGACACACGAGTCTCACCTTTAGGGTTCGTCCCTGAAATCGGTTCAGAACCCTAAAAAATGTCTCGATATCCGGGTTGGCCCCATAGTAAAAGTTGTTCATAATGATGAGTAAGTACCTACTATCAACCCTTAGCGTATTAGCTATTTAGCCCTAAACCAATGTTCTGTGCCTAAACGCGATGTATGTAGTCATATCGAGATTTAGTCTCGAAGCGATTTAGAGTCATACCACCTATTTAGTCATATCAAGATCACAAGATGTAATCGTAAAGCTTCTGACTTTGTGGCTACAAATACATACTTGCCGTTCGCTAGATGCAAACAACCGGAAATTATATATACCTGAGTGATTCTCCGGGAGACGGTGGCGGTATGCTCGACCAATGTCGACCGTACCGTCCTTCAGGATATCTAGGTAGCAAAGCAACCTCCATAAGAGGAGCCTTGGGCGGTAGAGCCGGGGAGGTCAATTGTCCGGCAAGTGTAGCCCCAGACCAAAAATAGGTCAAAAAAATATATAGTTTAAAAAACTAAAAAACACGCATTGTCATCGGTCTTTAACAGGTAGGTATGCAAAGTTTGAATTAAATCTGATCGTTCAAAGTAGGGCAAAATCGAGCTCAAAGGAGTCGGTTACATACATACATACATACGTAGGTACAGCTGAAACTAATAAAAGCGTGTTAAAAAGGGTATAAGCTACCTCTATACCACATCCAAATCCGTTCAGCAGTTTTTGTGTGATGTGAGTGTCATACATATCAGTGAAGCCATAGTTCCGGCACAGTACCGGCACAGTGCGAAATATTCTCTATGAACGCATCCCCACTTGTCAGTGTCAGTGACGACACAGTGCTCTCAATGCGTTCATAGAGAATGTATGAAAGAATATTTCGCACTGTGCCGGTACTGTGTCGGAACTGTGGCTTCACTGATATGTGTGAATCGACCTTAATTCTACGCCCCTCCTTGGCCATGTTGTTCTTTTGAAATATGTTTTGAATGTTCTTTTGAAGTCATGCTTGTCAATTTGGTTTGACAAGACCAACTTGCACTTGAAATGTTTTAAAATTAAATTAAAATTGTACCTATATAATGGAAAAACATCGAAAACAACGCTAAAAATCTTATGACTAAGTTGAGTGGTTATAGGATTAAAATCTAAAAACATGTAGGTATGTACAGATACATAAAAATGTTGTAGAATCGTTCCATCATAATTTCCCTTATCCATGCCGTGTAAATAAAAATACCTAGGTATCAGATGAATAAATAAACTGAAGCAACAATGCCAAATAAGCGATCTAGCAAAATAAAACGGGTAAGTGTAACCTACAGATTCTACGGCTGTGCCTTCGCTTGACTTGGCGAATTTGATTTCCTAAGGGCACTTCCGTACCCCCAGATTGTAATTATGTTTGTGTTCAATCAATTACCTAATAAAATATAAATGAACAAATTCTTGTTCATCTTTCCAGACTCAGGTCTTCAGTTCACGCTCACAAATCCTTTTAAAAGAAGATACTGTAACAAGCGCTGAAGTTATTGAGGAAAAAGAGCTCGCTTCACCATGCAAAGTAGAACGCATTTAACTTAATAAAATAACTAAGTGGATATATGGCACTAAAAGAATAATATTTATGTATATTTTAATTATTAAATTTAATGTATATATCCTAATATACCTATGCAGTATGCGAGCTTATGATAAAGTTCATCTAAATCATTTTCAGAAATCAGTTGGTTTCAACAAAAATCATATCGTGTTGAAAAGTTTGACTCCGCTTGAAAGATTATATCTTATGACAACTTCAAGAACTTCACACTATAATGCATCTGTTAGATCTTCCAAATGTTGCAGACAAGACAGCGGCAACGGAAAATCAAATAATGTATGAAAACTTACACTACATATCCTATCATCATTTTTCACTCCTTCTTTCATCCCACTGCTAGTTATAGGCCCATCTCTTAGTGCCATTTGTCAATTACGTCGCCTTACGTCAATTAGGCCGAACTTAGGCCTGGTATTCACCAAAGCGGAGATGAGAGAAGACGAGAAGAGATGTCTTCTGAATAACCAATCAGATTTCGTTATTTCCACATCCGCCACGCATCTCCTGTCCGCTTCGTTGGAAATAACCTGCCCGCTTTGCAGCACATCTCCTCTCGTCCTCTCGTCTTCGCTGTGCAACTTTGACAATATCGTCAACTTTTTTCGCTGCCGGATGACCAACGCTCTGTATACCTTGCCACAGCCACCACTACGTTATTGCCTTACACTGCATTTTCATGTCATATCATACGATTAAACTAATTATAATTACTGATTCATAATTGTAACTCCAGGTCATATTCTTATTTCAGAAACCAAAACAGAAATACTGCGACAACGGTGGAGTAAAACGATTATATTCGCCTTTCAATAGATTTTCAAATCAAAAGGCAGGTCAACCCGGTCCGAAAATGGTTCCTTATCAAAGCCAGTACTCACACGTAGGCTTATCGCCTCGAGAAAAGAGCTACTTAATTTGTAGTTGCCAGTCAAGATCTAACAGATACCATATATTAAAAACCTTAGCTTCAGATGCTATAAAAAACAACAAAATATTCACAATTAATGGTTACTGCAACACCGTTCGGAAAGCATTACTAGAACGTGGATGGGTCGAAAAAATCCCAGCTAATAAAATGAATCTATCTAAAATAAGAAACGGGACATTTTCTAAGCAGGATGACATTCATAATGAACTTGAAAGACTGCTGCTATCTAACTTTGTTGAGAAATGTCCTCCTAGTTTTATTTGGAAAACAAAAGGAGATGGTACCGATACTACTACTACAATTGACATGAGTTTAGACAGCACAGCCGTAGTTAACAGATTAAAAGTTGACGCCATGTGGACTTCTAAACAAGGCTTATGTTCATCCATGAAACGAAACTACTGGTTTTACATAGAGAATGTTGCCGAAGTCAACGGTCCTCGTACATACAACAGCTTTAACGATGGCGAGAAACAAGGATTTCTTAAAGACTTTCAAATCACTGCTTGCACAAGTTTGCTGAAATGGATCCTTTCGATGGTCGCCAATGAGCGCCCGATATTTGTGGAAACGGGAAATATATCCATGAACGTGATGGTATTTGCTCTAAATCGATGTAAAGAGTACTTATTTAGTAAACAAAACAAAGACATAGATCGAACAGTTAGTAAAGCAAGCAATGGCCAGTGGATCACATTCATGAAAAGATACGATAGCATTATAGCAAAGAAGGATGTTTTTGTGTCTGACAAGAACAACAAACTGCCTCTTTACATGAACTATGCAAAGTTTTTGCTTAAAGAGATCCACAAATATAGACCACAATTAAGATGCGAAGGTTGCCATAATATCTGGATCATTAAGCCGGGCCACTGTTCTAGGGGCAGAGGTATACGAATAGCTTCTAAGTTAGCGATGATCACGAACTTGTTAAATAGGGCCAATGCCAAATATGTCATCCAGAAATACATCGGTGAGTAATATTAAAATTTGAGAACTAAACTATCATACATTAAGTTGTATTAGAGGCCCTAAATTTACGCTGTTTTTCAGAGGAACCACTGCTAATTTACGAGACTAAATTCGACATCCGACAATATTATTTGGTAACCAGCACGTATCCTTTAGTGATATGGATGTATAAAGATTGCTATTTGAAATTCAGTTCGCAAAAATACAATCTCAACAGTTTTCACGAATCCATCCATTTAACCAACAATGCGGTGCAGAAAAAATATAAAAATTGCGTCAAAAGACACCCAGATCTCCCGCAAAACAACATGTGGGACTCTGATAAATATAAGCAGTACTTAAATATGATTGGAAAGGAACGCGTTTGGGACAATATTATTTATCCTGGAATGAAAAAGTCTATAATAGGTATCATGCTAAGCTGTCAAGATTTTTTATCAGTCTCCAAGAATCGTTTTGAATTGTACGGTTGTGACTTCATCCTTGATAAAGGATACGAGCCATGGTTGATAGAAATTAATTCCGGTCCAGATCTCAACCCCACTACTCACGTCACTGCGAAAATTTGTCCTGCAGTTCTTTTGGACATTGTAAAAGGTTAGCAACAGTACTTTTTAAGTTACGAGTAATTTAGATAAGTACCTATTACGATTTTAAACGTGTATTTATTTTTCTCGTAGTTGTCATTGACTACGCCCATAATTCAAAAGCATCAACTGGCAAATTCGAATGTATCTATCGTCAACCAATGACACTGCCAAGATACGGAGCTGCATTAGACTTGGTGGTCCAAGGCTATGCTCTCCGCCCCGAGTACTTCTACAAAGGGAAAATAGGGATCAATGAATTTTATAACCACTCTGACTTAGTGGAAGAAACGGACATAAAAAACATACTTTGCAAATTGAAGCGCGAATTCGAAACTGACATCATGGTGGAGCCAGATGATGATACGTACGAAGTAACGAAAGATGCTTCCGGTCAGAATACTGAATCTGAATACGAATTGAGTGTGGCTGCTTCGACTGTCAATGCACAAATAGACGAGCTCATGGACAGGATCCCTTCAAAACACTCCAGCAGTACTAAATCAATTTCCAAACTTAAAATAGCGATTGAATCAGCAGGCCTACTTTCGGCATCTCCATCATATCTCACTAAAAGTGAAACTGATTTCAACTCTTTGCTGGTGAAATCTGAAAGCCATTTTAAATCTGCAGACGACGTTAGCGTTAAGCAATTTTTCAAATTTTGCAAGCTGGAAGATGGGCCAGGTAGAATAGGACGTGCATCTTTGAAAAAAGCAGTTAAACTTTCGTCGAAAGCAATAAGCCCATCTTGTAAGTGTCCGATGTATGAGGAATTTATAGAGGCCACATCAAAAATAGTATCTTTTATCAATAAAAAGGAAAAAGAGGATATTGAAGATTTAAAGAAGTTCTCGAAGTAGAGTGATATGAAGTCGTCAAAATAATGTAATGCTAGGTAATAAAAAAATTACATTTGAATTGACTTCATCAGATGACTACTTTCTTACTACCTAATTCCTAACCCCATCGCAACCGTCAGGAACCTCAGGCAACGATGATTTTATGTACCTACCCATCTAATATCTGCAAAATAGTCGGTAGATAGGTACTCATAGTACTCAACATTATAAACAACTTTTACTAGGGGACCAAACCGGAATTCGCGAAAAAAAAACTCCTGTTCCATAGAAAAATTACGACACTCGACAAAATGAATGGAACAGCTGGTTTTTCTTTCGCGTATTCCGGGTTGGACCCACGGAAAAAAGAAGTGATCTGACGACAGTGGAATCTGACGTGTACCAAACCATTATAACTGTAGGATTGCAAATCGAAGCAACTGACTCGGAAGCCATCACATAGCATTTTCTTTCTGATTTGACCCCTGCTACGAAATTTAGTTGCATTATAAGACTTCTTCATGATCATCATCAGCCCGTTATCGCCCGCTGCTGAGCATAGGCCTCTTGAATTAAAACTTATCTGAAGACAAATATTTCAGAGTAGGTAAGGTACCTGGTACCTAGTATTATTTATTAAACACTGATATGACTCAGTTGTTACTTAGTACAAAGCTACAAAAATGAAACCTTTTTTTTCCATCATCTGTTTCCGTTTTTTTTTTTATATAGATTTTCCGGTAGTTTTTGTTTTACCTACGTTTTACTAGCGACATCTAGTGGCAACAGTGAACAACATCGGAGGATGGTGAAGTTCCGCCTTTAGAGTGATTGCTTCGTTTAATATTTTTTGTCTGCGAAATTGCAAGCAAACGCAAGCAAGCAACGCGAAATGAAAAAATGGCGTCACAAAATCTGTCAAACAAGAGGTCACGATTTGTGAATGTGCTCTAAAGAATTTTTGAAATATCAATAATTGTGCTAGTTTTTACTTCAGTGTTTATATCTTTACGATGGGCCGTTCAAGATCACGTAGTAAATCCCCTCGGCGGCATCACAAAAGCAATAAACATTCAAGAAAGAAGAGTCGGTCTAAGGATCGGTCTTCATCGCGAAGCAGAAACTCTAAACATGCCGAAAAGTCTAGGGAAAGAAGTTCTAAGTCCAGGTTAATAACAACTACAATTAATTATTCCTTATTACGAACTATTCGTATCGTTATCTTCCTAACAACCTAACAATTTGTCTGATTTTAGAAAAAGGTCTCATTCCATATCCACATTGAGCAGTAGTGAAGGATCATACGAGGGCAGTAGGATACACCGAAAGAAGTCTAAAGGCCGCAGCAAGATGGACGAAGTTGATAGGCTGGCTGAAATGGAAAGACAAAGACGTGTTAGAGAGGCCGAGCAGAAGGTAAGCAGACCACTAACCCTTCGGTTGAAAAAAGTGTTTACCTAAGCTATACATTTTATACCCTACCTGCCTGACCTGCCTTTGAAGGCATCGTCCTATCTGTCTTGTAAATAATAAATACCTGCTTGTAATGTAAGAAAAACTAATAATAATGTTTTTGCTCACAAGGTTGTCGAAGAAGAAGCAGCAAAAAGAATAGAACTGCTAGTAAAGAAGAGAGTAGAAGAAGAATTAGAAAAACGAAAGGATGAAATTGAGCAAGAAGTTGCAAAAAGAGTAGAAGAAGCTAAACGGAAGATGGAAAAAGAAATGATGGAAGAGTTGGAGAGGCAGAGGGAACAGCAAAGGCGTGAGGAGCAGGCCCGACAGGTAACTGCTTTGTTTCGTAGCCAGTCGTGTGCCAATGCAATCAGTGTTGTTGCATTGGTACATGACAAAAACCTAAGCGATAACAATGTACATTGTTGTCGCACCCAATAAAATCACACTGTAAAATTGAATGTTTTATACCAACATTTTAAACAAAAACTAATGAAAGTATTATTTCGATCATATCTGTTAAAGGTCCAGTCAGGTGTAGTTCGAGCTTACAGATGTTACTTGATAATGTTTTATAAACTGTCACTGAGGTGTCAGAAACTGGTCAATTTAAGTAACAGGTTAAGGCCATGTGACCCCAAAAAAACTCGGCTTTGTTCAATTAAATTAACCGGTTAATCCGAGTTACGGCACCATAAGTAGAGCAAATATACATCATCTCATTTAAACACAAGCATTTAAATTCAGTCATAATTGATGACTACAATTTTAAAAAGTTTGGTTGTAAACCGTTCTCTTGATTTAACCGGTTAATCCACAAACGCAACTAGACCTTTTTTGAACAAAATTAACCGGTATTTATTAACCGGTTCCAAACCCTGCATTCATTGAGACCCTCTGTAACTTCACCTCCATTCTGTAACATGTCATTTGCACCCGAGGCAGAGGTGCCGCTGCCTGTAACGTAAGATTGCCGTGACGGCGACCGGCTAGCGTTTTAAAACTGTTCGCTTGACTGTCCTCGGCAGTCACGTAGTCTATAAGTCAGGTCGGAAGACTGAACAAGCTCAAGATGCTGTAAGAATTTTATGGAGACGCTGCCAGAGGATCCAGATGTGAGAGCTGAAGGTATTCTTTAAACCTATTTTTTTGTATAACCACATAATCACCTTGTAATTAAAATGAGTTTTAAACTACTAGTAGCTTTGGAATAATTGTGTTGTGTTTTGTATTTTTGTCTCATTGAAATTTTGAACTTGATTGAAAAAGACAAAACTTGGCATGATTACTCTCAAGTTACTTTGTTAATAAGGGTGATTAAGTTAATTATGGCATACAAGTAACATTAAATGTTACTGTAGAATTCAATGCCAACAATGCTTTGCGCGGCATTTATATATGTGTTAAATCAGCAGGAAACTAGTCACATTCCAAATTAATTGGTATTTACATTATCCTGTACTTACCTACACAATTTAAAGTTAACGAACAAAATTACTGGCAATTACACACACATAAAGAGCTAGGAGATGATTATGAAGAGAACTTTTGAGAACAAAAGTTTGTTTAGTTGTGTATTTTTACGGTTTTATTTTATTACTTGTGTTGGTGGCTGGTTTTAGGACTGTATTAACATGTGGTTTTCATTATACAGGAGGCAGAATCACGTAAAAGGAAAGAGCTGGAGGAAATCATGGCTGAAAATAATAAAAAGATTGAGGAAGCCCAGCAAAAGCTGGTAAGTGGGAAACTTTAGATTCATCATCAATAATCATCATAAAACATCTTTGCTTATCAACAAGCGAGATGGTAGTCTGTCATTGATGAAGAAAAATTTGGAAATAATTTAAATGCAACTAAAGACAAGGAACTTGCTCGTCTCATGGTACTGTTGTTGCACTTGCCTGTAAGGCTTCAATGACACCCATATATTTGAAAGATCAGAATAATTTTTCAATCAATGTACTTCAACCCAGGCCAGTAATATTGGAGCTTAGAGCTTATCAACATGCACGGATGGTGACTGTTAAAATTTTCAGGCCGAGGAGCGTTTGGCGATGATCGAAGAACAAAGAAAAATGGATGAGGAAAGACAGAAAATGAAAAAGGAACAAGAAAAAAGGATAAAAGAGGAACAAAAGAAAATTCTTGGCAAAAACAACTCGAGGCCAAAATTATCTTTTTCCCTGAAGCCATTATAATGTGTAGTTATTAAAATATTCATTCAGCAGAATTTAAGCAATCATTACGGCAAATTACTAGTGGTTTTTGATAAATGGTGGGTTGTAATGTTACTTAGTTGTAATTTTCATAATATCTCCAATAGAATTAACAGATATACAAGTTACATTGTCTTGTTAATATTTGTACCTTCACATAGTGTTGAGATTGATTTGATAAAATTGCTATAGGAAATGTTGACGATGATAAGAAATTATCGAAATAATCCAACACTGCAAGATGCCTTATGTTTACTATTCACTAAGCTATATTTATCGATAGTTTTTGGTGCCAGACGTACAGTTGTCATTTTTTACATCATAATATATTTATTGGCTGTAAGAAAATTAAGTATCCACCCAAGGAAACAGGTATACAGGAAGGAAAGTGTATGCTATGCTAGTGTATGAAAAGGGCTCATAGTACTCATCATTATGAACAACTTTTACTATGGGACCAACTCGAAATTCGCGAAAAAAAAATCAGCTGTTCCATACATTTTGGTGTCATTGACATTTTTCTATGGAACAGCTGATTTTTTTTTCGCGAATTTCTGGTCCCATAGTAGAAGTTGTTCATAATGATGAGTACTATGAGCCCTTTTCGGCTTAGCATACCCTTTATGAATAACCCTATATATAAATAAAAAACATGCTAATAATAAATGTCTGAAAGAGGCATTATGTATTTCACGACTTAGAATTTTAAGCAACACCATTTTTATTTCGTTTTATATACATCCACGATTCCATGTAAATAGTCGTCGATATTTGTAAAATTTGATAAAACTTAGATGTAGAATATAAAGTAAGTACAGATAACATTGTTTTTTGAATGCATTGATTGTAAGCAGATCATGGATTTTATTTATTGAGTAATGGGGTATGTTTAATATTGGGGTAATGTGAACTCGATGTATGAAATAAGGGACCGGGGTCTGTACCGTGAGTTCTTAGCGCGAGACTGAACTGGATTGCCTTAGCTTTCGTCTCGCTCTGTCTGCCAGAGAAAAAGTGAAACAAAAGCCACTGCAATCCAAATCAGGCTATCGCTAAGAGCTTCACTTTGGCTGCGGCGCGTAATCACATGCGCTAGCCCCAGGCGGGGCTAATAGTCAAACGCTTTGATTTTTACACGCCTGGCGTGTGCAGCCGCACTCGCGTCGCGCAACGGAAAACACAGGGTGTGTGTTTCCCGCAGCCAAAGTGTTGGTCCGGGCTATCAGTAGGCTAAATATAGCCAAGTCGATTTACTATAGCAACGAAAAAGCACATACACCATTTCAAAATTAAAAAGTATTTAAAAATCAATCAGAACTAAGAGCTTGTACACAAAACTGCGGTGCAAAAATCTGCGAGCACGCACGACACGAATTTCTGCGATGCGATTTCTGCGGCAAAGAATTTCCTTGCCGCAGAAATCGCATCGCAGAAATTCGCGTCGCAAGTTTCTGCGTTGCGGCATCGCATCGCATCGCATCGCAGATTTGTGTACAAGCCCTGACACCTGCGCCCCGCGGTTTCACCCACTATCTTACAGAAACCGTTATTTTTCGGAATCAAAAGTAGCTTGTGTTCTCGTCAGTACGCCCGTCAAAATCGCCCCTGACAGGCGTAAATGGCGTACACTTCTATCGAATACTCGCTACGTATTTTTACGTCAAAGTTGTGCTAGGCGCCTATGCTATCTCAATACCAAATTTTACCAAAATTCAATTAGCCGTTTCTGCGTGATTGAGGAACAAACATACGAACTTTAACATTAGTAACATTAGGTTTAAAATCAAATTGTACTAGAACAAAAATGATACATTTTTAACCGACTTCAAGAAAGGAGGAGGTTATCAATTCGTCTGTGTTTTTTTTTTTTTTTTTTTGTTTGTTACCTCATAACTTTTGACTGGGTGAATCGATTGTGATGATTCTTTTTTTATTAGAAAGCTGACGCTTCCCATTTGGTCCCATTTCAATTTAGTCCAGTTCTGATAATGGTATCCATGAGAAAACCATATAAGTCTCAAATTTGCATTAAGTACGTGCGCGACAAATAGATGAATAACTCAATAGTCGGTCTTTTGAAGTCGGTTTTTGTTTTTTGTTTTGTAAAAATAATGTTCTTGTTACTTATTCTGTGCAAGGTTTGGGATCACATTACGCCAGATAATATGCTCATTCTGTGTCTAGTGCAATTAGATATGTATTTTTTTCTTAGATATAAATATAATTTAGTCGAATTACTTATAAGGCTATTCGCATATATTCTAAATATTCCGTACAGATTACAATCGCATTTTTGTTTACGGTAAGAACGCGATGGTATTACGTTTCTGTATGGAATCTTTATCGTATATCTGCAGGGTTATTCATAAAGGGTATGCTAAGCCGAAAAGTTCACATAGTACTCATCATTATGAACATCTTTTACTATGGGACCAACCCGAAATTCGCGAAAAAAAATCAGCTGTTCCATACATTTTGTCGAGTGTCATTGACATTTTTTTATAAAATAACTGATGTTTTTCGCGAATTTCAGGTTGGTCCCATAGTAAAAGTTTTTCATAATGATGAGTTCTATATGCCCTTTTCTGCTTAGCATACCCTTTATGAATAGCCCTGTATATGTGGTCACTGGTCAGCTTTAGATTTAATTCACAGCTAAAAAATGATACAATTTAAGTAAAAAACTAGTTTTAAGCTAGACAACGATGTCATTGCTCATTGGCGTTTTTGACAGATAGTTTTGAAATAGAAATATTTTTGAGCCCAAACTCGTTGACATAATTTATATGGTTGTTACAAATACATAATGAAAATAGCATAGATTTATATATATTATTTGTTCTAAATTCATGGTAATGATGAGTACTATGAGCCCTTTTCGACTTCGCATACCCTTTCTGTATAACCCTGTAGATTCTATGCGGCTTTATTGTTTAACTTTATTAGTTCAAGTTTAGTTCGGTTGGTTAGTTCTCAATGCTAGTTGAAATAAGACCACAGATTTTCGATATCCTAAACCTTCCCGGCTGAATAGAAAAATAACTTGTTTTTCCAACGATCAAAATATTTTAAATGCTAGACACAATTCTTCCTATTACATAATTATGCTAGATTTGATATAACAATTTACCTAAATGAAACCCTATGTATAAGTGTTAGTAACTAACTCAGTAAATAAGCGATAAATCCCACTTTGTCCAATATTTTCTAGTTTAAAATATACTTGTGATTGATGTACTCAAACCTGCTTTTTATACTATAGGCAAGATTATCTTTATCATAGCAACATACTCTCAAACTTTATTGCCTTAATTAGTGCTATGTTAACGTATCATTTGATATACTATTATAATAATTAGTCGCAGATTAAGTAGAAAGAAGATATAGTGCTGCCTTAAGTCCCAGGTGAAGCCAAAATAACTACCCTACTGCTAGGGTAGTTTTTTTGCGTCAACATGTGCTTGAAGCATATGTACATGGGCAGTAGGGTAGTTTTTTGGCTTCACCTGGATCTAAGGCAGCACTAAATCTGCTTTTTACTTGATCTGAGTAATTAGTAGTTATTTATAATTCAAACTCCGATCTACGAAAGAAATCAAGTTTTGAAATATAATATCAACTTTTTTACAGTCATATTTTATATTCTGGCTGCCATGGATGCATTTTTTTCAGCGTATTGCTTGTCACTGCAGGGCAAAGGCATCCTCATTTCCCTTTGTATATTAGATACATAAAATGAACGAGTTGTAGGACTACTGTTGCATATAAATACATAATTTACTGTAATTTTAAATATTTAAATAATAAGACTTAGAACTGACAGAAGAAATAAAATTCCTTTTATATGTAAACTCGCTGATTACAAGAATAATAAACTCTGCAGGCCTAGCCATGTTGCAATTCTATATTATGATGATCGCAAACGATAGAAAACTATTTAAGTCGATGTGTGGGAATGACATTTCTAGAATCTATTAAAGAAAATCAGAAATGTCATTCCTATATGTATTCTTAGTTTTCTATAGATTTGCAACTTGGCTTGGCCAGCTGGCACTGTGTGCATGAAATCATTATTTTAAGGTGAGAATTTGTATATCACATGATATGAGTTTTTGTAAAGTGGTTGGTTTCGTTGTATATTCAACATCTTGTCATCTCTTACTCCTACCCCCATTATCTATATTATTATTTCAATAAAATACCTTATTCATACGACTTTGTTTTTTATTTTTTGGATCGGGTTTTCAATTATTATAGACAGAGTGAAGATGAGATTTTAAAATGATGTTGGTCTTATTTTAAATGTCTTTCACTTAATAGATGGTTGGGTCAAGAAAACAAACATCAAAAATAGGGTACTCGGTATAAAAAACAGTGTTTAGTAAACACTGCCAGCATAATTAGGAGATTCCTGACTCGGCAGTCCTAACCACCTTCACCGGTCGATTAGAACCTGCTCTGCTGCCTACGGAACCCTTCAGCCTAGGTTTTGGTTTTGTAAGACAAGTGTATGTAACCTGCGGCCTACCCCATTAATTTAAAAATGTACCTATCAAATCTAAAATCTGTACAGACGTTTAGAAGGAGGTCAGTCATATATGATCCTCGTATAATTTATTTTTACATACACTCGAAAAATATGACCTTAATCCAGACAGACAAGGGAGTATATGGCCTGAATAGCTCTAATCAGCCCTTAGATACACTAAACAAAAAAAAGATTTGACAATCTTGACATTAACGTACATTCGAAAACGTAAACGTGCAAATATATTATCTTGCCAAAGACCCAAAGTACCATGTACAGCAACAGGGTTGCCAGACTGAGGGGTTTTCTCGCGATTTTGGGGAAAAATTTGGCTCTTGGAGAAATGTCATCGTTGGGGAAATTGACATTTGGCTTGGGAAATTTTGGGGCTTTTTATTTTTAAGATGTTTTTTCAAACATAGGTACTTTGGACGTAGTTTTGTCTATCTAACAAAAATAAAACAGTTTTTCATGTTCCACTCTCTTGGCAAAACAGGTTAAATTTTTGATGCAAACATTACCCCTTGCGTGAGAAAAATTAGCACCTTTTCATTTTAAGTTTTTAAGTCATTTTTTTGTTCAAAACTGTTTTGGGGGTTTTATCTTGCAAATAGTATTATTTTGGGAAAAAAATATTCGATATGGGGAAAAAGTTAAAAATTTGACCTGGCAGCCGTGGGCAACACTGCTCCGCAACTTGCTTGCTTTGCTTTGCTTGCGTGCGTGTCTGACGAAGTTTAATTAGGTACACAAAAAGAAAGTATCAATTATATTATGAAAGCATAATTTAGATATTAATTAAAAAGTATAATTATTCGATTAAAAAATGGGTGATTTTATAAAGGGTTTATTGTTATCAGTGCTATCGGAAAAATGTTACGATGAATATTTCGTCAATTTTAACTTATTGGATGGTAAATATACATTTCAATAAATTTGTTTTTATCAATACTTATAAAACTATCTTTATATTTCTAGTGACTCAAACGTGTTTTTTTTTCCAGCTCCATGTTTCAAATCTACGTTAAGCAAAGGTCTAGGAATCGGCATCATTGCGGGATCGATTTTGGTGAAAGTGCCTCAAATATTGAAGATATTCCGCAGTAAAAGTGCAAAAGGCATCAACATTTATGCCGTATATCTGGAGCTGTTTGCGATCACCGCAAACTTCACCTACAGTTATATTATGAGCTTCCCATTTAGGTAATGATTTATTCAATCTCTCCATTTCCCTCTAAATGTAAACTAAGCAATCATAAAGTGTGTTTTAAAACCTAATTACTACATATTATAACTTTTCAGTGCATGGGGAGAAGGGACATTTCTGGCGATTCAAACGGCTGCAATTGCTGCACTAGTGTTGCAGTATGGTGGAGCACCGGCCAAAGCCGTTGCATTTTTGTCTGTTTATGCTGGCATAGTATCCACTCTAGTCAGTGGTTATACTCCTATAGATGTTTTATGGACAATGCAAGCAATCAATGTGCCTATTATTCTTATAGCCAAGGTAATGAAATTGTTCCTCTATAATTCTGTATGATTGGTAATAATTTTATTTCAGTTTTTAATTCCTACAAATTATTTCATTGATAACATAGATTGTGAAGTCCAAAAGTTAAGAGATAACATTATTTACTCAAGTATCAGTCTATTTTACCAACTTCATTTTGCAGATAATAATATTCTTGCTATTCAGTAATTTTAATACCAAAAATCTAACACTAGATTTACCATTGACTTCAATAGTAACTATTAATTCCATTTGCAGTCAATTCAAGTGGTCACAAACTACAAAAATGGCAGTACTGGCCAGCTGTCAGCAATAACTCTTTTGCTGCTGTTTGGAGGCAGCATAGCCAGGATATTCACATCCATCCAAGAAACCGGAGACCTCATCATCATTGTCACTTACTGTGTATCAACGGTTGCCAATGGTGCCATTGTCTTCCAACTATTCTGGTACTGGAATGTGGATAAGACTGCCAAGAACAAAAACAAGAAAAAGAAGAAGAATTAAGTGTTCCTTAAAATTATAGGACATAAACTGTTGTACTTTTGTTATTAGAACAAATACAGTCAATTAATGATTTTTGTAATTGTTTGGTTTCATATAAAATATATTTATACTTGTACTTCTTCCAAAATGAGAAAAAATCTATCCCTAAGCACAGGTAAAAGTCCGAAGTAGGTAAACAAATACCTACACAAAAATATGAAGTTGCTATGTCAGTCGTCTCAGGAAGTAGGTACCTACAACTACATACATAGTATTCATGAATTACGATACCATCCATGAAGCTAAATTGATAAATTACTAAGGGGAATGACCTTTGCGTGAGACTTTCTGTAAGGAGAAACTGATTGTGTGGGTGTGGGCACAGAGAGATCACAACTCTAGCAACTACAGACGTCACGCCGCCGTTACCCTCTCAGTGGTCACAATAAAGTGTTATTGTTTATTATAATGTGCCATCCATTAGCCTCTACACTGTGCCGTTTACGGTATACTCCCAACGGCCACCACTAAAACAGGCCCCAGTGGTGGCCGTTAGATCAGTGCATTATTTTTTGTCCCAACGGCCATCAGTGGCGGACGTTGGGACATTCCAAATAATATTTGTCTCAACGGCCACCACTGAACTGCCACCACTGGGGGTCGTTAGGATTAGTATTATACATTGTGTCAACTGCCCCTACCATTGGTGGCAATTACAGTCAGACCGATCGACCTCGAATGTGTAGGTGGACCGTGTTACAAGCATTTTTATCAAGCTTGTTTAAAAATCATAATTACAATAATGAAAACTCTTTTCATTAAGATTACAGCTCAAATCGCGACACTATAAAACTAATATTTATTATTAATTCATTAGTCTATAGTACATAGTCGGGCCATTTTAATAGGTCACATTTGACGTCTGTCAGTTTTATCTTCAAAATCTTCATAGTGAAGTGACCTGCTTAAAAACATCGATAAAAGTGAATGAATCAATACGGACTTGAAACATAATATATGAATTTTAAAAATCATCAGACAAATCCCTGTCTTTGATCACTCCTCTGCATTTTTTTTTCTTTCTTGCAGTACACTCCCACACATCCACTTTTGAATTTACGCTTAATCGTATACTCGTGTCCTCCATGCAATAAAACTGTTCCACCGTTTCTTTGGATATAATTAAAAAATATATTTCCTGAAAAGGTACTTGCACAAGCTAAATCCGACATGGTTACTAACTAATGCACAACAATGAACAATACCACTGTCTTGTCAATGTCTCTCTTTACCTCGGTGAAATAAATCAAAGTAGACCGCAATCGTAGGATAGAAAAAGTTTATGACACCCTTCCGACTCGTCGCCATTTATGGTCGTTAGTTACTTATCTCCCATTCCGAGAATTGCTATTGTGATTATTGTTTTTCTATGCAAATAAATAGTAAAATGCAGTAGTTAGCAATCTGTTAAGTAGTTAATCTATCTTCTATCTTCTATATATATAAAAATGAAACCCGTTTTCCTTGGTCACGGCCTCACGCGTGAATGGCTGGACCGATTTCACTAATTCTTTTTTTGTTGTATTTGTTATTATTAGGAGAAGGTTCTTATGGAAAAAAATATTAAGAAAATCTCTCAGAAATATTGAAAAACCCTAAAACCAGCCCTTTTATTTTTCCCATACGTTTTCTAACTAAAACGAGCTTTATTGCTATTGTATAAAGTTCATATTGAATTGCAAGCACTCACTGTTGTTTAAGCAATGTAGGTATGTTTCTAACGTCCAAGAGTCAATTTGCACTTTATTACCTCTGTACAAAGTTCAAATTCAATCATATCTATCAAAACAGTGTGCGTTTTAAACTGATAATTTTTACTATAAATTGACAAGTTAGCATCAACAAACTACGGTTGCTATAGTTACGCAATAGCATGAGAATAGAGGTTATAACAAAGAGTTCCTATAATTATTCTCAACACCTTTGGTCACGCCATCACGCGTGAACGACTGGACCGATTTCAATTTACTCTACGTTTATCCCAAAGTCTACCCGTGCGAAGCCGGGACGGGCCGCTAGTTATAGATACATTTGCTATAGTTAGAATACATTGACAAAATACTGAAAATAAATATTATTTGGAATGTTCCAACGTCCGCCACTGATGGCCGTTGGGACAAAAAATAATGCACTGATCTAACGCCCTCCGATACAGTAGTTCAACTGGAGTAGTTCAACTAGTATACCATATCGATGTTAATTTTCTAGCATATCAATATGTCTACTTGAAAATAGATACTTAACCTTCTTAGTAGATATTGAATAATAAACAATCGTAAATAAGTAATGAAATTGTCAGAACGCTGTCAAGTAAAGTAAAAGATCAATTCAATACCTATTCAGTTTTGTTGTTGTTTTAATTAAATAAAGTCAGTATATTAAATTTAAGATAATTTTGTCATTGGAATCGAAAATATAGTCTAACCTCTTTTTCGGAGGGCTCTGGCACCTGTAGCACAGTTTTGTTACTAGTTCAGGTGTCAGCCAGTTCCAGTTAAACATAATCGTGCTATGTTATTTTTAGTTAAACAACAAATTATGTCATATATTTGTATTTTAAAATTTTTGGTCGAATAAATGATTTATTTATTTATTTATTAATTATTACCTAAACGAAAATGGACGATTCTCATCTAGTGAATCCATCCAATGAAATTGAAATTATTAAACGCGGGCGGGGTAAAGTTTTATTCTATGACGGTTTTCAATATTATTTAGTCAGGAAATACAAAAATTCATCCAACAGAATCAGAATATTATTACTTAAACGAAAATGGACGATTCTCATCTAGTGAATCCATCCAATGAAATTGAAATTATTAAACGCGGGCGGGGTAAAGTTTTATTCTATGACGGTTTTCAATATTATTTAGTCAGGAAATACAAAAATTCATCCAACAGAATCAGAATATTAATACCTAAACGAAAATGGACGATTCTCATCTAGTGAATCAATGAAATTGAAATTATTAAACGCGGGCGGGGTAAAGTTTTATTCTATGACGGTTTTCAATATTATTTAGTCAGGAAATACAAAAATTCATCCATACAGAATCCAACATTTTTGAAATTGATAATAAACAGTCAAAATTTCACGAATCCATATTTATAAGAATTCAAGATTCTAGGAAGGACAACCCAGGGGATTTGCTTGTATTTTTTGTAGTTGGACTAATGATACAGTGGTGTATTATTTGTACAACTAGTTGAACTACTGTATCGGAGGGATCTAACGGCCACCACTGGGGCCAGTTTTAGTTGTGGCCGTTGGGAGTATACCCCGTTTACTCCCACCTGTTCTGATAAGTAGTTCTTGCAACGCCTTTGGGAGTTAACTTTGAATTCTTTTGCATTCCAGCTCACGCTATTTTGAAATGACTATTACTCATTGATCTATTTTTTTCTGATTTCGTGTAGCATTAGGCAATCTAACTTGTAATATACTGGAATTAAAACTTTGTTTTTAGTTTTCAAATTCATATAATTCAGTGATAGCTCCACTTAAAAACAAAAGAAACAACAATAATGTGGTAAAAGTCACAATTGGAATGACGCTACTTCTACACAATATTCATCATAGTTTAATTGAACATTTTTGTACACATTACAATAATGAAACCTCAGATAACTATTTATATTTACAAAACCAATTTGAGATAATGAATAAATTTTTACTAACGATTCGACTTCAAACACTGATGATGTCTAGGCAAAGTTTAATAACCGAGTTATTGCAAAACAAATTAGAATAAAAGCGGTTAGTATCAGTGATTTTAAGTCGTAACGTCGAGCACTTACAAACGATATTAACCTAACAGCTAGTTTTGGTTAGCCCCTATATTGAAATGCACGTTTATTCCTTGGGTGCTGGTTCGGCGGGTTTTTCTTCGACGTGGGTATTTCGCTCCGGCTCGTTGCCGTCAGCCCATTTGCCATCATATTCCTTTCTGTCGACGTATCTTTCTTCCTCGTACTCGCCCTCGCTTCGGTGGCTGCCGCGTTCGGAGAAGCGGGAGTAGCTGCGAACATAATAGGACAATTATTTACTATATTTTGTTAAAGGCAAGCATAGTGCCTTACCATGAAGTGAACATTTTATAGTTGTAGGGCTCTTTTGCAGAGCCCGCCTGGGGAAGTACCACACCTTAGCCAGTTATTCCACCGCCAAGCAGTAATGTGCAAACATTACTCTGTTCCAGTTGGAAGGGCATTGTTTCCAGTGAAATTACAGGGCAAATGGGAGATTAAACAACTTATATCTCAGGGTGACGAGCACAGTGCTGTGCCGCGCAGGGTCTTGAATTCTGCGAGTTCAAAATTCTGGGTGGCGCAGACCTGTGGGCCTAGCACAACTTTGACGTAAAAATACGTAGCGAGTTTTCGATAGAAAAGTGTACGCCATTTACGCCTGTCAGTGGCGCTCCGGACAGGCGTAAATGGAATACACTTTTCTATTTATTTATATAGCACAGCCACATCACACACATTGACACATATATTCTATCGAAAACTCGCTACGTATTTTTACGTCAAAGTTGTGCTAGCCACACTGTTATAGGCTAACGTGATGTTTAACATCAGGCGAGCGATTTGCTCGTCTCGTCACTCAATTACATAAAAAAAAAAGTGAGCGACGAGATTATGTTAATTTCTCAGTACAAAGACTAGGGTTGAGTTTTTTGGTGAAATAAAATATTTTAATCTTGACTATGTTCCGAGAATTTATTTTTATATGGTGTTTAATTTAAAATGTATTATAGACTATGGCACTGACCTATCTCTGTCCTTGTCTCGCCTCTCGGGGCTGTATGAGCGGGAGCGGCGCGTCCTGTCGGGGCTGCGCGAGCGCGAGTAGCGTCCGCCGCCGCGCCGGTCACGGAAGTCGCGGTAACCGCCACCTCTGCAACAAATTATTTATATTACGATTACTAAACAGAAAAAAAAAACAAAGCACCACTGCAGCTTAGTTTAGTAGCGTGATTCCAAGTCGAAGTATTTTCGTGAGATGATGCCACATTGCCTGAATGGTAAGCGCGCGCGCTATCTATCGGCGCAATGTACCCTAAATTGAAGGACAATGTCAGGATCTCTCTCCATTTGCTATGTGATCAACAATCAAGAAACCAGAAAAGTACTTTTTCAACTGTGAACACACCTGAAGGGCCTGCCTCGTCCGCCGCCGCCCCTCCTCGGGCGGAAGGGCCGTCCTCCCCTCGCCCTGTTATCCCGCCACTCTCCCGGGAAGCGGCGGTTGTCGTCCCGGCGGAAGTCCCCGCCGCCGCGGCCGCGCCCCCTGCCGCCGCCGTTGTACGTGTGGAACCGCGGCCGGTAGTACGTGCCGCGTTCGAAGCCGCCACGCCCGCGCCAGTTGCCGCGCCGCACGAACGTCCGCCGGTACCTGAGGAAACTAATACGTCAGTCGTGGTGAAACGACGGTGGATGCGGCAAATGCGTGAGGTGATTTTTTTTATCAAGCAATGAAAATATTCGTGAACATAAATTGTTTACAATCGTGACATACGATAGCACACTTTTAATTGGTTTTTAGTATTATATTAGCCGTTGACTGATTTGATGAAAGCGATAATGGCGGACAAGTGCACTCATACATTAATGACCAGTAAATGCGTTCAATAACGACAATATAGAGAAGGTTGGAGAGTGCAGTAGCGTAGCTACGGAACTGCAAGGTTATAAGGAAAGGGTACGCTAAGCCGAAAAAGGCTCATAGTACTCATAATTATGAATGTTTCATAAAAAAATGTCAGTGACAAAATGTATGGAACAGTTATTTTTTTCACGAACTTTGGGTTAGTTCCACACTAAAAGTTGTTCATAATGTTGAGTACTATGAGCCCTTTTTGGCTTAGTATACACTTTCCTTATAACCCTGTATTACTCAGCGATATGATTAATCATTCAGTGGGACAACTTTGAAGTAAAAATACGGAGCGAGTATTCGACAGAATAGTGTTTAATTTTTTTTGTGCTAGGCCCACTATAGACAAACCGTTTATCTTAGTCAAGTAGTTCTCAGAAACGGTTTGGCTACAGCTTAGATTCTCCGAGTGGGCATGTCTCACCTCTCCCTGGAGCCGGAGCGCGAGCGCGAGCGACTGCGCGAGTAGTAGGAGCGGCTCGCGTCGGAGCGCGAGCGCGAGCGCGGCGAGCCGGAGCGGCGGCGCCGGGACGCGCGCGAGCCGCTGCCGGTCGACGCCGAGCGCGAGCGCGAGCCCGAGCGCGACCGGTACTTGCGCGGCCGGGACCTGCCACACAATATTAACTATGTTACATTTTTTATATTCTAATTATTATTTTTTTCATTGACATTGCATTTACTTTTATTGCAAGTATTTTTAGAACTAGCCATAAATATAATAATTTTAAAATAAGCCAGAGCCATTCTGCTACTCTGTTAACCCATCACACCACCACTTAGTTCTATAGGACGTTCTAAAGGCGTTTTCTACTATTTAGCTAGTTTTTCCACAGCTTCAACATACCTGCTCCTAGACTTCCTCTGCGACCGGCGGTCGTCCTCGCTCGAGTGGGAGCGGGAGCGGCGGCGCGGCGAGGGCGGCGAGCGCGGGCGGCGGCCCGACGGCGAGGGCGGCTTGATTCGCGTCACAAACTGCTCGGGCCGCCCGTCGCCGACAGAGACCGGGGTCTCGCCTTCCTGCGCCAGGCGGAACGAGCCGAACTTGTCTAGTACTATGTTGCCTTTGCGGACCTGGAAAGGTACAAATTCAGTTAACAACAAGATCGTACTATGTTGCCCGTGATTTTAGAGTTGGTCTTATAGTAAAAGTTGTTCATGATGATAAGTATTACGAGCCCTTTTAGGCTTAGCATACCCTTTTCTCATAACCCTCTTTACATATTTTTGGTAAAATGAAAATAAAATTATTTAGCACAAACATAATAAAATGAAAACATGAAAAAGAAGTCACTAACTAACTTATGGTTGTGGAAAGTGTACACAGTGGTAGTACATATAAATACGGCGATCCTGGCACTAGACTAGGCCTGTGTCGCAGGAATCAGGTACGAGAAATTACGAGATGCACAAAAATAAAATAAGGAATAGTAAAAAAAAGTTCTTTTCAAAAAAGTTTTTAAATCAGTAGTAGTAACACGGGAAAAAATAAACTACCCATTTGACAACTTTGATAGTCAGTACTAACACGGAAAAAATAAATTACCCATCACCTTAGCTAGCCAGTAGTAATATGAAAAAAAACTATCTGTATTACATACTACACAGGTGGAAAATGATTTCTAGTTACCGGCGGCTGCGGATGGTCGGTCCCGGGCGGGTCGGGCTCGCGCGACTTGCCGGGCGGCGGCGCGTTGGGCAGCGGCGGTGGCTCCTTCATGGCCATCGCGCGTCGTACTGACACGCTCTTTTCGGCGCCGGATGACGGCTGAACGGGAAACATGATATAACTCTCTATTTTACCTTGATGAACAGATGACAGTCGAGGCATCATCAGGCGAGATGACGGTCTAAGTCTAAGTTATCTAGTCTTGACAGGCTTGCGTTTGACTGCCATCTCGCCTGATGTTGAGACTCTGTTATCTGTTACTCTGCAATCACCATCAGCGACGAGTTATGGTTTCATTTTTGAATCTTTTGCACATATTAACTTTGTCAATACGCATTTATTTAGTTATTTAGTGTTGGGGAAAAACTTGCAGTACTTTAAGCCTTAGTTTAACTTTTGTTGTGATAACAATGTTGGGTTTACCTTGTTGTTCTCCTGTGAATCGTCTGAGCTGTCTTCGAATGCGTAGCGTTCCTTGTATCCTTTCGGTGCTGAGGACTCCTTCTTTTTAACTCTACTGCAAAAAGTTGAAAAACAATTAAAACGGAAAAGTGTACAATTAAATAAACTCATCGTTAATTCGTTCTCCTATTGATCATTTTTAAGTTACAATAGAATGCTATGTTTTAAGCAATAAGCTGGTGATAAAATGATACAGAGATAACACGTCATTTCGCGTATCACATCTCACTCTTACTCTGAGTACAATACGGCCTTTAAAAACTTGTGTTTACAGCTTCAGCGGATAACAAGATACGTTTGCAGCTCTTGTATGTAGCTTCTGCACTACCTTTCTTACTATTGCGTATTATATGAGTATTGGTTCACCACTCCACTCCCATTCCCACAGGTGGCTGCTAATTAACAAATAGCAGTAAGACACTAACGGGTCCTTAACCGCGCTCATGGACATCTTCCACTTGGGTTTCTCGAGCGGCGGCGGCGGCGCCTGGTCGAGCGGGCTGAGGCTCCCGCGGCGAGCCTTCATCTCCTTGTCCACCATCATGTGGTACGCGCTCAGCTTCGACTCGATGTCCTCTAGCCCGTGCATCTCGTCGAGTAGCCTGCTAATATTCCAATACAGAAATACAGTTTTTGCAGTTATTGTTTTAATTTATTAATTTTTGTTTTGTATTTGATATTCGTAAGTGTACATTGACGTCAATATTTGAATTCTTGAAATTTATTTTTGGTTCACAAAAACAGATATAAAAAAAAATTTACAATTGAACAGATAAAAGACAATGAGATGCAACCATGCTTTTGAGCCAAAAACCGATTCCAGAAACTCGGCATATGCTGGCTTTAAACAACCAGCGCTGCGATATAGTGCGACGCATTCGAGACTTTTATTTTTCAACCATGACTAATCAAACTATTCGGACAACTTATTGGGAGGGTTTTTGGCTAAATCAATAGTATGATCAATCATCAATTTGAGATAGGAATATAGAAACCTAGATTTTGGGCGCAATTCATATCAGAAACTTAGTTCCAAACGCGTCACACTAAATCATGCTAAACCAGCTGGAGTTAAATGTCATTTGTTAAGATATTTTGTACAGTAGACAAGCATTAAGCACTATTAAATTTATAAAGAGTTGGCAAGTGAATATGTCCTGTGTTTGATGTTGGTACGATCGGTGTGACCACTGCATATTCTGAAATACCTCTTTTCGCTGTGCTTCCTTTCGTAATCTCCATCTTCACTTAGATCTCTCTTAGATTTGCCTTTCAACTCTTTCCTGTAACCGTAAAGAATTATGTTAAAACGATTGTAATCTTTGGAGGGGTTATCAAATTAAAAGATTGGACGTGCGGGAAAAATCTCTATAAAATACAATAGTTTCGGACGCAGGATGAAGTAATAAGTGATTATGGTCAGTGGATTTATATGCACTTCACATTGAAAATCACGAGAATAAATCCTTAATATTTCGGAAGCATACCTAGTGCGTGGGATCTTGAAAAAAATTTGGCCAATATTTACCTGATAGCATCTCTTAGCTTCTTGTCGCCAATGTTGTCCAATTCTCGCAGATTGTAATCAGAATTGTTTGTAGATTGTCGACTCAACTTGGCTTTCCTCTTTTCTTCTCTATCTTGCTCTTTGCGTTTTCGCTTTGATTCTTTCTTCTTTTTTCTGTAAATGAACGATTAACCAATGTTTAGTGGGTTAGAGTTTAGGTCTAATGTGTCATTTATCGATTACGATGATTTGGCGGCATTTATCAGTTATGTATCTTATAAGATAGTACCTTACCCCTCAGAAGACCAACGCGCTCATTTCCATCATCAATCGTTTTTTTATGCTATGGCAAAGTAAAAAAATAAGATTAAGCTCACTTGTCCTTCTTTTTCTTCTTCTTTTTATCGTGGTCGGCGCCGGGTTGCGGCTGCTGTCCGAGCTCCTGCATTTTACGGTTGCGCTTGTACTGGGCTGTTTCCTCGAGGAAGTTACGCACTTTGTCTTCATAGTCGGAATCTTCTTTGGTCATTTCGAGGAACTTGCGAACCTGCGCCATGGGAAGTTAGAAGGGACATAAGATAAATATATTTCAATTTATTACCATCTCTATCTATTCCACTTGAAATAAAGCTAAAAATTCATATTGTGTTACTTGGAAGGATATGAGATCAGTAGATTGAGTTTTTGGTAGAGGCTAATTCACAATGCATTCGGAAGCATTACTTATCGCCCAACTACAAAGTAGATTTATTTTAAGTGGTAAATTGCTCAAGAGGATACTGGGTGCATTGTCTAATTTGTGAACTTTTCTTATCTCGGCTCCACATGTTGGCTGGGAAGTCCAAAATTCATACTAGACTTAACTAACATGCAATACCATACATTATTTCTTCATTGATACCACAAAAGTACAAACCGTATATGAGAAACATAAAAGGCGGTCTTTTCGCACAGTGATCTCTGACATGGAAAAATTACCGGCCAACATTGAGATCACAGCGCGGATCCGAGGATTCCGACTTTACAGTATGGCACAGAATTTTTGTACAAAAAAGAATGACAAGCACTCGCAAGAGTGCAACATGTTGCAATCTTGCTCAAAAAGTAGAATACCTTGAGTTCGTAGTCGATGTCGGCCTGCGAGCGCGGCGGCGGCGCGGGCTCTTCCTGCGGCGGCGGCGGCGGCGGCTGGTACCCGTACGGGTGGTTGAACTGCGAGTTGTGCGTGCGCGACGCGGACTCCGTGTCTCCCGCCAGCATCGCCATGCGCTTGCTGAGCGGCGACAGCGAGCGCTGCCGGTTCTTGGCGGACTGCGAGCGACGCTTCTTCTTGCGATTTGGACCTTCAGAATCTATTATCATAGTAACTTTTTAACCATCGTGTGAGGGTAGGGAATCGTCCGCGCACGAGTGCTAGCCACCGTCTAGAGTGAGGTATCGAATTTGTACCTAATAACAAGTATAAAAGCATAACATTCAGCTAGATTTAAATAAAATAGCCTTCAAAACAATGCTATAAGGTGCAATCTGACTCCCGGATCTGACGGCGCGGTATGTCATATCGTATTCGGTGCACGGCTCGGCAGATATGCAGGGATTGCTATGCCCAAGAGATTCTCATAATATCTGATCAGGGAGCTCCCTCGCGTTTTATAGATTCTTTAATTCTAATAGTTTTTAGACCTAAGAAGGTGGTCTAGCACTTGTGCGCGGGTACATGTTCCAGTAGATCCCACACTCACCGCTGGTGTCAGAGGACGACGACGAGGATTCAGTTGAAGAGCTTGAACTGGAACTATCGCTCGACGATGAAGACGAGCTGCTCGATCTCTTCTTCTTACCCTTGCCGCGTTTCTTCTTCTTTTTCTTTTCTTTCTTCTCGGTCAAGTTCAAAAGCTGCTTGATAGTCTCTTTTACTTGATAGGATTTATCGCCCGTCAGCCCTGGCAGGAGCAACTCGGCCGGCTCTATCAGAGGTTTCACGGTTGATGTTTTACTCTTCAAAAAGTCTAGGGAGTTCTTAGCCTCTTCGTGGAACGGCATGATCGCCAAACAGTCCTCGTAAGCCTTCTGAGCTTCCGTGATTTTGTTCTCGTCCTCGTAGCTGCGTCCTAATGCTACTAAAGTCTCTCCGAGATATTTCCTGGCGTTGGCATGGTTTGGATTTAGCTTTAATGATGTTTCAAAGTCTTCTATGGCCTTCTTAAATGTTCCGCTGTTGGCATATAGAGCTCCCCTGGCGACGAGACCTTCCACGTTTCTTGGGTCGATGCTAAGTGCCTTGTTGAGGCATTGGAATGCTTCTGAATGTCTTCCGGCTTTAAAGTGCTCTATTCCTTCGGCGACAGAACGGAACGCCCACTTGCTTGCTTGTGCTTGACGAAGTTCATCCGCGTATTCAGATTGTGGAAATCCTCCCCTAATGAAATAGAAGTAGATTATATTTTCAATAATATTACAATACTAATAATACTTCTATTGGAACCGCAAAAAGAAAGCACAAACACAGGAAAATAATATAGTTAAAAGGCGGTAAGACATATTGGTAAGGGCGATCTATTATAGATATTTAAAGATTACAAGTCCATATAAAGTTTAAAGATTTCAGAAGTTGTGGTTAGCTGTTTTATTTCAATTACCTTAGTGATGAAAAATTGGTGCAGTGCATATTGGAGACCCCAAGTATTTCAGAGAGATATTGCACGCAGTTGGGGTTATTGAAGCCAGGGCTCTTCTCCAAAATAGCTTCATAGCTCTCCCCTTTCATATCCACAGTTTTCCTGTACAAGAACAATAACATTAGGCATGTGAAGAGCAACAAACATTAAATTTTCGCAAACTTGTTGAAGGAATTTCACAATGACTCGACATCGAGATTGCCAGAAGTAATAAAATTTTAGTTTCAAATAAAACCCTAGGTTTTTAGGGCACACAGTCATTATCCTCACCTGTTCCCATTGAGCTGTTCAAAAAATGTTATGTTACTTGTTTATTGCTTTCACACAGAAATATGACATCATAGATTATGTGATGCTGCCTCAACAATGTGACATAATATTACCAAAATGTCTCAGCTACAGTCACAACATATTGCAGTGGGTGTGACGAACAGGTAGGTCTTTGTGGTTGTCGCTATACCTAGAAAAGAACACCCTAAAATAATGGAGAGAGCTGGTCCCGTATCGATCGCCGCATCAGACCGAATGGCCGTCGTAGGCTGACAAGCTAGTTATTCAGCCTTCAGGAGACCTCACATCATCTAAATTGATAACTGCCGGTACCGAGTCCATTAAGACAAATTAAATTACTCCAACATCCAATAAATGCTCATTACAAATTCCAATTATTGGTCTCATAACGCTGGAATGTTAAACATCAACTTTAATACAGAATTACATGTTTCTTGTATAGATTGAATTGACCCTAAGTTGTACTGACCTTCTTTCTTTACATAAAAAAAGAAAATATGTTAATGATTTCATGATTTTGAATAGTCCTTGCAATACGTTTTGTGTAGTAAGCTCTTCCAAATACACATGAAACATTTATCCGGTATATCTTCGTGAATCGTTTTCATCAGACCATTAAAACATCATGCAAGTTCACAATTGGTGAGCAGTGTAATAATACTGAAATGTGATCTAAAACCAGTGAAAACATTTATCCAACACTGCCGGCGAGAGATAACCACATGGATATACCTACCATTGTGTGAACATAATACTTTCACACCGCTGTGACTTGAACACCAGTAAATAGTGTTGCAAAAGCAGAAATATTTCAAAATAATTGTTGCAAGTTGTATTCAGCCATTCATAAGTTTGATCCCATTTCCAATTTATTTGTTGTTTGTTTATCCTTGTGCATATGAATCCTTCCTCATTCAAATCTTTCGAAAAGCTCTTGACTGCTGTTTTCAATCAGTTAGATGTATTTAAAATCCATCACCATGGTCCTTATTTGTTGTTTCTTAGGTGGAAAAATAAATACCACTGATTCAAAACCTCAAAACTTGACTACAATGATAAATAAATAAATACATAAAGAAACAATACTATGCAAGTGTTCAGAAGCATCAGACAAACCTGTAGTGATAGTAAAGTGATTACTGGTATACTTTGATTTGTAGATGTCGGTACATACTTGTAGATGAGTGGGAAGTCATCCGTGCTGAGGAGCCCTAGGGCTGGCTTAGGGGGAGGGTCGTCGGGGCCCCGAGTGATCCCTTTCATGCCGCACACCATTTTGTCAGTGTCGGGTATGACTTCAATAACTTCACAGCATACAGTGTCATTCATCAGGTAGTTTCTTGACACATTTTTCTTGTCTACTGCAGGTATGATATTTGTCACCGGTAAAAATGCCTGTAACAACATTCATGTAAAAAAACTTTAAATATACATGTACAAAAATGTGTGGGATTGTATACTTTTGCTTCAACAATAGTAATTATAATTTTAAATTACATTTACACTAATGACCTCTGAATTTTAATAGCCTCATTATGAATAAACATATCAAATAAGCACTACAAGAATTAAGACTAGTTTTTATAAATATAAGAGACAATATATATAAGAGACAATAGATAATATTAGAGACAGTTCAATAGTAGGATAAAGGATTAGTTCATATGATTACACAACATTATGAAAATGATGAGTAATAACAACAAACATCACTTTGAGTCCCCTTTGTTAATATTATCTATTTTATAGAAACTAACTTACAAATACTGTTTACATGTCTAGGTAGGTACATGTCTAGTAATTACCTTAACATTGATGTCGGCAACATATCTTGAAGTAGGCCCAGCCGTGCACAGAACCTTCAGCATCATGCCAGATGCAGTCCTGTTGATCACCGCTCCGATTATTAGTTCTCCGGTCTTCACATTCTAGAAAGCAGAGCATTAAATTTTATACCTACTCATTTCTTTATAACTTTATCATTTATATTCTGGTTTCCATATCTGTCAACTTTTTATTAGTACCACAAACCACAATACATTTTAGGTCATGTGATGTCATTCATAGAAACATGATAACAGACGATTGTCCATGGTAAGTACATCCTTGGGTTTCAACAGGATGTGTTGAATACAAGGTCAGAATTATTTATTATACTTACATCAAAGAAATGTCTCAACCTAGCCGACTTGTCCACAGCCAAAAATGTCTCAAATGGTGGCATTAGAGCATACAGATCTGAAACAAAATTTGAAGAGTTGAGAAAGATTGAAATTGAATGCTAGATAACAAAGCTGTTACTTACTATGGAAAACTTTCACAACAAAATATAATTCTACTTGTGTCAGCAGTTTTTATAGTGTTGACCTCGAAGATGAAAGTAGTGATAATAAAAGTCGGGTTGTTGAAGGTACTTACTATCTTCTGGTGCAGTAGATTCAGCTCCTAAGCTTGAAGACGAAGGTGTCTCCTCCATAATGGCCGTGTCAAATAAAGCGTTAGCTTCTTTGACAATATACTGATGTAGTTTAACCCGCTTGCCACGATCTTGGAAAGTGAGGTGCTTATGTCGCGCCTGGTACACCGCGTAATCTAGACCTCCCACGCCTATTTTAGTGAGGTCGTCTTCCCCCCTTTCAGAGTCCCAAATTTTTTGCATCTGTTGACCATGATAGTTTATGGACTGCGCCACTAAGGACGCGTCCAGTTTTGTTTCCATTTTTATAACCTGTAAAAAATAAATTGCCGCTTTAAAATAAAGTGAGGGCAATACAAATACAAAAGAAAAGTGAGAGTAAAAATAAAAATATATTCGACGCCATCTTGGTGCATGCAATTTTGGTAAATCGGTAAATATTTTGATAAACCGTATTATAATGTAAAATGCTTACCGATTAGAATGTTGTAAAGTAAAAGCACTAATGACTCAAAATTACCCCGCAAAAATATTTTTTGCCATTTATTTCACATGAACAAAACACCACACCGGCACACTATAAAATAAAAATGGCGTCTGGCCAGGGTTGCCATTTCCTAAAAAGATATTTTTCTCCTCGAATGAGTCAAGATACCCTAAAAGTGTGACACAAATCACTATAAACTGCCTCTTGTACCTCTTTATGATATCTTTACTTTTTTTTAATTTCTTTTTGTGTTTTATGTGGTCTGCGCCACTCAATATTTTGGAACTCATACGGGGTTGTTAAAATGTTTTTGTATTACACAAAAAAATATTAACAGGCACTGTACATTTTTTGCATTTCGTAATGATTGAATTGAGCTACGGTTGTTATTGACCGAGCGAGCGAAGCGTCTATGTAACGATTGGCCAAAGTGGCTTTCATCTGTCTGGATGTTTGTTTGTATGTTGGTACCTACATACTTGCATACAGCCCGTCAGAACGGGCGTCATATAATGTGTCAAAATGTATGGAACAGCTGACAAAAAATGTCAATGGCTCTCGAGTCATTGACATTTTTTAAACAACGGTTTTTATTTGGGTTTTCCAGGTAGGTCCCACAGAAATTGTTATTCATAATGATGATTACTTACCTACTATAAACTCTTTCCGGCTTGGTATAGCCTTATAACCCTGTATTGTACAGTGAAAAGACAAATAATAATTTAATAATTTCATAATTTTATTATTTCGTAGTAGGTACATAATTATGTTTTATATTGGAAAACCAAACAGTTGTAATGAATGAGTATCAGATCAGTATTAGGTCGAACAATCATTTTCGTAATATCATAAAAGCCCTTATATTATACTAATTTTATTATGCATGATGTAAGTTTCAATAATTATAATAATATATATAAATCTAATTTTTTCTTAACACATACACTAGTTTTTAGGTGTTTTAATCCTTCTGTTTGTAATTTATGGTGTGAACAATAAAGAGTTTATCTATCTATCTAGTATAACTCCACATGAGTTTCTCCTAAATCTAGGGAGAAACCCCAAACTGGCAGCCCCATAACGATTCGATCATGATTCGACTTGGATGAAAAATACTTCCATGTGATTCGATAACGTAGTCACACAGTGCTGCCAGAGCTAAACGAAACAAACAGGGATAAATCTAGTGTACAAATCCTTTTCTAAATAATATAGGATACGACTAAAAAAACATAGATAAACTTTTGCTTTTAAACCTCGTTTATACCTATTTTTATGACAACAACTGTTGTTTTATTACAACTCTGTGTATCGGTATCATCATCATCATCATCATCCTACACTACCATTATGTACACCACAGATCGTATTCTATTATTGTCATTCCTGTTTCCTGTCCAGTCAAAGGTTGTCTGGAAGAAATCGCTTAGGAAGACGAGACCACCGTTTTTTTATATGTTGCCGACCTATTACGATTCCATTTTACAGAGTCTTTTCTTGAAATTTGTTTGGTGTGCAATAAAGATTATATTCTATTATATTCTTCACCCACTACAGGGCTAGCACGCAGCAAGAAGAAATAGTGTTTTCCCCGCTATAACGGGCACGAAATACATAATATATTAAAATACCGCACGAAAGAGACAACATTATAGAGACATCAGAGAGACATATCCAATAGCCATATTTCAGCTTTCCCACATGTTCGCATGGACAAAAAAGACGGATAAACGATGTCTACGATCTACGACCCGTTCTAGGCCAGCTGCTGAGTACTGACTGAGTATGTACCTAGTCTAGGTTTTCTTTTCGGCATATCTAGTAAGGAACATACCATAGGCGGGTGATGAGGATGAGGGACCAGTGAGCCTAGCACAACTTCTGACATAAAATACGTAGCGAGTAGGTATTCGATAGAAAAGTGTACGCGATACGCCTGTAAATGGCGCTACAGACAGGCGTAAATGGCGTACCTACACTTTTCTATCGAATACTCGCTATGTATTTTACGTCAGAAGTTGTGCTAGGCCCACAGGAGACGATGATGACACCTACCGAGTCTCTTCCTTGGTTTGTCTGTTTGATTAGATTATACAGGGATATAAGGAAAGGGTGTGCTAAGCGGAAAAGGGCTCGTAGTCCTCATCATTATGAACTACTTCTACTATTGGACCAACCCGGAAATCGAGAAAGAATAAACAAGTTGTTCCATACATTTTGTGGAGTGTGTTATTTTTCTATGGAACAGCTGTTGTTTTTCAAGATCTCTGTAGTAAAAAATGTTCATAATGATGAGTACTACGAGCCCTTTTCCGATTAGCATACCCTTTCCTTATAACCCAGTATTTATCGATGGTTTAGTATGACTGGAGGGGCTTAAAATCTTTCACTAAATTTATAATTATATACTTATGTACTTACTTACGAGTATATGCGATAAAATGTACGAAATCTTTTGTAGATTACTGTAGGTACTTTTGCGAGAAAAGTGTAGGAGCTACATTTGGTACGTATCTACGTAACAGCCATTTTATTATCTTGCATACTTCAAAGCCAACATTGGGAGGTCTTTGCCTCAATAGAAGTGTGGATACAAAGGAAAGAGGGCTAGGTAATGGTCTACACAATGGAACACTGTTTGGCCTGGCGAGGCGGCCCTCCGCACAATGCCACCTAACTTATTTTATGCTGCTACACTTAGGTATTCATTTTTTACTCGATTTTACTTACTTTAAGAGTCTTTAAGGACTTACGCATTAGGAAAGGGGATGTACCTAAAGGTGTAGGAGTTTATAAAATATCAGACAGGGTGGCGAAAAAACTAAGATAAACGTACTTTTTAATCTTATTATTTGGAGCTTTCTTTTTTTTTTGGCTTGTTTGTCTGCTTAACCGACCAATGTGCATAGCAAGCTCCTTCGATAAGCCGTAGAGTCCGGCTAATGTGCTACGGTCTACGCGTCGCTAGTACAGCTTCTACGCATCGATGAGCTACAATGCCTACGAAGCGTCGTTAATTTCTTTTGGTTTAAAAAATCACTGGTAAAATTTTTCGAGATTTTATTAACTTCCAAAAAGTGTTAATTAAGTACGTGCAAATTAACTGTAGTGGTAGAGAAATGTCTGAAACTAAAATTATTCAAAAAGATAGGGGTTCTACCACATAACTATTGGTAGGTACATTTAAATTGGTTTAGTTAGTCGTGTTGTAAATTTTTCAGAAATCTACACAACACAAAAAGACTACAAAATCAGTATAGTAAGTTTTACATGACTGTCCAGCAAATACGTTTTTTTTTCAACAATAGTTTTCAGTGAATAGTATCTCTGTACACTTGTATTGTCCTACATTGTAAAGCCGCATCATTTGAATAGATTTTTAACAATCAACAAGGACACGTAATGAAAGATCAATTCATACAGAAAACTACAATTTCCATTAATAACAGTTATTTTGACACGCAATATACGCTATGTATTGGCGCCACGTTATGTTTGCGGGTAGAAATGTGTTGAATTTTGGTTGAATTAGTCTATGGTCGGGGAGAATAGAGGTTGAATTTGGTTGCGTTTGGTTTTCGCGGGTGCTGCGTTTGGTTGTGCCGTGTGTGTATGCAAGGTGTATTGTGCGGGCTCACACAATGGCCGCGCGGCTTTGTGTCGCGCGTTCGCCATTGTCGGCGGACATATTACCCAACGTTACCACATTGTATCTGCGCCGCCGTCTCTGGCTTCTTCCTTTGATGAGACGTGTATCTTATTTGTCGTACGCAATGACGCTGGAGTGGAGCTGCGGGGGGATAGAAAACAAACTATGTACAATTAATTTAGCCTATTTGGCTTGAATTGTAGGAGAGCTTATTCTAATTCTATGATAATGGACGAAAAATAAAAATTAGGTAAAGGTCTCTTCAGACGGTTCAGACCCATCCTGCAGCCTGCAGCCCTGCTTCTACAGCATAGTCGAGGATAACTTTTTTTATGCCATGGAGTGACGAGACGAGCAGATCGCTCGCCCGATGTTACACGTTACGTTGGCCCATAACAGGTCTGCGCCACCTAGAATTTTGAATTCTAAGGGTTCAAGACCTGCGCGGTACAGCACTGCGTTCGTCACCCTGAGATTTAAGAATTTAAATACTTGATGAGATTTATAATACTTTCATTACTTAATTAAGGAAGTTAATTTGAGACTGTAGTACTTTTTCTCTGTACAATAAATGTTTGAAAAACTTAACGTAATGTAATTTCGTAACAAAATTACATTACAATTTTTTTTGATAAATTTTTTACATTTCCGTTTACGAAAAATACTTTTTTTTTGCTTTATACATATTGTACTGTTGTATTGTACCGAGATAAAGTTCCACAATATTCAGCAATCGTACAGTTGTTATATAATGGTTTACTCTACAAGTCTACATGAACGGATGTAAGTCCTTGCCATTATTTTTCTTCCATCCCCCACAAAATATCAGAGAAGGGACATAAAGGACTGAGACAAGAGGCACTCCAATACGATTCCGCTCAGATACATCCCAATAGAAGCACTTGATGCTATGATACTGGAGATGTCACCAAATATCAGATTTCAATCGTTATACTCAGGTATTATAATTTATCATACAATATTTGGCCTTTCTTCAGTGCGCTACAATGTTCCCTGAAGTTTTATAGAAACCCAGATACAAGTGTAAGTAGGTACCTAAAATATTTTATCTGTCTACATTTCGTGCTTAATTTATATTATTAACGGAATGAATATCTATATTGCTATCAATCTTAAAAAAAAACAAAAAACTACAAACATTTAAAGTAACAGTAGTAAAAAAAATATCGTTTACTTAATAGTGTTTGTAGAAAGTAGAGTCATTATTGATTAAGCTTTTCAAAAGCTCAGTAACAAAAGCCTATTGTTTAACATTTAAATATCTATACAATGTATTGTTAAAGAGGGAAGTGCATTATGCAAGGGTATGCGAAAGGGTGCTGCGACCGCGTTCTCGGTGCGCGAGATCCATGCGCGGGAAACCTGACAGCATTCGCTTTAGTCGGCCGGCAGTCCATGCGCGACATCGAATGGACGAGACCGCCTGGCTCTATGCCCCGAACGGCCTTAGCCTTCGAACTTTTTCGACGAGTAAAATTTCCCGCCAAGTGATTGGATTTTTTTTCTATTTTGTGCCAGTGTTGTGATGTGGATTCTGATGTGGTTTGGTGCAGTGTTGTGGTTGGTTGTGGTTTTGTCGAGTTTAAATTTGGAATGAAGTTTAATAGTGGCCTGTCAAGGGTAAGTTAATGTCATAATAAAAATATAAAAAATATTTTGGATTATATTATGTGAAATAATTTACGTATTAGTGGATACATAAGTAAATAATATAATGAATGTGCTTATAATCTATTCGGGGTAGAAACTTTATTTGAAATATTTAAGGCATCTACCTTAACGGTTACAGCTACCTACAGGAGAACAGAAAATATTTGAATTGCTTTTTTTTAATATTCGAAAAAATTACAGTCAGCAAAAAAAAAATTTTAGCAAAAAACGTTGATGCCATTCAACCTTCTTCCAAATCATAGATCAAAAGTAGTAGGTATTGTACGTTTCTACTTTTCTATCGTATTATTTTTGCTGTTACAAGCTGATAAACAGGAGTTTTTAGGTAGGTATGTAGCATTTTTTAATTTTAATAGTTTCGTATCTATGTATTTGTCTATATATCTAAATATAGGACTTTGCTACCTTTATTAATTTTGTAAGTATGTATTAATACTGTAGAAACTATGTATTTCAATCATTTTTATAGGTACTTGCTAATGTCATTTCCTAACTAGATTCTTATTGTCTCAGCCCATCGTAATTGATAACCAGAAGAATGCCGCCGGAGACTATTTCAATGAGAACAAAAGCGTCCAACTCGTCGCCACCAAGTAGCTCACTAGCCGAAAGAGGAACAATACCCGCCACAGAGCTGTCAGATTACCACAACAAGCGTAAACAAAACCCAATCGCGCCGTCGCCCATCGATAATAACGATAAAGCTACAAACAAAATAATAGTAGAGTCGCGGAATTAACGCTCCTATTGTGTTACTACAATAATCCGCTATCTAGGCCAGCCTCAGTGCTGCAGACGAACCTTTTGTCTTTCATGTTCGCCGTTAATAATGGCGGGCACCGAAACAGCGGCGCACAATGCCGCGAAATGTGCGCGTTTTCATTTGCAAGACAAAACGCGCTTTGTTGTCGTGTCCGCTCAATACTAAATTTATAGCCGGTGGACCGAGAGCCGTATTGACGGCTGCTAACGAACGGCCAAACGCCATAAATGCATTTTGATCGGCCAGATATGGCCGTCAGTGCACGTGACAAATCAGATTCATTCTGCACGAATGGAATGCAGATCTGGTAAAGATTTCACATTTGCCTATTGAATTGAATGGATTGCGTCAAATGGGACAATTGTATTCTAGGTTCCACTTACCTTAAGTACTTACCTGGGTTACTTGTGAGCACTTGTATACAGATCTTCCTTTTAAACTAATATGTATTGTAATTGATCCTCTTGAGCTTATAGGAAACTAATCGAGCAAAAGGTCGAAGAAATCAAAGAGCTTTTTGATGCTTGGACTGAAAAGCTCGAGCGCAGAAGCTTGCGGTGACAGTAGTGGGAACCGACTTCGGTGAGTGGAGAACCTTTGGCTGGAGTCGGGGCAATTTCATTTGGCGCGTCAAAATATTGAGTGATGTTGTGATTGAAGATTGTAAAATGCTTTAAATTGGAACTACGTTAGTTTGTTTCAGTTAATTTTAATTAATAAAAAATAAGGTACACAATAGTAAATCAAATTCTCTTGTTAAGCCTGACAAGAGAGGCTTACATAAAGAAAGAAGCCAAGTACGCTCCTTATTCCTTTACATTACATCAATTAAAAAGTTTCCTTTTATACGGGAACAACACGAGAAGACGCAAAAGAAAACCGTCGAAACCGTATAAAAAGCTTGATCCCCACATAAAGTTACACTTGAGACCCAAAAGAGGTTGCGTCACAAAAGCGTCGTAATTGGCTCGTTCTTTTTCTACTTCCCTGAAGCATTCAGAGCCAATGAAACGTGTGCATTTAAATGACGTTCCTCTTTGTGGGGTCACACTAAAGTTGTTCGTGAAACCGCCGCGGAGGCTGCGACTTTTGTTTAGGATGCGGAGGGGCTACTAAAAGAACCTGCTCTTTGCTTGTTAAGGAATCATTAGTCATGCTTATTTGAGAATATGCGGTGGAGTTGGGCAAGTTTTGTTAGCTAGTGTTCTTCAAAGGGACTCGCGTGTATAGTTTAGACAGCGAAATAGGTTTGTAGGTATTTGTGACCTTTATGATTGAGACCATGCGCTGAACTTTGGTATGTACAATAACTTCAAAGGCAAACCATATTTTACGTAAAATAAAAGGGTTTTAAGTATGTATATGGAATCGGGATTCTGTCGTAGATTCTTTAGTATAATTAAGACGGTTTTATATGCTTGAAATTGCACTTATATTATACAAAAATTGAAGACCAGTTTTTATAAATATTTGTGGTAGGTAATACAAATTTATTTTTGTTATAATTAACACGGGAACACTCAAGTGAGATTGACTCGGCTACCCCGATTAGTATCGATCACATTTGGTGATCTTCATCAAGGAGTACACAAGCGTGAAGCGTTCGCGGTCGCGTTCTGGCGCTACGGGTCGCGGCGCGTCGCGCGCGCCATGTCATCGGCTGCTCTTTCTCTGTCGGTAATATTTCAAAACCATGCGAGTTTTCATACAAATATCTTGGTAAGTAGGTAGCGTGGAACAGAGGCATGAGTAATAAAACTGCCAAAACGAGAACTTGCATGTTCTGAACCATCGTATTTTAAATAATCGCGGTACCCAAAAATCGCATCAAAGTCAACACAAATGACAAATCAATACGTTATCTAGCGTCACTCCAAATTTCAGACCGCTAGTTCTTATAGTTCCTGAGATAGTTGGCTGTGACATTCAAAAAGACAAATACCGGAGTATCGCCTTAAGAGTTCTTCAAAGAAGGAGGTTCAGAACCTTAAAAATCACAATGTTCTAACTACGCCTAAATTTAACATTCAAAAGGATTTATTCCAAAGCTTCCCAGAATTTACACCACAAACCATTTCAAAGATTCGAACTAACTTCCATAGAAGTAGGTAACAGTCGTCGCTACGTGTAGGCATTCGGTAAGAAATGCGGCTCCTTCGCTTTTCCTAGCACGAGTTACAAAACACACTTACATAACACATCCCTCTTTCTCCTATTGAATCGGTTCCCCTCTCGCCCACTCCCATTCATTCTTTGCAGCTTTTGTAGCTCGGGCTTTTTGTAACAATGGCTCCGACGTGAATAGTAACTGTCGAAATATTGTTAAGCTTGGTGTCATCTCGATGGTGTAGCGACGGTATAAAACGCGGCTTTGGCAGGAATAGCAGAATTTGTCGGCGCGGTGCCGGGATTTGATGAGTTAATTGAAGGGTTTTGTTGAAAACAACAACGGTATTTTGATATTCTATTCATAGGAATAGTGTATATAAATAAATACGACTAAAACTGCTGGTGCTTCAGCGGCGGAATAACAAATTCGGGAGAACCGGGTAGGTATATGTAATCTCTACCTAACTTATAGGTGAAGTTTAACAAAAATTAAGTGCAAGACCTAAATCATCAAGAATTTTCTTTCAACAAAAAGTTTAACCACCCTTAAAATTTTCAGCATGTTCAATGCCAGACTTTTCTTTTTTTTCATGTATAAATTGTTTTGTGTTTGCCTAAATTGAGGTAGTTTTCAAGCCTTTAAAAAGATTCAAATAAAAGTACTACTAAATAACAATTGCGGTCATTTTGATTTAAGTAACTGTGTAAGATCGGAAATCTGGCGTAGCCAACACGTGCTTCTAACCGGAATTACAAACACGTGTTCTGATGCCGAAATTTCTAATTGGTAGGCCGCCGGCCGTTTCGAAACAAAAAGTTCGCTTAGAGAAAAGTCCATTGAGTCATTGAGGGAGGGAAAAAGTACAAGCCTAATCTTACTCAATCTTACGCGGGGAAAGGGAGTGTTTCGTCAAACATCTCGAGATTTGTTTTTCCGCAAGTAACCGTGTAAGATTGCGAAACAACTGGGTTGGCAAATAACAAAAATATTCCAAGGCAAACTAAAAAGAATCAATAAGCAAATTTGTTTTCTAATTAATTCCAAAGGTCGAGGTAAATCTCACAACATCTTACCAACGGGGGAGCGAATAAGTCACCAAAATCGTCTTACGTAATTATTGGACTATGTTGTTTTTGATTGTAGCGCTCATAAAGTACCTCGACTAAATTAATCAATTCGTAATCGATCATTGATACTGATAAGATCAGTTTTCTGACGAGTAGCTTTTACAACTGAGCACTACTGTGGGTCAGACGACACGCTAAATCGTACTTAGGCCCCGGTTGTTTGTTCTATGACTACAAACTCTAGCTATGCCAGAAGAAACTTTCAGGCGGTCTATTTGGTCAAGACGAGCTTACTTTTCACAAGCTTTTATTCACCTTGCCGTGTTTGTTGTTGTTTTGTTTTTTGAGTCAGATCTTGCAACTGAATTATGAACTACTTCCCGATGTCCGATTGGGCTGAGTAACATTATAAATGTTATGTGTAACTCCGATGACAATGCAATTAAAGCTTGTTTTAATTAATATTTTTTTTAAATTAGGTAACTTGTTTTATAGTACATATTTTTGTTACATCTTTTTCCAAACCACTTAGCAAGCACTTCAGCAACTTAGCTTTTGTACATTTACATTACAGACAGAGTGTGGTGTGGTGTGTGTTATGTCGAATTGTTTGAGTTCTCTACAGCTAGCTATAAGATACGGACAGGTACTAAAAGATCCCGCATTTTAGTCTGTTTCCTCTATAATGCCGTCACTAAAGTCTCGTATCAAAGTAAACAATGGTTAGGTACTGCGAGGGGGTTGATCGGTATTTGGCGCTCGCATTGTCGGTGAATAACTTTTGTCCCTATTGTGTCGAAAGTAGCGTCACAAAAGAGTCCTATCACACTAGCGTTGGTCGAAAACGGCTCTACAGTTCCATTGGAGTGAAGAGGAGATAGGTTGTGGGCTATAGACAATATACCTGCATTTGTTCTATGACATAGGTAAGTAAACTCGACTTACTTTGGTCTTATTACATACTTTCCTAAACCTAAATCTTGACCACTGGACTTCAATAAGATAAATATGAAATATATAGCAGTGGGATTGGTATATCAATAGTAGAGCTAAAGTAACAACACGTATAACAATTTTAAATCTTTATTAAGTTCTAATAGATTTTAAAAAACTGCGATCAAGATCATGTCACTTCGTTTAAATCACTATTTAATTTGTATATTAGCTGTCATCCTGCGTTTTAATTTCTCATCATAAAGTGTGATGTTCAAACTGTAGCTAATATATTGGGCATCACATCTCACTATAAAAACTAGTACCTACCTAACTATAGTACTAGTACTCCTTATACAATCTAGCTGTACCTATCTATCGCCACTAGACAATCCAAGGCGTCTTTTCTTCAAATATCTTATTTCGTAGCCCTTTACAGACTAACAATGGACGTTTACAAAAGTGTGTACTGAAAGACAACGTCGCGGGCGGGTGGTAGGTGGTATCTCCTATCGTCATTGAAAAGATCTCTTTGTGTGCAGTCTGTTATCATCTGGTTCATTATTTTAGTATAATCAGCGGTATTGAACATGTTATAATGGTGATTGAATCGTATTGTTGATGGAGGTCAATGAGCTTTATTATGTGAGAACAAAAAACAATTTATAATGGCCACACATGAGTATAGGTTTTTATGACCAGCCTTTTTGATTTTGCTTGTTTTTTTTTTTTTGTTGAAAACGCTGGGAAATCAAATGCATTTTCTTCGGAAAATCAAAATGATGTATCGTTCGGGAGTATAGGGAAGCGGATTAACAGCAGCCCGATTTTGAATGCTATTAAAGTTCAATCGCATTGGATTGATGAAAATTTAAAAAATTATGTATTTTACGTTCCTACAGATAAGGTAATACCTATTCATTTATATTTAGAGCGCTAAACAGCTCATTTGCACCCCGCTCCGTTTTAGGTGTTACTTAAATTTACACCTAGTTTTCCAAAAGCTTAGGTAGATAGTTGAGTAAGTTTTCAATGTGATTTTGACGGCGTTGAAATGGGTTAGTACATTTCATGGTCGCACTTGAACTTGATCAGCCACTTGTCAACAATTAAACATATCTAATACCTACTAGTACGTACTAACTAGTAGTTCTGCGAACCGTAGACCTCGCGAGAACTTTTCTGCGACAATCACAGTCTTTTATCTTGACAACCTCTTGACCGATTTTACTCATATTTGAAATTATTGTTTACAATTGGATTTTAAATGTTTCTGCAAAATATTATCAAAATCTCGACGACAAAAAAATCTAAAAACGTAGAACCTATGTATGTATTATATATGCCAAGTTTCATCGAGATTCGTTGAAAAATAATTATGCCCTGTACGCTAGTACCAACATACAAACAAACAATCAAACATCTGGACAAATGAAAGAAAATTTTGCCAGTTGTTGCAGAGACGCTTTGCTCGCTTCGTTCGCTCGGTCAATAATACTTACTACTGGTTTCCTTTAAAATATGGTAACAAAAAATGGTGGTGTTGGAATCGTGATTTCTATTCGTCAGTCACACACACAAAAGCTAAGCCGCGTTGGAACCTTGCATCTGGTAACAAAGCGCCAAGAATGAGGACGGCGCGTAAAGGAGTGTGAATATGGGTTAGCCGGCGGGCTCTCTAAGAGCTTTGTCCCACATGTCCTTACTGTAACGTGAGCGACGGAAACGTATCACGAGGACACATGACTAAGATACAGACTTACTTTACTTAGGACTCAGCACCAAAATGGCACGTAGATTTGAGCCTTGACGGAATGGTTATCGAGAGAAGGCAAACAATTCTGCCTGTTTGGCTCAGCGGTAGTGTATCCGCCTTATAAGCCAGAGGTCCCGGGTTCGATTCCCGACCTGGGCAGATGTTTGAATGATGAATTTAAATATCTGTTCTGGGTCTTAGTTGTCCTTGCCTTTGTGTGTGTTCCATGGCATCCCCGACACAGGATTTATTCCTAGTGGGGAGCTATGTGTGTAAAACCTTTAAAAAAAAATTGTTCCTTGGCATTGCAACCAGCAGCTCAATGTTACACGGACATCAACTCCATTGCGGAGAAGAAAAGGATAAATGACACAAGCATAAGGCAAGAAGAAGAGGGAGATGTATTATTTCTTCTGTGAGGCGATACATGCTATCAATGCAGTTAAAGATTGCAAAAAGCATTTGACCACTGCAAGTGCATCTTATATTGGCCAAAAGTCAATTAGTGATAAAACAATTGTTAGAGTTGAAATGAAAGCCCAGCCCTATAAAAAACTAAATTGCCCCTCCTTTGGACAACAATTGTAATAAAGAGCTTCTATTATTCATAGTGTATTAACCTAATGCCGTTCAATATTGCTATTCACTACAATTTAGGGGTGGTACACCCTCGGGTGACTTTATTACTTTTTTAGGCAGTGGATTTTAAATTACTCGCGGTTGCTCAGATTTTAGTTCTCGTTTGAGATGGATCTGTCAAACTACAGCCCGGAATACTAAACCAGCACGCAATTTGTTTTCAAAAAGTTACTATTTACATTTACCTACTCTAAGTACTTTTCTTAATTGTACTACTAAAATAAAGTACTTTTCTTAGTAATTACTTTTTGAAGTTGTGAAATTACAAAATTAATGTTAGTTGTACTGTAATGGGTTTAACGATGATTATAGTCAAAATACGAAGGTCATAGCGTTAAACTTTTAATCTTATCTCTTTTTTCACAAAAGCTAAGCGAAACATCAGATAATTTAGAAGCAAAGCCTCTGGCTACATGTAGGGGCGGCCTGCCTAATCTACCATCGGTCGCCATTCAAAACTATTGTGTCACATCGCGCTATTGTTTAGGAGAATCGATAAAAAGCCACTTTGGCCCTTTTCCAACTGATCATGATGGAAGACGCTAACTTTTGCATTAATCAAGTGCATCTTTCTATTGTGTTTTTTGCTTGTCATATTTTAAAAGTTTTGCGAGTTTAGCTACGAAAAATACGTACCTTGAATGTTTACAGAATTATGTTCTTCGATCGTTAGTAATTTTTAAGTAGGTACATGGCACGTGGCGTTCCCACGGGCGCCGCGTGCGGTAAAGTTCCAAAGTGTGCGTACCCTTATTTTCAAAAACTACACAGGTAGTTTCACGTGCAAATAATTTTGTGGTAGGTTTTGTTATAAATATAAAGGAGTGCTCACGTGGGGTTTACACTTCATCAAAAGATCACTCAACTCTTCGTGAGATACGAGTCCCGTGTTTTCCCAATAAAATGTGTCAAAACCAAATTTATTTCATCGTGATTTTTTGTGAAACCTAGCAAATTATGATAACTCTATCTATCTCACTCACAACACAACATTATAGGTCGGTACTTATCTAAAAGATTTGATTTTATATAAGCAAAAAAAGCTGCCAACTTCCGTAATCATATACTATTCATCAATTCAAAGCCTCTCAGTAAGGGAATATCTGAGCAAACAACGTAAACAAAAGTAGCGGACCGGTTGCTAAGTGTGTTCAAATACGAAAGAGGAAAAACTTTTAATATTATATACTGTGAAAAGGCACATGTGAAGTTAGGCCGGATGAGAAAAACAGGAACATTTAAATGCATTTTATTTATTTTTAGGTACCTATAGGGTTTGGGTACGTTACTCGTAGATGAGATTTGTAAGTTTTGTTTTTAAAAGGTGTTATTTAACTTGTAATGTATTTACGAGTATGTAGCTATGTTTGTTCGAACGGAATCTTGCAACTCAATTTGAACCACTTCCCGATGTCCAATTGAGCTGAAATTTGGTATACCTACGTGTGGATGACAATGCAATAAAAGCTTGTTTTTAACTCAACCTATTTAATTTTATAAGTAGGTAGGTAATATTTTATTTGTTTAGGTGCGTGTGTTTTTTGTTTAGGTAATGTAGGTTTTTTTTGTTTAGGTAATGTAGGTACGTAATTACAGAGTTAAAAGAAAAGAGTAAGTATGCTAAGCCGAAAAGAGCTCGTAGTACTCATCATTATGAACAACGTTTACTATTGGACCCACCCTGAAATCTTAAACTCAGGTGTCGAGTCGAGTGCCATTGTCATTTTTCTATGAAAGCGCTGTTTTTTTTTCCACTTCAGGGTGCAAGTGGTTTATAATGATCAGTACCTACTATAAGCAGTGTAGGTATACTCGTACGAGGGCAGTCCGATAAGTACTTAGCCTACAAAAGAAAAACGAAAATTTTGGAAAAGTGGCGATTTATTTCTCAACATAGTCTCCTTTCAACTCGATGCACTTGACCCAGCGATGCTTCAACTTCTTTAACCCCTCTGAAAAATACGTTTTCTGGACGTCTGCAGAGTTGGCCTCTGTGGCGGCGATAACCTCCTCATTCAACACAAATTTCTGCCCGGCGAGTGACTTTTTCAAGTTTGGAAACAAAAAGAAGTCAGACGGTGCCAAATCTGGAGAATACGGTGGATGGGGCAGCTGTTCGTAGCCTAATGCGACCAATTTGGCCGTGGCGACGGCGGAGGAGTGAACCGGTGCGTTGTCATGGTGGAAGAGCACTTTTTTCTTCGCCAAATGTGGCTGTTTTTTCTGCAATTCGAGGTCGAATCGGCCCAATAGTTCAGCATAGTAGAGCCTTGTGACCGTTTTGCCCTTCTCCAGGTAGTCGATGTAGATTACACCTTGTGAATCCCAGAAAACGGTGGCCATCACCTTTCCGGCCGATGGGACAGTATTCGCCTTCTTCGAAGCACATTCGACTGTTCCTTGGTCTCTAGTGTGTACCAGTGAATCCATGTTTCATCAACGGTCACGAAACGACGCAAAAACTCCTTCGAATTGCGCTTAAACAATGTCAAACACTGCTCTGAAGTGGTCTCACGGATGTGCTTGTTGTCCGGAGTGAGCAAACGCGGCACCCATCGAGCCGACAGCTTTCTCATGGCCAATATTTCATGCAGGATATGACCAATGCGGTCTTTTGAGATGCTTACTGTCTCAGCTATCTCACGCACCTTCAATCGGCGGTCTGCCAACATCGATCATGGACTTTTGTCACGTTATCCTCCGTGGTGGCCGTTTTTGGGGCACCTGGGCGTGGCTCATCAAAAACTGACGTGCTTGTTGAAACTCGTTAAGAAGGAGACTAAGAAGAAGAGTCACCGTACACAGCATCCAAGCGCTCTTTGATTTCGCTGCGCGATTTCCCTTTCAAAAACAGAAATCGAATCACCGACCGATATTGTTCCATTTTTATAAAATCGGCGGACACACCCGCTTCTTCACGCGGTCAAAACTACAAATCCTAATATGGCTGAAATTTTTACAGTAGTCGTCTACAAGGATGTACCTACTATAGTCATCACAAAATAAGAGGCCCGTTTTGACAATTGTCATCGCGACGTAACTAGTGATGTTACCATACGACTCGATATTCGATACTCACGATAAATCAATTCAAGTTTGTATGCGTATTTGATCGATTAGGTACATTATGTATTGTATGTAAGTTCATTGGTTCATTGGTGGTTGGTTGTCGTTCATTGGTTTTGGTTTAGTTCGTTGGATTGGTTCGTTTTGGGTTTTGGTTTTGGATTGGTTTGGTTGGTTGGTTGGTTCATTGGATTGGTTGGTTGGTTGGTGGTGGTTCATTGGATGGTTGGTTGGTAAGGTATTAGAAAATTAAACTTAAACTTTAATATTGTAGGTATTTTGAAATGATACAGTGGTACGAAAGGTCAATTTGTCTTTAATTTAATATTTTTAGTTACAATAACATTCACTCAATCACAAACAAATAAGAAAAAGCGAAAGTTTGTAAAACACTCCGTGAATTTATTTGCGTCCATTTATTCGGATATTCTTTTGTACTTAAGTTAAATTTTCTAATCTAAACCTTAATCCAATGAACTTACAAACAATACAAAACGAAATCGATCAAATACTCATACAAACTTAAATTGATTTATCGTGAGTACCTATCGAATACCGTGTCGGTAACATCACTAGTTACGTCGCGATGACAATTATCAAAACGGGCCTCTTATTTTGTGATGGCTATAGTTCATTTATGATTGAATAATTTTATTTTGACCAGCTGATACTTGGAATTACGTACCTACTCGGTGCGCTGCTGCTTGATCTTCGGCCGCCTTTTTCAAGTATTGCGCTAACCAATGAACAGCATAAAGTTTTTATTTAGGGATTAATAAAAGAAAACTTTTTGGTACACCTCTATACTTTCCTTTCAAGTACCTATCTATGAGCAGTGGTTTAGGCTTCTGTGCGTTGTATGACTTCTATGTCAATCAGAGAGTCAGTAAATTAGGATTCTCATTCTTGTTTCGATAATAATATAACCATCATCATCATTATCAGCCTATCTAATATCTGTCCACTGCTGGACATAGGCCTCTCTTCAAGAACGCCACATGCCTTACGCATCCATTTGCCACCATTCGCCTTACGCAGGTCGTCGCTACCTATAGGTAATATTCATGACATCTTTATTGTTGTCGTCTTAATATTTTCATTCACACAAAATCTATAAAGCAAACCTTAAAACCGCATCCCCTGACACGTGTTTCAGCAACAATGGGGCTGCAATCGTGCCGCTTCAGCGATCGCATTCAGTCGCGGTCACTTTAACTACGCCGATGTGCGGGCCCTTTATGTCTGAGGGCAACTTGAGGACAATGCTGATAATTTTCACTTTCATGCGAGAATTTTCATTCGGCTTTAGAAAATCTTTAAAAAGTTCGTCATCTTCGTCACATTTTATCTGCAGAATATAAATAGCGCGTAAGACATACCGCAGTGCAGACTTAACTTTTCTAACAACTGTAAAATTATTTGTGGTAATCGTTTTTATACAAAAATATATGTTCACAATTATCATTAAAAAACAGGATCAAGGTCAATGCAAATCACAAAAGCTTTACATCTGCCCCACGTTGGGCGCCAACGCGAAGTTACCAAGTTTATCTTCATTGAATCTCTACCTACACACACATTCTTGAATCGATTTCAATGCCTTTCACAACCGAACAACATAGACGGTAGACACCAACTTCTTAAAACGTATAGGTATCTAGTTTATCCCGGTACAGAATACACCCGAGTTGCTGTCAATATGAATAGAGCACTGTATGCGTCGCGCTCCCAATAGAATATAGTTGGTGGCGCGTCCGCAAAGTTCTTTTGTCACGATTATCGTAGCAAATCCGATCGGGGAAGTGTGGCGGCTGCTTTCAACAGCAAACTGCATTATGAGCTATCGAAGCTATTGTGCGCCGCAACTCTATAATCTAGCTCGAGCCCGGCTCGGTTGGCTCGCCGACTGCGGCTCACTCTGAAACGGAACGTAACTTGTGCTGCAAACCGCTTAGTGCAATCGATTGAAGATTACTCGAGCTTACTTGTAGATCGATTAATTTCATCATTCGCAATCTATTTGATTAAGATTTGGTTTTAATAGCATTGATTCAAATGTCTATCTAAACTGATAAAGTTTTTATGCTACGGCATATGTAAGTAGTACTTATAGTAAATTTTACCTACGCTATTACGTTAGTGTGCAAAGCCTCCCAATCTGCGGGACAACAGGCCGAAGTTTCCAACTCCATTCGCCAGATTATAGCCGATCCATTGAAAATATCCATAAAAGTCGAACATTATCCGAAACAATGGAGGGAGGGCCTCGGTATTAGGTGCTTGCGCCATTGAACAACTTTTGTCCCATTGTAGTCCGCTGAGGGAGGCCGCTGAGCACAAAGACACCGCGCAGACATAGACCGAAATTCATCAACAACCCGATTGTTTGCTACATAAAGGACGCTATTGTCGACAAATATGATATCGTGGCACAATGTGTATGTAATAATTAGAGCACTAGCTGCCTAGACTGAGGCGCTGAATAGATTTTGTGACCGATCAATGTTTAGGACGTGTGCATTGTGCAGCCATGGTTAACTCGGTAGTGCAGGTTTGTACCAAAATTTCGTCAACAAAAGCACTAACTGCTGATATATAAGTCTGTTTGTACAATAGTGCCTATGTTAGAGGTATAAAATATGACAACCAAACTACCTATTTGGATTAAATATCTGAGGGGCTTCAACATTCTTACGTCAATGTTGTCAACGACCGACGGCAGCCGAAGAATTGCATATCACGGGGGTCAGGAAGCTTTCAATATGAAGTGCATGGCAAACACTCGATATGCGACACTCGCATTTTTGTGGGGACGACACGCGTATTGGTTTTCATATGCCTTACAATTGAGATATTATTCGTTCATAAAAATAAACGTGGACCACTTACTATCTTATGGTAGGCATGAAGAACATTATTTTTGCAAAAAAGTGAACTTTTCAGGCAGTTCCTGTCAGTATTTTATCGATAGGTTACTCGTTAAAATTTTCAGATTGAATTACACAATTCATTTCTAAAAAGTAAGCTTTAAAAACGCTGTTTGTTTAGTTAGTGAAAGGAAGAAACCCAACTCAGTAATAAGAAAATTAATTCGGAATTGTACCTACTCGTAATTATGATGACGAAATGTTGCGGGATTTGCTCAATCTCTTGGGAAACTGAAGTTATTTATTTTCTTTTTACTTTAATAAAAAAAACTTACTACTGATGGGTTTCTTCCTTAAACAAAAACAAACAGGATTTGTTAGCTTACTCCTATACAAAGAAAAGTCATATTCAAAAATAATACATAGATCGCCACATGTGAAATAACTATGTAAGCAAATATTACCTGCAATGAAATATTACCGCACCCAAAGTAAACGAGTTATACGTAAAAGTACCGACGTACATAAGTATTATGTTTTATTAATTCCCGCACCGCGTTCGCATATTGTTCCCGCTGATAATAGGAAAATCTGTCAACACGGGACAATGCAGGAAGTTACATGGATCAGGAATTAGCTGTCATTGTCCGCGCAACAATGGAGCGCTGTCGCTTACTAATAATTAGATTACAACTATTTAGAGATGGATAATTCTTATTTATAGATTAATTAATGAAGATTAACTTGAATGAGTTTAATTAGATGTTTTTTTGGGAAATTACTTTGTTTTACCGAGAAACTCTTTCAAAATCAGGGTATATCGAGTTAGTATATACCATAAGTATATATTAGTATATGTAATATAATTATGTCCATCTGCACAGAGCGATCATATATTATATCTTCATTTTAGTTATGGAAGAAGAGTTAGATATAATGAGGAAAGAAGTTGTGGGATTTAAGTAGAACATTCATGAGGGTTTGAATTGTTATACTTATCTGTTTTGTGTCTAAGTATTTTTAGGATATGAAAATTTTTTCATTTTTAAAACTTCACAAAGTGCTTAAATTCACCAATGTGTAGTTAATTAATAATAATGTTTATAGGTAAACAAAATAATCAATAGAAATCAAAATCATAATTAACATAGCACGTAAATCAGTACGTCCCATCAAACTCACCGGAAGAGGTGATTAATGCGTACCGGAAACAAAACAGGCTATGATAAAGGGTGAGGTGACCGGCGTTATCGATGATTTGAGATACGGGTTATCAATTGTGTTGCTACGTTTGACACAGCTACCGGTTTATTGGCTGTTAACTGTCTAACAATAAACGATAAGTCTATAATGTAGTACGATGATTGTTAGGGATGGTCGTGCTATCTAATTTGACACGTTAATTTGGACACACTAGGACGCCAATGTACATGGATGTACGAGTATAGCCAAACCGTTTATTTTAGTCCTCGCCTGCGCGGTACAAAGGCGCGGGGGTATGACGGCGCGGGGGACTGAGAGGGCGGCGCGGGCGAAAGATAAACGGTTTGGCTATAGGTAATATAAGTTGCTCTATATCATCAGGGAATTATCATTTGCAGGTGGTCACTCTCAGCCATTACTTTTTATTTTATTTTATTGAGTGACGAGACGAGCAAATCGCTCGCTTGATGTTAAACGTCACGTTTGCCCATAACAGGTCTGCGCTACCCAGAATTTTGATAGATATTTTGATAGATTTTGATAGAATTGAGAAGATAATACGTAGGTTAGGAACTACGTATTATCTTCTCAATTTTTATTTGTCAACTGTGGGTATCTCTTGTACGCCCATTCCAGTTGAATTCTTCAGGAGATCTACTTCTGCTGTTGTTTAGCAATAGATCAAGGTAACGACTGTCTCTAGTCTCTTGTTTACAACGGTTAGGTAGCACATAATTATAAGGTTATATTATTATCTATCACTTTCCTGCGCTTAGGTACTAATTTCAACAAAACTGCAAGACTGAATATAAACTCGAATCCCCTGTACCTACTTACTAATCTTAACATAGCAGTAAGCGTCGGAAAAATACTTAGGGAGGTGATTGCCCAATGATTCGATTATCGATTTTATTTGTTTAACTAAGTATCAGATTGACCTTTAATTGAACTTTAACTTGTTTGTTACATTTCATAAGTTTCTTTTTTTATGAGGTTTCTAAGTACCTATGTCAATATTTTCAACTCTGGGAAAAACAAGTCTTGAGAAATCACAGGTAATTCGAATTGTTGTGAAGCCCTATTTAAATGATTGATCATGTTCAATCATGTTGATACGTATTTTTTTCTAATTATTATTGCCGATTTAAAAATGCAAGCCTTTTGAAATCAGACAATACAATAGAAAACTCACACAAATCATGGCGATGCCATTATTTGACTACTTCATTTGTTTTCATACAATGTTGTCTGAAATTGTGATCCATCACGGACTGAATAACATCATACTGAATAGTTAGTGGGTGGCTTATGTCTCGCGGCCAGTGTAACTAGACCTGCCAAAACACCCTTTCGCACCCTTCTTGTTTCAGGAATATTTTGTATTCAGGAGGGGGGAGGAGGCCTCGTGTGGCTGGTGGTGCGGAACCATTGTTGCTTCGGATTCGAGTGCGAATTGTCACAGGCAGCCGGACGATTTTATCAATCGCTTATTATTCAACTCATAACAAATGGATGACTCATTTATGGATGAGATGCAGAGGGTGGTTTTTTACGATTTTTGATACAATAGATTTTAATATTCTCGATTTAAAGTGATACTTAAGAGGTATGAGTTTATTGGTTGGTATTGAAACGGTAGAGCTTTCAAAAGATAAACTAACTTGCCTGACGTTCGATATTCGTATCTTTTACTCGACTATTGTTGGGTTCGTAGCGTGGTTTGACAATATAGGAGTCTGTAACCTATCACTGATGTTAAGCAACAGACGACCAGGTCGGTCTTCGAATGCGTCACCGCTGGTTGAACTTACGACTGAACGTTTCCGTTTCCGGATGACATGGTAAATTGTAGGCCCCGTTTGTTTGTCCTGTAACAACAACCGCTAAGCCATATGAGCGATTTTTATAGGCGGCCTAAAAACCTGACACCAGAGTTAGAAAAATTCGGCTTTTATATAATCACTTACTATATAGGTAGGTACGTAGAAGAAAAACTTTGTTTACGTTAAATTTATCCGTGATTGTCAGTAAATGTGTCCTTTGTCAAAGGTGTTGGCATTGTAAGCAGCACAATCGCTCCATTACGTCGCCATTGTGACGAGGTTCACGCACCGCTATCTTGATCAACGCCATCTATTGTCCAACGGTAGAATACTCTTGTGACTTTACATTCAAACACAGGATAAGCTTTCTAGAATTACCTACTTATTTAATGACTATTTTCTTATTAGATTCAGTTGTTATCTAGCTGCGAAAATCATAATGGGCAGCAGAGCGGGAGCGGTATGCACTTGTTTGTACTCGTAACCAAGAAGTTTCCACTATCGCTTAAAAAGATATTGCTTCATATTACTAATAATACTTTATTTACGTGTTCTTGATGCCGCATTGCTACTGGTAACAAATATAAGAATGAATGAATGAATGAAGATACCTACTGAATCATTTATTTTGCCTTAACACCTATAAAACTAACAATTCAGAGACTGTGGGCCAGAAGCCACGGGATTAAATTTTCCAAAACAAAAAGCAATTATTTTTTTTGCAAACCAAAATATTACGAATTTAAATACAGAATAATCCTACAGTTTTCTGTTTTTCGTAATTCGTAAAACCAGTAGGCATTAGGAGGCAAGGGCTTTACTTACCTAGCTTTGACTATGTAGCTTATTCTAATTATGCTGAGGTTTTTTGGCAGTTCCGTAGCACTATTATGTAGCGTTGCCTACGACGCGCCATACAGCACTAATTTCACACATGAACTAGCGCTGGCGCCGAACTGTTCAGCAATGCAGAAATTGACATTGACACTGCTATGTGTAGTACTATTATTTATTCTGTGGAGTTGGTAGTAGGCATGAATGGTAGGTACGTCACGTCACAATTTGTAAGCAAACTGACTAATATGTGGCGGTAGCTTCTGTTGATGTATAATGCCCTTCCATCGAAGGTCTTTTCGCCGAACTACAACATGGGGCGTTTTAAAAGGGAGTCTACCAGTACCTCTCCGGGCTGGCAAAGCATCATCAACGCCGCTAGATAGTGTTGCAGATGTTCATAGGCCGCGGTTTAGCTTACCATCAGGCTGAACGTCTGCCTATTTGTCGCTCTCATTTATATAAAAAAAAAAAAACCAACGTCAATATTATGAATATAATAAATGGGGTAGAGGGGATACGACTGTTTGCTCACAAATTTACACTAAGTACTGGGTATGGGTAATGGGTATGTACCTACGAGTATATTGTACCTATGTCTAAGGTTTGATTGTAATATTCATGTGTCTTTTACTTAAAATGTAAAAAATATTAGATTTAGTGTATTTTGTTTCGATATAAAAACGATTGTATTTTTAGTTAATATGTTGGTTTTGTCTTTCTCTATCCATACGTTTAAAATTTTGGGAATAGTTTGACAATTTTAGTGGCGGTTAGGTCGCTTCTCTCCTGCTAGCTCATTACCAGATTACCACCATCACCGTTGCACTGTTATTCAATTAAGTTTGATAACGATGACGTGGTCAAGTTAGGTGCCCGCTGACCAGGCTATTGTTAAGCATCACAATGACTGGTTAATGAGATCAGATCCATCCTGGCTGGACAATGGCCACCCCCACCCCGATTTTATTAATTAATTCATTACAATGGAACCGAACCTGAGTTTCGAACCACTATTCGCCTATTGTCTGGAGATAGTGACTCGGCAACATTGACCTTAGGGTTTATTACGGACTTTTGATTCAATTACCTAGAATCACCGTTTTAAGGTTACGGGGGAGGAATTTTATGGTTTCGTTTGCGAAAACGAAACTGTTGTGAAATTATATTGATTTAACTTATAACTATTTATGTATATTTAACTTACGTAATATTGCGTCGGAGTAGCCGACGTAATATTACGTGATCCGTTTTAATTAAAGTTTGTTGTTTTTCGTTTTAGTAATTAGTAAGAAATAGAAAGAAGGACAGGGTCTTAGATTGTTCAGAACCCTAAGTCCCTTTCTACTTTCTACAGATCGCTTGGTGTTGTGTTTATATTTAATAGATACCTACATAGATAGATCAAAAAGCTTTTGTTCTTCACCCCTGAAATTACACGCTTAAAACATAAAAACTTAAAACGTTGTCTTATCGATAAGAGCGATCTTATCCATGCAGTAGATAGATGGAATATGCTATACTACAGTTCAGCGGTAGATAGTCCTATTGAATGCTCATTTGGCCTCTAACTTTCTGTTTAGATTTGAACTTTTGCATAGACAAACTATAATCTTCTATTGAAATAATATGGTTAATTCTCAGATCAAGTAGAAGGTAAATTAGAGGTACAAACAATTAATTTTGATTATGTGTCTCAACTGCCAATACATACAATACATCGATATAATTTAAATTAATTTATGAATGTTTGTCTCTGGAAAGAGATGAATGAGCGAAAGTAGTACACACATATATATATCCCATACTATTACATAAACTGTAAATATTTAAAAGCAGCCCACGACCGATGGAATTCAATTTTAATATTGCTTGTGCATGCGGCGGCAGCGTACTGGTGAAAGATTGAATTTTGATACGTTTCGTATGACTCGAGATCCGCCCTTGCGGCCGCCTATTCAACTTCGACGGACCGTGCTGCACAGTGGAGTCTACGTGTGTAATGAAAACCATAACGTGTTTTTATATTTTACCACTATATTTGGTGCAAGATGGTTACGAAAGAACGGAAGATGAAATCCAACTAAATATTAAAATTATTACAAGTAGAGATAAAAGTCGATCTAGATTATTTTCTTTGTTAAGTAATTGCAGTGATAAATTTTCAAATTGTTATTTAAATCAATGATTAATAGAAGTTGATAGATAGTATTGTGTTTGATTGCTATCTTATCTAACACACCCCGTCGTTTTCTTGTAGAAAATACGGACTGGCCTTGACTGTATATCTTGCTGTACGCGACAAAATATTAAAACTAAGTACTCATCAAAGAAAATTGCATCACGTATGATTTAGTGGTTTCTTCCTGCTCCTCCAACGAAGAAATTTAAGAAGAACAAAATCCTGTTGTGTTAGGAAAACAACCCACTGTGCGGTCGTCACCGCATGGCTCTGCAGAAATCATAAGGCGAGAGATCAAACGTGCGGCTTTTTTGACCCGATAACGAAATGATGCTTCTGCTGACACTGGACATTATGAGAGCCTTATACAATTAGTGTAGGCTAATTGAACTCGAGGCATTTTTATCTTTACCAATACGTACTTCTAGTATGCATAATGAAATAGCAACATACTGCAGGTAGGTATGTTGAGACTATATCACATCATCGTCGACGTCTCAACCTTCTCTATAAAACAGTACTAGGTTCTCTTTTTGTACCATCTTTATTGGTCTTATTGCAAATTGATGCACGTCGATATTCTTTCGCTTTAACGATTAAGTACTGGTAGAATAAGTACCCCATCCGGCATCGGAATGGATATCTAAAGACACGTAAACATTTAGTAGATAAGTTGCTAGAAATCGGGTTTGTTGTCGTAGTTTCAGAGCACGACGAGGATAAGAATGAGATACTCGTAGACGCAGGACTGTAAAAATATAGATAGCTCTAGGATGATGACGCCTGATTTGAAGTTCGCGTTTAGAATTTAATGTTTGTTATCTTTTGCAGGTACTGTTCATTCATTCAGATCTTCCAAATGGCGCTGAGTGAGTTTTAATTATTATTATATTAACTCTTTCATAACTTAATAAGTAAATGATTTAGCGGCCTTTTTGGTTTCCAAACATGCCTTGACTGACCCATTCATTTTCGTCCAAAGCCAATACCCAGGGGCGTAGCTACCGCCGTATCTGCCGTATCAATTATACGGGGCCCCCGGGCCACGGGGGCCCCGACGTGAGTAAGCAAAAATTAATATAAACTTCCCAATTTTTTTTTCTGAAATGACATCAGTCAAAAAAAGTAATTTCTTTTTTCCCGAGTAAAGCGTGCGTTCAAAAGTTGACAACACCCTACATCGGTTATTGCGACCAAAAAAAGGCAAGGAGAGTGTATATTTAATTTGAATTGCTTGTTAAAATTTTGGAAAAAGTGACAGATAGATAATTATGACGAATAAATATTTCTTATAATTTTATTTATTTGTTCTATTGTGAGAAATTTTTACCCTTCAAAAGGGCCCCTAAACAAATTTTTATACGGGGCCCCGCCAAGGCACGCTACGCCACTGCCAATACCACAGCTGGGTACAAGCCACTCTCTTTTGCCATAAGACATTTGCTTCGATCCTGTTCGATCAGGTTCAGAAAAGGCCATGGCCATCGAGCAAGGACCCTAGGATATACAGAGAAAAAATATTCTCTACCTAATACTGAACTCCGTTTGGCCGCAATACAAATATTTTGACGAGAGTCGTTCTGGCTCATGCTGAGCCCCAGATGACTTCGTCAACATTATTTCGGCTGTGCAGTCTCCAAGCACTCCGTGATCAAACAGTCACTCCGGCTTACAGTTTCGCGTACAAAGGGCTTGGCAGCAAGGCCACCGCACCATGTCAAGTTCGCAGCCACCACGCTACATATTCCAAAGCTCGCTACAGTAACAATAATAGCCGAGCCCCATTGTTTGGGCCCGTGGCACATTACGCTTTTGTCTCTGCCCTCTCCCGTTCCTCACAATGCGGCCAGGAAACAAGTGAGCCTTTATTTCGCCTCTTTTTGTCTCGGAGTATCGCTGCTTATTGTCTTCATTCGATTGTTCGGAGCTCTTTAGAGGGCACATTGTTGTGGACGGAGTCGTTAGTGCTGAGCTGGCGGATGTGCTGTTCTAAGTGACGCTTCGATTTTAATACCGAGACCTTTGACAACGCGCGACACGCGGATTAACTTTCCTTTACGCATTTGAGATGCGGTACGGACCACCGGACTGTCCTCGGTACTTATATTGTACATTATGTGCATGAATGTTATTCATCAATAGAAACTGGTCATCCAATTTAAATTATTTTATTACGAACTCAAGCATTTCACATCCTACTACTATTATAAAGGCGAAAGTTTGTAAGTATGGATGTATGTATGGATGTTTGTTACTCTTTCACGCAAAAACGGCTGAACGGATTTACATGAAATTTGGAATGAAGGTTGTTCATGGTCTGGATTAACACATAGGCTACTTTTTATCCCGGAAAACGCGGGTGAAGCCGCGGGGCGCAGCTAGTAGAAAATAATTTTGAAACTAAAACATTTTTAATTCTCAACAAAATGAAATAAATTTGAAAAAAAACTGATTAAAAACAGAGCTTACAGTCACTATCTCTGGAAAGACTTCTAATATGGATTTTAGTTTCCTTAGTCTAACTTAGATTTTTTTTCTTTAACACAATTATTGAAACACAACAAAACATAACTGAAACATAATTCTGAGTTTTCCTATAATAGCTGTTAGAAGATCTCCGATTTCATACCATTCATCTATCAGGTGCTTCGAATTTCTAATATATTTAAGTTTCGACCGAAGTTTGGGACTTCGTACTGTTTTCAACTCTACCTTTTCTACGAAGTACGAACTGTTACAAAACTGTAAAATCGAGAAACCAATTCATAGGCTCATTACGAAGTGTCTATTAAAAATATTTTTCTGATGTAATTAGCGAGTAGATAAAGGTAAGAGTACACATTGAGTTTACGCACCGCACCTGAGGCTCAGTATTCTTCAAGGGCTGTCATCCAAAAAGTCATCGTCACCAGCACTTTCTTAGGGTTGCCACTCATCGATATCCGTCTTTATCTCCGAATGGTACAGGCTCTAGTTGGCATTGTTCGCCACCCATTGTATGAAACTCTTTGTTCGGCCACGCTCCGTTTTTCCTTTTCGCTTTCGACGCTGGCGCCTGAAAAACACAGGGTTGTCCGTAATATTGTGTTTACATAATGAGTCTTGTGTGTTAAAGCTATTGTGCGGGACCTAGTTTAGGTTTCTTGTAAGATCGGAGTTCCTTTGCTTGTGGGCTGCAGATAAGTATCTTGAATTCCCTTTGAAACATTTTTGAAAGAAAACATTTACGCATGAAATGTTTGCGTAGAATTTTATAATAGACAGAGATATGCGTAAAATTACTCTATCTTTTTGTTAACTAATTTTATTTAATCATCGTGATATGAAATACAAAAGACTCTCAGCAGTGCCAAGAGCATAGTTTGTTGTCATGATTCACACGTTTTACAAGTACAAGTGCCTACATCATACCCTTGTCACTGAAGATCTATTTTATTTTAAACTACACAGGGCTCTAGGAGACTAGAAAAGGTACTCAGATATCTTAAATCCACGGGCGATAATAACCCATCTCATCTACCACTTTTTAGAGTTAAAATTAAAGTTTTCCTCTTTAATTTTTCTGGAAAAACGTCCACAGTAGTACAATCCGTGTCAGGCATTGTTCCGGGTTCTTTGCAACAACTCTTTCTCAAACGTTTTCCGAACAATCCGAGCTGTTTTGTCGCTTAATTGTTCCTTACCTCATCTAGTCGAGGGTTTAACTTTACTAATGGGACTGTAATTTGCAAGGTAGGTACTTAGTTTGCTGTTAGGTAAAAGATACTTTTACTTTATACCGTTGAGAGATTTAAATAACTCAGATACCTATCATACATCATACATCATACATCTCGATAAAATAATAAATGCGATGTTACTGAGACAGTTGTTGTCACTTCTTCAAGCTGAAGTGACTGAAACGAACTGTTTCTGTTGTGCTCTCTTTAGTTATCGTCGGACTTTTTTGTAGAAGCTGTTCGAAGAAGAGCCATTATTTTACAAGAGGCATTTGACCGCCATCCGCCAGCTAGTTCTTGAGATTAGTTTAAGCGCTTCAGATTTTCAGAACAATATTTCACAATGATATATAAGTACATAGATAAGTACAATGTTTAATGGGCCTTATTACCATTTTTGATACCGCGTTTCGTAAGGTTGCGTCATTTAATTATGTTGACATGTTCTACATTAATAAAACGTAGAACATATTTATAGTTATTTTCTTATCAGATGATCGCTGACAGCTATACAGTTAATTACCAAAATATACCGAACGTTATTAAATGTTTTTTAGTAGGTACTTAAACCACAACCTACTCATCTTACGTTACAAAAACTAAGTAGGCAAATCAAAACAGGATGTTTATTTAGGTACTTTTAAATAATTAACATCAGTGAACGGACCATAATTATCTTCTCAATCTGGTTACTTAATATTACGTAAGGAAAATTATTCAAATACGACATTTACGACCCATACCGCGTAGAAACAAACCCAAAACATTGAAATTTGAACAGCACCACCCTCCCTCCCCTTCGAATAGAGCGCCTCATAAATCTATTCATTTCTAGCTAAGGAGTGAATCTTTATGAATGCGACCAAATTGTATGAGAGTAGTCCTCTTTCAAAAGTTCTCGTGAATAGTGTTAATTCGCTATAGCGAGTTTGCTCGGCGCTCGTCAATGGACCATTTGGAGTCTTGAGGAGCGCCCGCCGCCTCCCTGGGTTGCCAGGCTCCCCACTATTTTCAGCCAGGTCTGTTGAAATATGAAACTAAAATTTTAAAGGTAGTGTTCAAACTTAAATGTCACAATAAAATAGAAATTGTTAAAGAAAATTAAAAAACAACTAAAAAATTAAGAAAAACATCTTCTATTTATGTAAGTCATTTACCATTGACTAACTGAAATATTCCGAAAAACGATTGCAAAGTATCAAATACTTACGTAAGTTTCGTATAGGCTGATTGATTAGTCCTGGTGTTATTTTTATAGTTGTTTTTGAGATTAATATAATAATTAAATGTTAAAAGATTTTAGTGGAAAAATTCATAGCAGCAATACTACTAAAGTATTCCAACCACTAATTAATCTAATTAGGTGTTCGAACAGTGGTTAAAAAGTAAAAAGTATTTTTATTAGAACTACCCATTTTTTGGGAAACTTTTGTAGCTGACAACACTCTCGACCAAGTCGCAATATTGTGTATGGAAAACGCGGGAAATATGAATGCTTCGGTACCTACATGAACAGACACTCACCGGAGGCGATTTTCTAAAGAATCCCGATGGCTGAATGTTGGCTGGTTTCTTTGGCGTCAAGATTTTGTAGAAAAGCGTAAGCGCTTTGAAAACTTTGCCTTTAGCTTCGCATAGAAAGTCGTTTTAACGTAACATGACGTTTAACCTGTAGGTACTCAATGCACAAGTAATTTTCTTTGACCATATTCCATAGGTACTGCTATTTTATAATTGGCATTTGGTATTTATAACATGTTACAACGATTATCAAAACACTAGCCAACAATTATGCGGACAATCTTCATTACAAAATTTCATCGAAACCGATTGAACCATTTCTGAGTCAAACGGTAATACACATACATACACTCACACACACTCACCCTCAAACTAATATTAGTGCGATAAATAATTACACTAATTGAAACCCGCGACGATGGTTTTCAAGTTATTCCATTTCCAGCTTACTCCTTTGCATCTTCTCTAGTTCGTAAATCAGTACATATGTATTACCTAAATAACATATTACGGTACCTCCACACACACTTGCCGTACCCGTAACCAATAGTGTCATCAGCGAACATAGGCGCCCCGGGCTGTATCCCGTTGAATGGTGTTAATTTACCACTGACTTGGCAACCGGCGCGGATTTCAATAAACATTCAGTCGACACAAGCACGAAATTCTATATGGAAAATGTGGAAAACATAAATGGAGGCGGTAAAAAGCGACGCGGGCCTGGGGTGATTTTCAAAAGGCTTCGGATGAATAGAACACTGTTTAACATTGCTCATTGAGCGGCATTTTCTGATTCCTATTCAATATACCAGTCTCTTTGTACAAACAGTAGGTACAACCTACCCACCGACATTCTTTCAAAGGAATAAGAAAGTTTTTTAACATCTTCATTTGAAAAACTTGGGTTTTGTTTCGCTTTCAATGCGAAGTCTTATACTTGCTTGAAAGGAGTAACGAACAAAGGTCCCTCAAAAATATGATGTCGCTACGTTGTTAAAAGAGTACCTAGTTAAGTAAGCATTTATTTTTCTGTGTAGCTACTTCAGCTGTACTTAGTAACGATCGAAACAGTTTGGAACTTTTTATTTATTGTGTAACCATTCAAAGCGACAATAGACATTATTTACATTTCATAATACCTAAAGCATACTTTATACACTACTAGCTTTTACCTGCGGCTTCGCTCGCATTGATTTTTTTTTTTATAAAAAGAGTCCTATGTTACTTCTAATACCTCCAAGAATATGTGTCCAAAGTTTCAGTTCAGTTAAGCAGTTTTCGCGTGAAAGCGTAACAAACAAACTTACATTCACATTTATAATATTAGTCGTGATTTACTTTTATTGAAACAATAAAGTTTTTCCAGGATGAGGAATGGCAACCTACAAGAGTTAGAGCCTAGCTTATTGGTTAGATCAGTGATCGCTATCGCTACATCATAAGTAGCTCTGCTTTGGTATCTTGTGAGGTAAGATTTCTCGCAGTATAGGAACTTAGCCTATACCTACGAGTATGTGTTTCGTTTCTTGCCGTTTCTCGATTATATCGATCTTTATGTTTGATCAGAACATGGTTTTTACAATACGGTCAGACTATTATTGATAAATAAAATAATAAGATGTTTATTAAAACTATTTCAGCGCATTCTTCGATAAGATGTATGATATAAGATAAATAATATTTAAATGCGGGTTTATTAAAAACTATTTCAGCGCATTCTTCGCCAAAGAGTATTTACTAAAAGTTTGTTTCAGTTTCACTAAAAGTCAAAACATTCAACAAAACCCCAAAGAAACGGTGCTAATGACCTTACAAAATGTCTGCAACTAATGCATAAACCTAATTATGAGGAATCGTAACTCACAGCCTGTCTCTAGGGTTTGTTTGTACTTAATTAAAGGGCTATAGAGAAAAGGGAAATATGGCAAAAGGACCTAAAATGCACATGCCATTCAGCCTGAAGAAGGATCCCAGGCCAATGTATCTGCCTCCTCCAGAAGAACCAAAAGGGCTAGATGTAAAATCCTGCCTCAAAGCAGCTGTCGTCATCTTAGTCGTAGTGGCTCAAATATGCTTCGGAATTATATACTATTTAGTTTATGAATAGTTTGTGTTGTTATTAAAAATCAGAAAAAAATCAGTGTTTGTTGAAAGTTGTACCAAGGACAGAATTTGTGGACTTCAGAGTTTAGTAAAAACACTTTTTGGAAGTGCCATATACATTCCATGAAGATTCCTGGCTTACCTATACCCAGGTTACCAGGTTTCCTAACTTACATGAAAGACTACCAGGTTTTCAGAACTATATACCTACTAGTGGCGTGATTGATACCTACTGCAGGCAAAACTTTCTTACACGATTGCGGAGCTTTTCTGGCTTTACAGTTCTTAGTTTGCCGATAGTTCGCGCCAGTATGTGTAAAAACTTAGCTAAGATTTCTGTGTAAATCACCCTTTATCGCGGCTTAGTTTTAACGAAGTATTTTGATTTTCCAGAGTCAGTTACTATAAAAGTATTAGCTGCTACTTGCGCCTCGCTGTTTTACCTATAATTATCTTTTCCGAGATAAGATCCTTATCTTATGTTAGCCTATGCCTATGTTTAAATCCAGGTGTATGCTGCCCCCATACTAAATGTCGTCCAAAGAAGGCTGGAGAAGTGGTTTGTGGGAGGCCCATAGAACTGTAAAGGGATGCGCGGCGCTCCCCAACGTTAACAAATACCTACTTATAGAACTGAACTGACTAAATAGAGCAGGGGCCACTGTTGTATTATCTGAATAAAACAGATAGTACTTAGGCTACAGTTAGGGTAAGTGGTGATACTGTGGTTAATGTTAGAGCCGTGAGTAGTTCCATGCACCATCGTAGACCGCGTCGTTGCTTGCCATCAGACGAGATGGTGGTCAAATGCAAGCAATAAATAAAAAATTGAGGTCTCAAAACCAAGTCTGTTTTACTATAAAAACTGTCGTCAGTGTAAAAACAACAGTTGTTCTTGTTGTTGGTCTTTTGGAGATTATTTTAGTATCTTTATTAAGCCGCTACTACAGATAAGTTAGTCATTGGCATCAATCGATCAATGACGCATGCCCTATGATTCAGGTCTACGTCATTTTTATCAGCTTCGATATGATGTTTACGTACAATGTTTCGGCATGAGTAACGAAGACTCGTTAGTTCAGTGGTTAGAACGCTCACTTAAAACTTTGATCGTGTGGTAGTCGGGGGTTCAAATCCCTCACGAGTCAGATTTTTTGGAAAATTCGGTAATTTTGGGATACTGTTAATAATTTTGTGAGTATAAACTTACAGCGCGTTCGTTTTGGGTACGATGGCAAAAATAACAGTTAAAAATGTCAAAATCGATCACAATTATATGCAGACAGAGGCAAAAGGCGGCCTTATCGCTACAAAAGATCTCTTTCAGACTACCTACATATCCGAGCCCACCGGACGAGCGATTGGTATGAACCCCGGCGGATGTGACGTCACTGACTGTCAGTGGAAGACGCGATCCCCGCAGCTTTCGATTGCCACCCTTCACACGTGTCCCGTATTTTCAGTATCGGATACGAATTTGAATTGACTGTAATCAATATTTAATCACAAATCACCACATTGTGCGGTCGCAATTTGTGCGAGCTGGAAACCTCTGGAGAGTTATTTCAGACTAGAAGCGCCCCGCAGTTTTATTTGCTGTCTTAAAGGAACTGTTCTTCCGGGATAAAAAGTAGCTTTATAATATAATAATATATTTATTATTATAATTATGTAATTATTATAATTATTATAATTATGTTATATTTTATGTATATGGTAAACGAGTCTAAGCTACCTAGGTACATACCAAATTTAATACAGATCGGTGAGACAGCCGTTTTTGTGTGTTTGAGTACCTAGGAAACAATCATCCAAACTTTTTCATATTTGTAGGGTTTATATTGAAGTTTATCTCGTTCTCTCTACTATAATAGATAGGCTGATAGAGCGAGATACAGGCTTAATAAGAAAATAGAGATTGTGATTAGATTAGTAGATCTTCAAAAAACCTTGTTTGCAAATGACTATTAGATACTCGTAGAGCAGAGCAGACTACGTGTGATCTGTCTTCGTAGCAGTGTCTACGAAATTGGTAAACTTAATTCAAAATTCATTTTTACGAGTATTTAGTAAATAGGTACCTAGTCATTTTGTGTGAATATTTAGTCATTTTTCAAACCTATTATAGTAGTTAATGGTTTTCCTATGTAATGTACCTACTTTTGTATGGTATGACGTCAAGCCTATAGGGTGGTGTTTCGAAACTCAGAAAAGAACTAAGCTAGTTTTTATCATTATCAATATCACCGGTTTTCATCTCCGGCCATGAGTGAAATTGCGAGATGCAGCGAGTAAATAATAGTACAAGCAAGTAGTTTAAGTAGATATTTAATAGTCACTTTTAGGTGTCGGAACGCCAAATTCTGAAGCTAGGTTGTTTAGTTATGTATCAACCAACGTATCTATTATGGGCATACTCAGCCGAGGAAACAAATCATGGTGCTAGACTGTCTCGCCTCGTCAAACTGTTCATATAAACCGAGTAGGTACCTACTCGGCCGAGGGCACTGTCTCGTTACGTGTAATCAACCCATTAAGTAGGAAAGTTACCTATTATGAGTAGTTACTCGCCACCATTATAGAACCTCTTCACAGCACCTCAGCAGTATTGTACAAAGTTTCGAAGACTATATTTTCTAATTTCCCTGTCCATTATATTTCCTTCCTTAGGTAAATCTCTTTCTACTTCAACAATGAAAGTATAAAATTATATCCAACAATAGCCCCCGCAATCCCGTCTTTATTTTACACCGTGGAACATCGGTCCGCGGAATTCGTAATTTCTTTGATTCCCTTCCATTGTCGTCCGATAAAAGAGACACTTTTCAGTACCTCCTGTCTGAATGAATACACCCATTATGCTCACACAAAAGTAGATGTTCCAAACAAAAACAACATTACCGCAGTTATTACGCTGAGTAAAAAACAATTCGGGACTATATTCCATTATAAATTCGAACAATGTAGTGGCAAAATATATTTCGCAGCGAATAAAGCCCGCCATTGAGGACGCGCTACTCGTGGGTGGATCTTTTGTCATTATTGTATTAAAATTTTGATACAAACTTAGCATTGTCTTAGGTTTTGTGATAGCTATCTCTTTGTTATGAAACATCATACTTACCTATAGAAGCCAAAGGTATTTGAAATGAGTTTTCAAAAACATTGCTCTAGCAAATAATTTTTACCTACTTATGCTCGCTCTATCACAATAAGCATAATGAGCATAATTTTACAATAATACCTACGTACTTTACTCATTAAACCTCCGTTTTAAAAATAGGCGAAGAATCTTTTGCAAGGTAGTACTTAGTATCTTTCAATTAAATTTTTTCGGCGGTGCATAGCCATCCCCATTATCATATCAAATCTTATTTTTTTCATATTATATAAAAATAAATCGCTATTCGTTTGTCTCGCTAAAACTCGAGAACGGCTAGACCGATTTGAATTTTTATTTATTTTTTGTTTTGTTCGCTCTAATACAGGGAAGGTTTAAAAGTAAAAAAACAGCGGGTGAAACCGCCGGGTGCAGCTAGTATATTACAAATTTCATTCTAATGAACGCGTGCTGCCATCTACCCTGCTTGTAGCGTTTTAACTGAAAAGCGAAAGTGCTGCCACCTGGTTCTGTTTTCCACAGTCTCTACGTTCAGTTTTCTGTACGGACGGTATCGATTGGAACCAGCTAGTTTTCCTTGTCTGCTGCCAGTTCGTGAAAATCAAGACAGATGGCGCTTTACATAAAAAGAAAATAACAAGTTGATTGTCATTTTGTTTTGTTTGTTCACAACTTCATTCGATACGGGAGTATTTTTGTTTATTCCTCGTTAAATACTCCTCAATCTACTTACACATACGTAGGTAACTAAAGTTCCAACAGTACTATTATTTAGCATTGGCATATCAGCTACTTTGTTATTTCGTTTATTTATTTTATTCTTGACATACCAAGGTCTGAGCTTAAAGCATTGGCGGTTCCTTTGTAGAGGAAAGAGAGGTAATACATTTTGGTTTTAAAAGCAATCGATTCATACCCAATCGTTTTATTTGATATTTTTGACTAGTTTCTAACCAAGGTAAAATAGGTGGGCACTTAATTCATATTATGTTTTTTTTTTGTAATGACCTGTTTAGGTATTTAATACGAATGACGATACAATTATTTCAATCTTATATTACACATCGAGGTGATTTTGCACTATTTTGAAATTTCAGTTAATCTTTCATCACTTTTACAAGGGACAGCATCGTGGAATGTCTAGTAGGTAGACGGTAGATACTACTCATGGTATAAGAACTAGACCATGGTAGGTTAGACCTACCTCCACAATGAAATTGTATAGGAAATTTAAAATATAGGGTTATTCATAAAGGGTATGCTAAGCCGAAAAGGGCTCATAGTACTCATCATTATGAACAACTTTTACTATGGGACCAGCCCGAAATTCGAGAAATAAAATCAGCTGTTCCATAGAAAAATGTCAATGACACTCAACAAAATGTATGGACCAGCTGATTTTTTTTTCGCGAATTTCGAGTTGGTCCCATAGTAAAAGTTGTTCATAATGATGAGTACTATGAGCCCTTTTCAGCTTTTATGAATAACCCTGTATAAGTTCACATTTTCATAGAGGTACGTAAAAAATTGGTACAACGATATAAAAGTTGTTAACGGACTTCCATTAGATAGAAAGGGCTGGAAGAGGCCTATATGTCATAGCCTCATAGGACACGCTGATCACTAAGTATATCGGAAAAAATAAACCTATGAAAATGTTAAAAATATGGAATAGACAGTGAGTTAAAATGTTTAGTTATCGGCAATGAAAGGCTTAAAAAAATAAAAAATTGATGCCCATCGCAAGATAAGTACGTGTTTTTGTCAGAAATACATAGGTAAATAAATAAAGGAACGTCCAACATGACTCACTTTTTATTTCGGTGGCAAGAAATCGGTTAAGGTATCGCATTTTGATATCTGTTTTAGTGATAACGCTATCTTGTGTAGATATCACGATGAATAAACAATTTGCGGTTTTAATGTCCAATAAAATGTTTAGTAGCTGTATTTACCCAAACAATGCGTCCTAAAAACATGTGTACCTAATGATTTTTGCAGTAATAACCAACCCATCTGAGTCACTTTATTTAAAAAAAAAATTGGAGATAAGTAGATAGATAAATTTATTGCTTATGCCAAGCATAAGTTAGTCATAATTTTCTGCTTATGTACATTTCGTACAGGGGGTACAGAAAAGGACATCTACAGGATACTTTTTGTTTGTTTTTCAATCATGATAGCTATACCATATGTAGATACAGACAGGTTATTTTTTATTCCGGAAAAATTAATAGTTGCTACAGGATAGCGGGAGCAACCAGAAGACGCAACTATAAAAAAATAATCCTTCTAATACTTACTTGTATTAAAAATTTAATGTCAGTTGAATGTTTTTGCTCAATCACGCAAAAATAGCTAATAGATTTAGATCAAATTTGGTATGAAGTAAGCATATAAATCTTGTTGTAGGTTCTTGTGTGTTATATACTTAGACTACTTTCTGTCCTGAAAAAATGCGAGTTAAATCGCGGAACGCAGCTAGTATAAAATAAACAAAAATTGGTAGGTATACCTTTTTTCTCATAATAGATATACCTAGTACGTTCGATAGGCTCGTTATCGTACTTAGCAACTGTGAACTTGCAAATAAACGTAACTTTAGTGACGCAAACTGTTTTGTAAACAATGTTGTTAAGATGAAAGCTCGTTAGCTATCTCTTTCGCGCATTGATGATATAAAATCGACGAGTGGAAATTAAAAAGCTCGCAGATAAAATCATTTAACTATGTCTCCATCACATTAAAATTTATTCAAACGAAGATTGCTAAAACTATCGTTTTATATTGTATGCTGATAGTTATTTTTTTTTAATTCTCACTGACGATGACGTAGTGATTTTATATCATTAGACAAAATGGGTGAGAGGCAACTGATAGCCGTTTATCACCCTCATACCTACCTTCATTAAATAGCTGACTACCTACCTACAGCTACGATCTATAAACAGTAAAAATAATTCAACCAAGTAGGTATGTACTTACCTGCTTACAACCCATAACGCTTGCCAATACCCAATCCCTTCGTTTTGGCATGGTTCCCAAAATAAATTCGCCAAGAAACGTGACCGACAATTTGGTAGTTTGAATAGAACCGCTGACATAATTATATCTCACAAGCACAGCGAAAAATAACCGCGCTATTTCTGGGTTTCTACATTCATCAGAGTTATTTGCAAATGTCTGTAGGTGGGACGGATAAAAATATTGTATGGATACACAAATTTACGCTCTACAACAAACTTGATCACTGTTTTTTAGAGAAACAACCATTACCAGTTAGTACTCGATGTTATAGTAAAAACCCTACTTGTTCAGTGTGACTGATTGGGAACTAACCATCTAGGTTACTTATCCTACCTAGTTAATTAAGCTAACTTATTAAAATGAAACACCAAGATACATATAAAAATATTTTATTAAAAACATTTTGGTAACATTTAATAAGAACACTTAGGTAAAAATAAATCGACATCAAAATCATTTCAAAAGAACAGCCTGGACTGGATGTTCACGGAGGAAGCCGGAACAGCAAAAACTAAAATAAATAGAAAACAATGATAACACTCTAGGCAGAGACATGTCTAATTGACAACCAGAATTAAGGCATCGCAAGAATAACTATTTAAGTACGATAAAATACCTACGTCTATTATTATAGTTACAACAAAAACATGTAGGTGTTGTGTTCTGCGCGGCCGCTGGCCCGCACACCCTGTACTAGTCGCTCTCTTGGCAAGGACTTACATCGAGTATTATTGCCACTTACATTACTCCATACACAGGCATTTGCTTGCCACTACGCCGATAATACACTACTAAATACTAACACATCCCAATTATACGAAGCTATGTTAAAATTTTACCTAACTAATAATTATATTAACATCTTCGGCTAATTTTGATACTAGAATGATATTATAACATCATCTCATATTGTACTCTTAACATTACGCTGGATTAAAATTAAATGAGGAATAAAACATGTTATACATAATATTGCAAGCATTACTGAGATTGTGCACGTTACGTGATCTAACAGATTGCAGAGTAAGAGTGAACCTACGGTTTACGATAGATTGCTTATACTGAAGTAATGCGGCGCGGTGAGCGCCCGCCAGGAACAGTCAAGATTACATTACGAGCATTGGCACTTTCAATATTATTCTTAATTACACTCTCGAAATAGCACTGCATATCAATAACCAACTTAAAAACTAAATTCAGATCAGTCATTTATGATATCACATCAAAATAAACAGGGAAATACATATGTGATTATCGATTGGATATTCTACAATAATAAATATTATATTCTTTTCAAAAGAGGTATTAATTTTCTTAAGGGTTACTAAAAATATTGAGCTCAGCGCCGCGCGGGCGCACTATATCACCATAATACGAGAACAACATTGAACCAATAAGATTTGGTACTTGGAGACATCTCCGAGTTAATTCTATTTCGCTAAACCTACATAATGCTTATCAGTTATACGCGAGGGTCGCGCGCAACCCCGTCCGGGCCGGGCCGGGCCGGGCTCGGCCGGGAGTCGCGCTCGCCCGAGAAACCCTTCGACCTTATACAATTTTCGATACAAAAATACTGTCATTTGACTACAGTTCATGAGAAAAAATAGTTATCGTGTGAATGAACGATAGATATAATACAACATAATTATAACAATCATATATAATATCGTGTACATAATTGATTTGACTAAACGAAATAAAATGCATAAAATTGAAATGATTTAAACATTGTAAAATCACTCGAAGACACTTAATGGAAGGTACTAAATTGATATAGATTTTTTAAGTTTAAAATAAATAGCACGACAACCAACATATTTGGTAATGTGGATAAAAATAACATTAACAACTAACCCTCGGCTGCTAACTTAAACAAAAACTGGAATGCAGATATTGCATCGCACCTCGGCCTCTCTTGTTGTCGGTCGAGAGCTGTGCCAAGGGCCAAAAGGATCACCTACATAAGAACACGTTCACAACAAGAGCTAACAACTGTGCGTATCACTCCAAATACTTTCCTCCCTACATTCGATTGCAGCTTTTTCATAATACAATAAAAACTAAAAATAATTCTGAATGCAACATTTGATTTTACAATTAACCAATAACAACCACTTTGTACGTGCGTGTGACTGAGGATATAGCACACTGAGTGACGGAAAACGCTTTCAAACATAATTATATTTGTTTGTCGTCGGTACGTTCGGAGACGTCTTCCAGCGAGGCAATGATTGTCGTGTCATTGTTAGCTGCATTCTGAGATCCATGCTATATGGTCAGTCAGTACCCACTGAATCAAATATATAAATATTAAACTATAATTTGTTATTACTTTACTTATTTCTATGTTCGTGTTCATAGCCCAGTTGACTGAAGACAAAACAGCTACAATCATCTATCATTAAATATGTATAACTACGCGATGATTCGACGAAAAGCGTTTGATAAAATGCAATGTAAATTTGGAGTATGATTAATAAGCCTTTAGAAATAAGATTCACTACGGCATAACTATAATATCGACACATTTAGAAAATCTTGCGTGGATGTTGGTCCCTCCAAAAAAATTTGCCAAACCTTTTTGTAAACTTCGTACCATTATAACGGAAATTTTGAAAACTACTTACTGTATTGTCTCATATCAACATTTTTATAAAAATAACTTTGTGGGAATTAGGTCAACATTATTGTGTACAAATACTCCAGTTCCGAGTTAAAGCTGATCACAACGTAGCAGAACTAAAGTTGCACGAAAGGACACTCATTATTCGTTAACTTTATGTTATACATTACTTATATTGTAATTGAAGAGACTCACACTATTAAATATCTTGACTAAATTAAGAGACCACGAATATTATTACTTTAAATATGCACATACATAGAGATATTGCCAGTCTGTTAAAGACACTTACTATAATTTCATTAGAGGCCCAGCATCTGGGCGTATCAATGACTCCAACGTTTTAAAACGGTATGTAACAACTACTAATACCTTAAGAATATCTAATCACTGCATTAGTTGTGATGATATGCACTGATAACCCATTTGACTATGTTTATAACGGGCTCGTCATATTTATTATAATTAAATGAGTTTAGAAGCTTTTTCATTTCATCGATAGGAAATTGATTTTTGGGAAATGTGTCAAGTTCGTATCGTCGTAGAAACGTCATCACTATTTTTATGTAATGCTCGGACGGTAAATCCCACAATCATAATTAGACCTTAAAATTAACCTACAGCTTGGCTTAAATTCGTGCCTATCTCGTCAAAATCGTAAAGTTAAATAACATCCGAGAAGCAGCCTTTTGGTTTAAACAATGACAATCCTATTGGTAAATGACTGTGGAATATTTCTAAATAATTATCTCTATAGACTAATTGCACATTATAAAACAATATTTAAATAATAACTGTTACATTGTAATGGTGGGAAGTATTAGTGCATCGTGAAGATACTAATATGTCTAAAATTTAAATATTGCTTTAAGAGTCACTGGATGCAAAATTCGTTGGTTGAGTTTCAACCTTTTGCATTTATACTAATCAATATAAATTGTGCAGCTCAACAATTTATAGTAATATATTCTTTGGATAACAAATCATACGTATTTCTAAAAGGAACTAAGTAGCAATATAATAATAACTTTAATTTTATCTGAGATGTAATTGGAGTGTTGATTTTAAGATCCAATGTTGTCTTTTTAATTATTTAAGTAGGAGACCTAGAAATGCGTGTTTTTGGAATAAGTATGCAAAATCCTATGGCATTGCAAGTTATAGAATTAAATTAAGCCTAATATTATCACACAAATAAATTAAAAACAAAAACGAAAGTCATGTACCATCGCGCCATTCTTTTCCAGAATTTGTCAAAACTTGTCTCGCTTTAAATTAAGATCACAGTAATAAGTCACATTTGAATGTAACTACAATGCGCGAGACGATAGGCGCATATATATTCCACAGTCATCCTAGGACTGGGCCACAGCAGGCTACCACCAACACTTTACTTTATAGGAAGATGTCACACACTTACCAATGACTTCAGTTCAAACAAACATCACAGATTGATCACAAACTTTGATTTAGTTAATAAAATCATGTAAAACAAAAGAATAAATTTAACATGATAGTTCATAAAAATAACAACAGCTCTCAAATTAATACTATAGTTAAAACCTGGCTAATAAATTCAAATTTCAAACTAAAGTCATCAGTAGAGCAGCACTAAATGGTGCATAATTACAGGCACCATCATGTGACAAGATTAGGAAAGTCGATGTGCCTGATGTGTCCTAGTCATACCCGCTTAACATTCGTTTGTTCAGAGTTTATGATGTGTGATAGTCACATCAGTCAGTGGCGGCGACTACCCACGTGAAGCCGCAGTGGCGACAGTTGTCCTTTACATACTGTGTGCGGGTCCCGTAGGGCCCCAGCCGGTGGTACTGGGAGCGGTTGGCGAAGAACAGCGTCGGGTTGTTGGGCGGCAGCAGCGAGGCCCGATAGTTCCACCGCTGGTCGGTCAGGTTGCCCATTAAGTTCAGCAAGTCGCGCCCTCCATACGCCACCTTTACGTTCTCGGGCTTCACTTCTTTTGGACGTGGCTGCGGCTGCACAACCGGCTCGAATATTTTCTGAAAATGTTCAAAACGTTGGATAGTGGAAACTTTTATTTGCAACCTTATTACTATGAGATACAATTGGAAATTAATCTGAGCATGGCTATTAATAGAGGGACATTTCGATCACAATAAAATAAACTCGTACACGCCCGCCCACCTAAAAAACTTTGTGGCTGATCTCAATAAAAAAACAAATACCTAGCATGAAATCTTTCCATTATCACGCATCGATAATGTACACAACATTGATAGGTAGCGTAATATGGACATTCGCCATTACGGAATATTATGAAAATAGAGAGGTCAAGGCCAGGACGAACGCAAACAAAATAAAGAGGAATGTTCAACTCACCTTCTCTGTTGTCTGAGGACTAGACGGCAGGGAGTCACTGTTGACCGATTCCGACTTGAGCGATCCCAGCGAGCCGATACCGCTAGATTCACTGGAGACGGACGGGCTCGGGCTCGACTGCGACTTCGCCAGGCCCGCTATTTCTATTATGTGCCCGAATGAGCTAAATGAGTCAAAACCCTCCGTCTCCAATTCCGCAAGAGGTAGTGCAACGCTCAAAGCCATGTCTGCGAACGGAAAATCACTTTTGTATTCCAATTACACGTGCAATGAGATTACTGCGTGAGAACACTGTAGTGCTATGTTGACAGAATCCAGCTAGCGCGCCAAATTATTACGGTATCACAATCGCATCACTTTCAGGACACTTGTCACTCACCTTTGACTAGATTATATATCTTATTTTTGAAATTCACACGGAAAGATACTAGTAAAACAATAATTACCGAAAAGTGTAATCCCAAATTCACAAGCCTCGACGTAGTTGAAAGAGATCGAACATTTACGAAGTGAAGTTAGTCGCAAATCGCAAATGCGAGGTCGCGATGCGTGATGTCGTAGAGCGCCAACCGGAAACGAGCTCTGTCGGTAAAGCAGTTTATTACGCCGTAAGGAAAGTGCCGCTTGTTTGGGGATTTTTGAACCTAAAAATATGATTAATCTGATATTTAAGGATTTTATATCCACTTTTTTCGTTGAATAGTAATTATATAATAATAATACAAATTATTGTATACACCTTTATCAATTTAAAAACGTGCGAAAAATATTTTCTCCAATTCTAAAACAGCGCCATCTATACCAATTCTTAAGTAACTTTACGTGCAGCGCCATCTATGTGGCCTATGCGAACCTTGTTTCTAACAATCAAAAAGACCCAAGGGCCGTAGTATTGTCATACTGTAACGCAGTTCGTAAGTATTACACTAGATGGCGCTGGTAAATTTTTAGTCCCGTACCCCGTACCAAATTACATAGGTACCTAATTAGTTTACTACTAAAACTGTAGATGGCTGTATTTCAACATCATTTAGATAAGAAGCAAGTATACCACTGAAAGTGTAGATGGCATTGTTTGTAAAATGTAACCTACTCTTGTAGTCTCGGGAAGTGAATCAACCAGATCTAAATTAAAAAAAAAACGTTGTTTAATGAAAACAGTTATAATTATGTAAGTACTTGATTATTTACAAATAATCAAAGTTCTAAGTATATACTCGTACTGTCCCGTACCTATAGGTATCTCCTATGAATGAAAAATTACAACCGACGACGCAAGTAGGTATGTATAATAGGTAGATAGGTAATTCTTCGTAAGTAGATGTACCTATTTAGACTGGACAATGGACATAGACCCCTCTGCATCGGAGACCCGAGGGGTTCTCCCAATTCAGCTGCTCAGCCGGTTCTTCGACTTCTCGCGTCCAGTCGTTGTCAGTTGCCATGCGTAGGTATAACATCACATCACTATCGCCATGCTATGTTATTCGACACGTAATCTTTATTCAAAATAAAATTTACGTAGGTTTTAAAGAAAAAAACAAGTTACTTCCAGCATCGTTTTATCCATATACAACAACAAATTAATCAAATCAAATAAAAATGACAATTAAAATAAAATCAAACAAAATAAAAAAGTAGGTGTACATGAGTACATGAGAAAAAAATATATTGGCTTAAAAATATTTTGGCTAGTAATTAGGTACTAGATAATAACTTCTCTTTCATATGTATTTACGGATATCAGTTGTGCAGCAAATGCTCAATACCTACCTGTCTATACTTACTATTCATAGTTCTATGTATTTTGGGATAGTAGATATTATTTCTGTCACTCTTATAAGAAGGGCATGATAGAGACAGACACAATATCGATCACCACCAGAGCTCAGATCAAGTAGAAAGGCAGATAGAGTCCCGCCTTAGATAGGTACAGGTGCAAACTACCCTACTTCCCGTGTACGTATACTTCAAGTTCAACATTCTGTCTCTTTTTAAACGGTTATATTTAGTTAACCCCGTTTGTTTTATTTATTATTCTTGGGTCAAATTTAGTAATTTTCTTTTAGAACAGACAGAATTATAAAAATTCGAAATACCAATTTTAGGTGGTACGAAATTCACCGGATAATCTTGTTATCAGTTATCACTAAGCCTATCGTCGAGGTTTAGCACTATCCTACAGGGTTACAAGGAAAGGGTATGCTAAGCAGAAAAGGGCTCATAGTGCTCGTCATTGTAAACTTTAACTATGAGAACCAACCCGGAAATCGAAGAACAGAATCGGCTGTTCTCTCTGTTTTTTTTTTCTCAATTTCCGGGTTAGTCCCATAGTAAAAGTTGTTCATAATGATGAGTACTAAGTATGAGCCCATTTCGGCTTAGCATATCTACCCTTTTTTTGTAACCCGGTACATAATAAAATAGGTATACTAGTTATGTAGATATGTAGGCCTGCCCAATGTTTTTGTCTCTTTACTTTGACTCTCTCTTGTCATAACAACTTTTAATATAATTTCACTTTGTATAATTTCAGTTCGTATAACATCAGTTTAAATAAGTACATATTTACTCGTAATTTATAAAACAAACATTAATTTCATATATTGAATAATATTACATATTTATAATAACACTATTTATTTGATTCACTTCGAGAAAAGGAATTTTTCAAAATTTGATTTATTGTTTTCATTGTGTGAAATAACTTTCTCGTGTGAAATTTAAATTAAAACATAAATGTATTTTTTTTAGTTTGGTTTAATTTAGTTTGAGTTGTTTTTTACCTTTACCTAAGTTTTGTAAATAAAATTGCAAATATTGTAAACTAAAAAACATAAAAACAAGTAGTTAAGTAAGTATTATCATTAGTTCTGTAGTTACTACTTATAAGTAAACATTCTGTAAACCATCTAGCTACAACGTGCAGTGCATGTTAACTTGTTATAAAAATATCTACCTACCCTCAATATATATAGCTGTATTATTAAGGCGTACAAATAATACACTAAGCAGGTAAGTACTTATAGGTGCCCATCATCGATATAAAAGCTATTTAACTTCAGATACTTCTCGGCGACCTCTTGCGGCCTCGCAAGAGCTCCCTAATTGCCTCAAATCGGGGGCTTACGATTTGTAAATATTCTTATATCACCACTTAGGAGCGTCCGTTCAATAAAATAATAATAGTAAACATCCGTGCAAATGGCCGGCGGGCGGGGGAGGGAGGGCTTCGAGGGGCGCGGGAGGGTGACAGACTAGAGAGGGGGTGCCTTATCGATTCGCGCCCGCGCGCGCGACACTGTATCTATCCTCTCATCGAAGCTCGACCGGCGAGCGTACAAAGAAAGAGATAGGTTTCGCAGACTTTGATCCTTTTGTTTTTGGGCAGCGTCCGGCGATGCGGGCGGGGTAGAAAAATGTGAAGGGGCGCTGATTGGCCGGTGGAGCCCCGCCTCCGCACAGCCTCCGCGAGGCATCGTGCTCAGTTCAAGGGCGGGCGCCGACTGGCACGCCGATTTGTTTGGGTTGTGGCGCTGGAATGCTTATCTCATCACTCTTCATTATGTACGAGCTCGAACTGCCTCTGAGCTTCGAGACTAAGAAATCGCTTGAGAAACTCGTACACGATGCAGTTTGTACTACGATGACGTTCTTCGTAGCGCGGATCTTCTGTTTCTTTTCCATATTGAATCTTTTATGCTTCTGGAACTATTATAGAAAATTGAAATGAAATCAGCATGAGATAGATCAGGAGGAGATAAGGAATCCTCAGCCACAACCTGAAACACCGAATAAAGTATGTAGAGGTTATTTTAATACAAATAGAGTAAGATATTAGGGTTGTTATTGCTTCTTTATAGATATGGTAAATACAAAAACTTACACCGAGTCGTCCTACACAAATCAATATCATCAAATTTTTTGGTCGAATTGGTTCCTTAGAGGAATTATTAACGTACGTACCTACCTATAGATATATTGGTGTAGGTATACATTAGTCTATATTACCTACTGTATTTTTTATGTCTATAAAATAATCCAATCAATAGGGCGTTTGACCCCAACATAAAATCCTCTGTCGCTGAAATTTTGTTGGGTAATAAAGTAATATGTATAGAAACTGTTGTCAAATAATCCAAAACTTTTTTATTTGGCAGTTAGGTTTTCGTACTTAAACATGAAAATCATTTCAGCTCTCGGTGGAAAATTGATCAGTCGAAAATTTCTTCGGTATACAACAGTAGGTATATAAAAAAAGTTTTAGATAACTTGTCTACAGTAATCTATGCACATCACTGCAAAGTTTCAGTGACAGATGATTATGTTTGGGTCTCCATAGAAAGTCATAGAAGTCATAGACCCATAGAAGTCCCCAATTAACCTCCCCGTTAATTGGGCTAAAGATCTACTCTGATATAGTTTCTTAGTCCCATAGCTAGTACGGCTAATTCTAATTATACTTTTAAAAAAAATCCTGTCCTTCCTCTATTTTATGCCTTCATCTTATCTCATGGCTCCAAAAATATCCAGAAGTAAAAGTAAAGAGGTAGTAAAAAATAATAAATACTTAAACTTATTTCTTCTTATTTCTAGTAAGTCTATCAATATTTCATATTATAATAATTTTGAGGATTTATCTACCCCTTAGACATACATATATTTTTACTAAGGATATTGGTATAATATAGGGTTATTCATAAAGGGTATGCTAAGCCGAAAATGGCTCATAGACCAACACGAAGGGACCAACACGAAATTTGCGAAAAAAATTCAGCTGTTCCATAGAAAAATGTCAATGACACTCGACAAAATGTATGGAACAGCTGATTTTTTTTCGCGAATTCTGGGTTGGTCCCATAGTAAAAGTTGTTCATAATGATGAGTACTATGAGCCCTTTTCGGCTTAGCATACCCTTTATGAATAACCCTGTATATTACTTTTGAGCATACCCATTACCCACCCAACCTTCCCAATGGTCGAAACAGTAACTGAACTTCTAACAAATCAAATTTGACAAACCAAACCATTTTTCGCACACCTACCTAGAGTTACATTTAGCACTCTAATAGCCTGTCACGATGCTCTACCTAGACTCTAGAGCAAACTGTAGAGTATCTGTTACAAACAAGTCCGTCGCACAATGGGCGGGAAAAAACTGAACGCGTATTAGTAGACACGTTTACGTTTAGTTTGGCTATTGAAGTAGGTACTGTTAGAGCGAGTTAACCCACTGTGGAGGTCATTGGATCATGTAGAAGTATGACGTTAAAGAGTTCGACATTGACGCTAGATTTTTTTGTGGTAGACAAACTTATATGTAGAGTTGAATGGGGGAGCCACAATCGGGATTTTATAAAGAAATATATAAGACAGATATTGTTCTATGGAGAATTTTAGTTCTTTTATTTGGTCACCTTCAGCTATAAAGGTCGTGATTCTGGTAGGTATGGGAAGAATGGTAAAGATGCGTTTACGTCAAAGGTATATACAGTGAATTGAACGTTTTGTGAAACATTAGACTTTTTGTGAGTTAGTATTGGCGCATATGGACCGCTGGAGACAACCACAAGGGGCTAGGGGATTAGCTGTTTTCAACGCTTTTCATGCGTTTTGTAGGGATAAAACGCATACGGTACAGCCGGTTGCGGCCACATATTGTCCGTCGTCTGGCTTCAGGCGGCCAACCACTTGTGGACGTCGCTGGTGCTTCGTCTGCGCCGAGCCTTAACAGTTACATAACTTTAGATTTATTTGGCTGGGGACACTACAATACAATAAATCTCTTGTACATAAATAACACAACACAATAAAGTTGCACAAAGAACAATACTACATTATATATATTTTTTTATATTCTTTTTACCTACGTGTAATTAGCTCAAATTTATAAATATGAGGGTCAAAATATTTTCCATTTCTTTGTAAAGTTATTCAACCATCAATGCCTACAGCAGCCCTAGGCGAAGACCCTAGGGATGCCACTTTGTATTAGACCCGACCATATCTGCGCCGTCACTCGAGCGCAATAAATACCCAAATAAAGCGCAAATAATACCCAAATCGCTCATCACGCTCCCCTCCCCTGCCCAACTATAATTATCTATAATACACCGTACCCGGGCTATAATATAGCGTTCCCTGGCTATAATCACGGATTAGATTCGGACAGATGGTAAAACTTTGTAAAGATACTCCTAGCTTAGAACTCTTTTTTTAATTAGCAGGAATGTGATAATGAGACCTATGAAAACTAACTTCCTTTGCTCACGAAATATCTATAGGTATTTAAAAAATTAATTAATTAATTCTATTTTAAAAACCTAATTGTAGTTTCTTGCATGTCTCTATAGACATGCAAGAAACTACAATTAGGTTTTTAAAATTTTACTCATAATTAATTTCGATTAATATTGGAATTTACTAGTGTGCGGAGATTACGTGAACCTCAAGATAGATTTCTGAAATTAAGATTTACATTCTAGTTATTGCTTGTAACTTAGTGCCAGGTCCTGCTGAAGACAGACTGGCATGACCGCAACGCGTGTCCTTTTTCATACAAATAATTTTGTCATCATTTTTATATAGATAGCGACGCATCATATTTTGCCTCTTATCCATCTGTCCTTTCCTAATCTGCGCTATTACTCGTTCCCCGAGTATAATCATGGATTGCAATTACAGTGTTTTGCATGTGACGTGATTACCCCTTGCGGATACCCCTTGCCCCTTGCGGATACGCAGATTGACTGACGTTTGTTTTTTATATATCAAATTCCTAATTGGTAAAGTCTTTGTTGGGTACTGGCTGAAAACAAATAACAAATTCAGCCTTATACTGTTGGCCGGTAAGCATTAATTGTCAATGAGGATTTATGTGAAATATGATGTATATTGGTAATGGAATAAATATATGGAATGAAACTCCTTATACTGAAAAAATAAGAACTTCTTTTACTTTCATTTCTGGAAATACAGCAGCGGGTCCCATAGCAGCTACATGAGCTATTAAGTAAATTACAAATACTACTTAACATCAGATCGACGGTCATGGACGTCATGGTTGTTCCCCGATAGACATAATCTGGACGTCTTGAAGTCGCAAATGAAACGGTTTCACTTAGGCAAGCGTGGTTCATCGTAAACCGCAACCTTGCTTTTACCATCAGGCAAGACGACAGTTAAACCTAGTATCGAATGTCACATTGCAGGTTGGTGGTAAATACATAACGTTAAAGCAAACCATCCTCCCATATTTACCCCACAATCTATCACATCCCAAATATCCCAAAACACCCAAAAAGCAAAACACACGATATTCTAGGGCTGGCACGCTGCCATAAATTATTTCACAACAGAGGGCCGGCTGACCCCGACCTCCAGTCGATTAAGCATCGTCTTCCTTCAATTTCATATTTATAAACGAGGATTACGCAAAAATGTAATGGATCACCTACAGGACTTAGGCCGGCGTTGTCAGGACCCTGCCGCAGTGGAGTTACGTGCAGTAGGAAACGTTCCATGATAATTATACCAATAAATGTTTTTTTTTTCAGAGAGTTTCCCTAGTATCACAAGATTCATACTTCAACTAATTATTATAGCCTCCTTCTCATTTGCCAATAAACCAAGTTATAAATCAGTACTCCCGTCCAGTTCCACAGCACTTTTTGCCAAAACCTGTTCTCTCTGAGAAATCATCAAGAAAATAAAACTTACATTCTGGCTTACATTCTATAATATTAATGGAGTCTTTAAATTTTAAGCAATCAAATTCTTCGTGAGAAGCGTGCTCCACTCTAGACTGCATCATTTCATTTTTTAACACCAGACAGAATGTGCTATTATAGAAACCTATTTTTAAACAGGCTATCTACAGACCCAGTGATCTACCCAAAAGTTGTGCTTCTGCCACGGCGCTGTGTCGGGGGTAGGTAGGGGCAAATTTCCGAGGGGGGCAGGGTAGGGTCTGATCGCCGCGCTCATCCATCACAGCTCACGCATGTGAATTGGGGCGTTTTATCTGCAGATAGCTTGGACACCTATTTGAATATAGCGTCGCTTAGGCGGCATTACATGACGAGGCCGCTAATGCGGACATGTTTACATACCACACATTACACCTCGTATCACACAAAATATTACTCTATCAAACTACAGTATGTTACTGTCGAAGAAGAATAAAAAGAGGATTTTAATGGACCAACGTGAAATTTCACATAAGATATCGCACATAAGATGAGTCCATTGATGCCTAATTGTTGCTAGGGCTTGTATAATATTTTTCTTAAACAAGCCAAGACAAGCGATTTGTCCTAACTGATTATTTATAATTATCCATTCGTACTAATATTTTCAAAAGGAAAGATTTGTATTTTAGAAATGGAAAAGTGAATTTATTTGTTTCGTGCGCTTTCACGCCTTAACTGCTCCACCGACCATCATTACATTTTGCATACGTATTGTCAGGGGTAACAGAAAATGACAACTTTTTATCATAATCATCATCAGCAGTGAACCACGGGACGCAGCTATTTAATAATATTAGTAAAATCGGTGTGAATTGACATGATATTTGATATTTCTCGTTGGACTACAAAGCTAACTATGTTTGTATAATTAAGCTATCATTCTACGCACCTTAATTCGCTAATGCCGACAATACGCACACCGCACGATCGCAGATAAAATAACCACAAAACTTTAATACCTGGGGGTGTGCGTTGTGTTCATTAGCCTGCAAGGGTCGGGATCGGGTTTTAGCGCATTGATGTGTCGATAAGCTTTCATTAGGTACGGTGTGGAACAGTGAATAAGCTCCAGCAGGATTAGCATGGGCCGGGGATAAATTGTCTTTCTACCATTTTGTAACGTTTTTAATTTAGTTTTATTAAACTCCTTTTATTATACAATTATTGAAATCAGCCTCTAGCGATTAGTAATTGTTGTTCAAGCACAAATTACTGCTAACTATAAAAACTTGCTCTCTAGAAATAGTGATGTTTTATAGTGAAAATTTCATGCCCCACATACTACAAAAAAGTACTAACAAAGAAGTTGTACTCTCTGCTCTGGGCCCGTATCAAGAGCTCTTGACGCTAGCCTGAATTGAATCGTGTTGGGTTTGGTCTCGCTTTTTCTCTAGCTGACAAGAGTGAGACAAAGCCAACGTGAACTATTTTAGGCTCGCGCTCAGAACTCGCGATACGGGCCCAGGTTAACTATATAGGTACATATAATTAAAAATGTGCAGGACAATGAGACCTACTTACCATTGAGTTATCTATACTAATATTATAAAGAAGTAAAGTTTGTGTGTTTGTAAATTTGTTAAATTGTAAGGGGTAATCTCGGGATCTACTGAACCGATTTTAAAAATTCTTTCACCAATAGAAAGCCACATTATTGCTGAGTGTCATAGGTTATATAAAAAACCGAAAAATAAAAAGGCTTTTACGTGGTAGTCCGTTTTGCAAAGTGAATCGGAGAAAAAACGGTCCGGACGGCGCGCGATGGCTTCGGGTTTAATTAACATTATGCCCAACGAAGTGGGCACGGGTCAGCTAGTATGATATAATAATAATTATCTCTACTGAATTTGTAAAATAATACGGTAATAGAGTATAATAGAGTCAATATGCAAATCTCATAGAGAAAAAATGATCTCATAGAGCTCCGGTACTGGCTCTACCACTAGTGTTGTGGTTTGAGGGCTACCTCAAATTCTTTCTGATGCCAATTAGAGTAGACAATATTGCGTAGAAGGATTGGCCCTATTAGTGTCGGATATTGTTATGAGTTAAGCGAAGCGAAAATTTGGGGCAGAATTTAGTAGACTAGGAGCAAATGCATCAACGAATTACGTGTCCGTAATAATTATAGGTCGTTGAAATCATTATGTAAAACATTACAATACGTAGGGTTGACTCACCTACAAAATTGTATTTACGTAAGTAAAACTAATGAAAACATGTAGCTCGCAGCCGTAACGTAGCTGTAGGGGTGGTATAATTAATTGACCTTAGAAAGTTCAACATTTCTAACCTATTTCATAACTAGATTTGTTGTAGGCATAGCATAATCTTAATATAATATATATAAATCTCGTGTCACAATGTTTGTCCTCAATGGACTCCTAAACCACTTAACCGATTATAATAAAATTCGTACACCATGTGCAGTTCGATCCAACTTGAGAGATAGGATAGTTTAAATCACAAATTATAGTCGCAATTTTAATTTATTGCAAATTATATATATACTGATAATTTTTACTATAAATTGACAAGTTAGCATCAACATACTACGGTTGCTATAGTTACGCAATATGACATTTGACATAGAATTGACGCAATGGCTTTTGACAGGACAACGTCTGTCGAGTCAGCTAGTCTAGTATAAAAATTAATATGCAAAGAAAATGAAGACTTACCATGAAAAGTAGACAAAATATTTGCCGAAAGATGCGCTCTAATTAAAAAATATCGTTTCGAGTCTTAAATTGTCGTCCGTTTGTCTACCTACTTTTAGTTTTAACAAAGTGTGACAAAGACCGAGCGGTCGTTGACTTCAAAACCAGCTATGCCATTACAGTTTCACAGCACGTTCTTAGAACGAACAGTCATACAGTCTTTACGTTTAAGTAGATAATTAGGAGGTGATTATTAGCAGCGCACGTGCAAAACATTGCGGTTCACATCCGTAACGCCTATCCACTATGATATATCAACATACATCAAAACATTAATCTGACATTGGTGATGAATGCTCCGACTCCCACTGTATCTAAAGTCCAGCTTATCTCTAAAGTTGAGGGGAGCCACCATCGCCTTTTTGGAACAAAACTGTTAATAAACCTCTGAAAAAAAAGTTCCCTCATTTCACCAACTCTTGAGATAAATGGTTCACGTTGTACAGTAGGCCAAGCACAAGTATTTTAACTAACATGACGTTAGAAACAGTTTTCTCTATTTTACTCTCTTTTCACTTCGATCGTATTGCCCTCTCTGTTTTTGACATGTCAAAACTTCAGTCCGGTCAAGAAAATTCGTACGAAACTCATATTTTTTACCGACGTCTTCGCACAACTGTTTCTTCTCACGAATCTTTCGGTAAAACAGTTCGCGTCAAATTAATTGCATTATTCCGTGATAGATAAGTATTAATGGTAGCTATTGCTGGGGTAGAGTGCCCTTTAATTATGGAATCTCGTTGGAGATGTAATGGTTGTGTGAGTTATTGTGCTAATTATTGTTATCGCTGTGTATTGGGGTACGATCTTGGTGATATGTTTGCGGCTTGTTATGCTACAAGGGTCGGGATGACAGACATTTTAGAAAACTTCACACAGATGAAAGCGAATTTGTACAGCGAATTAATTAAGCTCCTATTTGTAAACAAGTTGTGTTCGTGCGTTTTATCGGCTAACTTATAGAAACAGTAAACTTACAAAAGCATAACCAAATAGTAATAATAAAAATAGTAGTAAGAATGTAAGCTATCCACAAACCAAATTTCTTTAAATCCGTTAGGAAGTGAAGTGGCAACAAAAATATGCACAAAAAACTCACTCGCAAACTTTGTAATCTAGAGTTTTGGCTTGTTTAATTTACCTTTACCATTTACCAAGTGACATATCTATCTAATACATGCTAAGAGTCTGTCAAGTCTAACATACAAAAAACCCCGTAAATTTCCAGTCAAACTGCGAATCACTTGTCATTTCCAGTCTTCAATCATTAGTAATAAGAAACGCTGTCCACTAATTCTCGACCACTAAACTGCTTCAGCCTTCAGCATAATCGTAACGAATTAATCTGTTACCGTAATGACGTTTAGAATCTCATTAGTGGCGCGATAGCGGAATTCGCAAGCGTTCCACGAATGTGCGCCCGCGGCCAGCGCGAATATTCGTAAACGCGAATGCCGAATGCCGAAAACCCAAAAGCCGAATAGTCGGACCGCTCGGTGACATATTGGAATGTGACTCCATTTATCCCGCTTCCTATTGGAATCCGGAGTGACGCGGCAAATTGGAAATGCGGTTCTATTTTTGGCGTTATTGATAGATAATAATAACACTTGTAACGCTGGAAATTGAAATTATTAATGGTGAATTCGGTGGCAAATACTACGTAATTAATGCAAATGGTTGTAGCAACGATATTAATGACTCATTTGGTTCATTGATCAACTCATATAAGGGAGGTATTTCAATTTCAGCCTAACGGTAACTTTTTACTCGACTGTCCAAAAGTGGTTAATGTTTTTTGGATGTTTTTACGAGTATGTTTGTTTCCATGTAGTCAAGCTGTTAGACGTTTAGAGCTCTCTAAATATCTGATCTTTGGGCTTGCTAGATATGTATCTATATTTTTTCATTAGTCTTTGCATTTGGAGTATTACAGGATTCACAGGCAATAAAGATACATTTTGCAGTAGGGTTTTTTTTAAAGTAATTATACAAATACGTTTATTATATTAACAGACACTTACTTATATAGTCAAATAATACATTTGTAAAAACAAACAACGAAAAGTCTCACCTACAATGCAAATACTCGAAATCAATTACAGGTCCTCATTAAGGCGAGTCAACTGAACCGAAGTCCATCGGCCTGGCCGGCCACCCCTCCCGTCCGGCTCGCAACACATACGAACGGACACACGCATCACACGTCAAAGCGTGCACCCCAGGCCGCGTATTAAATCACATTTTGACAAGCGTACCGTGAAAAATTAATCGAGTGTCGTGGAGAGCCCGCTCTGCAGAAAAAATGAAAACATGATGGCATTTTGCTAGGTCCCCGAACGGCAAAGGTCGGAGCAGTCGGTTGTGAAATGTCTCGCCCTATGGACACAGCGAGTGGCGACTTGTCCGCGGGGAATAGTCGTGCTTAACACTAGGCATGTACCTTCTAGTTGGAGAGTTTACAAACTAATTTTATTGGCTAATGCTCGGAACAAGCCCTTAAAAAAGTTTATTTGGATTTTACCTTACTTTAATTATCTTTAGTTGGTTTAATTACCTGTGGTTATAGCACAATTGATCAATACGTGATAGCAATGTCTTTGTTTTAAATTTAGCAATAAATAATAGCTTTTTGTATCTCGAGATACCTGAAATACCTCTTCAGAAATACCTAATAAATAAGGTGAAAGGCCCGGAGCGTGGGCCTTTCAGCGTGACATTAGGCAGTCTGCACACGGCGACACGCGTGTCACGTCAATCGTTATTGCCTGTATGCCGCCATTGCCCGATCTGATTTGAAATATTTTCACGAAACCACTTATTCGCACCTCACGAGCAGGAGTATGATGTTATGTAGAGTTGAAGGTTTTGATCGCTTTGTGATGGATATTAGGTACTTATACGTAGGTAGGTATCAATGTCTTGTGGAAAGTTAAAAGAGCAATCCATCTGCATTAGCAGTATTTGCAAAATAGAAACATTGCAGTCAATCATACAATTTTATACTTGTAAAGTAAGCAACCTACAACGTAATTTTTTGTTGAAAATGAAATTACAATACACAATTCAAACATTTTTTATCGCGAATAAGTCGATGATGATGATGATGTAGTATGATTTGATCACCAACTTGCCTGTTAGTAAGCGATGTGATAAAACATATCTATATCTTCCGACCTTTCTTTCTTCTTTCTTTCTTTTTGTAGTGATAGGGCTCTTTTGCGGAGCCCGCCTGGGGAAGTACCACACCTTTGCCAGATATTCCACCGCCAAGCAGTGCAAACATTACTGTGTTCCGGGTGGAAGGCATTGTTTCCAGTGAAATTACAGGGCAAATGGGAGATTAAACAACTTATATCTCGGGGTGACGAGCGCAGTGCTGTACCGCGCAGGGTCTTGAATAGGCGTGACGAAAGATTTTAAAATCCTCTTCCATAATGTGAGTACACATTTACTATTTACAAAAAAGCCTTTATTTCGGTAATAAACTTAAGTTTAACGAAGTTTGAAGCCATTTTTCACATATTTTTTCAACAGTGCCCGAAAACAGCTTGCTTGTGTCATGGCGTCGATTTGACGTCACGGCATTGTGTCATGTCATTGTGTCTATGCGTGATGAGCGGCGGATGACCTGAGTTCACTGAGGCGTGACGTCATACGCTGTGATTGTTGTTTCTGACAAGATGGCCGATTGCTGTATTTTAATGTTTTAATTTATTGAAAATCTTTATAATCTGTTTTTTAAAAATAAAACTAAACATGTGTTTTAAATTTTTTTAATCTGGCTAGTCCCCTGAAAGCATTGAATCGGCGATTTTTTGATACTGTCGTCATGCCTATTCTGCGAGTTCAAAATTCTGGGTGGCGCAGACCTGTTATCGGCAAACGTGACGTTTAACATCAGGCGAGCGATTTGCTCGTCTCGTCACTCAATTACATAAAAAAAAAACCTAGAAAAGCCTAAGATTGAATCTCTCAGAAAACAGAAGCCGGTAATCTGTTATGACAGAAATACAGTCCAGTTCTAAACTACGATAGATAGTTAGCATAAATATGAAACAAATGATCGCAACGAGATTGAACTGAAGTTCAGCTCCAGAGCATCAAGTGAATTAAATTTAACATCCTTAAATCGTTGTCACGGAGAGGGTAATCGCTGTACAGCGACGTTTTGTCGCGCATTGTGCTGCGACACACTGGTACGACGCAATCGCGACCGCCGTATTCTCGCCGCGCGGATTGTAACGGCGCGATGGCTGGCACGTATAACAGGCGATAGTGTCACCAACGATTGGTGGATATCAGGATAATAGCAGCGAGTTTATTCAGGTAAAAGATCGTAGTTTGGTCGCTTTTACTCTCATTGAAAATAATAATAAAAAAGAAGAATTGTTTGGGAAGAACGTGAGAAGCAGTAAACATTAAACTATGTTGATTGCTCTAGAATCAACCAGCACTTAGCAGATACTTAAAAGCTATCGACGCTCTAAAAGTTTTGACGGAAGAGTTAAGACCATTTTTTTCTTTACCACATAATTGACTTACCTATCATTACTGATCATTGCCTAAGCTGTGACAATTTTTAGGAAAATTCAGAAGTCGCATAAAGCTAATAAAGAAACATATAAGACAACGCAGCAAATCTCAAAATTGTTAGATATATCTACTATTACTTTTTTGTTGGATATCGTAGAGTATTTATTGAGTCGTAAAGTTCTCCGTAAAAATTCGTAAGCATGGAGCTAACACACGGCACTCATGCAACAACCAATCAAAATAGGTACTTGCGTTATTATAAATGCGACTTTTATGCGAATGACGTGTCGAGATGCCGTGAGCTGCATGGTTTGATCGCGCCTGTCAATGGAGGTAATTTTATTTGAAGTTATTTTTGCGGTACAATTGATATAACTTGGCGTCAATGGCTGTAAAAAGACTAGTAATCAATTAAACATTAATTTCATTTCTCTATGGTGTTCTATTGATTACACGCAGTGAGGTCCTTTAATAGAAGAAGGTGCTCAAGCAGGCCGAAAAATGATAGGCCCGATGGCTGCGACGTGTTTCTAAAACACTGCTGGAATCTGGCAACTCTGGCAAGTGCGATTTCGATATTTGGAAAATGATGGGAGAAACTTTTTCAGAAGTGAGACAGCATTAGTTAACTCACAAAAAAAAGTATGATCTCAAAATGGTAGGTAATATATTATAAAACAATGTTAATCAATCACGCAAAAACGGCTTTGGAAACGTTAAACGGCTTTGGATGGAATTGTGGAGCAAATTTATACCCTAAATACCTAAAAAAGGGTTCTTTTTGTCTCGGAAAATCAATTGATCTTGCAGGATAGCGGCTGAACATAGCTAGTCACATTATAAACTCTAATAAAAAAACAGGTAAACTTTGTACTTCAAAATAAAATCAAAAGTGTGAAACTGCAAAACTGAGCAGCTGTCGCCCCGGGACGCCATCCTATCGGCGAATCCAAACATAAATACCTAGAGAACTGTCATCAATTTATGAAAAAAATGACGATTGAAATCTTGCACAAGCCGAAAGGGATTTTTTTATTTGCAGCTGCGCGCGTGCGCTACACCTGCCTCACGTGGCCCAGGCAAAGATAATAGTCAGTACAATAGCGGTCGAAGATGGTATTGTCGAGACGATGCCGCGCATTGATTTAAGGTATCTGCTCATTGTTCGGCGGCGGGTGACGCTGGAGACAGCCACACACCTGTTTTATGAATGATTGTCTGTAGGCTTTAGTGAATTGGCAATTTCAGTTGGGTTTATGAGCAGTAAAACTCCTGGCTGACCCACTGCAGCAACCAGTTTTGAAGATAACCAAATTGCTGGTCGATTTTTTATGTTTTACGCAGTCTTTGTGAACTTTGTGGTTAGGTTTTATAATAATATGCCTCAAAATGCCTCATGTGTTACAGAAAGTGATGCCACGATAGATAGAAATGATGCAATTGTGTTAGAAAATAACTATAAAAAGTTCGTAAGTAGATGCCAAAGAAAGCACGCACTTTGCGCTTGGAAGTTTTTTACTTATTTATTTCTGAAAATTTATGTATTTAAGTATTTTGCGCCTAATTAACAACTCTGTAACAACAATTACCGTTGAAGAAAAAAGATAACAAAAAGGATAAGGATGTGTGTTAGGAACTAACTTCCAAAACAAAGGTTTTTACAGTTTTGCGTTTAGTTGCCGGTAAGAAAATAAATGTAGGGTTCTTGAATAAAAACAAAATTAATTTTGTTTTCTTTTTTTATATCCGCCATAAATGTCACTAAAGTTACTAACCACTAAAATGATGACGCTACCCATTGCACAAAATAAAAATTGACCGTGTCCGAATAATTCCCAAAACTCATTCATTGATCACGTACAGAGACACTGCACGAAGCACCTACCTATAAACTGATACCTTGATTTATATTGCACCCCTCTACAATATTATCGAAAATGCACTATAATCGTGTAAAGATAGAGCTGAAATTCTTTCATACGGTTTTAATCGCGTTTGGTCAAAGATTGGTTCAATTGTCACCGGTGTGTCGTATTTTAAACTATTTTACGATGGTCATGGTCATATTTCATTAGTTTTGTGTCAGTCAGGACTCCCTATGAGATATTAACTTTTACTATTGTCGGCGGGATTTTTAAGTGATTCCGTGGAGTAACTAACCTACAGTTCTAAATAAAAAAAAAATATACAATTTGTATTTTATCAAACACTTAGGAACTTAAATTTGCTATATTTTAACGTATTGGAACGGGAATGAAACTGAACAAATTAGTGGTTTGAGCAATATAAATGATCATGTTAGATGGGCTGCTAGAGTCCTAATTATTATAACGACGCTCGACTTTAATATAACATTTCATTTCATTACAATATGAGTTGTCTGTGATACAACAACAACCGCTACCCTATATCCGAGGGCTTCAGGTGGCCTATAGACTGACACTACAGCTACCCACTCGGTCTGTACGACCTAATCTTTTATATAAAATGCGCATTAGGTAATATACACAGAGAGTAACATTAAGTAGAAGTTAAAACATTTTCCTGCAAATTAACCGGCCATATTAAAAACTAAAGCCATAAATCTGGCGCGCCCCACCTACCTGGCCACTCTCGGTACGCAGAACTGAACAATGCAACTCATTTTTTTCCCCAATGCGCAGTTTTTCGGCGCAAATTCCAAAAGGACACCTGGTCGGAAACGTACCCCGGGGGTCCTCATACCCTGATTGATATAGGCCCCGTCAAATACTTCACAATGAAACGCAACGTAGACCCATTCGTTCCAACGTCGGCGTCGCAGAGTCTCTAAAACAATCAATGATCGACTTTTGTGAATGGAGAAACAAAATCTTTTTGTGAGGTTCAACGATGGGTGGGCAGGAAGTCAAGTAAAATATTGAGTGAGTACTGTGACAAAGAGACTATGTTTACCGTATGCGAAGCAACTAAAACATTGATTTATTAAGTATTTAATGCATTTATAAGTTTTAAAAACGCCCTACAATCACAAGCCAACAATTTTAGGTATTTACATCCTACAACTCTACATCGATAGCCACCATAAATTAATTGACTATTTCATAATTAAACTTGTAATAAATCGTTTGGACTAAATGGCTAAGTCTGGCCACTTAGTTCAAACGTAAAGTTTTCTTTTCAGTCACTACCAACAGCTATCCAACTGTCCATATATGATCACTCCATCGAGTCGCAAGACTTGACTCATATGCCTATACAACCTATGTTAATTGTATAATCAATTCTTATGAATTTTATATGAGCATATGAAACTCAAGAAGAACGTGTTAACTCCATGTAATTTACTCTAAGCCATGTTCCGCGAGAGCTAACAAAATCCTGATTTATCCTCCAAAACAACTGCCTAACATTATGATTGATCTCTTAATGAATATGCAGATGTGTTAAATGATGATAAGATCCCGCAAATAAACTCCGCAGGGAGTGATTGCGACGCGTTGCGTACCTCGGCGCCTCTGCAGCCAGATTTCAATCTCAGATAAGTGGAACGGGCCCAGGAGCAGTTTACATAAATTCTAGAGTTAGCACCTTGTTAACAAAGTGCACAGTTTGATTATAAGATCGTTTGATAAGTGCGGATTGTTTTGGCTAGCTTCTTTTGGTGTTTTTGAACTGAGAATTTGAACTGATAAGGTTGCCTGGACGAGATCGCTCTTAGCGATAAGGACGCCAGTTGTCGCATTAGTTTTAGGTGTTATAATCCTTTTGTTTGTAATTTATGGTGTGAATAATAAAGAGTTTATCTATCTATCTAACTGATAGTGGATATTAATTATTGTCTGCCGTTGAATGAAAAAATAGTTTTATATCTGTATAATCTATACTAATATTATAAAGAGGAAAGATTTGTATTTTTGTATGTTTGTGTGGAATAAACTCAAAAACTACTGGACCGATTTCAAAAATTCTTTCACCATTCGAATGCTACATTATCCCAAAGTGACATAGGCTATATTTATTACCTGAAAAAATTAGGGATCCTTACTAAAACTTCAATAGTGTCCACCCGTGCGAAGCCGGGACGAGCTGCTAGTACTGTATATAGGCAGGTCATTGCATTGCATTTGTTTCCAAAACATTGACATTGTAATTATAATAAATGAAATTAAAATACATCTATCAAAAGTTTTACCAAAACTATTATATACATTTTTTCTGGCAAAATAATTCATCTCAACCAGATAAACACGAAAGATACTTCGTGAAATAATAGAAAAAGTTGCAAAAAGAAACGAAGAAATAATGAAATATCTTCATCCAACCCTTCTAATTAATAGCCATCAGTGTCTGCTCCAGACTGTAGGGTTGACAACGCTTTCAAGTTTTTTAATATGCTTCCTCACCTTCGGGGAACAGTGAGTGTAATTGCTTTTTTCTCTGCTAACTTTCAGGCCCCCTGAGTGAGATAAAATCTAGATTTTTGACAGTACGTAACATCGTCATAAGTATTTTATTATAATTAACACGGCAATGGGCCCAACTTATAATGCTTTATTTGGCAGATCTAAATTAACTAAAAATACCATATGTCTGTCTTTGTCATTGCAATCTATTAGACAAGGACATCAATACTTTTTGTTAAATTAGATCTGTCAATCCAAACTTGCACTTGAACTTGAAGCCTCCAAACTTGGGACCATTACTCACGTAAAATTAAGGCGTATTTTATGTGAGTACTCCCGTGTTAATTACAACAAAATGTGTCAAAACCACGTTAAGCCTCATTTAGACGGGGAGAGTTTCTCGTACGTTTCCTTACGAGAAACCAGACGCTACTATCACAAGCAATAATCGCCATAACACAATCGTATCAAATTGTTTACATACAGGCAAGAACTAAAATCTCGCCTACGATTATGTCATACGAGATTCGCATATGACTTATCGCTAGGCGATAATTGCCTATGTTTGTTTACACAACAAAAGTATAGTTAGCAGATTCTTGCTTATGAGAGTCTCGACTTGTATAAACACGATCTCTTGTGACATATTTTCAAGTTGATACGAGTATCGTACAAATCAGTTTGAATCGTTTTTAGTGCGAGATTTGTCAGTCGAGTTAAGTGATTATTAGTACGTATATTGTTCGTAAAAATGACACTAATAATCTTTTAAATTCGGTTCTGCCGACAATTAAGTTCATTGAACTGTATAGAAGTTACGAGTGTTTGTGGAACACGGAGAATGACAATTATAAAAAACCGTGATGCAAGAAATGAAATGAACGTGTTAGATGCTCCCAAATGATTTCTTCTCGTTATCCATTTTTTAACCCAACACCTTTTCTTCTTTTTCCGTTTAATTAATTCTTGCCTTAGAAGAGCAGATATAATTAAAACACCCTCGCGCACTGCACTCATGGTAGCAACTGGCTTAAAATCTCGAAATACGATTATTGCTTTGAAATTCTGTTTACACGGACATAATAATATTCCATTGCAAGGCAATTGTCGCCCAAGGCAACGAGCGAGGAGAGCGATTGTTTAGACAAAAAAAATGTTTTATATTCCTTCGATAATCGTATCTTCGAGACGAGAAACTCTCCCCGTCTAAATGGGCCTTTAAGTGATTATTAGTACATATATTGTTCGTAAAAATGACACTATAATCTTTTAAATTCGGTTCTGCCGACAATTAAGTTCATTGAACTGTATAGAAGTTACGAGTGTTTGTGGAACACGGAGAATGACAATTATAAAAAACCGTGATGCAAGAAATGAAATGAACGTGTTAGATGCTCCCAAATGATTTCTTCTCGTTATCCATTTTTTAACCCAACACCTTTTCTTCTTTTTCCGTTTAATTAATTCTTGCCTTAGAAGAGCAGATATAATTAAAACACCCTCGCGCACTGCACTCATGGTAGCAACTGGCTTAAAATCTCTAAATACGATTATTGCTTTGAAATTCTGTTTACACGGACATAATAATATTCCATTGCAAGGCAATTGTCGCCCAAGGCAACGAGCGAGGAGAGCGATTGTTTAGACGAAAAAAATGTTTTATATTCCTTCGATAATCGTATCTTCGAGACGAGAAACTCTCCCCGTCTAAATGGGCCTTTATAGTTTCCATTGTAAAATCGTTATACGAGTAAGTGTTATTATCCTTTTGTTTGTAATTTCTGGTGTGCACTATAAAGAGTTTATCTATCTATTTATCCATAGTCGCTATGTCGTTGAAGCAAGATTACTTTCTGAAGTAGAAAAGTGTTCAGAAGTGTTGTGATAATTCTGAAATCTATACTTAATATTATAAAGAAGTAAAGTTTGTGTGTTTGTATATTTGTTAAATTGTAAGGGGTAATCTCGGGATCTACTAAACCGATTTTAAAAATTCTTTCACCAATAGAAAGCCACATTATTGCTGAGTGTCATAGGTTATATAAAAAACCGAAAAATAAAAAGGCTTTTACGTGGTAGTCCGTTTTGCAAAGTGAATAGGAGAAAAAACGGTCCGGACGGCGCGCGATGGCTTCGGGTTTAATTAACATTATGCCCAACGAAGTGGGCAAGGGTCAGCTAGTATGTAATATAACAGGAGTATGCTTTAGGAAAAAGTTTAATTCAATTAAAAATTAGGAAGTGATCGAAAAATCAACTATAATTTTGACTTAAAAACACAAAAATCTAACTATGAACAGTTGTACGCGATTGGAGCAAGTAAAATAAGTTATAAAAGACATGATCTTTTGCACTGTTTTATACTGTAGCAGTGACGTAAATCTCAGCACAATTAGTGAACTTTCTGATATTTCAGCGATTATTTCAATTTCTCAGTCTCATTTTCAATGGACGACGTTTTCGTTTGTTTTGTTTTTATGCTTCATGAGCATCGATCTAATCCGACTTCGGTGTTCATGCGACATAACATATTGGCAATTTATCGACATAATAGCATAAATAAATGAACTTAGTCATTGCTTTAGGCCTAGAAATGCTTACAATACATACATACTTACATAAAAACGTTGTAAATTAAATATAATAAAAGCTTGTAAAATGGTATAAACATGACTCATATCAACTTGTCTTGACTTATTTGTTTTATTCTTTTCATAGAAACGAATATAAAGAGGTTTTTCTTATACAATGAAAATAATATAGAGATTGAAATAACGGAATCTAATTAAGGCAATAAGGATGGTTTTCTTGTATTTTCTTTGGACAGGAACGCAATAACCGCTTGTACTGGATCAGCGGGAAAGATAAAAAACGTAAGACGTGGACAATCCTTTTCGTGAAAATTGAATAGTGGGATTACGAGACCTGCGCAGGGGTGGCACAGGGGTGCTTCTCGCGACTATGATTATTTACATAATTATTTCATACACAGCTTTTAAGTTTTAAAAACCTCTTTTATTTACCTATTATTTTCATCTATCAACTTTAGGTTAATTTTCATTTAAGCTTATCAGCTATTACGGAATTAAGTCAGAGAAAACCACCAGCTTCATACACTAGCCTTTTCACTATGGAAACTAACGTGGTTTGGTTGTGGAGTATTCCCCTGTGTGATTATAGCTTATACAAAAACTAGCTTTTTCAGTTTAAAAAGTAACTTTACGTATTATTATGTGTATTTTCAGTTTAAAAAGTAACTTTAAGTATTATTTACCTATCTATTTTAAGCTAATTTTAATTTTAATTAATCAGCCATTAGTACAGTATAACTTTTTGCACCTTTTTGTGCTAGGTGGCAACCCTAGGCGACATTGTTGCCAGTTCGCGGCCTGATTACGCTCGCTATTGTGTCCTGGAAACAGAATGCAATTAAGTATTAGACCGAGTTATATTTATAATTATTGTCTTTACTGCGAATAGTACTAAATATATCCGACTATTCTACTTCCTTCTACTAATATTATACTAGTATACGTGAATGTGTGTACGTTTAGAGCGGCTGAAATTATTATTATTAAATTAACAACTAAATACTCTGTCAGAATTAAAAATAGACTGTAGAGATCGCTAAATGAAAGAATTTCTACTTCTTTTAAATGTTATAGCGACGACGTGATGATGGTACAACGAGGTTCAACTCTATAAAATAATGTGTTAGCGGAACTTCACCATCTTTTTATCTAGCACCTCCACAAGTCTGCAGATAAGTAACTACAGACTAGTGAACAAGTGTCACGGCACTTAAGTGCTAAATCCAGGCGCTGACAGCTGAACATGGCTCGTTGCAATCGGTGAAGTGGTCTGCTAACGAACACGCGTGTCAAAGCGAAACACTTCATTAGGTGAGCGACGCTCTTCGGCTCCTCGCGCCCTTCGCCCGTCGCCCGTCGCGGCTCCTTGCCGACGTAGGGTTACCATGGGAAAACTTTAAAAAGAAAAATACAGAAGCACCAAAAAATTACATTCAAATGCCAAAAAAACCTGAATCACTTATTATAACCCGGAAAAGAATCAAGGAGATAACTGAATGTGATCGAAACTAGAGGAATTATCCAACTTAATAAAACGAGAGTATTCCCCGCGTTAATTATATTATTACTAGCTGACTCGACAGACGTTGTCCTGTCAAAAGCCATTGCGTCAATTCTATGTCAAATGTCAAATGTCAAAAGTTACATTAAAAAAGTTTACATTGTCCAAAGCGCTAAAGTTAAAATATGGTTTAAGTATTTTTAAATTTTCTTATTTTTCATGTTTTTTACTATAAATTGAGATGTGAGCTATCCTATCTCCTAAGTTAGATCGAACTGCACCCGGTGTGCAAATTTGATTGAAATCGGTTAAGTAGTTTAGGAGTCTATAGCGGACAAACAACGTGACACGTAATTTATATATATTAAGAAAGATAAATCAAAAATAACTTTATATATAGCTTTAAAATGACAAAGTATGTTGGGTTCTTTTTCGACTACTATCAAATATAGTCTGATCACAGAGACTACAAAAAAATACCCTAATAGAGATCACTCAGTGTGCGGGTGTTGGGATTTTATTGGTATCTGACACGGATATATGATACGTATTTACTCCTTTGGTGCAGCAACCCAAGGTGGGCCTTGGCCTCTGACACCAGATAACGCCATTGATCTAGATCTAGCGCTATCTCTTGTCAGTCAGCTTGGAGTTCCCGCAGGTCGGATCGCACGGCGTCAATCCAACGGTACCTATCTGGGCCACTTGCTACTCCAAGATACACCTTCTTGACACTACGATTCACACAAGACCACAGCGATGTTGTACTTGCTATTAGAAAACAAAGGCACCAGAATACAAATATGGGTCAGTAAGAATTTGTTTTATTTAAAAAAAATTGCGAAAACCATAAAGCATGTCCTGACTCAAATCATGCTATATAGGATTTGACCCTAGTATACCTCTCACTTTAAACTACTATTATAGATTTATGCTTACTTAAACATATAACACAAATACCGTGATACAACTACATCCTAATCCTAAACACAGTTTCACAAGGATCATTACTAACCAGAGTTTTATAAGTCACCATAAAATTCGAAACGATTAACAAGCGAAACGAAATTTCATAACGAAACTCTACAGTAGCTTCAAAAACTCACACAAAAATTAAATCGTATAAAACTAGAAACATTCCCAAAAAGCACAAGCACATAAACCTCACAATCTCCCTCGCTACGTAAGCTGAAAATTCCTCAAAATCAAGTCAACACCTAAATAAACAAACAAAGCGATCTTTTAGCGCAGAACTAAGTAGATGGTGTCACTAGCAAGTCCCTATTTAGTGGTCGCCTCCGACTGCGCGCTAATTAGACGTTCCCTCATTAGGGACGGAATTATGCAGTTTGCGGCATTCGGGTTAAATGTGGGGCCAAGAATAAGGAGATCTGGGGGTTCTGTTTGTTGAGCCTTCTTGTTTTATGACTGGTTCTTTAGTGATAAGTCATGGATAAATGGTATGAAAATTGATGTGACGTCACGGATAACTTACCTACTTACTTTAATGAAAATTTATGTGTTGCTTGGTTGCTATACACTACGAGTATGTAAATAACATATAATATATGTAATAAATAATTAATAGTAGTTTAATAGTAATATGTAATTAGTTATATTATTATTTTTTTCGCTTATGTATACGTTAGGTATACAGGTTCGCTTATGGTGAGACTGCGGTTTCTGTCTGTCTGAGACAATTATCTGTTTGTCACAGCCAATTATCTCAGGAACTATTCGAGCTAGCGGCCTGAAATTTGGCGTGGCGCTATATAAAGTAAACCAACACAATTCATAGACAAAAATGCTAAGAAATGGGCCTTAATTTAAATATTGATTTATCAACTAAGTAACAAAATAAGCCAACATGAAATCCTGGTATCGTTATATATTTCTTCACCAAAATCCCAAATTTTATTATACTCGTAATATTGACCATATGCCCTGGATTGAAGGATTTGGGATTCAGGATGATTTAAGCATCTTTGATCTTCCCAGGTTTATTTAGTTACATGCTTTAAGTACTTTAAACCCAAACTATCTTAAAAAAAAACAAACTTCATGAAAATTTCAAAATTATATTCAACAACATCATCAATTCATCACCCATTTGGCATCATTGCTTTTGAATTTTGTATCCTACTTCAGCGCGCCATCTTCCGGTCATGTGCCTGCAAAATAATATTATTGAATAAAAATAAGTTAAGTCTTACAACTTCTCCTAATTCGAACTCTCGACCCAAAAAAGTGTTTCATGTTTCAAAAAATGCTATAAAATCCCTTTTACATTAGGTAAAGCGAGCAAAAAATGGCATATTTGTAAGTGGGGAAACTCTGCAACAGCGTTTATCTACAGCACATTGAGTTAATGAATGGGGAAGAAGGCGAGGCATTATTTTAATTAGGAAAAATGGCATGCTCAGTGCTCAGTCTTATTACGGTGCAAGAGAGTTATCAAAGTTTGCTTGAGATTGTTTTGATCTCGTGAGCTATGTTGGCCATACACGTATTTATTTATAGAAGCGATTTGTGTGGAGCTAATTAATGAAATCTTATCATTAAGTGCTGGGAGAGTTTCAATAAACTTCTAACTGTTATGTTAAAGGTGGCACAAGTAATTGGAAGTCATTTTGTGCGTGTGACATTTTTGGCAAACAAAGTTTCATCTCACGTCACCAAAAAAAAATGCTGCTAGTGTTGCAGATGCTCATAGGCGGTGGTTTTAGCTTACCATCAGACTGCCTGCCTGTTTGCCGCTCTTTTATATAAAAAAAGAAAAAAAAAACGTAGAGACAAGATCGACCCAATAACGTTAATAAAAACGTCGCATTGGAATGCGAATAGCGTATGAGGTTTTTTGATCTTATTCACAAATAACGTGGTAAAAGAAACATGCAGCTTATTAGATTACTAGACTCGGAATTGAGAATTTGTAGTCATAAAATAAAGAAAGTAATGTTAGTGCAGACTGAGAACAAAGGCCTTCTTTAGTAGGTTAGGAATCTTGGTAGCTTTTGTCGTGCAGCAGCAGTGTAAGTCAGTAATCCCACTTTTGAAATATCAGGTCTACCCTTGAAGGCCTGTTAGAAATATTTGGCCGCAATCCATCATGCTGGAAGCAAAAAAAATGCAAATAAATACGATCTCGTTAACTGTCCGCACACGCTATTGTATCTACTGGAGGGCGCAGTCTCACCTACTTATGTAGGTGCGGGATACCAGGGCTGGATGATCTGAGCTGAGCAACTTAATAAATGCCTTTGATTACTGTAATGGCACAACCACTTTTGAACAGCTTTGTTGTTTGTTTACGAAAGCTGTTGAACGTATACTTTTTGCTTTTGGTATTAATACACGAGTGAGTGTACATATTTGTTATCTTGCTTAGTAACTAATATTAAAAATAAGCCTTTCACGCCTGAACCGATCATAAAGATATTTTTGCAAACAGTTAGTACCTAAGTCTGTCAGGGGCACAAAAAAGACAAGGATACAACATCATCATCACCATTTTTCATTACCACGCGGGTGAAACCGCGAGGCGCAGCTAGTGGTTTAAAAGTATGATTCTTGTCAGTAGAGCAAATTCCAGCTTTAACGGGTTTCTTTATAGTTCTAGATACGACGTGGATTACAAAAGCTATTCCTGTTACCGTTTATCGTAGGGCAAAAAGGGAAGAGAAATGCTTTCGTTTTACTGGAATTAAAAATTCCGAAACATTTACCAGTACAACCTGTCCATTAGGCGATAAATAAACACAACAAAGTACGAAATTTAGCTGCGTTAACGTTGCTCCACCCACGAGGCAACAAAGCCGCTCCAGAAAGGTAGCGGGCAAAAACGTCGCGTCATACTCCAATCATTTACGAAATATTGACAACAATGAGCGTGGACTTTAAAAAATGCCAGTTATTAATATTTGTTTTCTTTGTCCCGCACCACGTGTCCCACACCTGAACTCTGCGGATGACACTGCCGAAAAAAATAGCGGAAAAAATCGGACGAAAAAGAGCAGAGGCGCAAACAGACAACAGCCAGTTTGAATGATTGCTTCCCTGGAAGAGCGGCAAGTCCATTTTTCACAAGTGCCATTCACCGCTTTCACGTTGCGTACTGTGTATTTTATATATTTTTTATTTATCGAGCTTCCCCCGTCGCCCGTTGCCAAATTGATATTCGCCGAATGCGAATTTACGGCGTCCAATTCTCTGTTTTATTCATTTTAGTGATTTCGTGATGGTAAACACGCAGGTAGATGTGTTTAATTTCGAAATGAATGTTTATTGGCGCGTTTCCGAACGTTTTCAATGATGCGATGTTGTATGAGTGTCCATGTTTACGCACTGTAGTTACATTCGTGTTTTCAATTTGGATTCGGTTTTTTTGGAAAAGGCTGTATTAATTGTATAGTCTGACAATTTAATTGGAATATCAAATAGTTTACTCGTGTTTGGTGGATACATATTGTATTGTTGAGTTACCTGTTGTTAACTATTGTTAACTTGTTAAAGCAGTACGAGTATAAATAAATAAATGAATAACGTTTCACACTCATAGCTCCCCACTAGGATTCCCTGTGTCGGGGATGCCATGGAACACACACAAAGACATGGACAACTAACACCCAGACCCAGGACAGACAATATTATAGGTCCAATAGTAGTTTCTATTGTAAACTTGTTTAAGTTTGTAAAGGAGAAGTAGTTTGTAAGAAATGCTTATTCAATTTCATTGGTTGAAATGATAGATTTTTAATTTTATAAAAAAAAAAATTGTTTTATCTTTTTAATTCCGAGTCTGCTCTTGTGAAATGAAGTCATAAAGTGGGCAGAATCGACCCATCATCAGTCGGATTGGGGTGATCGTAATCAATTCAGGGTTACCACAAAACCCGGTGATCCAGCCTATGTCTAATGACGTAAAAAGTATGTCCCCGCTGCGTAATGCTCACAAAGGTCAAAACGAAGAGTAGACATCGGACACAGAAGGGACACACCTTGTGATATTAAAAATAAGTATAATAAGATTGCATCTATCTCTCGTTCATTTGTAATATTAAAAATATAATTAGAACTCATATTTTTTTAACCATGTATTTGTTAGTAATATAATCGAAAAAAATCTGATTTAAACGAGATAAATTCAAATAAGACATTCCACTCTTTTTATGTCTTGTTACGACAGACTTGGTCTTAACTTGAGTTCACTAATATTTCTAGGTAGGTACTTCATAAATCCTAGACCTTTAACCTATTGCTTCAATAATAAAACAATATTCATAAGACAAAGTCACTAATAAAACAAACTCATGAAATATAAACTACAGTTAAAAATTTAAATTACAAGAAAAGAAAAATAAATAAAAGATAGGGAAAGTTTCGTAGACATCTGAGATTTGCCTACTCTTTGGCCCGTGGCCGCAGACGAGCCAGGGGTCGCGAAAGCAACGTCATCGGCCGGCAATTTGAATAGTCGCTTAGCTGCCGACATGACTGATGTGATGAAGAAGGGTTGACGATCGCTGTCACTCTCTATATAATTTTGCGTGTCGCCTTGTATATCATTTTGCATATTTGTGTTGCAGTTTTGTCGTGACCATGGGGATTTAATTAAATCGTCCAGAGCTTTTATTAATTTTGAGACATTGCTGAATGAACTTGATTTCTGAATTTTATTTCTAAACAGTATTTTTGTTAAATTTGATTAATTTGGCTATTTGAATCTACACGACTCAACTACACACGACTGTAAAATATATAATAAATTTTAGTACACGATAGATTTAGGTTTCTAAAAATAAACATAGTATACACAGTATTAGATATAATAAAGTATAGTTAGATTAAATCTTTATTGAAAGTATAGTCATAAAAATATATTAAATAAATCCATTAATAAAAGTTAACAAATGGTTAAAAAAAGGTTTTATTACTATTTCATTCGTTTTAGACATTTCACCAAAGCTAAGTTTCGATATCTGCCAGTGACATATAATTTTGCGCATCCCCTAATGTGGACACGGGTTATGATAGCTCGTCAGGTGGGGCCATTAGATTACTCGGGCATTACTGTTGTGAATTAAATATCTCAATATTTTTTCTGATAAGAATAAAACCGTAGGCGATTAAATAAATTAATAAATTAACTATATGTGAAACGTGTGTCTAGTTGACGGTAAATAAATAGATACAATGCTACTGTATGATACTATAATTAACTATTTGAGGGCAATTTACTGGGCTTTATTTGAAGTTGTCTGTTATGAACTTGATCAAATAAAACAAAAATGGTATCATAGATCATTTTTGGGTCATCAATTTGGGTCTCTGTGTCAACAAAGTTACTTAACTTGAGGTGAGAGCCAAACTCAGCCTTTTCACAAAACTTTTTATTCTCAGAACTTAAAATTAAACAAATAATATAACATTTTTAAGCTCTGACTTGGCAAAAACAAAATTATGTATACTTTTAAAGTTCCTACTTGAGAGTTTCGTGAAAAGACACTACGCTATTAAGCTTGTTCTTTAATTTTAAAACAGTAGTAGGTACACAATCTCGGTTATCAACGTTTTTGATAAAGTTGATAAAAAACAGCAGCCAATAAAGAACACTGACTAATCAATTTCTCAATCGAATGCCTAACAACATAAATATTGGCTGCCTGCGCATTGTAATGCTAACGCCACCCGCCTGCATATGCAGATGTACTTCCGCCCGCCCTAGCCGCTTCTTGGGCGGGGAATGGGGATGTGGGATGTGGGCAAAGTGGGCATTGGTCGTTTGTTAAGGGAAATGATTTATTGTTTTAAAGATTTTTCTACTTTAAAATAAGTCAGTTCGTAGAGGACGAGTCGCTACTGGCTAGCTCTGGTGTCAGACTTTTTCTACTTTACAAAATATGTGTGGATGTTTAAAACTGGATACAAAGTAAAAAAATACTTTTGCACGGATTTTATTTCTTTATTTATGTTTATTTACCTATGTTTATAACAATGTGTCATTGAAATTTGTGGATAGAATCAAAATCATAACTACGTACAATATACGCAAACTGTGTGCGTCTGCGCAAATACTGATAAGGTATTAGCCAATTATTACGCGTGGTTACAATATCGAATCCGTCAGCATGTGGTTCGAAATTCAAATTTATCTGTCATCTAAACGTTGGCGTCGACAGCCGATATTTTGTTCTAAATTCAAATGACGTAGGCCACAGCCTCAGCCAATGGTCCGTGAATGAATGTGAATTGGCGTCGCCGCAAACGGACGACGATTGTCGCCACGACTCATTGCAGATTCAACGGCGCGCCGAATTCACTACCTACCTACTGTATATATTTGGGGCCAATCTGCGGACTCGGCTTTGATGCATGGCGAGGCAAGACTGTTTATGAATTATGTCCTGAGCTTGTTGTATTTCTGGTACGGTTGATTTGAAGTAGGTAGATGTGAGAAACCTCGATAACATTTGTTGTATATTTTGAGACACGAGCTATGTTTAAGTACAAAAAAGCGCGCCTGTATGAGCTAGCCTAAAAATACTAAGTTGAAAAGTACTACCACCTAAACTTGGGTTCCCAAAATTCCCTAATAAAACACTGAGATGCCACACCATTTTAAACTTAACCCTTATTTATCGATATCATCGTCAGTAGCTTAGCCTCCTTTATCTAACTAAATATTAACGTGCAAAATTCTCACCTAGGAAATAAATTAAAAACGCAACAACAAGCTTGTAACGAGCGGTGAACAAAGCCGCCCAATAAATCAACGCGGGCAGGTGAGGCGAGTGCCTGTTTGTGCATTAAGAAAGCCCGGTTTCCCGGCCTTTCTCGCCCTTTCTTCGTTTTAAAAAGCATTCGATATTTTCGCCGAGTCATCGACAACACATAAATATTGGAAATGGGGCGGCCCCTTTCTTGTCTTGTGAATAATTAATGCCGTAGCTTCTTATGTCGCGACTTGTTTTGTTGTTGGAATTATGGCGGTGGGAAATTGGCTGGTGCAATATGGTAACGGGCTGGGCGGTGGGTGGAAGGAAGATGGACGAGATTGAACCAAACGCGAAGCCAAAATTCTTCTTTGGTAAGATTTCTTCTTAACCAACTTCTGAAAAAATACAATGTTCTTAGTTAGTTTTTATTTGTGTTTGTATGTATGTTACGTGACATCTCCGTTGATTATATTATATGTCGAACTTAAGTTTTCAGAAAGCTTTATCAAAATAATTAATTTATGTTTAGTATTTAAACTATTAGCACAAGTATCATTAAAAATTTTGATTTAAAAGTTTAAAATAAAGTCAGTAAAAATACCCAAAAAAATAATGTTTTCAAAAATCTCTCTTAAAATATCTATCAGCAAAAGACATGAACTGTTCTTCAGTTTTTCAGGAAAACACTGAAACGACATCTCTACCTTATAAGATAAAACGATTGCTCTACAGATACACTGCAGTTTAAACTAAGTTGTAACAGCAAGTTTGTATCAGACGAGTCTACGAAACGTTAAATAGTTGCGATAGTAAAGTTAACTGATAAAACCCTCCACGAAGTTTATGCTTTCATAACAAATATTGCGCGAGAGGGGAAGCGAGTGCGTTGTTACTTTTTAGTATGTTTACGTTTAAGGGCTTCGCAGTTTAAGGACTGTGAAGGATCGCTTTGGTGGAGACAGAGATGATCAAGTAAACGATAAAAGTAGTAGAAATCATTTTTGACATTGTAATTTTTACTAATTTGTTCTTTTTTATTTTTTTTACTTTTAATGATTATTTATAACTTATATTATATTTTGCCTGAATTTTGTTTATTATTATTAGGGTTTGACTTAAACTTGACTTGTACGTTGTGTGGACATGAATAAAAAGAATAAAAGAAACAACTTATGTACTGAAATTTTTATTATAAATCTATAAATAATAATTATGAAAACAGTCCCAAATCGAAATATTAATTTTGGGTGGCACACCATACTCTAGTTTTACTTTATAACATTTTTTTTTCTGTTTACGAATTACAACGATGTGTATATTTTCATTTTAATAGTGACTTTATAATGTGGTACCCATTAGTCGCACGTCTCAACATACATTTATTTACGCATTTATTTCTAGAAAATATTTGCCGTACAAAAAATATGTTAGGTTTAAATAAACCCTACACTTCCGTTAAGCTCCTTCACATGGCAGTATAAAGTGTAATACGAGCTTAAACCGGAAACAATTCACGCGACAGCTCGAAACGAAAAACAACGAGAATTTCGCTCCAACAAAAAATTAGCTTATCTCACACACGCAATTTGCGCCGGCAATTTCGACGCTTCCTCTCATTACACCGCCGTGATATATTCGCGTGTTTATTACTGCAATTACTTAGAGTAAATCTCACGTCCTTCCTAGCCCCCTCTTCCCCCGGCCTCCCTGGGGTCGCGCCCTTCGCCGCCATTTTACCCTCCTTCCGGCCGGCCCTGCCCTTAAGTTCTATGTACCTCATAAGTTTCTTGGCGGACTCGGTAGCCGGATTCAAATTGGGGCGAATTTAGTAGCAATTAATTATAGAAGCGAGGAAGTGTCTTTAGTATTAGTAGACCCACGATTTTGTAATTAATATTATTGTGAATAATTTCATGATTTAGTGATGAAGGGTTGGGATCGGCGCGGTGAACGAGAAGGTGCTGAAATAGATTACCACTTTAGTATTATGATAAAGTGATCTTGACCAAATAGATATCTAGTATTTCAAGTTTGTTTAGAACTAGACGTATAATTTTGGGGATATATGTAGTTATGACTAAACAACAAGAATATCTGCTTTTCTGAGTTTTTTAATCAAAACCAAAATTAAGTAATTGAATAATTTATTTCATAATTATTTATTAATTAAATTTAATTGTTCGGCTTAGATATTATCTTTAATTATCTAAGCCGATAAATCATAGCGACAAATACTTGCATTCTTTGGCAGTGAGATAACACATGATATTATAAATGAAATACGCTAAGTACCTACGACTAAATTTACAATTACACCAATTGTGAAACTGCAATTTAACTTTTAGCAAAAGTGTAGCTCTCCAAGTCGTTTTCAATTTTAAAACCGTCCATTGTCGCATCGAGTGAACATTAGAGGACGCTGCAATATTAAAGCGGCACATAGCGCTATATAAGCCAGCCCCCGTCGACTTGCTGTAATTAATTAACGAGCTTAGTTTAAAAGCAGGGCCGTAAGACGCCCCCGACCCCCTGGGGGGTAAGGAAAGGAACCCCCCACGGGTAAGAAAATTCGGGGGAAAGTTTATCATATTTAGGCGCAAAATGGCGAATCCAGCGCTCTGCCGGCGCTGCGAGATTAATATCTGGCTTTAACTCGACGATGAATTTTGTTGGGAATAATGTTGGTTACTTCGTTTCACGGATGTGTCTGGAGACGGATGCTATTGTTGTAGATAAGGACGTGTGTTTTATAGGCGCGACGTATGTTGATTGACTTGTTGTTGTTGATACCTGATCACTCATAGGTGAATTTGACAACGACTTACTCGTATTATGTGCTTATTTGAAGTTTAGTCTCAATATGATTGAGAGTTTTCTAGAAATCATTTTTATTAGCAACTAGCTGATCCGGCAGACTTCGTACTGCCATACGTTTGTATGGGAAAAAGAAAAGGGATGTTTTTAGGGTTTTTCAATATTTCTGAGAGATTTTCTTAATATTTTTTTCCGTAAGAACCTTCTCCTAATAATAACAAATACAACAAAAAAAGAATTAGTGAAATCGGTCCACCCATTCACGCGTGATGCCGTGACCAAGGAAAACGGGTTTCATTTTTATATATATAGATTTAGAAAATCCACGTAGAGTTATTTCTTGAATCACAGCTAAGAACATTCGAGATAAAGACATAGGGTACTAAAGCAAAAAACCCCGGTTCAGTCGTTATAAGCTACGAGATGCCACAGACAAAGAGTACAACACATACCTTGTACTTTTCACACTCCTCTTTGCGTTGAGAGTAAAAAATGTCTCTACACTGAGAAAAATTTGCTATGCTCCGTACTTTAGGTGAATTCATCGGAATTTTGATGGCCATTTTACTCAGTGTAAAGAGTTTAAAGCAGCAATTACTCGTATAATACTTGGTTCTAGTTATAAAGTTTCAAAATCCAAGCATCTGTTTTGCAGATTCACCGCCTTTAAGGTAGCAGATCCAACGTTAACCGATCCCGCGTAAACGTTACACATGTCGGCCTCAAGCTACGTCGCGCGGTACTTGGAACAATGTACCTACTGGGACATTTAATATAGACTGTACTACATAATACAAGGTTGTAAGGAACGGGTATGCTAAGCCGAAAAGGGCTCGTAGTGCTAATAGATTTGTATAGCTATACTTACCTAGCTACCATTAGCTTTGTAAGAATATATGTAGATAGAAACATAATAATATTACCTCTATAGTATTGTAGTATATTAGTTAGGGTTTTAGAATGTTTTTTTGGCCATAGGTATAAAAAACAAACTGGTAACATGATTGTAAGTCTATATCTACCTGTAACGCCCAAAACATCACGGATACAGTGCTAACCTTTTAAAACTCAATTAACATATCAGCCCTGTACTCTAGCAGTACTTAATATATTTTTCTTATAAGTACTAAAATTGTTAAAAAATATTCCAGGATATTAACTACCTATTAATGTGTAAAATTTATTTTAATTTTATTTAGCAAATACGAACTTGAGTTAAAATAGATTAAATAGATATGTATCTATTTAATCTATTAAATAGATACATATCTAGTTATATATATCATATCCGTTAGTATGTACTAACGCACTACCACACAAATATTCGCTTTTCTGCCGGTGGTAATAAAATCTCCACCAAAATTTCAGTCAGTATATTAGGTTTCCATTAACTTTACGGTTTACATTCTAAAGTTTAAAAAGTCTGTATAAAAAGGTAAATAAATCCTTTCACATCAAACGGGAAAACTGTATGCTTTTTAACATAAACATGAAAATAATTAGCATAATGCAAACACGTAGCCGTGTTAGCGAGAACGCGGCAATAAAACAAACTCGACGCGTTTATACACCGCGAAATCCAAAACAAAAATCAAACCGTGAGAGCTGGCTCATGAGCCGAGCCTACTCTAGGGAGTTCTGGCTCATGATATACTGACTCGTGCTTACGAGATATCAAGAGGGTTTTCTGAATTCACAGCTATTTAGCTTGTATGCATTTTACGAGTACTTAATCCTACAAGGTTTTGAAATTAACAATATTGATTACATCCAATACCTGCAGACTGATTCAGTTATCCGAACGTCGAATGTATTCGACGATTACCTTCGAAAAGTCTTCCGCCTTCGGAAAGAATATGTCAAATTTTTGAATACATTCGACGTTTGGATAGCTGAATCAGCCTGCTGATGGACGTGGTCATAAGGTGAAAGTAAAAAAGATCCACTTTTCAATTTTTATTTCAGTAACAGCGTGAGTGGTGTCATTTTGTTTTACCGCTTTTATTAATAAATGGATAAATTGATCTAATTCAATGTTTATAGGTAACGCGTAACGATTAGGTAGCGTTAACAAAATTTGTGTCTTATTTCGTAACTTTAAAAAGATACTGGTAAAAATACAAAACATGCGAGCTATAGAGTGCGCGAGAATCTTGAAACCCCTCTTTGAAATATAACACACAGTAACACGATTTACGTTCAAGAGAGCGAAAAATAAAATAACACGGAATAGGCGCGGTTTCGTGCCTGAGGGCAACCGGCTTGTAATCTGCAGATATTTCATATTTTAAACGTAGACGCCCTACGGCGTAGCAGCTCGTAGCTCAAGCTACGGCATAGCGACGTGTTTTTGTCAAGTAATTTATTTTTAATCAAGTTTGTTTCTAACTTGTTGCATTTTTATTGTAACAAGTTCTGTGTAATGCAATTCTAGCTACAGACCATTTTACTTTGCATTCTGAGCTATTTCTGTGGCCCACAAAAGAAATGTAATTTCCCATTATGCCACTGCGGCGATCAAAGGATGGTCAGTATAACGGCGAAGAATAAAGTACAACTGTATTGTTTCTAATTCTGATAGTACCTTCCATGAACAATAAACATACCTACTTGAGTACTTCTAATAGAGGTATAATGACCAATAATAATCACGAAATCAGATGTCGTAATTAATTTAATAGAGTTTCATTTCTTTCTGCATGATAATCCCATACCACCAAAAACACAAAAATGTTAAAAAAAACGACACATTTGTGATCATGTGATTTGTGATTTTTGAGCTGTACGTTGTAGATATGCTTCAAGCAAATCCGTAGTTGTTCAACGTGTATTCTAAGCATGAGGCAAATATAAAGGAGGAAGTTTACGAGTTCAACGTATGACCATACCCCGGAGCCATACCCCATCTCAAGGTCGACTCCAAAATTATCCAATTGAGGATTGTTGCCGTGTGGACAGCGGGTCAGCGACCCGTCCGTCAAACCGTCGCAAACAACCTTGGTACAGAACACTCCTTTGTACAGAGAAGTTCTCAAGAGTCTGTTTGTAGTTATTATGTACTTATTATACGATATGGAAACCCTACGAGCGCTCGGTGAACAACACTTGCCGGAGATGTGCTTATTGGGGCAATTTAGGCTTTCAGGGGTTAGATTAAAAGTTCAATTTCGGTTATTGTTAAATAATTTTCGTGTTTGTTACGTGTGGTTGATTTTAAAAGCTTAGCTGGGATAAGAAAGTCATTGACTAGTGAATTATAAATATTTAGTTGTTATAGAAATAACAAATACTTTTAAATAGTGAGTTCATGAATATCTGCTAGCAGCCAACTTCTTACTTCGATATCAAGTAATGAAAAAAAACTATATCAATCACAAAAAAAAAAACTATGAAAATTGCGTTAAAACTGCATTGTTATTTTAAACAAATGCTTGCTACTTTATTAATACCCAGTTAGTGATTTTTATCTCGAGTAAAATTTCACTTACTAAAGACCCAAAAGTCCAAAAAACTGGTCAAGCTTGATAAAACAATTTAAAAATGTTGAAAAAAGAGAAAAATTGCAAAAGAGAGATAGAGACAGAGAGAGAGAGAGAGAGAGAGAGAGGTTTTAAAGCAGCAAGTTAAAATTATTCATAATAACATAAGTTAAAGTCTGCCTTAACTTTGGATTTAAATGCCAATACTGACTGGGGCTTAATGATACGTCACACAAGTTTAATGAAACTCTCGTCTACAAAGTTTGGAGAAATTAAGATTATTTCGGAAATGAATTTCAGTGGCGTTATTAACGTGCTTTTAACTAAACCCTTCAATGTATTTAGATTTTCATTTAAAAAAGCTATGAAATATTTAAGAAAATTAGAGTTAATTTGACAAAATGGCTGTTCTGGCTATCCCTAATAAATAATCTGAAATGAAAAAGCTAATCATATTTTTAGCGGAGCACTAAAAACATCGCTATTTTAACACCAACCTATTACTGAGATGTCCCAATGTTAGGAAAAGGCCTTGTTGGTCCCTGTCCTGAGCTATAATAGGCCAATACTTCCGATGTTTGTCGAGGTCGTCCCGCCATCGCCAAGGTGTAGAACTTACCAACCTAGGTGTAGAATTAAAAAAAGTTTGAAATTAGAAACTTTTATCTAACACTTCGTTCATTCTTCTGAGTTCATTCGACTTGCTCATTTATGAGATGCAAGGCCTCCAGGCTCATAAGGCCCAATACCGTCGGTGGCGTACTTCCGTTGCGTGCCGGACGCGCGCCGTCCGGGCGTCGGACGAGACCGGACGCGCGCGCAGGAAACCTATTACGCCGAAATGAATTCCCTGCCGTTTCCGGGCCGCGACAAATCCGTCGCCGCGCCCGCCCGCCCGCTTGCGCGGACGCTCTGTGGGCCTAGCACAACTTTGACGTAAAAATACGTAGCGAGTATTCGATAGAAAAGTGTACGCCATTTACACCCGTCAGGAGCATACTTGACAGTCGTAAATGGCGTACACTTTTCTATCGAAAACTCGCTACGTATTTTTACGTCAAAGTTGTGCTAGCCCCACTGGGCACTTCTTGATGTGTAGGGTTGGTAGTCAGCAAAACATTAAAGAAATCTAAAGATCAGTTTATGATTGTGTTCATTGATTTATTTTTATAAAAAAAAACATAATAAATAATTTAATGATATGTATTATTATGACAAGTAAATGTAACACAGACATTGGAAAATAATTTCGAACATAATGATTAAAAACAAAACAACAATCATCAAATCGGTTCGTAATTGACGGCGTAATCGCGTAACATAATTACAAAAAAAGCAACATACAGTCGAATTGAGAACCATCTCCTTTTTGAGAGTCAGTTAAAAAGCGATTGTTTGATGTTTCTCAAATTAGGAAAAACATTTCATCGCAAGATGTGTTGAATCAAATAAGATAGCTTCGTTTGTAATTGATTCTGAAATTATGGTAACTATTCATAGTAACAGAAATAGGTTTGTTAAATATGATGATCTTTAGTCGATTTGGCAGTGTGAACCAACATGGATTACCTACTACCATGTTAATTACATCAATAATAAACTTAAAACAACAATAAAACCCAAACAAAACACTAAATAAACTTATAACAAACTTACTTAACCTAACCCCCCCTACCCCCCCCCCCCCCCTTACCCTTAACTTACTTATAATAAACTTTTTGAATAATTAACTTTAAAGCTGGATTAATCCAGCTTTAAAGTTTATTATTACTACTGTAAACTACTCGACAACCCTAATGAATCGCTCCCGGACTTGACGAAGCGGAATTTTAATGAAATTTCTAGATATCATTTTGTCATATTTTTTGTTCACATATTACTTGAATTACTAAATTTCAGGCTACGTAATTTATTTACCACTCTAGGCGTCCACTACGAACATATCTTGTTTCATTAAGTATTTATAAAGCCTAGTTTTGGTTTAGTATCTATTGTATTAGATGGTAAAATACAAACCAGCTTAGATATATGTACATTGTACAATGTATATTGTATCTACAATTCCCATACGCAATAACTAGTCCAGTGGAGTGGAGCTGTCATATTCAGACATCACTCCCCACACCGCCATTCCTCCATATTACATCACACCATGTTCTAGGCACTAGCATGTTCCAACAAAGCGCTCGACCGGACTACGCCACTGTACCATATTTAAACACGTGACAGTGACGTCACGCCATTGTCACGCTCGTCACAAATCACAGCCCGTGTCCCGATACGATTTATGGATCGCCGATAAAATATGCTCGGGGTGTCATCAACTGGAAGTAAAGAGTGTCAATTGAATGAAATGCGGAATCTTCATCATTTTGCGAATGACGTGACGCCATTTTCATACTTTCCCTTTTACGGGCTGTAACATCAATCTACCCAACGTGATTTATCAGTCGCCAATAAAATAGCTCGAGGTGTCATTAAGTGGAGTCGACAGGTGAAGTGCGGTTGAAATTTTTAACACTTATCATCGTGAGCTTGACGTTTATGGTTTCTGAAAGTTCTGAATGTCATAAGATTTTTGTCGGCATTGGTGGCTATTGGTGGCACTCGTTTGGTCGACACACGATCGAAACTCTATATTTTTAATGGGTACTAATTATATTATTTTTATTTTAAATATATATTATTTTGATAACCTACTTAATAAATAATCTTAACTAAATTTAGCATGAAGTGATTACTAAAACTGAAAAACAATACAAGACTTCAAGACCAAACAAACAATGCCAAACGAGACGCAACCGCGAGCGCGTCACGTTTGTAAGCTCACCTGATGAAGGTCACCGAATGTGACCGAAACTAGTCGTAGTAGACGACTTAATTTTACGTGAGTATTCCCGTGTTTAATTATAACAAAAATGTGTGAAAACCACGTTAGTTTCCATAGTAAAATACAAGACTTTTCCCTCGAAAATGCGTAAAAACTAAATCGTAAAATCCCGGCTAATTCAGCAGGATGTATTTAGACATTTCACAGCAATTTAGGCATAAATTCGTTGTATTCTCATTCACATAAATCAGCTAAGAACGGAATAAAAATAAACGTATAATTTTAAATTTTAGACATAAGGCCGGCTTATATGAAATGGGGATGACACAGTAACCATAGCGACGGAGGGGAGGCTTTGTCTGTTATTGATATTACGAATATAACGATATAGGCCTAGCGACTTGTTTATATCATTGGGGTATTTTATGTAGCAGTAGCCAGAATTGTTTCGTGATGTAATACGAATTGTATTATAGTTACGAGTAAAATAATTTTGTAGATTGAAAGAGTAACAATACTACATCTTGACAGGCGGAAAAGGCATTTGATGGACGTAAGCTTGGATGTACGTTAAAAAGGACGGAACGTAAGTTTTCGAGTTTGTCTATGTGATCAGACTGAATTAGTTACAGATCCCGGAGCATTGTATCCGCTGATACCGTGATCCATTTCTCTCGAAAAATATAGGTATATTTCTAATGGATTTTTACCAGAGTTTGAACCTAAGTAAAATCATTTTCCCAACAAAAATATAATATTAACAATTCTATCAATTTTAAATAACTACATTTTAATGACAAGTACTTTATTCGAAACGTTTAGCGAAACTTCAGTATTTCTTTTAAATGTACTTAATATTCATCATTCAGCACCAATCAAAGACGAGGAAACGCAAATATTTCAAATACAACAGCAACAACTTATTCAAAGCCTTCAACGCCAAAAGCCATTGCCATAGGTTCTAAGACGATTGACAGAAAAATAAATAGCTAATAATAATCCGGCGAACGGCGGCGACAGTTTGTAATTTGTTTTCTATCGGCGGGCGAAAATATCAAATGAGTGGATACGGCCGGATTGGATCGAACCTTTTCATGCGGGCAAATTGGTTTTCTTTTTTGGCCTGCTCTACCTCCGCTCGGTTGACGAGGTGGCGAATTTTTGGGGTTCCGTCAGTTTTTAGATAGAAAAAAGGTATAAAACTGATAACTATCACATAAAACTAATTATAAAGTAAAAATGTTTTAGGATTTGTTTAGTTTTGTGTAATAGTTGTCCGAATTCTTTTTTTGTTTAAGCAGAAAATGATTTCGATTTCTATTTTTTTTAAACAAAACATTGAAAGAAAGTGAAAAATAGTTATTAGTGGTAATGTTGAATATTGAATATGAACGCAGTTTAAAAAAAATATGCTACGAAAATATAAATAGTATTAAATACATCGGTTAGTATAATAAACATCCGAAGTTACAGGTTCTGTTCAAACTTGTCACCTATTCAATTCAATTCTCTACAGAACCTTGACTCGCTACAGGATGCGCGCTTCACACAGTTTTCCCAGTTGTGTTTCCTTTTCACGTAGCTCTCTCGTTTTATGGGTCATGCGACTATGTGCGACTATTTTTAATGGACTCCGGACTTTTCATTTTTCCGGGGTGATAAATTGACTCCATGGTCCCGATGGATGGTCATCTCTCAGATGTTGGAGTGTTCATATTTTCATGTAGCCTTTTAATTTTCTTTCGTGTTTTCCTTTTAGTACCTATACTGGTTTATCTGTCGTTGTAGATGAATTTTGTTGCTCTGGCTGTTGAAATGTTTTTACAGAAAACTGCCTGCAAAATTATGTATTTAATTTTGTTGTTATTTTGTTGTTGTTATTGTAATTGTTGTCACGTTAGGTTACTACTGTTGGCACTCACGGTTTGTGCTCAGTAACGTTAAGCTACTAAACAGTATTTTTGCTGGCCGCAAAAGTAGACTAAAACATAGTAATGCAAGACACACGTCATATAAGAAGGCAGAAATTTTAATATTCCACGTCAACCTACCAGAACCTTAAGAGCACAAATTGAAGCAAGCCTTCTAAAAAGGGTTCCGGACTGCATCCCATTCCGAGGCGGGTCACGTCGGCGGCCGAGTGGCTGCGAGGCTCCAATCACTTCGCTCTAAACTAATCAATCGCACGAGGGATGCGATGCAACTATGTTATCGTACGTGAAGCGCTTTATCGCTGAACAACGCCCGAGAAAATGTAGTATATAGTAGTAAGACAAAGTAAGTTAGTATAAAACGCGATTTAAAACCGATTTAAACCGAATTTTATACGTTTTCCCAACTTGTTAATTGAAAAGCCGTACTTTACGAGCTTTACGTTTGCTTCTAGTATACAGTACAACAATTGTGCAATGAAACAATAAAGTTCTGAAGAAGAAAGTGGTAAATTGAGAAACCACTGTATCTCAATTTAAAAAGGTATTGTTTTAACCAATAGGTAACTCAGAAATAAGTTGCCTGAATATTGGCATTACTTACCAAATCTATCAAATTGAAAGCGCAGATGTAGCTCCTAGAAATAATGATCTATTTATTCAAAGTATTATTTTGAGAAACAAATTGCATATTTCATTGGTAGTACTTACTTCTATTTGTAACAAAGGTTACTTGAAGATACTGCATCAAGTCCTGCAAATTGATAAGATCTTGAGACCCTCGAGTGCTGAGGGTCCCCGCTGCTTTACGTCGCCATTAGACCCAGTCGCATCCGGCTCAGAGATTTGTTCCTCGTTTGTACTGTCTCTAGCGAGGCTCGGTTGTACCGAACGAGGGTTAAGAAGTCACAATTTTACAAGATTGTCAATGTGAGGTTATATATTAAGTTAGTTGTTGAAAAACTATTCAACTCAACATTAATACAACAAAATTCATTAACGTTTGCTTTGTTTTGTGTTAACTTTCTTGATTCCACTAAAAAAAGCTACTTTAAGAAATTAATTAGACTATTCCAAAATAAATACCCAAAAAAAAATATACCAAAAAAAAAAGTCTAATACCAAAAACGTTTACGTAATAATGAACCGCAGGTTCGTCGTCATTTTCTCATCATTAATTTTAATATGACTGGTAGAATTCTGACACTCGCCACTGACACGGACACTTGACACGAACATTTGACACGTACACTTATGACTTTTACACGCGACACCGATAAGACGTTGACACGACACCGAAAGACTACAGGTACAGATCTGTCACTGTGTATACCTAACTGTCACCTACTGCCTACTGAAATATGTCCTTTCTACTGACACCTGTCCATTTGACACCTATCATAATGGACTTCGACTTGTAAAGTTGTAGCACTGCAACCAATTAAACTCGCCCCAGCAAAGCTTTCCAAAGTTTCCAGTGTTATGGCAAATTTATGTCAGGTATTAATTTACGTTAGTTGTCGCTTCGTAGCTTGCCCAACTTGGCCGATGTAAGTTCGAGACGTGCCGCTGACGGTTTCTTCGTCGGGATTAAATATTTATTCGAGTTTCATGTAACTAAGTTGGAGTTGGTGCGAGCCTTTGTCTCGAGTGACATGCGGTAGAAGAGTTGAGCACTTGAATATTTGAGTAGAATTCGAGGTACTGTTTGCTATGTCATTTTTGAGTCGCGGTCGATAAGTTTTGTAAAGTATGTTCTGTCGGAACAAACCGCCATTGCAATACTATCAGCCAAGATTAATCCAAGCTTGTCAGCTATCTCTTTCACACATTAAAACATTTATGAAAATAGGAGCTGTGGCCCGCAATTCCGCACTCGCGCAGTGATAAAAATAACGGTGATAATGATGATAATAACAAGAACATTATTTTTACAAAACAAAAAACAAAAACCGACTTCAAAAGACCGACTATTGAGTTATTCATCTATTTGTCGCGCACGTACTTAATGCAAATTTAAGACTTATATGGTTTTCTCATGGATACCATTATCAGAACTGGACTAAATTGAAATGGGACCAAATGGGAAGCGTCAGCTTTCTAATAAAAAAAGAATCATCAAAATCGATTCACCCAGTCAAAAGTTATGAGGTAACAAACATAAAAAAAATAAATAAATAAAAAAAAAAACATACAGACGAATTGATAACCTCCTCCTTTTCTGAAGTCGGTTAAAAACCGACTTCAAAAGACCGACTTAAGTTATTTATCTATTTGTCGCGCACGTACTTAATGCATGTTTAAGGGCTGATTTTTCAATCCTCTAATAAATCGCCTAATAACTACCAAGGGAATAAATTTATTAAGCTGTTTATCCGTCTCATAAACGTTTCTCTATTTTTCAATAGTCATTTAAACCATGAATAGCTAACTGACTCATTATTTACACTCTTTCAACGCTAACTTCAGACAAGTGAAACAAATATATTAAATGTATATGCGTTAGAGCAGGACGGGCAATTGTCACTTCTGACACAAGTGGTTTTAGGTTATGGTTGTGTTTTGCTTCATTTGAGGGGTGTTATTTTCGGTAGAACAAGAAGCTAATTTGCAAATAAAAATTATTAATTACAATGGAAGCGAAGAAAAGAGAACGTTCGGCTAATTTCAACTCGACTGAAATTAAATTTTTAGTGAGTTTAGTGGAAAAATATAAAAACATAATTGAAAATAAAAAAAACAGATGCTGTGACAAACAAAGATAAAGAATCTGCATGGAGAAAAATTGAGTGTACAATTCCGTCAAAAATATCCATAATAACACTTTTTCTTTGTAATAAATACAAATTCGAGAAAAAAACTAATTATTTTGTAACCTCAAAGCTAAAAAGAAACCGTTTTTTTGACAAACGACACACAACTTTACTGTCATTGAATGCAATGTTTATTCTGTAGAATAACCGGTTATCTGGCCGTTCAAACGACAGATACATTTATTGCTCAGATAGTAGAGTTATTCGTTCAATAAACCCTATCTGAGGATTGAAAAATTCAATATTTTGCTATTGGTCGAATAAATGCTGTCTGGCTGTTTATTAGAGGATTGAAAAATCGGCCCTAAGACTTAAATGGTTTTCTCATGAATACCATTATCAGAACTGGACTAAATTGAAATGGGATCAAATGGGAAGCGTGAGCTTTCTAATAAAAAAAAAGAATCATCAAAATCGATTCACCCAGTCAAAAGTTATGAGGTAACAAAAAAAAAACATACATTCGAATTGATAACCTCCTCCTTTTTTGAAGTCGGTTAAAAAGTAGCTTTTGTTCTTTTTTGTACTCGTGCCACCAAATGTGCATAACTTCATGATGATCAGTAGAGTAGTTCAGGCGTGTAAACGTAACAAACAAACGCACTTTCGCATGTGTAACTGTAACTCAATTTCAGCTTTTATCGTTTAATTGGCTGTGACATACAAACAGACAGTCACCGAAATCTCGCCTTAGTCTCTCCGAAGAAGGTTCGGAACCTTTAGAAGAGCAAAGGAGATGTTTGAAGACCGTTTATCTCAACCTCAATTGTTTAGTTTGTTCAAATACCTAACTGATTCCATAAGCGTTGCATTGCGTACGAATTTATAATCACAACAAAATCACTAGTGAAAACTGCGCTTACAACAAAACCAGAGGGCTATTAGCTAAATAAATTCGCTCACAATATGCTCGGTAACTCGATTTAATGGCGATAGAATTGATTTATTCAATTACGAGGAATTTTTACTACCCCACTGAGCGGGGATAACTTTGTTTTAGGGGTCGCAAAACGGGGGATAGTTCTCACGGAATCCGTATGCTTATTGATTTATTTATACTTGTATTATTTGGATGTTTGGTTTGTGATAAAAAGTTTGTTTCAAATTGCCCAAGTTTCGTAAAGACTTACCTATTGGATTTTGTCAAGCACTCACTCTGAAGTATTTTTTGCGTTATATCCAATATTATTCCCATTTTAACAAAGTTAAACATTAAAATACCCCAACGGTTGAACCGATTTTGATTAAACATGCCCAAGAATCACCGCTAGAAAAAAAACTAAAAAAAAAGCATTCTAATCGGTTCACCCGTTTAAGAGCTTCAGTGTCACAGACAGACACACACACATAGTGGTCAAAATGAATTTATTCCATGTTATTTCTAAATATAGGAGACACGGACAAAAATAGAATACCGTAGCTCAGAACCTTGTGCGTGCTAACGAAAATGATGGTCATTTCGTTCATGACCGTTTTGTAGATCACACCATTCAAGCTCGTACTAGACTAGGGCGACCAGTGAATCCCAAACTTGGAGACTACAAAGGTATACACACATACGAGTACGTGGAATAATATAATACTTGTCTTGTTTATGTCCAAATACTTTTACGACATACCTATAATATTATTTAAAAAGTACAAGTATATTAAAATCCAAAACGAAAACCGTTACTTTTTTACTGAATACAAATTGTCATTTTCCGAACAGTCGTGATGTCTCCCAGCCGTAGGTAAAGGATTATCCACTCTTTACGCCACACCTGTAGGTATATGTAAACTAAAAACGCTTGAAAAGAATGGCAGTGTTTTAATTTGATAAAACAGAATTCAATGGTGCTGATAATAAACATTATTGAAATTATGCAACATTGACTTTTCAACTTTCTTAGTGCAAAACTAGTTAACAAACCTTTGAGAATCGTTAGCCTAACTGTGTAAGTGTGCATGCAGGAGCAAAGCATATAAAACCAAGTGCACACTTCTAAATTAATAATACGTTTTTTATTGGTTTTAGAAAATTGATTTTGCGATATTCATATGCAAAAAGCCTGCGATATTTCTTATTAAAAGTAAAAATTAGGAAGTGCATTTATTAATACAAGTGTATTAAGACAAGTACATATGATCATAAAATAAGGAAATGCCAAAAAATACAAATTTGTAAATATTTCAGAAGAAAACTTACAAAGACAAAATAAACAAAAAAAATCTAGATTAATCAATTTTTTAAAGTTACCATCTTAACAATTAGTTTTGAAATCAATAGTTTTAGATAGTCATGTAAACTTTAGTGACATTGTACAAAATAATTCTGTCCGCAACGTATGTGCATTCAGCTGTAGCAGTGGAGGCGCCTGTGGGCGTGGGCGGCGCATAACTCGCACGCAACAAGACGCGCAGGCCTAACTACCGTCCCGGCTGTACAGGATGTTTTAGATTATTTCGTGCCACAACTAGAAGTGCCCTGATGTTTCACGTACAATACAATGCAATGACTCTTTTTTGACACCACAAAAAGGAAACTAACATACATAGTCAAATGCAGAAAAAGAGGCACAAAAGGTTTTAAGCGATCTCTTCCAGACAACTTTTGGATGAAATGTAAGATATTCCCGGAGTGCGGACGGTTTAAACAAAAAAAAAACATAATAAGATAAAAACTATAATAACAAAAAATACATCTACGACATAAACATTACTCGATGAAGAAGACCAGTTATGTTGATGATGATGAAAAGTAACCCATATTTTTTTCTGTATCCCTGACAACGTGTGTGCAATATTTCATGATGATCTGTTGAGTAGTTCAGGCGTGAAAGCGTAACAAACGAACTCATTTTCGCTAATATTAGTTTATATATAATAGATATTCTACCTTAAGTATTAATATTTAAAATTACTTCAAAAAAAAATTCAAAATAATTTATTCAAATATGGGTACATCAATGCACACTTATGAATGTCAAATACAATTTTTACGAATAAATTAATACATACATACATACATATCATCACGCCTCTTTCCCATTGGGGTAGGCAGAGACTACATCCCTCCACTTGCTACGATCCTGACATATGTCTTTCGCTTCTTCTACTTTCATAAGTGTTTTCATACAAGCTCGTCGGTTGCGGGTACTTTTTACGTGGCCTTTACTGAGAACGTCTTCGATTTGATCGTGATACGTTCGCCTACGTCGACCTCTACCAGCTTGTCCATTCACACTCGCCTCATAAATCTGTTTCGTCAATCGTCTTTCATCCATCCTCTCTACGTGTCCGAACCATCTCAGCATCCCTTTTTCTATCTTTGTCACTACATCTTCTACCACACCACAACGTTCCCTTATCACGCTGTTTCTCAACTTATCCATCAATGTCACTCCAGCTATACTTCTCAGACTTCTCATTTCCACAGCATTAATCTTACTTTCATGCTTCATCTGCCAAACCCAGCATTCACTACCATACATAAGTGTGGGGACCAGCACTCCCCTATGTACAGCCAATCGTGCCCTTTTCGATACGTTCTGGCTGCTCATAAAGTTATGCAGGGCTCCATTCACTTGGTTTCCTGCCAACACTCTTCGCTCAATATCACAATCATACTTGCCGTCTCTCGTAAACTTTGATCCCAAGTAAACAAACTCTTTCACTTGCTCCACTCTTTCTCCTTCAATCATAACTCTACAATTCGACATACTTTCTTCTCTTTCAAAAACCATTACTTTCGTCTTACATACATTCATTTTCATACCTTTGCTTTTTAGGGCACCATGCATAATATCAACCATCGCCTGCAACTCCTCCTCTGATGATGCTAATATAACTTGATCATCAGCGTATAGGAGGCATTTGACAGTTAAATCATTCATTCTTAACCCATACGCACTTTCTTTCAAATCCTTCAAGCAATTGTCTATAAATAGGTTAAACAGCCCCGGCGAGGCTACACATCCCTGTCTAACACCTTTTTCGATGCTAAACCAGTCTGTGTAAGCCCCGTTTACCCTAACACAAGCACTGGAACCTACATAAAGTGATTTCAGCGCTTGTATCAAGGAGCTGCCTACCCCATACATAGACAAGGTCGACCACAATTCATCCCTCACCACTCTGTCATAGGCCTTTTCCAAGTCCACGAATGCGCAATAAACCTTTTGACTTTGAGCCAAGAATTTTTCGGTTATGCTTCGTAAGGAAAAAACCTGATCCGTACAACCCATTCCTCTCCTAAATCCCGCTTGCACATCCCACATTTTCTCTTCAGTTTCATTTATCACTCTCTTAATCAACACTTTTGCATACAGTTTACCGACAATGCTGAGTAAGCTAATGCCTCGGTAGTTCTTGCAGTCTTGCTGCGACCCTTTTCCTTTATACAGCGGTACGATAACGGCCTTGCACCAGTCTACTGGTACCTTGCCGCTCCTCCAGCAAAGGTTAAAAAGGCGGTACAGCTGACTAGCTACCAGGCCCTGTCCAGCTTTCAGCATCTCGACCGTAATCCTATCATACCCAGCAGCTTTGCCGACTTTCATACTGTTCATCGCTTCTACAATCTCTTCCATACTAATTTCACTTTCATCGCAACTTTCATGCATGTCTCCAGGTGGGGTCTCTGCTTGCATATCCTCTTTCTCAAACAAACTTTCGAAGTATTCCTTCCATCTCTTTAGAACACATTCTTCTCCTCTCATAATATTTCCATCCTGGTCTCTGATTATATTCAGCTCTGAGGTCGTGGTTTTGCCTCTGGCTGACCTTATGGACTTCCAGAAGAACTTAATGTTATTCCGGAAGTCGTCAGATAACCTTCTATCAAACTCATCTCTATCATTCTCTTTCTTTCTTTTTACAACCTCTTTTGCCACACCCTTTAATCTTTTATACTCCTCCCTTGCCTTGCTTACGTCCTCATTCGTTGCCTTTTGTATTCTTTGATTGGCTCTTGTAGCCAACCAGTCTCTCCAAGCTTTCTTCTTCTCTGACACTGCCTTCTGCACTTCTACACAAACAGTCCTGAACTCACACCCTTTTCTTCTCTTACATACACCACACACGTCAGTAGCAGCTTCCACAATTCGTTCTTTCAATGGCTTCCATAATTCTTCAATCTCACATACCTCGTCTAATTTGTCAAAACTTTCGCTCAACTTCTTCACAAATTCTTCTCTCACACTTTTCTCTTGCAATTTTTCAACTTTTATGCGTTCTAGTACACTCACAGGCTCATGCACACGATGTCGCCACCGCTTAAAAAGACCTCTTATACGGCTCAACACCAGGAAGTGGTCTGTATCGATGCCAACACCGCGGCATGCCCGAGTGTCTAGCACTTTCTTTCTCAATCTTTCATCCACAATCACAAAATCAATCATACTTCTCAGGCTTCCTTCTTCCCTCGTATACAAGTGGATCTTTTTGTGGTCAAACATTGTGTTAGTTACCACAAGATTCCACTCCAAACATACTTCCAGCAGACTTTCTCCATTCGCATTCACTCTGTCGTCACCAAACTTACCAAGCACACTTTCATATCCGTCACGCTTAACTCCTACCCAGCCATTAAAATCACCTAGCATAATAATTCTTTCATTTTGGTTGCATTTATTCAAAACATCTTTCATACTATCCCAAAACTCTTGCCTCTCGGTTTGGGCTTTTGAGCAGCGGTTCCAACTAGCATCTTGTGGAGCATAAACTCCTAACACGAAGATGCGAGTTAATCCAACCTTCAACCTCACCCACATGAGTCTCGGGCTCACACATTCAAAGTCAGTCACACATTCATTCATTCTAGCAGAAAGCAGCACACCAACACCCTGACAGCCTCTGCTGGTTTCGGGGACTCCCGACCAATAGGCTGTGTAGGGTCCATGCGTGGTGGTGTCGCATCCTTTCCGCTTGGTCTCATTCACACAAAGAACATCAATCCGTCTTTCACTCATCATCTCGCATACTTCCTCAATTTTGTCATTCATACCTCCTCTAACATTCAAAGTAGCAAAGTGGCTATCCGCAGCCCACTTTTCGCCCCCCCGGGAAACGAGACGTGACGGGTGGCGAACCACGTCGCCGCCATTTGGCGAAGAATTAAAATTTGTGCTCCTCATTGCGTTCCCACGAGTAGCTAGGGAAAGGGTCGTCCACCCAAACAGAGCCCCGCGTGCTTGGGTAAGGCTAGCCTTGTTCTGGGGTCGCCCGGTCCCAGGGCAGATTGGCACGTTTTAGGCTATTTTGGCCTAGCCATGGCACGGCAGCCATGTTTAGCGGAAAAGGAAGGGAAAAGGACCAGGTCGGAGGTGGATTCGGGGTCAGGAAAGTGGAAGTTGGGAGAGGAGTTAGGGTTTAGGATACTACTCTCTCGGAAGGAGCGGGAGGAGACAGTAGTAGCTAAGGAGGCCGGGGTCGCTTCCCGTAGTACTCTACCATAATTGCCGGACAGGCAATTAGTTCAAGTACTCCTTGACCTTTAATTCACCTTTAATTTTAATTAATTAATACACAATAAATTAAATGTCAAAGAAAACAATATTATTAGAATGTCAAAAAAATTATATAAATTATTGCAATGTCAAAATATCAATGTATAAAATAACTACAATGGTAGGTATAATCAATCAAGTATTATTATTACAGTCTAAATACAATTTACGTAAAGAGACTTTATCACAGACGAAGTCTTCAATTTTATAGTAAGCCCTTTCAATTAAAAAGTCTTTTAAAATTCTTTGAAAATCTTGGTTTTGGAAGTGTTTTCCTGTGTTTAATTATTCCGTGTGTGGCGTCAAAAAGTTTTATATCATTATATTTTTATGTGGTATGGGTTTATTCAATTATCTTGAAATATTCTTGGAATACTTTTATTTCGTTTTTGTACATAAATTTATTGTCAGGATTTTTTTAAAGCTTGTTAATAATAATACTAATTTGGTTTAGTGTATTGACGGTTTTAATGACTGAAATGTAGGACAGGTTGTATAAACTATTAAGTCAATATACTAATTTCACACGTTTGATTTCTTGTTTATCTATATCATCTACATTAACTATGGATACCTTTTTTAGCTTGATTTTTAAGTCATATGGAGTATCCGAATGTTATGTGAAATGCGGAACACCCTGTATACCCCGGACAAGCGAGTGCACATCATAACTACACCTAAGCGACAGGTACAACACGCCGGATCAGTCTTTATGGCCTATAAACGTGTAATTCACGCCACCTTAATCCGGCCCTGTACGTATAAATCTGGATTAGCCGGGCCACAGCGATTGTGTGCGATATCTCTGATTATAACGTTAAGAATTGTAATTGAAAAATAAAACCCTGAGTGCGACCCTGGTAGCGTTTGGCAACTATGTAGAGTTATAGTATGACATAATTAAACACAATGGCGTTATAAAATAGTTCTAATGCTTTTAGGACAAATACGAATATACTGGGTAACTGGTTATTGAACCTATTCTTTCTAGTACCTTCTAGAGAGTCATTATCAACTTTGACAACATTTAATGCAAATGAAAAATGGAATTAAAGTTAAGCATTATTAAAAAAAGTAATTTTAAAATTTATTAAAAAAAAATATTTTATTTTAATTACTATCTAATATTTTTCTATTTTTAGCACTGGTCTCAGAGTTTTTAGGCCACCGGACCTCTGACGGTTGTTCTTATAAACTACTAGCGGCCCGTCCCGGCTTCGCACGGGTAGACTTTGGGATAAACGTAGAGTAAATTGAAATCGGTCCAGTCGTTCACGCGTGATGGCGTGACCAAAGGTGTTGAGAATAATTATAGGAACTCTTTGTTATAACCTCTATTCTCATGCTATTGCGTAACTATAGCAACCGTAGTTTGTTGATGCTAACTTGTCAATTTATAGTAAAAATTATCAGTATAAAACGCACACTGTTTTGATAGATATGATTGAATTTGAACTTTGTACAGAGGTAATAAAGTGCAAATTGACTCTTGGACGTTAGGAACATACCTACATTGCTTAAACAACAGTGAGTGCTTGCAATTCAATATGAACTTTATACAATAGCAATAAAGCTCGTTTTAGTTAGAAAACGTTTGTATGGAAAAAATAAAAGGGCTGTTTTTAGGGTTTTTCAATATTTCTGAGAGATTTTCTTAATATTTTTTTCTGTAAGAACCTTCTCCTAATAATAACAAATACAACAAAAAAAGAATTAGTGAAATCGGTCCAGCCATTCACGCGTGAGGCCGTGACCAAGGAAAACGGGTTTCATTTTTATATATATAGACGAGTATAGACAAACAACCGGGATCTACAATTTAACGGACTTGTGTAAGTGTATGTGCAGTACCTATCTATTTCTCATAGGTGTCACTACAGATAATATATTACTATAGCAGAGCTCACGCGGCGCCCCAATCGCGCACGCTGGACCATATTTCACCCACACCGGTGGAATGTTCGGAAGTGCGAAGCCTTGCGGGCAAAGATATCCGTTGCGGTTATCTGGAAGAGACTTGAAAATTACTGTGACAAAAAAATCTTACTTGATTTTGTACCTCTTTGGTATGTACAAACCGGAAAAATAAGCTTTTGGTTTGTTAGAAAACCATTTATAGCATGATTGCAGGTGTAAGTCGATACAATACTTTCTATAGTGCTCAGCTAGCTAGCGCGTGAAATTCAAAATTTGTCGCGCAGTGCCGAGCGTTGTGTTCCAGCAGCATCATTTGAGAGCCAGTCATATTCCAGGCAATGTGTTTTTGCCATCTTCGACCATTTCGCCATTCTACTCAAGGTGATGATCAGGCACCTTGCAAATCAACTATAAAAAGTTGCACATTGCAGATTATGAAAATTTTCATGTTACGATTTTTAGGGTTACCCAAAGAGTAACACGGGATCCCATTGCTAAGACTCCGCTGTCCGTCCGTCTGTCTGTCTGTTCGTCTGTCACCAGGCTGTATCTCATGAACCGTGACAGTCAGACAGTTGAAATTTTCACAGATGATGTATTTCTGTTGCCGCTATAACAATAAATACTAAAACACAAAAAAAAAATATTCAAGGGGGCTCTTTACTTTTTGTTTGTCGCTTCTAGTGTATCTTCACCAATGCAGTGCTTCTCTCACCTTTCCTCGCGTGGCCTTGTCTTGGGGCCATAAATTACCTAAAACAAGCGGCATCTGTGGCCCCCTGCGCCGGTAATGGCGGCATTAGCAGCACTAATGGCGGTGACGTCACATAAATCCGTGTCACGTTTGGAACATGTCATGTCTCACGTGTAGGCATGTGCCTAGGCAGTGCTATGGATATGTCTTGTATGTTTGATCATACTGATACCGGGTGTTTCTCTAGACGACGGATATATTTTGCGAATGTGTCCAGTACGTGACACAGAACCCAAATATCTAAGTAAAATATAGTAGGTACCTATTTTTTATAAATTTACCGAACGAAGTTTTCTCCATACCCCTTCCAAAAAATGCATAGGTATGGCTTTTGGTTCTGAAAAAAAAGGTCAGTTTCTGTAAGATAGTGGTTAAAAGTGTAAGCCACTACTAGTTACAAAAAATAAATAAATTGAAATTAAACTAAAACCTATCTCTTACTTCTTAGTGTATAATATTATTAAATTTGATAATTCCTACTCCATGTAGAAATTGTAGAATAGCATTACCTACTCCATTTTCGGTTAAATACAACATTAGAGAATAGAAGATATGGAGTATCCATTTTCAACGCTTTCAATATTAAATAAGTATTAATAAATTTAAGCTAATATATGCTGAAAATAAATGAGCTGCCAAATTGTATGGAAAGTTTATTAAATACATACTTACTTGTTATTCCCATTCCAGCCTGCGACATCCGCAGGAGGGGCAAGTATCTCGGCACCGACAAGAAAAAATAAAGAAGTAAAAATGACAAGACGCTATTTGCATCCCGCTAATGGCCGCCGCCGCCGTAATGCGGGGGTAGATGAACAAATATTGCTTTATCCAGTCGCACAATTTATTCCAAACTCGGTTTATTCGCCATTCCAACGCCAGAAGTCGAGAGGGAACGGAAAACGGTGCCATTTGGATTTTTAAGTGATTCGCAAATCATTCCGCTTAATCGAATGAGCCTATTTGTTGCCAAGATTTTTCCTTGTTTTTGTCTATTTGTTACACTTTATCCTTCTGATTTATTATGGCGCAGGCCGGCGATGGTGATGTACGAGAAACAGCGACGTCTAAAGTGCCGAACGCCTTTATCGTAGAGGGGGAGAGAGGTCACGAGAATGGCCTTATCTAAATAGCGTGACCGCGCGATACTCGCTCCTCACCTGCTGACTTTATGCCTTTCCCGGGGAAGCCTGGCGCCGCATACAAACGACCTCCGACCCCCGACGGACCATCCAAAGCTCGTAAACTTTTGATGTGTAAGCACGTCACGATTTTTTCCACGAGAAAAACACCGTAAGCGCTGCACATTTCCTCCGAATTGTAGGAAAAATGCAAATTAAAATAACTCTCAAATCCCAACTCAACCGTGTCGGAGCTTAATCCGCGAAGTGACAACGGCATTCTGACGAGGCGCCGGAGCCGGGAATTATTAAAACGAACGCCAACTTTTTCACTAAGCCCGTCGCAAAGCCGTTTCAATTGCGCTGCGCTGAAGATAATTCCGACTGACGTCATCTTTTTTCAAATTCTCGACTCTGCTTCGTTCTCTGTGCAGCAATTATAACATTTCCACCGACTAGGAAAACAGAAACACGTGGGAGAGCGCGCGTCGAATCGTACCGTTCGTAATTTAAATTTAGATGGAAATTTAATGATGCATTCACAAAGAGCGCTCGTAAAGTCGGTTGCGAGATATTTTTTACGAGGATCTCGCGAACTATTGCGCGCTTAACGACTCCGAAGCAAGATCGCCCTCGCTTTAATGAGCGCCCGATAAACGTGTTAACTGCCACGACCTTATTTTTATGCCGATGTAAATTTGCTGAAAAACGTATTCATTACTCGTATTGCGGGGTAACTGTGACATTATGGGGCGTTAAATTTGCAAGAGATGTTCGGTCTAGGTAGGTGGAGTGACGGAGGCGGGCTGAGGTAGACCTGGCCATGATTAATATATGAAGCTGGCGACGCAGCGTCGTCGGTAAACAGACCCAACCTTCGCTCACGTTGGCCACTGTTTGCTCGCCGTTCTAGTCCCAAGAGAAAATATGTTTGCTTTGCATACCTAACCACACCATACCCGCTCCGAGCGCGCCTGTTTTCCTTGACATGTTTCCGCTGGAGGTTGCACAAACATCTGACTAAAAAAGGTTGGAACTTTCCGCAACAAGATTCCTGAATGCAGCGATTTTAACTCGCTATTTCAAAGCTTTTAAATAACTAAATTGTATGAAAAATTGCTGCCATATTTGAGTATGTTTCTACTAAACTTGAGGATTATTCATGATAAATCAATAAGTGAATTGTTCCATATGAGAAGTTCATTGGGTATTTCAACAGGGTTGCCACAGCACGATGTGTGCATCGAGCCTAAGCGTAACACAAGGGTTATATAACCCTGATCGATAGGTACTAGAAAACGTAACCAATGTTTGTTAAAGTGCTAAGCACTGCACTCGAGGCCATAATCCTCTACCATACAGCCAGTTATTACACAGTATGCAATCTTGACACAAGCAAGATGCTATATGATACGCACACATACATACAGATACAATCCTAACGTGTTAGTAATTTTGAATATCAATAGTTTACTTTAATCTTTTGTAAAATCGTAACTGATTTAGATATAAAATATTATAATAATTAAGGCAAAAGTAGATTTTTGCATGTGGAATATTGCTATTTACACCTGAAATGTAGGCGTCTGTGGAATAAACGCTCGTGTCTTTTACATTTTCAAATTTCAACTACATATCGACCCATATTATGCAATTTTAGGAACTGATATCTCTGGTTTTACTGTACGAGTACAGTAGAGCTTCACTTAACAAACATATAAATAATATTCAAGTCGAGGGAACATATTCGAGGGTCGCCATCGAGGGTAGTTTGACTGCGTAACGAATCGAAAAACCAAATCATCGAGTAGCACCCCTACTGTACACCGCTACATGATAGTTTACAACGGGTGGCGTGGAGCCGCTTTTATCATGTCGTGTTTTCTTTTATCATAACCTAGACAAGTAGTTTAGTTAATTAATAACATTTTATAATTCGGACTTTGTGTACAGTACAATCTCACCGAAATAACTTGATCTGGATACTATCTAGGTCTGGCTTAATTCTTTCTTTCGCGTGGTTATTAAAATTATAAAGAAAAATTACAGAGAATGGAAAAAATAATAAAAAAAAAATATGAAAAAAGAATATTTTAAAAGCCATATACTCGTACCTATTGCAACAAAACTCTAGATTGTGAACACTAGGAATTACAAACAAGAGGATAAAACTAGTGTAGTGTAATCGCAAAAAAAATAGTGAAGAATTAAAAACATTTTCGTAACTGAAATTGACCTTTCCAGTTAACGGTGTTCTTGACAAAGTATTGCATAAAATCAAAAACAGTTGTGTGAGTGAAGACTCCATACTTTTTGCTGTGCTTAAATCCTCAGGGCTGCCCCTTAGCGGTCTGTCGAGAGTGCTTCTCGTAGTTTTTTATATATTTTAATTTTAATTTCATATGAGGCGCTAATGGTGGGACCTCAGCCCTGCGTGCCGAATCGCACCGAAGAAAATGTATTCATGACGTAATAAAACTTAATGTAGCGAGTGAACTAATATTGTTTTATCCAATATTTAATTTCAAAATATGAATTTGAGCAATTTTTGCGAATCATAAATTTTATTAAAAGCGTCGGAGGAGAAGGAAGGGTGGATTGATTTTAAAAGCTTGTGATTTCCTTTGGGTTTGAGAATTTACCATTGAGACTAAGGCGTCTTATTAGCAATCAAAGATTTAGGTGCAATAAGAGTTAAGGTAAGTTTTGTCATTTACTTGTTTTTTTTAAAGGGAAATTTCACGGCTTATGTAGGTATTTTCTACTTCAATCAACTTTTGTAAAACAATGTCGGTATTCAATTCAAACTTAGTGTATAGTAAGTATATCCGATAGTTAAACGGTGTAATGACCGATACAGTTCCAAATAGCCTTCAAGCCGGCTCCCCCTCGTGCTGTGTAAACATAGAGTCAAATCAGCGCCAAGTTAATCCGTTTAGGTGTGCGAACCCACTTGATTAACTTTAATTTATTTTAAAAATCAGCGAGAGCGCGCGCTTCGCCTCCGGCGCGTGGTCCCTCCGAAATACATTATTCAGTGTTTTAGAATAATTTTCAAATTCGATTACATAGGGCCGACCCTTGGTAAGTGGGTGGGCCGGGCGCGGCGGCGCGCCGGCGGGTGTATTTAGCCAACACGGGGGTCCTCCGCGTGCGATTCTGATTTGAATATGCGGCGCACGTGGCGTCCCGCGCCCCGGGGACCGCGCCGATCATATTTCAAACGTCACCAGCGATGTCTCACTCGGATACTATCGCCGATAAACGACGAGATATACCGCTGGAAAGGGTGGAAATAGTGCGCTGAGCTCGCACCGCACCGCACCGCGCCTGGAGACCGCGCGCACCTATTTTTTACCCCGCGATTATCGCCTGCAGTTGACACCTAAATATTACTTTTCGCTCGCGCTCTCGAACAGCCCCGTTCAACAGCCGCTCGCTATACAGGCATTTTGCGGTTAGACGCCGGTTGCGAACTCTTGAAGTTTATTGGCGTGACACGTTTTCATACTGACTTTTTCACGCAATATGAAATTCGATTCAGACCTGAAATGGGTGTTTAATAGCATTCTCAATTGGTATAACCTGACATTTCCCATTGAAATATAAAATATTACGCATTTCCGTTCAAGTTAGAGTAGAATTCGCTCTTTTTATAGCTAAATATAATATTATAGGCGACTGCAATGTCAATTTCAAAAAAAGACATATTTTGCAGATTAAGAAGACCTTCAAAATACAGCTTAAAATCTTATGGTGATATAACATTTGTTTCTCATGGCGATAGCGCGTAATCGGTGGGAGTGGAGGCGCGTGCCGCATGCGGCGCGGTGCGGCGGCCGCGCGCTGCTGCGGCACGTGCACGGCAGCACTCCATTACCGCGTCACCGCTGCCAACTGCCCATGTGCCAAAACACTACTAAAGAATAGTTGGGAGACGACTACAGATAGGACAACGATTACTAGTTCCCTACACTACAACGGCAGCGTCAGGGAAAGCTTAGGTTTGAGGGTAGATTTTTTTTAAATACCTTTCCTTTAAGGATTTATTGTGACCTAAAATTAAAATAACACGCAGTAACGTGTCTCGTCAAACCACAGCCTAATTTTCATTAAACATATCTAATAACTTCTGCAAAGAAAACTGATTTTAAAGCAAACCACAACCAACTTGTTTCAGCCGATAGCTTTGAATAAAACTTCTAATTCGTACTAAAGTTGGACAACGGACCAAGTAGGTACATATCTTATAACAGAACTGTACATGAGTGTCGCATCTGTCTTATAAGTATAGTGTTTGGCCAGCACGGATAGCATTGATGCGATCGGAGCCAAACGCGAGCAGCAAATCGCTGCATAATCCACTAAAATGAGCGATATGAGGGAATTAACATCGGATGCTTGCTGTAGTAATTGAAATGAAGACTTAGCGTGACGTGCGATTAAGCTGCCGATTGAAATAAGCTGCTTAAAGCAGGTTAAGGGCTTAAGAGTTAACACCATATTGATCCCGTTTAGGTGCAATGAAGGTTTGTGCAAAGCGTTTGGTTTGATGCCGGACATACGAGACATACTCGTACTCTGGGTGGGTTATACAAAACAGTAAATGATTTTGTATTCGAATATATATTAGCTGTAGGATCGTAATATTTGACTTTGAAAACGACCCGGTGGCAGATCTGCTGAGATATGTGATATGTTGTGAGACGTTTGTAGCCAGTAAGTCATGGGCACAACGCAGTAGCGTCATTTTATTGTTTTGGGCTCACAATTTTATATTTTGGGCTATATTTTTTTTATTTGGTTTATCTATCAATAATATCCATCGCAATTTTACTTTGTCAATGCAACTTTCTAAAAAAATATGAAACAAAATTCGTAGAGACAAAAAGCGATAATGCTCGAACGCATCTGACATCCCCCATAGGATGTGCGATCGAACGGCCGCCCCACAGCCGACCGAGAGTGGCTTCATGCGTTGTAATCGCGATTTGCACATCATTATTTTAGGCTGGAGGCAATTTTTGTTAAGTGAATTCGAATGACTAGTTTCGTCATTTCATTAGACGGGCAGTGAAAGTTTAGAAATAGTTTTTAATGGATTTGAGATTGGAAAGTTTTATACAATTTTTTTTATTTGTTTGAAATTTATATTTTTACATTTGCCCTGATAGAGAGAAAAATCTTGTAACTATCAGCTTTTTATATTCAGTAAAACAGTTATAAAGGTTTTAATAGACTTGTTTTAGTGATCGACAATTTCAATGAATCAATTGTATAGAAACAAACTCACGAACTTATGAAAATATTTGAACAGCCAAACAAAGAATCACAATGCCATAATCACATAAAACTTCGTCAATCAATTATTTACGTTGTGATTGAGCAACAAACGAAATGAAGAGACAAATCAAAAATGCAAAGAAATTCAATAACCGTCCACGATTCTTTGGATTGTCACCCCAATACAGGGAATTCTCCAACACGACTATTTTTACTCCTCAAAAATAAATTGTCAAACTTTGCAAGATAGGAAATAAGGTTGATTTTTCAATGTGTAATGCTTGTGGGGTAGTAAGAGTGGTCTCTAGTTACAAATCCCTGAGATTGAGTGCGGGACACCGCGCGAGGGTTCGATTATTACTCGAGTCCTCGATTTCGATACTCCACTCGATGCATCGCGGGGGTGCTGCATTACACCAGCTCCCGTGGCTTTGCAATCGATTTGTTGGCGATCGATCGAGTATGTAGTGAAAATTGCGCCTTTTTAAAGGCAAGCTAATTCTATTTATGTACAACTATGTCATCAATTTTAAATGCAAAAGAAACCCAGTTTAGGACTTTGAAGGTGCTATTTAGAGTTCCGCATTTCAGCAATTTGATGAAGTCAGTTTACAAAGTTTATAATATTCGTCTAAATTTTCGTGCTCACTTCAATTGTCAGCACTGACGCCTTCACGCAACTGTTTCGCAGATCTCGACCCTCGCTAAAGCCGTGTCTTGCGCCATATGTTGCGTCGAATTTATTATTTTATTATGTTTTTATTTACTCAATATCCGCAGAGACGAGTGTTTAAGCCGACGTTTATGATATTCCTCTGTGGTTTGCGACTGAGGGGTGAACTCGGGATGATGTGCTATTGTTTCATTTTCACCCTTGTTTTGTCAGTTTGATTCACTGCTTAAGTTTGTTTTGAATCGAGTTTCTGATGTCACGTCATTCGTAATGAAGTTGGGTAACTACTTCGAATGATATTTTGGTTAAAAACTTTTAATTGGTCGGGAAAACATTCCAACACTGGCTGCTTTGCTATTTCAAAATGTTTAAATCTGCTTTGCTAATTACTGCAGGTTTGGGTGTTTCAACTATTCCCAAAAACACGTTTCACGGAATAACGGGAATATTAAATTTCACTCTCTCTAGAAGCCAATCAACTGATATGGCTACTGAGATCCTAACTAAAATTGCAGTGTTTGTGCGTCATAGGTCTTACAAAACTCATGGTTACTCGTACTTTTATTGATACCGAAAGCAATTTCATATTAAGCCCAATTTTTTATTTAGTGTAAAAGTCGTTTAGGTTTAGAAAAAGCTGTGAATCGTAGTTTTATAAAGTGCATTTTTTGTAGAGATAGTTTGCAGTGTAAAATTGTACGCAAATCAAACCGATGGACTTTTCCAACGATCTGTATCCGGGCTGCAATATAATTTGAGATCTGGCACATTTTGAAATATTATTTCAATGCAGTCAGTTTCCGGGATACTTGCAACTTTTATCATCTCTACTATAGGTACTTATTGCATTTATACAGTTTTTTCTCAACTATTTTTAATTCTATTGACTTGATATTCTCTCACTCTAATATATTGAGTTAAAACAAGATGCAAATAATATTAACGCTGTCTTGTCATTCAATTTTAAAAAACTAATGGCGACTTAACGACATAATTTAGGTCGCTCCTATTAAAAGTTCTCTTGCTAAAATACCATCTTATTGTCATGACACTTTCTGCATAGCAGAATATGAATTACTTTTTTATTTGAGTTTTAAAATGTATCAAGTGTGCCAGGAGCCTTAGCTTGCGCAAACCCGGCCCATCAAACAAATCACTTCACCGTCACGCGGCGGAGTCATCAGTTTTCAATCTACAAAATTGAAAATATTTAAAAATACACTCGTACACTAAACGAAAACAAGTAAAAAGTTTTAATACTATTATTTACCCGACTACGGAAATAAGTTACATTTTAGCGTCAAAATTCTGTCCTTTAGATTGGTTTTGCTGCGGTCTTGTTATAAAAATAAGTAACAGTGATAATGATAAAGTTATCAGCTTTTGATAACGCTACGATTGTCTACGATTTCCGTAGCACATTCGCAGCAAATGAGAGAGGCTATTCAATTCTATTTGGATGATAGAAATAGAATTTTTGCCAACAAAAACAAGCACAATTTTTTTTACAAAAAACTGCCTTATCTATACCGGGACATATTCATCGGTTCTGATTGACATAGTTATAGTTGAAGAGCCCAGTATGACGCCGCAAGGGGTAACTACTCGTATCACCACCGTCTCATTCCATAGGGGACGCGGACGGTCTTGTTAAATGTTGACGCACCTACTGTGATATTAGGCCCAAGTTTGAAGGCATTTTAAGACAGATCTAAACTAACTAAAAATATATCTGTCTTTATCATTGCAAGCCTAGACAAGGATGCCAATCGTTTTAGAAAATTTAGATCTGTCCTAAAAAGCCTTCTAACTTGGGCCTATTATTAGAATGGTACCAAATTATGGACAGCTATTATGTCGTGCGCTCCTAGTGTTAATGAACAAATTCTCGTTCCTTTTTAAATGGATATTATGACTGTGTTGAATTTAAATCATTTGATTATCACTCAACAATGTGGCAGAAAGTGTTTCAAAGCAAGAACTTGAAATAACTTTTCCTACATGCATAATATATGTCTAAAGACTGCTATTAATATATCAATGACATAGAAAAATTACAATGTTCTTATTCAATAAACTGATCAATCAACTACACGGACTTTTACTAAAGCCGCCGACACACTGGAGGGTCCCCTGAGTATAGATAATAGAACTTGTCGCGGGGCCCGTTAATAGATGAAGCCTTATTTGAATATCGTCCCCGATCGCGGGGGGCCTGTAAATTAAATCGGTAGGCCTACTGTGCTGTGCAGGTACGGTGCAATGTGGGGTTCTTTTGTGCGAGCGCAATTATTTTAGCGACATGTTGGTAGGAAGCCGTCCATGTGTGACTGAGATTTTGTTAATTGAAAAAAAACGGTTTCAATTTACTTTAAACAATAAAAAAGAGTGTGCAAATAGTGTGATATTTTAATTGAAATAAGTTTAAATTGATTATATGTATTTTGATTACTCTTTCATCAAAATTGTTTTATCACACAGATAAGCTGACTCAGCGATACTGCAAGACTCGGTTTTGCAACGGAACCCTAAAAATGGAGTTCAAAATACATTTAGCAACATAACCTTTCCCAACTTTCACACATTAAACCGCTAAACACCGCCCAGTGGCGGCCGCAGGTTGTGAAAAATGAGCGGCCCGCGGCGATAGCGCCACCGCTCGCCTAATGAACTAGAACGCCGATAGCGTGACCCGTGTGCACGCGCCTTTATGCTGCGATGCACCGCGAATTAGTTCATTTTAGGAATATTGTATTTACACATTTTCAGAAGCGGATATTGGTGGCCACTGGTTGAGTATGACATTTTACACAAACTGCAGATTACGGCTTAAAAGAAATTATGTTAATCACATACTTTTAATCCACAGGTATAAAATAATAATGTATTGAATTTGTCAAAGCGGAAGGATTCGTAGATACTAATTAATCTATTCATTATAACTATGTTACAAAACAGGCCCAATTAATTACCAATGTCTAATATGTCTTCTATGGTATGAAATTCGGTCAATTATTAAAATAACTATGTCAGAGGCTTTCTGGCAACCTAAGCTCTCTGACTCTACTCAGCCGATACGTACTTATTTGATTTTTTTATAATAGCATGATAAAGCCTATCAGTAGGTATGTTATTAAGCAACACTTACCTATGGCAAAAATCGTTATCCAATAAATGAAATTTTGTGTCACATGACAGAGGAAAAAATATGACAAAATCCAAACGCACATGAGCCAATAAGCTAAATTGAAATGCCTTCATGTTATACGAGTCTTTCAGAGTAATTGGTCGGGCTTAGGTTAGGGATGCTCCGCTGTCTTCGTCAAGGTTGCGATCACTTCATCGATGAAGTAAATAAAGTTTTCCAAAACGCCTCATACTAGATGACAGCATTGTCAGGTCGAATGAACTCCTGAAACGTAAAAAAAACCTGAAATAAATTATAAATGGATTCTCTTATGATCGGCAGTCATTAGCAAAATTAAATAACTTTCATCGCTATTTAGTGAATTTAAAGAAATTGTTTCGTAGTTAAGTTTCGTTTCGTTACAATTATAGTTATGTTTTCATGACAGATAGATGTTTGACCACAGTTTATCTGAAAAAAATTTATGTTATTCATAAAATGGTAATTCTGGGTCAAATGACAGTTTTCCGAGGTACCTATTATTTGTATTTTTTATAATAATTAATTCTATGTCGATACAAATATGTCGATCTCAGTTCATCCCTAGCATCGATCGTGACCTCTTTCCAAAGTATCCCCGATTTGAATAGAAATACCTAACATTAAAAATATAGGGTGTTTACTGAATAGGTCTGTGAGGACAGACCAGTTTATTCATTCGCTAAGTGAACCTCTGAAACGATGGAAGATCGTTTGAATTTTGAGGGTTAAGAATTTGAGACCGACGTGCCCCATTTTGTTTGTTTCTACACACGTGTGGAGATGTAGGAGTAAACTGACAAAAACAGAAACTCAAAATCATAGTTAGTAATATATATTTGGTACTTATAGTGGTATAAGTTTCATTTCGAGCAGTCTCATAAAAAAAACCAAAATCTTCGGTTTTAAAATTTTGCCTGTGACTTAAGTATTATTTATTGAAGTGGTCATTAACTAATTTTTACGTGTAAATAAAGATTAACTGTAATTTTGAATTGTAATTTTTAATTTTGTAATTTTTTTTTATTTTCATTTTTTTTTTTTTTTTCATAAGTTTTTCTCCAGAAAATGAAAATAAGTTTAAGTTTTTGTTGTTTTCTGGAAAAATTGCGCATGCATTACATCTTCAAAATTGCCTCCAAAGTCTCTAAGGCATTGAAACTAATTCCTAAAATTGCCCAAAACCGAATAATGATATTGAACGAGATACTTCTCTAAAAGTAGAGTTTTCCTCAATTTCTCGACGGTAGTTGATTACCTTGGCTCGTGATTATTTTCCTGTCCTTATGGTTTAGGCACAATGGGAGGACGAAAACACGGGAGAGATACGACTTGGTATGCCTTTTTGTCAACGACTTGGCTTATGATTTTCCTACTATTAAGAGTAAGTAAGCAATATATTAATTACTTTAATAGTATTTACTTACTTAACGATGACGTGGCTTGTTATTTTGCTACTTATTTATAACGATATGATCTAATCTCAGGAGAAATTCTCAAAAATCTCCCTAAGAAGGCTTTAGTTAAATTAACAACCTTAATTAACGCCGCGTTAAGGTTAAAGCATGTACCAGATTCATGGAAGATTGCAGAGGTAATCATGATAGCAAAACCAGGGAAACCGCCTCATGAAACTTCATCATACAGACCTATATCCCTGCTGCCAATAATGTCAAAGCTTTTTGAAAAGTTATTTCTCAAAAGGTTAAAGCCAGTTATAGAGAGACTAAATCTTATACCGGAACACCAGTTCGGTTTCCGGGAAAAGCATTCGACTATCGATCAAGTGCATAGAATAACAAATATGATAGAAAAAAGTCTCGAAGATAAAAAAGTGTGCTCTACTGTTTTTCTAGACGTAGCACAAGCTTTTGATAAGGTATGGCATAAAGGCTTGTTAATTAAACTAAGAAATATGCTCCCCAGACATTATGTGGATATACTAGAGTCTTATATTACCAACAGACTATTCAGAGTTAGGCAAGAAGACTCCTACTCAGAATTGAAAGAAATAAAAGCTGGAGTACCACAAGGAAGTGTTTTAGGGCCGGTCCTGTACCTATTATACACCTGCGACATTCCAGAGCTAGAAAACAACACCATTGCTACCTTTGCTGACGACACTGCCATAATGGCCATAGGAAATAGCCATGAAGAAGCAGTTGAAAAGGTTCAAATGGCTGTAAACCAAGTCTATGAATGGACAAAAAATGGAAGATTAAGTTAAATGAAACAAAATCCATCCACATAGACTTCAGTAATAAGCAGCACAGGTATTCTCAGATTTTTATTAATAATCAAGTAATACCTTATGAGAATACAGCCAAATATCTAGGCATGACTCTTGACGCCAAACGATGGAAAGCCCACGTCAAGAAGAAAAGAGATGAGCTGAACCTTAGGTATAAGCAAATGTACTGGCTACTTGGAAGAAACTCCTCGCTGTCACTACAGAATAAACTATTAATATATAAACAAGTCCTAATGCCAGTCTGGACTTATGGTATCCAGCTATGGGGTTGTACCGCACAGAGCAATGTACTGATCATACAAAGGTTTCAAAATAAAGTACTGAGGGACATAACGAATGCACCATGGTACGTAAGAAACATAGATCTCATCTCCACCGGGACCTTCAAGTAGAGTTTGTAGACAAAGTTATACAAAGGTATGCAGAAGCTCACGAAAACAGACTTCACCACCATGTGAATGTCGAGGCCATCAAGCTCCTCGATCACACAGATATAGTTAGAAGACTTAAGAGAACAAAACCGTTCGAGCTAGTGTAGTGTTAGTCATAAGTAGTGATTATAGTCAAAGTGTAAAGTGTAGAGAACACGTGAACATTGTGTCTTCGCCTTAATAGAAACAATAAGAAAAGTGTTAATGGACACATTCTTAGTAATTAGTTACCTAGAAATTTAAGTTAGATTTAAATTACTTATTAGCCTGAGGCTAGATTGTAATTTTATTAAGAAATGTTCTTTTGACACTTCTTAAATAATAGAAAAAAAAAAAAAAAAAAAAATTATAACGATGGCAGTTTTCATGGCACGACCATCAATCCTACTTCACGCCAATAATAAAAAATCAATCTATAAATTACTTATATTTAGTACTTTTTATTCAATAAACAAATTTGGCAAATCGGTGGTAAGCTACGACGAGTGTATTTTATCCATTGGACTGGAATATCTTATCCTCATAATTATTTCCTGTGAATTGTAACTGGATATCTTCAAGATCAGAGAGTATAGATATTTTTTGCAAAATAACTTTGCGTCAAGCAAGTTAACCAAATGTTAACATAAAGCCACTCTTTGATATTACTCTATATGGATTTTGTGTTATAACAACTAACATGGGAGTGATTTTTCATTGACAAAAAAATCTCATGATGGTCCAAGCTATTGGAAAATTGTAGGTAAAACTGTAGTCCCACCGACGAAGCTCGATTTTTCCCGATCACAGACTTTTCCGACGAGTCTCACATCCTTGTCGCAATATTGTCCCGAACCTAGGCCGCGGGGGATTTGTATAATCCTGATTGGGCACGCATTGAGAATCGATGGAGTGTGCGGCGCACGTGTCGCCGCTGCATTATCTCGGTGCGTTGATTGAATCCCGATCTGTCAAGATTGAGGAGTTAATTAATTTAAGTTGATCTCTGAAATATGAAAGAGAAACCGTCGATTCATTAAAGATCATCAACGTCGTGAGAAACTTTTTTTTACAAATGTATATTTTGATTGTTTATCCTATAGCAAAAACCGCTAAATCAAAGGCCTGCAAGCAGTATAATACTTAGACACTAGCAGGTCACTCGACCTATTATATCAGCTTACTTATATTTGTACTTACTTTATTTATTTAGATAGATAGATAAAAGTAGATAAACTCTTTATTGTTTAGACTAGAAATTACAAACAAAAGGGTAACACTTAAAACTAGTGCAACAACTGGCGGCCTTATCGCTAAGAGCGTTCTCTTTCGGGCAACCGTAGGATGGAGAGGATACATAAAATGAACAGAAAAACGGGGTGTGCAATATTGGAAAAAACTGTGTGTAGCAAAAACGCTTTCGCTTAAGTATTGTGAGCTAAAGTTTTTTTTTCATAATTGTGGCACAAATTAATTAAAAAAAAACCTCGTTAACTCGGGATGCAAACAAACAGGATATCCTGTTTTTAAGCGTTGTTTATTTTGTTAACGTGTACTCGTATTACTTATTAAACTCATTTATTTACTCGGTCCAGTGAGCTTATACAGCCATAATTAAACCTCGATTGAATTAAAAATTTGCCAAGTAGAAGGGAATTAAAGTCGACGACATTCCGGCTTGCCGACTGGGGGCGACGATAACACGACAATAGGACCTCTCCTGCAGTGGCTGGCTAGCCTCTGCACGCCAATTACGACCTAATTAACACGCACTAAAGACTAATATTCTTCACTTTTATACTTGCAGGGAAAAAGCCATGTTTAACCTAATTACCACTTAGTTCCTTGCGAGATATGTACCATTATTAAGTAATTTTTATTAGCACTCGGTTCACTCAATATTTTCTAGGGTTGAACGTCCGATGGATGGCTTTGTTAGGTGGTATACTAATGGTTTCCTATTTTGCCGTATTTTTTTCTTTAGTCTCTGGAACGATGTAATATGCTTGTTCATGGTAGATAAACTCTACAAAAAGAAAATTTTAGAATTCCAAACTTACTTAGAACTAAATAAACTATTAGTTTTCAACTTGACTCAAAAATATTAAGTAACTCCTACCAAAGTATTAAGTGAGCAGTACAATACAAACGTTTAACTACTAGATTTCTAGAAGTGAGGCGTTAAAGCGGGAGTCATTCAATTCTGAAAAAGTCTAAGTCCTAGAGTTGTCGCAAACAAGGGAACTTTGTGCCCTTTGCTAGTTAAAAGTGACATTGTCCGTCCAATAACCTGAATCACCAAGTTTAGTAACTGAAGGTGCTACTATTGGATTGTGTGGATTTGACGCTCAAAAATCGAATGAAAATCGAGTTCTAATTCGGATTACCAGTGAGGTCAAAAACAAAGCTTCGGTGTTACGACGTCACATGAATAGGTATAGTAGAATTGGTACTACGAATCGTTTCTTATTGGACTTTAGAGCTTTATTAGGTTAAAAACAAAAACTTAATCGATCTAAATCAACATTGTCATCCTCGTGTTTTTCTAATCCCACTGCTGGATATAGGCCTATCCACTGCTACGCTATTGTCTTCGGCCCTAAATCTCACAGATAGATGTCATAGGATCTCTTACTCCAAAATCGTTTGAATATTTGAATATTGCCCAAAAATTCGAATTTTTCCCAATGTAGGTAAACAATAAATCAATAAAAAAACTTGTTAAAAGTTTTTGACGTTTTTTTTTTGACCTCAGAAAATGTGTTAGTTCCAACCAATAGTAGGACCTCCATGCCCTATGCGTTAATAAACAACTGTTCACCTTTGTCCGTCTTCAAATAAAGGTTAGTTACAATTACAATACGTGCATTTTACAGGTTTCTATTTGTTAACAAGGTTCGGAGTTTCGGTAGTAGCACTGGCTTCGATGTGAATAACTTCGCCAGTTGTTTTGGCTATTTCATTGTTAGTTTTGTACTTCATAGAGTTGAATGATACGAAGCGGGGGTCGATTATTGAAACTGTCTGAAACTGTTTCTCAATAATCGCTGTTATTTTCATAGTCCTGCCTCACATGTCAGCTTTGAAATGTGACAACAGATAACAGTGGTTTGACTCGATTAATAGTTCATCAAACTTTATCGGACACTGCTTTAGTGATATTCTGTTACTAAGCGATTTGTATCAAGTTAACTTCAACACTATCATTATTATCCTAAGCTTTCCTTTCCCATCTATAGTAATTTATAGTACCTAGAGTACCTATCGGAACTTTTGTTTTGTGTAATATGCTTTAGACCTAACCCGTGACTTAAACATCTTCGACCGATTGTACTGGTGGACTGCTAACTTGTATCTATACGTTTTACATAGGTACATATCTATACTTTAGCTAGGTCACCACTCTATCAGATTTATTTCCAACTAGCTTCATTTTGCCTAGTGGTGTTTGGCCTTTATGATAAATCAGTATTTACTACGTAATAATAAGTAGGAATGATTTTTTACCTAGGTGTTAGCAACAGCTTAATATTTGATGTTAACCTAGTCTGGAACGGAACGTTAATTGTTAACAAAGTTAATGACTCGACAACACCTAAAATAAAATAAATTGAAATTATAACAACACTACGTAAGCATTTCCGCAAGTGCCTCACGAAATCTAATTCATCCCCGGGCCGGGTTAACAAAGACAACCCTTGTGTTCAGCCGAGTAAATCGGAATCGATTTATTCTGCGTTCATTAGCCCCGGTGACGTCCGCTTGTCTTTATAATTAGTTTCATTTTTTGCCTGGGAGTATGCCTAGTAGGTATATATCGTTCGTTATAGACTCCATAAGTATATTTTCTAGGGTTCTACTTACTGTCTGTTGAAAAAATGTTGTCAATCAATATTTTACTATCTAATTACATAGGAAGCCTATACCGAGTGCGTGGATTCAAGTTGGCGATGTCAATGATGATCTGAGCATTGATCAATGTGTTTACAGTCAGACTATCCTGTTTGGCTCAGCGGTATACGAGTCTACCTTATAAGCCAGAGGTCCCGGGATCGGTTCCCGGTAGGGGCAGATGTTTGAATGATGAATTTAAATATCTGTTCTTTATCTGGGTGTTAGTTGGTTTTGTCTTTGTGTGTGTTCCATGGCTTAGACAACACAGGTCACAGGGAATCCTAGTGGGGAGCTATGAGTGTGAAATGTTTTGTTATTATGTTATGTAATTCACTACCACTTATAATGTTTCTATCTTGCCCTTAAAACTGTTGTCGCACTTAAAACTGTTCCATTTGTATTTCTAAAATAGCTTTAACCATTATTAGCACTCCGGAGAGAAGTGCTCGCAATCTACGTCTGGTCCTGACTCAAAAGAAATTAATTAATCGCCAGCCGTCCCGGCCGGCGTAATGTTTTCTCATTAACGGCTCCACTAAGATTATTTCGCCATAAGCCCTCACCGCATTACTAATCACCGCTTCAAACGACCCTCGCGGACCACCCTCACTAAACTGAATTGAAAACGTATAGCACACATGCAAACTCCAATCAAAACGCCCGCAATCCCAAGATTCATTTCAATTTAGAATGACTTCTCTACCGATGCAAGATTATCAATGCATCACAACACTCGAAATAATCAACCTGATTGCCATATCACTCAACGGAATTCCGTATAATTTTTTTATGAAAAAATATTTTTCGCGCACAAAAAGGATCGCAAAGAGCTTCACGCAACATAATACGCAAACAATGGGTCGTCGGTGCAAAAACGTTTTCTACGAAACGGCACAGTACGTCGTTACGCGTCTCGCTGATTTCGTAAATACGCTACTCTTTTAGCGCAGGTAAACTTTAACTCGACGAGATATTTTATAGTGCTCAAATTATTCGTTCCACTGAGAGCTAACTGAATTACACGAACTATTTGCAATCGAAACTTGGAAAGCGATCGTCCAATAAAAGCGAACGGGCGCTGGAAACATTTTCTTTCGTTTGTTTCCTTTCACATTATCGTAGAAGGGGATGAGGCGGGTCCGGCTGAGCGTACGGGGCTCGCATTTAAAAGCGATATAAAAAACTTGGGGCTTTATTTCGCAGGATGACCTAAGTGGCCGGCCGGACGGTACAAAACCCCTCTTGGACTTACCTGTATTTTTCCACTTATTTACCCGACGTTTTTACATTCGCAGTGTTTGTTGGTGGAGCTCGCTTTGTCTGTCGGGAAGATCGTGTTTTTTAACGAGTACTTAGGGTCTAATTAAAAGGAAAGCTTCGGACGGACAGTCGAGGCCTTTTGATGCCCACTGTTATTACATTTCATGTATAAATTTAATTTGACTGGATGGAGTTTCGAGTGGGGAGCCCGTGTTGTGTATTTTTTGGGCGCGTTATTGAAAATTGTGAAGTGCTTGTTTCCTCAAGCGTAGTCCTCTTATTAAGATCCTTAGTATTATTCTGGTAGACAGAAAACCATTAGCATTAGATATTTCGTGATTTTTTCATGATCTTTTTCCGTTTAAAATCTCCTGTTTAAAACAAGTACTTTGTACTAATTTTTGTAATTACATAAAATTTTAACTTGTGTGTGCGCCAAACAAGATATCAACTCATCATATTCATCAAAATGTCGAAAGCCATGAAATATGTGAATAGTTTTTGTCCATAGATATAAAATACTAGCTGACCCTTGCCCACTTCGTTGGGCATAATGTTAATTAAACCCGAAGCCATCGCGCGCCGTCCGGACCGTTTTTTCTCCGATTCACTTTGCAAAACGGACTACCACGTAAAAGCCTTTTTGTTTTTCGGTTTTTTATATAACCTATGACACTCAGCAATAATGTGGCTTTCTATTGGTGAAAGAATTTTTAAAATCGGTTCAGTAGATCCCGAGATTACCCCTTACAATTTAACAAATATACAAACACACAAACTTTACTTCTTTATAATATTAGTATAGATTATAATAACTGAATAAATTTAAAAAATATTATTTTTAATTTAAAATTCGTTCCTCTATTAATATAAACAACTACTCTGTCATGTTTAGTCTTGTTTCTGTCTTTAGAGTTTTGAACTCGCTCGAAAAATGCAAAAAAAAGAACAACATTTTTATTAATAAAAGAGTAAGTAGAGTTATAAAATCAAGGTTTAAGTTTAGCAGTAATGAGGCACGAATAAAGCTCGGGGCACACAGTAATTTAAGTCAATTCGACACTAAACGTCACTGGCAAAATTACGTGCGCATGAGTCGCTCCCGCCACAGATTAAATAGCACACAGTATGTTATATGCATGGAGTCCATTACTGCCTGACCAACTTATCTTTACAGTCAAAAGAGAGGGCCACCAGCGCTCTTTCTGAACATAACCAATATCCATCCGTAGAAAATTTTCAGTTCCAATATTTTGCCGTGTCAACAGATACGTTGGTCAGTAAACGTTTTATCTCCTTTATGACAGATGGCGCAATAAAATTTATTTATTTGAAATCAGGAACGAAATAACTTCAAATAATGAGAATTACGAAGCACGTGTCCTACGCCGTCGTTATTTGAGAAATATAAGGATTCGATGCAAGATAGCTGTTTGATTTACTGCTCGACTTTTGAACATACTAAATCATATTTGTATAGACCTCGAGAAAACTATTAGCTATTATTATTGGCAAACTACAAGAGCCTTTTATGCGGCCTAACTTGGACACTTTTTTATTCGTGAGTTATGTGATTTTGTGATTTGCGTAGCGAATATGCGAATTATAAACTAAGTATTCCATTAATATATCAAGAATGTGTCGGGTTGGCTATTGTGTTTCTGACGTCTTTTTTGGTAACTTAGGTCAAGATGCTGAGAGATAGAATGAGAAATGATTTAGTCGCTGGTACTGAATAATTTATGACAAATCACTTTTGGGTATGATTCTATATTATTAAAACATGCTCAAGACAATGTCTAAGTAATAATAATTAGGCAAAATAATCAATATAAGTTCACAGGTAAAACATAAGACTATTCTAAATAATATGAGTGCCCATAATACTAATTTCAATATAACAGAGTTACTTTTAGCAATTGTTTTTGTCAAATACAAAATCAACGCCTCGCCTTATTTGAGAAAGCCAATCAAACTGTCACTAGATACGAGTATGTCACCTAAACAGCTAAATATAATATAATACGTAAGAAACTGAAAATCGCAAGACTTAGATTGGCTGTTTTCATTGTGAATGATTCTAAAAGATCCGTTTTAGCGGGTTAACTCTCTCTTTTTCAAATTAACACGTCTACCCCGTATGGGGTGCCATTGTGTCTGGGACAAAAAACAATCGCCTCTTTTTGTGTTATTCGGGACAATATTAAAATTTATGAGTGCCATTAATTATTGGAGGCAGAGGCGACTGTTTCCAACAATTTTTAGTCCAATATTGGTTCCTTTTTGTGGCGAAAATCGGCAAGGTAAGATCAATTTGGTGCCATTCTGTCTGGTGTGCGTCTTTACATTTTAAACGCTATGTAGTGGTAATCTAGTGCTGTTAAGTGAATTAAAATTTTATTGCTGGCAGACAGAGTTCTATTTTAGTTACTTTTTATTTTATTATTATTTAAGAATTGTCAAAAGAACAGTTCTTAACAAAATTACAATCTAGCCTCAGGCTAATAAGTAATTCCAATCTAACTTAAATTTCTAGGTAACTAATAACTAAGAATATGTCCAATAACAGTTTTCTTATTGTTCCTATAGTCATCACAAAATAAGAGGCCCGTTTTGACACTTGAGAAAGACCCTTGAATGTAACTTGGAACGCTTTTCGCGCATACTTTATTGTACTTTATAGTAGCATGCAATGTCAAATTATAACGAAACTTTCAAAAACAGTTACGTTCTCAGTCTTCTTTTTTCAAATTTTGGTGTTGTAACCAATTAATTTCTGAATTTCACAAGCTTCATTCTATTTTAATAGTAAGTAATTAAAAATTGATCAGCTGGATAAGCCGGGGGAGGTTTTGTTTGTGAATGATGCCTTACTTGCAAAAGTCTAAAAGTACAAAAGAATGTCACGAAGAAATAGACGCAAATAAATTCACAGAGTGGTTTACTAACTTTCGCTTTTTCTTAATTTTTTGTGATTGAGTGAATGTTTTTGTAATTAAAAATATTAAATTAAAGAAAAATTGACCTTTCGTACCATTGTATCATTTTAAAATACCTACAATATGAAAGTTACATTTTCTAATCAAAACCTTAATGCAATGAACTTACAATACATAAATCGATCAAATACTCATACAAACTTGAATTGATTTATCGTGAGTATCGAATACCGAGTCGTATGGTAACATCACTAGTTACGTCGCGAAGACAAATGTCAAAACGGGCCTCTTATTTTGTGTTGACTATAATAAGGCGAAGACACAATGTTCACGTGTTCTTTATAGTTTACACTTGCACTGTAATCACTAGTTACTTCTTAGCTATGTTTATTGATTTGGTAATTTATCTGAATTTTGGAAATCTTAGTTATCGTTATACATCCTATACACGGCCAATATACGGCAAATAAATGTCTACAAAAGCAATATAAATCTTGTTCCATTACGTGAGCTTCTCCAATGAGTATTATGCATGAAATAAATCTCTTAATGCTATTTTATTAACAGCATGAAACAGTTATTGCCTACTTAGCTGATATTAACAAATAATAATCAGGGGATTAAGTGTAGGTACCCAAGAATGGGCATGTAGTATTCAAATGACCCACCCACGAACTTCCAAATTCATTCATAGCCTAAAGCCGCTTTGTGAACCAACTGATCGAATTACAAATACTACCAATAAACCTCCACCATTTTATTATCAATAATTTACAACATCGCGCCGGTGAGCATAAAAATGAAATCTAAAACAAACCATTAAACGATTTTGTACGGGAATCTCTAACAAGGACGCTTCGCTTAACCGGATTGGGAACACACCTGGGTACTCGAAATTTGCCTTAAAAGGTCCCAAACGACACCCAATGTTATTCCCAAAGGTCGTATGACCAGTGACAGATATTTTTAACAATAATCTATGTTGGAACGCATTAAGCTTTAAATTCAATCGGGAAGATGAGATCATGTTCGTAGCATTGGACATAAGTCATTCCGGAAACGAGGAGTGCCGAGATGGTAGATTTTAAAAATGGAACGTTTGATTTGCATTTGAATAAGAGCCCCCGGCAACCCAGGTGCGCTTCGGTACATTGGACACCAAAAGTTTTAACATTTTTTTTCTGAACGCGAGTTAGGGAATTAATATGGACGGCCGCTTGTAATCGACGATGTTCTCCAAAGTCATTAACATACGAATTAAAGTTGGTAGCGATTGTTTAATGTATTCTGTGGGAAATTAAGTAATGACTTACTTCAATTTTTATGACAAAAAATTAACTTTACCATGGTTTTCTTGTTTTGTTAAAAAAAAAAAACATTTTTACGATTTTTATGATCAAACTAGTGTAAAATAAGTAAAAATATCAGTTTTGTGCGTGACTGTATAATTATTTGGTAAGGTTATGGGTTATTCACGTAATTTTCAATTTTATAAATGCGACACAAGGGTGACTTGCACGTGCAACTTACCTACGCGATATTTCTCTAAAACTACATACATACCTATTTAGTCGATAGGACTAATGTCTAGGTTTTTTTTTTTATTTTGTGCACCAAAAAAAAATCAGTCTGAAAAAAAAATGTTTTTTCTAACCATTCATTAGTACCAAAATAATATTTAAAAAATGTTGATAAAACAAACGAATGAGCAAAGATTTCATTTAGTACTTTTTTATCTGTGAAGTGGTTTACATCTGAGGCCTTGCCTTGTAGGATATTCGGCCGCATTGTTTGAGTTTTTATTATCGTAACAGACAAAGGGCGCGTAAACGGTAGCGCGTTATCGGCACTTCTGATCAACCTTATACTATATTTTTAAATTCGAGTTTATTTTTTCGAGCTGAGATGTATTCGTAAAGGCGCGATATGCGATACAGAGCGCCGGATTTAAAATTCGCAGGTTTTTATCAGAGAAGCTCAAGTGTCATGCTCCTTTATTAAAATCATAGTATTTTAGCGTGAGAACTGTGTACTGACTTTTTTTTAAATTATTCACTAAAAAGCGTACTATCAAAAATCGCTGAAAAAGCAACTGTAATCCGTATCAGACAGATTTTTCAAAAGTCTCATCTTTCATTACCTCATTCATCTGTTTTATTAAATTTTTGTATGGTATGTGCAAATGTGTTTCTATCTATCTGTATACACTATCATGGTTGCTATTCTCTTTACAGTTTTGAAATTAAAGTCAGGAAATTTAGCTTCTCCAAACAAATCAGCAACGAACATGAGGCGGAGACTGGTTACAATTTCTGCGACTCGTGCGCCGCTTTTGACCTCGTTAGCTCAAACAAAACGACGTCAGCGTGTACTCATAAAACAACCACGGCACTCCACGCGCGCCTTTTCCTCTCGAAAATAACTCATCGCGGCTTTTCACGAGATGTCATTAAATCGGCGGCTTTGTGCCCGCGCCCGCTCGCGCGCCCGCCGCCCGCTCCGCTCGACGCTCAGCGCGCTAATGGCGCGCCACTCGACCCGCTGTTGTTTTCTTTACCTCATTAAGAAAATGCTGGTGACGGATATTTTTGTTGCGAAATCTGACGGGCTTGTATTGACGGGAACCGATGAGATTTTGACGTAATCTAGTTAAGCTGGGAAGTATAAGCACAGGTGGTAAATGAAATAAACACACGAAAGTGAGTAGTAGCCCCTTTAATTGGGGGGTTCCCAACCAGTCACACTGTTACACGAGTGTGACTGGTTGGGAACAAATTTTTAAAAAATATTCCCAACCAGTAACACTGCCTAAAATTCATTGCGTTTTCCTGTTTATTTATATTTTTATTCTAAACTATAGGCATATATTTGTGATACTCATAAAACATATGTACGAGTTTAATTCATAGGTGCTATCGGGTTCACACGTTCACTAACTGAAATTAAATTACTAATTGCAAATTCGCAATTATCAAAAATATTAATCACTTCCCACCAAAATATTTTTCCTGAAGAAAATATGCGTGAACAATAATACATTTTTGATTTTCCCGGGCGCGGCCCTCAAGCTCCGTTCTTTTAATTACGAGCAGGCCAGGGCGGGCGGGAAGGCGGGCGGCGAAGGCGGCTAGGGCGGCTCGAGAAAATATTTAGCGGCTCGCGTCCGCACCAGGCTTCGTAATTACTAATGAGCTTATACTTAAGTACATGTATAAGAGACACTGTTAACCACATAGACCCACGGCAAAATTATATTTTAATGAAGAAATTTAAGATTTTGCGATACCTACTGGTATTAATTAAAATTAATTGCGGGCTGCGTGATTGCGTGTTTGTAAGACGTCTGCGAATTTTTATATTAAATTAGTGAAGTTTTAGTTAGAATTAGTTTGTTGATTTATAGAGATTTTTACGTGTTTTATGTTATCACACGAACGGCGTGCGACGGGACGTATTTTATCATTGACATCTACGTTACTAGTATGTTAGTCCGTATGCCTCTCCAGAAAGATGCCTCATTGACACGACTTGCTGTTTTATGCATTTCAATTAAATTAATTTATCAATGAAAAGAAAATGTCTTTATTATCTCGTTTTTATCCGCGCCTCTACTGCCGCAGAATATAAAAAAAACATTTTTTTTTCTGTGTTAAATGTAGTAATCATACGAAAGGTTTGCCAAAGCTTTTACTTTATTTGTTTAATTCTAGGCACTCTAATATAATTATACATATATTTTTAGGTAACCTGTAATGTTTCCATTGCAGGTTGGGCATTGTTTCCAGTGGAATTACAGGGCAAATGGGAGATTAATCAACTTACGAGTATATCTCAGGGTGACGAGCGCAGTGCTGTGCCGCGCAGGGTCTTGAATTCTGCGAGTTCAAAATTCTGGGTGGCGCAGACCTGTATTGGGCAAACGTGACGTTTAACATCAGGCGAGTGATTTGCTCGTTTCGTCACTTAATCACATAAAACAAAATAAAAAAAAAGTTCCACTAGCTGGGCAAAGGTCTAATATTATCAACAAAAAAATACCCCATAAAACAATAGGCTAGTCGCACGGACAAATGCTACCAAGTGGATTTTAATTTGGTCCGGAAGAACGTTCCATTCTCAGAAGTAGGCTGTCTCCGTCGGGATGTTGGCGAAATAAGAGGAATTTCTCCGGGCAAATTAGAGGCCGCAGTAATAAGAGTGGACCCGGGGACCTGATAGCGGCCCATATTGTTGGCTACGGCTGCTATTTTTTCATTTCGTAAATATTATACGTTCTTCCGAGAATGTTCAGTGGTTGAGGATGAGGATACGCACATGTTTGAAATATAATAACTGTATTGTCAATCGTATGAACACACTTACCAATATAATATTTAGATACCAAACTTTATGGAAATTTCCATTATAACACTGAAAACGTAGAAACTGACATCAGAAAAACCAAACTTAGTAATAATGAAAAATCGAATTCGACTTTATAAGTTGACATGTTCCATATACGTTTCAAGGTTTAGCAGGTACTGGTTTTTTATCGCAAATAAATTTGTGTTGGACCACCAACTCAAATGTTGGTAAGCCACGAAATGATAGGTTCCATGTCATCATTTTTACATATAAAAGTCTATACACCTACTTTCTATCCAAAATTACTTACATTTCCAGTTAATTTCAGCACTACAAAACTTACAGAACCGTTGCCGATCGATAGCAGCCCTTCACATTAATTTCACAGCAATTATTAAACACGAGCAATTCGATAATTAATCGGTGCAAAAAGCGTGCTGGGCTGGAATCGCAGCGGCATCGCGGGCGGATCGCAGTAAACGCAGTAAATCACGCGCACAATGCCGGCAGGTGGCGGCGGCGTCGCGATAATGCCGTTTAATTACGCGGAATAATTAGTGAACGGAATATTTTCCGGGCCCTAACTATCTGTGCCGTCTTCCGGCGATAACTAGGCGGTAATTGCGGATTAACCTCTCATTCAGAATTTAATAGGTGCTCGACGACGTGCTACGACGAACCCCAATACGGCTCGATGACGCTATTTGTTTAGTGACGCCGAAATAATTGTTTACGGAAAACATGACAGAGAACAATGTGCTGTAATTATTGCATGTGATGTGGTTGGGGATGTTGTTAAAAGAGTTAGGTTTAGTAGACAGAGTTACCCTTTCAAATTTAGGTGGGTATTGCTATGAATATTACTCAGATATATTAATTATTTATTCGATCATCACTATTAGTCAAAATCACAATTGCCGATTATAATTTAATAAGAAATAACAATTATGATTGGTAGAAACTTGACCTGAAAACATTTCCAGTCAAAAACATTGAAATAGCTTTTTTACACTTTCACGAGAAGCTTTTATAAACACGGAAGTTACGTAGATAGATAAACTCTTTATTGTTCACACCATAAATTACAAACAAAAGGATTATAACACTTAAAACTAGTGCAACAACTGGCGGCCTTATCGCTAAGAAGATCTCTTCCAGGCAACCTTAGAATGGAGAGAATAGATAAAATAAATAGAAACCGGGGTGTGCAATATTACCTAAAGAAAACTGTTTCATATAACTTATTTTAACATTCTTACTATGTACTTCTAGTTCTAGAAACAAAATACAGATTCTGAAAGAAAATGGTAGAACCGTGTGAGAAGCTAGTACACAATATGTACAATCATAGATATAAAATCAATCCAATACCGTAGTTAGAAAATTTTAATCATGCATACCAGGCACCCAGCGGCGATTGTTTCCAAAGCGTAAACCAGTGGGCGGGCCGCCCAATATTGTGCACGCCACGGCACGTGTTGTCGACGTAATTTGCGCTTTATGGCACGTGAATAATTCCAGATAATCCTGCAATCCCCTCCAGGAAATCATCCGTGCTGATTCCATCGTAGTGATGTGCCAAGTGTGGTCTTAGCTCAGACAAGTTTCGAGACATCTTTATGTTGGATATAAATAGAAAGTCATAATATACGAATTTTGGTAAAACAATGAATTATAAATAGAAGTGAGATACTTTTCTCGACTTAGGTAACTTAGGTTATTGGAGAAAAATCTGTGGTCGATAAATGTAGTAATATGTATTCGCCTAAAAGAGCGGGCTCTTTTTCCGCAACTAGGCCGGTAATCGGCCCTTTTTGCGTGACATATGCGGGTTTTCCTCACGATGTTTTCCTTCACCGAAAAGCCAGTGGTATGTAAATTCGTACATAAGTCCTAAAGAACTCATTGGTACGAGTCGGGGTTTGAACCCGCCACCTCAAGAATGCGAAGCGTCGGTTCTCCCACTGAGCTACCACGGCTCTATGTATGTATTCGCCTAAACTAAGTATTGAGTATTTGTCGGCAATGACTCGTTCATTAGAACTATATGTGCAGGTACTAGACCTACAACAATTGATAATAATTCGTAGAGTATTTTACAATAATCAAACTTTTTAGCCATCACCAAAATCACTACTGGCATTTTATAACAATCGTAATACCAAATCACACGTTACTTTGGAATATTTATGTATAAAAAGTTTATATAAATACCTAACTGCTTACGAATAATTACAGCAGTATACTCACGGCCCAATATACCGTACATCACTACCCGTTGTCCGGACAACCTTTGATCCCAGACGTGAGGCGAAAAATAATATAAGCGCATTTTCACCTGTGACAATTCGTCCGAACAGTTTGTCGTAGTTATTGCCACCCGGGGTGGCTAGTTAAGCGTGAACTTTGATATCAGCGAGAAATATTAATTTTCCAATGCCAATGAACACTGAAGCGTACGTAATGCTGTCAAATTAAGCCGAGGGCCTTTCATATTATTCTCGAAATTAAAATGAGGCGATTTTCTTTGAGGAATTTACCTGTTTGAAGGTGGGAGATTTTTTGAATCTGTTTAGTGTATAAGTATTCTATTATTGCATGATACTTCTTATGTTGTTATGATGCTAACTCAAATACCATTTTACCTAATCTAACTTGTAAATACAATAATATAATAATCCAAGCAACTGATTAGGTATCAGGTACAGAAAAATATAGGATTTTCTCAGAACCATTTTTCTAACCAGGATCTAAGTCTTCGTTCAATGACTTCGAAAGCTGATCACGTTTATCAAATACGAAAATAATAAACACTAAAATCTTATCCCATACTTTAAATTAGAACAAAACGCCTTTATGCGCACACCAACCAACAATTACCGATATTACATAGCAATGACGGGCCGCCAGATGGCGACGAGGTCGATCATTTAAAAATCACTGCACATTGTTCTGCGAAACTAATTGCAGGGAAAGAGGGTCGATGGACTCCCGGACTAAATCATTTTCTAATAGGGGACCATACCACCTACCCTTCCCACTGTGCTTTGATTAATTTCTGTTTTGCCAAAGTGTATTAGTTTGGTTCATGTAGAGTGGATTTTAGTTTCTATTGTGATTTGATGTTTAATCTTGTAATTGGTCTTTTTGTGTGATTAAAACGGCGTTCTTTCTTTCCAGGTCTCGATTTGGGATGTGCTATGTTTTGATGGAAATACGTTTGTAAGTACCTATCGTTATGAGATGGAACCATTTTTGTAGTTTTTACAAATACACACAGTCGTTTACATCAGGGTCAGAATCCATTGGAGCGTTGTCTTAGACGAAAAGTCATACATACTACATACATATTTATATCTCTATACCATGACGTGGTAGGTTGGGTCAAACTGTTCATTTACACACAGAAATTCGAAATCAACAAAACACGGACAACAATGAACTAAACGCAAAGAAACAAAAATTACACACCGAATATAAAATAATTGCAGTAGCAGAGGCCTTCAGACTGTTTAAAAACTCTGACACCAGGGCTAGCTAGTCGGCCTATACGAACTTAATTTTATAAGAAGAATTAAAAGATAAAACGACATAAATTCAATAAAAACAACAAAACCACATTAACATATTATTCATACGTATAACGTAAGTAAAAGCGATGATAAATCCACGTACATAAATATGTTCAAGCACGAACAGTTAAAACTGACCGTGACCGGCCCGCAGACAACAATAGGCCATCGACAATTGAATCAATGCCCTATTTCCTGTGAATTGGATTCGTTTCCTTTTTACCGACGATGCTCATTTATCAATGTAGTTTTCGGTCCAGTAGTGCAGTGTTACGTTGATTGATTTTAATAATGTCGAGATTGTCGAGATTTCGGCTAGGAATATAAATTATAGTGAATGTAAGGCTGCGAACTGGATTAGAATGTAATAAGAGCTAATTGAGAGTGAATTCGAGTATTGAGTAATACTGTTGAAAAACAAATATTATGTCCAACAGTGAACAAATATTGGATTGGCTAATGATTTGATTGATGATGATGAAATGGCATGAAAATTGTCACAACACATCTCGACAATAATAAACAGGCTACACCTGGACTGTTGTAGGTAAATCATTTTGTTTTGATGTAAATAGTTCATTCAATAAATAAAATAATATAATGATATAAATAGTGACATTGGAGTAGATTTACGTTATTAAAAATTAAGTGTTATTTATTACACACAAGTGTTGAATAATAACATAGGCAAAAACTGAATATAAAATTACAAATAAAAAACAGAGCTTAGGTCACTATCCGCGGGTAGGGTACCCAAAAGGCTGGCGACGTTACCTCGTTGAATTGTATTATTAATTATCTGGCCGAAGTAAGCACCAGCCCTTTGGTCGTTTGATCTTTCTATCAGTGTTATAGGTTTCAAATTTTAAATTGAAGGGAGTGAATTTAGAAATGACAAATGATAGAGATGATAAAAAACGTACACACTGTACCGACCACATAAGTAGGAAAATGATGGTATTGGATTTCAAACTTGGTCCCAAAACTTTATTCCGCTCCATTATTACCATCTTCTAGCAGATTTGTCTCACGAGCTGACATAGTACCACATCGTCAAAAGCATATCTTTCCGTTCGCTCCATCTAGCCCCCAGTGGTCAACTCAACCCCCAGTTGGTAGGACTCGAGATTATCTTGGAGCAGGGAATGTTTCCACTTTGCTTCCGCGCCATCGCCGCCCGAATGCTTTTTTAGCCAAAAAGCTTTATCACTTCCGTGGGGATATGGACTGTGGGCATCGTGGTAGAGATAAAGTTACTAGATGGGGCAATTCTTGGCGTATATTCCCGCTTGTATATTATTATACCCTCCTCATCTCTATTGGTCACAAGCAGATTTTTTTCCCGCTTGAGACCAGTTAAAAAAAAATTGTACCTATAATGTGATAAAATAATTTTCTTAAAACTGTCCTCGAAAATATTTTTAAGTGCCTTTTCATTTGTACAAAAATGTCGCACTATATCTACCTAAACCTATTCCTAGATGAAGTACTGTCCAAGCTACTTTTAAATAAAAACACTAATTTATGACATTGTATAATTAAACAACACAATGAACCTACGCACATCGAAGCAACAAAAATGCGGGTTTGTTTTTAAATTGTTGTCAGCTTGTTTTGTTTACTACTTTAGTTTCCTTATTCTCTGCGTCATTATCATCATCACTATCATTATTGTAAAGGTTTCTTAAGGAAGTCGCTGGTGCCGCGAAATGGTCACATTTTTTCAAATGCCGCGATAAAACACGTGAGGCCCGAGTTTTGAACTCTCTTCCACTAAATGGGTTTGATGAGAAAACCTCGTTTCATCGTGACGTACTTTGGAAACTTTTTTATTATTCCGTTTTTGGTTTCGAATTTGGTCAACAATTTTTGTACATTAAACGTGTTTGTAATTAAAAGTTTCTGTCGACTTATGTCACGTGTTATTAATAAGTATATATATCTGACCAATATACTTTAGTACAATTTTGTTTACATTATACCTAATGAAAAATCGTAAATTATGTGACAATGTTTTTGTTACTTCCCCTGCTTTATCTTTTTTGTATTCCCAAAATTTATTTTATGTTATTTTGAACGTTCATAATAACTTAGGTACAAGTTGGTGCTACTCGTATTTACCATCGCTGCGTCTCGCGGTTTTACCCGCATTTTCCGTGATAAAAAGTAGCCTGTATGTTAATTTTTTAAATAAAATAAGTAATTTAATACAAATCAGTAAAGTGACAGTGGTCAAACTAAGCAACTGCTAAACATCGTTTGTAAGTAAGGAACTAAAAAGTTGAATTAGAAGGTTTTGGCACCCAACATCAGATAATAGCTTTACCACATCCAGTAGAGTCAACCTCTTTTGCCGTCCGCTGGGCAACGCTGCAGAATGCAGGCAGTGGATCACTTTTATTGCCGGAAACCGTAAAATAAATGTCGTGGCCCATCGCTGCCCGGCTAATGACGCCCCACATGTTACTACAGTAAACAATGTTCCTCTGCGCTCTTTGCATTTTTCTGTGGCAGGAAAACGTGAATTCTAAAATTGGAATAAATAAACGTGGTGAGGTAGAAAACGAGGATATTTCGAGACTTTTCCTGTTAGTATTTAAGAAATAAAATAATTTTAAATATTTATCCTACTAATGTTCCAAATGTCAAAGTTCAGATGTTTAGATTTTTGGATGTTTGTTGAGCAATCGCAAAAACGGCTAATTTGATTTGGAAATTTAATATGAAGGTAGCTTATTACAATTATTATTTATGATTATATTCATTCATCTATTCCCTGGCTGCTTTTTATTCTGAAAAACTATGGTAACACTACAAGGCGCAACCTAGTGTGTAACAAAGTGTATCTTAATCTAATTTAGCCGAATTTCAGTATTTCATTCATTGCCTTATTTTCTAGAGATTATAATTATCGACTACGGACTAGTAAGTTTTTTTGATTTATCTACATATGTAGTAGTCTTTAGCTACTCGTAGTTGCACCCACTTTTCTACGAGAGCTGTTAATTTTACCGGATTAAAAGGTAGCATATAAGTTTATCTGACATATAAGCTATATAAGTCGTGTCAGTGTCAAGACAACATACATTCAAACGCACACACATACACACCAACTCATCTTTCTAAACATTGTACATTGTAAATTTCTGGGTGTCTTCATTTGCAATTAGATTTATTTAGTACTAGGTTTCACCCGCGTTTTCCAGGATAAAAAGTAGCCTATGTGTTAATCTAGAACATGAACAACCTTCTTTCTAAATTTCATGTAAATCCGTGCTGCTGTTTTTGCGTGAAAGAGTACAAAAATACATCCATTCATACATCCATACATTCTTACAAACTTTCGTGTTTATAACATTTGTTCATTGTTTTGATTTTTAAAGCTTGCTGCAAAGCAACAACCTAGTCATTCATAAATAAACACCACGTATTCAGTGTAAATATAGTGCATAAATGCAATGATGAGTACTTATGAAGCACAATTAGCGGTCGCGGGGCGGGCGGCGGCACGCGCGCTCTCAAGAACACTCCGCGCCGCCCGCCCTCGGCTTATTAATTACGAATACCACTTAATAATGCGAAAAATGCGCGCTGAGACGGGAAAATCATTTGATGGTTTTGGTTTATTATTTTCACGGAAATGTAATAAAAGTATACTTTGTTCAGAAAATTGCCAGGTTAATGGGCTCCTATCAAAAGTCATATCCACCTTATTTCTTTATCGAATACTTTTTTTAATCAAAATTGACTAATCGCGTAATTTTTAAGATGTTTACGGATATGCTCTACGGAAGTTCATTTTACAATGCGAAACCCAGAATCGCACAAAAAGTATTTTTTAACGATTTGACCATAGATTATTGGGTAATGATAAATTAACGGTGTGAAATAGGAATTGAAAAAAAAACTGCTGAAACCATCAGATGGCGCCACATGTCATGCAAGCCATGTAAGACAGCGCACAGCGTGGCTGCAGGGCGTGTCGCAAGGCGTACCGGACGCGTATTACTCGGCGGGCGGGCGGAAATCGGCAATATATTGCGATCGCCGCCGCGCCGGCCCGGCCGGTCGCCACCGGGCCCGTAAATAACAGAGATAAGGAGCCGTGTTTACGCCTTATGCCGGCCACAACGGTGATTTGTGGTTCCAAATTGATGATGGCCAACCTATCTGTGAATTAGGTGGTGTATGTGCAGTTGAGTCTTAGATATTGTTGATAAAAGTGATGAAGCCAGTTCCGGCTTTAGTTGACAGATCTACGAGTAAATTAACTAAAAGTATCGATGTCTCGTATATTTAACTGCAATGATGAAGATAATTTTATTTTTAGTGGCTTTAGATTTGTCTAAAGAAAAATCAAATAAAGAACTTTAGAATCTATATATATAAAAATGAAACCCGTTTTCCTTGGTCACGGCATCACGCGTGAATGACTGGACCGATTTCACTAATTCTTTTTTTATTGTATTTGTTATTATTACGAGAAGGTTCTTACGGAAAAAAATATTAAGAAAATCTCTCAGAAATATTGAAAAACCCTAAAAACAGCCCTTTTCTTTTTCCCATACAAACGTTTTCTAACTAAAACGAGCTTTATTGCTATTGTATAAAGTTCATATTGAATTGCAAGCACTCACTGTTGTTTAAGCAATGTAGGTATGTTCCTAACGTCCAAGAGTCAATTTGCACTTTATTACCTCTGTACAAAGTTCAAATTCAATCATATCTATCAAAACAGTGTGCGTTGGAGCACAGATAGAACAAAAAAAAGAAAACGAAATCGAATAGTTCATTCATTTGTTTTAAAATTTCGAAGGATTTGACTCCAAGTCATATCAAATTAAAAAAAAGTTGAAACAACAACAAACTGTCAATGTCAGTGTTTTTTTTTTCATGGATGAGTTTGCTTTTGTCAACTGATACATGAAACAAATTCGTACCTATAATTGTAATATATTATAAGTACTGGCTGTTCCCTGCCACGCTTCGCTGTGGATAAAAAAAAAGCCTGTGTTACTTTGGGATAATGTAGCATTCGAATGGTGAAAGAATTTTTGAAATCGGTCCAGTAGTTTTTGAGTTTATTCGACACAAACATACAAAAATACAAATCTTTCCTCTTTATAATATTAAGTATAGATAAAATTGTAAATAGTGTTTTGTGCAGTGTTTATATTTAATTAGGCAGTACCATGCCAGCCGGGTCAGCTAGTTGTTTTATATAAACGAATATTACGAACATTACGAATTAAGTTATATAGTAGTTAAGATAATTTCATTTCGAAGTTTGGGGAGCTAAATAAAAACTGAATACCATATCCAACAAATTACTATATAAATAGAAAATTGATACAATATACAGAAGCGAAGAAATACAGAAGAAGAGAGCAGAAGAAGTTTGTATTACGTCTTCAATATTTACAGCTAAACCGTTTATAGGAGGCTCTCACCAAAGTGATGAATTGACCTAAAATGATGCGGGATTCACCAGTCACGCTCTAGGAACCATGTGATACCACAGCAACAAAATGGTTGAACTTAATGAAAAAGTTACATATAACCAAAACAAAAATTAAGCCACTCACAATTCTATACAAAAACACTAGTGATCTTAACTCAACAAAATGGTTGGTATAAGGTTGAACTTACTCAAAAGGTTACCCGATAACCAAAACAAGAATTAAGCTACTCACAATTTCTTACAACAAGAACATTATTTTTACAAAACAAAAAACAAAAACCGACTTCAAAAGACCGACTATTGAGTTATTCATCTATTTGTCGCGCACGTACTTAATAAAATTTAAGACTTATATGGTTTTCTCATGGATACCATTATCAGAACTGGACCAAATTAAAATGGGACCAAATGGGAAGCGTCAGCGTTCTAATAAAAAAGAATCATCAAAATCGATTCACCCAGTCAAAAGTTATGAGGTAACAAACATAAAAAAAAATAAAAAAAATAAAAAAAAAAAACAAACAGACGAATTGATAACCTCCTTCTTTTTTGAAGTCGGTTAAAAACACTATACAGGGTTATTCATAAAGGGTATGCTAAGCCGATAAGGGCTCATAGTACTCATCATTATGAACAACTTTTACTATGGGACCAACTCAAAATTTGCGAAATAAAGTCACCTGTTCCATAGAAAAATGTCAATGACATTGGACAAAATGTATGGAACTGCAGTTTTTTTTTTTCGCTAATTTTGGAATGCTCCCATAGCAAAAGTTGTTCATAATGATCAGTACCATGAGCATACCCTTTATGAATAACCCTATATGGTGATTTTAACTGATGCAAGGTACCAGCTCCCAAGTCTTTAGTAAAACATACCAATATTTCTTTTTACTTTTATTGTTTCCTCAAATACGTACAAATGAATGGCGACCACTCTCCCCTCATATCGAAGAGTTCACCGTCGATTACCCGAGAAATGTATTTATTTAGGGCTCCGATGACTTCCGAAGTGGACCCTAATGTGACCAGTGAAAAATGACATAGGAAATACTTGAAATATGGTCGTATGAGACGCCATTATCATACATGTCTTTGAAAATGATTTTTTGATTTTCGTAGCAGAATTTTCTAATGATATTTCAATAGAAAACAGCGCCCAATATAAGCAAGCTGCCTACCTGAGAGGAAGCGTCCTCCATAGCATACACAATATTGTTGTTGCTATGACAATATGTCGAACGTTATGTAGTGTGCTAACTCGGGAAGTATAATATAATGTTTTGTGAAGTCTCATAAGTATTTAAGGTTCTGATAAAATTTTACTCCTTTTCACTAACATGTAGTTGTTGATTTTCAAAACAGCCAATAAATCAAGTTTGAACGACTACTACGGCAACGATAAAACCTGCAACATAACTTAACTGTATCATACACTGTTTTGTAAAAGCCGATATATATCTGATTCTATTCTTATTCTAAAAAGCACCGCCCGCCAACAATCGAACGGAAACTCTCTCAGCAATTAGTAACGGTCTAAACCTAACCTAACCCGATACATTACGAGTAATGATTGATAGTCTCGTATCATACCGGTCCGACACAAAAACTGCCTAATGGCTGGCTTTTAAAATACGATACTCGTCACCTCAGTAATGGCAGCGATATGTTACCGCCATCAATCCTCTATTCTCGACGCGTCTGCGCCGTGGGATCTAATTAATTATGGTAATTAAACAGCCGAGTTGCCCGAGTGGTAGATTTGTGTGCGAGGAGAGGGTTGAAAAATACGCACACATATGAGTGGAATTTGCGTGTTTATGCGATGTCAACTATGCGGTTGAGGTTGTCATTGGATTTACAGGAGCTTTGTAGAAGTTTCTGCAACCATTGTAGATGCATTCAATACTTAGATACACTATGAAACTAGTGTTATTAATGCGAAAATTAGTTCTGAATAGTGTCTATTTGTTTGTTACTTCGTCACGCTGAAATAGCTCTACGAAATTAAGTAAAACATTTATAACAAGACATTTTATTTTCTGGATAAACACTACTTAGGCTACTTTTGATCCCAAAAATTACATAAATTATAATTATTTTTACAAAAAAAAAAAAAACCGACTTCAAGAGACCGACCATTGAGTTATTCATCTATTTGTCGCGCACGTACCTGATGCTAATTTAAGACTTTTATGGTTTTCTCATGGATACCATTATCAGAACTGGACTAAATTGAAATGGGACCAAATGGGAAGCGTCAGCTTTCTAATAAAAAAAGAATCATCAAAATCGATTCACCCAGTCAAAAGTTATGAGGTAACAAACATAAAAAATAAAAAAAACATACAGTCGAATTGATAACCTCCTCCTTTTTTCAGTCGGTTAAAAATGAAATAATTTTAATCTCTGCAGGGCGGGTGAAACAACAGTTCGCAGTTAGGGAACAAATATGACGAACTCACCAATAATATTTTTAATATTTTCAAAAAGTATATTTGCTGTTTTCATATTTTACAACTACTTTTTTTGTTTTTTAATTTCGGCTTTTTTATACGTTTTAGTATAACTTTGAGTGAACTTAAGTTACTGTTTGTAGAGTCCTGTGTCAATAAGCAATGAAACTCGTATCGTGTCCCAAATGGCTTGCAAAGTGATTGGAAAGCAGGAGTCGAGGTGTGATCATTAGCTTGCTAATAACGAAATCATATAGTCTGGCGTGAAAACTATTTTCAGCCTTTAAATCTAGAGTACCTACATAGGTTTTCATTATTCTTTTGCTAGATGCACTGTAGAAAATTGTGTTGGCAATTCACGTTTTGATCCAAAAAATTGCTTCTGCGGAAACTTTTCGGCGAATATTTTTTGGATATATTATTTATTTACTCCTAACTAACATATGAACAACTAAAAAATGCAAATAAATAAGAATTAAAATTGTATATTAAAGCTAACATGGGTTAAAAGTACATACAAACATAAATAGCATTTAAGTTCAGTACTAAAGGTTAAAATTACTCATTTATTAGCTAAATACACAAATTGAAAAAGTTATGATACACAATCACCATAAGAGCGTGTGCAGTACATAAGTACATAGCTCTCCATACCGCGGTGCGCTCCGTGCATGCTCTAACGAAGTGGTCTAAATTATGAGATAGAGCGGCATTGGACCTTGAAGTTATTACCTATGCATATTCAATGTAATTTGCTTTGATTTTTGTTTCATGTCCTGTATAATATTTAGTTAAATACTTGTTTTTCTAGCCCATACAATATCACAAATATGTTTGTATCGTAATCAATGCGTGAAAAAAAAATTACGATTAGGTAATGATAAGATTTTTTTCGAAAGTTTTGCAATGGTATACCTACTGATTGTGTAAAATAAAGTCACCTTAGTCCTCATCATGAACTGCTTCTATTTTCTTCCATACCATATTTCAGGATGTTGTTCGTCTCAAATCCCGCTGGCAGTCAAACTTTTACACCACACATCCACATTCCTGACGAAGAATGATGCTTTCGGCTCCTCGCGCGAGTAGGTAGTGCTTTGTTCGAGTGATTAACTGCCTCTGAGGTACTAAGCCCTTCAGCTAATGAGTCGAGAGTGGTATTAATCATAGTGACGAACCGGACCAGCTGACAGACCGTGGGTGGTTACCGTGCTTAGGTAAAGAGGCCGGTATGATCAATCAAGCGGTCGAATGTTCCGTGACCTGACTACTTGATCTTAAACTGTTTAGGAAAGACTATATAACATACAAGTATATTTATGTATTTAGATAAGGTTAGGTTAGCAGAGGATTATCACTTATCTTGGTCCTGTTCATATCTTGCTATGGTACAAAAAGATAGGTCTAGGTATACCTACTCAGCAGTAGGCGATTACGGGCTAGCATTTTTTTTTTATTTCGGTATTATCTAATATTTTCAGATAAATAATTGAAAAGCTCACAATTTGGCAGTAAATGGCGTCGCTCTGCTGTACAACTTTATAAACATTACTAATCTGACGGCACTAAAATCACCTGTGTCTCTTTAAATCCGATATGTGAGAAAAGGATAGCAACAATTTTATTTTTTGCTAATAACCGGGGCAATTTAGACATCCGAGCTTACATTAATTCACACCCAGCTGAAAATTGGTAGGATTGTTCAGAACACCATCATAAATGAAACCTAAAAAGTCCTCATCGATCCGATACGTGCAAAAATTTTTACTCCAGGTAGAAGGTCACCAAAACGGGTATTTCGTGATTTTCTCAAAAACGGTACAAGCTACGAGGATACTGTTCAAGACAAGTATGTTCACTATAACATTTTCTACAGTATTGCTCTTAAACGCATGTTGATAGAACTTATGGTTTTCGAGATATGTCGATATTAATTTCAGACCAGACCAAAAAATTGACAATTTCTCTTAAGATGCCTCAGTCAGCAGTAGATCATATAACAAGTTTGTAAATGAGTTTTCCCGAAGTTTTAAACATTGTTGAATCCGACAATCTCAAGAAACACTTTGAAAAATGACTCCTTGTATCTCAAATCGGATATATGATGATGATGGTTGACGGAAAATTGAACCCCTCGTATCTCGGAAACGGAAAGAGATAGAGGGGTACACCTGACTTTTAAAATTTAGATCAAGTATGGACCTTTCTAGGGAAATGATAAAAAAAGATAGCCGCCATACAAAAAAGTTTGACAGTCATACAAATAAACAAAAAAAAAGGAAATGCTCATAGCTGTGGAACCGCTGTAGATGGATGGAGTGTGCTCGAAGAAATATTATAGAGATTTATAACGACAATCGAGATTCAGCAACAAAAATCCAAGATGTCGGATTTCATATTTCCGTCAAATTTCAATGGATCTTCTAAATTTTAAAGTGATCCTAGGCAGGTGTAATTTTGGATCTGGAGGCTCTTAAGGTCCTTAAATCCATTCCTGAAATGATTTTTTTGGTTCGGCCATTTTTCAAAATGGCTGCCATACAAAAGAAAAGGAGTGAAGTTACAATACTTCGCACCCAGCTGAAAATCAGTAGGATTGTTCAAAACATCATCACAAATGAAATCTAAAAAGTCCTCATTGATCCGATACGTGCAAAAAAAAACACTAAGGGTAAAAGGTCACAAAAACTGGTTTTTCACAATTTTCAAAAAAACAGTAAATTTTATCATACAATTAGCCATACCAAATTTTAGATCAGATAATTATCTACAAAAAATGACAATTTTTTTTCCTAAGAGCCACCGTTTTAACGAATATTGCTTTTATTATAATCAACCTATGCCAATATCTTTTATTGATCAATACTTAGTTTCAAATTAAACAGACTCACAACAGAAACGTGGAATAGGCCTACAGGGAAATCACGTTAAAAAAAACGCGTTAAGCACACTACCTCTAAGGTGACGTGGAAACGTGTGCATAATTATTATGACGATTACAACTCTTTCAACTTTTTGAGTCGTTATATTTCAAAAACGGTGGCTCTTAGGAAAAAAAATTGTCATTTTTTGTAGATAATTATCTGATCTAAAATTTGGTATGGCTAATTGTATGATAAAATTTACTGTTTTTCTGAAAATTGTGAAAAACCAGTTTTTGTGACCTTTTACCCTTAGTGTTTTTTTTTGCACGTATCGGATCAATGAGGACTTTTTAGATTTCATTTGTGATGATGTTTTGAACAATCCTACTGATTTTCAGCTGGGTGCGAAGTATTGTAACTTCACTCCTTTTCTTTTGTATGGCAGCCATTTTGAAAAATGGCCGAACCAAAAAAATCATTTCAGGAATGGATTTAAGGACCTTAAGAGCCTCCAGATCCAAAATTACACCTGCCTAGGATCACTTTAAAATTTAGAAGATCCATTGTTTATGAAATCCGACATCTTGGATTTTTGTTGCTGAATCTCGATTGTCGTTATAAATCTCTATAATATTTCTTCGAGCACACTCCATCCATCTACAGCGGTTCCACAGCTATGAGCATTTCCTTTTTTTTTGTTTATTTGTATGACTGTCAAACTTTTTTGTATGGCGGCTATCTTTTTTTATCATTTCCCTAGAAAGGTCCATACTTGATCTAAATTTTAAAAGTCAGGTGTACCCCTCTTTCTCTTTCCGTTTCCGAGATACGAGGGGTTCAATTTTCCGTCAACCATCATCATCATATATCCGATTTGAGATACAAGGAGTCATTTTTCAAAGTGTTTCTTGAGATTGTCGGATTCAACAATGTTTAAAACTTCGGGAAAACTCATTTACAAACTTGTTATATGATCTACTGCTGACTGAGGCATCTTAAGAGAAATTGTCAATTTTTTGGTCTGGTCTGAAATTAATATCGACATATCTCGAAAACCATAAGTTCTATCAACATGCGCTTAAGAGCAATACTGTAGAAAATGTTATAGTGAACATACTTGTCTTGAACAGTATCCTCGTAGCTTGTACCGTTTTTGAGAAAATCACGAAATACCCGTTTTGGTGACCTTCTACCTGGAGTAAAAATTTTTGCACGTATCGGATCGATGAGGACTTTTTAGGTTTCATTTATGATGGTGTTCTGAACAATCCTACCAATTTTCAGCTGGGTGTGAATTAATGTAAGCTTACTCCTATTTTTTGGTCTAATTTGCCCCGATTATAAAGAATCGACATCATTACTAAACTTATAGGTACATATTTATGTTACTTTTAATTTAGTTTTGTCGGTTTTAAAATTGGACAAGTATGATGAAACCAAAACCAACTTCAGTGTGTTTGTCGAATCTAAATGAGATTAGAATTCCTATATGCGAGTTACCAGTTGTATTCTAATGGGTACAGTAACGGTGAATTCATGTATCCTCTTAGAGTTCTTAGACGATTGACCGTACAAGAGATTCATGTTAATCACATATAAGCTAATGATAGCAAGGATTGACACACGATAATGAGAGAAAAATGGGCATCTTCTTTGTTTGAGAACTTGAATAAGTTAAATTGATGGCTATCATTCCTGCGCGGCATAATCCGCGCTACTCGCACATACCAAAGGTCAGAATCAAATGATCATTAGTTTCACACGTCGCGAGCTAAATAAATCGTGAAGTACCCGCAATGACGAGACGTTGCGACGTGTTGCCGACAGAGCCGCGCGGATGACTGATCCGTCGCGCAAACTAATGTTCTTTTTTCGAAATCCTTTTTATTTTTTAACATGCACAAAGGCAAAGACGCATGAGTTATGCCGACTTGTAGTTTTTACTATACACTTGAGTTGGATTAAATATTTTAAAAATGTTTATTCCTTTTCGTGGATGAGGGTACGTGATGGCATGTGACATTAAAATGACAAATTGGTTAATTATTCTTAATCCGGCTGAATGGTTTGATCGAGGCGGAGTGATGTGCTGTCACGTCGCCGGTCGTCAGACGTCGTGCCTGTTTATGCTGATTCGCGTGAACTCGTGAAGTTCATTGCTATTTAAATGTTTTCTTTACACATTTTCCTCGTTTTGTTGAATGCTTGTGCAAAGATGACATGTTCATTTAACTTAACTTTCTACTAAGTATTTGAGAAATTGTTTTTCAGTCTTACAGCTAAGTTTTTGACTACATATAAATAACTGGCTAAGCGCGAGTCATACTTGCACTCTAAGAGTTCCGTGCTAAAGCTAATAAAAATTGTGTTTTGTTTCGTTGAGCTTGGGATCCTTCGCGCAAGCACGACAACGACACCGGTGGCCGATTTTCAAAATTGGTTGTTTTACTTGGATAGGTATTTATTCTACAGTTTCATAGTTATACTTACTTTATACATAGCATACATACTTCCAAATCCAGCATTTGAATACAGGGTTGGAAGAAAATGGTATACTTAGCCAAAAAAGGACCCATAGTACTCATCATTATTAACAACTTTTACTATGAGAGCAACTCTGAATACACAAAAAAAAATCAGCTGTTCCATGTCAATCACACTCGAAAAAGTGTTTGAAACATTATTTTTTCTCGATTTCAGAGTTGGTCCCATAGTGAAAATTGTTCATAATGATGAGTATTAAGCGTTTTTTTCGGCTTAACATACCCTGTCTTATAACTCTGCATACAAAAAAAATCCAAAACGGAATGAAATGTGTCGACCGGGATCCAGAATTCGTATAATAGGAAAATAGGAGACTCCACGTTAAACCAAAAACATTTTTAGCCAAGCCTCTGGTTTGTGCACATTATTATGATAATAACGAGAGGCATTACTCGTTTAACCTCGTGGATGCATTTATTTTTCACTGCAGTCGGAGCGTGGCGTATGAACTCAAATACTACGACCTGATGTTTTGGTACTTTTGGTATTTTGTAATGAAACTTGATGGCATCTTTCATATTATGTCGTGAATAAAACAAATGAACTTGTTAGGTAGTCAAACAGAACCTAAGTTTTGAAGTTTTCAGCTTTTCGAGTATCATTAAAAACTTACACGCACACTTACATAGAATGAAAAAAATATACAAATAACACTCCGACGCTATTGAGATATTTATTTAATTCATCGTCCAAATATTTGCCCGGCTGAACATCTAACTCGTGACTTCCTGCGTAGAACACTGATTTAATAAAATACAATACAATATTTTTTATTAACATAACAAACAAGAACATTATTTTTACAAAACAAAAAACAAAAACCGACTTCAAAAGACCGACTATTGAGTTATCCATCTATTTGTCGCGCACGTACTTAATGCAAATTTAAGACTTATATTGTTTTCTCATGGATACCATTAGCAGAACTGGTCTAAATTAGGACCAAATTATGGACCAAATGGGAAGCGTCAGCTTTCTAATAAAAAAAGAATCATCAAAATCGATTCACCCAGTCAAAAGTTATGAGGTAACAAACATAAAAATAATAATAATAATAAAAACATACAGTCGAATTGATAACCTCCTCCTTTTTTGAAGTCGGTTAAAAAGAAATCAGAAACATAGTAAAAAACCTACATATGAGAAACGCACAATAGGCGGTCTTATCGCTAAGAGCATAAAGCTCGCTCGTCTTTTGAGTAAGACTAAGACTTCTTAAAAGTTCTACATTCTCAATGATCAAGATCACTTCGTCCTACTTTCTACTTTTCATTCAGTAAACAGAGTACAGACCCTGAAATAAGCAACCAAGAGTTTTTCCATATCAAGATAAAAAGAAGAACAGTTGGTTTGATCCAAGTTTTTAAAGTGCAATTTAATTAAAGCTTCATTTCATAAAATAACAATCTAGAAATTGACAGAGAGCTTTATTATGTTCGATAGAAATTCGAGGATTCCAATATCTCTCGCTAATAATACTACCGCATACAAAGTGGTATAGAATTTCAACCAACATACCTTGAATGTATTTCTCAGAATTGCCTTCTAAGAATTTTCTTCTAAACCAGAAACATCGGTTCCATGCGCTCTTGCAAATTTTGACTCTGGTAGCCAGTTTGTCGTATGTATCTGTAAAGCCCCTTTGAGGCGGATAGCCGCTGGACTGGACAAAGCATTGCAAACCAAGATCAATGTCGTGAATACCAGACCTATACGTACTAAAGAGCATTCAAGACATCTTATGTGCTCAAAGATGTCAACGTGCCGTCAGAACCGCCAATGTTACATGACCACTAGAAGTATCATAAGTTTGTTATTCCATAGATTTATACTAATATCGAATAAAATTATAAATCGAATATCATTGTGATTTCCATGATGTTACAAATGGATAATAATATTTTTAAAATAATTGCTATTAAATTATTTTTTTGGTTTTGCAGATTTTGGTAGGTTTTTGTTGTTGATATGTTGCTAATAAAAATTGCCTCTTCAAATAGGTAAATTATGTTCTTTTTCGCTAACTTTATTTATGTTTATGTAACACTTGACTGATGTCCCTACTATTTCAGTATTTTGTGGCGGCTCTATGACTAGCACCTTTGTGCTATTGACCGTTGCGGGTGCTCATGTGGTATAATTGGCATGCTTTGATTAATTAATAGGCAATACACACACGGATGTGGCATATTAGTGCAGCACTGGCTGTATTTATAATAGATACCTTGCGTGTGTAAATTCTACAGGCTATGCTAATACGACTTGTATGAAAGTTCTGAGTCACATCCTTTGAGGATCTCGAACGTATATCGTAGTATCTTGTAGTTGTAGTTATGTTATGTAGGTACGCCATTTGCAGTTCTCATTTGTACCAAATTACGTATGTTATTGTTTCATTAGTGTCGTTATAGAAGTTTCGGCATAGTTGAGTTAATCGACATTGTCATACGTTTTTGCTTTTCCACTTAATGAAGAAATAAGGGCATGACAAAGGCACGGTGATTATGGCATGAGCCATTAAATGACTTCAAAAAAAGAATGTACTTTGTCGTAGTACTAAAAGATCGTGCATCGAAATCTTTTTGCAAGCTTTACACCAAAAGCAAAGAACATCACAATAGCATGCAAGGGCGTCGTCGGCGCTAATTCACGGCGACACCCAAACAAACGCTTTGTGAGATTCACCTGTTGGCTCAATAGGTCAATGTTACATACAAGGAGTTTAGCGAAACAGACTTTTGTGGCTGTAGTCTGTACGCTGAATACGCAGCCGTTGCCATTGTGCCCGGACAATGGACCGTATGCGCGATTCAATCTGCCGCTGCGGCTCGCGTCTCGATCGACATTGAGACTCAATTCGTGGGTTATTTTTAGCAGGTTTGCTTATGCATTGGAATATTTAGGTACTAGTTGGATAAATGTGATTCAAAAAGTTTAATTAGTCTTTAGTGAGTTTTGATCATTAACGTGCTGTAAATAATAATGATGACTAAACATAAACTACATAAACTTAGGTATCTTAATAATTTCAATAAAATGATTTCAAACGCTAGAGTGAAATAACACAAAACACACAAATAAGACCTTCCTAAGCATGTATCATGAGTAGGTAGGTACTTACAGTCCGAACCGCGTCCTGTAAAAACATTCCGAGAATCTGCAAAAACCAACGCAAACATGAACTGTAAAGGTAGATTAGTAAATATTCCCAAACCAAACATTTATCAAGAAAACACGCTACTGGTGTTCGAACAATAGCTGTATGGTTCCCTCAAAACCACTTAACATGGGACTGACAGGTTAGTTCAATCACTATTATATACCCTCGGGCTCCAATTCGAGTACATTTTTTCCGTAGTTTTTTATTCGGGAGTCATATGGGATAGAGTTTCTCACGGTGACTTATATTGGACGAATTCGCACGACCATGCCCACGCATTTTACTTAACCCAGGATAGATACGCTTGAATCGTATAGTTTTTAACGACAAGTTTGACACACAAGTTATCTACATATTTGTATTCCTAAATAAAAAAACTTATGAACGAATCCTTGTCTTGCCTTTACAGTAGGCTGACCTAAACAATTATGTAGGTATACGAAATTAAATATTGATTTAGTAAGATAAATGTGTGGTTATACTCCTAGATAAGTCTTGTCAATACGACTAGAGCATACAGCGCGCTGACGCTGTATGCTTTAGTCGTAGCGTGTTCCAAGAATTCTCAATACTCGCGTCAAACTAAAACTGGCAACACACATATACTTCCTAGTTGCATATTCCGCTACTACATTGTTGTTCATCGTAAAACCACTTAAAAGCACCGTTTGGGTTCGAGCCTCCATGGTGGCGTTATGAAACACGGCTCGACGTCACCGCGCGGCTAATCGATCGCGAGAACAATGTGACGTAATACAGGGGAGGGAGGGTCCGCCGGGAGAGGGAAGCAGTTCGCAGTCCAAATATTTACCCCGGCATATGTTTGGTTTCTTTTCCTTCGCCTCATATATTTTTACTTTGATCGCGTAATGGTGCCCCGAGGCGCGCCCGATTTGTCCGATATTAATTTCTCTCGGTTGGATGCTGTAACAATAACTGGGGAATAAAGTGGGAAAGCAAATGTGAATATTTTCTCCAAGGAATTTGAAAAACACATAAAACTCGAGATTCATACAAACATACTTACACGCTTTGGACGCTACTAAGTATTTTTACAGAAATAAAAAGTCACCAGGTAAAATTAAGTAGGTTCTAAAAAAATATTAAGACATCATTGTAACTATCGTAGTAGTTAAACCTATCCATAATACTTTGTGCAATATTACAAATAAAATAGCGCATCAATCAAGGAAAAACTCCCCAAGAGTCTGTAGTAGTCTCACTAGGAGGGCAGCGCACTTGAATTGCAAGGTTTAATGAATTGCATTAATATTGCATTAACGGGTAACTAGCCGCCCCCTACGGTAAACAATCATTAGAGCTGCCGGATTGCGGCGATGTTTGCGCTGTTGGATTTGTTTGCGAATACAAATTGCCATTTAGATGGTCCGTGTTTTTAGTAGACATTTAGGCAACGCTCAGGAAACTAACTCCTGTCGTAACTATCGATAGAATTTTATTATCATAATCATATCTCAACGGACTACTACTTTTGAGTACTTTTGCAGGTATTTTTTCTTTTATTTATTTTAAAACCGGTAAACATGTCATGCCATGTCATAAAAGATTTCACATAAATCTATGTTTACACAAGTTGCTAAGCGACGACGCCTGTTGTCTGTTCAACTAATGTCGACCGTCCGTCGTAACCGGAAAATTGGACAGTGCTGTCTGCCCAATCACACGCGACACTCCACGCAGATTAGCACGCTCGACCAGTGTCCAGTTTATCCCGTACCATGTCGCTGCCACATCGATGCGAAAATTCACACTCATCGCTCTACATCGAACCCCAAATCCGGCAGTCCGAAGCGCGCCGCAACTATCGCAGAATTGGACATCAGCAATATTGACAACGTCGACAATTCCCCAGAAATTGAATGCTCGCTACACCGCACAGGTATTGGAAGCATATACGCTTTTCCGTCCCTCTGTCTGCGCTGAAATGATATTAGTGACCACCCCTCGTATGCCACCTTTCAGTAGGTACACGAATACATCCAAACTTCTAAATAGATCTGATGATTCGCTCGTACTAACGAATGGATCTCGAACAATAGAGTGTAAATCGAACGTGTGACTGCACAGAAATTCTAAACTGGGGCTCATTAATCGATTCTACTCGACTGAAAGGAAGTCTCTGAGCACGTCCGACTTTCGAACCAAAAAAATAACCCGCAGACGTGACGAGGGTAAGTCGCCATCGCGTTACGGAGAGCGTTCCGCGCCATTCAAATCTTTACTTAGCATTCTAAGTGCCTTCGGCGCCTTTAATTTTTTAAGGTTCACTACAACGCCCATACTGTATTCAAGTCTCGTTCCCACCACACTTACAGACATGGTACTCGTAGCTAATAGTAGGCTGCGCCGGTTGGCTCAATTGTGATATCGTAGTAGTAAAAGTTTAATCTAAATTATGCTCTCGAACAAAGCCGCTAAAGCTTCATTCAAGTTGTCAAATAAAGTCAGTTGCGCTGAAATGAAGTTCGAGAAACTCGAAGAAGTAGTTTGCATAGTTATGTGCGCGTTTATCTAAGCTACATCGATCGGCGTAGGCTCACACGCAGCATTACAAGGGTTGATCTAGATGTGCACGACTGTTTACAAGATTTATTTTTATATTTTGCAATAACGACAACCTAAGGTTCCAACATAACTTTTCTATCTCTTAACACAAGAAACTATGGAATAGATTTCTGTCTTACAAATAACATGAGTTTGTGTCTAAGAAAAGTAATTATTTTCCAAAAGCCTTGTTGCCAATTACAATGCCAATTACATTCCTTGAAACCAAATGTAATTGAAATTCTTTACTAAACCTCTAAACTTGCTTTGAACCAGCTGCATAAACTTTCCGAAAATTTAAATCACCTATCAAGAGTTCCCATGTTCGATAGGCCAGCGTATTAGACATTCATTACACAGTACTCCAGGGTATGTAGTTGTATTTACTCCATTACTGGGAGGCTGGGTCTCGTATCAACTATTTATAGTGTTTGAGGCGCTTCATAAATATGCAGCGGTAGGCGCTCGCCTTGCCGACACCAGCTATTCAGCACAAACTTGGTATAATGCACAAACGCTGCGCGATTCACACGTATCTACAGCTGCTAGATTTGATGTTAATCAAATGTCTCATAGTAGGGTTTTATTAAGTACCTTTTTAACACGCTTTTATTAGTTTCACCTGTATGTTTGTAACCGACTCTTTTGGACATTTTGCCCTACTTTGAACGATCAGATATAATTCAAACTTTGCACACCTGTCAAAGACCGATAACAATGCGTGTTTTTAGTTTTTTAAACTATATATTTTTTTATTTACTTACTTTTTTTACTTTATCAAAATTGTTTTGTTCAAGTTATCCCGCGACATTTTTAGGATTTAACGAACTTTTTTTGTATTGGTTATAAAATTTTATGTATGAAATTACACTGTAACTGTATAACAAGGTTTTTCGTAAAAACTCTTGTTTGCCGATGCTCGAAACTCTTCTTCCAATTTGGTATGTTTCACAAATAACTCATAAAATGATTGCGTAACGGCTACATAACTTATTTATGTAAAATCTTTTCTCTTGCGTCAATTTGCGTCATTCACGCGATTTCGAAAGTATTTTGAGCCGAGTCCAACCCTCTTCTTATCAAAGCAAACTTTTTTTTGTAACCTGACCTTTGGTAAAAATTACAAAACTCCAGTGTACGTCACAATTCATTTACTTTTGTTACACAATTGTAAAGAATCTAAATATGTTTAATATTACGTTATATTACGGTTCTTGTTCCAAACAACCGTGTAACTTTGTAGGTACGTTACCAAACGATTGCTGAAATTAAACATTCTAAATAGAACTGGAACTTAAAGATTTCGGAACATGGCACCAAAGCAACAAAAATGTAGCTAATTAAAAAAGTTTTACAAGTATTTTTTTTTTGAAACAAGCTTTTATTGCATTGACATTGGAGTTGCAGAAATAAACCTATCAGCTCAATCGGACATCGGTATGTGGTTCAAAATTCAGTTCTTTGCAAGATTTGACGCACAGACGCATAAACACACTACCTATTACTAACACGGCAAGTAAAAAAAGTCATATAATTAATGAGCGCGGAGCACTAGGTACTACGGAACTAATTTTGACCTCTGACAGTTATAGACGCTAATATTTCCTGTCCTGCGCAACCTCTATGCTGCTGTATGACAAACTATGTGACAAAAAAGTTGTTGCAACAAATAATTTTACGCTAAAATACATGATTACTAGCTGCGCCCCGCGGTTTCCTCCTCGCGGTAATAAATAAATCTTCCAAAGCTACTACTCGCATGTCGAGGGTTCCAAACTATCGTATTTTACAGCATGATCGCGGAACGCTAAAATCGCATCTAAGACAGCGCAAATCAAAAATTAATACGATAAGATACAAATTACGGTACTGAAATGGTATGACAAAGACCATTGAAGCAAGACCGTTTTCTTTTTCATATTTTTGTAATTTTCGTCAGTAAACTTCGGAGCCTATGCCCTTTTCTGTACCCCTTAGAATGTGTATCCGAAATTTCATGACGTTCGGTTGAGTAACTAAGACGTGAAAGAATAACAAACAATGGTGATTGATGATGATGATGAAAAGTAGCTGTCAGGTAATGTTAATCCAAGATATAAGCTATCTCTATTCTAATTTTCATCCAACTCCGTTCAGCCATTTCTTCCTGAACGAGCATACTAAACTAAACTAAACTTTCGCATTTTAAGACACGCGGTAGCGTGTCAAGCCAAGTTCAAGTGACAGAACTGGCGAGCAGCACCGTGTGTATATTACACGAACCATTTGGAGGCACTTTTGACCTCGTTATAATTATTAGTGCGATTAGTTAGAAATCGTGGAAAATTTCTTACTACAAAAGTGACGTCAAAGGACCTCTGCGAAATTCAGGTAAATCTGCTGAAAAGTTTTTGTCGTCGTTATTTGGGTTATGTTAGGAACGTTACATCGGTTCAGGTTGGGAAAAGGGTTACGTTCGGAAGAAATGTAATCATTTTTTTCAAGTTCTTAACCTAACCTGCGACCGCGTTAGGATTTCGTTTCAGGTTCGGAACATACCGTTACAAAAACGCTAAAATCGTATGGTCTACACCGCTTCCTTAGCTCTACGGTTGGTTAGTTGCAACGCTCCGTGCGTTACCTCACTTTCAACAGAACTTCGCGATGTATATTCCAGTGCATTTTTTAGAGTATCGCTTTTGTAGGCCCCGGTTGTTTTAATACTAAAGTTACTTCAGATTTCCGCAATACTGTTGTTGCCCTAGTATTTTTCTACTGCAGTAAATATAGTTTGAAATTGTGAAACACTGAGAATATGGAATAGAGCTGTTCTTTTAAATCGAGGTCATTTATTTTGAGCAGCGAAAGGTGTTACAGAAAAGCTTAAATAATACTATGGTACGAGTATGATGGAAACAAATGGTAATAACTAAAATAATGCAAGTAAAGTAAGTAAGAAAGTATAACCCGGTCACAATATCTGTGCACCTCGCTGGAATGCGTATAGCCTTATATAGTCGCACTGTCGCACCGGGGAGTGCGCGGAGAGGTGACAGGGGAAGCGGGAGAGGCTCCCGCTTTCCCATTATAAGGCTATACGCATTCCAGCGAGGTGCACAGATATTGTGACCGGTTTGTACCTAGTAAAAAATTTTGATTTTCCTGAAAAAAAAAACAGATAGAGCAAATTTATTTACTGAAAACAGGATTGTAATTATAAAAATACAATGTGTGATGTATAAATGTGTACGTTCTAAGCATACAGCAATTTTTTTACGGTCAACAGTCGTCTTTCGCATCAAAAGTGCCTAAAGAATTTAGACCAGCAGACCCATCTACACTCTCAACAAATTCTGAAATCAGAGATAGATATAACTCACAAAAAACATCAGTATCACAAAAGTAAATGGTCAATTCATAAAAACACAACCCGCATCACGCAACTGAGTGACATAACTCCTTAAATAACACAGTACAGTATTTGTACCAAACCACAACATAAAAGCGCGATCAAAAGTACCTGTAAGCCTTTGAAAATCAAACAAACAAGTTTTCTTATCGGGTCAAGTTCCCGAACTATTGATGCAAAGATCGAAGCCACGGCAAGTCAGCGTCATCTCTTTTCATGCGGTTGACATCTCACCTGTCAGTAACCTCGAGCTTTTCAACGATAATCATCGTAAACCCATTCAGAACTACCGATTGTTCGTTTCCCTACCCGCCCCCGTGCAAGGGTTGATAAACATATCAAAAGCACTTTTTTTGAAGTAGGTTTTCATACGACACCTGTTTTTATACAAAGAGTCTCAGTCACTATTGTGGGATACAATCGAGCATTATTATCGATAATCATTCGATATCGATGTATTGTACGTCTTTATCGATCGTCGCAAGGACCTCCCGTGTTGTTTCAGTAGGTAGATGGGGCTATCAACATAATTTTATTATAGTATATTAGTATCACTTGAATGCAATGGTAAGTACTTTTCTCTAGGGTCTGCTTTTTAACTAAAGAGTTCATTACACGTAACGAGGTACTTTTTTGGCTGAAGCAAGCAATTACAAACCACGCAGAAACAAAATCAAACTTTTGAAATCATTCGGACAACAAACTGATGATTGCGAAAAAATCTTGGCCAAAAATTCGCATTGATATAATTAACCTTTTCTTATTTTCAGATTTGCAATGTTTGTTACGGTTTTCTGGGAATTGTTTGTACCTAACCCGAAATACTCTTTTGCATTGAGTTGTTCTAAAACTCAAACAATGAAAAGACCGGGGCTAATATTCTGTCGAATTCGATATTATCTCGGTCACTCTCCCTCTCATTAGAATTGTCATCGGAGACTGTCGCAGATAATCTCGAGTGCCCAAGAATCGGGCCCCAGAAATGTTTCCGAGTTTTACACGTGATTTCAGTTACATCACAACCTTGTTTCGTTTAAAATGGATTTAGCCACATTTATTTGGAGTGTTCTTTAATTGCCCTTGTTTTTTATTTTTATGGTTTCACTGCTATAATGTCATAGTCCAACGTTTCCTTTTCGTTGGCCAGGTTTAGAGATTTTCCATTGTAAAGCTATTTTGGTATTTTGATGGAATTAACAAGCGCCCTTTTAAAAAGTTCCGTTAATTATAATTCCGGGCATGATTTCTTTTATTGTAATTAGAGAATGTAGGGTTTCTGTTGTTTGTTCTACTTATATGTATATTGTTTTCATAATAATTTAATATTCGGACTGTTGCGCGTAATTGCTCAATTCCCTCAACTCATCTGCTCTTGCAAAACCTTTTAACGAAAATAGATTTTTTACATTATTATTTAACCCCATAACCTTAGGTACCTACCTACTTCCATTTGTTTCTTATTATTAAGGACCGTACTTATTATACTCGTATGCAACATAAAACGCTTGAAATATACATGAATACTAGCTGACTCGACAGACGTTGTCCAGTCAAAAGCCATTGCGTAACTATAGCAACCGTAGTATGTTGATGCTAACTTGTCAATTTATAGTAAAAATTATCAGTATATATATAATTTGCAATAAATTAAAATTGCGACTATAATTTGAGATTTAAACTATCCTATCTCTCAAGTTGGATCGAACTGCACATGGTGTGCGAATTTTATTATAATCGGTTAAGTGGTTTAGGAGTCCATTGAGGACAAACATTGTGACACGAGATTTATATATATTAAGATTGGTAAAATATGCAACTGCAGATTTTACCCACGCGGTGATGGAAAACGGTGATGATGATGATGACGACTAAGAAAAGTAGCCTATACAGGGTTATAAGAAAAGGGTATACTAAGCAGGTAATAGATAAATTTCTTCGAGTGTCATTGACAATTTTCTATGAAACAGCTGATTTTTTCGGGAATTCCGGGTTGGTCTGAGAATAATATCACAAAGCTTCGACAATAAAAATCATTTTGATCCAAACACAAGGTTCCATTTTTATGTATTGTTTGGATTAAAGTGGTTTAATCGAAGCTTTGTGATATTATTATGAGCAACTTAACCGATTGCGATTTTCATTATTTTAAAACTTCAAAAATGTTGAAATGCCCAAGCGAGATGTTCTGCCCCTTAATAGACACGAGTTTGCATTTGAGTATATCTCCATAGTACCTACCTATGTTAATTGGTTCGCAATCAGCGCTGTGGTAAGTAGCACGCTCACCAGCACGTGCCGGTCCGGCTGCGAGTGACGCGTGACAGAGAGCGGAGGGCCACCCGCTGCCTGTCACGTCGCACTCCGGCCCACTCCGCTGTCTCATCGGCATTGGATGAGCAGGCTATCTGTAATGGTAGTCACTAACATTTCTCTGCACCTCGTGACTTTCGTGCAGATTCAGTTTCCTAGCAATCACCACTGGCATCAAATACATGGTACGTCTTTGATTTAAAAAAATTACACAAAAGTAGCGCCGACGACGCGACGTCTCCAATTGCTTCAATAAATTTATTACCATATACCTATGAGTATTCGTTCAACTGACGATTACTTTCTTAACTCGATCGTGGCAAGATTTCGATTTTTTTAAGTCACCCGAATCAAAGAATCTATTTTGGAACAGTTACACTTTTTTTGTATGCTATTAAAATTTCCGCAAGGAAAAATAATTACTGTTTTTAGCCCTCCTCATTTCGTTTTAGTAGAATTCACTAGATGTACACAACGTTAACAGCATCGTGGTGAATAGAATACTGCGGGTGACAGGAGCGCGATAAAGTGGCGATTAGCCTGTCGCTGCCTCGCCACTCCAGCCTAGCCGGCCCTGCTTTACTAAGCACAAATAAATTATGTACATCTATTTCAAAATATTGCTAATACTGCTACTTTTCGGCTTCTGAAAGCAATTACTATAGAGCAAAAAAGCAAATCGGCTTGAACTCCCTCTAAAGTCACTTCCTTGCTCATGTAGCTTACTGCTGTAATATCTAAGCTTTAATTGATAAAATTGAAATTCCGAACGCTCAACTAGGAGCAAAACAATTTGCAAACTCTCCGAGCAACTCACCAAAATAGTTTATCTAGACGAGCGTCGCACAAACATAGTGAACGAGCAAAACAAGCAAGTCGTGACACCTACCTACCGTTTTGCACACAGAGATCGGTATCCTTAACTACACACTTCAGCGTAGCTGCGTCTCTCTCACGCTAAGAAAATGAAACGGACCAATGAGGGGGTGAGGTGACACGCATTTCCGGCCCCGGCTCCAATCAGCTGCTAGAACAAAGGAGTCGCGATAGCTACTTACCGAGTAGCTACAGACGACCCTCGGGCCTCGGCTATAAGTAGAATTGTATTCTCACACATGTGCAGTCCGCACACAGTTGAGTTTTTTTACCTGTGGACGAGTTTTTGTGGGCGTCGTGTTTGTTTGTGTGGCGTCTAGTGTCTAGCCGGTGATCACTTGGCGAAGTTTGCGCAAGTCGCGGGAGTAATGGCTGGAATATATCGGCTTTGAGCCCCGCTCTCGCGTCGCGCGTCCTTTGTGACTCCGCTAACAGCTATGAATGAAGAAAGTCTAGGGCACGTTGAAAAAATCTTGTACGTTCTTTGACGTTGAACGTAGACGCACCGGTAAAGACTTCGACTTATTTTGCTTATTTTCTTAAGCTCGTACCGAGATGCAATTTGGAATCGCTCCGTTATGTTCTGCAAAGCGGCATCATTTTAGCATTTATTTAAATTTTCATAAGGGGAAATAAAACGAAAGAGGCATTATCCTGAACGACATCCTGTTACGGCTTATTTTCTTCTCTCGACTCCCAGAATCCCACGTAGTCGTTAAAGGTACATTTTTCTTTTGCAGTCCTCATGTGACGTACGTACCTGCCTTATCCTGGGGACCCTCTTTAACTTTTCTTAATGCAAATAGTGCCTTATACGTCGGTAACACAGTAGCAAATGTAATAATTTGACGGTAACACACCCTGTAAGACTACAATTTGACTATCGCGAATTTCCTGCATTGCTTCAACTTTGAAACGCACGATGACTAGAGGCTCTTATGCGGCAAAATGGGGCCTAAGTTGGTTTCAAAAGGTTTGTTTTAGTTCGAGGAGTGTCGAGACGCCGAGAAACAAATCTGCGTAAGGTACATGGTGTCGAGTAACTCGTGTTCTTACCCTCTCTCCTTTGTTCAGGCCGGAAGAGTGCGCTAGAATTACATGCTCGAGTCTGATGTGCGCTTATTTTTTACGGAGCTATATTGTGTTTCGTGAGCTCTCTTATACTTATACAGTTCAACGACTGAAGAAATGAGAGGGTGGTGAAGAGGGAGAAACAAAACAAGTTTCCAGATTTGATTCAGTGATATAGCGGCGACATCGTGGGAAATCGTTTTGAACAGCGAACTTAAGTGAGATAGATAGAGCTTGCTTTTTGGCTAGTTAGGGTTTATTAGCTAGAGTTGGCGTAATACCAAGCTAGTTCGAACAAACAGCGTTCTGTACATAACAATTTCTTGCGAGCGCAGTGAGGCAGACTCATTGGCTCGCGACTCTCGTCGGCGCGCGCCACCTCGAATACTGATATCTGGATTAAATTACTCCACCAACTATTTTACACAAAACCAGAGGCCATAATTAAAGTCCGGGTGAAAATGGGGGAAATCAAACGTCTTATCTGACCAGCGGGAAATAGCGTTTCTTCGCTGAATAGTTTCCCGACTCGGGTGGCAAGTGAGCGGAATAAATAATTATTGCCGCAATCTAAAGTTGCCGTTTGCGATGCGGCAAACTCGACGCTTCCTTAGAAGATATCCAATGAAACAGTTTCTATTGGCCTCCGTCTTTGTGATTTCGTATCTGTACAAGTTTGTTCGTAATCGCCGCTTTATTTATTTCTTTGGCCTGTTCAACCTGCAACTCTAGTTTGAGTGAAATTCCTCCTCTTTTGAAATTTACCTTAGGATTTCAGCTTTGCAGATTTGTAGATCATGATAATTTTACCAATTATACGAAGAACGCCTCGTTTACTATCTCTTGAATGGATACTTTCTATCTTAGGGTTGCCTAGAAGAAGATCGCTCTTAGTGATAAGGGCACCAGTTGTTGCTCTACTTCTAACTGAGACTTTTAAGCGTTCCTTTCCTTTTTCTTTTACTCGTAGTTTCTGGTGTGAACAATAAATACTTAAATATGTATCTCTTATGTTTATAAAAGTTTATTTGTTTCGAGCTGTTCTTAATTCAATTTTGTATACTGGCAACAAACGTACCCCAGTTTCACTTTCACATAAATACGTAAATGTACTCGCTTAAAATCAATAGCATAAGGAAATACAATTCACTTTCACGGTGTCTGAAATAAACCATTCTTTCCATTGAAAGGGGAATAATCTCGCAGCGGGGGCTTAATCAAAATCCGTGAATTGCTTTAAATCGGGGAAAACGCAGGAAATATCTTTGTGTCGGCAATTTCCTTCATGCGTGGGGCTAATACGTTATCGGAGCGTAATGACTTCCTTAATTAATACGCAATATTGTCGCGCCGCGCTGCCATCTTGAGCGCGAACTCGAGGTAGTTGGAAAGTTAATAACGTGTGCGATAAAGTTATAATGGATGTGATTGCGATTTTGTTGACAAACAGGGTGGATAACTTATTTGATGTTTTAAAATTGAATAGATAAGAAAACGACGTATTTTTTGCCGACCATTTCAAAAAGTTTTGCTGAATATTTTTAAGCAATTAAGCATTTTGTTGCGAAGATGCCACCGTTGTTATACAAAATCACAAAATGCACGTTTAACGCTCTTTTATCAATCAAAATTACACAACCGTTTCGTAATAATAGGTAATAGGAATGTTTGAACGTTAATTTGTAAAATCATTATTATTTTTTAACCATTGTATATTTAGGAAAACATTTTGTTTTACACTAATTTCATGAACGAGGCCTTATTCTACCGCGCACGACATTATCTCAGCCAGTGTCTCTCAAGCTAGAAAAATCATGAGCGTGAGAGTGACCAAGGTAATATCGCACGTACCAGAATAAGCCCCGAAGGCTACACAAGCACAAGCGTCGGAAAGGGAGGGTAGCGTCGCCTAGCACCGGAGGCTGTAAGAAGTTATTTTAGGGGAATATTACGAAGCATCAGGGGCTTATCTTTACGGCAGGTGTTCCGTCCCTCGCGAACAAATTTACGAAATATGTCGCGACTTAGAGGATCACGGCGTTATGGTGCCGCTGACTATCTGTTTGGATTGTACAGATTGATGATATTAAATCTGCATTTTTTTTAAATTGACTGTCTAAAGTCAACATGACTAAAGAAACAAACGAAGTGCATTTATTTGTACAAAGTTGTTGTTTATTTTTCAACTATTATAATACGATGTACAAATTAAGTACATAAGTATGGTTCGTGTAATTTGAGGTCTTGATAAGTTAGGACAGAGATCTTCAAAAGTAAAACTAGACAAAAGCTCCAAAATCACGCAAAATAATAATATGTGAAGGTGACAATAACATAAGTACAAGTATTTTATTTGTAATTTTTCCAAGAACTTCCCGGTGTTTAGTCTTATATCAGCCGTCCGTGTTTATTGACCTCTTAGACTTTCAACACTCTTCTATTTATTACATGTTAATACCAGATTTCCAAAATTATTTATTAATACGTATATAGATAACTTATAAATAACTAAAGCTAAGGAGAAGAAAAGGAAAAGGAGAAGGGTAAGAGAGCCCAGGGATAAGAAACCTTTGGCGGCAAATATCTTACCCCAACATGTTCAACATAATGTTCGCGTGATGTAAGATTTTGTTCAAGTGTGTACTACACACGTCAAACGTCACGCGCCCCTGATCAAAAGCCACAAACACACCACTATATACCCCCTCATTAACTCACTCCCTGAGCTCGTAAACGCTAATAACCAATTAAACAGATTAATAAAGATATTTACGTCATTCCAATTTACTCGTGCCATTCATCTATTCGATATTCGATTCCAATAAAGCTTTGATCTTACGAAGCTCCACGCTGAATCGATTCGTATTGTTCGTGTTTGTAACATCGAGTATTCGATTGTTTCTGTATCGAATAATTGTCGGTGTAATAATCGGCTTATTTTAATTATTGTGATGGAATATTGTATAAAGTACGCTTTCAATGTGTTTATGGAGAAATGGTTTACAAGGAGAGAAAATCATTCTATTAATTATTCGAATATTCGTTATTGTTTCGAATAATACGGTATAGTTTTCGAATTACATCGAAAACACTTCTTTTATGTAGGTTTTTTCAATCTAAAGCAAGCTAGCTTAGATTTTGATGAGACTAGGTTGAAACTTCATAAAGATAAGCTCTTCCTATTTTTCTAGAAATATGTATATTTTTTAAGTTATAATAGTTTAAACAGGTTAATTTAAACTATGGAAACTAACGTGGTTTTCACACATTCCAAGCGAGACGCAACCGCGAGCGCGTTACGTTTGTAAACGCACCTGATGGAGGTCACCGAAAGTGACCGAAACTAGTCGTAGTAGACGACTTAATTTTTACGTGAGTACTCCCGTGTTTAATGTGTTTAACAAAAAGGTGAACTTAAACTTTTTTTCTTCCGTAAAGTTAAACGTAAACCTGAAATATAATATTAAGCTAATTTCCAATTCGCAACGTAAAATGTAGGCACCCATAAACTCAGTTTTCAATAAAAACTTTATGAAAGCTAAAGTATTATCAAATAAACTGTTGCTCTCGTCAGTTAAATAAAAATTACTGGAGAACCGTCCCGAGGGAGAGGTCTCATTGTGGGACACAATGAGCGCGCCTGATTGGCGGAAGGATGTTCTCACTAAATAAAAAATATCGACGCGTCATTTCGCGCAATTTTCGACGAATTTTCAAACGATAAAACCTGTCATTTCGCTGTTGACGCGCCTATAAAATATTCATGTAGACGGGCGAGAGATGAGCGATTTTTTCTTCGATTTGCGCGACGAAATAAGATGTCATTTTCCGTGTCATTAGCGGCGGCTCTGAGCTCCGCCGACACTATTTATACGCAAAATACGATAAAAATGACACCCGACCGATCGACTGTTTGATGCCATTGATAAATTGCTACCTTTTCAGGGCTTTATATTATCTTCTTCGTCGTTTATGCTCACTTTTTATTAATGGAAGATAATTTTGCTTTTGAATATCTTTTGATGTCGCAATCGTAATCGAGTCAGTGAAACGGACAAACTAATCTATCCAACTTCGCGCGGCATTCGATTTGCAATTGATTTAAGCCGCGTGCCTGAATGGAAGGCATAAAGCTAGGTACAGACCTGTGTTGTATTTTTATAGGAAGTTAAACTCGTTCGGAATAAAACTCGAATGCGATAGAGTCGAGATCGTTCGTTGAGCCCTCTCTTTACTGCGAAATCGCGCGGAGTAGTTTATCTCACCCCTTTCTCGTCGATACCAGTGCCGGTTCACAAAAGAATCTTGTATGATAAATCTGCAGATCAGTCAGATAAATGCTAGATAGGTACGTTACGACATTAAAATGAGATCTTATCGGATTCAAAATAGAAATCCAATACAGTTTAGATACCGGGTTATTTTTTATATTCGTAGAAAGTCGTAGAAGTGTTATCTGAGTAGGTTTGGCAATATTTAGACAAAGAGACGCAAAAATTTGCCCTACATAAAAAAAAGGAACCTGACTCGGTGATTTGTTGGGCGCCACGTTGATTCTCATTTGAAAACTAAATTATTTTCCTACTAAATATTAAGTATAATACATTTAGTCGGTAAAATTTCAATTAACGTTCGGTAAAACATGTGGCACCCGCACGGGGACCGCGCGACACAGCTTACTGCCCCACGTTGGGCGCCAATATTGCGAGCGCCGTGTCCCGCGCTAATCCCCGGATTCATTTATTTTTGACAACGCAATACGATTTTATCTCACGGCTTCGGATGCTGTTTGCCGTCTGTTATTATGCTCCAGCGATATTCGGGCTACTTATTTATTTATGTACCCCCTTGTAGGGTTTGACTTTTAATACGAGCTTAGTGGTCGGAGAGATTGGATGTGTGTGTTTAATTTGAAATATGAGATTTAATTGCGGTTTGAATAAGTTATTATGATGGTTATTTTAACAGGTCAGTGGGATTCTAATTTACGTATTCGATTAACTTGTACTCAAATAGTTAGGTAGTTATCAACTGTAGAATGCTGTGGACATAAAATTAATTAAAATCTCATAACTATGGTCTGTCACAAGCAGCGGTCCATTTGCGTCGAGTGCGACTCAAGGCCGGACCACGTGAGTGGAGGCGTATTGATTAGATTTCTTTATAAAAAACTAGGCTATAAAGCTGAGATGGGATGACCTAGGAAAAAAACTCGAGTTTTTTAGCATTATGCCTGAACCTGAGTACGGTATTGGCACCTGACTTGAGTGTTAATTGGTAATTAAAGACGATAAATGTAACATCCACTGGCCTTCTAAAAAACATCTTTGAGTTACTAGATAAGAATCATCTCAAAAGTTCCAGGCGTTTTCAAGTTTACTTTTTCAGTTTTATAGGTGTAATTTACTGTCCCAACGGCAAATAAGACATGACAATAGTCCTCTTATCATTGACGATCCGGGCGGGCCGCGTCACAAAAATTTGCATATCTTATTAAAACCCCAGACGTCAGAGATAAAAATGAAAATGAGACACGTCAAAGAAAAAAATACGGACAAAACGCGCACGAGACAATAGATATTTTTGGCGATACGAAAAACGCTTTTTTGTCATGGAAATACGGCGGGGTAGACACTTTGCATTTTCTTTATTTCCTTCGGTCCTTAGAGGAATCTGTTTTTTTAATTATCGTGTTTGGTAATTAGTTTCGGGAAACGATCTTTCTCTTCCGTTTCCTCCTTCTGTGCAGTCAACTTGTCTATGGTTAATTACGTAATTTATAGTCTAAGCGTTGTGGGTGCAGTCGCTTTAGCTTTATTTCCAGGAAACGGAATGTCGTTTGAATAAAATGGCAAAACAATTTTCAACATAAACCAACTTATCAAACAAACATATTTATAGCAAAATCTGTTACTTTGACAGCTAAGATATTTTTCCATTTAGAATAAGATGAATTTATTTATTCCAGTTTCCACGAAACCTAATTCAGTCGCAGGTGTAGTTCGAACACAAAACGAGCTTTTGAAGTGGCTAAACAAATTGGCGGGCCACTTGGCGGGCTTCGAGAGAAGCTTTATTTTCCCCAAATGACATACACGTTTTCGAAAAGCTTCGAACGTACTTGAGCGACCAGTGCGACCACGAAGCGGTGAATAGCAGTCGTAGTAAGTAAAGCAGGTAGTAAAGTAGTAGGTGGTAAGGTTAGTAAGTTCTTGGGCTGCGGGTAGAAGTTACCGCGGCCTCGGCGTCACAAGGGCGTAGAAGGAACATGGGTGGTTTTTGGTCAGTAGAAGTCTGACACTCCCTTCCGCTCTGCCCAAAGAGTGGGAGGGGTCATTTGATGATTTCCCACCCCCCAAAAAAAAAAAAAAAAAAAAAAAAGGTTAGTAAGTTCTTATTGATGCTGTCAGACTAGTTTAGTTTTAAACAATTTTTAATTTATAAGTTGTTTATACAGAGTTATTCAAAGGGTATATATACTAAGCTGAAAATGGCTCATAGTACTCATCATTATGAACAACTTTTACGATGAACCCGAACTATGAGCTCTTTTCGGCTTCGCATACCCTTTATGAATAACCCTGTATAAGATATATTTTACTCTTAAAACATCGATGACGATTTTTCTCTCATCTTTTTCGTAAGATGCCACAAACAAACATGTTTGAAACCAATTGAAAGTGTAACTCCGCCGCACAGATGCTCAAGCACCGAATCAACGCAAATGACACTAGTCTATTGATACTGCCCTCTGTTTTTTACCGAGGGTCGCGTAATCCGAGTGAGGTATCGTGCCTCTAATGCGAAGTAATTTCGACCCCGTGTTTGCGAGATTACGGTCCTGCTGACTTAATGTGTCTTTCGGATTTGTATAAGTACATTGTTTAACGTCTGGTTTAAAAATAGGATGGCCCAGTTTTTTACTCTTTTGTCGAGATACTCGGATGTCAGTCTATGCGAGTAGTCTATATATTTGTTGTACTTTAAGAAGTCTTAGATTAACTTGTTTATTTTGATAAAGTTAGTTCATGCTGGAAAAGAATTATAGGTGAAATAAAATTATTAAAATATATTAGGTAGAGATATCAACTTAAAAATGATCTTATGAAAAGTAAATCGCGTCGAGTTTTTTGAATGTTGTTTTTAGAAAGATTTGAATAAACCGTGGAAGCCAGACACGTCGTAATTCAATACCCGCTGATTTGCTCCGATGTTCAAGTAACGACAGCCTCAAGGAAATTAAAATTCTCAAACAGAGGGCAGTTACAACAAATCCCGGCACTAAAACTCCTATATATATCCCGGAGAACGTTGTAAAAAATCATTGCCTCCATCTACCCTCGGCCCTCGCTAAGGGGAAAAATCTAATCTGTGCATTTTTTGCGGGACCGCGATGCCACAAAGAATTTCATTTCCCACTGTTCATCTATCTCTATTTCACTGACGGCTCTTGTTCTTGGCCCCTCTTCCCTCTCTCCCTCTCGGGCCCCTCATCCGTTTTTTTAGACTTCCTCGATCGGAGATAAGGTTAAGCGAGCTCTTCTTATTAGTGGTTTGTTCGCGACATTCGCAGTTTCTTTTTAATTTATTATGTATCGCTCTTTGCACTGCTTTATTACCAATTAGATTTGATTCCATATGGCATTGGCAAATTTGATTTCATCAACCTTGTGAGTCCGCTAGAATGTGTTAATATGATAATTAATCGCCCACATAAATCAACCGAAAATGTCCATAATTTGAAAACGATAACGGAAACAGTTTTATGGATTAAATTGACATACAATAGGCGGAGGCCTGTTTATCATAATAATAAACGTGACAAAGAAGTCGAGCGCAAGTCAACTTGTGACCGTATCACTAGTGTCACAATCAAAATGAGCCTCCACGAAAACGGAATTACACAATTGTGTACAATTGACATTCAAATCTGTGGACATTGGCGCTTTGTGTTTTTATTGCCACTTATTGACGCGTAATTGTCAATAAATTTCTACGGGATCGGAGTTTAATGTGGGTTTGGGTGAAAAAGTTATGTTTTATTAATATTTTTACGAGAGCGTTTAGGACGGCCGATAAGATCTGCCGTTTGGGAAGTTTTTTTCTTTCAATTTCCGTCACGATTTGTAGGCTCATTATTGGCGAGGCGATGGGGGCGATACGGGCAGTGGTCGCATGCTATCGCCTCTACTGCGATGTTATCGTGTCTCTTAGCGACTTTCATCGGGGCGAGCGGCGCGGCGGCGCAAAGGGGGCTTGTCAAACATGAATTCGATGACATCTGTTATTGTCCTTCAGATTTATTCTATGAGAAAACACTCCCTTTTCTCAAACATAGTAGTATCGCACAAAGTCATAGAGTCATTTACACTTAGTTACGTATCTCCCGTATTGAACTTGCAAGTACTTGAAGTCCTAGTAAATTTGTGGTAATTCATGGTTCCATAAGAGCGACTGGCGCACTTTGTGAGTCTTCAAAGGATTGTGGTGACTTGTGAAGTTCAAAGTCAATTTTGTGAGCTATTTTGAGAGCTACTAACTGAGCTTTCATTGACTATAGTAACTAATAGTTTACCTAACTTATTGTGTTCGGCTTCTATTGAACTTATCGTAGCGACTACATAACTGGGTGGAATAACTCTGAGTTGAACGATTTATTTCAATATTGAATGAACATTTTTAGTGTTGTTTGAAATCGAGGTGTTATTTTTATCAAAACAAATAAAAATCGGGTGTAACATGGAGCACTAATAACCCTATAATAAAGCCTTTTTACATTTTTTTTCCACGTTTTTATTGTATGAAATAAACATCACAGTAAAATGTTACTAAATAAAAGAGAATGAAAGCAAAAACATTTTCACGTGCAGCCTAAAAATAGTCGTACCCACACATACGTAGGTCCACACTATAGCACAAATCTGTGTGTATTGTGATGTCATATAGAGGGATTAATTCGGGGCACGTCGACGTCTCATATCAGATCTTGGGTCGGGGCTCCGCAATATTAAACACTAGTTATTTGTACTTCTATGCTTTGTGAGTGCGGTATTGAAATAAGACAAACGCTAAAAAAGGTTGTTTTAATATACGCTGTTACATGTAATTAAAAACTTACGGTAATTAAAAATGTCGCATTCCATCAAATAACAGTTTTTTAACGACTTATTTTTTAAATAAAATACTGCTAACACAAGGGAAACAAATTCTCATATTCGTGTTAATCAAAATACGACTATTGTAACTTTTACTAATAGGATACTGCTACTTACTATACTAAGATTTGTATACTTTTTTTTAAACTACGAAACCATCCTTAAATAAATAGATAAACATGATATGTCATGATTTTGTAGTTCCAAAAATGAAGTAAATCTCCCCCAATTTAACAAAATTACTTATGCGTTCGAATCTTTATTATTGTTAAGAAAATTGATTAAAAATAAAGAGCTTCACGACTTCATAAACTGCAAAGATAAGTTTGTCAGGCTATGTTGACAAGAAAAGATAACTGTTTAACCACGTCAGTAGTCTGACGCTATCTACCCTTAATCACAGTTAGGGGCGAATGGAAAAATGACCGAATTTCGTAACCCTTGTTTGTTAACTATTAAACTTTGTACACGTAAAGTGACTTCAGTGAAATCACCTTTGTTTGTCGTAATATAGCCATTGCATAAATTATATTTGCTCCATAAAAAAACAATCGACTTCACAAGTGGAGGTTATTAATTCATCTGTATTTTTATGGTCCTTTTATATTTTTTGTGCGAATTTTTTCGTCAATTGCATACCAATTTCTCTTCTCTTAAGCGTGATCTATTTAAAAAACATTGTTTACATAAAATATTATCTTTTTACATCATATACGTGACGTAGACAAAGAGACTGAAATAGGTAGTTACAGTTTTGAAGTAGGTAAATATAAATAATAATACCTAATACCTAGAAGAACCTGTTTACTTCACATTTGATGATTTCGGAAAACACAAACTCCGAGTAAAAACTTCCAGTTCCATCCAGAGCGTTAATATATTCTATAGGTATCAAAATTGGGCTAGTAAGGTAAGTAACTCAGGTCAAACATTTTCATTAACAAAAAGCCCGTATTCTCAACTCCCTTCGAAAAGCATTACGGTTCGCGGGCGCTCTTGTCGCGCCCTCCGCCGACATCAAAAAGTCCGAACCGTTCATTTTTTGCAATCATCAAATTGATCTGTCCGAGCGGCATCTGGCCCGTAAGTAAAACGCTTTCGGATCCCGTCAGCCGAGGAATTAATTTATATAAAACATACATCGTGCTTGTAAAGGTCCGATTTCGAGTTCCTCGTACTCTGTTGTGCGAAGTATTTGAAACTGTATCTTTAATAGGGTTCCTAATACGAAGAAACGAAAGAGTTGAACGCTATTTCTATATTACTCGTATATTTATCACATCTTGTTTGCGGCTGAGTTTTTCGATATCCAAATATTATATAGTCTGGTCCATGGTACAAGGTTTGGTCAGTCTCATACAGTCAACAAAGTTATTATCGACATCCTTATTCAAGCTGTTTAGTTTTATAGTCCCCCCCACTTAATGAATCAATAGTTTAAAAAATTGTCTAACTCACGAACTTAAAAGAAGCTGGTTCAAATGAATGAACCCAATAAAAACGTACATATTATATAATTATATTGATGGTACTGCAAAAATGAAGTTCAATTTCAATGTATATTGAATTAGGCCCATTAAAAACTTCTTTATTTAACGTTTCGTTTCACAACAGCAAAAAGTTTGAACAAGGTTTGTCTTTGTACCAACCGTTGTTAACAGTATTTATCCAGCAGAGTTTTCCACCGTGTTTACTCACTCCGCGCCGATTCGCTTCCCAGTGGTCAGAGTTCTCAACGAAAACTCATTGTGCGTGAAAGCGGTAGTTTTACCGAAACATATTTTTAACTGAAAGGTACAAAACATTTTCATATTCCAGCTGAAAATTGTAACGGTTTTCGCGAGCGTAGGGCGGGCACGTGTGCTCATCAACTAATGGTTCGTGTGCGGCATTTGAACCGAGCCTACACTCGGCACAAAACCGCCCGCCTCGCTCCAGCCCTGCTTTCGGCGCAAAATTATAACGTGTAAAACACGGCCTCTCCTTGCATTCCGCGCACGGGATTTTTATGAATGCCGCGATTATTATTCGCATTTTAAACTCGAATGCGGCTCTATTCTCCCCGAGACGTATTGCAATATTCGTAACGAGTTTTCTCAGCGCTGCTACCTAATTTCAGGTCGGGTATAGTGTAGCTATACTCGGCCTGGTATCGCTCGAGTCCACTCGTCGCGAGCGGGGTAAGCGCCGCGATTGTAGACGCGGAATCGAACGCGATTGCAAATTTATTAGCGCGGGCGGGCGGCGCGGGCTGTAGGGCGGGCGGACCGCGAGCGCACGTACTCGTACGCGCACTTGTTTTTACTTTTTATGTATTTTTTCTCGACGAGGCTCGGCTCTCCCCTTTTGTTCTCAAGTGGACCAGCTGTCATTATACGCCATGTTACTGTTATTTTTTTCGACGTTTTATAGAGTTTTGCGTTGAGAGGGCGTTCCGTTCGGAAAAATGTTCGTTTTGCGTGCGTCGGAGAGTTTGCGTGTCGAGTGATGTCGACGCCGGCGCGGCGATTGGAAATGAGTTATAGAATTTTATTTTAGAATTTCTCTTACAATGCGTTGTACTTAGTTCGAGTAGATTTCTGTTGATGACAACTTTTAAAAACGTTGTTGCAATGGCTTTTCAGTTTGCAAATAAAAAATTCGAAGTACGGAATTGAATACGTCCACTATTTACGTCTTCAATACTAAGTTTTGACGGTACAATGCGTTCAATAATTTCTTATTACTTTTTATACTTTCTTTGCGATGCTGAATATCATTTCCATAACCAGTCTAAGATAAATCATGACTTTAATAAAACTCGTAATTGAGATATTTCGTCAAACAGTATATTTTATTTGTCTCATGAAGTGTATTTTAAAGTTGTATTTATTTGTCATCGAACCCTGTTACCATAAACCCGACAGAAGTTTCGCCGAATGTTGCCATGTGTCATCGCAACTTTCAAGAGGCTTCTTAATACTTGATTGCTGCGAACCCTTTTCACTTCAACCCTCGAGATTACAATCAATGTTAGTTGATGGCTTCTATCCTTTGCATATATTATGGTTTATGTTGATAATGTTTTCATTCAATTGTTACTAGCTGTAATACGAACCCGCAATGACCATCTCTTTCTCGCTCGACCTAGCTATGTGTGTCACATGGCGTGGGGTCAGTCTTCCCGGTCTTTTTCCTCTACTTTGCTCTACTATAAAATAATTACTATCTCTTTTTCTCTTTTTTTTACTTCTAGAATATAAATACAAAAATGTCCACGTTCGCATTTTTTTATCCTATATTTTATCCGTGATTAGTTGAGTCTTTCAGAATATTGGTCCCCCCTCATAGATGCCTCCTTCCATATCAAAGGGCTATAGCCCTTATACTCGTATATGAGAGAGAACATTTCATTAAGTATTGACATTGAACAATATTCAGTTTTGAATATTGTCCATGTGTGACGTCAGAACCATTTTTTTCTGAATATAAAATAAAGACAAACAAACCTGTCCGTCTGAGCACGAAAAGTTGTTTAAAATATCTGAAACGAGTTCCTCGTCAGCAATAAATAAAAACCCTAAAGTTACTCAGCGTCAAATACTATATGCATGCAAGTTTGTTTTCTCAGAACCACAAATGTATTTACATTTATTTTGCTCTATTTTGTTAATCTACTTATGATTTATTTTATTTATTTTTCGAGTTGTGATAAAAGAAAGCTTCGTGAAAATTAGACATTTATTTATCAATTTCTTATATTTGGTTGTCAGTTTTTCGACAGGTTATAATTGTGTGTTTACTATTTTTTTTTTTTTTTTTTTTTTTTTTTTTTTTTATGTAATTGAGTGACGAGACGAGCAAATCGCTCGCCTGATGTTAAACGTCACGTTTGCCCATAACAGGTCTGCGCCACCCAGAATTTTGAACTCGCAGAATTCAAGACCCTGCGCGGCACAGCACTGCGCTCGTCACCCTGAGATTTAAGTTGTTGCACTATTGTTTGCCTTAAGATTTTTACCAATCATGTGCTGCTGTATGATTGGTAAAAATTATCAATCTTCGCTCCTAATTGGCTGCCAGTCATTATTTTACTTTTCGCAATTGCTTCCTCTTAACTATTTAGAACTCCATACAATCATAAAACTAAAATTTTTGGCATAATGTAAAGAAGCTGCTTGCGAGAGGTTTTTTTTCGTTGACTAAAATCTTTAAAATGTGAGAGCAAAAACTGCACCAGGTTACTTGTACAGGAATTTCTCCATACAATCATTAGGAACACAAAGGTCTCAAAATCCACTGCAGCAAAGACTACCTTCTGTTCTGACTACGCCTCTCTTATCATGTTTTCGCTATTTTTATTGGTTAGATAAGCCGGTTCGAGAGACCGCGGAAGCAATCTCGGCATTCAAGTTGCAATATTGCTGGGATTCTGCTTACAATGGAACTCAAACGGCTGTGAGGGCTGGAAGTAAAGGTATCCGTTCTTACATGATCATTTACTAGCAGTTTTCAGACGCGACGAAGAACAGTACAGAATATCGAATCTATTTTCAATATTATTTAATTTGTAATAATGACGTTTCAAATAATGTTATTATTTGATTGTAGGTATGTAGGTACTTTAATATTTTAGGTGTTTAAAATTTAAAAAATAATGCACGGTTGCTTTATTCTTATTTTTTTGTTTTGGTAGATTTCTTGATAAAACAGTAGGTATTAGTTCCACGTCGTTCTAAAAGTACAAAGTCTTCAAAGTCAAAAGTAGGTACATAGCTTTCCAGCAACCTTGTTTCCTGAGTCAAGGAAATCCATCCGAGCCACTCAAGATGAGTGACACTATTCCTACCCCTGCTCACCCTCCGGGGTACGTTTCCGAATTCACTCACGCACGGCCAGAGGGCGCGCTCGGCGGCACACCAATACGTCCTAATGTGATGGAGAAATAATTTCCTAAAATGCAATGGATTGAGAACATGTCACATTTGAGTAGTTTTCACTGGGCCGATGTCATTTTACTTTATTGGGGCTGAAAAACGGATGTAAAGATGGACTGGACGGTAATATGATAATTGCGGAAACTGACCTAATTTTACTACGGAAACTAACGTGGTTTTGACACATTTTGTTATAATTAACACGCGAATACTCACGTAAAATTAAGTCGTTTATTGCGGTTAGTTTTGATCATATACGGCGGCGTCAGGTAGGACGCGACTGCGAGCGCATCACGCTAGTAATCTCCTGATGAAGATCACCGAAAGTGATCGAAACTAGTCATAACAATAATTTTACCTGAGTATTCTCGTGTTTTAGACCTAGTTTTCTTGAAGGAAAATGTTATTTATTCAAATCTCATTCCTATAACAATTTTTTTCATGATTTTAAAGTTAATATGTGTGTCATTATTTTCTAGATATGTTATTTAAATCTAAAATGTATTTGTATAAGTAACATTCAATAGTCTGTAATTAAAGGTCAATTAATTTTTCTGCTTTCTGGTTCTAGAATGTGATGAAAAGATTTACCAACATTCACGACCCTTTCAGCGTAATCACGAGAGACGTTGGAAATTCCAATACCATTAAAGTTACAGCACTATCACTGCATATTGTGTGTCCAGTTCAGTAAATCTCGATCAATCTGTCTCAAGCCGGAGCATTCTGCAAGCTTATGTCTACGTCGCCTCTCGAATATCCGCATCAAGCAGAAACGTATATCGCACGTATCTCGAGTGAAGACGTGCTCGTTGCTATGTTACAGCTCCAAGTACCTACGGCAAAGACGGACATAGGACACCTTTCTATGTTCTTGTTCGTATAGACAAGTTCGTCCAACCGTCACGTGTGCCCGGATCGAGTAATCCTGCGATGTCTCCTACTCGTAGCTCGCATACCGATGTGTCTGCAAATTGAACACGGCCGAGCCGTACTTACGAGATTTGGACCACTTTGTAGGTAATGTGATTTGATTTAGAGAGTGAAATCTGGGAAAAGAGAGGCTGGAGAGACACGATGTTTTCGTTTTCTAGTTTCATGTTTTACTACGTGCTGGAAATGGTTCTAGAAGTACAATGCGCTGCAATACTGCATTTCAGTTGAATAATTTAATTCGATCAGTTAATAGGTGAGTTGTGTTCTGCTTTACTTTACCCGCGTATACGATTACATACTACGAGACACCTGGTTATATTTATGCTAATAACTTTTTCAAGCGAGTGACAGAGTAAAATAACGTGGCCGCTATTAAATGGGACATTGCATCTATTGCAAAGTCATCTCTAGTACGTAGAACATATTGCTCAATGGCTTTATGGCACATTTTTTTCACTTTTTGTATTTACCCCGCGTAAGTTGACCTGAACCACGACCTATTATTTTGTTTGTTATGCGTTAACTGAAAGAACTACGCTGTAGTCTGAAATTGTACTCTTTAATTACTCGTAAGCCAAGCTAATTAATAATGTCAGTCTTTCTCTTTCTACACATCTGCCTGCATCCGCTGTGTTTGTTATGCTATTTTTTTTATGTTAGTTATGCTTATCATAAGTTGCTCGTGTCTTGGGCGGTCTCTACCTCTAGCACTTAATTACCACGTTAATTGCCGAGTTAGGTACGTTATGCGTCATCATGCCCGCTACATGCCGTCGATAAATACCGTGCTGTTCGTGAGATGTCGTCCACGCATACAGATCAAGTTCAGGGAGGGAATTAGGTCGGGGCCATATTTTCTTCTTTACCTACGAGTAGTATAAGTAGGTGTATCGTTCTACTGCCACTGCTGAACAGCGGCCTCTTCCATCTCCTTATTTTTTTTACAACTCGTTGAATTTTCAAAGCTAAAACCATTGATATATGTTCCTATTGAAGCTATTTATACGAATACATTAAAACAGAATAAGCTGTATTAATCAATTTTAGCATGTTTACCTAAATTTATTTAGTAACCAATTATGACAAAATAATTATAACTTAAATCCCATTAAAAAATATTTATGCTTAAACAATTTTGAATTAATATTGCGATATTGAAAGTCGTAAGTAGGTCGTAATTAAAAAAATATATCTCCACAAAATTAACGGTTCCTGTGGGTACTTCGAACCAATATTTGTGTTCGCGTGAGAGCAGCGACTTCTATAAAAGATATGAAATAACTTATAATACGAGTATGCTTCTAACAATGTTATCTGCAACTTTAAGGAAAAATCCTACTAAGTATAATTAATATTATAAACGCGAAAGTTTGTAAGAATGTATGTACGTTTCTTACTCTTTCACGCAAAAACGGCTGAATGGAATAACATGAAATTTGGAATGAAGGTTGTTCATGTGCTGGATTAACACATAGGCTACTTTTTATCCCGAAAAACGCGGGCGAAACTGCGGGTGCAGCTAGTAAAGACATATCTAACTAAGATTACTATCAGAAAAACTTTCTACTTTTTTAAATACTTTCTAGGTCCTGCCCTGTACTTCACTGAGTCACACTCTTCACGCGCGACTTGTAACTAATTTATGGTAATACCGCGCCGAGCCGTGCATAAGTATGTAAAACACGTTCTTACTTAGGTTTGGTCTCGGCGTGACAGCGTCGACAGGAAATATTTAAACCTAGTCTTTATTTACTGCTAATATTCTCTTAAAACCTGAGAATTTGTCTTGTAGACTCGGTAAAATATTTCCTTATTACTGTAAATTATGAAAAACTACGTGCATTTATCGAGTTCATCCGCAATGCTACAGCAACTGTTAATTTTTTCCGGGTTGAAAACTAGCCTTGTGTTAATCCAGGGTATACTTAAATTACAATACAGGAGGCGCTCCGGTACCACGGAGTGCCCCTGTATCTGCGGAGGCTGTTGGCCGACTACCTCCAGGACCGCGAGGTCCTGGTGGAAGGACGTGACGGTTTGAGGCGCCGTTGCGTCTCCTGCGGGGTTCCACAGGGGTCGGTATTGGGACCGCTTCTGTGGAACATCGGCTACGACTGGGTGCTGCGTGGCACGCTTCCCGACAGTGTGCGGTTGGCGTGCTACGCGGACGACACCCTGGTCGTAGCCAGGGGGAGGGACCTCAGGGAGACGGTGCGGTTGGCCTCAGTGACCACGACACTTGTGGTCGACCGTATCCGCTCCCTGGGGCTGGAGGTTGCCCTCTCCAAGACCGAGGCCCTATTGTTCCATGGGCCTCGGGGGGGGCCCCCTCCAGGCACGAAGGTAGTGCTGGACGGGGTCTCGGTCCGGGTTGGGACCCGGATGAAATATCTGGGTCTCATCCTGGACGGGAGGTGGACTTTTGGGGCACATTTCGTCCAGCTTGCCCCAAAAGTCCTGGGAGCCGCTGCCGCTCTGGGGAGGCTGCTGCCCAACACGGGCGGCCCGAGCGCCACATGCCGTCGTCTGTACTCCGGAGTAATCCGGAGTATGGCCCTGTACGGGGCACCGGTCTGGGCGGACGCCCTAGGTCGCGCGAATAAGGCCCTGCTGCGACGTCCGCAGCGGGTCATCGCGACGAGGGCGATACGCGGTTACCGGACGGTGTCCTGGACAGCGGCCTGCGTGCTGGCCAGTGATCCCCCCTGGGAGCTCCAAGCGGAGGTCCTCGCCGAGGTTTACCACCTCGTGGCGGCGGGGAGATCCCGCGGGGAGTTTATCGGGGGAGAGGAGGTCAGGCGCATGCGACGGCATGCGCGGGCCGTCATGTTGAGGCGGTGGACGGAGGACCTGGCCCCACCTGTGCCTGGTAAGCAGACGGTGGAGGCCATTCGACCGGTCCTCCGGGATTGGACGCGGCGGCGGTTCGGGTCGCTGACCTTCCGACTTGTGCAGGTGCTTTCCGGGCATGGGTGCTTCGGAAAGTACCTGCACAAGATCGCGAGACGGGAGGCGACCCCGGCCTGTCACGAGTGTGGAGCGCCGGAGGATACGGCGCTCCACACGCTGGAAGCGTGTGCCGCATGGGGCCCCCAGCGGCATACGCTTTCGGCCTATATAGGCGGGGATCTCTCGTTGCCGAGCGTGGTGAAAGCCATGCTCAGCAGCGAGCGATCGTGGCAGGCCGTGGTCTCCTTTTGCGAAGAGGTGATGACGCAGAAGGAGGCCGCGGAGCGGATCAGGGAGGACGACCCCCGCTCTGACCCGCTCCGGCGCAGACGGACAGGGGGAGCGAGGAGGCGGTTTGCCCGTCTCCTCGCCCCTATGCAGTGGGGTTGCCGGGAGAGTCGGGGGACTCTCCCGGCCTGCACGACCCCACACCGTCTGGGGGGTGATCCTGGGGAACAGGGTCACCCCTCCATAGGCGCAGGGGGCCCTAATCGGGCCCATCGTCGGGGCGAGGTGGTGAATGCTAACGCGACCCCACCTCGCCCCATCTCAGGCGGATGACGAACGCCCCAGTGGTTTTAGTGGGTATGCCGCCACTAGGGCGGAGACTCCCACATAACCACCCTGCCTCCCCCGGGGCGGGCGTGGTATCCATAAAGGATTTCCACTGGGTAAACAAAAAAAAAAAAAAAAAAAAAAGGGTATACTTAAATTGCTCCGTGGCACGCTTCCCGCCAACATCAGGGTCGCGTGCTACGCCGACGACACCCTCGTCGTAGCCAAGGGGAGGGACCTCGGGGAAACGGTGCGGTTGGCCACGACGGGAACAGCCCTGGTGGTCGACCGTATCCGTGCCCTGGGACTGGAGGTCGCCCTCTCCAAGACCGAGGCCCTGTTGTTCCACGGGCCTCGGGGGGGACCCCCTCCAGGTACGCGGGTAAGCCTGGACGGGGTCTCGGTCCGGGTCGGGGCCCAGATGAAGTACCTGGGCCCTGGACGGAATCCTGGACGGGAGGTGGACTTTTGGGGCACATTTCGTCCAGCATGCCCCAAAAGTCCTGGGAGCCGCCGCCGCTTTGGGGAGGCTGCTGCCCAACGTGGGTGGCCCTAGCGCCATATGCCGTCGGCTGTACTCCGGGGTCATCCGGAGTATGGCCATGTACGGGGCACCGGTCTGGGCGGACGCCCTCGGTCGCGCGAATAAGGCCCTGCTGCGACGTCCGCAGCGGGTCATCGTGACGAGGGCGATACGCGGGTACCGGACGGTGTCCTGGACGGCCGCATGCGTCCTAGCCGGGGATCCCCCCTGGGAGCTCCAAGCGGAAATCCTCGCCGAAGTGTACCACTTCGTGGCGGCGAGGAAATCCCGCGGGGAGCCTCCAGCGTGGGAGGAGGTAAAGCGCATGCGGAGGCAGGCGCAGGCCACCATGTTGAGGCGGTGGACGGAGGACCTGGCTCCACCGGTCCCAGGTCAGCGGACGGTGGAGGCCATTCGACCGGTCCTCCCTGGATACGGCGGCGGTTCGGGTCGCTGACGTTCCGACTGGTGCAGGTGCTTTCCGGGCACGGTTGTTTCGGGAAGTACCTGCATCAGATCGCGAGACGCGAGGCGACCCCGGCCTGCCACGAGTGTGGGGCGCCAGAAGACACGGCGCTCCACACGCTGGAGGAGTGTGCCGCATGGGGCCCGCAGCGGCACACGCTTACAGCAATCGTGGGCGGAGATCTCTCGTTGCCGAGTGTTGTTAGGGCGATGCTCCGCAACGAGAGATCGTGGCAGGCCGTGGCCTCCTTCTGCGAGGCGGTAATATCGCAGAAGGAGGCCGCGGAGCGGATCAGGGAGGATGACCCCCGCTCTGATCCGCTCCGACGCAGACGACGGGGAGGGAGGAGGGGGCGATTCGCTTGCCTCCTTCACTCTCCGTAGTGGGGCCACTGGCGGAGGGTCGGGGGACTCTCCGCCGGCTTGCACCGGCTCCACATGTCTGGGGGGCGGCCTTGGTGAGCAAGGCCGTCCCTCCCTCGGCGACGGGGGCCCGGTTCTGATCCGGGCCTGCCGCCGTGGTGCGACATGGAGACTGCTAAAGCGCCCCCATCTCGCTCCACAATGGCGGAGGACTGCTCACCCCAGGGTTTTTAGTGGGTATGCCGCCACTAGGGCGGAGACTCCCACATAACCACCCTGCCCCCCCCGGGGCGGGCGTGGTATCCATAAAGGATTTTCCCTGGGTAACAAAAAAAAAAAAAAAAAGGGTATACTTAAATTACTTTTTTTTTAATGCAATTCAACATTTTTACATTTTATAAAATTATAGCAAGATACCAAAAGCATTTTATTTGCTCCCAATACTACAATAGCTACTTTTATACTTAGCTGCACGGTCTTTTGAGAACTAAAGGACAGATTTAAATTCTTATATTTCTACTACTAGTAAGTCAACGACATTGAGTTCTCGAATTGTGTTTGTAAACTTATTGTAAGTTTCAATGTTCTCAATAATAAATGTATTTTCCTCGAAATCAAATAAACCAATTAATAAATACTTGTGTATATTAATCAAATACGAACAACAATGATGTGAACATTCACGTTTTGACAGGACATTGGGGATATAAGTACAAGTGTACAATAGAACACGCAACTCGACATCGTATCAAATTTACGGTGTAGCATCACACGATAAGTCACAATTACAACGTGCCATGTTTTCAAGTTTTCTTTACAAAAAATCCTTTCACTGAGATTGAAACGTGATGTTACGTAATTTTAGAAAAAGTGGCGGTCGTCTGGTCAGGTAAATACAATGGTTATCTATACTAATATTATAAAGAAGTAAAGTTTGTGTGTTTGTATATTTGTTAAATTGTAAGGGGTAATCTCGGGATCTACTGAACCGATTTTAAAAATTCTTTCACCAATAGAAAGCCACATTATTGCTGAGTGTCATAGGTTATATAAAAAACCGAAAAATAAAAAGGCTTTTACGTGGTAGTCCGTTTTGCAAAGTGAATAGGAGAAAAAACGGTCCGGACGGCGCGCGATGGGTTCGGGTTTAATTAACATTACGCCCAACGAAGTGGGCAAGGGTCAGCTAGTTAAAAATAAACTTGTTAATTAATCAACTGTCACGCGTTTTTGAGTAAAAATGATCCAAACATTTCAATTACAAAAATCAAATAATCGACTTAAACCTTTATCGGCTCTCGTGCCTGCTCCAGTTTCAGTGACCTCAGAGCCTGAATTCCAGCCTGTCCGTATTTTAGGGCTACGATTTCCCACATCTCAGACAGCTAGGTGTCAGTAATACAATGGAGCATTCCCGTCGAGTGGGAGGCTCTTATCGATCTAGTGGGACGTCATCGGGCGATACGGCCGCGACGCAAAAAGCGTGTCAGTATGGCGGGCACAAAGCCTTTGTGGCGAGACCGGACGCCGCTCGCCGCCGCCGGCTGCTTTGTTTGCTGTTTAGTACTCGCTCGCCGCTGAAAGTGGCGATTTTAGTATCCGTAACTTACTTCGACCTGTAGTAACGGCAGATAGCGGCGCTCTAGCGGCATCGTTAGGTGAACGGCATTGCAAGCAACGGTCGTTCTTACGAATGCTTCGAAGGTCGATATTGCTCAACTGTCGTTCTCTAACGGAGAGTTACGAAGTACTTTTTGTGGTTTATTAATTTCGGTGTAACAATGTTTTTCGTAAGCGATAAGATTGAATAGACAGTAATAAGTTTGAATTTCGGGGTTCATAAAACATGTTTTTTACGACTATCTGAAGTGTCTTAAGTCATCAAAATGAAATTTGTTTAAAGTGGCGCAAGTTTATCGAGCGTAAGCGGGTGGTTGCCAAAGTTGTGGCCGGCGGCGACGAAACTCCGAGATTTCACTCAAAATAATAAGTTCCAAGTCTCGCACAGTCAATTTTTTGCGAACTCGGTGTAATGGATTGTTGGAAAACTTCGATAACTTTCGGAAGCTGCTCTTCGATTTATTTTGCTAAGGAATTTTTTAGCCAATTTCTCTTGGGGAAGTTTGAAATCTTCCAGTCACCCTTGAGAGTGTTGTTCGGGGGATTAGATTATATTAAAATTTTGTTTATGGATCATATCGAGCAGATTAATTTTGGGTTTCGATGATATTTTCGCTCTTTTTTGTGAACTCAACCGATGATTTTGTAATTTAAATTATTTTTAATCAATTTACTATGCTAAGCTTAGTTAACGGACGCCTTAATTTAAATCCCGTCACGTACAACCGCTAACACATAATTCAATCACTTCAAACATCGATGTTCTAACCCCTAATTTCTGCTATAACTCCAACAATTTATGTTATAACCCCAACAATTTCTGTAGTTGGCACATTGATGGCGCGTAAAACAAACATACCGACACTTCATCCGTCACGGGGGAGCGAAAGTTAATAAAATTCATGTATCGGAAACTTATAACCGTGAAATATGGTTGGATTGAAGGGTGCGACTTCAAGACGTTCAGATTTGTTTTGAATTTTGATGTGGGGAAAGAATAAAAATCCACATACATTTTCCATTGAAAAAACATGAAGTAACTTTATTCGCTAAAATGGTAACACAAATACAACCCCTTCTACGAAAAACAACATAACATAAGACTTTGCTCGACTACAAAGTAACTTAGCTCCTTACTTACGACTTCAACGTCACCTTCCTGATAAACATAAGCCTCCTGCCTCTCTAACCAGTTATTATCCTGAACAAGTCTTGGCCACTACACTTAAAACAGTTCTTACAACTTACCTACTACAAGTAAGCAGTTAAAAACTTCTGACTGTAGGACCAGTAGTAAACGATTTAGTACCAACATTTCTCTCAGACAAATACCGCACTAACCAGGGTGTCAAAGGATTATCTAGTAGCCGAGACACAGCGGCACCGTCCGCATCAGCATTAAAATAAAAATAAGGGTGGCCATAAATAGTAGCGGACAAAGACAAGATATACGGTTATAGCGGCACTGGACCGCTCGCATTGCTGTTTATACTTGTAGCTGTAGGAATAGGTGCAGTAAATAACCACCTATGACCTGAAATCAAAGATTTGTTACTCTACGTAGAAGCTTCTGGAAATACACATTGTTTTTCAAGACTTTGAAGAGTAGTCAACAATATCCATAACCGTAATAAAACCTACAATGTGTGTGTACCTATATTTTGGCTTTATCAACTTCATCAATCGATCAACAAAAGCTTGCGTATTTTAGTATTTAATTTACCCCGCCCGAGTCCTGACTAGAAAAATACTTCCATAGCTTTTCTAAAATTGGCACGGAACCTAAACATGTCAACCTAAAATCCATTACCATCTCGTATCGGTCATCGTAAGCCATACCCTGAAAGGTCACATCGCACAGCGTATTTTTTGGCGCCAACGGGGCATAAAGAAATAAATAAGAAAGGCTTCAATCGACGTCAGCCGGTCCACCCTTTTAGAGGGCAAATGATAGATGAAGGCAGTTCGTTACGGGAACGATGAAAATTAACGATGAAGTGCCACTTTTGAACAGGTGAATTTAGATTTCCGAAAATTTTAGTCACAATATTTTGGTAAGGAAACTTGAGTTTGGTTCTAGGAACGATGAAGGATGGAGTTCTGCATTAGTGGTAGGTTTGAGTTAGTTACTGTGACATGAAATTATCATCAGAAAATGTAATCATAAAAAAACATGCTGTCAGTTACCTGTATCGGAGTATTCCAGGAGCCAAATGAGACACTATTTGTTCCTCTTCGGAGAAATCAGTACCTACTGTTTGTGAAATGTAATATTATGTAATTTGATATACCTACCCGTATAATAATCAAGCATAATTAAAACACTAACTGGTTTGCCTACAGATAAATCCAGAAACTCATCACAAAAAGAAACATTTACCGTCACCCACATTAGCCCACTGAATAAATTTATTTAAAACCAAAACAACATCAAAGCGTCACCGAGTACTTTCTAACCCCTTTCTGTTGTCGGATGAGAGGTTGCGATACAAATGGATAAGTCGTGTCGCAAGAGAGCCAGCTTCCGACGTGGCCGCGGTTCCGATGGGCTTCAAACGATACGATCACACGACGAAGGTATAATTTTCATCACCATCCTCAGCCTGTATCGACCCACTGTTGGGTATAGACCTCCTTTCCCTTGTTCCGTTTTATTTTATTTATTTCTTAAGTTTAACTATTTTGAACATTAAAATTCGTAAAATGAAAGCCGAGTATAGGCCGAGTGGCTAGCCCTAGTGTAGTGTCCGGGGTTTTTAAGGCGGTTGTTGTTTTAGATCAAAGAACCGGGGCTGAGAAATTAAAATACTACCTTATGCTGCCATTGCTGGTCCAAAGGTCTCCCCCAAATTTTGCCATTGATTCACTGAGAAAAAATTCCGCTAAAAGAAAAAAAAAAAAAAAAAAAGAATGATTAATTTATTTAAAGTACGGAGCATACCAATATCACAACAATCATCGTACTTTTTGGTGAAATCAGTATACTTTAGGTCAATTCATCATTCTTTTAGCGGAATTAAGATCTTGCCTAAAGAACTTGTCTAGGGCAAGTAGGCAAGTTCCGTCCAGTCTTTTTCCAACTTCTTTGAGTAATAAGTAATCTGCTAAGGAATTAATTGGAGCCAATGTCAGAAAAACTGTCAGATCAACAAAGTAAAACTACAAGCAAGATGTTGCAATTCATCTGCAGTAATTTTTTTAGGTATAACTCGTACTTTACCAGTTGGCATAGAGTAGCGTAGACTGCGCCAAGATTCGGTATTGGCGACTGCAGTCACGTAATTTCAAGATGTTTCTACAATAAAAACTACATGGTTTTATATCTCAAATAAATGAAAACCACCAAGTGTATTAGATGACTCTAATATTCTATGTCCTACCAAGTAGGTACAGAATTCAACACTGTTAATTAGGGTCCCGTACCAAAACAGTAAATTCCCAACCTTATGGCAAGACTCTTATGTCTCTCTATTCGTCCGTCTGTAAATTTATTTGGATCTGGCAAACTTCTTAAAGCGAAAGAGTAACAGCTTCCTACATAGGTACGTAATTATTACACTATCTCCATTCATGCACTTTGTTTCTTCAAACTGTACTTACTACCCATATGGTACTATCGCAGAACCAAAAGAAAAGAGATCCCGTTATTACCTCAAGTAGTCCAGTCATTATCACCACTTACCAAGTGTCCTGCAAAATCCTCTGCCGACTAAAATCGCTCGACTAATAGTCGGAAATTGTAGCCATTATCGGCGCACTCGTTCGAACTAAAATTATTATTGTTCGCACTAAAAGTAGCCATTTAGTTGGCGATTGCAGCGGATTGGTCGGTTTATGATGGTGCTTCGTTTCTACCTTCGCTGCTTTTAAAATGTGTATTTGTGCGAGGTCGTTGGACTTAGATTTGTTCCATTACCTTGACTGATTGGGAGATTTTGCAACAACAACTCGTTTTGACTACGGTTAGCTTGACCAGATTTCGTGTTGTGACTTGTGACGTAATTACAAAATTACCATACAAACACCACGCCAACCTATATTTTTTTAAAACCTACTTCTTACTAAGTATCTTACTATCCTATAAACTTAAAATTATAAATGGGAAGTTTGAATGTTTATTACTAATTTGGGATTTTCACACTGAGTAAAAGCCTCATCATAATAATCAACAGTTCAACACTGCATCCCGAAGAAGCTCAAAAATACCTCAGTTGACATTACCCTCCCGAACCCTTGGCTTCCGGTTATCGCAACACAAAGAGGACCGGCCCTCTCTCCCTCCCCTTTCGGCCCCGCAGGAAGAGGAAATACCCTTCTATCGTTAAGGTCTACCCGCGTCACTCGTTGCCGTACCGAAGTATTTCTCGCCTTGGGGTTAGTAAAAAGTTTTAATAATTTAATGTTAAGTTTTTAGTTACAACTTTTAATTGCACAATTAAATGTTCTAAAGCTAGTTAAATGTACTAAAATTTGTAAATTTGTTTTTCAGTTTGCACAAATCTAGACAAAAATAAATCTAGTGAAATTGATTTGATGTAAATGTATCTGATTCTGTCCTTATAAAGTCTATACCTAAATGTATGCAGCGTCAACAATAAATATTCTCCTAAAGAAATCAAACCGCATAAAACTGAGATTTCATTCCAGTAAATATCGAAAGAAAGTCGTAAAAAGTCAGGGGTGGCAATGCCGGAAGCGCTGCTAATGCATCCGAATGCACCCGGAGGTCACAGCGCCACCCCTGCACGCGATCAATTCATTAGCCAAGTATTGTATTGTAAAATATTCGTCATGAATAATCGAAAAGGATGTTGGTTTTTGAGTCGAATAGTTTTTGAATGGCTGAGAAACTCAATCCTTAAACTTAAAAATGATCTTATTCTAGTCTAGTTTTGGCTAACTAGTAACGAGTCTTATTATTAAACCAGACTAGATATAGATTTTTTAGACCAAAATTTTGACATCACGACATTTTTTATAGATAAAAAAATTGTGAGTTGTAAATAGGTAAATATTATAGGGGACTCCAAAAATTCAAAAATACACAAATACATCGAAAACGGTGGGAAATTCAATTCAAAAATATAAAATTTGGCATGATGTGGGCTATCCGCGGTTTTAAAGATATTCTTCAATTTTTTCAAATCAATTTTACACCAAGATGCACCCGATATGATCGAAACTGCAGTCGGACTGACCAACTTAATACACGAGTAGTCCCATGTAATTATAACAAAATATTGTTCCGTATTTCCAAGTAGAAGCTTATTTCGAAAGCCACTGATTACCGTGTTTTCAGAATGTCACGCTTCCGTGGGATAAGCGAGTTTTTTTTGTAATACGGTGAAACTCCGTGTGTAAAACAAGAATGTCTGCTGGCATACACGGTGTCGCTTGTCGACGATTTGTAGGAGTTTTAAGTAGATTGTAGACAATGCTATGTGTTTTATAACAAAAACATTATTGCTTCCAGTCTTGGAGAGATTTTCGAATTAGTACTTATTGCTTTTTATTTATTATCTGTTTTTTATTTGTGATTTTATGTTCTGTTTTTGCCTATTTATGTTATCTTCTGTAAATACATTTTATTTGACTATTGGCCAGTAATAACAAATCTTATTGTACATATGCCATTGCCATTGCGTTACATTATGAGCTTATACAATATTTTGATTGTAACACATTTTTAACACCTTTATTTTTATTAGATCCTTACATTTATTACATCATTTGTTAATCATTAAGTCTTTAACCAGTAGCTTCACTATCTTATCACTCTCAACAAAAACGGAAAATTTTGATAAATCTAATACGATTTATTTCATAACTTTCGCCATTTTAGAATGCGCCAGAAAAATGACGAGAGCATGGCGTCGTGTTTGTTCACCGGAGCGGCACTGAACTTCAGCGGGAAAATAAAAACGCGTTTAACTTTGTGTTATTATTATATTGTGCCATTTATTATAATACCGAGGGGATGGGGTTGAGAGTTCGTAATGGACGTTTTGTTTGGGAAAAACAATTTTTAACCAGTCTAACGATTTTCGGTTAAACCTTTAGAAGGGAGTAATATTTCAGCGCTCGTTTTTACGGCTAATGTTGGGAGCCGGTGAAAATTCCATTACTAAGCGGTTCATGGTTTTTATTTTTGTAAACGATTTGGTATTGGTGAAAGGACATCCTGAACGTTTTATAAATATACTTTGCCAGCTCGCTTTTAAAACTGGCTTTGTTTGTCACCCATAGATTTACTTTTTTAATTTACTAAGCAAACTTTTCCTTTTCACAAGCTGTTATCGTATGTAAGTATGTATGTATGAACATACGAATCAAATCTTTCAATCAAAAGATTTTCTGCAGTTTCTGATGTCCGATTGAGCTGAAATTTGGTACTTATGTAATTCCGATGACAGTACAATAAAAGTTTACAATAATTTTAATATTAAATTACATTTTTACTAGGTATTTCATTACATAAGCTATCATTTGATTCTAATTAACTGTAATTATATTATAGCTTTATAATTAATTGAAAAAAAAAAGTACTGTTGTTACGTAAGTAATAAACACACAGTATAGATAAATATTCACGGACGCGACCCAGAAAAGGATGTACGTTGACCCAGCGGGTGGTCGCCTGATACCCCAATTTGGAACAGTGAACAAAAATCATTAATTTTATCAACGCTTTCCAAGCCCCACGCGCCGCGCCGAACTCTTTCAGGACTTTTTGTAAAATAAATTAAAATTATTTCGGATATATCTACATAATTACAGAGAATTCTTTCGAAAAATTAAAAATAAATTTTGAGGTCGTTAGATGACTTGTAGTAAACAGGTATTGCATGACTAGGTACCGATAAAAGCTGATGATAATGGCTACCATATTAAATATGTAGAAAATTAAAAAAATATGACTAATATAATTTGATTTGACGCTGATCAAATTGTCTCCAAATCCAAATTCTTAATTTTAAGATTTCGTTGTACAAAAGCATCTTAAAAATTTCAACTACCTAAGTTCGTAAAAATAGATAAATTTCAAAACTAAAGATCTAAAAAATGTATACTTAGTACCAATACGTTCAATCAAACGCAAATAAGTATTACTGTAGTTTCTAGCATTGCTACTTTCATATTATATTTGTCATTAAAAACAGTGGAATATTGATTTTGACGGTGGCGCGAGCGGCGACATTGACACGTCTCTGGCCCTCCGCGACAGATGGTCCTCACCGCCACTTGAACTCCTCGAGGGCCATCGGAGCACGTTCATGCCAAGCGCTATGTTCCTACCTACATATAATATAGGTATTTATATAGTGGCTAGTTCGTATTTTGAACTTTCAAAAACTTTTTTTTTGAGCTATCAAAGTTGGATTTGTAAAGAAGCCCGACTTTGCAACTTTGCAATATTGCACACCCCGTTTTCTTTTCATACTTGTTATGTATCCTCTCCACCTTAAGTTTGCCTGGAAGAGATCGCTCTTAGCGATAAGGCCGCCGGTTGTTGCACTAGTTTTAAGTTTTATTATGCTTATGTTTGTAATTTCTGGTGTGAAAAATAAAGAGTTTATCCATCTATCTATTATGAGCTAAGCACCACTTTATGACAAGAATTTTCATAACATGCTGTGTTGTTGACTAATCAAGTAAAATCTTGTTATAAAATCTTATAGGAATAGGATGTAAATAAAATAATCTTAACTTTTATTAGGTACCATAAATTAACGGAATGAATCAAATTTTTAAAAACTCTTCTTAGAGGTTTTCTAGGTAAGGTGGTTCCCTTCTAGTTAGATTTTGAATTTCCATCAAGTCTTCAGTACCAGTTAAAGTTTAGTTTAGTCTTTGGTAACATTTAATTACCTAAGAGATACGTCAGCTTCCTTGTTAGTTTAGACTTTAGTTAGAAGTTCTAATGTACTCGTACATTTTCAAGTGCATTATTTTTCAAACTGCACTAGATTAGGTAATGGATAATACATAGGTATCTAGTGCGGTAATTTTTTTTCCTTTTTACTTTTTTTCTTTTGGGTTACCCTGGGGTCCTGGGCGAAAGAAAAACAATATAGGTATTTATGTTTAGATTCTACAAAAAAAAATTGCGATGGATGAAAATGGAATTAAAATTCCTAAATAATATGAAATCATTAACAAAGTTTTTTTAATCACTTTTTTACGTTTTTTAAGTTGTAAAGTAGTAGCGGATACAGAAAGACTAAAAAATACTGATATGGTGCAATCAAATATGTGAGTCAATGAGCTAAATTCTTTATAGTAGTCTTCATGTCACAATTGCTGTGCTGACTTCACGACTACCATACAGTAGGTATATGTATCGCTTAACGGCTTCGAGCTTTCAGATAAAAAAACCGGATCCAAAGCTGTTCACCCCTTTAATAGCCATGGTACCACAGACAGACACACACTCATACACATAATGGTCAAACATATGGCACCTCTTTTTCTGCATCTGGGGTTAAAAAAATCATTGAATACTGGGTCATCAAGGAAGTATGTAGGTATGTAAGCATGCTGATCTAGAAACTCTAGAAGGAAATGTCTTCAATTGGATAATCTCAGTCATTAGTCGGAGGACCGGATTGAGGTGGACGTGAATTATTTTGGTTCTGGATCTTTATGATTTTAAGACGCATTTGAAGGGTAAACAAAATCCAAGTCTGTTCAGTTTTTGATAAAATGTTTCCTATATACAACTTCAGATCAAGTAGAAAGGCAGATATAGTGCCGTCTTAGATCCAGGTGAAGCAAAAAAATACCCTACTGCCCGTGTACGTATACTTCAAGCACATATGGACGCATAAAAACTTTTTTGAACAATCGTAACTGTTACGTTTGTTCAAAAAAATAACTAAACGCGGTCAACACTAATGGTTTATAAAAAAAAATAAAAACCCTGACATTTTTACCAAACATAGCTAAGACCACTCCCGACTAATTCACCTTTGGGACTTTTGGCGGGAACGTGGAAGAGACATGTTGCTTCATTTTGTTATTTTACTAAACTTGTGTAATTTTGAGTGTTAATGTTTATTTTAAGTGGGGAAAATAACCATTAAGTGCTCGAGGACGTGCACGAGTGTGGGCAAATCATAAAATGCAGTGAATCGTGTCATTCCGTGTTGCTTCCAAAACTCCTTAGAAAAGCCTCTAGTAAAGTCTCCACTACTTTACTGGGGCACCTAAGTACCTACTCACTATCCACTTGACACTGGCTAAATTGTGGCAACCCCGCAGAAGCCAAAAAAAAAAAAAAAAAAAAAAATTGAAAAAAAATTCACCTTTCAAACTTAAAAAAAAAAAAAAAAATATTGTTTCATCCGCTCGGGAGCTACGATGTCACAGACAGACAAACAAACACGGAGACACGTCAAACTTATAACACCCCGTCGTTTTAGCGTCGGGGGTTAATACGAGTAAGTAGCTAGTATCAGTCTACGTGTTTGTGAGCATCGGCCAAAAGAAAATGAGCCCGCTCCATCTCACACATAGGACGGGCCTTACCTATATCAAAATCAGGAGCCCGAACACGTCCCGTACACATGACCTGCCCGCGCCATCCCACGCCTTACATACCTACAGGAAACCCCGATTCCTTAACGCACACAAACAAACACCGTGCACACTCAACTAAGTCACACTCACACAGAGCATCGCCCCTTTGTCTTAGCTAAGTGTCAACCAATAAAAACAAAGGACTCCAAAATGGAACAAAAAGTGTTGGCCAATCGCGCGGCGCGTCACGCGTGTTGATGCGCGGCTATTGGCTTGAAAAAAATCCGTTTAGCTCCGATGACTCCCGGCTAGACGTTGAGATTGATGCAACGAGACGGTTCGCTATTTACTAGGTTTATTTACTTAAGAAACTTGTAGAAGAATTGTTTTTACTCGGTTTCTGGAGTCTCTCAGTCAGGTAATATACCTAGGCACTGTTAGGTATAAATTTAGCTTTTAGGTAAAACCTTTTACCTTTTAAATTCTTATTTACCTATAGGTACCTACATTTTGAGCCAAGCTTAGAAAGTTTTCTTAAAAGTTAAGTGACATGAGTTAGTACTGCGCACTACTTTTGCATTGCGCGTGAGTTCAATGACATGTTTCAATCTAAGCAATTGCCAAGCAACGTTTATTACTAAAGTACCATATGGGCAAGTGTGTGCAGAGTCGTATGATTCTCTTGTAAATAATCATTTTAACTCTTCGTAGGTAAACGGAACGTCGCACGAAAGAATTGCTACTAGTTTCATTTATTGTAGAGTTCCAGTGATTATGAAAAACAAAAATATTAAAAAATGAAACAAAACAAACAAATATGATTAGGATTTATAACAAACCCAACGTGTCTGGAAGTAAAAGGAGTTTATCACCAAAGTTTAGTCAGGCAAGGTGTACTTACCAGAATGGGAATACTTCGCCGTAGTGAGTTCACGTGTGAGCGGGGCCTGAAGGGGGAGCGAGAGGGGGAGACGTTCAGAGGGTCATTTATCATTCATATCATCTTCGCTCCACTTCGCTCGCCGCACCGCCGTAAATAAATAAGAACAGACTCATCTTTTACAGCCGATTTCCATACTCACAACCGAAATAGCACCTTACAATAACATACAGAGAGATTGTTATCAAACGCAACGGTTTGAAGACTTGGTTTGTCTTGGCACTGAAGGGCGTTGTTAGCGAGTGTAGGTAACTGTGCATATATTTTAGATGCGTGTAGATAACAGGAGGTTCGTATAGCATATAAATAACTGCGTTACCGGCGCTGCTTGAAGCCAGATCACGTGTTTTTCATTAAGTTAAAATTATTCGAGTTTAGTTTACCAGTACAAGTACCTGAGTGAAATTACAAAATCCATTTAAAAAATACGTGTACTTACTTACAATGTATGGGAAATTATTAATAGAGACAATCGAGTAGGCGACTAACTTCTATCCGACTGCAGCAAAGCTAAAAAAGAAGGGATTATTATTTTATGGTTGTTAATAATTTACTTGATCATAAGGTTCAAGTATTATACTATAATTGTTTGGAATGAGAGCTAGTAATTCAATTTTTCGTAATTACCTACTCAGTATTAGTAGATTTCATTTACTTAAGCACCCATATCCGAGCTCCTAATCTAAACCGTCCCAATAAAATAAGAATTCGTACGACGAAGAGAGACAGACAACAAAGCTTCCACAATTGGGAAACCTTTTATTATCTAAGCATATTAGGTGCTTAGATTCCAAATAATTCCGCTCGCTTCGCTCTAAGAAGATTAGCAGCGATTGGATGTTCCAAGAAGGTCCTCAGCTTTTCACATAATGGCAAGGTACGGCTTAGAGATGCCCATCAGGCGAGCCATCGATCGCTGACCTTTTAGAGAGGCCGCTTGGTTTCAATATTGTTGCTGGGTATTTTGAGGACACGAGAAAAGTAGTTCTTTCGGATGTAGCAAGTAAAAAGAGTAGTAGAGTGGAAAACATTTCTGGAATAATAATTGTTGTAAGTCATTATTTGTTATGTAATTTAGATTTAAGACATCGAGATATGGCGTGTAAAAGCAATCTCTATAGCGACTCTATAATGAATGAAAGCATTTATTATAATGTTTTTTTAGGTAATGTCATTTACGACCAACAAAAAATTTTCAAGTTCTTTTAATCGTCAACATTTGCGTGATATATAAATGTTTACTATATTTTACTACCCAAAGAACTAGAGTTGATGGCAAAGCAGTTAAGGCATTAATTGAAAGGTCGTGTACGATCCGGGGCACGTTTGTTTAGTCCGTCATAATTGCTCGGCTGCACCTCAGAGCTGACGAGTCGCCGGCACAAAAACTCCTAAATCCAGTTCATTAGGGCTCCATTCATGGCCCACCCCTGGATGGAGATACGCGGTGATTACTGCAACCGCTCCCGACGGCTCACGAATAAAGACTGCATCATAATTTCACCAGATACAACCCTCGTGACGCATTAAACAGAATAGCGAGCTTAATGTCACTGTATAGAGTTTATTTTTGAGCCGTACTCTACAACGTCACTTGCACAATGACATGTAAAAATAATGAACAAACTTACGTTTAAGGCAAAGGAAGATGAATCTTGGTAGTCGGGAGATAAGCGCCAGTTTAGAATGAGTTTTATAGGAGGAGATGCTTTGTGAATTAATAGGAGGAAAAGTTTCGCGGGACGTCGCACCGGCGAGGTTGTCGCAGTTGTGATTCAATTTGGACGCTAATTTAATGACGTTGTCGTGGAGGCAAACAAATTGATATTCATATGGGACCACCGTGGGCTTGTTGTTGTTTATCTTTTTCATTTGGAAATGTTTATGTTAAGTAGACGTGAATACCGGAATAATTGCTGTCGTTATTTGCAACTTGGTGATGCATGCTGACATACTGATTTATTCACTTTATTAAGACACTAGGTCGAGCACGTTGTGTGCACAGTGCATGAAACTGGGTGCTACCTTTGAAATGTAATAAATGTATGTGGTCTTTTTTTATTCCAATTCCAAAATATTACCAAAGCAATATTTCCATCGATACGGTTTCCAAAAACATTTTAAAAAATCTATGTTGTTGGCCAAAATGATCAAGTGCCATTTTGGAGCTGGAATCGGAATAGGTATCTTCATTTACAAGCTCTTTTTATTTAAGAACAATGAAATTTTTGTCTTTTCACAAAATTAGTTACCTATTAGTTACCGTGCGGACCACATTTAAAAGTAAATGTGGTCCGCACGGTAACTATTAAGATTAGGACGAGGAGGACGAAGAAAATGTTAAAGTTTTAATAAAAAAAAATACACATAATATAAATGAAAATTTATAGACATGTGTTTGACCGGTATCATCTCCTCCATCATGATGGGCAAAATACCGGGAAAGCGTACGATTGGAAGACTTAAAATGTCAAACATGACATTAGAAAGTGGACACACAAATCATTAGGAAGTGGACAAGCAAGAAGACGGTGGAACAACTGTTCATACTCGCGCTGGACAAAGAACAGTTTAAGATGCTGTCTGCGAACCTTCGTTGATTTCAATGATCCTAAATTTAGTATCAAAAAAAGTAGGTATGACGGTCGGAGATCATTGCCAACGTCTTAGGTCATCATCCCCCGGAAGACGTACCCCGGTTCCCATCGACGCACGCGCATCGTCGCAATTGGTAATTGGAGTGTCGCGGTCAGCGCATTGTTGGTGTCGTCCTACCCTCGTTATTCAATTCAGCGGCTGCGCGGATGACTCCTTGTTTCGTCAGATTGAGGCTAATCGGTCGCCCGATGGATTCTACGAACGAAGGTAGGTACCTATAAATTTGAGGTCAGATTTCCTTGTTGGAAACGAGTTCAGTTAGGTTGATCTAATAAGAATTTTATTTGTGTGTTCCTGTAACATCAGGCGAGCGATTTATTCATCTCATCACTCAATTCAATGACAATAAAATCCTAGTTACTAATTCAATACAGGAATGGTACATGACGTGAGCGTTTAACCATAACTTTTTCAACATTACCGTCACTTTATGGGAAAGGTATTATGATCGAATGCCTGTCAATGACACAAAATTATAGTGTATATTTTGTAACTGTTATTATTTTATTGCCTCCACTTTCCTTCTATCTTTCAATATTAGGTTATATCTGTGAATAAAAAGCTTTTATCTTGTTTTATAACTAATGACATGCTAATTACCAACTCAATGATTCTGGAAAATTTCACCACTTTTCCTTTAAACCAAAAACCCATCTCCAAAAAGCGACTTACCCCGAAGACAGTGCACGTAATAGACACGTAAAACGCGCGCATCCACCGAGAGCGCATTTAGGAGGCTAAGCCAAGCTGTAAGGTTCAGATAAACGTGGCCGAAGTAATCCTCTTTGTGTAAAAATGTCCCCACTGTCGCCCCAACCGGCGCGCAACTTTATTAAAAAGCAAGTAATCTCCACTAGTGGACTGGGTAACGCGATTATGTTCTACCTATATAACAACTCAATATGACGGGCCCGATATGAAATTGGATTTAAATCCTTCTGTGTTGGTGACACCGGTGTAAATAACTGTTTGTATGTATAGGTACGACGAAAACACATCTGTCGAGCATTCATTTCGGCAAATATGCAGGTTTTAAATTTTATTTGTGGTATTTGTTCGTAGCGATATGAAAAACGAAGAAAGGGCAGTGTTATTTTAAGCCCCAGAACAACAAGTTTAAACAGAGGTATTTATAGTAGGTATTTGCCTGTGCTGGCCCAAAACTTGTACACAGTGGACACTTGTTTTGGTTACAAGCTTTTGTCAAACAATTATAGGTTAACTACTACTACTGCAACAATATCAGATATTGGTCAAAAGATTTGGGTAATTATGAATAAGTACTTACTTCCTCACATATAGTCATCTCGATTAAATATTTACACCAACAAAAAGATCTAAACACCAAAAATAGATACGTCACAAGCCCTCACAAAAGAAGAGCCCTACAACTCAAAATCTAAACAATTCACCGTAAGCGTCTAACTCACAAAGTATTCTATCTGTGAGATATGCAAAGAGAAGTCATCATTGCCCGTATCTTGACACCCGGCAGTCAGGAAGCGGGGAGAGGTGGCACACTTCATTACTCGCACATCAAACAATCGCGCCGCCGCCGCCATCTTGCCGGAAGTGACGTCACTGACGTGCCGCCGCGATCGCTTTGATCCTCACAAAAATAACTTCAGCTGAAGTCGTGGAGGCTCGATGCAACGAGTAAATGTAAGTGCTTCTTCTTACTCGTTCCTACCTATAGATTGTTGTTTTCAACCCTGCGAAGTTTACGAGAACAGAAAATTAATATCATACCTAAATCTTTTAAACCATATTTTAAAGTTGCCGCAGTAAAATTAAACACACGTGAAGCACTGTTAACTTTCTATTAATTCTTAATTTATTATTCAACACGACTTAATTAAATAACAAAATTGACTACACAATTCATTGCTACTTAGGGAATTAGCATACTTATACAAAATTTAGACTAACTATTCCAACTTATTCTAATAAGAACGTATCAAATTTAATTAGATAAGCAGTAAGCAAATTATTCGTAGAGTTTCAGATCTGGAGGTGTTAAAATAAAAACTGACTAACCGAAAAAAATATAAATTTAAATATGTTATTTTTAATCAAAACCACGGCACCGTCTTCAAAAACACAACACGACACCATGTCTCCAATAAACAGCCAAAATAAAAGAAAGCAAGACACTAAATCACACTACCATTCAAAACACTGACTCCCGCATCTAAGAAAAAATCTCCCTAAAAACAGGGTGAAAAAGTGTGTCATCTCCCGTCAGAAGACAAAAGGCGTTCTTAATTGAGGGGAAAAACGTCCGATGGGCCTCAGAGCACAAAGGCGTTAGATGTCATGCCTTATCAAGAGAATTAAGGGCATATTATGTGCGTTGAAAGGATTACACAGGTGTCCCGCCGACGTTCATGTTACACGGAAAAAGGACGATCGATGTACGAGATTTGTATTTGTTAAATCTTGGCTCTTAAATTCAAAGCGATTCAACGGATTTCCGAAAGAGCTTATCAAAACACCAAATCGGTTAAGTACCACATAAACGTGAACGTGTAATAAATGTACAAATTTGCAAACAGACATAGAACGAAATTATGTTTATAATTAAGAGGACAAGGATAATAATGAAAGTGTATCCATTAACTTCCATCCGAGAAGCATATGACGTCATTTCTGATGCACTTTGCTTCGTCTCGCATTACCTGTCACCGTCAGCCATTAGTGTTGTGACCTCCGTCTAACTTACCCCCTCAAACTTACCCTCAGCGTCTTGGCGCCGCGCCAACTTATCTTTGCACCTGAATAACGTGCATTGCCGTCGTCACGGCGATAAAACCACAAGAATAAAGTACAATTTGCTCGAACGAGTAGTTTGGCGGCGATATAAATAAGTTTGCGAACATGCGTTGACCCAAAACTTCTCATTTGCCCCGTGATTACTCGCGTCTCCGGGAAGCATGTTTGATACACTTTGACAGGCAACATTGGTTGTTATTAGTGAGTGTCAATTTCAGGATAGCTACATATTCGTTGCAATTGGTAATGGTGTTCTTTTGTTAAACAGGGGCGAATTAAAATTTTACGGGCTTATTTATCTTAGCGGAATAAAATCAAGTTATAGCAAGACTACGTTATAGAATTTTAGTTTTATTGTTTTAGTTTTTAATTCAAGTATATTTTAATGTTCCTACGTAATTGTATAATTTAAGTACATATTTATAAATAAATAATTAACCATCAGAACTCCTATTTATATTTATTCGCAAATAGTGAAAATAAAATTGGAAACTCGACTTAAAATGACCTTATAATTTTTGTTATTTAAAAAATAGAGTTAGAAATCAAATTAGTTTAAAATATGCGGTTGCACTTTTTGCAAGTACATATATTAATATCGTCAACATTATGAGAAAGCCATTTAGGGTTCTTTAGCACGATCAAAACGTCCCTCCGAGCGTTATTGCAAATATCTGTAATATTCGACAATGGCAGCCTTTAAAATGCTGACACCTCGAGCGCACTCATTAACATCTATTAACGTAATTCGGTATAAGTATCGAAACAATGTTCGATATGAAGAAATGAGCCGCTTGTCTCGCGAATAACAATATTACACGGTCTTTATATTATGGGTCTTTATGTCCTTGTGCCCGCAGGAAATGACAATTATTTTTGGTCTGATGCTTGAGAGTGGAATGGCTCGTCTTTCACACGAAGCCCTTTTGTACGGACACGACATTGCAGGACAAAAAACTCCCATTCACAAATATGGGTTAGCGAATTTCGTTCGATATGATTTCGGCATGCAACCTGTGCAGTTAACTGGCGAGAAATGATGTGAATTACTGGCAATATTAACTCGTAATTATTATAATATGCTTTTTGAACTTAAATGAAAATTCATTGCCAGTTTCTTTTGATCTTCAGTTTTATAAAGGAAGACTTTTGCACCTGTAGGACTGTTTTACAATTTGGAGTTCATTATCATCATCATTTATAGTAATTAAGAGTGTTGCCTTTGTCAGCGGAGTTTATTCCAAGCTTAGCGTATATTTTTCTTCTTGGGCGACTTTTATGAAAAGTAAAAGCGAAAAAAGCCGCCTACGAATTCAATCATAACAAAATACTTTATTGTCCAAGTAATAACTAGATGTGTCGAGGACTACTTCAATGCTTTTTCGAGTAAAAATATCAAAGAGCTATTTGAATTAGGTACAATTTGTTTGCTCTAGCACTTTTTAATTTTCTTATAAAACTGAACACACTTTTATTCTCGGCTTTATGATGACTATTTCACACACCGCATCAATAATCATACTTTCGATAATTTTATTATTCAATCGCATTTTATAAAGCCAAGTGTTTCGGGAGCTGCTGTAGATAGGTAAGTAATATAACTACCAAGTGTGAAACTATCATCACCGTGATAACTGCCTATCGTTAAACTAATGAATATAAATCATTGAATTCAATAGAAATCGAAGATCATATAAATAGGTGTTAATCAAAATCATTTCTTCAATAATCGACGCCTTCTAATACCAGTTATTAAATTCTGAACATAGAGATAATGGACAAAGAATCTGTTATTAGTATTAAGTATTAACTACACTCGGTCTCATTAAATACCAATAATGATAGTACCTAACATGACTTTAGTTTTTCAAAACGTTTCATAATCGAACTATTTAAAGTTTGTATAAAAAATCCGGGTGATGCTGAAGGGACAATGCCGCGCTGTCTGCCGGTGGACAGGTATATGACGGGGCACATTTTATTGGTTTTCCGAAACATTCTCTGCCCTATTAATAAATGAGTGGCGGGAAAAAAGCCGTAGAATCCATTTGTCAGGTCTGCGGTGATTTATGGGCGAGGACTTTCGAGATTCCTAGAAGAAGGACGAGTTTTGTTCTATTTGCTTACCTGTCACTGTGATTTAGAAGGGTACCTACGCGGTAATGGTTTTTGGGCTAAGCGCTATGTACTTATGTCTATGTTATGTACTTATGCTTTTGCTATGTTATGGCTGGAAGAGAAGGCCGCCAATTTTATAAGTACAGTATATTGTAAATTCTTACATCAGAGGTGGGCGTTGCTACCCGTGACACAGTTTTTTAACTACTGCGGATAGCATCGTTTTTTCTTGTTTTTAGCCAGTAAGTGTTAGCACGAATAAAAAATTTGAATTTGAATTAAGAAGCCTAGATTAATTTATTAATTTGCTAGTTACTGTATGTTTGTCAATTATTTTTTGACTTTACTCACTAATTCGGATCATTAATAATTTCACTGACAATAAGTTATCATAATCAAAAGATCCATTTATTCACTGCTTGATTAACCACTTTTAATTCAAATCATTAGATCGAAATAGATTTTCTTTCTGATCTTATAAAAATCGTAGGTTTTTCCTAATGTTGTCTGGGTGAAATCGGTTGGTGCGATATGACCGCCCTTATACCACTGATTGTTATTTTGCTTAGCTTTAGTCTATACAGGTGTACCTACTGTTGGTGTACTAGTACTATAAGATAGGTACATACATAAATACATATATAGATTAGATATATCTGAAAACCGAACTGGTACACAATTTCAACTCGATATAGTTTCGATTCTCACGCGGTTCAATAAATTACGTAGAAATTGATGACCAGTGAGTTCCCGAAGGTGGCAGGTAGCTACTAATAAAACGAAGAGGCGGTATCGCCGCAAATATTTGGAATACTTCGGCTTGTTGTAAAGAGCTTTGATAGCGATTTTACGTGCAAAATTTAACTTAGATGCATTGAGATAAATTAAATCAAAACACTACTTTAGATTATATTGCGTCAGTACCTGAAAATGATAGAAATGATTATTTTATATCTTACCATTTTCAAATATCTTAATAATGTAGAAAACAATATAGCTAAATTTCCATTAAAGTGCAAAATCACAAAATAGCTGACCATTTTTTTCCAAAAAAAATGACCGAAAAGTATAGTCACCTTCCAAACTCCTAGACACTCAGGCGCTACACTTTCTCCTCGACCACTAAACTCACCGCCCAAATATTTCATCGGAAAAATAAACCAAATAATGACACGTAGATACAAGGCATTCCCTTTCGACCGGACAGTTTAATATCGCAACGTCATCGAGATAGGATCGATGCGTCTTCGGTATCACACCGCGATCGCGCCGCGAATGTGCTGACGTCACGTAGGTGTTAGTTATCGATTTACAGAATACACCTTCGCCTACGGTATTTTAATGATGGTATCGAAATGAGCGACCACTGCACGATGAGAAGGAAATTGTACTACACTTACCTTTGAAACATGTGATATGCTAATTTATGATGTGAATCGGTCGACTTTTCGTTAACAAAAAAGGTCACGCCTCACGCACAAATAATAAACTAACCTCGTATTTGAATGATGTTGCTTCTCTTAGCAAGCTCATTTTAACAAAAACAAATCTATTGCGAGCTCTCAAATATGATGAAATGAAATGGTACGAATTTTTAAGCTCCCTAGCTTTTATCACCCCGAGTGGTGCTAGACACTAAATAATCTTCTGGTGTGATTCCCTAACTAAAACTAAGATAAGAGCGAAACAATAATTGCGAGGCAGAACTTGATCCGAGTTGATCCCCAAACGCAATACCTCGAGAGCGACCGTCCCCGGAAGCCCTTTGTTAGAATAACCTCCTAAAGTTCCAAAATATCGAAACGCGCTAAACCCCTCGTTAATCGGGAAACGTTTCAAATTTTACACAACGAAAAACTATTCGGTTAAGCCGCGGCTTCTTTGACTAAATATTTGTTTCTGTAGTGAGGCTTAAAAAAGATTATTGATTTCTGCGAAAAATCGTCGGAGCGAGAGGATAATGTTCCTTACGGACCGGGAACAAATTACTCGTTGAGGGATAAACTCACTTCGTTTCGGCAGAAAAATCACAATCTCCGATTCGGTAATCTGAGAAAAAATTACCTGAGTGCGCGAACGCTGTATTTACTTACCTACCTATACGTTGGGGTAACTTTATTGTACAAATGCTAAGTTATTTAGTAGATACATTACTCGGTTCATGATATGGTTAGATATGTATGTATATGAGTAGTAAGTATAAGATACTAGGTATAAATAAAAATATCTATTAGGTATAATCCATAGTTTGTCAACAATAGTTCCTCGCTGAAGTTAATATCTTGTACTTAATCTATATATATAAAAGAAAGTCGTGTTATGTTACACTACTTATAACTCAAGAACGGCTTTACCGATATGGCTGAAAATTGGTGAGGAGGTAACTTAGAGCCAGGAAACGCACATAGGATACTATTTATTCCTATTATACTATTTATTCCTATTATACTATTTATTTCTATTAAATAAATTCGATAGCATTCAAGTGTGAATTGACATAAAACATCAGTCACTATAAAACGAGGTATAACAAAAAAGAATCAGACTTGGAATAACAAAACGACTTATTATACTCTTTGCGCAAATGACAGCTATGTAATGGACGTATGGATGCCAATCTAACAGCTAAACAGATTTTGACGAAATTTGGTATGAAGGTAGCTTAAGCCCTAGGTAATATGTAGATTACTTTTTACCCCAGAAAATTGAACGGCTTTCCGCTATTCTTGCAGGACAGCGGGTGAAACCGCGGGGCGCAGCTAGTATTGACATAAAAACAACACATACCACTTTGTGTATTTGACTAATTCTTATTTTGTTATCATTCATTAATAACCAAATGCACCGAAAAGTTACGACATTTCATAATTGAATTTCAAAACTGCCAAATACCGCCAGTTGCAATCAATAACCAAGAACTTCAGAAAAACTTGGTCCCTAATGAAATAAGACGGAGCGTGATCGATCAAAATAATAATTAATAATAGACCGAGAGCTCGCGACGTCCGCTCTTAGTCATCGCGTTTAATTAAAAATGGCGGCACAAATTAACGGTTACATTTCAAATTTGGAGCCTCTTATCATTAATACTTTGATCGTGCTTTTGTAATGACCATTGTTGCAACACTTCGCTAAACATCGAGTGGACACGAGTTAATACGCCGACAATTAGTATTGCGTTATTTTTAATCATCAATCAAGACAGGCTATAAATTACATTGACATTTATACTGGCTTATTGACAGGCTGATAGTGACGTTCTTGGTATGGAAATACAGTAATTGTGTACTATATTTTCTATAAAATAGTCAGGGCAAGTATACAGTTGAAGATTCTAACCGGAGATATCCCGATGACTCCAGAATCTCAAACATGACAAACTCCAGCGTGTCTTCGAATAAGTCACTGAATAATTGCTCGATACAAACGCCTTTTTGCTATTGGGGTAGCAGAAATTCAATGTACATGGAGGCAAAACGATAGCTAATATATAAGCTGTAAGAACTAGACATACTGATGCTCAGCTATCTATGGGTTACCGGACTTACCGGAGATACTCCAACTGGCCTACACCGGCTTTTCGGGCTAGATTTTTTTAGTATAAACATATTATGTAGACATTTTTGTTATAATTAAACACGGGAATACTCACGTAAAAATTAAGTCGTCTACTAAGTACGACTAGTTTCGGTCACATTCGGTGACCTTCATCAGGCGAGTTTACAAACGTGACGCGGTCGCGGTCGCGGTTTAATTATAACAAAAATGTGTGAAAACCACGTTAGTTTCCATAGCATATTATGTGTTGTTGAAGTCGGAGTCAATAAAATATCATTAATTTTTCTAAATATTTTAATCGATTTCCATACAGAGGTGCAGCACTAGCTGATACTTTGTGTTGAAACCACGATTTGACAAATCTGCTCGTGGGAAGTCAATCAAACTCATCAAGTAATTGCATCGCCACCGTTCACAACTTCTATAGAATTATGCAATAACCTTGGTCTTTTCATACCTACTTTTTGATGTCCTTCACGTTTCCAGAATAATTGCGTTTATTCTGTTAGTTAGGTTTATTCATTATTAACCTATATATTTGACAGTTGTTGACGTAAATAATGTTCAATGTTCATACGGTGTGCTCGGGTATTAGATTTATTAGTCTGCCCGAAATTAAAATAAGAACATTAATTAAGAGCGGTTCACAAGGAATATTTCGAATATACAGCGTAGTAAGATCTTATCAAAATAATTTACTTATTTGCAAAGTGTACAAATCATTTTTAATTTATAAATTGATCAGTCAAAGACAAGTGCGGTGGTTGCGTAATTAGATTAGGCGATGTTGCGATAGGTTATAATTGGTGCGCGCGCGCATCGGCGAGGTGATCGACGGCGCCGCGGGGCGCTCTCTCTGCGCGCGCCGACGCCGCCGACGAATTAAAACGAGCTCATAAGCTGGATATGACCTTTGTTTTAAGTTTTAGAATAGAATATTTTTTTAGCAAATATCGAAAAAACATAGTTTTCAAAACATATCTTTATGGCTTATAGTTTGACCATAACATATACTTATGAAAGACGAGCTGCGCCTCGCGGTTTCACTCACGTTTTCCGGGATAAAAAGTAGCCGGGTAGCCTATGTGTTAATCTAGAGAATCTAGACCATCAACAACCTTCATTCCAAATTTCATGTAAATCCGTTTAGCCGTTTGTGCGTGAAAGAGTACAAACATACATATGTACATCCATACATCCCTCCCTACGTTCTTACAAACTTTCGCGTTTAAAATATTTAGTAGGATAGTAGGAAGTAGGATAGTGGGATATTAGGATAGTGGGATATTAGGATAGTACTATGGTAGGATAGTACGATGGTAGGATAGTAGGATGGTAGGATGGTAGGATAGTGGGATAGTAGGATAGTAGAATAGTAGAATAGTAGGATAATTGGATAGTATGATAGTAGGATAGTAGGATGTTGTCGAAGATGGTAACTCGACAAACAGTTATTTCCATCCTTCATCACCATCATCATAGGCCGTGTCTCATGTACAGAGATGATCATTCTGTAGCGCCCGATTGGATACATTTGCGCTCGTGGCTATAAAAACCAATGCGAGACCCACATCCTTACATAACCTTAGAAATGGTGGTATGGAACTCACTACCCGCGTCTGTTTTTTATAGAAAGTCCAAGCCGGGGATGTTAAAAAATAGAGTGAATAGGTTTCACCCTAGGCAACTAGGCAAGCGTGCTACATCTTCGACCACATCGTCGCTTTCCATCAGGTGAGATTGCGTTCAAACGCATGTCTAGTCCGATGTAAAAAAAATATATAATAATATGTCAATTATTATATTTTTTTACAAATTATAAGCATATTTTTCTGAATCCTGTTCCTGGTTGGATAGCATTAAAGCGATTTTCATTTCACTGACTACGTGGTCTGTACCAAATCACTCCAGCAGGATTTCTGCCAGATTATCGATTCTTACTAGCTGCGGTAAACACCAGCATGTTAAGCGGCCAATAAACAGATGGTCTGCCTGATAGCAGGAAGTAATCACTGCTGATAGACACGTACATCCTACAATATTAGTGATGCTCTTGATTTCCATCTGCCATCTTCTTCTATCCAGTCAAGAGCGTACCAACCAACGAGAAGGATGTTACAAATCAAGGAAAAATCTTTTGATATTGTGTGCTGATAACTGTACCTACATGAAAGTTCGTACTATGTTTGTTATTTAATCACGCAAAAACGGCTGCAGGAATTTGGTTGAAATTTGATCTAGATATTGGTAATCTATTACCCTTTTTACACATATGGATTTTTTTTAGTCGGCAAAAATTAACTATTCCTGTAAAACAGCAAGTGCATCCTCGACGCGCAACTAGTCAATCATATTATATGTATCGCAGTTAGGTAAAATAATCAAATATAAGGCTTAGGGTAGGAGTGTATCCATAGTAAGAGCACGTTGAAACTCGAAGCAATCTGCGGGCCGGCGGGAGGTGTGCTCGATCGGACTAATGATAACGGCGATCGACGGATTATTACGTTAAACCCGACTGTTCTATCGAGTTCACACCTACGCGACTGGCGAATTGCAGTTGCGTCACTTGTATGTAATCTTTAGTGCAAGTAGGAACTCAGTGCGAGTATATTTTTGGACAATTTTTTATAAGATTTTAGTTTGGCACACACTGAGCCATACTAATACTTGCCCTATTGCCTAATTTTTTGAAGCTTGTGGATTAAACTTCAGGTTTTCGTCAAAATCCACTGATTTTTTTTTTGTGATAAACCAGACAATTTAGTTCACTCAATTACGAAGTTCGGAAATTGATGGCTAACTAGGGATGACGTCATCTCGGGCTTGCCAAGACTTGCCAAAGCCAGATTGGCGCATTTAGAATTTCCTGAAGCCAGATTTAAGCATCGGAGAAGTTAGCCGATAGGGGTCGCTGTAAAAATAGTACGACTACTTATGAACTTACCTATGTACATTACGAGTATTGTAGAGGTACATATTGGATTGTAAACTTTGAGTTTCGTAATCAAAAATCACAAATAAATGTTCGTAAACGCACGTTTATTCGTACGTAAATATCCGTACTTTCAGTTTTCCCTTTGCAGTGTGATTTGTAGAGTTGTAGGTATAATTGTGAACTTGTACTTGTGAGTTTGATAAACCCGGCCTCTGAATAACGTATTCTTTTTCAAATGTGTACAGTGAAATTGCACGTGACTGTAGCAGTGTATTGTACGTTCGGAGGATACAAGGCACAAGGTCGGCTGTGACTGAATAGAGTTTGGAGTGAATCGCGGCTGATTAGCGGGCGCGAGGCGCGAGTGCGAGCGCGGCCCGGAGCCGCTCGCTGGCGCGCCGCTGAGCCGGCGAGAGGGCGTCGCGGATCGACAAAGGCTCACGCACGGCCGTAGCCGACCGTAGACAATCCGCCGCGTATCGATCTACCGCGACCCTTCGACTGAACGCCGACCGCCGCACAATGCCGCCGCTCTTTATTATAGCATCTCACATTGTTGTCATTGTTATTATTATGATTCTTTACCGCTTTCCATTGTCGGTCGGCGTTGCGGCGGTGCTTTTTCACGTCTCGCGTTTAGTCTGGCCACTGGGAGCGCGACGCTCGCACGTTATTCGCGGAAAACGAGCGTTTTCCTCGCGGAAATTTTGTCACATTCGTGGGTTTGACGTGGTATTATTTGCGCGCGCATTGTCGTGTGACGGACGGCTCGTCTCGCGAGATCCGGCGGAGCCAGTCAGCTGACTGCCTCGACATACCCATACCTACGCCTACATACGTAGTGTATAGGACATCGCTTAGTGACGCTACATGAACTAGTGCTTGTGTTTATGTGTTATGCTCTACTTGCGTTATGTTTTAGTGTTGATGAAAGTTTCTATAACGGTTCTGTAGTATATGTACCTCTAGCGCTCATTCGTATTCCTGTGTGAACGAATGTTTGTAACTCTGTGGCCTGTGTATATGTGCCTAAAACGGTACCTGCGCAATAACCATTGTTACTGCACATAATTTTTACTTTTGTTAGTGTTTTAGAACGTTGTTTTAACATACTTGAACCTAGTTTCAGTTAGGAATGTTTACTTGAATGACTATAAGCTGTACTAATCCAACTAGCTTCCAAAAGTCTAATAAGACTAATAAAACAGCTTTATTTGAATAACTATGTATATATGTTTTTATGTGGCTATGTCATTTAGTCAAAGAGCAAATGAAATTAACACAACTATTTATCTCAAATAGATTCTTTCAAAATGTGTCAAGCAAAAGACATAAACGCGTTCTCAAAATGTGTAGTAGTTTATTTTCTGAAAGTGTATAACTTCGTTTATCTACGCCACTCTCTAAACTTATCTGACAGAAACAAAACTATCTGCATCTCTCTTCATTTCAATACGTGAGAAAGGGATAATAATTTTAGATCTGTCAAATTTAGTTCAGTTCTAAAACTGTAGAAACTACAGAACGATTCAATATTATAATTATTTACTTACTTATTTAGTTATTAAGCCATTAATTGCATTATGTGAGTGTATATAAAGCAATTAAAAGTATAAGAACACTTACCCTGTCTATATTTGTCAGTAAATCGCAATTACAATGTTCAATTGTCATTACAACTCATCATCATATTATGTACAAAATTGTATCTCCCACTGCCAAATATTGTAGGTACACACAAGATTATACAGAAAGGGTATTCTAAGCTGAAAGGAGCTCATGGTACTCATAATTATGAACAACTTTTACTAAAGGACCAACCTGGAATTCGTGAAAAAAAATCAGCTGTTCCATACATTTTGTCTAGTCTCGCTGTAATTTTTCTATGGAACAGCTGCTTTTTTTTTTCGCGAATGGCGGGTTAGTACCATTGTAAAAGTTGTTCATAATGATGAGTACTATGAGTCCCTTTCCGGCTTAGCATATTTTCTGTATAACCCTTTCTGTATAACCCTGCATATGTTATATGACTCAGCAGCCCACTCATTAAACATCAACAAATAAAGACGTTCGAGCTCACTACCTCGTATAAGCGATTTGTAATTTCCTTCCATCCAACAATGTATGTAATTGCCAGTGTCAAAGGTCTGCCCGTGACGTGAACTAAAATAACTTTCTATAATATTTATTCGCCGTTCAATTAGTTTTACAGTAAAATAATAAGATATTGATACGTGTACACTTGATTGATGTTTATTTTGTCTTCGTTTATAGCTTTTAATTGGTAGACACTACTTTTTAATCAAGGTAAAGAAATGGTTTTGTTATGGTAAGTAACTGGTGGGTTAGTGAATGTAAAATTGAGGAACAGTAGGTTAGGGATTACCATGCGCGACCTCATTGTCAAAACACCAAGTAAATTGTTATCACTGTTTTATTTTTTAGTCAGATCAATGCCCTAGATTGATGAGGAGAGTGATTTGATGACTGGTACCTAGGACCTACCTAACTATTTTTAAGCTTTAGTACACTATCTACATTATTTTTCTTTTTTTTGCAATAAAACCTTTGCCTTATTTTTTTTACTTATTTTATATTGGCCTGAAAGAAAAACAATAATTGAGAAATAAATGTTAATAGGTATTACTAGATACATACAAGTCTCTTATTTACTAATAGACCTACTGTACTATATTATATACTATTATTATATGTCTTTTAAGTTACTTTGTAAAGACAGACAATTAGACAGACAGTTATTAGCCATTTTTATTTTGTACAGCAACAAAATAATAAAGCTAAAGATAGGTACACAATAACAGCTCGTAAAATCAATATGGTCGACCTACATGTGCCGTATATAAGGCGGGTACATATGGACGGACCGTCGCACGTTACTATTTAATTTGCGGGCAGCTCGGTTCCAAGATAGGCCTGATGAGACGGAGACAGCGGCCGGAAGGGGCTGCAGGGTGGGCCTGGGTCACCCGCCCCCTCCCGAGGTACTAAGCCTATTCAGCGAGCCTCGCTCTATTACAAAATGTTAGTGTTTTGCGATATTATTCTGCGTGTCGGTTTAAAGTTGTACTGCTTGTTAAAGATGCTTATTTCTTTTACTTTCATCTTACAGAGATAGGTAAATACATATGTATATGTCATATATTTCTATATGTATACTAGCTGACTCGACAGACGTCCTGTCAAAAGCCATTGCGTCAATTCTATGTCAAATGTCAAAAGTTACATTAAAAAAGTTTACATTGTCCAAAGCGCTAAAGTTAAATTATGGTTTAAGTATTTTTAAATTTTCTAATTTTTCATGTTTTTTTACTATAAATTGAGATGTGAGCTATCCTATCTCTCAAGTTGGATCGAACTGCACCCGGTGTGCAAATTTGATTGAAATCGGTTAAGTAGTTTAGGAGTCTATAGCGGACAAACAACGTGACACGTAATTTATATATATATATTACTAGCTGACTCGACAGACGTTGTCCTGTCAAAAGCCATTGCGTCAATTCTATGTCAAATATTGCGTAGTAGTCAACCGTAGTATGTTGATGCTAACTTGTCAATTTATAGTAAAAATTATCAGTATATATATAATTTGCAATAAATTAAAATTGCGACTATAATTTGAGATTTAAACTATCCTATCTCTCAAGTTGGATCGAACTGCACATGGTGTGCGAATTTTATTATAATCGGTTAAGTGGTTTCGGAGTCCATTCAGGACAAACATTGTGACACGAGATTTATATATATTAAGATAAGATAAGAAGATAAGAAGATAAATTACCACGTGTGGTGTCTTAGATTGTATTTAGCGTCTTTATAAAGCAGAAAGTCCAGTACGATGACATTTGTGAGCAACATAAAATAATACATAACAGTTTTTCTCGGGATGAAAACAGCTTATGTGCTAATCCACGCTATGAGCTACTTCTAAACCTTTCATTTAAACCCAGGAATCCGTAACAACGTGAGAAAGTAACAAACATATACACATATCTCACCCACGCACAACCTTTCGCATTTAAAATATATTATAACTGTGATCTAACATCAAGCCAATAATAAAAGTAGTATAATTATGAATCAAACAAAACGTACCTTGTAGTTTGATTCCAATTATGCGAGGATCACCACCGAAGACGATTTAATTATTACATGCAGCAGTACATGGGATTGTGCTATCTTCTTCACACCTTTAGATATTCACCACTATAAAATACAAAACTTGACTTCCCGTCTCCCTTCCACGACCGGAGAGGGGCGCCTGAAACTGGTCATTATTTTTAGAGATATACCTACAAAGGATGTTAACTGTGTAAATATACATTTTTGTTTCTTAGTTTGTCTGCTCACTCAAGGGTCCTTTCACAAGGGTGGGTTGGGAGTGTAATCGTCTTCGGTGGTGATCCTCGCATAATTGGAATCAAACTACAAGGTACGTTTTGTTTGATTCATAATTATACTTTGGATCACCACCGAAGACGATTTAATTATTACATGCAGATGTTTAGAGATCCTTCGTCAGACAAAGAGCTTAAAAACAAACAATGTTATAATATATGCCCTTCTGGTATTGATTTATGTTACCTACATTATTCAAAATAATGTGTTCCATAGGTAACTCTATCTTTAATCCATAACAATTTATAAAACTTTTAAAATCTCAACAAATAAGTTATCAATCCAATAAAAGCATTTGATTGATTAGATACATAATATATTATTATTAGTACCTATTCATAAAAAAATATTGAATATAGATTTTGCCACTTCACTGTTTTCAAGATTATAAATTTAAATATTCTCTATTTAAAAAATATATAAAGCAATCGCTCCGACCTGTAGCCTTCTCAACCTATTTTTGTTACACCTAAGAGTATGTGAGCTTTTCGCATTTTATGCGGATCTAGCATGCTAATAATGGTGATATGTTCATCCAGCTGTTTAGGATTTATTAATATAAACTCGTAAAACCGTCGCAAATTTGCAAGGCAGTTTATCAGCTATTTAAACTCACTAGGCATTACAGCCGCAAATAAAATTATATTTCTTACATAGATTCTATACAAACCATAGTTAAGGTTCAGATTATGTATAGGTATACAATTTATGTTACCCAGTAATGTTCTTAAATAAAAGGCAAGGGTTGGAAGGCACCGGACCGGGGTTGCGATGTTTTTCTTAAATAGGAAACTTTTAGGCTTAATCCCGGAGTGGTACTTACTCCATTTTTTTTTTTTTTTTTTTTTTTTTATTTATTTATTTTTTTTTTTTTTTTTTTTTTTTTATTATTATTATTTTTTTTTTTTTTTTTTGTTAAAAAAGAAAAGAATCTCATACATTAATTCGCAAAATGCTCCACAGAATTATCATTAAAATTAATTCATTTTAAAATACTATTTTTAGGCTTCGTTTCACTCCAGGGCTATCTTAGACCATTCTCAAAATACTCCGAGATCTATTTTCAAACTGCTTCATCGAAAACAATAGAAATTTAATTTTAATCTAAACGGGTTATTATAGTTTGAAAGATTTATTTAGACCCATTCATTTAATTTTATTAAACTTATCGGTTGCATTTTCTTGCGGAAGCAATCGCTTGTAGAGTGCTAGTTTCACAAGATAAATCTTAAAGGGTAATTATCTGCTAAATAATTATTTAATTTAGAAACAAAACCCAAAATCTTATTGGTGTCCCAATACGCTGAATATTTAGTTTAGTATAAGTAGTATTTTTTATTTAGTATATGGTTTTAGGTTATAACCCGTCCACACTTTATAAAAATCTGTAGACACTATCATATAATGTGACTTTTGCTACTATGTTTATGGACAAAGCTGTTAAAGCTGTCACATAGTTCAAAATTTGTTGTTTTAATTAAATTTAAATTCTATATGACTCGCATTAGAATACTGAAAGTTACTGTTACTTTCTTGAAAAAATATCCGCAATTTAATACATATACGAATCATATTGCTTTGAAGTTTGATTCGCAGATGAAACCATGTCAATACAATAATTATGCCTCAAAAAGGTTTTGATTTATCATCAACTGCCTGGTAATCTCGCTGCCCCCAGAGTAAGGTCAGCGTGTAGATGCCATATTCTGTGAGCAAATATTTTATTCCAAATAAAAATATTTGTTCCGATACTATTAACACAGTTCACGGTGACTTTAACTTACAATGCCTGAGTCGGAGGAACACATAGAGAGGCAAGTTACTTGCAATTAACAATTTATGTTACTTATGTTCATATTCCGTGTTTATCTTACTGAATTCATGATTAGTAACGACGTAATCAGGCAATAGTAGAAATATTCCCAATCTCATAACATCGCCGAAGTAGTTCGTTATAAAAACCTTTATTCGATTTTTAAAGTAAACAATTGTTGCGTTATCTGCTCTTAAGAGTTTATGGCAACATTGAAGCTCAAAAATAAATATTTTGAGTCCTTGAAATGCAAATTTTAAATCCAAAGTATCCAATACAGCTCCAATTCAGTCCAATCGTCCCGTAAACTTTGCCCGTCAGGCAGTGCGCCGCGCCGCACCGTCAGCTACTTCGAAAAACATTTTATGCAACATATTTGATGTGTAAAAATGGAGCGAAATGAGTTCAATGTGAAGTCTTTGCTCTCATAAGTAAATTTTTACTGACTACGCTATAACCAAATTTTTAAAATTTGGAAATTATAATCATTAAAATTAAATATGTGCATAATATAGGTATCCAAGGATCATGTAGGTAGTTATAGTTACTCGTACGCCCATTTTTCCCATTCCAATAATTTTGTAAAGATGTACCAGTCTGTATGTATGCATGCGACGAAATTCAATCCATTTTGTTAAAAAAATAAATACACGGATTTTCGATGAGAGCGCTTTGAATAGGGCTCTAATTAGAAATCAAATAATTTAAATAATTTTGATTTTTCTGATCTAACTAATTATTATTTAGAATTTAGAATAGAATTAGAATACTTAGATTTTAGAATTGATTAATATTTTTTATATAGTAAAGTGCCCTTATTGAATCGAAATATTTATTTTTGAACCCCAAATAAAACGGTGATCGCTGTTACCTTTCGGTATTTATTCTCATTTATATCAGATCAAGTATAACAGCACATAGGTATAAGAAAACAATCGACATCGACACGTCTCGCGTGTCGATATAAATTCCAACCCATGATTTTATTGCCAGGTACCGACTCAATAAAACGGTTTCTCTTTACAGTACACTCAAAACATTACTCTTGTATTCAAAATGATACTAAAAGAAAAAATTTCATAGAAATATTTGTAGGTCTTACTATTTCCTTATGCTCTTCCTTGACTAGCCATTTCCTGCGACTGTATTCCCGGCGGCGATCCCTCGATGCTGGTGCCTGCATCCGAGGAGCGGGGTTCTGACGCAGCTCGATGGCTACTCACGGAATCCCCCACACGTTTAAAGCTCCTCGTTTAATTTTGAACTTGACCTTGAAACGGCCCTTTTCGAAATTTTGGCCAATAGGTACTCGACCAGACTTGGCAAAAATAAAATGTCTTAACATTTTGTGTTGTAACACTATGTTGTGTCTGCTAACATAATATGTTATCCATCTTCGCAATTTCTGTTTCCTGTAAGCAACTGGCGTCTGTATTTCCTCTGACTATTGCCTTCAATGCACATTTTATTGATGCATCGGCTTCGTTTAATGCCTCTTCCTCTTGGCGGACCTTATAGCTTGCATAATCGACAGATAGACATAGCGCCAGTACTATATATTATAACCTCAACGCGATTTTCGCGGAGAAACTTTAACTTTTTACTACACACGATATACGTGGAGTAAATGCGCCTCAAACACGATTTACGTGGAGGGTTCATCACCTTTACACGATTTACGTGAAGGTAATGCAAAGGCTCAACATGATTTACATTGAGAATTAGTAGGTAGCCTCAACACGTTTTACCTACGTGGAGATGTTGACTTGATTTATTAGAAAGTATTAAAAAGCCTCGACATGATGTACATGGAGAATTAGTAGGTAGCCTCAACACGTTTTACCTACGTGGAGATGTTGACTTGATTTATTAGAAAGTATTAAAAAGCCTCGACATGATGTACATGGAGAATTAGTAGGTAGCCTCAACAAGGTTTTTGTGGAGTTGGTCATATTTACGCTTAAAAGAACTTAGTATTTTTCTACACACGATGTACGCGGAAAGTTCATTGTCTTAACACAAATTAAATCAAAGTAATATAAAACTCCAACATTATTTATATGGAGAATTAGTACATAGTCTTATCACATTTTACGTGAAGACAGTTGTGTAAATTAGACAATACGAAGAAATTATTTTGATACTCGACTAATAAGATAAACTAAGAAGTAGGTGGTACGTATAAATAAAAGTGAAATAATAAATCTTACAATTCGATCCTTCCAAATGTGCCAGTGCACAGAATACGTACTCGTAAGTGCCACCCTACTTGAGATGAAATCATTCCTGTTGTTAACTATTAATTAAACACAACAACAATAAAAACGAAGGAGTAGGTAGTCAATTATAATTTATCTTACCTACATTCATATTTCAATTCAAACCCAAAACTTTCTATCATGTTTAGTAATAACTTTAGAAAAGAGGGTAGAAATATATAGAAATTAATTCAATATTATAACGCTATGGTATATTAATTGTCTTGCAATTATTTTAAATATTGTATGTAGGTACGTCTATTTTACATACCTGATTTCCAATATCCAATACTATCCATTTCGAACTCGTAATTCCAGCAAATTATCACATTGTTGACGGAAACTCGACGACGACGAGCTCCTTAGCCCGTTTCGTTGCACTTTTCTGCATTTTCCGTACTCACTTCCAATTAGATCGCGTATATTTTTCTTTATCCTAACACTTATTCACTAAATCAATCCATGTGATAACAATTATTCACCGGATCAATTAGGTACGGTGTGATTCCGACGACACAAAAACACGTAATGACCAGTTTCAGGCGCCCCTCTCCGGTCGTGGAAGGGAGACGGGAAGTCAAGTTTTGTATTTTATAGTGGTGAATATCTAAAGGTGTGAAGAAGATAGCACAATCCCATGTACTGCTGCATGTAATAATTAAATCGTCTTCGGTGGTGATCCAAAGTATAATACTTACTGATAGCAAATACTCCAAGCTTTTCTTCATTGAATGACGACATTTTTCATTTATTATACATAATATAGTACATAATTACCATTCTTAGGCCCACTACCCACTGTTATAATAAAGACTTTAGTTATAACCTAGTTACGTTATTTACACCAGCTAGCTGTAATACAGAAAATCATTGGTAAAATCACCTATCAATGGTAAACCTATCAATAAAATCTTAATACAAACTTATAAGTGTTATAATTATGTCTAAGCCAAAAACAAGCAAAAGAGTTCGTGAATCTTAACAACTGTTACCATGGGATCAACTCTGACATCGTGAAAAGACTGCTGTTCTAGTTTCGTAGTATTGATGGCTTTTTCTATAAAATAGCTGGTTTTATTTAAAATAGTACTATGAGATTTTATGGCTTAAGATATCCTTTCCTCTTTTCACGGTGATAAGTTTGATCCCATTGAAACCATTATTCTGAATTATTACTATAGATTAGTTACACGTGTTTTCGGATAAATACACCGCAATCTTAAAGCCCTTTATAACTCCATAACTAAAGTACATAGAATACACCAATAATTACTTGATGGCTTTACCAATTACTCAAAGCCTACATTTCCCAAGACTGCCTCTGGGTGGCCAATTCTGACATGTGGTCTAGTTAGTGTCCCCATGTTGCCTTTCATTACAAAGTCACTCATCTTGTGGTGCAGAGCAAAGGAATTCATGAAATCACTTAGACTGGAGAAAATTGCGAGGCTCTTCGGTTTAGGTACCTAAATTTGTTGTTGCTAAAAGATGTTCTAAGAATATAAGATTGAACGTAGGTGTATTACCTATGTCTTACTGTATTTTAATCGTAGTACTTATAATGTCATGCTTTAGAGGTTTTGTTACTAATGTAAACTCTAATGTTATGTTAGTTGTTATATGAAATTTCCAAAAATACCTACCTCATAGATTTTCAAAGCCACCAATACATCAGTCTCATTAATTTTCTATAGCATCTCACCAAAATAATAATCTAAAATTAAAACGAGTTTCCCGCCAACAATGGCAGCCGCCATATTGCCGCGCAACACCTCGGTGTTGCCATGCGCGATAATTATTAATTTGCACCGAGTGTCGCTGCACTCGCGCCTCTCGCGACTGTCATTAGTGACACCTCCCGCCAATTAGGACGCTCCGAGTTTGATGAGCACTTTTTACTTTTTTATTTAGCACAAGCGTTACTCCGGCAATTATTGAATGACTCCCGACGCGTTATACCACTAGTGGTAGTTTTTGTATCGGAGTGTTGGAGGATTTTATTGCTGCTTGTCGGGAGGTGATAGTGTTAATGATGTTTTGTAAATTTTGCAAGGGGTAGAAATTGCAGCAATTTGCACGTTTATTTATTGGGATTTTTGTAAAAGAATGTTTGTAGTTTCGTTAGTTTTTGTTACAGCACTGGCAACATTAACTGATTTCTTATGTTGGTTGAACTTTGAAGTGCATCTAGGCATGCATTTGCCAGGTGTTACTAGGTAATTCCAAACTAGGCAATATTAACCTGCAGAACCGTGAGAAACCCGCATTTACTGCCACAGGCTCTAACTAGGATTCATTAAATTGAAACTGGAGCAAAATGGCGTCGGAGCAAACCAGAGCAACTATTATCACGCTCTGACAGTTTTGTAGTCGGTTTTCGGTATAGGTTAGGTTACGTATCAGCTTTTTTCTTAGCTTTATATTTTTTTTTACCCTAAGTCGTTGCATGGAAGAAATTGGGTAGCATTGGGACATGGCAAGTAGGTAGCAAAAGGTTATACCAAAACAATATGATTTAAATATAGTAGGTGTAATCTAAAGTCAATGACCTTATGTTTTAATCACCTATTCATTATAAGTAAGTTAATTTTGAAGCGGTTAATTTAATTAATTTAATTTTAAACTTACTACCGCCATAGTAAGTTTTTTTTAATTAAGTGTAAACACTTAGATACACCGTTGATGTATGAACGTAGGTACTTAATTTGTAAATTAATTACTTTTCATGCTAGAAACAAATAAAATAAAACAGTTATTTTAAAAGCAGTGTGTTTTATTACCCCAATCCTTTTCACAAAAGTGAAAGTCTCCAAGATCCCGTAGCAGTAAAACCAGTAGTCATAAAAAATATAGATTACCAAAATAACCCAGACAAAATTATATTCTTAGAAAAGATAATAAACGGGTTATCTTGCGAAGGGTCTCTAATTTAAAAAACAATGGAGGTTCTAAGAAAACAGAATTAGAACTTTGTAAATAAGAGTATCCAATTGAGAACTCGTTATCTAAGAATACATAAGCGAAGACATGATCTTTTAGACAACTAGAAAGTAAAATTTTCTAAAAGGACTTCAAGGTTTTTGTAACCATAGACTGAAATGTCTTTTCCTCTTGAAACTTGAGTATATAGTTGGTACTATTATTTACTTACTTTTACTTCTATTTTAAAAAGCATAAACGTTTTATAGGGCTATGATATAAATTATACAGGGACAAGACCCTGAGGACTATAAATATACCTGGACTCCCAAGAATAATGATGATATTGACGGTGATGAGTAAGTAAATGAAATAATACCTACTAAATATTATAGTTGAAATGTTCAGGACTACACTAGAAGGTATAAGTACTTTATGTACTACCTACTAGTGTATGTATGTGTATTCGGTGGTAAGACTGGTAGCTAATTTGGTAATATAAACATATTGAAATATGATTTATCAATCAGAAGATTGATTCCAATTTTCAAATTTCTTTTCATTTCTTAATAACTACATCAAACAAATAATTAGTAGTTTTTAAGAGATTTTTTTTTGTTAAAGACGAGCATCTTTTGCTAATATGTATTTCTTTCTTTATTGCATAAGTATAAAAATGACCCAACGTCCGGGAAGCCACTTGCAAGAAGACATAGATAGAAATAGTACCTAACTCTTTATTTTGCACGCAGTAGAATTATAGTTAAAACAGAAAAAAGGACTAGTCACTTATTGTACAAGTAGTTTCGCGATCAGTAAACCTCGCGAGAACTTTTTGCGACAAACACTGTCATTGTATCTTGACAATCCTCATATTCAAATTCTTGTTGAGAATTACATTCCAAATATTTCGGGATTTTTTTATCAAAACCGGCCGGTAAATGACGCTGCAGCTTATTTTCTCCCTTTTGAGGGAACAACTCCTCCAATCAAAAAAAATATATTAGTATAGTAGTATACCTACCCTACATATTAGTATAAAGATACTAAGTTCCATCAAGATATTGACACAATAGTTTATTGACACGAAGAGTTTCATTTAGGTATCTTGGGTATTTGCGCACCTACCACACTATAATTTAGAAAAAGCCTAATAGGTAAATAATTTCTAGCACGCTGGCTGCCTTGCTCCGTAGGAATAAATTATGTAGACATAGGTAAATGGCCAAAATAACACGCAACTTTAGTACTTACCTACTTAAGGAATCTACCCTTTTACATAAATACCATCAGATCAACTATTTACAGTTTGAATTTTAATATGTTGTAACATTTTGATTCTTGTCACCATTGAAAAATCCATCCTGCCATTACTTAGTAACTAAGTAGTAAGGTAGATAGGTACTTAGCAACAGATCTCACCGAGGAACGTCAGAAGTGTTATCATGATGCAGTTGAAAGAGCACGTATGCAATGAATGCGTCTAGAAAACCATTCGGAACAATCTCTTTTACGCCAGTCTTCTTTCATATCTACGAGTAGGTACTCATGCCACATTGTCACCGGAACCTTGAACTCCCAGCCTCAACAGCTGAGCAAACTTAAATAGAAAAATGTGTACGTAAGTATGAACAAACCTTTCGTATTGTACTGAGCATATGACTTTTATTTAACCGCTTTGCTTCTTCAAAGAAGAACGAATTAAAATCTGGGGCATTATGGACATGACTAGCCTGTTGATATTGCATTATATAAAATCTTATGCATATAAAGTGCAAAGTTGTGAGACAGGCGGGCCATGGCCTGTTTACAAGATAAACTAAAGCCGAGAAGGTTCAGCTCCCGTCGGCAAACAAAATTGAGATTTGCATGAGGCGGCGGATGGCGGAGAGCGAGCGGAGCGTACGCTTCGCTCGCCGGGCGATTAAAAATGCAGGGCACCGCGGGTGGGAGAGCGCGGGCGGGGCGAGGCCCCGTCCCCGGCTGCCATTGGCTGACGTTGGCTGCGGGCGGCACCCGGGGAGGGGCGCGGGGGGCACCCGTGGCCGCCGCCGCCCGGCGCTCGAGCCTTCTCACAACGCACGTAGCCTCCGCGCCGAACGGTCCTGCGAACGTTATCCCGACGCGTACCGTCGCGAGTCCATGTGAGCGGTGCACGGTTATCTTGTTGTGTACAGTGAACGAAGGATCAGCAAGCTGTACGCGCCTCAGGAAGACGACATGCTGACGATGGAGACGGATCTGAAGGGCGGTAGCCTGCACGCCACCGTGCCGCCACACCACGCGCTGCAGCACGGGTACGGCTCGCTGGGCGCGCTCGGCGGCATGATGTCGCTGCCGCAGCAGCAGGCGCTCGCGCAACACCAGCCCTTGCAGCACCAGCACCACCAGCAGCTGCCCCAGCACCACCAGCCGCCACCGCAGCAGCACCATCAGCCGCCAAATAATAACAACAACAATACTAAGGCCTCTAACGCAGATCGCGTCAAGCGCCCTATGAACGCGTTCATGGTGTGGTCGCGCGGTCAGCGCAGGAAGATGGCATCCGACAACCCCAAAATGCACAACTCTGAAATATCGAAACGTCTCGGTGCACAGTGGAAAGATCTCTCCGAGTCCGAGAAACGGCCGTTCATCGACGAGGCCAAGAGACTTCGCGCCGTACATATGAAGGAACATCCCGATTACAAGTACAGGCCGCGAAGGAAAACGAAGACTCTCGCTAAAAAGCAAGAAAAATACCCTCTGGGCGGAGGACCGCTGATGGGATCCGGAGACGGGCAGAGGTCCTCAGCGCCATCGGCGCAACAACCCCGTGACGTGTACCAGATGACTCCCAACGGCTACATGCCGAACGGGTACATGATGCACGACCCGAGTGCGTACCAGCAGCAGGCGTACGGGTACCCGCGCTACGACGTGTCGCAGATGCAGCAGGCGAGCTACGGCGGTGGGTACTACGGCGGCGGCGGGCAGGGCTCGCCGTACCTACCCCAGCCGCCATCGCCGTCCGCGTACGGCCTGGGCCCGGGCTCGCCAGGCGGGTATGCGCTGCCGCCCTCGTGCGCCTCGCACTCGCCGAGCGGCTCCTCCGCCAAGTCGGAGCCGGTGTCGCCGGGCCCGCCGGGCCTGAAGCGCGAGTTCGTGCCGCACGACCCGCCACCGCAGCTGAAGCGCGAGTACACGCATGGGCACCCGCACGAGCAGCTCGCCATGAAGCGCGAGTACGGGCAGCAGGACCTGAGCCACATCATCAACATGTACCACGTGCCCGATGAGCAGCGGTACGCGGCGGCCAACGAGCGCGCGATGCCGCTTATCTGAGAATCGCCTTTCGCGTGCGACATCGACATCCCGCCGCTCTGAGCTGGTCGAGTCGCCGCGGCTGACTTTGCTGACAGTGACTTTGTTGCGAATCGTTTTTCGCGTTAGGGCAGTGATATCGTTATCTCCCGGCCGTACATACTGCTAGGTATGTCCATTTATTTGTTTTGTATTGTACTGACGCCGTTAGTGTTGCGAACTGTTAACTTTAGCGAGCCGCCGCCGCCGCCGGAGCCGGCCCGTCGCCGGCGGGCGCCGCGCGCCGGCCGTGAGCTCGACTCAATGTTGTTGATGAAATCTTGTATTATATTACGATTATTGTATTTTTTTATGGTTTAAGTTAAATATTTTAAGTTGTGATGTGCGGATGGACGTCAGGGTTCAGAGTGATGTTCGCGTGAGAGACGATGTAGTGTGAGAGGTAATTTGAATACCAAAAAAATTTGAACAATTTGTAAATATAGTGTTAAGGTAGGCGAGGTCGGATTTAGTCGGTAATGCGTAGGTAGATAGCGATAAGTCGTGCCACGACTCCACTCTCGTACGCCCGACGTGCGTTGTACAAATAATTGTTATATGGAAACGAAAAGTTATAAATCCTTGAAAGACTAAAATATTGTAATACGAAAATGTACAGTGAGTGTTATATAGTCAGTGGACACAAAAGTATATGAAGAAAAAGATGAAGTTATCAATAAACGACGCGTTAAAATTGAATATGATGTTTTGTTCTAACTCCCAAGTGCTTATTCCCCTGGTGATAATTACCTGTAGGTATTACAACAACAGTAAGTTACAGAAAAACATGGAAATTACTCATCAAATAGATTTCTGAGAGATTTATCTTGACACGTTGGTATTTCATCACACTTTAAATTATTTTATTTTAGGCCTACAACGTTTTCAGAATGGGAATTACTGAAGCTTATTTTTTTCTAATATTTTAAAATATCTTTTTTGTTATAAAAGTTTATAAATAAAAAGTAAATCATCTTAGTAAATTAATGAGTTATGTAATAATTATTGTTATAATAATCCATACAAAAGACATCAACGCGTGACTACAAAACATGGGTTTCTAGATTTATTTTCAAAAATAATATATTAAATGTTAGTAATGACCATAATAACAATTTCAAAAATATAGAATTACGTATTTAGTTCACTTTTAAAAAATTAGAAATCAGAAATTATTTTCACTAATTTAATATGTTATAAAAGAAATATTTACGCATTCGAAAAACTATTTCCATAAAATAAATACCATAGGCTAATTTAAAAATAAATGTAAGGCAAATTTTATGTTCTTATTAATAATGGAATTTAAAGAGATAATTAATAAAAGAGAAGGTTATAATACATTAAAAAGCTAAACATCAAAAATTTGCTGAACCTGTTTTTTTAATTTATTAGACTAAAACAAAATGTGACCAAAACCACATCATTGTCAATAATGAAATCTAGAAATTATACAAACAGTTCGTACTTAGCTTCATTCTAAAACTGCGTACTCGTATTTTCAGAAATAAAGCTGGTTGCACACCTACAATCAGCATGCCGCATGCCACCAGCCTGCCATTAAGTGAAACACCCCTAAAAAGCTGGCATTTCAATCAATTACTGCCAACACGTAGGGGCGATATAGATTTAATGAAATCCCTTCGTCGACTTGATTAGAATTCGGCCACTTTTTCTCCCCGGGGAATGGAGTGACTTAATCCCAGCCCGCCCCGATGTTTAAGCGTTGATTTTAAACTATTTTCACTTACAGCCCTATTCAAGTATAGAGTGATGTATGAAGTGGAAGGATTTGCGATAGTCATATGGCTACAGAGCACAGTTAGACAGGCGAAATATTTTTAGTCAGAAGAATTAGCAGTTACTTTTTTTGATTTAATTTTAGAAAAATATTCATGTTATACTATTGCCGCGTCTCGGGCATATATTTTTTTGTTTTTGTAATAGCTTTCTCAAGTCATTCTAGAGCTTAACTTTTAATGTTAGACTTTGAAATTTAATGTCAGTACTTCTTAAGGGTTTATGCTAGTTGTATAAAGCAAAGATTTAAGTAAGTTAATATTAAAAATACATATTTTTGAAAACGAACTTTTATTGCATTGTCATAAGAGTTACACACGTATATCAAATTTCAGCTCAATCGGACATCGGGAATTGGTTCAAAATTGAGTTCCACCCCAATAAACATAGTTACATACCTACATACGAGTATATTGCTAGTTAAATAAAAGCTTTTAAAAAGCCCGGAGCCGATATTTTGGGAAAACAGCCTTTGTGTGTCATTGTGACATATGAAACAACAAAAGATATTAAGAGGAAGGTAATATAATACAAGTCTAGTATGAATTTAATATCACAGTTTTCAGTCCCCATTTCATTATCCGTTTCTAACCATAAGTTGAACAATAATTAACTGTCATAATTAATGTCACAATTAAATAATAACAATTAGATTCCTGTATTGTTGTAAGTTTACTGTTTAGTGGGCGTCTCCATGACGAGGCTGTGGCAACGCATTTCTGAACATTAGTAGTATAAGATGTCTTTCTTTAACTGTGAGTGGAAACAAAAACCAATTTGTCATAAAAGTGAGTCTATTGCCTGGATGTATATTCATACATCAAGTAGGAAGAGTAAGTATAAACGCCAGAAAAATCAGCTTGTCCGTATTGTACTCGTATGTCATTAAAATATCAAGATATAATATAATTTCCCAAAGAAATACGGATATACTTCTATTGCGCAGCGACCCAAAATGAGTCTTGGCATCTAACACCAGAAAACACTGAGAAATACATGAATAAAATGGATGCAAAAAAGATGTTTAATATGCGAGATAGGCTGGCGTTTGACCGCCATCTCGCTTGACGGTAAACATCAATGCGGTCTACGATAGAAAACTCATGTCCAAAACCAACCGATTCACAAAAACTAACATAAATGTCCTGCGACCTCATTCGCCAAAACATCTCACTTAAATATAAATAGCACAGATTTTAGGCAAACAGAAATACCTACGCATAATAAGAAGAATACGCTTTAAATGAATAAGAGAGTTCCATAAAAATCGTCATTCCGGATGCAGTGAACGAGGCTGTGTTCGCACCCCACCGTCACGCGGCGTGGCTGCGGTCGGGAGCCGAACCCGCGACCCGCGACCCCGGCCCGGGGTGGCCAATCGCAGTTCCCACGATACTGCTATTGTTTTCTCTCACGGTTCGCGACATATAACAATGATTGCTTGGACAGTTGCTTTCTAATAATCGGTTCAAGGTAGGAATTAAGTAGTTACCTGATTTTCTTATGGTTTATAGTTTTTATTTGTAACAAAATACAACAGATTTGAATTTCGAAAGCTTTCTTTATATTTATTTCATTCTTAATACATTGAACGTCTATGCTTTCAAAAATTCTATTTTTTTGACTACTGCTTTTTTAGAATTTTGTAGCAAACTAAGGGACACATAGTTAAAAAAACAACCCCATATGAATTTAACTGTTGAAATAACCAAATAAATCTAAATAAACATTGATAATGATGAATGTCATTTACTTAAGAGCTTGTGTAGCTAGATTTTTTTACTATGTAAAGATTTACTTAGTTAGGTACTAAAAAAGTTAGTGTCTTAGTGTGCCACACTGTGATTTTTGGTCTAGCAGCGTGTAGACTTATTTGTTTATCATACAATATATATCACATTATAAAATGAAAAAAAAATGTGTATTTCATTATTTTCACATTTGGTACAAACCTACCTATTAGCTGCTCGGCTTATTTTTACTCTTTTATTTTACAACATTCAAATTCAAATCACGAGTAATCTTACAATTACAACCGACAATTCGATAATAATCGTGAAACTCTAAATATCGGATTGCAAAACGGCTGCCATGGAATCACAGCTGCCACCCTTCTCTCGTTTCTTACCTAAGGTACATCCGCCAACACATTTGGGTCCCACTCCCAAAGCAGAAATCCCTGATTTTTTTCCAACCGTGTCGCAATTTCCCAAAGTCCCAGCCGGCAGCCTCCCAGGCAGTAGGATTGTAAACATCGGAACAAACAGAACTAAAGTTGTCACGTAATTCGTTCGTCAAACATTTCGTTGTTTGTTCTTGAGATTGACACCGCCCGCCCCTGGCGGTCCCTTTGTTTTTATGTTGCACGGTGTCAATATTTAGTCTCATTTGTCATCAAGTGGTTTGAAGCGATTCGTCGGAGACACGAGGCGGGTTGTGGGTGTCGATGTGTGGGATTTGTTCAAACACACGTTTTTCTGATCCGGCTATTTCAACTTTTTAGAACCTTTTCCTATTATCGTTCCTGCCGTCGTATCTAAGAAATATACTGAAAATATCAAAATAATTTATAGTGATATAGTTCTAGAACAACTAGTAATATATACGAATGGTACCTATACACCGTATAAAACAGGCCTATTTCTACGCGACTCAAACCTACAATATGAACTTTGACTTCGGAATTTTAATAAGCCTATAATGTAATTTATATTATGTATGAGTTTTGTATAAGTATGTATATTTATATGCATTGTTACATTTGTTACGCACTGTAACCGTAATAGTAGTACAAAACTTTGGGGGTCGGACTTACTCACTCAGATTTCTTCAACTATCGTTTTCTGATGAATGCTAAAAGTCGTCGCACCCGCTGCGATTTACTAAGAAAAATTAAAATATTTTCTGCCTCGTCCAGCTTGTCGTTGCGGCAAACTGCCGAGACGTTTAGAAAAAACATAGTAAGTGGAATTTTAACTTTACTGCGCATGACCTTCTTGGAAGCGTTAGTTGTTAACGGTACTCTTTCCCCAGGTAGGCCCCGTACTGCAAGTAGGTACGTGTTTTGGCCAGCGATTTGTGATTTTAGTTACAGAGAATGCTTCAGCGAATAGCCAGAATAATTACCGATGATTTTAGGATTTCTCTCTTATTTTAGGTTTTACAGATTCTGAGTTAGGCAAGTTTATTCTCAAGGCAATGTAGAAGTAACTTTGTGTTATGTCTTCTCTCAACAAAAATAATGAACTTGGTAACTACGAGTATACCTTGTCTACTCCACGTTTATAAGTAGGTAGGGGTTAGATTTAATAATAGCTTAATTGGTAGGGACAATAGGGTAAGATGACAATACTAGATTAAGTATGTACCTATAAACTATACATTTACATTTACACAATTAAATGACATATTTTGTGACTCAATATTTTAGTCGCTTAGTTGACGCCACTGGTGATAAGAGGGCTGGCTCATTCCTCGCGCAAAGAATTTCACTGGCAATTCAGCGCGGGAATGCAGCGTTCTTGGTACTTTGCCACACGGGCAAATACTACTTTTTGATTTTTAGTTTTTGTAAATTTCTTAGTTCTATTTAGTTTAGTTTATTATTTTAAGATGAAGATGTAAATATATTTTATGTATTCCGATTAAAAGAAACTAAATTTTAGTCGTCATAACAATTTACATAATTTTGATGTATATTACGTAATCTAAAAAAAGATACTGAAAACCTTTTGAGTATTTTTCTTGCTCAGTAAAACCATATCAAGAGATATTATAAGCAGTGGGTTTCCAGGGTAAGTATGATATGATACTCTCATCATCACAGTATGATACTCATTTAGCGAAAATTTTTGGAGGCCAATTTTACTATAGTTTCAAATCATCTAGGTACTACTATGAAAATAAATTTCGATACCTGAAATAAAAGTCGGAACAGTTAATGCTACCAAACTATTTCAACCTACGCAACTTCCAAAAAAATAAAACGAAACACACAAACTCATGGTTGTTTTCTGATAATAATTCAAGCCCAACAAAGCGGTATATTTCAAAAAGAGGAACCAGAGCAATAAAAATGTTTTTAGAAAGTTATATTGCCGTAAAGGGGTAGAAATGACCGCGAGCAGTCATATAACAATTAAATATTCCCGGTAAATACAGTATTTAGGTAATTGTTTAGTTCTAAATATTTATTTGGAAGGTTTTAACTGTTAAATCGCACCAAGCGTGATTATCATGGTAATGTTATTTTGCAAAGTTTTTCTAATTTATACCTCCATTTGGGTAGTATAAATGCATGTCTGCAGGTAGTACTATTAGCACTTTTAATGAACGTAGTACATGATTTCTTACTTATCTGATAGTTATTGTTAGTTACCTATACTTAGGTATAAAATGTATATTTCATTTTATTTACTTTGTATCATAGTGGTTGTAGAACCTCAAACTGTTTGCGCTTTAAACTTTTGACTAAAAAAGTAATAAAAATAAAACCAAACTGCATTAAAAAAACTGACATATTGTTAACCGACAAAATAGATTTGCTTGTAATGTGGGTCATATTATGATTACCATGTAATATAACCTATGAAAAATTTTAGATAATGTTTTGAGTGATTTACCTATAAAAACCGAATCTAGCATTCTCGCGAAACAACACCCTTTTGAGCAGTCGGGTAAATTGTTTTATATTTTCTTTACTATTTGGTTAGACAATCATAATACATGATAATTCACATAAAACACATAGAAAAGTAATGTTGCCATAACAAGACAAAAATCTAAATTCCACAGAAAAAAATAATGACGTCACCAGCGGCGGCTTAAATTCCTAAATTCTTTAATCACTCCGTCACCATTGTCTTAGTCACTATCACTCCCTATCTTCCAGGTATCACTGATAACGGAAACCGCCTGGGATTCGCAAAGGATTTGGACCCATACTTAGTAATTTAAGTGATAACGATACTGATAAAAATTCTTAGAATTTTAGGAGCGGCAGCTTTTGTTATTGTTTCGAAAATTAGTCGCCGTGAGAGATTAAAGAGTGACGTTGTAAAACTTATAAAGGACTAACTTTAACTTAGTCATTTGGCTTATTATTACATCACACGGTGCACTATTCTACAGGAACTGTTAATTTTTCCAAGATAAAAAGAATTATATTTTATTTTATGTAAAAGACGGCAAACTGGCAGATGGTCAGCCTGATGGTAAGCAAAACTGAACACCTGCATTGATGATGCTTTGCCAGCCCGGAGAGGTGCTTGTAGACTCTTTTTAAAACCTAAACGCAAGGTAAAACCTATATCTATTTCAAATGCTTCATTGTTAAATCGTTTTTAAAATCACTCAAATCTGTGAGTCTCAAACAAACAAACACCCTCGCAAACTTTCAGTACTTAACTAGCAATACCTTTCCGTTTCATCTCAGCTGATATTAAAAAACTACCCTATAAACGGAAAGGTGTAGTAATACTTAAGAGTGTACACTGTCGGGTATGAATATGAATGTTGTGTGTCGAAGAACACCCTAAGTATTACTACACCTTTCTGTTACACCTTGTATAATTCCAAATTTAATCAATGTCGTTTTAGTTATTACAGAGAAACGTAGAAACAAACATTCACAGATACACAAACACACAAACTTCTGCATTTATAATATTAGTAGGATCTAACTATGCCATCTCATGCGCCTCATTCTTGTTGTATTCAGGATCTACACCATAAAAATACCAAAAAACATTAAAGCGCTGAGCACTAGTTAATCTTCATTGTGCCAGACAACCTTTATAGGCAGTGCAATCTTTATTGGCATAGACCGGAAGAGAGGCCATACTCTGCAATGGCTGGAAAATGGCTGATAATGATGATGAAGTTGACAGTGTCAAACAATTTCACCCGAATACAAGCTTTTATTTAATTTGCCCTTTTAGTATTTTATAAGTAGGTCTGTCTGGGTCTTGGAAGCTAAATTAGAACCACTTATCGATGTCCGATGGTACCATCGACGTGAAAAATAATTTCGGTTTAGATTGTGCTGGTATACCTGTGTAATTCTGATGACAATGCAATAAAACATTGTTCAATTTTTATTTATTAAAATTAGTGTCATGTTTTTTTTTTTTCTTGGTTTTTATTAAGGTAGGAAGGGTACTATTCCAACCCTTCTACCACGCTTGTAGCAACTATTAGGTAAATATTTCAAAAAAGGCCTCCAGAAACTAAACATCTACATTCTTCCTTCCGCGTTCGACCTCCTTAATCACTTCCAAGTAGGTAGAGAAATAAAAACAAAGGGTCTCCATAAATCGCGGCGATAGAGTCATTAACCAGGGGCGGACTCGGGCCTGAATAATTAAAAACAAATATACCCGCCACGGATAACCTTATCCGGCAATCTACACGATCATTATAAAATTATTTAGTAGTTTGTATTAGGAACTGGGCTTGCACGGCTTTTAAAAGGACGTTAATAGGTGTGGGTTGATAAAGAGTAAAGTTTTTTTATTATAAAGTTACTATGGTTTTACTAGTTTTTGGGAAGTTACTTATTTACCTATATATTTGCAATTTTCTGACTTACATATATTACTCTGACACTTCTGACTGATCTTTAATATTCCTGATAATTGAACTTTTCAGCTAATATCGTATATGATAGTAAGATATACCTACAATGGAAAAAAAACTGGATTATTTCATAGTTACTGCTATGTATTGTATTACCCGTAGCTCTAACTAACGCATTATGACGGACTTACTTAACTTAGTTTAATTAATAAACCTACTTATGTTCCATATTTGAAAATAATTTTAAAATAGTAGGTATTTAATTTATACATATGCTCAACTACATAGGCGTATCAACATAATAATATACTTTAGAAAGAATACAAAATTGTATTCAATAAATATATATACCAAACAGAAGGCGTGTTCCCAACGCCTATTTGTTCTATTAATAAATGAATAATTTATTCCCATAGAACCTCCGCGTTACAAAATGGTAAAACAAAACTTGTTTATTCATTAGATATCAACGTTTGATGATGCCGCTTCGTAACAACTGGTTTCACCTGCGTGAGTTGGCGATAATCAGTGTTTACCTTGGGGCCGCATTAACATTAATGTCTTAAGTACATCCCTGCTAATTTTGCGTATTAAGGGAAGCAAAAATTTGCTAATTTCTTAAATATCCAATCAAAGTAGTGTACCTCTACCTAAGCACAAAATCTGTGCCTCCTGTTGTATGTCAAAAGTATTTGTTCTTCTGTTGTACGCTTGTGAGTATTGCAATTCAACGAGGTAACGTCGCCAGCCTTTTGGGCACCCTACTCGCGGATAGTGACCTAAGCTGTGTTTTTTATTTGTAATTTTACATTCTGTTTGTGCCTATTTGTGTTATCTTTGGGAATTCAATTACTTATGAGGATATCTGGTGACATTGGAAAAAAGGATGAGCTGATATTGAAGCGATTTAATTTGGGTGCTTTTGTTTTTTTTTTTGTTTCTAAGAATATTTTTTGAATAAGTAATTTTTATTTTTGGTGTATGGGTTTTGTAGAACTTCTTGTTTACTTGTTTATTACTATAACATTTAAGGACTTTCTTTAACGTATAGCCTGTACGCAAACGCAAAAGTTTGAAACTAGTTTTCCGTGGCAGTACCTGAAGTATCAAGTAAACAGTGTCGGCTCTCCACTTCCCACCATTCCCACAAGCCGCTAGTAAGTAAACAAGTAATCAAACTTTATCCCTACTACGAGTCTCTACTAACGCGACTTACCAAATTAATTTATGGAACGGTCCCAACTAACGGTCCTGAAGACTCTTCTGCCAGTCACACAATCCACATACGTACCAACTAAAATCATATAAACCACTCTTACGTGACTGAAAAACCAATCACACAACAGTGGAATAAGAACGGTTTTTGCACGAGCACAATCATCACATGCGACTACAAAAGGCTTCACAAAGAACAGTAAATAAACAGTTGATACTGACTACACATCATTACATCAAAGAGATGAATAGGCATTGTCACAGGACATTGCACTCTGTATTGCTGGTTATAGACGTGAAAGTCGATCGGTGCGTGTTTTCTTATCGAGCAGTGGGTTAGTGGGCGCGAGTGGAGCCGGGTCAAACGGTTAGCAAACAGATTCGTCTTGGTCGGAATGTTGGCAACAGCGTGAAATGGTTGCAAAAGCTCGGTCCTACTAGTTGTGTATTGTCATGTTTCGTTACGCTGAAAGTGGCGGTGCAGTTTCGCTCGGTTTCTATTTGCATACGGCGAGTGCTTAGCCTTCGCAGCGAAAGCACCAAGAGGGATCCTACAGACTAAGCTATATATCATCGCATCATAGAATCATATTCACGCATCGTCCCGTGCATGATGCTGTACGCCGCGCCGCGCCGGGTAGCGACAAAACTATAAAGGTACGAATAAAATTTTGCATTATCCAAATAGGCTTCCCATCTTACGCTTAGCTCAGTTTCATTTCTTGAAACAATGTTAAAAATACTAAATACTTCTCACTCACAATTGTTAGATAGTATAATATAATAGGTATCGTATCTATTTATATTAGCTAAAAAGTCTTTCAATTTTAAATAAAACTAGGTACTCGTAGGTATCTGAATAAGAACGAATGAATAAAATAAACTACGCAATATTACGTCAATAAAAAGTATTCAAACTTCGAATGACAAAAACAAATCTACAATAATTCTTCCCGCAGTTACGATTACAACAAAAACGTAGAACAACAAAGTTGTGTGAACAACGGAGCGTGGCCGAGCCGTATCGTCTAACAAAACAACTCGGAAGAGACCAATCGAACCCAAAAATAATCTAAAATAATCGTCCATCAATCAGCCGTAAAGAAACACTTTGTGAAGCCGCTGTAATTGGCGGTTAAAAAACAAAAGTAGAAATTTATAACGAGACGAAACGTCCAAATCATCCTGTTTAGTGCAAAATTATAGCGTTTTAAACGTAGTGTTTAGGGACGTACGATTGTGATGGGCTGAGAGCCTGCGATCACTTCAATTAAGGAAGCATAATAACAAAAAAAAATTATAAGACTAAAGTCGTATAGGTTGAGTGGACAATCGTAGAACGTCAAGGTTTTCATGCCGCCTCGAAGGTCTTGTAATATACCTACTTTTATTAGTAAACTTTTCTAGATTATCAATAGCCTGATGCTTTATGAACACAAAAAATCAGCTAATCCAAATAAAAAAAAATAAGATAGTAAACATCTTGGGACTCTCAAACATAGACTATTTTTATGATACTGAGCATTAAAATAATGGATGAATTAAAGAAACACTATATTTTCTCAATTAGATGCTACTAAGTTATATATGAAAACCTTCTTTACGTATGTAACCTTCTTATCGTTTCCAAAGCTCCAACTTCGGAAGCACCTTACCAGGAATGACCAGTCAGCTCCCGGCCCGTAATGGCCGGGTTGCGTAAGTGGCGAGCACGGAAAAGCGCCGCAATCTATTAGCTGCACAAAAAGCAAGCTTAATTTCACACCTGTTTACCTTTAATTCCATAATGATGAGAGGCACTGGGCTTTTTGCACGCGCTCAGCCTTTCTACGGAATATACGATGCGATATTATTTCAGGGGAAATTGGGAATATCGGTCGTTACGTTATCGTTGCGAAAATTTGGAGCCTTTTTTGTGATGTGATGTGGGGAAATTGGGAATATCGGTCGTTATCGATGCGAAAATTTTGAGACTCGTTTTGTGATGAGATGTTTGTTATATGAAGTTGATGGCCAAGAGTCGTGTTGTGTCATGGAAATGATTTTGACCTAAACACCATTTTTGCTCAAGTATTCCACTTGATCAACTGAGTATAATCATCATCATCTAGGTGCATTAAGGATAATACAATAAATCACACTAAAAAAACTAGTTTTAAGACTTACTGTATTAATGTTACTTCTAGATAGTTTTGAGTAGGTAGATGGAAATGAGATGAGTATTCCTATTTGTTACAAACTATTTCGGCAAAAATCAAGCTAACATGTTATCACTAGAATTCCATAACCTTTACCATACCCTAACCGTGCTTTAAACAATGTAGCAATCAGATTTTATGATCTTCAACTATTTATTTAACATTACCCTTGGACTTCATACCTCTGCAGGAAGAGGCACCCATTCGTGTCATAGTCTTAAACGTGGTATTTGCCTAAAAAACTTCGGTTCTGTTCAGCGAGCAATGTGGGGCGGCCGACGACGGCGTCAAGGCTGCTGTAGCCTCGCTGTTTGTGGAGCGTGACGGCGACGTGTCGGCACCCACGCCGTGACGTCACACCCCCACCACTCTGGAGCTGTCTATCACTGGAAATGTCCATGTTAGAGACTAATTTATAATATAATAGAGCAACCAAGTGCTTTCTGTAAGCTGATATTCCTTTGACATCTTTTGTAAACGGTAATGCAGTCTTGATAAAATTGAGAATGGAAAATTAGTTCGAGGGCTTATTTAGCATTGTTTATTTTCTTTAGTAATTGATATTTTCCAGACCGCTTTGTAAAACCAGTGGAAAGTAATGTGGTCAAGCATTTGGTTAAGATTCTACGTAGTGGTATGATAATGGAGAATAACTTTGACACGGTGTAAAAATATCGTTGCCAAAAATATGTTTTTACGTACGAGTACGTAAAAGTAGTAGTGTCTTTTGTTGGGACAACATTTACTTGTCAGTCATTATCAATAAAAGGACGCCAAAATATTACAAAACAAAATTGTGTGCACCATTACCATGAAGCTGCACTAATTAGTAATCGCACCGCCGAAGCAATAAAACAATATATCAGCATAAATACAGTCATAACGGACATGGTCGTCTTCCAAAATTAAGTAGTCAGAAATGGCAAAAAGTACCATAAAACGATTGTCCCGTCGGGATCTAGGAGACAGCAAAAAGCAAAAGAATAGTGGAAACGTCCCTGACTTGAGACATGGGGCATGGCTAATCAGCGGACGATGTGAGACAATGGTGTCAGCGAGAGAGCCTCATAAAACTACGGGCCCCGTAAAACCCCGTCCAAAATATTTACAACGCGTGACAAACGGTGCGGGCCTTTGTCTCGCGAGGATTGTCTCGCCGATTCGTCGCGGTTAATCTCCGAGTGGTACGTCCAGTGCAGCGGACATCTGCGATACGATACGGCACGATAGCCCGACACACCAATCGACTTTAAATCATTTACATCGTTTACGACGTTGAGCACTATGACCAAAATATGACGGTTAAAAATCACTTTTGCACACTTAACGGCGCGATTAGATGACAAAGGCTGAGACATCGCAATTTCATGTCACGATAATCAATCACTAAAGTACCTATTACTATTTCGCTTAAGCATTTAGCATTAATACAGACGTTTCACTTAATGAGGTGTATTTGGAGAAATACTTTTTAAACATGGACGAGAAATATTTATTTTTTGCAAACAAATAAGTCTTCAAGTTTACTAATTTATTGATTACTAGCTGCGCTTGCGGTTTTACCCGCTATTATACAGGAACCATTAAAATAAAATAGCATATATAATAACTTAGTATATAATATAAGATTCTTCCATTCCAAATTTCATCCAAATCCGTTAAGCTGTTTTTGCGTAATTGGGTAACAAACGTCAAAACATACGACATGGCATCTATAGTTTTTTTAGGCTAATTATATTAATGTAGCAGTGCAGTATTAATGTAGTAGGAAATGTAGCAATTCTTGCCAATGAGAGCAGATTTGAAACCATAACGATAAAGCGGCACTACCAACTAGGTAAGTAGTGGTCTTCTACTATTTCAGAGAACCAAGGAAAATACCCGTATCTCTTTACACCAATAAAAAACCAAATCATCCATACAGCAATTCAAAGATACGATAGCACGTGCCGTCGCACATAATGCTTTATGATATCGAAGAGCAATCTCGAATTGAATCGTGGCTATCCCGAGTCAAAGAAAAAAACAAACACTTTCGGCTCTTGACCATTTTACTTCGCGTCGTTAGCTATAAAACCGATGCCCAATAACTGTGAAAGTTCACACAACAATTTAGGTTTTTAACACTGAGCTGCCACCGCGGCTCTCATTAAACCGCGGACAAGAGAGAAGCGAGGTCCCGGCTTGTCGCTAATCATTTTACTGTCTTCTCGAATTATCTGAAAACGCATAGGCAAGCCTGTTTATGAGCTCATGTCATTGAAGAAGAATGTGCGCTGTAATTGAGTTGTCATTTTCAGGAGCAAGATAAACAATCGAATACTAAGCTTTTATAAATATATCATTACTCAAATAGCTACATACTCGTATGTAATTTAAACACACAACGACTTTACACTTTTGGTTTTGGCTCAAAATTTTTAAGCTTCTAGATCCATATCACAAAGATGCTATTGATCAAATCTATCTTCTCACAGATCAAATTAAGGTGAGTACCTATAAAATTAAAAAAAAACTATGTTGGTAAGTAGATATAGTTTATTAGATACTTCAATATTGTAGTAAAATCCGTACATCCTAACAATAAAAATAAGGCTCGACATCCAAAACACTAGGATCTGTACATGACGTCGCGTCTCGTAAAACGTCATGTTCCGCCCGCAATCTGTTCTACGATCATTTTTATCATACAAACATTTCGTCAGAGGCAATTTTCCTCGTGCCGTTGGTGTAAAAAAACGACCTCCATTTCGAATGTCATTTGCACGGCGTGGCGTTGAAAAGCAATTATTTCAATATCTGGCCCGCACCGGCACCCAGTGGTCGGCAAAAAGTGGTCGGAGCACGCGCGCCGTGACTGAGACCAGCGCAGCGGTAAGAAAGTTTGGAGAAGACATGAAGGACACCCGTGTCAAGTTTAACTCTTGTTATTGTTTGTTGAGATAACTTTGGTGATTATGGTGTTTATTTTGGATAGACGATGATGCGTCATGTAGGTATACGAGTATGTGTATCGACTTGTATCGAGATTATGAACGACTCGTATATTATTATGATGATTGAACTTGCATGTACAGACTTCAAATTTAAAACGATGTTTTTTGTCTAATGAAGCCCAAATTACGGACCATGAATAAATACAAAAAATTTGTTACCTACCTAAGTATTTAGATATAATCACGAAAAACCTTGCAAATATCTCCTAATGAGATAAATCAGTGTAATTTAATTAATTAAAAGTTTGTCTTAAATATTGATATTGTATCTATGACTCGTGGTCCCTGATAAAGTATATATAGTATATATACTTATCATGCAAATTGACTGAAAAGTGACTCATCAAAATTTCAATTCAAAACCAACCAGCAGTGGCTGTTTCCACTGTCGTATACCAAAGACAATTATTTAACTAGAACCCAATGAAACATTTTTTAGGCAAATTATTAAAAAAATAAAAATATTTGGAATATACCAATATTTTGTGTTTTAATTGATAACAAGTGTCTACTCACTGTATTTTATAGTACTACGAGATTTATATATATTAAGATATTTGGCAAACGATACATCTAATTGAAAAATGATCTACGAAACTTAATTGTCATTTTCAAAAAGCCGTTCAATAGTACCCTAGATAGAGTAGTAATATTTTTATGCAAACTGCTCAAAATTTTTGTTAAATGAATAATAAACTTACATTTAAATGTTAGCAACAATCAAATCTATGCTCTAAAGTGGTGTAAATTAACAAAATTAAACTGTAATCATCGATCTAGTACTTCGGTGACTGTAATAAGTTTCTTTGTTGGAAGTACCTATGTAAATAAACCCATTATTGCTTTGTGTGAAAGCAATAGAGAGTGATAAATATTTACTATAAGCTTACTTGAGTATGACTCAATCATACGTGAATACTCCAGTATTATAATAAAATGTGTCAAAACCATCTTAGTTTTCATAGTAAAGTTTATCAGGCTTTGGAGTTTTACAAAGCTTAAAAAATTGGTCTTCGCTCTTGGAGATGGCCACTAAGCACCTAACTGTGCAAACTGCAAATTTGAGTATGTACCTATATATCGTATATAGTATCTACAGATACTTAGCTACATAATGTAAATAGGGTACTCAAAAATCCAGTATCCTCAAGCGAACGAGTGTCATAAAAACACCAGGGTCCTCAAGAAGTTCCACTCTACTGGCCGAACTTATAGCGCGACCAACATATCTGTAGAGTCCAATAGAAGAGCCACTGTCGCAATTACTGATACTCTTTCATGAAACATTTTAGTTCCACCATTTACCCAACTCTGTAAATTGGTGGTTGCTCTGTAGTTTTGTATAAACGAAACAAATAGCTATAAGCACGCTTCCGCGGATCAATTATATTTTTTTATTAAAAGAACAGTGTTCGCTTACAAGGTTTACTGGCCGATTAGACACGTCTGTCCAAAGAAATCATTTGCAGATAATTTAATAGTAATATTATCTAACCGCAAGGTTTCATAGTACTCGTAGTTCCAATTTCTTGCATTGTTTCAAATTGAAATGTTGTAATATAACTGCGTAACGACTTTGGGTAGCACAGTATGAATGTTTACGTAAATGATTTTTTACGAGTCTAGGATTGAGTTATGTATCAAGTTAACCTTTAGAGATCTCCCAGTGCTGGGATACCAGCCCTCCTTGCTCAGTTGCAATTCTATAATCGAAACGATATAGAAAAGTGAGAAACTGTACGGGATTGACATTTCTAAAATCTATTTATAGATTCTAAATTCTATGACAGAAATGTCATTCCCATACATTTTCCTACTTTTCTATATCGTTTCGAATTATAAGAAATATTTTAGAATTGCAACTTGGCTAGGAGGGCTGGTCTTACTATGGAAACTAACGTGTTTGGCTGGTCTGCCCTCGAAAGGTGACACTAAGCCGTATCCCACGACGCTGGCCAAGTGTAAGTTGGTAGACTGAGTAAGTATAAAATACGCAATTAGTACTTACTTAAATTATTTGGATGCTTTAAAATTTCTAAACATTTCAGGAAACATCCCTAGTATATTACCTATAGTATAACCTACCTGTGGTAAAAAAAAACTATAATGGTTTTAGAACAGATTCATAACTTAGCTCAACTAACGTTTTATATGGTTCAAGTTTATTACTTCCAAATTCTTTGCTGGTCTAGATCTTACTTCTCATTCGAAAATTGTCTGGAACAGATCGCTCTTAGCGATAAGACCACTTTGCTAGTTTGAGCTCTCTGCTCCTCTGCTCTCTTATCTTCGATGATTTTTTTGAGTTCCTAATTTACTTTTGTGGCGTTAATAAGGTGTTATTGTATTATTTGTATAAATCCTTGGCGGTTAACGACCTATTAATTTATGATGAATGTCCACTTCCTCATTAATTTTACTCCGTACAGATTTACCTACATAAATCTGTTAGCATTGTCAATACTCATTAAAGTTGTATCTAGATTGAGTCGTACAAGCATTAGAAACAAAATAAACTCTATGTTTATTGTACAATCCTCTTTTTGTTGAGAGGCAAACATTTGTGAGTGTCACTCGAACCACAATGCATCGACGACATCATCGAGTGGTCCAGCCTCGGAGCTCCTACTATTGGTTCTCGATTTTACAACTCAGATTGAAACTAGGTACCCATTGCAAAGTTGTAGAATGAGATTTTGATCGTGATAATATATAATTTCATGGTAAGGGAGTTGTAAATGTATCCAATATGTGTGTATTGAAATGTACTTATTTATTATCTTAACTCAGATTGATTTCATCTCACCATCCATCTATATTTTATGTTGTTATTATAGATATTAAAATTTCAATCAGTCATCAAATAATTTTATGTTTTCTCTTTCATATACCGATTTCAAATACGATCAACAATTAATGGTAATTGTAGTTCAAAATGTAAAGGCTAACAGTAAGTAAATAAATATTTACATAATTTAAAAAAAAGTACTATTTCAACTGGTTTTTAAAATGGAAATCTATAGAAATATTTCTTCATCGCTAAGAAAAGCACTGCGCTTTTCTTAGCGATGAAGTTTTCCACAAAAATGATCTCTGGTAGGGCCTAAGCCTACGGTGGTCAGTAACGGTTTGGTGGACGGTCGTACATACAACAAGAGTCAGTCACCATTCACATACTGTCGGCTGTGGGCTCGCCTTAAAACGTACACCGTGAAAACTATCACTCGCCTGCCTTGTGGCGTTTGCTGGTTTTAGTTCAGAAATATCGTAGACCTAGAGAAAACCCAAGGCAGAATATCCTAAGCGCCAGCTTATTAAGAAGCCGGCCTCACGTGTGGGAATAGGGAAAGATGAAGAAGAGAAATACTGGAGACAAAGACAGAGAGAGTTCATGAAAAAATAAAATTTATCGGAATTTCAATAATTTCTGGTACGGTCTAAGCCTGTGGTTGGTAACAGAACGGTCATTCGTACGGCAAGTGTGTCGGCCGCCAATCACAGACTGTCGCCCGTGACATGTGCGTGCCTTAGAAAGTACCATTGTAACCGTGGGCACTCGTCTCTCGTGCCTTATGTTTAGTAGGTTTTACATTTTGTAAAAACCCACCCGGTTCACTGTAGTGGCGTTTGGTCTTTACTTTTATTTAAACTGTCCCTCTGCTGGGCAAAGGTCTCCCCATTTTTTTTTTTCAATTCTTCTAGTCTTGCATCAGCACTGTCCACTCGTGTCCATTCCTTTATCAAATTTATTTAGTAAAAATATGTAGGTAACACTTTGAAATATTATTGATTTAAGTAGAGTTTGTTTGGTAGGGTCTAGCCCGTGGTCAGTAACGGGAAGATGTTCGTAAGGCAAGTGTGTCGACCGTCAATCAGACTGTCGCCCGTGATATGTGCCTTAGAAAGTACTTACACTTTTGTGCCTTGTCTTGTGCCTTGTAGGGTTTGTAGGTTTTGTATTAGAATTCTAAACTAGCGCAGAAACGTGACATTTCCGAAAAGGTCAGTTATGTTTTTCAATCTGGCTTAGTACTGGTATTGCTATAAGCACTTTGAAGCACCTTTGTAGGAATAAAGCGTACCTACTGTGTCACGGATGTAATAATCATGTGAGGTTGTTACACTGAGAATATCAATAAAAATATCTCCATGAATTTAAATTTTTCAAAACCTTTAAACATTATAATATTAAATGGGCATTTAACTCTTGTCAAATAGTCGCAACCATACAGATTTCTGATTCAACTCTACAGCCAACGTTACCGAAACCACATCCAAACAAGCGTGCAATTTCAAAATACAATATTAGTGTCGAAGTGGCATCACAATAAAGTCCTCGGAAAGCTAACTCGCTGTCACCTACGGAAGAGAAACCGTCAGTGTGAGACGTCGAACCGTGATGTATGATAAATGTTACATGTATACCGTGCCACGGATCGGTAACGCGCTGGATGTGAACATTAATTTGGTTTTTTTTTGTACTGAAATTGATTTTCATCAATATTTCCGAAGGACGTTCTAAATGTAATTTAAGTTTATTGGTATACTCTAGGTGAGCAGGGTCGAGCTTAGTTAGTGCAGTAAGTATATCTAGACCACGCAGTCCTAGCTAAGGGCCCCAGAGTGCCGTGATACTCTCAATCCTGCTTTAAACGCCATTAAATCTGCTTTCATTTCTGACGAGTCCCAGCATGGTAGCATTCCGTAAAAAGTTTTTCGTGTCCAGTGTTTAGTCAGCTGACTAGTTCATATAACGCCTCATTGGTTAAGTTTGCCAATTTTGTTGAAGCATTTTATCACTCTCCATGGAGGTAAATACAATAGAGTAGCCTACCTACCTACTGGAAAGTCACTTGATTGATTTTTGAAATCAAAATATTGTACCATATCCAGCGTCCACGTTTCTTCCGTGCCAATCAGCCGCGTGCCCAATGCAGGTCTGACAGCGAGGTTAGAGCTTGCCGATTCCTTAATTGCCGTGACGTTTTGGTGTCACATACCACACCGTATCATGGGCTGTACTACTTATACGGTACGGTTTTACGGCTGTTGCAGTAGGTAGTCTACTCTTGCGAAATATGACGAGGCGCGAGTCTCGTTTAGTTTGTAAATAGTTTCATTTGCAATGTGAGCTCCTGGTTTTTATACATAGGTATCCACGAAATTTTTAGGAAGTTCATTAATAAATTGACAATCGGCCTTTTTGATAAAGGTAAGATGGTGGTTAAACGTCAACCTATCACGGAATAAAAACAAGGAAAACAAAGAAAGGATACGATGAGCCAGCTCTAGACTTTTTGTAGTGGTAGGGCTCTTTTGCAGAGCCCGCCTGGGGAAGTACCACACCTTTGCCAGTTATTCCACCGCCAAGCAGTAATGTGCAAACATTACTGTGTTCCGGTTGGAAGGGCATTGTTTCCAGTGTAATTACAGGGCAAATGGGAGATGAAACAACTTAAATCTCAGGGTGACGAGCGCAGTGCTGTGCCACGCAGGGTCTTGAATTCTGCGAGTTCAAAATTCTGGGTGGCGCAGACCTGTTATGGGCAAACGTGACGTTTAACATCAGGCGAGCGATTTGCTCGTCTCGTCACTCAATTACATAAAAAAAAAAAAAAAAAAAAAAAAAGACTCAAGTAAATAGATCAGATCACCACCTGAGTGAAATAAATACATACATATATAGGCTTTCTAGAAACAGCGAGAAATTAACACGTTTTCGAATTATCGTATATCGGAATGTTTTAGACATACAACAATTTTTTTACACGAGTTGCTAAATTCAGCATATATTTTTATTTGATGCCCCATAAAGAATCTACGACCGCATATAAAATAGTTTCTACCGTTCAATAAATAAAGCAATCACGCGTAATTGCGCATGCATAACTAACCCATTTCTATTTTATGACAGAAAGCGTCGTTGTAATGATTTTCAAATATGGTCATTAGCATCAGTCAGTTGACATAAATTATTAACATCAGGCTCCATGATATCAATAGAATCGAGGGCTGATTATTACACAATCGATCATCCACAATCGAACATCGGCCCACGTAATCGAATGAAAACTAACATTTATCACAAAAAGCACCCTTGCATCGACTAAAGTTACACATAATTTCGTATAAATTACTTAAAATCAAAAGGGATATTAGTACTAATGTCCGATTCGCATGACTGCTGCTTTCGGGTAAGTTATTTTATTATTTTATTTCCTATTTTTGTGGGCGGCGTTCGTTTAAACGCGCGTGAGGATGGTAACTGTGCGTAATCGTTTTTGTAATTATTGGAACAAATGACTTGATAAGCGAGTGTGGCCTAGTTCTCACGATTAGTGTTTCATATACTGATATGCCTAAAGATATTTATTTATCAAGATTACTGAAAATTATGTTAAATTTTTCTATTGAAACTAGAGTTTTTTTCTATTCTTATGAGATTAGTGGTGTACTGCCATCACCTAGAATTTTCGTGCTTTCGTTAGGCATGAACTGTAACCGAGATTTCGGGGAACAAAGTCCAGAATAAGCAGACAGAACCGATAAAACATGTTCTTTTCTCACTGTTCAAAGTCAAAATTCCTGTCAGTAATAAAACAAAAGACGACTACCACTAATAACTTCATTATTCGTGCCGAGATTCGTGCACCGCAATTTAGTTCTCCTATATCGCTCCATCGTCCCTAATTTATGGCATAGAAAATTATAGCTCTACATAATTTTTGATGCAAATATATTCACTTCACAGGTGTAAAATGGCATGTAATTTGCACAAAATCTCTTCAAATTTATTTACCCTTACTTTTTGATATTTTTTGTAACCTACCGAAAAAAATTAAGGCCACATTCACTTTTATAGGTAAACCAACTACACCATCCATTCAGTTCTTAAACAAACAACCTGTCACAAATCATTCTGACAAATCGTTGAATTACTTCCTACGTGAAATGCGTAATAATATTAATCGTTGCCACTGTTTTAATATTATAACGCGTCCCCTCTTTAATCGCTGCATTGGTTGCGTGTGAAACGCGAACCGGCAGCACCGAGTTTTAAGCACCTCACTTCTGCCACTATAACTTTGCATTTTAGTTAAACCTTGCCCGTTTGAAATAAGGGTTGAAATCGGTTATTTCATTGTTCGCAGATTGCTCTAGAAGTGGAAATGTGCAAGGAGCATTAATCACAACAGAATTAGCTTTGGCGATCCGCTCCCAAGTGTCCGGCAAGAATTTATATCCGCTGTTCTGGTGGGAAGGCGTGAGTAAGTGACATTTTAGTATTTTTGTTAATGTTAAAATATATTTTACTTTATTTAATTATTTATACTTAAGTAAACATATTTACACATACGCCTTGCAATAGTTCATTGTCTCATCTGTGATATACAAAGTGTTACAATGTCTGTAAAGAGTGATTACAAAAACAATGTGGTTAAAATCTATAATTTTTCTGCAAGTTTCGACAACAGCTTAATAAAAACACAATAGGTAAATTTCACGATTGCTACAGAAAATACGATTTTAACGTAATTAAAATAATATATAATACATGTTACTCGTGTAATTTAAACTACTGAATAAAACTACTACTAAATACGACTACTAAATGAAAATTATAAAATTCAGCCTTACTCCAATTTCACCAGTGATGCCACCGAGCACCCAAGTTAGTTTCGCGGCCAAACCACCTCCACACCGCTGGGTACCGCATAAATACCACTTAACGCTCGTGACACTCCAAAAATAACGATTTAAAAAAAAAGAAAACTGACCAAGAAGTCCGTAACTTTTTAATAATTATTCGGACGCGCCGAGTAGCGTCACTAATGTGTAAATGTGATACCCTTCTCCAAATAATTATGTTTTGTAACCTCGTTTATAGATTTTGACATAATTTATTAGGGCAACCCTTTAGCGGTTGATTAAAAATAAAACTCTTGTTAATCCCTTGTTAATATTGTGATGAGTTGGATTAAAAAGAGAACGATAGCGTAAATTATTATTTGACTTGTCATTTGTGAAAGTTCCGTTAACATAATTTGGTTAATTTATTTTTGTGGTAAATAATGAAACGTAACATGGTTTTATGAGCTTGTAATTTTATTATTAAGGTTTTATAAAATAAAGGTTTAACAAAAATTATCGATTTTTAAAGGTTTTTTTAAAGTGATGATTTTTGAACGAGTTGAGAAGAGCCTGTGACAATAATATTTTAATAACCGGAATCATGAACAACCACAACAGTTTCATCACTTCTTGGTACTCAATTTCAATAGGGCTTGTTGAAGTTAAGTTCTCCATCTTACCTCTAACGGAGCTTCCTGGTATTCAAATTACAAACTATTACGTACATCGTTTCTAGGAATACTGTAACTCATAATATTGTACACTAACAAACTCGAATGTATTCAAAGAAATCAGGTCATGGAGAAAAGTGCAAAATTGAAATTGAAGCCTACGGAGATGACGCGATGCTAAAAAGCGTTGTGGTAACTGGACAGGACAAAATGATCGGATCTTATATCTCAGGGTGACGAGCGCAGTGCTGTGCCACGCAGGGTCTTGAATTCTGCGAGTTCAAAATTCTGGGTGGCGCAGACCTGTTATGGGCATACGTGACGTTTAACATCAGGCGAGCGATTTGCTCGTTTCGTCACTTAAACACATAAAAAAAATAAAAAAATAAAATCGCAAAACAAGAATAATTGACCTCTTTTTTTAAATATTTTTAGGGTCTTCTACACTGCAAGTCCATGCCAGCCCCATCGTAACCTAACACACAATACAATTCACAATAAACGGTTTTATTCATCAATTTGGTAACTTGGTTGACTTAAGAGTGGATTAAGAGGCCAACAAGGATGAACTTTACTACGAGTGTATAATTTAATTTTTAATGTATTTAATACTTGTCTAAATATTATATAAGTATTATGTTTATTGTATCTCATCCTACTAATATTTAGAATGTTACGTTGAATGTTTGGATACTTGTGAGTTAGTAAAAAACTTCTGGGCTAGCCAGACTAGCCACTCAGCCTATTCGAACTTGCTTTTTAAGGTTCCGTACCCAAAGGGTAAAACGGGACCCTATTACTAAGACTCCGCTGTCCGTCCGTCTGTCACCAGACTGTATCTCATGAACCGTGATTGTTAGACACAGATGATGTATTTCCCTTTGCCGTTATAACAACAAATACTAAAAAACAAAACGAAATAAATATTTAAGGGGCTCCCATACGACAAACGTGATTTTTTTGTCGCTTTTGTACGGAACCCTTTGTGCGCGTGTTCGACTCGCACTTGGCCGGTTTTTAACGATGTTGGTGATGCAATTAAAGTAGAAATCCTTTGAATCTATCTATATTAGAATAAAATTTATGAAGCCTAACAGTTGCCTTGCTTATTAAAATCTCGGAATGGCCTTCTCAGTGCGTCTATTAAAATTCCGTTAAGGCATATAATTACGATACAGACTCGGTGCCGAATGGTACGTCAATCACGAGTGTCTACGCGGGAGTGAGCTATGTTATTAACAGATATTGGACACTGGATTATCAACAGCCCACACTGGCTCACTAGATATAGGCCTCTACTTCTGCCAAGGTTTTCTAAAACCTTGGGATTTCTTCTGCAGTCACTGACACTGTTAAAGGATTTTCCATAAACAAAACCAAATGCAGTAGTGTGCAGCAGTAGTGCAGTGTAGGTATTTATAGGTGAGTTATAGAAATAGAATCCTACATACTCGTATATCACAAATGTAAAAGATTGAATGTTTGATGTTTGGCACAGCGGTAATATGTCCGCCTTTTAAGCCAGAGGCCCTGGGTTCGATTCCCGGCCGGGCAGATGTTTGAATGATGAATTTAAATGTCTGCTCTGGGTCTGGGTGTTAGTTGACCTTGTCTTTGTGTGTGTGTTCCATGGCATCCCCGTCCCCGACACAGGATTTTCCTTAGGGAGCTATGAGTGTGAAACGTTTATCAATGTACACTTATGAATGTTATGTCAATACCTAATCACGCAAAAACAGCAGAACAGATTTGGATGAAATATAGTATAAACGTAGCTTTTGCCCTGGATTTACATATACCTACACCACTTTTTATCTCAGAAAATGCGGGTGAAACCGAGGGATGCAGCTAGCATGTACAGTACATTGTACATAGGTACATATATGAAATATGTACTAGAAATATAATTTAGTATCAACTAAACAAGTATACAGTTTAAGTGTTCTCAAATATAATTATGTAAACAAAAACAGAAATAAATTAGAAAATTAATTCTAAATTAAAGTCATTCATGAACATGTTATTTTTCATTCATGAATAACGGTACGCTTACTATTCTGTGAATTGGATGCTATTCGTTCTAATTCAAATTATTTCTAGCATAATAATGTAAATAATTAACAAATTTAAACGTACACCGTATGTCAGTAACCGCAAGAGCTATTTTAGGTTGATTTGATTTTAAATCCTTGAACAAAGCTTTTTTTCCATCGTCTACCTGGTGATATACCTTCTTGGAAAGAAGTAATGGCAACTCAGTAATCCTCTTCTACGGAATATGCGATTGCAAAGATAGTCGAACTGCAATTAGGGTTGTCAAATAAGACATTTTGATTCTTTGAAATATGATTTAGTCGTGTAAAGTTTAACCCAGGAAACTGAACCATCGGGACTACCAGCAATTTTATTTGATGATTTGGGCAACTAAATACATTGTTTGTTAGTGAAAAGAAAATACCAATTAGATTTAAATGTTTTAGTGCTAATTAAAGTAGATGGCACTCTTCTTAAATGTTTTTATTATTTTTCAAATCAAACAATAATGAATCATACTCTACCATCAGAACGCCTCCACTTAAAATTCTAATTCTTAATCCAGTGCATAAGTTATCTCTATTTTAAATTTTATCAAAATTGTGTTATTAGTTATTAGACATACAAGATAACAAACATTCACACACAAACACAAACTTATACATACTATAAATATACATGCGCAAGGCTACTTTTCATCGTCACCGCGCAGGTAAAACGGCGGCACACGGCTAGTTTACGATTTAAGTAGTAAGTGGGTGGCAACCCTACCTACCTGAGTATCTTCACAGCGCCGCCGCCAGTTACCAATTTCAGCAAGTAGCGGCGTCACAAAGTCTGCCGAAAGTCCCGGCCCCGCTCCGGAAGGATTAGATCCAGCTTTTTTGTCCACAAGATTAACCGAAACAAGGATAGCTATTTACTATTTCCTTGGTAAATAAATAATACGAAATTGTTATTTTTCACGTGATTAGATATAAGTATGTTTTTTTGTTTAGTACATGTTTATTATCATCATCATTCATCTTAATGTATACCTATATCTAGTAGGTAGGTATACCTCGTTTCTACAACGCCGCTCGTCCCTGTCCTGTAAATACCATACATAAAATATATTATATTACTTCACACATATAAATAATGAATTATAAGAATTTGCACATAAATTTTAACACACATATACTCGTATATTTATACATTACTTCATAAAACTTATTTCCTTTATGTTAAAATATGTATTAATAGGATGTTCCATAATTTAAATTTATATTGTATAACTAAAGGTGTAAAATATTTTATTTTTGTTAAACCTTTAGCTGATTCCTGCGATACAGGCCTAGCCTAGTGCAGGAATCGCCGTATTCATAAATGTTACCTTATACTTCTCATAATCATAAGTTAGTTAGCAAGTTTTTCCTTTATATTGTCTGTTTTACCTAAGGTTATGCTAAATAATTTTTTTTCATTTTCATTTTCATTTTCACTTATTCCGAATTAAATTAGTATTTAAAATGAAACTTATGCAGCGTTCATGATGAAAAGGATTGTAATATTCTTAGACGAAAATCAGGTCTCGCATGTTTTTTTCTCAGATATATTAATAGAAACTAAATATTTCTTCAATTCAACGTCTTTCAATAGTAAAACTGATCAATTTTTATACTAGATTTGGGATGAAAAATAAATTATAATTCTTGCAAGTTTTGGCTGTCTTCGTCATGCTGGTACAGAAAAGTTTGCGTTATGTTCTATATTGGGGGTTATTTTTTCTGGTTGTACCTGTTTAAACAACATGTGGTCACCCTAGATGTGCCTAGCTGATATCACCGCCAGTTAATGTACCACGATGTTGACACAGATGTAGGTACTGAATGTTGACACTTCAAATGCTGAGTAAAATCGTTTAAAATAATATAAATATTGTCCCCTCAGCCGCTACAGTTGCCCTTTAGCAACTACGTCTTTCCCTTAGCACTTTCCGCTTAGTACTACCGTTCTGCGTAACCCTGTAAAGGGCGAATCTTTTTAATTATTGTTTTTGTCACATAAATATTATACATTGGTACTATGTATTGTCCGATATAATACACTACATTACAATTCTACGAGTATTACCTATTGTTGATCGTATTTGTTGTATTGGGACCAACTTATCTTACTTATCACAGAGGTGGTCAAATGAGAAAACTAAAATTATCCACGAGAGGCTGCCAGCTTTGTTCATAAAATACGACTGTGGCGCCTTCACCAACCTTACAGATAAACTGGTCGCTTTAATTGTGATTCAAAACTGACCCGAGATCTTCGATTTCCAATGACGTAAAAGAAAATGGTACAATATAAGTACGTGACACACGACCTCACGTATCTGTGACGCCACAAAACTTTACCTTATTTACCATATTCACGTAAATATTATCGTATGAACAGTATTCATTTGTCATTATCAAGGTTATGTTTCATCGTATCAAATCGGTTAAATAAACGTACCTTTATTTAATTAAATGGTATACATTTGCAGCCGTTTCCAATTGCTTTGATATCTGTGGAAAATAGAAATTTAACGAAATGAATTTATCATTGTGTTGCATGGAAATGAATATTCATTTTGCAGTCGGAAACTAATTTTATGTTGAGGTCTGTTTTCAGGTAATGTAGTCGGTATCTTCCCAAAATAGAGCTTACAACTAGCAATTGCAGCGCAAAAACTGTAGCTATTTCGACTTACTTACACAGTGTCAAAGTGTTATATTAAAGTCGTCTCGATAGCGGTCAAACGGAAGCCAAAAAATTAAAGACTTCTAACTAATAAATAATCATACCTGAATACTCACCAATTAGACACGACCTACATGCTCTTTCTTATATGAAGAAAATAACTAAGAGATAATGTCTGTATCAAAGATTTTTAGTGTTTGGCTTAGTGGCTGTGACGACCTGTTAAGAGGTCCCGGGTTCGATTCCCGGCTGGGCAGATGTTTCAATGATGAATTTAAATATCTGTTCTGGGTCTGGATGTTAGTTGACTTTGTCTTTGTGTATGTTCCATGGCATCCCCGACACAGGGTATCCTAGTGGGGAGCTATAAGTATGAAACGTTAGTTATTAAGTTTAGGTATGAATAAATCCCTGCATCAAACGACAAGCTTCGAACCAATTGCATGTAGAAGTGGCCCATGCAGTTGTTTATCGGCGAGCTTACTCATCTCGTGCTCAATTCACACCATCATCTCGCGACTGTCCGAAGAGTCGTTGCCGTCGTTTTTTGACGAGCTGGCCTGTGTAGGAAGCTTTTAGCGGAAAATATGCGTGTCCATTTTCTTGTGCAGAATTCGCAAAAGTTTCATAATTGCGTACTTATTACGCGAATTACAATTTAAACAATTTTTTAATAAGTACCTACATAAGTTAATAAATGAGAAACAGGGCTTACAAAAGCTAATTTTGAAGTTCCCAAGCATTTATGTAAATAATTTTTTAATTATAAGTTTTATTTTAAAAACGATGATGGCTACCTAATAAGTACGGTGCAAAAATTTTGATTTAGTAACATTCGTTTTCATTCTTCTTTTAGGTATGTATATTCTACGCAGCCATTGTTTTGAGTACTAATACTGTAAACCTGCAGACTTCTTATCCTGCAGACTAATTTATTTATCTAATTAAAGTTCATCGTAAACGGGGTTGGGAATCTACGAGTTGACGCTGTCGCATTCTCGCCGAACCCTTGCACCGTGTGTGCTCTCTCTTATACTCTATCGCAATCCGAATCGGAAATGGACATCTATAACAAAGGTTCCGAATTGAAGTCAGGTAGCCCTAGCTTAATCACACTGTCTTTGCTTGAGAAATAACTAACCTACAAACATGAAGAATCTTTCGTCTCGCTTCGTCTTGTACATTGCACCAGAACCTTTCCTTCGTGTGTCTGTCGGCTATCGGACGATGCCTTTCGGCCGCCTATGTAACTGTGTGATGTCGAACGTCGGCGCATCAAAGCGATCGGCCGATGCGCCCGCGACGGTGACTTGCCACTTCGCCCAAGGTGCTGGATTTTCCTCGTGCAGCTGCATATTTTGTTTAGACATTCCTCGTAATTTAACGAATTAAAATAATATTGGAGAACGTCGCTGTGCATTTGATTATTAAGATAGTTGAATGTTATATATTTCTAATTCTATGTGGGGTTGATTAGACGGGATTTCCTGTGGTTTTACATTTCTTTAAAACATCAATATTTTATATTATAAATACACGTGACTACTCTCATAAGATCTCAATATATCGACTCTCGTGTATTTGTAACAAAATGGGTAAAAACCATGTTAGTTTTCATTGTAAAATTAAAACCACTAAGTTTTTAGCCACAGCACAAAATTCGCCGAAAATCGTTATTTTATTCGGTCACTGCTGACCTTAGAATGTCCCTTATACGCTTCTCGTTTAGATCTTAAAATACCCTTCAAAATCTCATATTTTTTATGTAATTAAGTGACGAGACGAGCAAATCGCTCGCCTTATGTTAAACGTCACGATTGCCCATAACAGGTCTGCGCCAGAATTACGAACTCGAAAACCAAAACTGAAAAACAAATACTGAAAACCATTTATTAACAGACAAAACTTCAGTACAATCAACTACTTAACTATCTACCTACCTGATCCTTGTTTCTGTTTGGTAATCCTAACAAAATAATCGTCTACTTCCTACCGTTATCCGAAACCTACACCGAACTTACAATTTGAGGGGTTCAAAACTACGTAACCACTTATTATTTTGTTGAAAACAATTCTTCGACAACCTCCGGTAATCTTCGACGATCTTCGGCGCTCTTAGCGGTTTGAATTCGGAGTGGTTTGGAGAGTCTGTTTCCGTTCTTTTGTGGTACTGAAGCTCGTGGATTGGAGATAACCCAACTCCCAAGGTATCCTATACACAAGCTATAAAGGACTATCCTCTCGAGTTATTTATTTACAAGGACGTAAAATTTTTATTATTTTTACTATTATAAAAATTATAACGATATGACATCATTGAGACAAGTAGGTTTTTATATGAGTAGGGTTTATTTAATAAATTAAAAATTTGTGATAGTAAAAAACAAATTTACATCAGAGCTCTAGTTTAGAAAATGTTTCGTAACTACATATTATTAAAAGAACCGATACCTAAAATGTTTTATAACATCTTACTAGACACCTTTTAAAAATGCTAGATGTAGGTACTCGTCTCATACTTTTAGACGAGTACCTACATAATATATGAAATGTACCTCTTTACTCAGGTTATTACATAACTTCGTAAACAAGCTGATCAGTTTGCACGTGCAGGCCCACGGTGTAAACTTTCAGGTCCGCCCTCCGGGTCCGCTTTATCCCGCCGGTCTCACGGACCGCGTAACTCTACACCGGTGCGCGATTTGACGGTCTTACTGACGGGTTCGGGGGGCGGCTGGTATATTATGTGTTGTTGGCCCGAGATATGGTTTGCGATGTGTGTAGATTGTAGGTACTTGTGTTAGCTCCTTGAAACGTTCAGAAATATTTTTAGATTTTGGAAGTTAAAAACAAACTTTTTGCGCTATTTTTATTCTATGACCGAATATTCTTACCCAATTTTTAAAGATTTTTGATCGTTCCTACACAATAATGAAGTAGCTTGACTTGTTATTTTTCCTAGATTAAATATCACAATAATGCTACGAATAATTTGTAGCGAACACAATTTATTGCTGAAAATTTTATGTTGTATTTAAACACCTTTCGCACAACGTACTCTACGAAGGACAAAGTTTAGTTTAATCTATCGCACGATTGACTAACAAAAAAGAAACAAGACGATAGATCAACAAAAGCCTTTATAAATTGTGAAAGAAATATTGAAAACGAAACCAAAACACAGGTTTAAACGGTACCTATTGTTGATCTCGTACATCTTAATTGACAAAACTGTTCGCTACATTATAAATTCACATCAATGAGCGAGCATTCACCGCACACGTAATTACATTAATCGGGCATCGGATCACAAAAGTACAATACACACTACAAAAAGTTAGCGACTATTGATATTACAACAATATCACGGTTTTGGAACCTAGCCAGCCTAACGTGACCTGCCCTGCCTCTCTTTACCCCACAAACGCGATAGGAAAACTTCTATTCGTATGAACATCTGAGGTCTCAATAAATCGGTTGATTCATAAAGAGCTATAGCGTGAATTGTACACTTGTAAAGTTGCTTTGTTAAGCGGCGCCTGTCATTGTATACAGACAATGAAACTTGCAAGAAATGTTTTTTAGGAATCCTCCATTGATGAAACTGTTAGATGACTCGGTTTTGTGGCAAAATTGTGTGATAATGTCAACCTGTTGCGTGCCTTCGGATGAATTGAATGTGAATGAATACTTGAATAGGTTCACTTGAATGCTAACACAATTTTCGTTATAATGGCTTCGTACGGATTTCATTCATTTCTTATTCTTGACTCCTTATAGAACGTCACATTTTGCTACGTTCGCTCTACGATGATCAAAACACGAGTGAGTATCCTCAAATACGATTAACTAATGAAAATGAAATTAATGAATGAAATGAAAATAGTCTAACTTAATACACTTTACACATAAATACTGAAATATAAAGAAACACATTCAAAAAAACTTACACTTAGTTATGTAATACTACGTATACAAGTAGTAAGTCTACAACTAAGTAGATGCAAAGTTGCATCATAAGTTACGTCCTCATTAGGAGAGCTCATGTAACTTCATCGTTACAGCCCGCAGCCGTGGTGATAAGAGTCCTATGCTGCGCCGTAGCTGAAAAACTTGCTGTGTTACTTAATACAGTTATGTTTTTGCAAAAATATAAACCGTATTACAATGACAATTATTTCGGAAAATAAAAAGGCAGCCAAAATCTCTGACCAGCTACTCGAACGGCTAGATATAGTCAATAAGTCAGTAGTTGTAGTAGCTTTTAGTTTATATCTTTAGGGCCACACAGAGCCAAGAGGCACTAACAAAATCGTTGTTCCGAAATCAATCAGCTTTTACATAATTACAACTAGGTATAAATGAAATGAAATACCCAGGAATACCTATGTAAATGAAAGTTTCAGCAGATACAATATTTGCACTTCCAACAAAAATACAAATTCCATGAAATACCTACACCTACTTGGTATATAGTATGTAAATGAAATTCAGCTTGCGAGATATTACGCAGTTACATGCGCACACATGCGTAAATCACACAGGCGCACTAGAGACGTCCCGTATATATAATAGGTAGACATGCGCGGAAGCTGTGCGTGAGATTGCCCATGCGCAGCTGCGGTGGCCAGGTGTGCGCTCCCTGCCGCCGCGCCCCTCGCCGCCCGCGGTACTGTCGCGGAGAGAGGGGCTGAGATTTCAGTTACGAGTTTTCCTTGTTTAGGAGTTACGTATGTTATGAGTTTCGTTACAAAAGTTATTTTAGAAAAATAAAAATCTGATGAAGTTATTTATTTCGAGCTGATAATAAAACTAGTTTTGGTAAACTCAGGCGTAGTCAATAGGTACCTTTTTACAATGTGCGTCTCGTATTCATAATTCATCTTCGCTATTTTTTTAAAGTAACTTAACACAACATAACAAGAAATATTAATCAAACATTTTAAAATTATCAATGCTTCAAACGATAACCTTACGTAATTTGCTCATTAAAGTAGGTATAACCAAACTACGAGCATAACACTTGTGCACACGACTGTCCCATACAACCCCTCAAAATCTGTGAATGCTTGCGCAAACCCGCTTCCATGACATAAACACTCCATGAAGTGTCGAATTATTCTCCACGATTTATTAACAAATATATATCGTACTTCATGGTACGTACTTGCAGAGCAGGCTCCCCGCTAGTAATTATCCGAAATGTTTTTATATCTGATTTTTGAGGATTATTATTTACGGTTTTGGTCCTGCACTGGAATTATTTTGTGTTCACCAATGTGGTTTGAATATTTATTGAAAGTTGTTTTCTGGTTATAAATACTCAGATTTTGTTTTTGAGTAGAGGAGTAAACATTTTCATTTTCATTTTTCATTTTCGACTTAGCTGTTACCTTTATTTACATTACGTAAGAAATTTTAAGTTTACGTAGTTAGAAGCCGCGGTAGCTCAGTGGGAGAACAGCCGCTTCACATTCTTGAGGTGGCGGGTTCAAACCCCGACTCGTACCAATGAGTTCTTTGGGACTTATGTACGAATTTACATACCACTGGCTTTTCGGTGAAGGAAAACATCGTGAGGAAACCTGCATATGTCCGGAGAAGGAATTCAATGGCGCATGTGAATTCACCAACCCGCACTTGGCCAGCGTGGTGGAATACGGCCTAATCACCCTTCGAGGGTAGACCTGTATTCCAGCAGTGGGAGGATTAAAGGTTGCATATGAAGAAAGTTTAAATTGAGTCTGTCGAACTGATTTATTTATTTTATTTACTATCTACACCTACTACTATTTTACTATCAAGTTGTCTACTTCTACTGAATTCGTTGTCAAATATAACTTAAGAAATATATCTGTTGCCTACAAAAAATACCTATTTCATCATCTTCCTACCCTTATCCCGCCTGCGTGGGGTCGGTACAGTATGTAGGTACACTTCTTCCATTCATCTCTACTTGTGTTAGTAAAACACGAAATGAACCACAACGAAACAGCTTGACGCTTTCTCACGAACCTGAAATCTTCTCATGCCTAAAGTCGCACGGTCTATCGATTGGGGTTACTATTTAGGGCCGCAGTCATTTGTCCAGCCCATGAGTACCTATAGTGCGCCAAACATCGCAGGTTCTCAGCGACATCTAACTCATTCGTGTCACAGTTTCCACAAACGGCGAAAATCATCAATCTCAACAAATGAGGTGATCGTGGCGAGTGGCGACTTTCATTCCGTGAGTGATAGGAAGTTAGGAAGCGTAGAAAGCGCGTGACAGCGACGCGGCGTGACCCGCGGGCGTGACCCGTCGCCGCGCCGTGAAATGCGTCAAATCGCCGTGCGCCCGCGCAGCATCAAACTGCCCACAACTCTGGTGGTTTACGGTCACTGCTTGCGGTGTTCACACTGTACGATTTTGATGTTTAGGTAAAGGAAATATTGATCTAGGTACCGTTTTTATAGTGAGGAATTTTGTCAAGTAACAACTGTGTCATGGTTGAAAATGATATTAACGGTATTACATGGTTTTGTTACTGAAAACGCAGTTGCTCTTCTTTTTATCACTAAGGCGTCACTCTTCTGTTTTTATATTTTTTTAGAATTTTGCAAAATGTTTATTTTTATTTACGTGTAAGTAGGACCCGATATTTTTTGTTGTTTGATTCTTATGCAGAATCGTATAGTGTAAATGCTCTGATGATATGTGACCTGAACGCGGCGTGGACACTCGCACGTCCCTAATCGACGCGAGAATTAGAGATGCAAAAGCCACTTTTCCGATAATTACTCAAATAATGTGAATCTGATGTATTTGTGCGGTCACTACAGGGATTCGCTTTAATAGTTTTCAAATTCATTTGTGAATGAGAAGTTCCAACGGGTTTACCAAGTAAAATACTTCCCTTCCTATTAATAACGTATGTAAAAATTTCAATTCAACCTGTGACGGGTACTTTCGGGTGACTAAATTAAATATAATATTATATTATGCATTTATAAATTAGTTGGATTTATCACTTAATTCATAAAGAAAAAACACAGTACATTAAGATCATATTCATTTCACCCCAAGCTAATAAATTAAGTGGAGAACTTTCGGAATGTCGTAGTCTGAGTAGGCTGCACAAAGCATTAGACTTTAGACATTAGACAAAGCTTTCTTTAGATGCCTACGCAATACCTACATCAAATTGTTTTTTTTTTTTTTTAGTAATTTTAAATTATAACAGAACCACTACAAACATACATTAATTAATCCACCAACATACAACATCGAGTCCGCTGGTCTGATTCCGTGATATTTCCACAGACGAGGGAACGCGCCCGTGACTTCCGTTTCCGGCGGCGCGCCCGCGCAGCATCCGCGTTGCGCACCGGACCACAGCGGCCTGGGCCTGCCCAATCTGTGAGTATAACAAATATTGTGATTGTAATAGTTGAGTGTTTAGTTTGTTTTTGGAAGTAAAGAACAAGAGACATGTGTGTCATTCTAGTATTTAATAGGGTATAGGTTGTGGTCAACTTCTTTTAGTGTCAGGGCGGTTAAAATCGGTACAACAAAAATATTCTTAACTAGAGCTACCATATCATATGTATAGTACGGTGTTCAGGGAAGTAGATATTCAAGGCTGAAAATGTTAAGGGACTATATTAAATTGAAATCGGAAGTCTGGTGATTTCGATATTTGAACGTTTAATTGCTTCTACTCGTAACGGACCTTAACTTTTCAAATGCTTATTAGAATCTTAGTAAAACTAACGTATTGCTACTTAATCCACTTACAAGAGCTATGGCGGTGACTATGAGTTTACTTTAGACTCTATTGAAATTTAATGCATAATGAAGCCTGATTTACGCGCACAAGTACGAGAGCATTTAGAGTTAAATTTAGCAAATCATAATGTAACATTTATACACGTCTCAAACCATGTTGCACATCCGACGTGCAGTTCTCAGTGCCATGCAACATGCAAGTCTTGTCCTCAGAATAATACAGAAAGACAACTCTGGAAAACAAAAATCAAACAATTAAACAACAACTGTTTATTATAACAAAAATGTGTGATAACCGCGTTAGTTTCCATAGTAAAACTAACAACGAATTCATAAACCTAGCAATTTTTTGTATCACAGCAAAAAAATTCTTCAAATACAAATATGTATTTTGTTATCTATGATATGTATTTCAGTCTGCATCAGTCTGTCTGTCTCTGTGTGTGTGTTTATTATGTGTGTATAAAAGGTGGATAGACAATCAGATCTGTATACTTTGTTTAGTGGCGTGACAAAATGGAAGGTTTTGGTAGTTCTCGTCTAGATTCCGTCTAAATGAAAATATAGAGTGATGACACAATATCGTTTCAAGCGTTGTGCAACAAACATTATTTACGACTGCTTTTTTGCTTCCTGTTACAATTACAATGCAATGCAGCAAAATACAATGCAGCTTTACGTGGTTTTCGATAGCTTGCAGCAGTTGTCATGGTTAGTAACGTTTTTACTTTTTAATGATTCCTCTGTGTATGGCATCGTTTACTGCTAGAGTTGCCGCTTGAGTTCTCCATCTGCGTCTTCCTTGTTTTGGAGCAACACGGTGCAGCGTGACGCGCGACTACGTCATGTGTCGGAAACGCGCCCATTAGACCGTCCGACCGCGAGACTTGACGCATCCGGCGTGTTCCTACAAACAATCATTGGAATTATGAATTTCATCGTCTGCGAGACCTAATCCGATATCTTTGAAGACGTTTTTTTTTGTTACACTTTCTTTAAGATAGATACGAGAGCAAGGTGAAAGGAAACAATCTCAATCGTTCTACCTCTAGAATCAATCTGGTACTTCGCGACTTGATGAAGTTTCTTACGATACTAGTAAATATCTTAGCATATCTATATAAGAAAATTAAAAAAAATTAAAAAATTGTAATTAAAAAGTTTAGAAATATATAACTAAGGGGTAATTAAACCGTTGTAGTTTAACCTTATTCTGACCAGGCCATAGTTAGTAGGGTAAGTCAAACTTAAAATTTTACGCTTGGAAAGAAAATGACAAAATACCATTTAACGCCCGTTATCCTTCCAACCAGAGAAATATCAAAAATGTAAACTACACGTGGCACGATTTAGAAATAGGTTGAAGCTTCTGGTAGGAGAGTATCATATCATATGATAGGGTCAGTCACACGTGCCGTAAGAGGATCTAGGAGGTCGAGCGCCGCATCCTGCGCGAGATGAGACGAACCTTCCTGCGCGGTTGCACGCGCCGCTGAGCGCGACGGGGACGATGGGGTAAAGTGTTGCGTTTTTAGAACATCTGATTTACAAGCAAACTTTTAAATAAACAAACGTACACTACCAAACTCCAACCCCAAGGCATTTAATTACTGTATTTTGCCGCGGGTAAAAGACTATTAACTAATTGAGTACTGTGAACTTACTTTTACTAAAAAAATATAAAACGAAATAGGAAATAGCTTATAATTATAATCTTTACATGGTTGTTTTTTTTTAATCCTTGTGAAAAAAAATCTCGTCAAGTTACCCTTTGAACAGACAGACACACATACACCTTACACAGTGCTAAAGTTTTATAGAAGCAAAATTACAGCAATCCAAGTATGTATAGAATTTTATCGTGATAACTTTTAAGATACTGATACGATGCCATTATAGAATTCACGCCGATACTCTAAAACTATCATGTAAATGTAATTATAAAATAGCTAAGCTAAGTTCAATATTTTAAAATGTATTGTATTAATTACTCGATACGTGTTTAGTCCAATCTCCTCTAACAAAGTACTACTGCCTATCTATAGGATAACATTACCGCCAGCCACCGGACATCATACGGTCGCTGCGCAATTACACTTTCATAATTTTGTTTAAATTAATTATTACAGCTATTAACATTGTTTCAATCATTGCTCAGGAAACACTAATGCTACAGTACTTCAGATATATTTGTTTATTTGTATCTGACAAATTTAAGGTGGACCTCTCGGTAATTTTTATCTTCGTGCATTTTTAAATTAAAGATTACAAAACTTTTAATTTAATTTTTTGATGTTGTCTGAATATTTTTATTAATTCTAAACCAATTGTTTAATAATATCTTTAAAAAGATAAGATAAGAGAGCAAAAGAGTTGACTACGAATAACATTATCCTCTTCAGCAAATGTTATATGTAATATATATTTATATTTTTAATTAATAAGAAAGTAGTGAAAGTGCATACAGACTGCAAAAGTCCGTAGCGCAAAGCTCCCGTTGAAGTCTTTTGCTTCGAATACGAATAAAGATACATTAACAATATCTTCATTGACATTTTCACGCAAGTCAAATAGATTCACTTTACAATACCTTCTTCGATCACAAAAGGTTTTATTATAAAGCGATAAATGGTGAAAATTTATGCACCGATGATACGACCACCTCACAATCGAATCAATAGCCGAGTTGTTTATTTTCTTACCACGCGTCGATTATAGATAGTCGATATAACAGTCGTAAGCTCGTATGTAAATAATCGGCACGAGCTTTACTAATAATGAGATTAAAATTTATCAACAGTCATTCAGTGATATAAAGTAAAATTTACGTATAAATACAACGATTCCAATAGATATGCAAAATTTTACTCCACCTGACGACCTGCTGATATTCATATGGTATCATCGTTTTATAATAGCGGTCGTTGAACTGAATACTGTTACGGACAAAAGTGCTTAGAAATCTTTTATTGTTACTTTGTTATGCAATTCGTTTTATTGTCGTTAGGTAGACGTCGAATTAGGTAAGTAGGTGTTTCCTATTTTATATAGTAATTGGATTTTAAAATGTATGTAATTGCAGATGTTTTTTTGTGGGACACGCAGTGCAAATTATACTTTCTATTAAGTTTTTTGTATACAACACGATTTATAGCTTTTTCAATATTTGCCTGATAAATGCATTTAACATACGTAACATAATTATGTGTTTATGTCACGCTAGTCTCATTTTATTGTACTTTCTATTTTATCTTTCTTTCGTAGAGCTGAGCTGATCAGTTTGTTTTAAATATTTTATACAAATTACCTAATTTTATGTTTCTCTAATTGTATGTATAATTAAGGTTCAGTGACCTTATTAGCAATGCCGTTCTGTATTCACCAGTACGCAAACAGTTCTTTACAAACGCGTCATTGTGTGCCCATATTGTATTCCGTAAACCAATGGCATTAACAATATGATACAACCTCACCGTTTATTGTTCCATTCCATCCGTTATTAGTCTCTGGTTCAAGTCTATGGTTTATCAAGACTTTGATAGTACTTTTTGTTGTATGTTTACTATGAGACTATTGATTATGAATGGTTTTTACAAGTCAGTGTTGTATTGAGATGTATTTTATTGGTTTATTAGGTTACTGAGGCAGTGGGTGTGTCTGTTTATTGTTAACTGCTTTGTTTGAGTCCTATTGTCGTTTTTGTTGATCAGTGTTCATTGTGCTGTAATATAATAATTTTATGATTGCGCTGAGGTAATTATGAAATGGCTACGACTGCTTTCTACTACATTTTTTTACTGTCGACCAGTTACGGTAAATGTTAAGGGACTTAATGATAAACACTATTTAATTAGTGTTTAAAGTTTGCTTTTATATGATATTTCACGTCAACGAGTTGCAAGTGGTTAGTGTATTTTTTATGCTATTGAGTGACGAGACGAGCAAATCGCTCGCCTAATGTTAAACGTCACGTTTCCCATAACAGATCTGCGTCACCCAGTCAATTTTGAACTTTTACAGTTCAAACCCCTGCGCGGCACAGCACTGCGCTCGTCACCCTAAGATATAAGATATTTAATCTCCTTTTTGCCCTGAGTATTTTTAGCATTTATTTGTAAGAAAGACCCCAAAAGACGCTGCTATATTCCTGTTATCGAATATGATAATTTGCCCCATTAGAAACAAGACATAAACCATAAAAACACCCAAATACAAGCACTCAAACACACCGTAATAGTCTGTACGGTGTACAATAACACGTGCACAAATTTCGCAACAGACAGTCCTAAATAATAAATAAATTCTTTTGCGCACCGAATTATTTCTGCCCTGAATAATTTTATACGCATTTTAAAATATCTTTTGAAAACGAACGTGGGATTTATGACGGAGAAACCCGTTCGAAGGGTGGTCCGCCCTTTGAGAGCCTCGGAGGGGTCCCTCGGATTCATTTTCTTATATTTTTTTCGTCTTGACAAACCCCAGCTGCTATAATACGACATGTTATAAATAAAATCGCGATTTTGACCCGTCACGCGGATAAGGGATGCTCAGTAGATTGGCGTGCGTGAAACTATCTTTTGTACGGCTTTTCGTGAAACCAATCACCTCTGTTTCAACTACATAAAGCATATATTTGTGTAGCAAAAGTGTTTCGTAACAGTAAATGTGGTCTAGTGCTGGTAAGAGCAATTCGACGCAGGACGTCCTGTCTGTTTTGCACCAATTATTATTACACCGTACCGGAACCGTTTGAATACGTTAGTAAGTTGAGTTTGATCGGTTTTCAATTAATTTTGTTCGATTGCGTTTTGTTGGGTTGCGTTTTACAAGTATACCTGAAATAATGAAAAGGTCAAAATATAGGCCACATTATGTATTTACCTACGTATTTTAACGAACCTTGTTTTATCAAAGTTGAAATCTTTTGATGAAACATAATGCTTAAATGTTACATGTATTTGTAGAAGTGCACCGACGAGTAATACTAGTCCGGGAATCCCCCTATCTCGTTTTTAGACTTCAAAAGCTCCTCTTCTCATAGACCGTGGGAATAAAACACAAGACACAACCCTATACCTACATGTACTGCATTCAACTACCCCTTGCTGCCCTTGAACGTTAAGGAATCAAAAGTGCAGCTTGCATAACTTAAATAATAATAATTGTGACAAAATAAAAATACCGCTAGATATTGTTATTTCGATGACAACATTGGTAAAATTAGCAGTTAGGTTAGATAAGTACTGATGTCGATGTTTTTAAATTGGGTTTTAAAAGATTAACATGAACTTAGTTTGATGCAAACTATGTACATTAATAGGTTTGTTTTGGGTCTATGGGTCTGCTCTTCTTTCGACCATATCGCCGCTCACTATAGAAGCCATCAAGTGGGATTAAAACCTATGGGCCAGTTAAAAATAGTAACCAACTTAACTTTTACTCTATTATGTGTAAAATCTGAAAAAAAAATAACAGCATTGTGCTATTTTTAACTGACTTCAAGAAAGAGACGGTTCCCAATTCGACTGCTCTTTTTTAAGTGCATTTTGTCAAAATTTTACTTACTCGACTGACATACATTAAGCAAAGAAATACGTATGAGTTAATCAATTAATTTTAATTTTTCCTTCTATTTACTTATCCTGGTTTTTTTAATAATAATGTTAAATGACGGTCCTATTTTTTGTGACCATGCATGTGAATTAAAGGATTATTATTTTTTATAAAACTCTAATTAGACATTTTAATTTATGTTGAAATTGAAGAAATACTTCATGTTGTTGTAATTAAGTTGACAGGAGAGGTCACAGCACGTTCATGTTTACTTATCTAAGTACATATTTTGATCATTTAAATTGCTTACAAATGTTTTTTTTAATTCCTTAATTAATTAGGGTATGATTGAACTAACATTGGCATGTCAGTCCAATCTTCCCTATGCTGCACATATACCTACGCGAAAACATAATTAACACGTATTTTGAAAGATATAAGACTTTATTATTGTTCTTTATTACGCGTTTATCGCCAAATCTTTTAATTAAAAGTACATCGATAAAACTTCTGTAAAGGCACATTATTATTAAAGGCACATAACATACATACACACTTTTTTTTGATAAATAGTATGATAGGTAAGTGTATTTTTTATGTCGTCAATATTTTGCTTCACTACATATTTACATAATAATTCAATTTAATAGTTAAAACAGTGTTTTAAAATTTTATATCTTCTTATTGTATTGTAAATTATCATCTGTCAATTTAATAAGTGTGAAATAAAATGGAAACGAAACAACGTTACGCAATGTCGTAACAACGAATTACTTTCGTTACAAAACGTCTGCGTAATAACGAATCATACGACAATCTCGTAACTCGCTACTAACTGGCAAAAAATAAACTTTCGATCTGGAAAGACGAAAATATAACCAAGATTGTCCGGAAGCAAAACAGACGTAGAGAAACCTACTTCAAAGACAACGACGACGTCGTTTAGAGTAAAAAAATTGGGATATAAACAAACAAACGTAACGTAGTGTAATAATATGTATATTACACACATATATAAGTTTTGCGTGTCCTCATGACAACAACAATTATTTATCAAAACGGGCCTAAGTATAATTCAGTCCTATTTTTGACCGCGTCGGCTAATATTCTGGACGAAATCTATTGCATTATATTCCTGTAATAAAAAGTACCGAATCTCATCTTAGAAAACTCTCCAAATATAAAGAAAAATTGCTTAATTCTTAAACTTCTAATTGTGTAATGAGATATTTCAATATTTTGACGCAAATAGAGTTTGTTAGGCACTGAAGATATGGTGAAACAATCATTTTTGGTTTATTGTGTTTCATCATAGAACAGGTTTTGTTTTATGAAGTTTTGAAGCCAAGATACTGCTTCAAATATATTTGTTATTTCAGAAGTATAAGTGTCCCTGTTTTTAATGTGCCGGCTTTGTTTTATATGTTGTTTTAATAACAAGGTGGCATTGTCCTTGTGGACAAAACCCTTCTTGAAAAAAATAAAAATTTTAAAAAAGTATCAGGATTATGTTACGGTACTTGCTCGTATCTTACAGATTGTCTAACACTCGAAAACTTGTTGTAATGTATAAAGTGCCCGTAGCTTAAATTTTTATTCGCTCTATTACGCAATTTCGTTACTACACGCCTTAAATTTGGTTTCATGACTATATAGTTCATTTTTATTGTTATACCAGTCAGTTTTTAGCCAAACTTTTCCTTTTCAGGAAAGCTGCTGATAATATAACATTAGAGAACTAAAATAAATTTAAATCCTTTCAGGAGGCGTCACTCCTGAATTAAAAATCTGAGGGAGTTGGTCTGCAGCAGCATCTCACTCATCACAGCGACGCGCCAGCCTCTTGTTGATAAGAACGAAACTCAAAGAAGAAGAACTTATCCAGTAAGCTGATTCAGTAAGATTAAGTTAGGTCAAAACTTAAATAATTTGTAGGAAACTAAATATGAGAAAACACTCTCACGTAATTTCATGGTGTACCTGGTACAACGGTCACTACACCCAACCCCAACCCTTCGAGTCCGGTCGGCTCCAGAATTATTGTAATTTAATAACCCCGTCCGGCGTAAAACCGGACCTTAACCGGCTCTTTAAGAACCATTCACTTGCAAAAATAACACAATTGATCACTTGTCAACTGCTTCTTATTGTGTCCCATGCAAAATTATTTCATACGAATGCGACCTTCTCATATTATGCCTCGTAAATTCTTAGACAGAATAGCTAGAATTGATATTGTTACACGTGTACTTTAATTTATTCTGTGTAGAATTGTAGATGGGTAGATAACAGCTTGTTATAGCACAGAGGCTTGTTTAACTTGCTAATCGTTGCTCAGGTTGTAGATCTACTGATATGGCGCCCCAAGTTGGTGTTGAGTTCGCCCGATTTTCAAGTGAAAGCCTATTGTTAAACATTTTGTTTACACTCGATAAGTTTCTATGTTTTCTTGAAGACTTTGTTCTGGTTCAGTTAGGTCATTTCAGTCCATATTAATAGCATGTATCGCATACCAATAAAACCATACAATTATGTTATTGTTTTTGTTATTCTGCTTTAAAAATATTCCTCTTCTCTTATAAGTACTTCCAGTAAGTAATTACATAAACTAATTTGCCTTTACTTTAGTCCCGGAATTAAAATACGGAGCCAATACGCGAAGCTACAGACAACGAGAGCAGGCGAGGCTCAAGGCACAATACCGACCATATGACGGCACATAAAGGAGCGACGACCTTGACGATTCATAATGATAAAAAAGGTTCATTTACACTAGTGCAACTGTTGTTGAAGAGGTCTATTGTGGAGCCAGCGCCCACATGGTTCAGGCTAGCAGGTGCGGCATTGTTACATGCAAATTACAACTTTCGCTTTCTGTACAATTTTTAGGGCGAGGTATTTGCGTTCTGATTCGAATTAGGGCAGTAGGTCGGGTGAGATACTGTTTAGTCGCGATTTAGATGTTTCTATGGTACATTTTTTCAAGTGTAGAATCTTGGTGAGGCATTTTCGAAGACATGAACATATGTAAGATTTAAAATTATGAGAAGTTAACAGCGTCATCCTTGAAAAGCATTATCCGACTATGATCAAGAACTGAACAAGTCCATTGACAATTTAGTCAATCTGCATTAACTAGGCTATCAATCTTGTCAGGCATCTGTCACGGAATCGCATGCCCAACCAGACTTTATGTCGCAGCCTGTTTATAAATCGACATTTCGACTCCAACAAATCGTTAAACGTTTGTCTGGAACGCACAAAACAAGGAACCAGTTCAGACCCCTAGACGGACAGATAGATAAATTGCAAGTGCCACAGAAGAAATAATACTAACCTACCCAGTACTGAATGTGTTTCAAAACCAGCCCGGACATGACAAACTGCTTGTTAATCGCCTTTGTCAAGCTCTAATGTCTTGTATTTGTGAATTGGATCGACTTAAAAGGATTCGCTGATTAACAAATATCTAACATACTTTGTGTCGCAATCCTTCTATGTACTTGCCTATTCATAAATGTGTGAATTTCAAACCAAAGGGTCGGAAATGACAATAGTTCTTTAAAAGGTCAAAACTGGACTGCCTGTTTAATCAGGTGTTTTCAGACGACGTTTTGGCTTGGTCGATTGATTTCGGCATAGTAACCGGTGACATGGCACGGTGGACAAGGATAGTCTTTCCTTGAAGGTCCGTTTAAATCAAGTTTTTTATTGTAATGAAACATGAAAGTAACGCATATGATCCAAAATGAATAAAATAAAGTACTTATTGAAAAACAGAGTTACAAAAATTTACGAGTAGTAAAATGTAAAAATAAAACAAATCAACTATCTGCATGTTACTATTCTGTTAGGGCCAGGTTTAGGACCTAAATCTCTGTTAGGGTAGATTTCAATAGAAATCCGACTACTCTTCACTTTTCTTTGATTCGAACCCATGCAAATTTTGATTAAAATTCTCGACAAATAGTTTTCGTACGCAAGTCTATATGTAAGTAGGTATGTGGCGTACATCGTCCTCCAAATGACGTAGGTTAGTTCAGGTGCGTGCTACTTATGTATTTGTCTTTCGGCGGCAGCGTCTGAGGACTGATGATACAGCATACCTGATTGTAGAGCAGTAGAACTATAGCTGTACATTGATTGGCGAATTTAGATTTACTGAATTTTCAAAGAATTTTAAAAGACTTTTAAATTGAAAAGGCTTACTACAAAATTGACGACTTCATCTGTGATAAAGTCTTTTTACGTAAATTGTATTTAGACAATAATAGACTGATTATACCTACTATGGTAGTTATTTTAAACATTGATATTTTGACATTACAATTATTATTTATATAATTTTTTGCATTCAAATAATTTTATTTTTTTTTGACATTATATTATTGTGTATTAATTTATTCGTGAAAATTGTATTTCACATTCATAAATGTACCCATATTTAAATAAATTATTTTGAGTTTGAATTTTGACTGCTTTTTGTTTCTAGGTCTCTTCGGATCTTGTGTGTATGATCTGAGGTCTCTATATATTTTATTTCGATGCATGCAAGCAGTTTTAACCTTTTAACAGATAGACGTCTGATGTTTTACGTCAGACCGTAAGATGCCACGACAAATTGTGTGATTTGTAGCAAAGCGCTAAGCTCTCGAGATGGATCGAAGACAATAGCTCAAATGTATAGATGGCATGGCACTAACACGCGTAGAAAGTGGGATAAGCGAAAGAAGTGTTTATCCAGTGTAGGCGTAATGTTAATGATGATGAAGTATTGAGCTAGAAAGTAGTCTGTCTGATGGTTGACTGCATTCAATTCGCTAAATAAATTTTTAAGTTGACAAAACAATTGCGCAAGACGGGTTCACAATTCATTATTAAATAATTTATCCATGTACCTACTCGTATAAAACAGTCTTAAAAGCTATCAATTGCATCTAGAATAAGCCGTTATGCCTATTTGCCAAGTGAAAACGATAGTGATAATTAAATAACACGTCGATGTGAGAGAAATCGAAATATTTTAGAATTCATTACGAACACTGCACCGTCATTGTTCTTCGTATAATTTCGAAGTTTTAAAAACGTCAATTAATATTAATAGACAGTAGACACCTGAGCCACAGAATAGGTAACACTTGCTGTCTTGAGCCAAAAGTTGTAAAAAACCGCGTTCTGATCGGATCGAAGCTGCCGTTGTTTTTATGACCTTTTCTTTTTTTCGGTGGTTCCGTGTGACGCAGGTTAAATTTCTGACTTGATGTGACGTCAACGCAACAAAGTTTTTAATTGAAAGTGTTTTGGTCTGTTGAAGCCAAGTTGAAGCTAATACGTAACGAATTAACAATAATTCAGCTCCCTAGCCAAGTTATGATTCCATAATCGAAACGCTATAGAAAACTGTAACCTTTGACCATGTATGGAAATGACATTTCTGTCATAGCATATATACCTCTAGAATCTATATTACTAATAGATTATTATTTTTTTTATTCATTTTTAAAAAATGTCGGGACGTTGCTGTCCCAACCTGCAGAAATAGAAAAATTGGGGGAGACCTTTGCCCAGAACTGAGACATTACAGGTTAACAACTAATAATTAAAAAACCCCCGACACAAAAACCTACCTAAAAAAAGTACGAAATAATAATTTGATTTATTTAACAACCTGTACATAAAAACTAAAACACCGCTAAAAATATTAATAATTACAACAAAATATTAGTTACTTACAAAGAAAACGTCGCGTCGGGGGGGGGGGGGGGGGGTATACTAATCAGTCAGGAGTTATACTCATCGTGGTAGCTTAGTTGTAAATACTAATATTTAGAAACGGTCCCCCCGACGCGACGTTTTCTTTGTAACTAACTAATATTTTGTTGTAATTATTAATATTTTTAGCGGTGTTTTAGTTTTTATGTACAGGTTGTTAAATAAATCAAATTATTATTTCGTACTTTTTTTAGGTAGGTTTTTGTGTCGGGGGTTTTTTAAATTTTTAATTTAAGTTTTTATTTAATACTTTTTGTATGTTAGTACCAACATTGGTATATTAATTGTTTTTTTTTTTTTTTTATTATTTTTTTTTATTTTTTTTTTAATTATTAATAAAAAAAAATCTAGACAGTCCTACCACTGATAAAATATCTTATCTTTCATTTGACAACCATTTTGGGCACATTTGTAGAATTTTGGTTCTTCCATCCCCACTTTAACCCACCATAACTCTTAAACGGCTCAATCGATTTTTATAAAACATAGCTAAAAACACTCTCGATTAAGTCTCCTTTCATCCAAAAAAAACTAAACTGAAATCGGTTCAGTGGTTCGGGCGCTATGATGCCACAGACAGACAGACAGACAGACAGACAGACAGACAAACAGACACGTCAAACTTATAACACCCCTCTTTTGCGTCGGGGGTTAATAAAAATATAATAATGGATCATAGAAATGTCATTCGCATACATTTTCCTACTTTTTTATATAGTGTCGATTATAGAATTGCAATTTGGCTAAGGGGGCACGTTACTGGTGCCGTTTGCGACTATGCAGCATGGCTAGATTTATAGGAGATACTTTTCTTTCCTAGGGAGACCTAATTCTCAGCTGTAGGTGGAAAATAGTTAACGATATAGTGATGGTGATACTTATTCTCACTTCTACTCTTTCTACTACTACTTACTTACTTCTATACTACTTTCTCAGTGATTTTTTATTTATTATTACCTAGTAATTGTTGTTTTGTTTTTAATTATTATGTACCTTTTTTATGCCCTATTAGTAATATATTTATTTATTATATTTATATGTATTAGTTTATTTTCGCAAATGTAGGTAGTTTTAGTATTAGAATGTATTTTATTTGAATATTAAGTATTTTTTACTTTTTTGTAGGTTTATATGGCAGTTTTTTTTTTCTCAATATTGCACACCCTGTTTTTCTATTTTTTTTATCTATCCTCTCCATCCTAAGGTTGCCTGGAAGAGATCGCTCTTAGCGATAAGGCCGCCAGTTGTCGCACTAGTTTTATGTGTTATAATTCTTTTGTTTGTAATTTATGGTGTGAACAATAAAGAGTTTATCTATCTATCTATCTATCTACTGTGACTATCTCCACGATGTGTTTAAAGTTAAGGCGAGCACGACGAATATCGTTACTGTAAAGTCAAAACATTCGTGTAAATACAAGCACAGCGAAACTCCAATGCATTTACTCTCGACAAAATTTCGTAAGCATCGCTCATAACCTCAGCGGACGGCGGTCGAATCCTCGAAATAAATTAAAAAATGCTCACTCATCATCAATCAAACTGGCTCGATTCCATCAATATAATTTACTTTTTGTAGTTTTTACCAGAAAGCGTTCGGTGACTCGCAAGTTGGCGGCCCTTGCGCCAGGTACGGCTGCCACCAGACATCCAATCTACTCGAATATAACATCAGAATTACAAAACCACGTGGTACCTAACACCTAATATCCATTTCTGTAATTGATTGCAAATTGATTGAAAGTTGATTGCGGTGTAAATGTCTCCAACCGTGGGTGGTAAAAGTTCTGCGTCATTCTGATACGTGATTATGTTTTTAATTTTAATATTCTCGTGGGAAACAGCGAGAAACTAATTCGTAACGTGATTTTTGGATTTTACTTGCTTGTTTAACTTCACTCTTGAATTTTAATCAAATTTGGAAGAATACTATCGAATTGCATTTTATTTGTTTGTTGTGACTGAACTTTTATGTGTAAACTATTATACCTTATGATGATTTATGCTTTATGACTTATGATTATGATTTTTCTATGTAAACGTTTTTCTGTACCCAGCATCTAACAAGCTAGTTGATTTTTGATGCCATCCTTCTTAATTTATATTTCTCGTTTCTATACATCATGCTGACCACTTCCCAGAAGGCTCATTCTAGTGATATTTTATTATAGCACATTCAAGTCTTCAACAACGTGCACTGAGACTGATGTCAGTTGATGCGATATTTTTCCTTCAGAGTCCTTATTTCAAAATCGAAAATAGAACCACGCCATATTCAGCCTTTAAAACATTTACCAACCCAGAAACAAAGTTCCCTGTCAATAATTTCCCTAAAACAAGGCAAGCTTTCTAAAGCTTAGCATGTCGCAGCGTAGTGGTGACATGTCGAAACGGTCCGGACCGTGGCGAGGCTGTAATCGGTTTTCTCCAATAAACGCCGATTAGACGCGCTGGCGTCAGCACGCCCGGCCCGGCCCGTGTACAGGTCAACACAAAACTGAGCTTATTTGTTTCGGGGAAAATGTACTACATTGTCTTTGTCATATTCGTACAATTGGTTTCCAGTAACCGAAAACCAGTAACACCAAACGACTCACATGTTGGCGACATTTACGGATTAATCTAAAGATAAGTTGGTAATGAACTTATTTTCAGGCCCTATATCAGTCAACGATCTAGGTTCGAGAGATTAAACTCTACATTACAGTCAGAAAAGAAACAAATGTCAAGTGCGAAGTCTTGTATTTCCTTTTTTAACCGACTTCCAAAAAGGACTGTATGTTTTTTTTTGTATGTATGTTACGCGATTACGCCGTCAATTATGATCTGATTTTGATGATTGTCGTTTTGTTTGGTAGGTCATAATTCAGAGGTGGTCCCATATCAATTTTATCTAATTTTATTTAGAGCTTTTAGAAAAAATCAACAAAAACTAAAAAATGTTTCGGTTTGTTTACATTTTGTAAGTAGTTTGATTTGACCATTGAAAGTTTTAAAAAAAGAATGCGTCTTTTACTTTATGAAATAAATTGCGTAACTGTAATTTTTGTCAATTACCATTATGCAATTTATTTCGCCAAGAAATAGAAGCATTCGTTTTTGAATTTTCTTTAAAGTATCTACCTAAAAGCTTCAAAAGCACTGTGTCATCGCCAGTACTCGCTACAGTCGTGACCAGACGCCGATTTCAATTATTATCTACAAGTCGTTTCACGAGATCGCACCGCACCACTTTTAATCATTCGTATCCTATTTTTAATAGAAATACCGTTTTTCATACTGTAAAATATAAAGTGATTCCCGGAATTGAAGTAATATATTTTTTCACATCTGATACTATCTGCTGTCGTATGTTGTTATATAACACACTTCATATTTATTTAAAAATCACCCAAGAGATTTTTTAAAGTACCTACTTGGTACCTACATATTTTAGACACAAGGCTTTTATTAAAAGTATCGTTAACTTTATATCTATCAAAGACCATCATATTAGTTGTTTATGTTGAAGTAGAGTTCTAACAGGCATGTCTTAAAGTAATATGTTAGTACTAGCTGCGCCCTGCAGTTCCGCCCGCATTTTCCGAAATAAAAACTTTCATTCCAAATTTCATGTTCAGCCGTTTTTGCTTGAAAGAGTAACAAACACATCCAATATCCATACATTCTTACAAACTTTCGCGTTTATAATATTTAGTAGGGTAATAGCATAAGTACCTTAATCACAAAGTTGCTGTGATACGTCGTGTCACGGTATTAACATCGGCTGAATCTTGTTTACATACTATGTTAAAAATAAAAAGCCGATTCCTACTTTACACCTCATCTTGATGTAAAAAACACAACATTCCATCTGTCTTCTACTAAGCCTTCCAAAACGATAAATAAACACTAGCCGAGCTCTCGTGTGGAGTAAAGTTCTGGGTGGGTATTCTAAGTCAGTCGATTTTTTTATCGGTGGCTACGAGATTTTTTTCATACATTAACAACCTTTCTTGAAAAAACACGATACAAAATACAACTAGTAAACCTAATTGATACAATCAATAATCTGTTAAACAAAAATCATGTCCTTATTCTTTTTTTACATTGGTTTATTATTGTTTCTGTTCTTATGTCAATGTATCGGGTTCTTCATACGCTATATCATAAGTTTGTTAAAATTTCTAGCATACACTGTTCGCATAAAAATCTATATTAAACCACCACGTCAAAAGTGAACGTGAAACTTCAGGCCTACGTGATTACAAAAGCTACTACACGATTTTGGTTCATACATTTATTGCAGCCTTAAAATATCGAGCGTCTCAAGAATAGCCGCCCAGCGGTCGCAGTCCGCTCGTCCCGAGGTGACGGCTCGGCTCAAAGCTTCGACAGGCGTCCAACGCGGCTCATAATTAAGAACGGTGACTGTTGAAAAATGGCCGCAGCCCCCGGCCGGCCGTGAATAATCGACGTAATTACCAATCGGAATAATTTCCAGCCAGTCATAGCGATGCTATCGGTAGGTGTCGACGAGCGCTCGTTACGCGCACGCACCGACACTTTCCACGTGAAAATCGCAATTTCTTCTAGGCCGATTTGGTTTAGGCGGGAAATCTCTACCTTTTACATTTTTATTTAATTTTTTTTTTCAAATATAGCCTTGCTTTTGACCACCATCTTGCCTGATGGTGCAGCAATGATGCGGTCTACGATGGAGCACGTTTGCCTAGATAGGTCCGATTTACTGGCGACTTGAAGACACCCAAATAACCAAGCATTTGCTTACCACCGACAATAGATTGTGTCAAAACGACAAACACCTATTATGTCACACATTCAGCCACACCTAAATCTAGCCTACTCTCGGGTCGCTAGAGTTTGACCGCAGTTTTATGAATAAAAAAATAGTAACACAATTTTATGTCATGCTTTGTACACGCACATACTTTAAAAGAACATGGTGGATTTGTTAAACTTTTTAGACTGATATATCATACGTACGTCCACAATGTCAACAAGAGATGCCTAGAATGCCTTTGAATGGCAAGTTTCCTTTCGAGTAGTTCTGATAACTGTTATAATGCATTACCAACTTACACACAGCTAAGTCAAAGAGCTCACGCAAATAATTATCTATCAGTACCACCCACGTAAATCCACAATTCGCGAATGCCCCGTCATCAGCCTACTCGCATCGATAAAAAGATATTTAGATAGACCGATAATCGTAACTATAATTAAAACAATCCGAGTGGCTGTCGTGGAGGCGTGTCCATTGCGCCATCGACGTGGGTAGATTTAATTAGTTGTAAAGTACTTTTTTTGCGTTGCATCATCGGAGTCTACCTCGGGCTGGTGGCCTTGCTGGCGCCATTTCTAATGCGTACAGCGGAGATCATGTTTACATTTAATTTTGGAACAAATAGCTTTTGCTTTCGTGATAGTGATACTGCAATCACTTTTTAATACCGGGTTCGTGGTGTAAGCACTTTGTATATAGATTTGAATTTGGCTTGTTTTTGTTTTGGATTCGGACGCTGCTAACTGTGCTTTCACTGCACGAAATTATTCCTCGAGTAGAACTGTGATGTAGAGTGAGCAATCACTTGGCAGGTAATACCTAACCATAGTAGGTTGCCAATCCCCGGTGTGGAAGAAACCTGTTATTGTTTATCATCAACCTTTTACCCACTGCTGAGTACAAACCTCCTCTTCAGCGCACCATCTGTTTTTGGTCCTGTGCCATGCTCATCCATTGCCTTCCACCTTACAATGTCATCCGATTAGCGAGCCGATGGTCTGCCCATTGAGCACTTTCCATTCTGCAGCCATCATTCTGTGACTGCTTTGGTCCAACGTCCCGCGCCCGTATTCCGTTCTGGTAAAGTGTCCTGCCCATCTCCACTTGAAATTGTTGTTACTTTGATATGACGCATGTTGTGTCGTCTTTTCATGCAGTTCTACAGTAGGCACCTACTTACTACAGAGATTTACCACAGGTTTGGCTAATCTATTCCACGAAATCGGGCATTTGAAGCCGTTACTGCATTACCGTTCCTGCCGTGCCCACTAATAGCGACAGCGTGATGGATTACACAGCTAATTGCCGGAGTCGCGTCGACAACTCAAAAACACATTACTTACTATTTTTCATTATTTATTCTGGCAACTTACAGTTCTCATAATCGGAGCTATTAGGTTTTTCCAAGGCGTGAGATGTTACTGGAAGTCCCATTGTGATCTTGAACTCGATGCTAAAATCGGTCTGACTGACTCACTGTCTTCAGGGACTACGCAATATACAAGCGTAACTTATTTACACACTGAAAGATTTCATATTCGTTTTCGTACGAGGCAGTAAATGAACAAAATAAGTATTTTGGCCTAAGCGAGTTTTTCTAATCCCAGAAGAGTAGGTAAGTCATAAAACATTTATTGCAATCATAGAAGATCACAAAGATTTATAATTAAAACAGAAATTTTATTTGCTATCATTAGTAACCGTAGAAGCGTATTCCCTGATTGAAAAAAGTAACTTTAGTAGGTAGTTTTTTTTTGGTCTTATTTTGGTTGTCTCTTCCAGTTTCAATATATCTGGGCCATCAAAACTCAGGTAGCGCCGGGGCGCGCGTGTTATTAAGATTCTAAATTAAAGCGGGCCCTTGTTTTAATTGAGTTATGGCACTGTTACGGCTGTTGGAGTAGCCGATATGTTATGATGAACTATACTATACTTCAAGTTAATTGTTGTACTATTTCACGCTAATCGCATCAAAATGAACATTGATAGCGACTTCGATGATAATTTTGTGTTTGCTGATGATGTTTAGGTATCGCTGCCGTGTAGGGATTGCAGCTGATTTTGTCATATTAAGACTAACTTGCATAATTATTTAGGTGTATATTATGAATATATTCTTGTTATATTTCTTATGAATATAGGAGTATATTCTTGTTCTTGTTTATTTTAATTAGGTTATCAACTACTACTTAACAGTTGTTTATAAGACGCAGCTAGTTTATGTTATAAAAAATACTTTTATCCCAATTTATAAAGCTCCACATTTGAAGAGTAGGCCCAAGTTTGAAGGCTTTTTAAGACAGATCTAAATTTTCTAAAACTATTGGCATCCTTGTCTAATGGCTTGCAATGATAAAGACAGATATATTTTTAGTTAGTTTAGATCTGTCTTAATAAGCCTTCAAAATTGGACCCAGTATATCTAGAGTACTGTTGATAGTTGACATCTTATAGTTACTTGGTACTTGGTGAGCGGGCTCTTTTCCGCAATTAGGCCGTACATCGGCCCTTTTTGCGTGAGCGGGTGACGGCGGCTACTCCAGCCACCCGATGTCCTCCAGGAAGTCCAGCAGCTTGCGTGTCACGCTGCAGGCCTCCCGCAGGGTTCCCGGTTTTCCCAGGAACTTCGCTCTCTGGGACGCCACGCTTTCGCACTCCATGAGCACGTGCTTGGCCGTTTCTTCCGCCTCCATGCATCCTCTGCACAGGGGGCTATCTGTAACACCTATAGTAAATAGGTGTTTGTTTAATGGGCAATGTCCGGTGACTATTCCGACGAAGAGTCGGAGCTTGTCCCGTTTTAGACTGAGGAGCTTTCGGGAGGTTCTCCGGTTCAGTACCGGGAAGGCCTCCCTCGACTGCCTGCAATCCTCCATACTTGCCCAAAGCTTTTGGTGTAGTTTGTGCGTTCTCTCGCGAATCCATGACCTGATTTGGCTGAAAGGCAGAGGTATCATTGGCTCCGGTCCTACGGGGCGCATGGCCGAGCCTCTTCTTGCCAATTCATCAGCCGCATCATTTCCTCTGGATCCACTATGTCCTTTTATCCATTGGAGGGTCAGTGAGTTTAGTTTACTGACCTTTTCCAGTAGACAGTGACATTGAACTGTTAGCCCCGAGGAGTGCTCAACTTTTTGCAGTGCTCGAAGAACTGCCATGCTATCTGAAAGTATCCTGATATTGTGGCCAGTTACCTTCCTGTTTAGTATTGCTGTTGCTGCTTGGATGATACCTGCACATTCCGCTTGGAAGATGGAGCTGTGTGTCCCTAGAGCTAACGCTACATGGATATTCAGCTCGTCTGAGAAAGCGCCTGTACCTGTACCTGTTTTCATTTTAGAGCCATCTGTATATATCCTAAGCTCCTGTGTGTTGGTGTCTTCACTAGGCTCCTCGTACAGCTGTACTTTGTAGCTTTTAGTGAAGATGTGTTGTTTGGGTACCCTGTCATAAATAGAGAGAATATCTGGGTTGCCCTCTGCACATTCCTCTATGATTGTGGTGTGGGTCGCGTTCCTGTTATGTTCCCAGAGATTGAGTGCGCGGAGTCTGTAAGCAGAGGCCGCGGCCTCCTGTTGGATGTGTAGCTGCAGTGGTGGCAGGTCGAGTAATGCCTCTAGGGCTGCCGTAGGGGCCGTTCTCATGCAGCCGGTTGCAGCTACACAGCCGAGTCTCTGGAGTTTTTTCAGTTTGTTTATTGTTGTGTGTTGTTTAGTTCTAGGCCACCAGACTAGGGCGCCATAGGTTAAGGAGGGCCTTATCACTGTGTTGTACAGCCATAACGTTATTTTCGGGGTTAGTCCCCATGTTTTCCCTATCATTTTCCTGCATTGCCAGAAGGAGATGATGGATTTGTTTATTTTGCATTGGAGGTGGTTTGCCCAGTTTAGTTTGCTGTCCAGCGTGATACCCAGGTACTTTACCTCATCTGTTAGGGCCAGCTGTGTGTTGAAGAGGTGAGGTAGTGTGTATCTCCCTAGGTTTCTTTTGTTTGTGAACATTACCAGTTGTGTTTTTGTTGGATTCACGGACAATCCGTATTCGGTGCACCATCTCTCTACGACCCGTAGTGCGCCGTTCATGATGTTACACGATACGCTCGCAAAATGTCCTGAGATGAGGATGGCCAGGTCGTCTGCGTACCCTACCGTGAGAAAGCGTTGTCCGTTAAGCTTTGCGATTAGATCATTTACCACCATGTTCCAGAGCAATGGTGAGAGGACACCACCTTGCGGGCATCCTCTGGATACTGTCGCTCTAGTGGTACCTCCAGCGTCCACCCTCACCGCTCTTAGCTTCAGCATGTTGATGATCCAATCACTCAGCGTCACCTTTACACCATGCCTTCTGAGTGCTGCTTTGATGCTGCGAAAGTTTGTTTTGTCAAAGGCCCCTTCAATGTCGATGAAGGCACCTAGGCAAAGCGTCTTGTTCTTGATATCCTGCTCGATAGTGCTTACCACTTTGTGCAGGGCTGATTCCGTGGATTTGCCCGCACTGTAAGCGTGTTGTTGTGGGTGTAATGGTGTCACAGTCAGTATGTCGTCTCTTATGTACCGGTCACACAGCCTTTCTAAGGTTTTTAGTAAGAAAGAGGTTAGACTGATCGGCCTGTATGCTTTGGGTTCTGTATAATCGCTCTTTCCTGGTTTGGGAATAAATAGAACTCTGACCTCTCTCCACGCGAGTGGGACGTACTTAAACGCCAGGCAAGCTGTGAAGATGAGGTCCAGGGTTCCGTTTATGTGCCCTGCTCCCCATTGCAGCAGGCCTGGGAAGATGCCATCGAGGCCCGCTGATTTGAAGGGTTGGAAAGTGTTTATTGCCCACTTTATCCTATCCCTTGTGACTACCTTTCTTGCGATCCACCAGTCGTCATCTGTTGGTGACGCTTCGTCGTTGACCTCCCAAGTGGTAGCGTCAGCGATCTGGCATTCTGGAAAGTGGGTTTGTAGAAGAAGACAGTTGGTTTCAGTGTCTGTTTTAGTGTAGGTGTGGTCTGGTAGCCTCAGTGATCCGATTTCTCGGTTAGGATCGGCCGCGAGAATTTTCCTGATCCTATTGGCTTGTGTGTTTGACTCTATGCTTGAGCTGAACCTTCTCCACGACTTACGGTTCCTGGATCGTATCCGCTTTTTGTATTTTGCGCGGGCAAAGTTATAATTGCTCCAGTCCTCGTCGTTGTAAGTGTTCATAGCTCTGTTGAATAGTTTACGTACCTTTGTTTTTAGACTCTCCAGGTCTCTGCTCCAACCCTGATTTCCTCTTTTGTTGGGAGTGGATAGAGGACAGGCCTCTTGAAAGCTCCTGGTGAGACTATTGGTTAGTTGTACGACCGCTTTCTCTATGTCGGTTGTATTGTTTATTGATGCCTCCGTAGCGTCGGTGCTAAGGTGTTGCTTTAGATAGTCACAAAATTTTACCTTATCCGTTCGCCGAGGGTTGCGTGTAGGTAAAGGCGGTGTGATGGTCATTCGCAGTTCGTATCGCACCCATCTATGGTCGGAGCATGAGGACTCGTCCGACACACGCCAGTTTCTTATAGTCTCTATACAGTTACCTGTTGCCAGTGTGAGGTCTATTATAGTTCGGCATCTACTGGTGACAAAAGTAGGTTCCGTTCCTCTGTTTGCTATGGAGAGATCTGTTGTGAAAAGGTAGTTTACCAGTTCCTCTCCCCTGTTGTTGGCTACTGGCATACCCCATAAAGGGTGATGCGCGTTAGTGTCTGTTGAGATAATTAGTTTAAAGTTGTTTTGCTCACAGTATTTCACCAAGTCCACAATGTGTGTCGGAGGGATCTCCTCGTCGGCTGGCATGTACGCCGACGCGATGATCGTCATCCCCCCGTCGACTCCGGTGTTCTGGAGTCTGACAGTGGCCAGATCCCTAGAGCAGAATTCTGTGAGGGGCACTGCAGAGACATTGCGCGGTACATAAATACATGCCCGCGGGCTATCGCATGTGCTGTTTAAAATTAACTTACCATATGGCGTTTTGAGACCGCATACACGCCCACCCCTGATCCACGGCTCCTGGATCAGGGCGACGGTCTCCTCATTGTGTGGGGCCTCCAGCACTCTGCGTAGGTTAGCCGTAGCAGTGAGGCTGTGCTGGAGGTTAGCTTGTATAATGTTACAGTCGGTTGGGGTCGCCATCAACAGGCTTATCCCCTACCAACTGCTTCAGCTCTTTTACAAGCTCTTCTACCTCGTCCGTGCCACTCCTCTGGGGCTCCGGGTCCACACTCATCCCCACCACCACGACATCAGATGTCACTGGTTTTGGGGACGAGTGCGTAGGCACGGAAGGGACGGTCTCCATTCCTTCCGCCGAGGTAGGGACTTCCTTCCGGGGGGGCTCGTCCGAAAGGGACCCGTCCGCTCCATAGAAGCGGACGTATACCTTTCCCAAATTATGGCATCTTATAGTTGATCAACAGTGAACTCTAAGAAACAATAGGACATACTTGAACTATGCTATTGTAAATGCTAACTTTGTCATTAACGGTACCTACCCTACATCAGACATGAGATACATAAGTATAACTAAGTGAAACTTCCTAGAAACCTATGCCGAAGGTCTACGGTCTACGCAATTACCACCGCTACACATTCATACGTGTACGCAGATTACATGTCACGTGAAACAATAAGTTCTCACGGGTTAATGAACGTGAATTTCGGACGTAAACCGTACCTACGTTCGTACGTAACAATCTAATGGAGTTCCGTTTCATTGTAGACGCCAGCTAAAGCGTTCTCACGGCGACTTATAATTTTTAGAAATGGAAAATGCGGGACATTGCGATCCTATTAGTTGAATTTGTAAAGAGAGATTGTCCAGTCGAAAGTATTTTTGTTTCGTGCATTAAGTATTGAGTTTTTAAGAGATTATGCTAAGTAAATTTTCATTAAACATTTAATGAGGTATTACACATTTACGCAGTATACATATTTTTTTATTGGTTTCTATTTCCAAAACGATCACAATGTAATTGACATTTTTGTTTTTTAGTTTCTTGGTCATCATCGATCTAGTTGGTTATCGAGTCATTTAATCTTGTTTAAAAAATAAAACAAGTTACAATCACAAATAAATTTCTAAAAGATCACAAGAAAAATAACAACAATGCAACAAACTAGAGGCTGCACTCCGAAAACGATGCTGCAATTAATTCCTCCAAATGCAGTGAAGCGGTGGTCGATGCCCGAACAGCGACCTCCCTTCCGACTGCCATCAGTTCAGCAGAAACAAAAAGGGAGCCGCCGGTGGACTTCCGATTGCGCTGACACCGCTGAAAAATTACGCAAACCTGTGACTTGTTTATTGTTTATTACAGGGGTTGGGTTTTAAAAGAAAATGCTTCGGTTGGTTAGATGTTTTGCTTTATGCATCTTTATTTAGATGACTCTAAGCATCTAACTATAGGTAAATATAGGTTATATATAGATTTTTTAACATGAAAAGAGTAAAACATGTCTTATATTTTATTTAAGCAAAGCTCTTGATTGCTATTCAAAGACTCAAACGCTACAACGTTTGAGTCTTTGAATGCCATAGATAGATGGAAATACTAGATATAAAAAATATACATACTCGTACATATAGGTTTATGTAAAGTTTCTTGCCGAGTTTCACTCGCCGAGCTTCGTAATTCGTTACCTAATTTAAAATACAAATTATAAACGTCGGATACCCGAATTAGGATACTTTTTTGTTTTTATTGCCAGTCAAAGTAAAATTTGTACCTAAGTGTTCAAGGCATAAAGTGTCAGAGTTTATTAATGACACGGCACATGACTAAAAGGATACTGCAATCCTTCAAAATGACATAATGTTTCACCATCATCCCATCGGTACAGCGACCAAACACTAATGACTGCACGAATATGCACCGCAAATCCTTCAAACGGTCGCACTAATTTTTTACTTATTACGTTAACCTTCGCCATGTTTCGACCTTCCGAGAACTATGACGCACTGAAAAAAGTGTCGACAAGGGCTTGCTGCAATAAATATTGAGCATCTCGACGACTGTTGCAGTGACTTTCTTTTGTTTCACACCATCCCGCTGCGCCCCAAAATGGTCTCCGCTCGGCGACACTGCTTGTAGACACATATTTTGACATAATTTTTTGGACATCGTTTACTTTGTTAACTGCTACACCATAAATTGTCAGAACAAGCACGTTTACGAGTTTACGCCGAACGAACAAAACAAAGGTCAAGCTCGAAGACAATGGCTCGACGATACCTGTAATGAGTAGGCAGATCGGCGCTGACGTGCAATACTATATCGAAGCCTGACATTGTAAGAACATGTGTAAATACTAAAGACTAATGCCCACGTTAAAACATTTAACAGTCAGCTATAACAACGCTCGGTATTTTTAATGTTTCCCAATTACAGTCTTCACTCAGTTAACGATTTCGCTGAGCATTAACTATTCCAATTTTATGTTTTGTGCCCGACAGTATGCGAAATACCTGGAGATAATGCTCGTTCCTGTACTAAAATTATTAATATTTTAATAAATCATGAGCAAAGACGCGTTTAAATTGAAAAATAAGAGATCATTTAATAATTTTTAATTGGATGTTTGCCATTTAGATGTCTATAATCCACCGTTGAAAGGAAGGTCCAACGCAGTCAAGGCCTTTTGAACATTTAAGTTCACACATAAAATAGGTGAGCAATAATTTGCGTTGCTTAGTTTGTCACAGACTATGTGTTGCAGTAAACCGCTACCGTTCGTAAAGCCAAGGGCGAGCTGGTGAGATTGGTCTGAGTGTCAGACAAGGTCCCCATATTGCAATCCCTGTTCATTGCACTTTTATCTTGCACTCGGCGACTTACGAATTTTATTATCTATGGCTTAAAATGATATATGACCGCTCTCAACTGGAGAATCATAAAATATTTTCTGTTTGTGAAATATTTCTGAAGCAATAAAGCAATAATTCACTACGGGACTACGGGGAAGATGGCCAGCTTTATTTGCTGTCATAAACGTTCCGTTTATGGTGTACTTTTTTGCTGGTTCCGAGCTCGTCCGAGTGCGCCCGGTGCGCGCTTGTACATAAACTTTAGCTTTATCATTACTGTGATTGAACGTGTCCTGCACTTTAACGAACTAAAATTGCTGAGCTGAATGTCCTCAGATGGCCACGAGCGGGCTGTTAAACGTTCGACTAATGTGAAAGGACGATGGCACTATTATAGTAGCTAATGGACTTGGAAAATGAATTCTGTATTAGAAATTTCGAATAAAATACAGATTACGTATAGAATCTTACAAAATATTAAAAGGTATTTTATGAAATAGAACGCTATCCAAAATGCATCCTACACATACAAAAAATTGTAACATTCGAATGGCCGCTTTGCGGAGCGGCCTCCTTACGTCGAGTTTAATTGGTAAACCCATTGATCATATCACAGATCATTCGTCCTCGTCATCGGGCGAGCCGAGACGGAGGCGTCGGCGTTTCACACAAACCGCGAGTGTGAAACTTAGGCTTAGGAAGTGTCGACGGGGGGCTCCATTAGTCAGCGTGATTAGTTCTCTTAATGTTTCAATGTGATGAATAATCGGCCGGTACAGTGACAAATGCGCCGGTCGCCGCGGACGCACCTGACTCCCCCACAAACGTGCCGCGCCATCACTCAGCCCTCGCGCTATACGCTACAGATGAAGAGATTTATATTTATTAATGGTACTGTTGCCATCGCTTCACGGATTAAATGGACTGAAAATCGAGTTAAAGAACGCTACGAGTATAAACGTCTTCGACATCCATACTTTGATAGTGTCTGAAAAATATCCTTAAAACTCTCCAGGCGTTGATAAATCAATGTTGTTGAAGAATTTCGTGACTTTCCGAACAGATGATGGTCACCCTGATTGTTGATAAATGACTCAGCTTACGTATTCGGAGTCAAGGGTTAAAGTCGGTCGAGATCTAGTGTCGGGATCTTTTTCACATCAACGATTCTCTTTCTATTTTTTTCTTGCTCGAGCGCAATCGATATGTGTCACTTCAGTCACTTCGCTATGATTTAACATTGATTGCCTTCTTTGAGAGAGCCGCGCGGTGAAATTTACAACTGCATGCAATAGCTACCGTCTACCATTATTGTACTAAGAGTGTTTGTAGTCTCGACTCTGGCTTTTATTCGATTTCTGAGAAATGAAGACGCTATTTTCTGCGACGATATTACGGCAGGATTAGGTCTGGATACGTAGCGTGCGGTTGAATGCAAGAATGTTTTTAAGATTTACTGAGAAATATTTTGCAGTAGAAACTTTAAAAATAGCTCTACTAAACATATGTACAAACATAACAAGCAATAATTATTGCTTGTTATGTTTAATAGAGCTATTTTTTAAAGTTAATTTAATGGTAGGTTCATTATGATCTATTTGCTAATTTCATATACGTACGTATAAAACAAAAACAACAAGCAAGTACAATTTATTGTCTTTATTATTATTTCCGAGTATATCATATTTTATTTGCTAAAATCTATCATTTATTTTCGATTTTCATGTTTCGTTCTGCTTAAAAAATCATTCAAGCTCCCAGCCTCTCCACTTTATCTCAATACTATTTCTCATCAGTGATCAAACCCAATAAGCCTAGGCATCACATCACACCGACACGAACGGCCGCGGCGATGCCAATGAGACGAGACTGACCTGAACACTATAAATCAAAACGCTCACGTTTGTGATTAATCAAACATATCGGAGAAACGCGTCAGGTGGTTGTAATAGGAAATACGGAATAACATGAAGACTGGTTTCGAAAGTAAAATAGCTTTTACGTTAAACCGAAGTATCGTTTTTTATGCAGCTGAAAAGGCTAATAGATCATTGGAGTGATGATAGACATCCGTGATTATTTTATTCCACTTTTTGATTATTGAGATTTAGCTTGTTTCCAATGAGGTCGTTTCGGTGCCAGATTAGTTTTGAATTTCGTTCGAATTCGAAGAGACCTAAATAGTTTTCTGTGGCGATGACAGTAAGCCTCGAATCACAAAAGAAAAGCAAAAAGCCATTCATCATTTTCGTCACGGTTTATTAAACTAAACCTGTGCTCTAATTTCGGTTACGCTATCATAATTACTTTCTAAGTCATTGAATATAATTTCATAATGAACATGCGGTCTGTGGTGGGCACAGGTTAGTACAAAGTTAGTGCGGTGGCACCACACGTCGCGATGATGAAGCGATTTGTACTCTTTCGATCTCATTTATAGCGATCGTACTATTTCTTTTTTATTAACAATAAAAATATTTTTATGAAACATTCCGCGCCGATGTTGAATCGATCGCAATCAGGCTAATTCGAACGATGGGCTGAGCTGTGAGTGCTGGCAACAGGTATTTATGTTTTGATCTTTTTAATTCATCTGTTGCATTTATCATGCGGACTTGTAGATCGGAATTAACATGTAGAGCAAAATGTAGCTAAATCTACGGGCTCTGTTAAAATAGTAGCGATATGTATTTTGTTGCTTATGACTAAAAGAAAGTTTCTAAACAACGCTAAGTTTCTTTCATAATCTTGAAAAAAAAACTGAACATGAGTCTGAAAAAATAAGCTGATAAAATAAAAGTCTGATAAAATCTATTTTGTCAATTTAAAAATTTTTAAGTTTATATTTTTATATTGCAAACCAATTTGTCTTTTAAACAGGAAATGTATAATCGCCTACGAATAAATACTAGTATACACAACCAAAGTGTAAAGTTAAAGTTTGTAGCCCAAATATTTGCTTTTATCTTTAACAAACTGTTCAACACGGCCGTTAATACGGTTAGACTCAGCTCACCAATTTGTACGTAAACATGATATCTTTGATGCATCAAAAACCACATTTTTATTATGAATTAACATGTTTATATAGACTCATTTGGTCAGCACTCTTCGTCAACAGTTTTTCTTTTTGTTCCAAACCTTCTTCAATACATTATAACTTTTAACCAATCGATATACAGTTGCTTTTCGAAGTAAAGCTGTGTAATACACAACTTAGGTCCAGGCAGACTGGATGTCAAAGTTATGACGTGTTAGATTGATTATCAGATGGATGTTAAAATACATTTTACGACTTTTTATGGCGAGTTTTTGGTGTAAAACCGTCTTAACTGATTCGTTTGTGGTCGGTCCGGCCGCGGCTATCGGCCCCAGCCTTTTACTCTGAGGATAATCGAGGATTTCCAATAATTCTGTTGAGTTTATACGTACTCGGACTACCTACCAGGACTTAATTTAGAATACGTTTTTTGCGTCTCAGTTTCAAATAAGTATAAGTTTTTGACTTAGAGTCAGGACAAGTTTATAAATATTTTATAGATGGTCTCAAATGGCTTATTCCTGGTGTACTCCAAAAAAAGGTTTCAAATGACTCCACGAATAAAATCGACAACTAATAATAATTTTGGTTTCAAACTGCTCCATGGTATTCTCAAAGTACTCCACGCTACTGGTTTCGTGAAATTAAATAAGCCATACATCCATTCTCAATCAGCTAATTTCTAAAGCAAAACAATGTCTTTTACATTACGTCGTGTCATCGTTAATATTGTCAAAAATTCTAACAACTGCAGCTTCGTGCATTCTTTTGTTTCTTCTAAGTTCCTAGTAAATGTATGATGGATGGCATTAACTTCTAATTTTGTTACTCAGTATATTTTAATCACAGAGCTAATACTTACATGACTGAGTGTACCCCTCAACATCACACGGAGTTAAGTGAAACCTGTTTTGATTAAAATTAAATTTCTATTGTTTTCGATGGAGCAGTTTGAGAATAGATCTCGGAGTACTTTGAGAATGGTCTAAGATGGCCGTGGAGTAAAACGAAACCTAAAAACAGTATTTTTAAATTAAATTATTTTTAATAATAATTCCGTGAAGCGTTTTGCGAATTAATGTATGAGATTCTTATCTTTGTTAAACAAAAGAATGGAGTACTCCGGGAACACCGAAGTCGGATTATATAGATCGATGTCCGGGAATAAGCCCTCAAATCACTGATTTACTCATTTTTAGGGCAGGTTTAAAATTATCGACCTAAAACTATTAAACAACACTCATACTACACACACGCTACACTAAAGCTAAATGTCTTCTGCATGTTATACGTTTCTTGTAACTGAAGCAAACAGTCTCATCACACTGATGTGCTCACCAATATCCTCTCTAAAGTATAAAAAGACTTCGTCAGAGACTGGAGACGACCATCCGAATAAGTGTAGGTTGTGCTCAACTAAGTCCCGATCTACCGCGATCCCTTCCTAACTCTAGCCCTATACCACATTCCCAAAGTGTCTCCCACTTTTATAACCACACATAGTCCACAAATCTGCCGTTCCGGTGGCCACCGCACCCACATCGCTGTACCTGTCGCATATCCGGAACAATTACGTGGGTTCATCGCACCGCGTGACGCCAACCGGCCCGTGACGCTTAACATTTTATTAATATGAGGTTAAAGGCTGTCCACCTGTGAGGTGACCCGAGAGGATCTATACCAACTTACTATAGAGCCATCTTTTTTATAGTTTTAGTGACGAGACGAGCAAATCGCTCGCCTGATGTTAAACGTCACGTTTGCCCATAACAGGTCTGCACCGCTCTGAATTTAGACCGTGCACAGCACAGCGCTCGTCACCCTGAGATATAAGATGTTTAATCTCCTATTTGCCCTATTCGCATCTATAGGAAAGTACAATTACTTGGATATCCGATACTATAGCGTTTTCTCATACCCAGTATTAAACTTTGCCGATTTCATTATCATTTTCACATCTTTAAAAAGTTTATCAGGTTTACATATTTTTTTCCATAAAGGTCGATTCACACATATCAGTGAAGCCACAGTTCCGACACAGTACCGGCACAGTGCGAAATATTCTTTCATATACTCGTATTCTCTATGAACCCATTGAGAGCACTGTGTCGTCACTGACACTGACAAGTGGGGATGCGTTCATGGAGAATGTATGAAAGAATATTTCGCACTGTGTCGGTACTGTGTCGGAACTGTGGCTTCGCTGATATGTGTGAATCGACCTTAACAGGGTGTGTTCTTTTTTTTTTAGTTACAACAAAACAAAGTAAAAGACACTGCAAGACAAGAAAAGATCGCACCATAATATGATGATATTATCACCAAAAGAGCTATTTAGGAGAGTTCAAAGTCACGACCCTCACAGATTTGGAACACGACCAGATTAGAATTATCGTCATATTACTGCTGTTATTCTTGTTTATGATCAGTTTGATTCCTAAGCTCCTAAATGTATCCAATGTCGGAAAACCAGATTATTCTTACGAAAACTGAAACAAGCTTTTTCGCTTTGAACAATAGGTTATTCATAAAGGGTATGCTAAGCCGCAAAGGTGTTTCATACATTAAAAGTAGCTGATTTATATATCGTAAATTTCGGATTGGTCCCAGAGCAAAAGTTGTTCATTATGATGAGTACTATGAGCCCTTTTCGGCTTAGCATACCCTTTATGAATAACCCTGTATGATTTTATTTGAAACTCTGGGAACTGAGATTTGACCAAATTGTTATCTGTGGCAGAAATCTCGCTTGTATGGAAATCGACATTACGCAGTCTAGATCAAACATCCACACAATGTCATGGTAGACCGCCTCAGCGCCGGTAGGTGAGCACGAGGCAAGTGCTCACATCGGAAGCGGAAGCTGCTCCCACGCGGGAGGTTCCATCCAGCGCGCGCGCACCAATCTGCGCTGTGACGTCACTTCCGGCCCAGCCTGTACAGAGCAGGTAACGGTTAATCACTGATTGCTGTTGCTGATTACTCAGTGAGATGAGCTGCTATAGCTGGAAATTAAAGTATTTTCAGTACGATATTACAACATAATCATATCAGCCTGCGCCGTCCAACTGCAGGTCAAGCGGGCTTCATTTTCCTTCTTCCAATATTCTCTTCGTTGTATAATTTCGATCCAGTCCGTCAAGTAGAAGTCCTGCCCCTCTAATTTGCAACCTGTGATTTCAAAAGCTACAGAAAACTAACACAATACATGAGAATGATATTTCTACAATTTGTTTATAGATTTTAACATATAACAGATTCTATAGTGTTTTCGATTTTGGATTTGCAACTTGGCTAAAGGGGCATTTCATATCTCTATCTTCGGACAGTCCAAGGTATCGTTTGCTATCTTGTGGGTGCAAGGATCTTCAAACAGCTGATAAAGCCTGCGCAATACCACTTTAGGTGAGTACCCTTAGTCCAAGATGTAGATGTTTTAAACTTTTTACTGGCTAACGAAACTAAAATAGCTCCTAATCAGTGGACAAAATATCAAATATTGATAAAAATGCCGAAGATATTGAAGATTAGCTTTTCAATATATTTGACAGAAGTATCAGTTTATTATACAGTGAAACTTGGTTAAGTGGGACCTGGATAAGTGACTACACCTTGGCACTGAATTACCTCTGTTAGTGGGATTAAGCAGACCTCTATATCTGGGATTCGTTCTTTCGATTTTATCGTCATAGTTACCTCTATAACTGAGACAGCGAGTAAATTTTATATGCATTAACCTCTGTAACTGAGATAACATCGTTTTGTTTGTGTACAAACTTACTCCTTCTTATTCTACCCACAAATTCCGCACTTAACTAATTTTGTGCCTCAATGACCTTCAGTTTTAGTTTTGCTTTACTGTCGTCATACGAATGTTTATTTGAAAAATGACAACGTTATTTAATTTAAGGTGAAACGTTTGGCTCAAGGCGCGAAATTTAAATTTAAAACTGTTTTTTCGGTTTTAGAGCCAGGCCAGGTAACTAATTAACATTAAGTAATCATAAAGTTTGCGCCAATTGTTAATCATTCTTTACGGTATTTTGTAGCGGTAATAAACAGTAATGCAAAAGATTACTCAAAAACGCCAATTAAGCGTTCAACTGGCGATCGGAGATGATATTGACATATTTGAATAATTATGCATTACTGTGTTACCTTTACAAAATATTGTAAAAAAATACTCAACGATTGTCGCACATCATTACTTAATTTAGTTAACCGGTCTAACTCTAAAAACGAATAAACCGTTTGAAATTTAAATTTCGCGGCATAAGTGAAACGTTGCACCTTAATAATCGTACCTCTATAACTGAAATAACCTGCATTCTGACCTCTATTAATGGAACCCTCTGTAAATGAGACAGATATTTATTTATACCTGGATATCTGAGACACTGGGTAAGTGGAATACCTCTATAAGTGAGACAAATTTGCAGGTCCTTTGAAGTCTCACTTAACCAGGTTTCACTGTATCTGATCTGATTTTCATTTAACTGGCTAGGTATGTATATGTAAATATGCTTAACTCAGAAGTTTATTTTCAAAACTTAATCTTACTACATCGATATTACACAAATTACTTAATTTATTTCGATTTCAAGTTACCTGTTCCATGCTCATTTTTATTGGTGCTCAGAAATATCCCTTATCTGTTATTACCATAATATTTGCCAGGTAGGTATCTCGTTTCACGTCAGTCCTTGAGATATCACACCTACGCGCGTTTACTGGCCGCTCCATTTCTGAAGCAACAATCAAATGCTATTGTTTATATAATTACAGGCTGTCTCGTGATATAATTAACCGGTCCATTTGTTTGGGCGCACCGACGCGCGCATCCATCACATCACACGCGCACGCAAAACGCACCGACTCGTTTCCGCCACGGCTAATTCATTCATTGTACTCCTCTGCTCTATAATTTCGCCATAAGCAACAGCTAATGTCTCTCGTTATCTCCGAACTTGCGCTGTGCCTCACGTAACGCCAATTATCGTAATAAGCAATAACCTATAGCACGAAGCTCACGTCAAATCCGCTTAGCTTGAAATTAGGTACCTACTTATTTTTACGCGGTTTTTTGGGGTTTTAAGTCAAATTACTCGTGCTTTAAACCGATGAGCCGACCTATTAGCGGCCAAATGGCGTATTGTCTGTTCAAGACATCCACGGACACTCGAGCCGGCACGGTTCTAACAGCACGCATACGTTTCGTAAACAAATAATTTCACTTCCCGAATTGAGCATGTCTGTACAAATTCTGAACAAACGAAAACCGTAGAATCGTGAGCGAAATCAAATTACAATAACTACACACGCTACCGCTACCGATACTTAAATAACGAGTGTTCCAAAATAACGGGTTATGTCTAATTTATAAGAGGTAAATTGTAGGATGCCACGCGCGCAACCGAATTAGAGAGCGATCCCGAATTATGTTTGGTTAAGTTTATTCTACGCTGATTATACGTATTAGAGTTTTATAAAAAGGAAGTCGGTCATGCTGTCTTGTTGCAGTTGGTAAGTAATAAGTATGCAGACTGTCAAGGAGGAAGTACCTGCCTAGTAAGTAGGGTGTAATTACTAACTGCAAAATTCAAAGTATTTCTAGGTATATAATTTTGTATACCTACAAACTAACATACTGCAACTACTACAAACATATGGGTAGGTATTAACATTGCAGAACATTTTAACGTAATAAAAGTTAAAGATACTCTTCCAAGACCGAACAGAACACAATCGAGAATTATAGATCTTCCAGAGACACTATTAGGTAACGAGATGAGTGAAGAATTGAATGTACCTACTCCAAATACTACACACATCGATGAACCAAATAACTTTAAAATCGACCTGAATTAGATATCCGTAAGTTTTGTATTAAAACTTTTTTTAAGTTTACACTTGTAGAAAATTTGACGAAGTAAGAACAAAGGGTGTATTTCTGCTTAAAGCAGTATTCTGTTTCACATCGATGCATCGAAGGGTGGTCGTCTACGTAAGCATTAATGATATGCACTCAGAAGTATTACTATGGATTTTGGGTATCATTACACCCATGTAGCCGATGACAGATTTTACTAAAAATTGCCAAGGCAAAATAAGACACTATGTCTGGACTCTGGACACACTTCGAAAGGCAATCCTACAGGTAGGCGTTCGCGCTCAGGCCGCCATGAGTTATGGCTCCATATCCAAGGCGCAATGCCGGCTTTTATAGAAAATTGCCAAGGTAAGAACAAAAGGTGAGACAGTATGTCTGCTCCAGACAGAACACACATCGATGCATCGAAGGGCGATCGTCCAGGTAGGCATGAATGACCGGCGCCCCGCTGGCCGTGAGTTATGCGGCCCCCGCCGCGCGGCCGCTGCCTTCACACCTCCGCCCGCGTGTGGTCCCGCGGTTTATGGGGCTGGAGCTGCTGCGCGCGCGCAAGCACCGCTCTATGCAACACTGATGAAGGTACTACAAGAGAAGTTTTTGAAATCTTTGGACAAGAGAAGAACTTGAAACGTGCGCATTATCGATGGTGAACTCAGACCTACTACTTACTGTAAAAAAATATAAAAAATAGTTTAAAGTTTTTTAGTGTTTGCTTTGTTACTAAAGAGTTATTCCAATATACAGTTAATGTAGGATAGTGAATGTTACGACCGTGGGACGCAGCTAGTTCTAACTACATAAACTCTTAACGTCTTAACCCTTCATTCTTCAATCAATAAAAAAAAACAAATAGTTACTCGTAGTATGTGTCTTTTTTAAACTTGTCAACTTCTTGCATGACTCGATCCGTATGACACCTAAATCTTCCGGCGTAACTAGTAGATATCCTTACCGCAAGATATTATAATATTAGTCACATTAGTGTGTATATTTTACTCGGGAATTATTTTATTTGTTAGACTTATTACGACCTGCCCGGTTTCCTGCGAGACACGATACCGGGCGATGCCATTTTTATTGGACAGGAAGGAAATTCTAACGTTTAAGATATTCAAGAAGTTTATTTATTTGTAGTGTATGTTTCGGTTCGGTGCGGTCTACTCTGGAGAGTGTCCAGGTTTAGCTGTACGATCTGAACACTATTGGCATTGCGGAGAATAGATAGATAAACACTTTATTGTTCTCGCCAGAAGTTATAAACAAACAGGTAATATCGTTTCAAAACTAATGCTAGAACTAGCGGGCCTAAGAGCGATCTCTGTCAAACAATTAAAATATTTTAATTAATTGTTTTAAAAGCTTTTATTTAACTTGCAATGTATGTAACTATGTTTGTTCGGGTGGAATCTATCAACTCAATTTTGAACCACTTCCCGATGTCCGATTGAGCTGAAATTTTGTACCTATACGTGTGCAACTCCGAAGACAATGCAATAGAAGCTTGTTATTAAAAATTACAAATTTACAATGGATAAGCACAAAAAAAGTCCGCAGAGGCTTACATATTTTTGCGAGATGGCAAAATTTCTAGTCTAGTCTTTAGAATCTCCAGTCCATAACCTCCTATATGAACATATTACCCAACAAACATTTAAAGTAAGATCCCATCCTCAAACCGAAGTGAGTTGGGTGCCATGCGACATAACATAAATAACGTTGAGCAACGGAAGCTCATTCCGGTAAATGTCCGCTATCAGTTATATTGATAGCTTCTGGATAAAGTTACAAAGAGGATTGTATGACATACACGCATTGGTTGTGTCACTAACATTAAAGTAATTCAAAAATAATATCGGTCGTTCGGTGCTCGAACGCATCGTGTCTTGTAAGTCACTGTTATAGGTTTCTTACCAAACTTTTTTTAAATAAACGACTGAGTTTTGTGGTTTTGTCAAAAAGCGTTTTATTGATCTAAATAGTCTGTACATTAATTTTAGGCTATCATTTCAATATTTATTTTTATTTCAAACTAATTTTTTTTGTCGCACTTATACCTATGTACTTGTTACCTATATCATACTATGTACTTTAAACTTTGAAAACCTATTCATACTGATCCATCTAGCTAGAACTCTCCATCTCTTCACATTAAAATCCAAAACAAAAAATATTACTTTACACGTGTATTTTAACAGAGGCCTACAACAGTACATACTACATATTACACAGTGATAGACAAATATACATTCTAACATATAGGTACCTGAAAAACATTATCTTCCTTTAATACAGTCGGATAAAATACATAAGTTTCTAAATTAATCTCTGTACTAAATTGTACCTATACAGTGTTAGTACGAAATCATTCGAAATCGTATTGTATCTTGTCTGACCGCCTACGCAACCTCGTAGCACTGCATTTGGTAGAGCAATGTCAAGTTCAACTTACAAGACTATTTCATAGAGACATATAAATTTGATATAAATAGGGAAGTTCCCTCTCGTTTTTTTTATTACATGGCATCTATTTTTTTGCCGATAGAAAATATTACTTATATTCTGCTGTTTACGCGTCATAGTTATCGTTTTTCGGTTTTCGTTTTTCGTTTTCGTTTATCAGGCTAGTTCGATTCGATACATCACCGATTTGTCGCTACACAAAGAATACTGTTGACTAGTCTTAATTTAGCATTTAGGTATACTTCTGTTGTGAATTCTACCTTGAACCTTACGAAGTATTAAATGAGATGCCAATGATAAGGAAACAGAAGTCGTTGCCGTTTAATGATTAAAAAATCTCATAAACGAAGCAGTGTTCACGTAAAAGTCCACGAGCGTGTACGACCGCGGTAAATACGCGAGTCTTAAAACAGGCAGTCGGTATAAGCCCGGTTATTTATCGCCGTCCCACTGGCCGCACAAGATTTATAATAGCCAGAGGAAATCGCGACAATGCGACGGTTTTATATCGCCTACTGTGCTTAATCTGAATGTGGTGTGAGATTTGCAAGAGCATTGTGCTTTTTTGCTTTTATCGAGCGGACGGCAGCCGGTTGTCTAGTTATCATTGCTTGTCATACGGGTGATTTGTTTGAATCGGCTTGTGAGCTAAGTTAAGTTATTTGATTCTGGAAAGCGATATATTAGACAAACGGCTCTAACCAAAAACTTTTGCTACTTAAAACCTAACATAACGGACAGAGAACGGGTTCCAAATATGTTAATATAGGCAATTGATAATTTCATGTTTATAGAACACTGTTTGCGAAAGTAAACTATTTGAATTTGGCTAACAGATAACTTAAAATAACTTGGATGTGTTTATTTTTTATCTAGAGTCTAGACTAAAGCAGAAATTAATCAAGTTAATCTGAAACCGCAAAACAATTATTGTGACTAATTGTTTCTTTGCTTTCATACTTAAAATAGAAACAGTTCGTGAACATTTTGAAAGGGCTTCATTGAAGCACTTGTCCTCATAATTTAATTAATTCAAAAACTTATACCATACCAAAAAATATTATCAAAAAATTCGAGTCTTTGCTGACCATCCTCAGGTCGCATGAATCCCAGGTGCGGGGGCGGCAATGGTTAAGATTTATCGAACGGCTACTGTCCCTAGAAGATATTTACCAGACCTGGGAGGTATTCTCTGCCACTCGAGATTAGCTCGGTCACTCTCACTGCCATGGCATTTCCAATGGGAGTGACAGTGACCGAGAAAATATCTCACTCCCCAGAATAGGGAGAATCGTACCCAGTTAACTGAAATTTATATTCCGTTTTAAAATAATTTCTTGTTACGCCTGATTGTTTAAGATTTAAGGGTTCGTTGGAATGCTGAATATAACCAAACAGAAGTGGAAATATTTGTTACAGCCGCAAAACTCTCTATGTTTTGTGATACAGCGGTGTTTGTAATATCATTTTATAGGAACAACGACTATAGCAGAATTTTAGGTCCGAACTACAGGGTTATACAGAAGTATGCTAAGCTCCATGCTAAGTTCCATAGAAAAATGGGTCATAGATATTTTTCTATAGAACAGCTGATTTATTTTTGCGAATTCCAGGTTAGTCCCATAGTAAGTTGTTTATAATGATGAGCACTATAATTTTAAGCCCTTTGCGGCTTAGCATACCCTTTCTGTATAACCCTGTATATATGATAAGATAATATAATAAATACGTTCTATCTAAAATACATTACATGTTTTTATGGTTTTAAAAATTATTTACTTCTTATCAAATACAAATCATTCTTAGTGAAATAGTCGCATAGTACCTAAACATGTACTCGTAGGTAGTGCAAATAGCTGTACATGAGTAGATAACTTTGTAGGTATAATTTCTTCGTAACGAACCAATGTCAGAGCAAGGAGGTCATAGTAAATAGGTATCTTCTAGGTCTGCGTGCTTCATCTTTGACCACCTTGCTTATCAATAGGCTAGTTGGTGGTCAAATGCGGACGGACCTATTCCCATTTAAAAAAAAGAGCGATATGCTTTATCTATCTATCTAATGTCTAAACTATTGCTAGATTTATCTTAAAATATTATTCAAATTCAATAAATAATAATCAATATTATTTTCAACAATCATAATATTCTGTTAATATTTTGCTATATTTTTGCCTCGGTAAAAAAAATCCTAAAAATATAGAGGTAATTATAAACACAGGTCTTAATCTCAACACCAATCAATAGTTTTGCTCTAATTGCTATCACTATCAACTTAATCAATCAATTTGGATCTCATTTAACGGGCAGAGATCGTATTAGCAGGCTATTGTAATAACTATTTGATATTCGAATCTAAACCGTAAACGAATTGAAACTAGATTGAGATTTAATTAGGACAAAACTGCGATTGTACTACATTTTACAGTTTAGGTCACGTCTAAAGACAAGATGGTCGTACTAAGTATGGTTAGTTAATACCTGGGGCCTTATTCTGTCAAGTGATATAATATATTATATCGATCACTCTCGCTCTCTTTAAACACGTCAGGGCAGTGAGAGTGACCGAAAACATCTCGAACGGCCCAGAATACCTCGTAACTCAATTGGCATAAAATCAGTCGACATCAAATGGGTATGTTAAGTACGTACAATCACTTTAATCACTATCGGAATTATCTCGTTACGGTAATAAGGAGACATAAAAAAATGAATCATCATTCTTGCTAATTTGCATCCAACGTTGCTATCGGGACCTCTATTCTAGCGCGTGCGATTTTGTCTCGGCTTCTCTTACTCTAATAAGTTTGTAAGAGACTATGACAGAGATGCACGATGATACAGCACGTGCCAGAATAAGCCTTTTGGTCTTAGTACTTTATCATGTAAGATGGCGTTGCATTGTATGGCTGATACTAGCTGCGCCCCGCGATTATTCCCGGTGTTTTCACTCCAGGAACTGTTTTTTTATATAATATGTTACTGACAGGAAAAAAGTAGATAGTCTAGCTAATTCAAGGGATATACAGGGTTACAAGGAAAGGGTATGCTAATCCGAAAAGGCTTATAGTACTTGTCATCATGAACAACTTTTACAATCGGACCAACCTGGAATTCGCGAAAATCAGCTATTCCATTTTGTCAAGTGTCATTTTTCTATGGAATAACTGATTTTTTTACGCGAATTCCGGGTTGGTCGCATTGTAGGTAAAGGTTGTTCATAATGATGAGAATAATGAGCCTTTTTCGGCTTCGCATACCCTTTCTTTATAACCTTTTAGAAATAAACTCCATTTATCCAAAATCCATTCAAGACGTCACATAGAAAAGCGTGACCGAACACACACTCGAACTATTTAGTTTAAACTTCTTAGTACACCTTTTTCTGCGATTAACCCACTCGAGACAGATCGAAGGTCATAACTTTTTACTGAAATAAGTATGCGGTTTTATGCATACCTAAGTTAATCGTAATTGGAACAAAAAGTGTTATTGACAGCAAGTGGTCACGTATCGTACAAGTAATAGGTAGATAAAAAATTGCAGATACAAAAAACGAAACTGAAGGTTACAGACCAGATAAACGTAAAGCACATTATAAATGTAGGTACGACGGACGTTGATAACATTTTTGCCATTTAATTTTTTTTGTCGTTTGCATTCCAACACAAAAACTTTAATATGCGTGTGTTTAATTAAGAAAACTTTTAACCTACATTTAGTACGTACTTTTTACTTTTCACTCAACCACAGAAAAAATCATAGTACAAGTACTCAACACATCACGATTATGTGCGTGTTCAGTAAAATTATAAAACAAATTATAATTTCCAAAAATCGCTGCATTAACCCTACCTCTGTCTGATTACCTGATTGTTTAGTGTCCTTTTACGTCAAAACGGCAACTAAAACATTTTTACGATTTTTGTACTTTTAGCTGTAAGTTTATACTTTAGTTGACTGTATCATAAAAACAGACATGGGATACATTTTATTCCAGAACATCGTGAGATCCAACTATATATAAAAATAATCATTTACTGGGATATTGCGCTCAATCAGTTTTTATATTAAGTAAGCAAACTTTGTATTGTAAGTTCCATCTGCGAATATAATAGCTAAAGCTAACTGCTAATGCTAACTCATTTCTTACTATTTTACATGAATCTACGACCGTATCTCGACACTGAAGTTAGCGCGACCACCAAGTTCATTGTAACATTTTCATGGGAACTCTAATAAAGTCCTTTTACATACACAATAGTCGTATTTCTAGCCCACGCGAGGAAGCCAGCCCGCCGTCTGGCAAGTTCTCTGTCAAGTAAATAACCGTATTATGACACCGACGTGTAATGCGGCTTATAAATGTTAATAGAGTCCACTTTGCAGGCAAATGAGGTGGTTTCATTAATATTAGACTCTATAAATGGTTAATGGCGACAAAAAAATATGGACGTCATATTGTACCTATTGGCAGATTCAAATAGATTATGAAAAATAGTTTATGTATTCCGTAACGTAGAGAAACTTTTCTCTATCTCCGTAATAGTAATTAAGTTCCTCGATATTTTAATTAAGACGCAATGCAGACTCTATAAACATATTTAAAAATGCCTATATCAAAATGTAGGCGTGAATCACACTCCTTATTACAAACCCTTTACTGTTGTGATGCCCCATACCGTGCACAGTGCACACCTTGTACTCGTATAGTTTCACAGCATTCCCGACGGCATGATACGGTATCATGTTAAGACATTAAGCTACCGCGAGCGAACCTCTGTTTACATTGTGCGCGCGCGCAGCAGATCCAATCTGGACTGTAACAAATCGAGCAGGCACACTCTGCAGCGATTGAGTTATTATATCTTCCTGTTAGCCTCTGGGCTACTTGTTTTTGTAGCTCCCGTGTGTTTTTATTAATTACACGCAATAAATAATAAATATTTTATGTGTAATGCGATATGCGATGTCGTTGTCAGATATGCGCGCGCATCGGGTGTGCGTATTATTCAAAAGGTGGTTTTATTGTTTTCGATATTAATGTTGTTCGGTATGTTACTGTTGGAATAATCAGATGCTGGGACAAATGGCGTATGCGGCTACTGAGTTCCCGGCCTGACATAATGTGGTTTGTTTTAGTTATCAGGTGGTTTAATAAAAAATAGTTGATGCGTGTGTGCCGTGGCGACCTCGACTTCTTGTAGGACAGGTGGGCTAATCAAAATCAGGATATAGGCATGGGCATAGAAAACTATGTAGTTGGTATGTGAAAAATGGATGTTAGGAAAATCGACAAAAGGTAATTGTGGACGTAAATGACGATTTATTTAATCATTGTGATCTATGAATACGTCCCGTCCCGTTCTAATTAATAAGTTCGTTGTCAAACGTACGTAACTACCTGGCGTGGCCCACCGTCACTATCATTGGTTGGTCCCACCATCAGAATGCCACCTACCACCTGACGTTACTTCATTTAAGCACTATACATATACAAGCATCGTATACCTGTATATGTATAGTACTGTATATATAGTATGTATCATTGTACTCCTCACAATTTTGAAATCTTTTAGTAGAAATTAACGACATTTTCTTCATAAACAACACGTATCAGAGAAATTCCCGCACCATAAAGTATTTATCGAGAACCGAGCGAGTCACAGGCGCTTGTTACGGGACGTGACGATGCAATCCGAGGGCTCATTAGGTACCGTGGAACACCATTAAACTCTTCATTCCTTGTAACGTAAGTCGAATGTGAACATTTCAATGCCTTGGAAATTTGCTGCGCTTTTTTTAATAACGTTCCTTAGAAAAATTTTTAGAGAATGAAATATTTCGTGAATGTGAATTTTTAGAAGCTAGATAGAAACCAGCATTCCAGAGTTAAGTTATCAATAGGATGAAATGTGATGAAACAGGTTTAGTCTAGATGGGAATTTAATTTCTAGTAAGGTTGCTAGAAAACCAAAAAACCACTATAGGTTTTTCGAAGTGCTCACATACGCCAGCACTATTAGAATACACAAACAATGGGTGCTATTTTTTATAATACCTAAGTGAAGTACTTACTCTACGAAGAAATCAGTGGGATCATCGCGACAGATTATGATATGGGACTTTTTACCCTAAATAAATAAAGACGAAAAACAAAATAACATGAGCTAAGAGCAAGTTCCCGCAGTTTCACTCTCAAATTTCTAATCTCCAAAAACCATCAATAAACTATGCTGTTTTTATATTGTTGCCAATAACCGAACCACTCCCGAACACCAAAGCGAGTTAAACACTGTCTCCGAATTCATTCACACGTCAAGGATCGTGATCCCGCCTGCCCTTAGCTCGGAGGGACATGAAATTAAAAGGTACGTCATCGCAAGTGACATGAAAGCATTTCTCTGCACGGTCGTGTCCGGTGGTAGCCAAGTAATACACCTTATTTGCCAGTTTAGTTACCCTGCGCAACCTTAAGGCAATACGAAACATGTGCCGATTGACGCACGCGAGTTGAGGGGGGTACTACGGTGAGGAAATGGGAGTGAGATAGTAAAACTGTAAAATTAAAAAAAAAGAGTAAAAAGTAAAGCAAACTAAACGAAAAAATAATAGCTTGAATTAAAACAATTCAGATTATGTTAAGTATCACAGATCAGTTAATGTTGTTGGGTGTTGATATTAGGCCCAAGTTTGAAGGCATTTTAAGACAGATCTAAACTAAATAAAAATATATCTGTCTTTATCAATGCAAGCCATTAGACAAGGATGCCAATAGTTTCAGGAAATTTAGATCTGTCTTAAAAAGCCTTCAAACTTGGGCCTATTAACCCATTATATTATTATGAGCGAGACAACATAATAAAGTTAAAAGAATGTATTTTAAGTGTGATATCGTTGTGGAAAGCTTTATCCGTCGAGTTTCCTGGCACCCTCTTTGTAAACAAAAATAAAATTGCAATAATTACATCATTTCAAAGGGTTATAATGAGACCGGTACATGTGTTAATTTCCTTCCTTTAAAGTGTCAGTTTCAAATCTGGTTTAAAATACTTTTGCTCTACTATCCGTTCGAGATTCAATCGAGAATTCATAGTAATCGGAGCAGCGTGCGACATGGCGGTGGCAGTGCGGCCGAAACGCAGCAGTTAATGTGGCGATTATATTATATTGTCATTATGTGCCATTACCGCCGCTAATAGTGCCGGCGTGGCGGACGACACACGACCGACGAGAAAAAAAACGCTACCAAAACCGTTTAAAATTCGGGGTTATTCGGAAAGAATACGCTAGCCAAAGGGGTTATATAATCTTGAACAAGTTTTAAGTGCGATATGGCTTGATAAGCACGGTCGAAAGTGGATACAGTTAATGTCTTCTTTTCTCATTATAGTGTTGATGAGAGAGTAACATAGGAACAGCGCTATATGCACATGCACATTGGTTTAAAGCAGAGTCGCATTGTACTGTGAGATAAGACCAACCTGAATTATCTGAAAAATTAGCTGTTCCAAAAAATATATATTACTCGACGAAATGTGAAAAGTATCTGATTTTCAATATATCAGTATAAATCCGGTTTAAAGTCGTTCATAATGACTAATAAATACACTATACCTAAGCCCCATTTTGGCTTTTTCGCCTTTCCGAATAACCCGGTATTGAGTTATGTCAGAAATGTGAAAGCAGCATTCCGAGTGTCGTCTCGCATGTGCTATGAATATTTCGCATTGCCAGAATATTTTCATGTTTTAGCCAAGTCTGTGATATATTTTGCATTGCTAAGCTACTAACTTTTATAATTTGTATGATTTTATTGAGGCTCAATTTGGATCCTGTTCAGATTCAAATAGCGCCAGCTAAAAGTAAGTGCCTAAAAAAAGTGGTAAGTGGTAAGTAAGTAGGTACCTAAAAGGTGCTATAGATTTAAAACCAACCAGAAAATCAGAAAACACCATAGAAGCCAAGAACACCAATTATCGTAATAAATTGAATTATAATGACGTCTACTAAATCAGGGATATAGTACTACCACAAAAGTTAATCTATTGTAAATTAACCGATATCGGAAACAAAAAACCCTGGAAACCACAATCGATCTCATTAAATCGAAGGGTTCTATTAGACACGTCAGATTAGGGCACATTCGGGACGGAAATCAGAAAATACCCCGACACATGTCGGCTGATGGCAATCAGACGATCAGGCCGACCCATCGATGGAACGGGAGTTGCGGATCTGGAACGTATTTATTTATCGTGTACCTCATCCCTATACCCAGCCGTTTTTAATTTTACTGTACTATGTCGTATGCGAAAAAGTAGCAACCTAAAAATCGACCTTTTATAGGTAGGTGCCCAGAAAGTTACGCCGGTTTTTATGTACACCTTATAACACACTAACTAAACTTACTACGTACTTATGTGTAATTGTGTATCATCTAATAAACTGCAATGAAAGAACGATATTTTAGCTAGGTGCTTAATGGTCGCCTCTGTTGTTTGCGGTTGGCTTGATATTTACACTATTTCAGTCTACAACGACAGCCTTGTACAAAGGAAGCTGGTTGATTAAATATGCACTATATGGGTCATGGACTTTCTAATAAATAGGTATAACTACTAAAAAAAACTTGCAAGATGTGGAATGCCGTTCCTCCGAAGGTCTCTTCGCCGAGCTACAATATGAGGCGTATTAAAAAGGGGTGTTAACTACAAACACCTCTCCGGGCTAGCAAAGCATCTACAATTCACCATGCAACTGAACTGGGCCGTTCAGTTCAGTTGCAGGTGTTCATAGCCTACGGTGTGCTGACCATCAGGCCGACAGCCTGTTTGCCGCGTTTTATAAAAAAAAATTAAGACGTGATTTGATTTATGATAAAACACAAACACAGAAGTTGTAAACAAATACCTACAAGGCAGAAATTAAGTTCGTATTAGAAATAAACAATCTCAAACTTAAATCCGAGGTTAGAATTCTACGAAGATTAGTTTTTCCGCATCCTAAAAAACATTCCAGTTACTTACTCATCGTGTCATCGTTCCTTCAAAATTTGTAACGCTTGTATACCTTTTGTCTCACTAGTGAAACCCTCTTTTTGTGAAATGATATCACGTAGAGAAATGATGTAAAAACAAAATATTTCGGTTCGTCACGCTTGTCCACGCCACAAGCTATTTATTTTGCCTCGCTAATAAATTAGTTTCTTGTTCCACGTGAGAAATTGAAATACGATCGGGAAGGTAAATTTTTTTAAATATTGTTGTGTGATATTGTAGTGCTTTGTTTGATAAAAATTAGCAGATATTTTACTGCTTATAAAACAGCAGATAGATTTAAAATCTTTGATGAATTTTAATAATAATCTGTTAAATTAAAAATATAGGATAAGTAGAAACCTAGATATTAAATTCTTCGTCAACCTTTTTGTACTTGGCTTCATAAAACATTTATGTTTTTCATTTGCATGCAATATAAGTAATTAAGTTCAATTTGTAGTCCTTAAACATTAAAAGCTGTATGAAAGAAACAAACCACTCAGCACATGTCGCGTTCCCCACAAAAGGGGAACAAATTAAGAGGGCGTAGAACGAAACACGACTTTAATTGCACGCAAGCGGTTACTGTATTACTTGAGTAATATTTAATTTCTTAATTTATCTTGATTTTTATGGTAAGAAATAGTTGTGGAAAACTAGTGCCAACAACATTACTTTGTTCATTTCACACTTTTCTATTAATCTGCGAAGTCTTGCAAATTGTTCAGTCGGAATGGTTCAAGCTCTTGAGCGGGGCGTGAAAACTATTTAAGTCGAAGAATGGAGCAAAAAATAGTACCTAACGTGAAGAAAAAACTTTGAATTAGACTATACTATAATGAGATGATACGTTTTACTTGTCTCTCTTTAAATACAGTTTGTATAGAAAACGTGTAAATTGAGTGTTTTTAGAATAGACGCCAACAAGCAGACGCAACGTCCACGTAGATGGTAGGCGATAAACCACCCCTTAGTACAAGTAGCGTTAGTGACAATGACAACGTTACGTAGTCAGCCCAGATAAGTGTATGTATACCTTACCCTTATTGACACGCTGTACAATTCCAAAATTGCTACTTGCACAATAATTTAAGTATACGTACTTATGTCTTAAAATTGATATTAAATATGATTGCCTAGTAAGATGACGCTAATGAAGGGCGTAGCTTGCGTGCGTCGCGGGGACGGCAACATATGTTCATGAATGCTGTCAGGTGGCCCTCGGGCACCTGTCACTGGTGGAACTTGGAATTATAAAGTTTTATAACGCATCTTATATATACCAATCCAGGTATATATATTATGTTTACAGGAATAACATACTTTTGAGTAGTAGATAAGCTATAAGTATAATCCTTGACTCTTTGCTGATGATCTCGACCAGTCTTGCTGATGCTATCCCACCGCATACATTCCATCAGTAAATAAACCTATTAGATACCCTATAAAGAAACCTAATTATCATCATTTAGTGGCAATCGTCATAATTGATGTCCTTCACGATGGTTCACGATTGAAACTAAGTAAATATAGCTATAACTTATTTTCGTTGTTTGTATCACATACCTATAAATGATAAGTAAATCGGAGTAAACAACGTTCAACATTGTTTTTCGATACAGTATCTTTTAAATTACCAACCTAGCGTCATAAGTTCAAACTACACATTTTTATTCGAAACAGATGGTAAAAGAGTGAGTGAGATTGTCACTTCGTCATACCACCACACAGACCGACTAGGCGGCCGGCTCAGAAGCTGTCTGCTATCCCGCACAATGTTCCTGGCGACAGACGTATCCAAGATAGCACGCACACAACGGCCTGGCTCCAATTGTACGTCCACAACGAATTCATTTTCACAAAACTCATCTTGCAGACGGCGGGTGATGACGTGTCGCGGAGGTTGGATCCAAACTTTACTGTTTGGAAGAGCCAGTAACGTATTTGGTTATTTTTACTTTTTAGGATCTTACTTATAAACACTACTTACTCAGATTTATTTAGTAGGTACTGCGCACATTCGTAAATCTAAGCAACTTTTTCCTTCTTTTGCTTCTATAATAGTAAGTAATTAAAAGATATAGGAAAGCATTTAAAATAAGATCGTTTTCAAAACTTTCTGCTTTTATCTTGAAAACTTCCTGCTTTTAAAGTCAGTTAAAGAATAAATGTATACTTATTATTTGTCATCAGATCCTGGGTTCATGTTTGTCATTATCCTCTTGGTACGTCAATTCTATGTAGTCTAGTTAACTAATTGACCATTTTATAGTTGTATGTATTGTATATACATCGTAATTGACCATAGTTGAAGGTATGCATCGACGCATTATCAACATTCAGGGTCTAATTGCGAAGAATAGCTAGGAAATTGATGTACCTTTGCAAAAAATTACATGATCCGAGTACACCATTATATCTGCCACGGCCATTTGTCCGTCACAGCCAACCTGTACACATCCCTCTGTCTTTCAATTAACGTCCATAAACAGTAGAACATCAATTACTACACTATCGCATCCAGGTCGAATAGATCTCTAGGCGGCACGGCGGCGACGCGTGGCCGGAAGCTCCACGGCCGCGTGAAGACCGGAAATGGGCAGGATGACCGGATCCTATCTCCGGCCGGCTCCTGCCTACCTGTCGCCATGTTGTGACGTCACGCGACATGCTCCGCCGACGCGGACGGTCTATCTGATGCTGGACAGATTTCCGAAATGTCACTGGAAAAACGCGCTGGCTTGATGAAGGAAATCTACAGGACAGGTCACTTTACACGATTTGCAGCTTAGCAACTCACAGCGATATGTTTAGCTTTTATAGTCTCTGGTAAAACCATAGCCACTCTATCTAGCCATGAAAATTACACCTCTCTGATTAATTAGGAAAAATTACATAATGACGTCGATTAACCAACAATGTTCCTTAAAACGCCATTTTTTAAATGGAAGGCTTTAAATGTAGCACTAAGAAGTCCTGTAGAGCAAAATGCACTTATTAGCCGAGAAGGGCGCGTGGAGTGCACCGCCTAATGGCTGCCATTCACCGGCTGAATGGCATCGCGAAATTGCTAACAATTATATACTCTGGCAATGATAACTGGTGGATGCGAGCAAACTCGGGGCTTTATGGAAGCCGGGCTGTCTACGGCTCGCATACTTCTGCGCTATTTTTGTCGGAGCGCTTGTGTTTGTAAAGGTTTGTCGGAAGTTTGTAACTGAAAATCTAACAAATAGATGCGAGTCTAAAACTTATAAGTATGAAACTTTTGTTGAAATTTTTTTTCAATTTGTTACGAATGGTTTTCCATAAGCAGGTACGAGTACCTACACAATCTTTTCTTAATCACATTTACAACCAGGGCCCGATTTAGAGATCTGGAGGCCTCGGGGCAACAAAGGAGTGGAGGCTCCCCGGCTCCACGCGACAGGTCATTCAAAACCATATATGTAAACAATGCGCGAGTGCAGCAAGCGCAAAAATTTGAGCCGTTTGAGGAAAAATGTTTACCAGTATTTACTAGTCGAAATAAAAAAAAAACTTTCAGAAGTCTGTATTGTAGGGGGCCCTCTTTTGTGGAGGCCCGGGGCAGTCGCCCCGGTTGCCCTCCCCTAAATCCGGCCCTGTTTACAACGAATCAAATCGTCTACGAAACAAGACCATCAATATTACAACATCTGCAAAAAAACATTACATTATTTATATTGTAGGGTATCTACCAAACTAAGCTAGTACCTATAGGCAGAGTGGTTAGTTATACTGAAAAACCAGTTGAGAAACTTGAAAAACTCACGGGTCGAGACGAACCCACTACATTACGGCATTGGAGTTATTAAAGTTTTTTCATCAAGGAATACGCGAATATGCAACGTTTCGCGGCTGAGCGAATGTATTTTAATAATCTGTCATGTAACAACCAAGGTCTACCAGCAACGCACCGGAAGTGTTGGGAGGTAATTCTGATCGTGACTCCTCCCATCAACTTGTAGCTTTCAGTCTTTTCTCACTCGAATACCAGATGTCGTATAAGTACAGCCACTTATTGAAGTTAAACATAACGAATTACTGTAAATACCCCTTTTATGGGGCATTACCATATTACATCATCCATTTTCATGGCAGGCTTACTTTTACTTGAATCTTATTTTTGTTGGCAATACTTGGATTTGGAGTTTTGTTTAACTTGCGATCAATTAAAAAAAATGGTTTTAATGGGTGACATAAGCTTTTATACACATAGCTATCTAATGTTGACCTTGTGTGCTGACTGCTGAACACACATAAAGCGTAATGTAGAAGATATACCTAGATGAGCACAGCATTATCAGTTTGAAAAATTATTCAAACCCAACAGCAGAATAAATAATAATACCCTACTTTGTTTTGTGCTTGACCCGTCAGTTTTAAGCTAAGTAAGGCCAACTTATGTAAGTCACATTCGAACTTATCAATATTAGAATACTTACTCAGGACTCAGTTTCATGATTGACTTTCAATTTGCGTATGATACTGTTAAACGAACCAGTTCCTGGTTCACTAAGCAGAAATCACAATTCAGAGTTATCAGAAACCAAGCTCATCACAGTCTTTTCTTTACCCACCAAATACCAGGCAATTATACCAAATTGCCAATTTAGCTTGTAAGTACAATGTTGTGCCGCCGTCTTTGAGTCATTTCGCAATATTTCAATGGTGTCCTGACAATGGAAGGCCAGGGAGTAAGTCACGACTCGGAGTCCCGCAGGCACTCACCTGTGCTCTACTCTTTATATGAAAATGTCGAAATACACAACTTTAAAAGTCCTTTTTAATAATTTGGCTCAATTAGGTATGGCATGAGTGGTCGTGCCGCCGAAAATGCGGCTGCATTATGCCTGTGGTAATGTTAACGGCTGAAGAGCAGTAGCCATGTAAGTACCGTGTATAGAGAGTATCTATAGTAGGTATCCAGATCCAGGGTAGAGAAAATATATATTTTACGAAAGAAATAAAATATTTCAGTAATAACTATTTTTATACACATATTTCTTTTATTTTGTCTGTAGTGTTAATTTTGATTAGGTCTGGGGTTAAAGTTGAGAAACAATAAATGCGAAGATAAGATAAATTAACAACAACACTATTAAAAGTATAATTACGTTTCAAATACCTCACGCTATTGATTTGTTAATAAATACTTTGCTACATAGGTATCTAGACAAAACACCTGTCAGGCAATAGACCTCACTCGCACTACCACAACCAACCATCACCACCATCACCGCCATCATCACCAACCGCAACTATAGTCGTCACAAAATAAGATGCCCGTTTGGACGTTTGTCATTGCGACGTAACTAGTGATGTCACCATACGACTCGGTACTCGATACTCACGATAAATCAATTCAAGTTTGTATGAGTATTTGATCGATTTGACTTTGTATTGTAAAGTACATTGGATTAAGGTTACGATTCGAAAATTTAACTTAAACTTGAATATTATAGGTACATAATTATAATAAAATGATACGAAATGTTTGTCTTTTATTTAATATTTTTAGTTATAATAACATTCATTCAATCACAAAAACGAAAGTGATTGAGTCTTCATTCAATAATTTTCTTCGGATGATGAGCCAAAATCGTCAGTTGAGCTATCGTCAATTCAATAATTAATTGGTTACAAGTTACAACACTAATATTTGAAAAAAGAAGACTGAGAACGTAACTGTTTTTGAGAGTTTCGTTATAATTTGACATTGCATGCTACCTTAAAGTATGCGCGAAAAGCGTTCCAAGTTACATTCTACGGTCTTTCTCAAGTGTCATAACGGGCATCTTATTTTGTGACAACTATACCACAACCACACATCACACCCCCCCCAGTACCATCTGCACAACACAACAATACATTATGAGAATCCACAAACATATCCTATTCATTCACGTACCTACTTTGAAATATCACCCAAGTTCTAGGTAAACACGCATGTGTTCGTGAATACAATAATGTCCTTTAAAAATGGTTTTTCGCGTCCGTGGATACTTTAGTATCCTTAGTGTGAAAGCGTTGTGGACGTGTGGGCTGTGGTGTGGGTCACTAATCTCAGCGCCTAAATTCCAAATTTTCTAACAAATATCTAAAAATTAAAATTACTTAAAATAAAAATATTGTTTGAAACAAAAAAAAATATTTTTATTGCTTATGTTTAAAATGAGGCGCCAAGCTGCCTCTTGCTTCCGTAAGTATATACAATAAACTGTTCACCCTAGAGCAAGGTGACGTCGTCCGCGACGTCGACTGCCTCGTCGGAGGCTCGCGGGCGCTCCTCGTCGGACCGCGCCGCCTGCAGCTCCAGCTTCACCACCTCGCTCCGCACCAGGACTATCACGTAGCACTGCATCGCTGTACCAATTCACAGTTATGTTACACAAATAAATTAGCCTAAGATAGAAGTTACAAGTATCTTTTATTATTATTACTAGCTGCACCCGGCGGTTTCACCCGCTGTTTTTTTTTACTTTTGAACCCTCATTATTTCAAGGTCAAAATTAGCGAAATCGGTCCAACCGTCCTCGAGTTATAGCCAGACAAAAGACACAGCGATTAATTTAGGTAGGTATAAGAAGAAGAAGATTATGAACCTGCGATGTCCCGATTCTGGACAAAGGCCTCTACCCTCTTTCTAATGGTACCTGTCCTGAACTATAATTGGCGAACCCTTCTGGTGTTTGTCGAGATTGTCCCGCCACCGTAGTGGAAGTGTGAGTGCCTTCGCAACTAATATAAATGTCAAAGTTTGTGTTTGGATGTTTGTTTACTCAATCACGAAAAAACGGCAGAAGGTATTTGATGAAATTTGTTATGAAGGGACCTTATACCCTTGATTAACATATAGACTACTTTTTATCTTGGAATGTGGAGATAAAACAGTGGTGCGCAGCTAGTCTTCTAATATTTGAGGTTATATTATTTAGGTTCTCTCTTCTCACCAATAGCAAAAAGTGCAACAGCAACATCGTAGAGCATGAGCCTCGAGAGCAGTATGATGGTAGGTACAAGAGCTGCCAGAGTAGTCGCCACTGCGTAGTAGTTGTACAACCGGAGCATTGATATGTCTTTCTGAAAATAGAGGACGAAATGAGACTACATTCGATGCAGAAAAAAAAATTGAACAAGAAAAAGGTCTGTCGTAGGTATCGAGATAATTCTTATATCTTAGGGTGACGAGCGCAATACTGTGCCGCGCAGGGTCTTGAATTCTCCCCTCCGAATTGGGTTCCCGCCTTTCCGTGGCGGGGGGGATAAGTAGCCGGGCCGCCTTGCCCGGTGAAACTAAGAGGAACCCTAAAGGTGGAGGCTCGGGCCGGCGCCCTGGACATTCCGGGAAGCGGCGGTCTGGGCCTAGGAGCCCTCCCGTATACCTCTCCGTTGAGAGGGAACGTGGTAGGGCTCGGGGTCGTCTGCGGACGACGACGGGGGGCACATTGTGCCCTCCAGAGGGGTAGACTCGGCCGGCGTCCTGGACAGTCCGGGTAGCGGCGGTCGAGTCCCCGAGAGGGAGAGAGTGGGAGAGAGAGAGGGACCCTTTCTCTCACCCGCTCCGCAGAGAGAAGAGCGGACACGGGGGCGAGTCAGGCCAGAGGGGCCAGTAAGGCTCGCACTCCGTCTCCGCTAGGAGGGCCTGGAGTGGCGGGTGCGGGGACACCCGCTGCTTCGCATTGGGCCCTCCAGGGTGGTCGACGCGTCTGATGTTCCGACGCGTCGCCACGAGAGGGAGGGGGTGGCCACCCCCTACCCGAGGTGGGTCTGCCTCACGGCGGACATAGGCTGGGCGGGGCTGCGGTGATTTAATGGGCCCGCGGCTCCGTCCATTGCCTGGAGGAACTTCCCAGGGTTTTTAGTGGGTATGCCGCCACTAGGGCGGAGACTCCCACATAACCACCCTGCCCTCCCCGGGGCGGGCGTGGTATCCATAAAGGATTTTCCCTGGGTCACAAAAAAAAAAAAAAAAAAAAGGGTCTTGAATTCTAAGAATCTAAAATTCTGGGTGGCGCAGACCTGTTACAGGCAAATGTGACATTTAACATCAGGCGAGCGATTTGCTCGTCTCGTCACGCAATAGCATAAAAAAGTCTTACCTGACATCCTGCGACTAGCAGCAAAATGTTCAAAATAACACTCATTCCAAATATACTGAAGAGCACTGTAGAAGTGACCACTTCAAGAGACGTGTCATTCATGAAGTGTGACCTCTTCAGCTCTGTGGTCACTAGTAGAACGGATGCGGCGACCAGGGAAAATGTCTGTAAACCAACATTTTATAATAAATTATTTGTTTACTACATTCAGACTACATATTTCCACATTAGGTTATTAGAAGACCCAGCAGTCTAGGCGGAGATGACGGGATGAATTGGATTCCTTTTGTGATTATAAAGAAACTGTGGGGCTGGCACAACTTTGACGCTTCAAAGTTGTGCTAGGCCCACTGCTCTGATACGTGAAGAGCGGAAGAATAGGGGAAATTTTCCCAGCAGTGGGTCAGAACAGGCTCTACATAACAAATAATACTTAATAGGTACATTTCATACCTTATAAATTTTGTAAAATATCTATTCATATCAAACGCTTTATTCATGTCCTAGAAAAAACAGTAGGTATAATGTACCCAAGAAATCTTGCTACATCATCTTTGCTTGTATTTCCGATGACATACCATAGACAATCTCACGTTGAAGTCAAATAGTAGAGATTAGAGCAGAAATTGAAACGTAGCTCGAACTTCGTCATTTGAATAATTATCCATTAGATTCCGTTACAGATGGTTCTTAGATTTAAATTTGAGGGTAGAACAATTACGGATTAAGGTATTTTGGAAAATTATTTTTTAGGGCATTGAGCAGGATACCTATATAATAAAATAAGTAAATCTTGCTAATGTCCTTAATTGGTTAGGTACTCACAATGTTTATAACTCCAAACACTATAATCCCAGGCCGTAAAGGACAGCAACAGCAACATCTATTAAGTTCTGGCACTTTTGGCATTTTCGTAGCACTTTTGCACTTTTTAGAAAAAAACAAATTTGTGTACGCTAAAAATATCACCTACTTCTTAGTTCTTTTGAAAGAAATTGCGTAAAATTACGAATAAATACTATGAGCATTGAGTAACTCAACGTCTATAGAATAAGTAAACATCATTGTTGAGAAACTTTTATCGTGGATGCAGTAAACAAATGTCTCGCTTATGATTAAAACCAATGTCAATGCAAGTTAGGTCAATGACTTAGGTCATACCTAAATAAGTAAAGGAGATAATAGACCTACCTTTTGTTGTTCAATTTCATGCTCATATTCACAAGATACCTACTCGGCTGCGCTGGGAGTCACCCGGGTTATGTATAGATACGAAACCTAGAAAGATACATAGGCATATGTATGTTATATAATATTATATATATCGTAGGTATAATTTTGTTCTTTAATTAAAACAGATTATAATAAAATAAAAATCGTTTAATACAGATATAAAAAAATTCGGAGGCAAACATCAAAATTCCAATCAAAGTTATATAAAATCTACTATTGATTAAAATATTTACACCTCTTTAAGGGCCTAATTATGGGGCGTAACTACGTCCATAAAAATTATGCTACACAATTTTGTATTGTAATTTTTGCTCTCGTCCACCCGGAGTGCGCGGAGCGAATGCTTGAACATGGCTCAATCTCTAATTCATAGGTACATGCGACTTAGGTGTCCAATAAGTTGTTTATTGTCAATTATTGCATAATTGAGCCACCCACTGCAGACCTCCGGCGCAGTGGCCGATTATCCCCTTTGTTTATTTTTCGTTCAATTACCAACTGGTCCCCGTTAACCGAATTAACGGTGCATTTGCAAATTAACTAATAAAGACCTCGCTGTTTGTTTTGTTCGGTAGCAAGCAAGTAGCTATAAGAAAAATTGAAATCGCATGTACAATTGTAATATGAAAATTAAATATTTTATTTATATCTACTGAGTATGTAGTAGGTATGTTAGTAGTAGTCAACAATTATTATCTATATATATAAAAATGAAACCCGTTTTCCTTGGACACCGCGTGAATGGCTGGACCGATTTCACTAATTCTTTTTTTGTTGTATTTGTTATTATTAGGAGAAGGTTCTTACGGAAAAAAATATTAAGAAAATCTCTCAGAAATATTGAAAAACCCTAAAAACAGCCCTTTTATTTTTCCCATACAAACGTTTTCTAACTAAAACGAGCTTTATTGCTATTGTATAAAGTTCATATTGAATTGCAAGCACTCACTGTTGTTTAAGCAATGTAGGTATGTTCCTAACGTCCAAGAGTCAATTTGCACTTTATTACCTCTGTACAAAGTTCAAATTCAATCATATCTATCAAAACAGTGTGCGTTTTATACTGATAATCTTAATATATATAAATCTCGTGTCACAATGTTTGTCCTCAATGGACTCCTAAACCACTTAACCGATTATAATAAAATTCGCACACCATGTGCAGTTCGATCCAACTTGAGAGATAGGATAGTTTAAATCTCAAATTATAGTCGCAATTTTAATTTATTGCAAATTATATATATACTGATAATTTTTACTATAAATTGACAAGTTAGCATCAACATACTACGGTTGCTATAGTTACGCAATAGCATGAGAATAGAGGTTATAACAAAGAGTTCCTATAATTATTCTCAACACCTTTGGTCACAGGGTCACACCATCACGCGTGAACGACTGGACCGATCCCAAAGTCTACCCGTGCGAAGCCGGGACGGGCCGCTATAGTCTATTTCAAATAGAGAGCGAAAAACGGACATTGACCTTTTAGTGTTGCGCAGGGAAGACCAACCTTCTTTGCATCAATAAATTGTTTTAATAGTTAGCAACTATTTTGTCACTATCAAAATTCAGGTTTTCAGTTTTTACCTAACAATTATCATTACATTACTATTATCACTATTTAACTCAAAACTGTAGATCAAGTTTTTCGTGTAACTATCTACCTACACATTAGTAAATTAATCATCTGACATTGGCAGGTGTAATTAGTTTAAGATTTAAGTGTGTGCCAAATAAACTATTTATAATTATTATTACCTATTTATAGGAAACGATTATGAAAATAAAATCAAACGAATAAAAAAATTACATTATATTAAATCTGAATCAGAATTACTATCGTCTGACGAGCTGCTGTCTGATGTTTCGCCTGTTACGTTTATGATAAATGAATCCACAGTTTTATCCACTTCCTGGTCTAATGAGGCTAATTTTTCTTCTTCTTTTTTTACATGGCTTATACAGTTTTGCCATTTTTCGGGGGTAATGTGGCTTAGCGCTTCATGGAGTAGCTTTTTTACATGACGAGGAAGACGACTCCGATGATTCCATTATCACTCACAAACAAAAAACAACACAAAACAAATATATGTCCTAACAAAAACAGATATAACTAATTTAACTCAACAAAAAATAACAATTAACAACCAAACATTCAAATAGCACACTAAAACAATCCGAATCCAAGCGTATTCCAGAGCGGAATGTGGCCCCAGCCATATCTTACCGAAAAATGTCAAAACAGGTTTGCAATATCTGATGGACCTTGTCGCTCGCCTCGCCCGGTACCACGAAACACGGTAAATGCGTAAGCGACAGGGAAACGATACATAAATGTATGGATAACGATACGCATCGTTTGTTTTCGGTGCTCTCGTGGTACCGTGGCGTGAACGTACGTTTTTCGCTCTCTAGTTGAAATAGACTATAGTAATTTATAATATTCGTATTTCGTACAACGTAACAGTAGGTAACTCAACGCAGGTATATGAAAAAAAAATTATGCCTGTAAATAAATAGAATTTCAGGTCAATTTTAAGTACGTACTTATCTAATTTATCAGTAAAACGCAAAAATACTCTCGCGTGATAAATACAAATAAATTTTTGCCTACCAAAAAAGTGATAGCAACTTTTCGTCCTACGCCAACGCCTGATCAAGAAAATGTTGGGTAGAATTTACGTCTAGATGGACATGCTCTTCATGGGGTGACCTTCTAAATCATTCGTGCCGTCGCGTCGTGCGTTTATGTGTTTGATCAATCATGCAAATACATCGAGTAATTCCGACGCTAGGTTCAGAACTAGCTGTGACCGCGAGTTTGGTACCTTTTTTTCAGGGCAAGCCTTAAGTGTGGTTTCCAAAACTTCACAAAATTCTATCACTGTACTAGGGCATCCAATATTGCTCAAGGGCTCCAGCTTGCCCCATGACCAAATAAACATCATCATTATCAGTGCCATCTTCTTATTGAAGTTAGGAGGTCGGTAGGTTAATACATACATGTTCGAACTTATGTTATATTGCCAAAGCTCCGTAGGTTTCTTGTAATACTTTACTTTGATTTAAATAGACTATCTAGAACGGAACCGAAATTATATTGATTTAGACTGATAATGAGAGTTGTTTTGTAAAAATAATATTTACAAAATAACTTGACACAGGCTAAATGTACTAAGTGTAAAGCCAAAGTTGAAGAAAAAAAAGTTTTTTGACATAATGTTACGTCTTTTTTTTTCTCTCCACTGGCTGTCAAATTACTTGTCTATGGGATGTGGTGGAATTATTCTTGTCTATGATTTGGATCCACAAGCGACAAGATTCTTGATTTGAAGAAATCTTGTTAATTTTCTTTGATAATTCGCTTATTTTTACCAAATAAAAACGAAGTTTTTACAATTTATATAAGGTAATTTATTGTTAATGTAATAGTCATACATTATAGCTCAATAAATTTTACTTGAAGTACGTGCTTTGAGGTTAGATAACACAATATCGTGCATTAGGTAATTCTACGATTTGGGCTGTTTTCTGTACCTTTTATCCACATAAACATCTATCTTAACATGTGTTTACATATATGTAACATTTATGATCATAAATTGTTTGTTTTAACGACCTCAGATGATTATTTTTCTGACTCAATAACTTGTCAATTTTTGCAATCATTTCACCGGCAAATAACCCTTGTGCCTACACATAAAAAAACAAGTTTCACAACCCTTAGGTACCTAGCACAGATTCTTATTGGCTCCCTCATTAGGATAGGCATAAATCTGTAATGACATATAGTGCTGCTCACCAACTGCCATTATAGTAATAAGAATACTACCAAGCAGCCCGTAGGTACGAGGCACCTAAATTGAAAGGAGCTTTTCTGGAATTCAAAGTTTCCGGTTGCTTGTTCATCCTCATGGTGCACATTAATTTCTACTTTCCCGCCAAACATCATTTTTATTAGATGTGATGATTAGTTAATTGTAAAAAATAAGAAGAGACAGTTACTTGACTTTCACATAAATTATTCATGTCTGCAAAATGAGGTTCTCTATATGCCCCTCATAATTTCATTTTATGTTTCAGAAATGGCAGCGCAGCTTTTCAACCGCATTGGCCAGTTGGGCCTTGGAGTAGCTGTTATGGGTGGAGTGGTCAATTCTGCTCTTTATAATGGTTAGTTTGAATCCCATTTAACACTTTGGCCTCGGAAACACATACCTTGTGTTTTCCTTTGCGCGACGCGAGTACGGCTGCACACACCAGGCGCGTTAAATACAACGCGTTTGACTGTTAGCCGCGCCTGGGGTTAGCGCATGTGATTACTAGCCGCAGGAAAAGTGTTAAAAAGACTGTTGATAGTGTTGGTTGACAGTGGTGTGGTGAGTTATCTGTGGTGATAGTTACAACCCAGTTTGGAAGATGTTAATATCCTGACCATGACGACCACCCACAGTATCAATAGTGTATTTCAACATTTCAAACAGTAAAGATCTCATATTAATTGTAAATAAGGGGTTATTATTATTGTGAAGGTTTATAAATATAATCCAACACTTGCTGATGCTTTGTGCCTGGTAATGATTTACTCTCGCATTTTCGCGGCTATAAAACACAGCCTATAGCACTCTCGAACAGTGTACCTTGCTTTAGTGGAATGATATTTAAAATTGGACCAGCAGTTCCAGAGATTACTCTTTAAAAGCATGCAAATGTTACCCCGTTATAATATTAGAATAGATAATATTTTAGCAAGATAATAAATTTAAAAACCCCTGTGCTTTATTATCCAAAAAAAAATTAATGTACTATTTATTTATCAATCCACTACTTTATTTCGGCATCTTCCAAAGTAACTTAACCCAATCTTCAGCTTTTCTTTTCTTCTTTTCTAATTTTGGTTACAGCTTACTGTATTTATTGATATATACTTAAGACTTAGACCAACACTGCATGGTTTGCAGCTACATAATAAAACTAACATAAAACCTTTTCAATTACAGTTGATGGTGGTCATCGAGCAGTCATCTTTGACAGATTTGTAGGAGTCAAGAACTTAGTTGTCGGAGAAGGCACACACTTCTTCATTCCGTGGGTGCAGAGGCCTATCATCTTTGACATAAGATCTCGCCCCAGAAACGTTCCCACTGTTACGGGAAGCAAAGGTAAAGGAGAATATCCTACTACTATTATAAAGGCGAAAGTTTGTAAGTATGGATGTATGTATGGATGTTTGTTACTCTTTCACGCAAAAACGGCTGAACGGATTTACATGAAATTTGGAATGAAGGTTGTTCATGGTCTGGATTAACACATAGGCTACTTTTTATCCCGGAAAACGCGGGTGAAGCCGCGGGGCGCAGCTAGTGTAAAATAAATCGTATTACTCTCAGATCATAAAATTCAAATTACAAACTTCAAAACGAATCTAAATGACATACTATAAAAGACACAATACCATAATGGAAAAAAAAACATTATAACACTATTTTGTAAGAGAAGTAATTTTTTTTGTCATTAAAGTCAACACAAAATAAGCGTTTTGACATTAGTCATCGCGACGTAACTAGTGATGTTACCATACGACTCTGTACTCGATACTCACAATGAATCGATTCAAGTTTATATGAGTATTTGATAGATTTTATTATGTATTGTAAAGTTAAGGTCCTGATCAGAAAATTTAGCTTAAACTTTAATATTAAAGTTGAAAGGTGAAATGATACAACGGTATGAAAAGTCACTTTTGTCTTTAATTTAATATTTTTAGTTACAATAACATTCACTAATCACAAAAAATTAAGAAAAAGCGAAAGTTAGTAAACCACTCTCTGAATTTATTTGCATCCATTTCTTGGTGATATTCTTTTGTACTTTTAGACTCGAGTAAGGCTTGATTCACAAAACCTCCCCCTGCTGATCCAGCTGATCAATATTTAATTACTATTAAAACCGAATGAAGCTGGTGAAATTCACTAATTAGTTGGTTACAACACTAATATTTGCGTCTGACAGGCTAGGTTTGGCGCCATCTCAGGGCGCCGCCATTGATTCCTTTTTTTTATTTCAGTGATGTGTTTAAAGTTTGTCAATACTTATAAATTTGTATCGTTTGTAATTCGCATTTTACGATATGAGAGTAGATAAAGTAGTGTATGAAACTGCACATAACAAAGTATATTATTAAAACACTTGTGCGATACTAAACTAAAAATAAAAAATACTTTTAAACTCACACTCGTGTTTTAATACCCCATTATGCAACAGTTTCATAAACTACTATAACTTGAATGTTCTAAGAAAAAATATATGATAAAGATAAAAAATGAACTTAAACAGTTTTCAAATTTTTCATTTATGCTGTTAGTCTTGTAAAGTCTCGAGTTTGCCTACATAGAAATATTATAGATACAGTTTAGAAATACTATCAAACTGATTTAAATCCTATGGTTTCATAATAAGATTCCTTGTTTCGCCTGCAAAAATTTTGTTCTACATCCAGTTTTCCAAAAACATAGCTAGAGTTTTAGCCTTCCTTTGGTTGTGCACAAAACAATCTCAAATATATAAAAATAACTGTCTATATCACATTGGACAGAAGAAATCTTTTTCTAACTTTACACTTTCACTGCGGAAAACACATACCTTGTGTTTTCCTTTGTGCAACCTGAATGCACACACCAGGCGCGTAAAGCGCATGTGATTATTAGCCGCAGTTAAAGACAATTTTTTACCTATAAAAGGCTAGAAATAAATAATTTAATATTCCAGATCTCCAGAATGTGAACATCACACTCCGTATCCTGTTCAGACCGTTGCCCGACCAGCTGCCTAAGATCTACACCATTCTCGGCATAGACTACGATGAGAGAGTCCTGCCTTCTATCACATCTGAAGTCCTCAAGTCGGTGGTCGCGCAGTTCGATGCTGGCGAACTCATCACACAGAGAGAAGTACTGTTTTCAAGTTTTGTGACATAAATTTTACATTTTTATTCCTTTCTATTTTTTATGCATGAAATATGTAACTTAAATATGGTCCTGAAGCTATGCCTTGCCAGTTTTACTTCTGATTTAAAAATGTCGATGGAAGGTGAAAAGGTAACAGACAGAATGACCAAGTTACCTTCGCATTACTCATGTTCGCGAGGACGAGGACATTATAACCTGTGAAGTGAAACTACTCCCACTAACTGCTCGTGACTAGATTCCTGAGATGCACATACGAGTAAACTGCAGTTTGTGCACCAGTCATTATGCTTATAACTAATTTGAATTTTTACTTTACAGATTGTATCCCAGAAGGTCAATGACAGTCTGACTGAAAGAGCAGCACAATTCGGACTTATTCTCGATGACATTTCCATCACCCACTTGACATTTGGCAAGGAATTCACGCAAGCCGTCGAATTGAAACAAGTAGCTCAGCAAGACGCGGAAAAGGCTAGATTCCTTGTAGAGAAAGCAGAACAACAGAAGAAGGCGGCTGTTATCGCCGCCGAGGGTGACGCCCAGGCCGCCGTCTTGCTGGCAAAGTCCTTCGGAAGCGCTGGTGAAGGTCTTGTTGAGCTCAGACGTATCGAAGCCGCCGAAGACATTGCATACCAACTAGGCAAGTCCCGCAACGTCACTTATTTACCTGCTGGCCAAAATGTACTCTTAAATCTCCCTACCCAGGGCTAACTTTCCGCTAACACATGGACTGAAACAGTGAAGACTGTTGATCAGTTTTATCGGGGTTGTTAGTACTGCATTTGTATTTTACACAAAATAATGTTTAAGTATGTTGCATTTGAAGAGACTACGGTATGGTTCCGCCAATAGAATGTAGTCATGATTTAGCTTTATGAGAAATTGTAATTAAACAATAAAGTATAATTTGTTGAACAATATTGATTTTTATTTTATAGCAGTGGTGAGTTTTATTTACATTTTAGCTGATGCTCAGGACTTTGTGCCTGGTGGTTGATACTATAAAATATAGCCTATAACACTCAGGGATAGTGTAGCTTTCCATCGATGAAAGATACTTTTTTTTTAATCAGACCAAGTTTTGTAGGTTATCCTCTAAGTGCTTGGCCCGACTGAAAGCGCGGACGCGGCGCGGCGTACTTAAACATATGAAACCTATTTGAGTGTCCATACTGGGTAAGCGGGCGCGGCGAGCGGTGCGGGCGGTATGGCGCGGGGAACGCGCGGACAACTCAAGCAATAGGATGTTCCTACTAGTGGCCGCAGTGAGTGCGCGGGCGTCAAGCGGCAAACAAAGCGGAGCCTAACTGCGGACAAGTGGCGACGCACGCGTCCCCGCGCCCGCGCCGTTCCCGCACCCGCGCGTTCAGTCTGGCCAAGCACTTAAACATACACAAATAAACAACATACAGAGTTTACCTCTTTAATTATAATACTAGCTAGCATATTTAAACATAACAAAGACAATTTCACACTTTAGTACATATAATGATAGATTAATTTTAACACATTTACTTCATGATCTGTTCAACCATTAAACATTTTTTGTGAACCTTCACTTTAAGGTAGGCAAAACAACATATCACCTTTTTTGTTAATAGCTAAAGCCTGCTTTAGAGCAGAGCCGCTTTCTTCATTTCCTGTTTCTATCTCATCTAACGCCATCTCTACAGAACTTAAAAATACGTTTTCTCGAATGCATGCTTCTTTCAAATATCCCATTTCAGAAGGGCTGAAGCCCGAGTCCAACGTTAACTGGCACAAGCTAACATTTTCTTTGAAATTCTTTATTAATGTATCAACTTCTTTTTTAAAGTCATTACTGACTACATGATTTTGAATAAGTTTGATGCCCATTAGCCTCTTTTGATTGCAGGATTCCTTAGTTTTCATCAGCAGTTGCATTTCAGCAGCCATGTCATCATAATGAGCATCGGAGCATAGTGCCAATGCTCTTTTCAGTCTCTTTTCTGCTGCATCATATTGTCCAATCATTCTCAGAGCCTTAGCATTTTGGAACAGGGCTTTACTGTTGTTCCAAAGATTTTGAAGGCGGTTGAGTTCATTACAAGCCGTGCAGGCTTTCAAAGGCAACTTGGCCTTAATGTAACAAATAGCTATATTGTAGTAAAATTTTTTGAGCCATTTCTCTTGTCGCTTTTGTTCTGATTCATCTGCAAGACGGGATTCGTGAAGCAGCCAGATCGCTTTCTTGAAAATATTACATGCTTGAGTGAAATTATTTGATTGGTAGAGCAAACTTCCAGTTACATAATTGTTTCTTACTTCCTTTTCAATTCTATTGAACATATTTGGTTCTGAGAATTTTATTTTTCTGTAGAAAGATAAAAAAAATATAAATTCCAAAACAAAATCACAATATAAACACTGTTTATATTATAAATATGTTCGTGATTGAGTATTGTTTGTGTTGACAAGCATCTTAAATAAAATCACATAGTATAATAATACGAGTATAATAATTAGTGTGATGTGCAAAATGATACAACTCCGGTAGTGTCCTTCGAGTTGCATCATTTTGCACAGGAGGCACAGAATTATCCGTAGAAGTTTTTATTTATTTAACATTGTATGAGATTGAAACTTACTCTTTCGAAGAAGGCAATGTTTTCTTAATGAGTTTGATGTAGAATGCACACTGGGATTTCGTAGGTATTCTCGGTGGAATTCCAAACTCTCCATATGCAACTTTATGAGAAAGTAAAAAAATTGATAGTTCTCCAACTAACATGGATTTGACAGCTATGTCTATTCCAGGTATCAGGCCATGGTCTTCAAACTCTGTCATTTCGAGATTCACCTCCTAAAATAGTAACATAACTTAAATAGAGCACCTCCTCACTTAGGGCGTCCGCTGCGTGAGCCGCGCCGTGCACCCGCTGCGTAAGCGGGTGCACGGCGCGGGCGCCCGCGCGGCGTGCTGTTTCTTGTAATCTCATAGATCAGCGCTGCACGCCGCGACGCAAAATCAAATCAGTTATCAGTGAGCGCCGTTGTGTTTTCCGTGCCGCACGTTCCGTGCTTGTACAGTCTGTTCCATAATTTAATAACAATGAGTATTATTGACACGGAACGTGTCATTTTATCAACAAATAAGATAAGGGAGTCCGTCGCGGGCGTCCGCGACGGGTTAAATTTGTCGACGTGCTCCGTCGCGGACATATTTAACCCGTCGCGGACGCCCGCGACGGACTCCCGCCTCTTGCAGCGCCGCCGGTACAATTTCAATCGCGTGGGTGTACAGTCGATATCATGGATTATTTGTTGATATACTACCTAGCCAAAAGACGACGTAGACAAGAGCGACAGCCAATCAGCCCATATGTCACGTCTAGATTGTTGTGTGGAGAATTTGTATCCTTATTAAGAGAAGATGAGAAGAAATTTACTAATTACTTTAAAATGTCAATGTATACATTTGACAAATTATTTTGGAAACTTGAAACATATTTGAAACATAGTTTTAGTACTTAGAAAGTAAAAAGTGTCAGTTATATTTTATCACCAATGGAATCTTTACATAGGTCATTACACATATGCATGGGTGAAAATGTTTTTGTAAAAATATAGATTTTTGTTGATTGTTATTTTATTTTATTGTTGTTGTTTTTTTTGTTTGTTTTTATTTTATTTTCTATGGGCCTCTGTAACTTGCATTGCATGCAAGTTATATTGCCTGAAATAAACGGATTATTATTATTTATTATTAATAACTTTACATGGATCAATGTGAGAAACTTATTTTAGTGCATTTGATGGCCTTTCATTTGACACCCTAATCAAGCAAATCAGTTCAGTAGTAATGTATTTTAGTTAAATATTGCTTAATTTTTTTTTTTATTCAGTAATAGGCTTGCATTTGACACCTGGATTATATCTATCGGGAAACACCCACTCAGGCAAAGCGTTCCACACCCTAGCGGTTCGCACAATAAAGGTGGAATCAAAGCGTTTCGTACTAGTTCTTGGTATATCAACTATAAAACGGTGACGCTTTTTAGTGCCCTTGGTAGACCGATAGTAGAAGGGCTAGAGGGAATTAGATCATGCAGATCAGAAGCACACTCTCCGAAATGTATCCGGTAAAAGACCGACAGACTAGCAACTTTGCACCGATGCTCGAGAGTTTGGAGTTTAGTCCGAACAATTGAATCGGCCCAGCCTCCATCTTTGTGACGTCATAACTCTGCCTGTCCCCACTTTTCCGATTTACAACCGGCAGTTTGCTGAACTCTAAAGACAACAACGAACACATCCATACCAGTCGTAAGTATTTAGAAGAGATGGCTATTAAAATCAAGAAAGAGACGACTTAGTCAATTAGCCTAAACACTAATAGGCTGAGTTAGAATCAGCTTTGTATGGAATATACTTAATCAGGGTTCACAACCGTACAATAATTATCGTACATGTACGATAATTTCATACCTACGTACGATGTACGATAGGACACGACTATCGTACGCAGATTGTACGATAATTTTGAGATGCAAAATTTGATAATTAAGTACACCCTGTACACCGATAGTCGATAACCCAATAACAATTACAGTTGTTTTTTTACTGTCAGCGCCATCTATTGGCACATTTCTTTCTTATGAACACATACTGCTGTTTCATGGCCAATCATGGCGCAATCCTTTCATTGGTTGCCACTGTCTTCCAATCAGCGATCGATATCATCGTCATTTAATTAATTACTTACAGCGAACACCATATCGTTCAAAGAGAGTATATTGCGTATTTTTGTTCCTCTTTTAGGGAAAAAATTAAAAATTGTATATTCTTATAAATGATAAGTTTCATCAATATTTGTATATATTGTTCTCGCAAATATAGAATCTATTGAGTTAAACTTTTGGAAAATATGCTTGTTTTCATGGTTCTCTATCCCTTAGCATTATTTTCTTCTAGACATTCGAAATTTTGGCGCGTTTATTAAACGCAAAGTGGACGAGGGCCCGGCTCAGGTCTGTGCCACATGTCGAACATTTAAAATTTTTTTTTTTTTTTAAATTCAAAAAACAGAAGGTTACAAGATTCAAACTATAAAGCATTTGCAACATATTATTGTCACGTTTCATATGATTTTTTAATGTAATTAGCTATTTTTCTGATGGATACGATAATTTTAATCCATATTATCCCATATACGATAATTTTACGGCCCTGGTACGATAATCGCCTGGCTTTAGGTTGTGAACACTGTACTTAATTATGTTTCTATTTACAGTATTTTTAGTATGTATTTGTTTTATGAAACAAATAAATATTTTTTAATAATACTAAGGTCTTACCAGAGGTTTCTTCAGGCTACGAACATCAAAAGGCTCATCAGCGTTTTCAAAGTAGCCGGAGAATGCTATGAATACCGTGCATGGTTCTTTGAGAGGTAGCCCACCCCCTTCCTCTATTATTTTCTTTTTTACGAGTCCTCCTGCACAAATACTGATCATGCCCTCTGCCAATGTAGCAAAGCTTCTAACTTTATGCCCAATAAAGTCTACATTTCGGGGTTCAGTACTAGGTTCTAAACTGTCTTCAGGTTCATCCAAATGTTCATTGATGTGTAGTACTGAACCAGTTGTTTGTAGCCTTCTGCAAAATGAAAAAATAATTAGAAATTTATAAGGGGTCTGGAAAAGATTTGAATGTACTTGTAGGGCACAATACGATTTTTATTCTTTATTGAGACTACAAAAAGTACAAATACACTATTTAAAAAGCATAAGAGACACAAAAGGAGGTCTTACCGCCAAGAGCGATCACTTCCAGGCGACCTTTAGATGAGTGGTAAGATAATTCTAGAGTGAGGACCTAGATCACGATTTACTTATCCGAAGATTACCGGAAAGTACCTACAACAATTATCTCGAGGATCGGCTCGTTTCTAACCTATTAGTTCAGAAAATGCGGTGGATTACGTTGATACGAAACGTTTAAGGTACATAGACGATATTTCTTACCTTATATCCAAGCCTTCTTCCAAAGTGTATTTGCTTGATTGTTTGTAAAACATTTTAGTATCTTTACTCAAGAACACCCCTTACTTAATTCAACCTTAAAATTTAAAATCAGGTACATTAGATGAAGACAAAACAAATGTTCTTGAATCTTCTTGAAATGAATAGTGAAACTGAAAGCGACGCGCGTAGAAGTAGAACCGCCAGATGTTTGCAAAAACAAAAAGTAACGTTCGACTGCGAAAAGTCGTATTATACAAGGCAATTTTTTTTCAAAAGAACTAACATTATAAATGTAGATATTAGCAAAACATAAACACTTACTCGTTTAATGACTTAGTTTCTATGTACTTACAAGACAAAGAAATAATAATGGCTTTATCCAAAAATCTCAGCACCCGGAAAAGTAACGAAAAGTCATGATTTTTATGTTTTGGCAATACTGAAATTGAACAGTGTCTGACAGTGATAAAATTTCTTAACTTGACAATGACAAATTGAGGATAAGTTTTTTTCATATATTTTACACTAGAGTCATTGAGGCCAAACTGTCCACAACCGAAGCTTAATTAAATATCTTATGTCCAAGCGAGGTCCAAGCCTTTTGCGACACTCATCTGTGCTCATGGTCATCCCGCTTCTGGGACCCTGTTCTTGGGCGCTTAAGATTACGTCCGTCAGTTGTTCTCATGAGTCATGACAATCACAACTCGCTTATTAAGAGCGAGTTGTGATTGTCATGAGCAGTGGTTAAACTAATTTTTCACTCGCCAGTTTAAGGATCCTTTGCTAAATTTAATCTTATTTAGATCCAGGACATCCTACCTACTTAATTTACTATTTGGCCCAGTTAGGTAAAATAAATTTTGATGGTGTGTTTAAAAAATATGAAAGCACTCCTAGGGTGAGGTGTTGCCAATTATCAGAACTAAGTTAGTTATTGTCAAGCGGTTCTATGTTCATAATGTGGGCATGTAGTTAGGTTCTATAATGCTGGGCCACACTATCGCGATAACGCGAAGATTTGCGTTGTCGCGACATGTCTGGCCAAAGAATTTGTCCTACCGCGAATCATTTTCGCGAATACGAACGCCGTTCGCGCCGCTGTCGGTAAATTGCAGCATAGCGGGTGAACCCGCAGGAGCCAGCTTGTAATACTAGAAAGGGTTTTGTCGCGACAAAGTTCGTGCGGTTGGCTACACTTCGAGCGCTTTAAGCCCGTCACACACGTAGCTATAATATATATTAATACAAATATAGCGAGGCATATTACGATATATTTTCCATACAATATTGAAGTGACCGCACACGGAGCTATAATATATATTTCTATGACGTCACCAAAATATATCGTAATTTATAGCATCGCTTAGTAATATATATTACTGTATAATATGGTATAGCAAGACATATTACGACATATTTGGAATGTACAGCATGTTCCAACGTGTTCGAGGGTTCGAGTTCGAGTTTTTAAAATGTTTTCCTTTAACTAAGTATTTATATGCAAAGTATTTCAAAATAAATGATTGATTTAAAAGTTTTTAAAATGTTTTCCACACACAGCAAGTCTTTCTTCAGAACTAATACTTATGCGCATAATAGGCTTGTTTCCACCAAGAATGAATCGGATGGATTGGAGTTTCTAATTATTGATTAAGATATACAGATTTCAAAAAATAAAACAATTTATCAAAATAATCAAAGATAATTAATATTTTTAGAAAAGAAAATCTTAAAAAATAGGCATTGAGTCACGTGACAGTGAACGCCAATCAGAAAATGTGACGTCACACCGTGCTAAACATCACGGTAATGCATCCATCATGATAATGCCTGATCTTTTGTTTTCATAGTGGTCTGGGCTGCTTTACTTCTGAATTTATGTGTAATTAATTACTTTCTGCTCACTAAAAGTTTCCGGCTCATTTTATTCAACTGTTTGGAAATCTGAACTGTATGAGGAGTATCTATAAGAGATGAACTTAGCGTGGAGCTTTCTTTACGTTCATTCAGACACTCTGCTATTGTCGTCATTCTCTGTTTTTTCAATATGTATGATCGTTCTGTGCTGTTGCATGTCCGCTTTTTCCTATCTTCTTTACATCCAAATTTACTTGGAGTACCTACATCCTGGTTTCAAGCGCACTTGTGATACTTTTCCCTTAATATGATACTCGGTATAAATAAGCATATCATTTGGAAACTATAACAATAAAACGTGTGATAAGACTATTAATATAACAAAATATTGTCCAAATCATAACAAAATACCTTACCTCAAACTAGTTTGTTATTGTTTTACCACTATTCTTGAGGAAAATTATCAGTTTTTTATATTATTTACATTTAGATTACTAAGATTATACCTACTGTGTCAAATAGGTACTTACATCAAAATGATCTTCACAAAAATACATTCTTGTTTTAGTTCACAAACAGTGAGCATCATTCCTCCTCGCAAGTGTTAGCCACTTTTTTCGTATTTGTGGATCGTTTGGAACATAGATAAATAATCTGTTTGGCGTATTTAAACTTGTGCTTTTACACTGGGACACCATACAGTACTTGTAATACGACGGATTCAGTTTTTATCACGAAATATCAACAATCGCCATACACGAACAGCTGTGTTTCGCACAGGTTGACGTCACACACGACGCCATGACAGTTTTGAGCATTTTCGGGGGAAATTAAATGTCATTTCTTTAAATGAGAAATACAAATTGAAAATCGATATATTTTCAAAAAAATATTTATTTTTCCATGTTTAATGGATACTAAGGTATATTAATTAGCAATCAATCAAATTTAGGCAACTAACCTATTGTGTCTTTTCTGCTTACATATATCATTTTTTATTAATTCATGAAGATCTACAAATGACGATTTTGAACTCCTAAAATATTGAGCGAATTTTTTTGAGGATAGTTCACGATACAAATTAAATTCGCCACGAGTTTTTTCATTCTCTAGATGCGATTCAATCCATTTAGTTCTAGTTTTTGAGCCTGATAGGGGGCAACTGACATATCAAAAGCGGCATCAGAATCGTCCTCTGAAGAACTGTCAATTAAATCAAATAACCATGTACCTACTTCTTGAATTCATAATTATCCAATTAGTAATCAAAACACCCTGTATTATAAAACGCGTGCAAACGCTTGGCCGACCATCAATGAAATGAAGGCAAAATATATATTATAGCATCGTCTCCGTGTGTGGTAGCTTGCTATAATATATATTATAGCAAGGCATATTACTATATATTATTAGCTACGTGTGTGACGGGCTTTAGACTAAAGCGCACGAAGTGTAGCCAACCGCAGTCTCTCGCAGTCGGCGTCTCGCAGTCAACTTTCAATTCAACTAACTAAAGCCTTTAGTTGACTGCGAGACGCCGAGCGATTTGAACGTGTTTAATTGAACTTGGATTGGAGTAACGAGAGAATATTAGAATTCATACAAAAAATGCAGTAAATAATTATTAGCCGCCATGTGATACAGCGCAACCGCCTCTTCTATGTTTTCCGCGAAATGAATTATCGCGACGTTCTAGATTATTGCGACCGTTGCGACTTGCGACGTAGTAGTTTTTTTTGATGTGGACCGGTATTAGTTAGAAAATCGAGATTTATACTTCCAACCACGCCCCCCGACGTTTAAAAAAAAATCGCTCCCCGGAATTTTTTCTATTTCAGGCTAGTTTTATGTCTGCCCCGACTGGCCTAGACGCAGTTTAGGTAATACATAGTTACTACGTGCCAAAAGAGTCAAGTGGGAAACTGTATCGTAATGACAAAAAAAATTACATTACAACGCTATTTTGTTTGGGAAATAGTGTTAATAATCATAGATATTGGGAATTGCTTTAACTAATATGTTTATGTACTGTTTTCTCAATTTTGTCAGTTAAGGTTATGTCTGGTCTGGTTGTTGTGAATGGTTTTGTTTGTCAGTATGGCTCTATCAAAGTATATCTTGTGAGTAGAATTTTCCAGGACTGGTTCAGGAACGTATTGATAGTAAGGTTTGATTGTATTATTTATTATCCATTTTATTAATTGCAATAATGTTATATAAACAACATACAGAGTTTATCTCTTTATTTATAATACTAGATAAATAAACTCTTTATTGTTCACACCCATAAATTACAAACAAAAGGATTATAATATAACACCTAAAACTAGCACAAACTAAACTAGCTAGCATATTTATTTTAAAGATAAGAAAGACTACTTCACACTGTTGAGTATAATGATAGATTAATTTTAACACATTTACTTCATGATCTGTTCAGCCATTAAACATTTGTGAACCTTCATTTTAAGGTGCGCAAAACAACATATCACCTTTTTTGTTAATAGCTAAAGCCAGCTTTGGAGCAGAGCCGCTATCTTGTTTATTTCCTGCTTCTGTCTCATCTAACGCCACCTCTACAGAACGTAAAAATACGTTTTCTCGAATGCATGCTTCTTTCAAATATTTCATTTGAGAAAGGCTGAAGCCCGAGCCCAAGGTTAACTGGCACAAACTAACATTTTTTTTGAAATTCTTAATTAATGCATCAAATTCTTTTTTAAAGTCATTACTGACTTCATGATTTTGAATAAGTTTGATGCCCATTAGCTTCTTTTGATTGCAGGATGCCTTAGTGTTCATCAGCAGCTCCATTTCAGCAGCCATGTCATCATAATGAGAAGCGGAGCAATGTGTCAATGCCAATGCTCTTTTCAGTCTCTTTTCTGCTGCATCATATTGTCCAATCATTCTCAGAGCCTTAGCATTTTGGAACAGGGCTTTACTGTTGTTCCAAAGATTTTGAAGACGGTTGAGTTCATTGCAAGCCGTGCAGGCTTTCAAAGGCAACTTGGCCTTAATGTAACAAATAGTTATATTGTAGTAAAATTTGTTGAGCCATTTCTCTTGTAGCTTTTGTCCTGATTCATCTGCAGGACGGGATTTCTGAAGCAGCGAGATCGCTTTCTTGAAAATATTACATGCTTGAGTAAAATTGTCTGATCTAAAGAACAAACTACCAGTTGCATAATTTTTTCTTACTTCCTTTTCAATTTTATTGAACATATTCGGTTCTGAGAATTTTATTTTTCTGTAGAAAGATAAAAAAAATTTAATTCCAAAACAAAATCACATTGTATAATATAATAATAATTAGTGTGATGTGCAAAATGATACAACTCCGGTAGTCCTTCGGGTTGTATTGTTGTATAATTTTGCACAGGAGGCAGAATTATCCATTGAAGTTTTTATTTATATAGGTAACACTATCAGATTGAAACTTACTCTTTCGAAGAAGGCAATGTTTTCTTAATGAGTTTGATGTAGAATGCACACTGGGATTTCATAGGTATCCTCGGTGGAATTCCTAACCCCACATTTGCAACATCATGAGAAAGTAAAAAAATTGATAGTTCTCCAACTAACATGGATTTGACAGCTATGTCCATTCCAGGTATCAGGCCATGGTCTTCATTCTCTGTCATTTTGAGATTCACCTCCTAAAATAGTAACATAACTTAAATTTAATAGAGCACCTCTTGACGCCTGAAGTCAGGAGGCAAACAACCTATTTGACGAAATTTCGTAGCCAATCTATGCGAAATATTTATTTATTTTCTATTATTTAAGAAGTGCTAAAAGAACATTTCTTAATAAAATTACAACCTAGCCTCAGGCTATTAAGTAATTTAAATCTAACTTAAATTTCTAGGTAACTAATAACTAAGAATGTGTCCAATAACAATTTTCTTATTGTTTCTATTAAGCCGGGTATCCACTTAGGTTCGCCGTGGTTCGCGAACGCGTCCGCTCCGCGAACCAAACCTAGTGGATACGTCGTGTTCGCGGAGCGCAACTGGAGCGCGATCGGTTCACGGCGGAGCGCTCTGGAAGCGGTTTTTGGCGCGAACTCAAAGGGGAGCGCAGTGTGTTCGTGGACGCGAGCGTGGCACTACGCGGTATTTGTGAGTTCGCGAACATGGAGTGGTCTGATGAAAAATGTTTGGAACTTATAGAGGAATACCGTAAACATAGTGTTTGATGGGATCCACGAGATGAAAATTATTATTCCATTACAATATTATGTATCAAAATGTAAGCTGCACTTCCCATTAACTGCGGAGGCACCATGTTCGTACCGCGGTCTTGTGATGACTGGACTGGAGCGCAGACGTTGCAGCAGGTTCGCGGAGCGCGGAGTGTTCGCAAACCACAGCGAACCTTCAGGCGTCTACACTGTAGATGTTCAGGTTCGCGGAGCGGACGCGTTCGCGAACCTAATTGGATACCCGGCTTTATGGTGAAGACACAATGTTCACGAAATTAATATGTTCCGTTTTTTATTTCTCGATTGCTACAAATTATATGTCATTTGAAGCTTTACAAATGTAACAACAATAAATTTATATTTTAAGTTTCAATATTCTCAACAGTTAGCGAGATATTTAAGCATGGGTGAAAAATATAGATTTTTGTTGATATTTTATTTGCCAGTAACTTTATATGGATCTATGTAAGAAACTTATTTTAGTGCATTTGATGACACCCTAATCAAGCAAATCAGTTCAGTAGTTATGTATTATAGTTATATTGCTTAATTAAATCGTGAATGTGACGTCATAAGTCTGCCCGTCCCCACTTTTTCGATTAAAGACTGGCAGTTTGCTGATCTAGAGACAATGAACACATCCATACAGGCGTAAGTATTTAGAAGAGACGGCTACGAAACTCAAGAAAGAGACGACTTTGTCAATTATCCTATACACTATTATGCAGAGTTAGAATCAGCTTTGTATCGAATATACTTAATTATTTTTCTATTTACAATATTTTTAGTATGTACATAATTATTTGTTTTATGAAACAAATAAATATTTTTTAATAACACTAAGGTTTTACCAGAGGTTTCTTCAGGCTACGAACATCAAAGGGCTCATCAGCATTTTCAAAGTAGCCAGAGAATGCTATGAATACCGTGCATGGTTCTTTGAGAGGTAGCCCGCCTCCTTCCTCTATTATTTTCTTTTTTACGAGGCCTCCTGCACAAATACTGGTCATGCCCTCGGCCAATGTAGCAAAGCTTCCAACTTTATGCCCAATAGTGTCTACATTTTGAGGTTCAGTGCTAGGTTCTACACTGTCTTCAGGTTCATCCACATCTTCATTGGCGTTTGGTTCTGAACCAGTTGTTTGTAGCCTTCTGCAAAGTAAAAAAGTAATTAGAAATTTATAAGGGATCTGGAAAAGATTTGAATGTACTTGTAGGGCACAATACAATACAATATTTTATTCTTTATTGTGACCACAAAACGTGCAAATACATTATTTAAAAAGCATAAGACACAAAAGGCGGTTTTATTGCCAAGAGTGATCGCTTCCAGACGACCTTTCGACCAGTCGTCTTGGGGTGTCTTAACATTCAGATTCAGAAATATTTATTGAACAACTGATACATTGTAATTTATAAGCTAAATGATATAGTCAACACAAAATAAGAGGCCCGTTTGGACATTTGTCATCGCGACGTAACTAGTGATGTTACCATACGACTCGGTATTCCATACTCACAATAAATCAATTCAAGTTTGTATGAGTATCTATTTGATCGATTTCATTAGGTATTGTAAGTTTATTGGATTAAGGTTTTGATTAGAAAATAAACTTAAACTTTAATATTTTGGGTATTTTGAAATGATACAGTGGTATGAAAGGTTAATTTGTCTTCAATTTAATATTTTTAGATAACATAACATTCACTCAATCACAAAAAATAAGAAAAAGGGAAAGTTTAGGGTTTACTAACTCTGTGAATTTATTTGCGTCCATTTATTTATTTATTCTTTTGTACTTTTACACTCGAATCAGTAAGGCATCATTAATTTAACAAAACCTCCCCTGGCTGATCATTATTTAATACTATTAAAATCGAATGAAACTGGTGAAATTAAGTAATTAATTGGTTACAACACTAATATTTAAAAAAAGAAGACTGAGAATGTAACTGTTTCTGACAGTTTTGTTATAATTTGACATAGCATGATACTACAAAGTATGCACATAAAGCATTCCAAGTTACATTCTAGGGTCTTTCTCAAGTGTCAAAATGGGCCTCTTATTTTGTGTTGACCATAGTGCATTAGTTGAAATTGTCAGTTTACCCACATCGGGCATTCAATATGTACACAGTCAAATAGTTTTAGTAGTTTTAAAAAATAATAATAATTAAAAATTTCCAATTCAATTTTAAATTGTATGCATAATTATGTCAAATAATTTTAATTAAATGTCAATAGTATTGAATTAAGATAATATCATGTCAATTCCTCGTGAAATGTCAAATTTTAAATTGTTTATTAATAATGTTATTTCCGTAGATCAATCTCTATTCACAAATTCATTCAAGTCATAAAATACATTATTTAATAGCCACTTCTTCAGATTAATTTTGAACTTTTCATTACATAGTATGTCTGTTATATTTTTTGGTAACAAATGGTAAATGCTAATAGCACTGATGAAGGTGCTTTTCTCATATATTGCATAGTTAGGGCAACGAATCAACATCGAGCTGTGCTGCGCTGTACTGCGCTGTGCTATGTTTGGTCAACTCGCTCGTCTAATATTTCAATGAGGATAGAAACTTTAGAAACAAACCATGCTGTGCTGCGCTGTGTGAGGCTACGCTCTGTTTAAAAACGCAGCAGTCTCGAGCGAGGCGCGCTACCCGCCGTGCTGAGCCGCGCTGTGCCGAACTGTGCTATGTTTTTTATGGATTTTTATGTGCTGATTACTTTTTTATTGGACGGACAACGTAGTTCTAGTTTAGCTTAGCTTAGTTCAGTGAGTTTAGTTTTCATTTAGTTTAGCCGGCGCTGGACGTTCGGCTTTATACTGAGCTAAGCAAAGCGCAGCACAGCTTGATGTTGATTCTTAAAAAAACGTAGCTAAGAAACACAGCTCAGTACAGCGCAGCACAGCTCGAAGTTGATTCGTCACCCTTAGTGCGTGGCATAAAAAGGTAATCATTGCCCCTCATAGTGTTTTTTCTCGATCGCACATCTGACTTGTTTTTGAATAATTCTTTGCTGTCTTACAAATAGACAAATTTCAAGAATATAGATTCCAGTCAGTGTTAAAAATTGTTTGTCTTTAAATAATTGCCTTATTGTATCGTCCCTTTTTTAACAATAGATTATTCGCGAACATCGTTTTTGGGTATAAAAGTCTGTCTATCGTTAACGGAATTCCCCCAAAAAATTAAGGCTGAGTCTACTAATACGGGTACTGTACGAACAATCATAAGATTATTAATACGGTTACCACATTAAAAAAATAATTATTATATTGTAAACAAAATGTTGCAAACAAAAAGCATAGACCCAGGTGTCTGTGGAAAGAAAAGAAAAAAAAAAAAACTTAACCTAACCGGACACGACTATTACAATTTTTTGGAAATAACATCAATTTTCTTCAAAATTTTTGCAAACTGATCAATCGTAGCGTCTTCAAAATTTCAAATTGAAGTTTTATATTATTTTATTCGTTTTATTCGCGTCGCGCTGCATACTCCTATTTTTATGATTCCTATTATTAGCTAATCATCCAATTCATTCATAATTAAAAAAAAATTGTATGAATAAATATAATTTATTCGTCCAGTACCCGTACAAATAGTCACTTCGAAAAATAATTAATCCTTATGTCAGTAAAGGGTATATTATTATGTTCCCTTATTAGGCATTTCTGGTGTGAGGACTATTTACTTACTAGATCACGATTTACTTATCCGGAGATGTCCAGAAAGTACCTACTACAATTAACTCTCTAATTTTTATTTCAGAAAATGCGGTGGATTACGTTGAATACGAAATGTTTAAGGTACGATATTTCTCAACTTACCTTTGTTTGAAAAACATTTTAGTATCTTTACACAAGAACGCCCGTAATTTAATTCAACCCTTTAATTTAAAATCAGGCACAATATATGAAGACAAAGAAATGTTGTTTGTACCTATTGATTTTCTTGAAATGAATAGTGCAGTGTTGCCAACTCTCAAAAATATTTATCACTAAAGTTTGTGTCAAAAACCCCTAAAATCGCCATTACCTATTGAGTTGTCCCCCTAAAAAATAAATAAATAAATTCTTATTGATTTAGAAATAATATGCTGTAACAAATATTCATTTTTTTGCGGTATCCTATCTGACATAAGCTAATGTCAAACATACGTTCAAGCTTAAAAAAATATAGACCATGAAGTAGGATCTTAGTGGAAGGAGTGAAAGCTTTGGTAGCGTGTCACTTTTATGTTGGTGTGAGTTTCTAAGTCTCCATTAGTGTGCGTGAGTAGGGAAGGGAACTATTACGAAATTTATCGATAAAAATGCTTGCATACACGTTTTATCAAATAGGTTGCAGATCATGGCAATTAAGAAAACAGTTTATGATAAAATTTTATTTAATAAATTCACAATCATAATTCAAATGAGACAGGTTACGACTTATATATACTAATTTGAATTTGGGCGCTCATATTTCATCACATATAAAAGCGTTGTATGAACTCTATAGTTGTCATTTAATTTTTTGTAGTCTGTACCTATTCTTTAGTAACATAGTGGTTTTACACCCTGGAAAAACACAAACAAGGGTTAAATATAAACAAAGGATAAATAAACATCGTTGTAAATATCGATAAAATCTTAAGGACGCTGCAGGCACATCACTAGCCGGGAGGCGTCAAACTATGTATATAACATGAATTAAAGCTTTAAATCCACAGCTGTTAACTTCGACTACTTGGTAATTATATGATGTCAGGGGCGTATATCTTTAATGTGAAATACATATATCGCTTTAAAACTTCATTAATTAAGATATTTTTGCCAAAAAAACTTACGTGTGAAATGATAAATCCGGGTCTTTTACGCCACCTTTGGTTGTTCTTGATGTACAGAACGCAGCACAACACGACATCTTTCCTAATACATAACAATATTCGTTTGTAGTATTAATCTTTCAGTATATTTTTAGCCTTTTAGGCACACGAGTCGCAATGTTGTGGCCGACTAGTCGGTCAAAAGTGGACACGAATTACACATACAGTGCGGGGTTGCCAAGCTTCCAATAGCTTTCTCTTTTACTAAACGTGGCTATCAATGATATAGATAAGGAAACAAGACAATGCGTTGACATGACGAGCGGGCTGGCAACGTCTCTCTATGGCTCTATCCAGTATGATTTTTCATCCAAGATATAGACTTAAACACTTGGATACTCACACCAACATAAAAGTGACACGCTACCAAAGCTTTCACTCCTTCCACTATGATCCTACTTCCATGCTTAAACACAACAATAACCGCCTTATGCACAGACAATAAAATGACCGCCATCCAGTAGCGCCAGTAGGTAGGTATTGCCGCCAGTCACCACAGAGTGGTTGTAGAATTACGTACTAGATGTCGTTTTAAGTCGCTAGGTCAAGAAATGAATATTATTATTATAAATTTAAAAATATTAATGAGTCAAAAAATCCCTGAAAATACCCCTAAAAATTTCAGACCCCTAAAAAAACCCCTACTCACTTATTTACCCCCTAAATCTGGGGGGAAAACCCCTAAGTTGGCAACCGTGGAATAGTGAATATGCGCGTGGAACCGCCAGTTAATGTTTGCAAAAAGTAACGTTCGACTTCGAAAAGTCGTATTTAGGCATTTTTTTTTCGAAAGAACTATCATTGTAAATGTAGCTATTAGCAAAACATGAACACTTACTCATTATACTTAGTTTATACCTAAAAGATAAAGAAATAGGCGAACGGCTTCGTCCAGAAATCTCAGCTCCCGGAAAAGTAACGAAAACTAAAATAGAAGTCATGATTTTTGTGTTTTGGCAATACTGAAATTGGACAGTACATGTATCTGACAGTGAAAAAATTTCTTAACTCGACAAGTCGACAATGACATAATGAGAATAAGCTTTTTTTTCATATAATTTACACTAGAGTCATTGAGGCCAAACTGTCCACTTGTCCACAACCGAAGCATAAATATCTCATGTCCAAGCGAGGTCTAAGCCTCTGTAGCTCTAGCACAACTTGATGATACTACTTAGATGCTACGTATGTATGATAGATAGATACTACGCAGCGAGTCGGAGATACATAAATTAAAATGCGAGCATAACTTCTCACGTCTCCGTTAACGTTACGTTAGTGATGACGATAGTAAATACGTAGCTGAACATAATGAGTGAAGAAAATGAACGACTTGTTCGGATTTTTATTCTGTGCAAGGAAATAAAAAAAAAACAAATACTAGACTTTTGGCGGGAAACTCTTTGCAGTTTTGACACCAACTAATAAATCAAAGGATTTTTTCAAGTTTGCTAATGGTGGTTTGGTTTTATGGTTCCATCGGGCCGGGCGGACACCGTGTTTTCTACCGATGTGATGATAAGCTGGTGTGAGCCGATGGCAAAAAGGACAATGCACATTATGGAACCCGCAAAATATAGCAGATGAAATACCTAGTGTACCTAGTAAAAATGTTTTAAGTTAAAGCATCTTTATAATTATTACCTATTACTATTAGATGGAATGGAACCATGGAAGTAGGATCATCATCCAAGGATGGAACAAAACGTAGTGTATTATATCCTCATTGGATTGGATGGAACCATATTAAGGTTGTTCGATTTTCATACTAATCTATTTGTACGTTCATGGGCGACGAGAGTATAATTTTACAATGAAATGACTATAGTTGGCTTTTAAATTGGTCTTTATTGGCGGCATTTTATCTTTAGTTGAAGAAAACAGTAGATTAATAGTAGAAATAACATCGAATTTTAGTTCATTTTTATCAATGTGTGAGTGAACACAGAATACATAATAGCGGCGTTTTACCTGAAATAAAACGCATATTAATTTACTTACCTTATTCGAAGCTTATTTAATGAGATAGGCTCTACGTTTCCCGCCTTGCATTGTAGCTAACTTCAGGTCAATAGTCCCTTCTACGGTATGACGTCACTTCCACCTGGCAGTGTGGCTCCATTTTGGATCAGCCATCTTGGTTTACATTGCGTTTTGTTTGGTCACCAGGCAGCAATTTATTGTAAGCTTCGAATAAGGTAAGTAAATTAATATGCGTTTTATTTCAGGTAAAACGCCGCTATTAATTTGACTGGTACCTTATTCGAAGCTTATTTAATGAGACGTGTTTGTTATCGCCTGGTGGAAGTGATGGTGATGACGTAAACGCCAATGTGATTGTATGCATAGATAGTAGACACATTAAGGTTTAAGTTAATTATATGACTATAGTTTAGGTATGTGTCAGCCTATGCTCAGGAATTTAATATAATAACAATATTTATCTTCATCTTTAAGAAAACTGTTTATTTTCAATTCTCATTATCGACAATTACTTTTTAATATTTTAATCAACAGGATCAAAAAATTTTGTAACAGACGTCCTACTAGCGGGTGTGACCTGACACCGGTAATATTTACAAAAGGTATTTTGAGAACGCCAGTTGCCCCTAGCAAGTATCTCTTCGAGAGGGTGTTATCTAACCAATTTTTAGAAGCTACAGCTGACCTAAAGCTTCCGGGAGTGGCTGATATGCCAGCATCAGTTAACAGAGACTTGATCCAACCTGCAATTAGTGTACGTGATGCCGATCTAGGGTCACCCCTAATATTTAAAAATAAGCTGTTGGTTTTAGCAGCGTTTCTACGATTCTCGAGGAGAGACAAAGTATGTTTGACCCAAAAAACGGCATCTAATTTCTCGTTATCTTTATTAACCACAAGCTTCCAACCGGACTGCCTGTAATTTACAGAGTCTGTCTTAGAACCAAACGATGGCCATAATATTAGTGAATCATCATTAATTATGCAATTACTAGAATCAACATTAAGCAATGTCAGATCGTGAATTCTTCTGCCTGAACAAAGAAGTAGTAGTGCAGCTGTATGCCTCTGAACTTGAAAATCATTATTTTTGTCAATACGATATTTTTCTAAAAATGAGGCCAACGTATCAATATTCCAAACCGGGGGCTTGCCATGATTAACTGGTTTTCGCAACGCTATAGACTTTAACGTATGCTTAATAAGCACATGCGAGGTAAGATGGCCTGACTTTTCTGGATCACATAGAGTTACTACCACTGATTTGTGCAACAAGATCGAGTTGTATGATAGTTTATGAACTAGATGCAAATCAGATAAGAATCTAGCAACATCACTTGCTGTAGGGCTTGAAAAGTTAGTCTCGTGCGATTCACACCAAGACAACCATTTCTTCCAAGCGACGCTATACACTTTACGTGTAGATGGGCGCCAAGATTCTTGCAGGAGCTTTACTTGATTACTGTCCCATCCTTTTAGCATCCCAGACCACCCCCACATTTCCCTACCTCTAGAGTCATCTTTAACACATTCGGAGGAGGCAATCCCGTCGTGACATCTACTAGGACTCTGTCTAGGTGGTGAATTGTGAATGGGGGAGCTAGGGCTCGCGATTTGATGTCCGGTCGCCAAAAAACTCGATTCCATCGTGGAACTACCAGAAGGTAAATTCCCTGAGCTTGGTTGAGATGGCTTAGAACTCTGGGGATTAGAAATGGAGGAGGAAATACCCAGGCTAGTTTGTACTTCCAGATTTGAGAGAAGGCATCTTGATACATCGCTTGCCGGTCGTGGAGGTCTAGTGACACACATAATTGCTCACTACGTGAGCTCGACTCGAGGCAAACAGGTCGATCATCGGAATTCCCCACTTGGAGAAAATTTTCTTCGTACATTCCTGCTTCAAATGCCACTCTGGGGGTGTGCGAAGTCTTGACAAATGGTCCGCATGATTGTTGTACATTCCGGGAATGTGAAACACTTTTATGTGTGTTTGATGACTGTCTAGGATCTTGAAAACTTGATAGGTTAAGTCCATGAGGGCAGACGACTTCGTTCCTCCTTCGTGTCTGAGGTAAGCTACCACGGACTGGTTGTCGGACTGTATTAGTAATGTACTGCGACTCAGGACCTGACAATGATGCTGCAGCACTCTTAAGATTGCTAACATTTCCTTTTGGTTGCAGTGGAGGTCCTTCTCTGTTTTGGTCCAAGGACCCGTTAGAGATAGGTCGTCTAACCGAGCTCCCCATGCCAGATCTGACGCATCGGTTGTGAGGAAATGTGAAGGTGGTGGCATGTGAATAAGTGTCGAGCGGGTGCAATTTTGTTGCCACCAAACTAACTCTTCTAATGCAGCAGGCGTTAGGGCATGCCGCTGTTGAAACATCCTGGGATCTAGTTTCAGAACTTGGTTTATTAGGCTCAAAAGACCTCGATAGTTCAGTCTGCCCCTCGGCACCACAAAACTGGCAAAGTTGAGAAGACCAACTAGACTTTGCAGGTCTCTGAGATTTGAACATTGTTCCGTTAACATCTGATTGGTTTTGGCTACAAGAGCAGGTATTTTGTCTACGGGCAGACTTTTGCAATTTGTCCAAGGATTCCAGAGAATCCCCAAAAATACAAGACTCTTTTTGGGAGTGGTGATGGATTTTTCGTAGTTTATTAACCAGCCTAGCTTCTCGAGAGTCTCGCACACCATGTATACATGGCTTCGAAGAACAGATTCGTTCTGATTTACAATCAAGAAATCGTCCAAGAAGACAATTATTCGTATACCTTTTTGCCTTAGAATTTGCACTATCCAGTTTGTGAGAGCAGCAAATGTTCTTGGAGCCGTACTCAGGCCGAAAGGTAAACACGTCATTTCCAGTAGTTCGTTGCGATATAGGAGGCGCAGGAACCTTCTGTGGCTGCGAGCCACGGATAGATGAAAATAGGCTTGTGAAATGTCTATTTTGCACAGCCAATCCTTCGGTTGTAGAAAATCCGGTATCCGCTGAACATTTATTAGTTTGAAATGTTTTACTATTAAGTATCGATTCAAATTCTTTAAATTGAAAATCGGTCGAGCTGAGCCGTCGCTTTTGGGAACCAGAAACATTGACGATAGAAAGCTCGGAGACACCACAGCACGTTCTAAAACCCCTTGGTGTTTCATTTTGTTTATGACAGATGTCATTTTGTCTGACTCTGGTACGAGTAGATTTGAACCCATGTTGGTGGGATAAAAAAGCGGAGGTTTTTGGCAAAACGGTATGCGATACCCTGTTATCATTTTTAGAATGTAAGGTGGTGCTCCTAGCTGTTCCCAAAATTTTAAGAAATGTGCAAGGCGACCCGCTTTGAACGGTATCTAGTCACAATTTTCGACGCTTGTTGTTTCCATTTTGTGGAGATGGGGAGGAAGTGCGCTTCTTTCCACGGCTCGAATAATTCTGCTGCCTTGCAAAGGGCCGCGAGGCATTTCCTCGAAATGTATTCTGATAATTCGGTGCGACCGAGTTATTATAAGGCACACTGTCACGATGATAACCACCTTGCGGAGGCGGGTTATTATGGGAGCAGTGAGCTTGAGTAGTAGTGTGATTGTAAACTTGAGAAAAACCCTGCGAGGGTTTGAAATTAGAAGCGGACCCCTGCGAGGGGCCGCGTGACTTTTTTGGGGCTGCCCGCGAGGCAGAAGTCATAATGGCTCTTTGTGCCGGCCAAAAGCATTTTCTGACGCCGCCTGCACGGTCCACTGCAGCTGTGAATTTTTCGGCAGCAAAAAGATTGATCGTCGACGGCGGAATCTTGCGCAGACTCGCCTTGGACACAGGATCTTTTGCATGCTTTAAGATGCTATCTCGGCGCATTTGAATTGTTTCGGCCCGATGGCCACAGATAATCTGCATCAGATCTGAAGAAGCTTTGTGGAAGTCTCCCGCAGAAAATAGGGTAGTTGACTTTCTGAAACAGACTCTCATAATCTATGGACTCACAGCCTTTAGCCCACGTCAATAAATCTCGTAGGCCAGTTTCTAGAGACTCTTTTTGCTTAAAACCACACATAGTGAGGGCTGCAAACGCTTTGTCTGCAAGTGTCAGATGCTTTGGTGTTTCGTAGTCTTTAATTTCATCATTAATCTCTAGGTCCGTGAACCCTGGTGTAAAAGTATACACCTTCTGAGTTTCAGCGTATCGCACATCGCCCCAATCGCTCTTATCTAAGTGCTGATATTCACCTAGCATTTACAATTGCGATTGCGTTGCTTTAGGGATCGCTGGTTCCTTGAGTTTAGTTTCAAAGGAAAAAGTGAAACCTGATTGCTCAGATTTGTCACTTAAATCCAAACATTGATTGCAATCGTCAGTAAAGGAGGACGCAGCAAGTGATATAGCATCATCATTAGGTACCTGACAATGTCCAGCCTGGCGAACAACTTGTTCTCGCAGTGCGCGAATCTCTTCAGCTAGCTTCCTATGAGACGATCGGTGCTTCCGTTTGTTGTTTTTCTTCTTTCTATGTCTCCGTCTCGCCACAGTTGAAGAGGAACTTGAACTGCTTCCGCTATCACTACTGGAACTCGATAAACTCCGATCTCGTTTTTTCCTGGGTGTTGCCGAAGATAACGGCAAATTTTCAATATCTTTATCCATACTAAAGAAAAAAGACGGTAAAATGTTACAAAAAACGACACTATTCGAGATAGGATTTCACTAAGATAAAAACGGGTAGATTTATATTCAGTTACACTTTTAACTTATAATTGCACTAGTAATAGAAAAATGTCGATCTAGTACCTTGATAAAGTATAGGTTTATACTTTATAAATCCGAATTAATAATCAAAGAAATAATCCGAAAAAATTATATGAAAGTCGACGGCACCAACTTGAGTGCGTCCGACTCGGCGGGAATCCAAAACGCCAATGAGAACCAAGATGGCTGATCCAAAATGGAGCCACACTGCCAGGTGGAAGTGACGTCATACCGTAGAAGGGACTATTGACCTGAAGTTAGCTACAATGCAAGGCGGGAAACGTAGAGCCTATCTCATTAAATAAGCTTCGAATAAGGTACCAGTCAAATTAATAGTAATTATACGGCAACGGTGCGCGACGTTGCCAGCTCGTGGCATACGCGGGTCACGCGCTGTTGCCGCTCTTCTCTGTCTTCGTTCTTTCTAAAGAATTCGCTCAGCTCAAAAATCAATTATTGAAATATTGGACATTGTATTGCCAGTATTTGAATTTGGATAAATTATAGGGAAATTATATTATAATACAAACAATAAATAATTATAATACTATGATGTAAATACTATTAAAATATACCTACAACATACAATTTATAATTTATTTTTTCTTTACAAACGTCAATCGTCAAGTGATGTTCGTTGGTAAGTGCATCATTTGGGAACATCTGGACTGATTTGGTAATTTTTTTAAATTTAGTTATATACTCCTACTTAGATTATATGGAATGAAAGCTTGGAAGTTGTCCAGAAAATTTGTATGTTTTTTTTTTAATTACGTCGGTAAATAATATATACGTGAGAGGAGTGTGGAGTTTTAGTTGTTCCAGAGTATTTACAAGAAAGTGTTACCTCTAAAACAAATCATTATGAGTTCCAAAAAATTACTTAAATTATATTTATTTACTCGCATGGTTATAAAAAATAGTAGGAAAACATTATTTTAAAATACGATAATTTTCATGGATAATTTCAACTCATGGCGCGCTGCAAGTATACGCGCGTTTACGATTCGATTTTTCTTGAATTCTTGTTTTCAGTGTTTTGTTTATATGATACCTATATCAGAGGGCCATTCTATAAAGACTTTATCGATGTTTTACCAAAATAAACCATGGAACCACGTACATCGCAAAAAGCTTTCAAAAGCCACCAATACTCTGGTCCCAGGAAAAGTCGCAAACGGATTCGTGCGCAAATGAAACGATATCATGGAGAAATCAAAAGGTTAGTACTTTTAGTACAAATACGTACCTACTTGTTACTCTATTAGAATTACACACAAAGTTATCGCAGTTGATTATTTTCGGCTAACTTTCTAAAACATAACCTCTCTAAAGTTTCTAATTTACTTGTCGCTAATAACATTATTGCTTGTTGCAGTCGAAATGATGTGTGGTGCAAAAAGATGAAAACAGACGATTCCAGTGTGTGTTTCATCAAATTCTGTGTAAGTGAAACTACAATTTTCAAACATATAAATGTATGTTGAAATGATTTTTTAAGGGTCTTGATTAGAATACTTTTGGGTTATGGACTGTGGGAAAAGACTTATATGTGAAAGACCAGGGGTGGGTACTGAACTCCTTTCTTCTTGGAAAACAAGCATTCATCCAACTATGACATTATAAATACTTATTTAGCTGAAATGTGTATTGTCTCATTTTATATTATAATTGTTTTATACTGTATTTTTTATATAAAGCATAATCCAAATTATTATTCAATTAATTTCAGGGGTTATAGAAGCAGAAGCGATGCGATGGAAGCTTGCAAATGAATAAAAAACACAACTTCTACTATCAGGTTGGTAGTGATTAATTATATTTAGCAAAATAAAATAAAATTGAATAAATGTAATGTGTGAATAAATGGGTTATTTTTTTTTCAGATCCAGGGACAACTGCGGGTTTCCGGATTGGAAAAATGTTATTTTGTCGGATTTATTTCTCCTACTCAAGACATCACCGTATTGGAAATCGAGCGCGATGAAGTTTTCATCAGCAATATGTTACCAAAGCCGGAGAAATTTTATAAAAATTGTGTAGGTATTGCCCGAAGTTGTCCTACAAAGAGTGCGCAATAATCAAAAATGTTTACACATTGCATTGCGGTAGATGCGATTGTGCAGCCAGAGGAAGGCAAGAAAGTTGGTCGTGAAAGATAAAAAAAAAACATTGTAAATAGTTAAGTACGGAAATATAAACAATAAGAAATACATACATAATTAAATCAACTACCTAATTGTTTTTTATTTTACCTGATATAAGGAATACGAACACACTTTCTCTTTACAGTCATAATATGTACAGAATAAGGTTATTTTAACTTTTCTAATTATACCATAATTCTGAATAAGAAAACATTTAAAAAAAAATTACAAGTGTCCTGTCATTATCAAATTATGCGCTTACTAAGTAACAGTAATTGATTTTTATTTAGAAGACAAAAAACATGCTAGGTGCGATTTGAACTCGATATCGCGGTATCTAATACCGGGACTTCTAACCACTGGTCCAAACTATGTAATGGATAGTATGTCGAAATTAGCGCATAGTTGGAACCACGTTCGAACACAACAAGAGCCTTGTCTCTGTGTGAGTGAGTAGTCTGCCGCGGCCCGCAATATTGCCCGGTACAAATTCAGTTCTTTAAAAAACGAAAACACTACTGAAATATAGCTGAGAAAATAGCAAATAATTTATTATTGTCGACAAATATATTACCATGAAATAATATGCACATTTTCATTTATAAAAAAATAAAATACGTCAAATTAAAACATCAGCGCCATCTATTGGCACTGATGTGCCTAGCTAACCGCAACCAACCACCTTAATGTAACCGCACATGCGACAGCTATATTCTTGAAATGATGCCAGAATAGAAATGTTTCCCCTATTTTAGGGGAAAAAATTTCATAAAATATTCCTAATCTTTATACTTCACAAAATAAAACATTGTTATACAGGGTTATAAGGAAAGAATATACAAGTCGCAAATCGCTCATAGTAGGAAAAGGTTTAATAGTAGGAAAATAACTACTAGTATACTAATCTACTCATAAATATTAACATCTTTTATTAAAAAGCCAATCTTGCGATCGCGAAAATAATGTACCTAATCTTAGTTTTGAGTCAGCAGGAAATATGAAATAGTCCAATAAAATAATTATTTATTCATTTATTGGGTACAATCCTAGGCAAACATAATTCACAACCTCGGCAGCATCAAATCGTAGAAGGCTCACGTAGTAACTCACGTAGTAGTCACGCAGTGGGGTTGCCGGGAGAGTCGGGGGACTCTCCCGGCCTGCACGACCCCACACTGACTGTCTGGGGGGTGATCCTGGGGAACAGGGTCACCCCTCCATAGGCGCGGGGGCCCTAATCGGGCCCATCGCCGGGGCGAGGTGGCGATTGCTAACGTGACCCCACCTTGCCCCATCTCAGGCGGATGCCGAACACCCCAGTGGTTTTAGTGGGTATGCCGCCGCAGGGCGGAGACTCCCACATAACCCAAGGTCCCCCGGGCCGAGGGTATCCATAAAGGATTTCCACTGGGTAAACAAAAAAAAAAAGGTTAAGTAGTGAACTAAATGGTAAATAAAATGTACCTATACCAAATAATAATTTATTGCCTACATAGATTGTTAAGTAATATTCATTTAATAAACCGTATCTAATAATATCTTTATTGACAACACACAAAAAATGAAATTACAAACATAGTAAAATATAAAAGAAAAAGGCACAAAAGGCGGTCTTATCGCTAAGATCGATCTCTTCCAGACAACCGTACCAATGATTATTCAATTGGAAAGGCTGAATGAAAACATATCGACCGTATATTCTATGGTAGAATGGTTTTTTAATCGTTAGCCTTATGAGTTTTGACACTTCATTTTTTTTTTTGTAAATTTAAGTGGGTGTTAGCATCCGAACAAGAAGAAAACTGAATCTCGGATGCTAACATCTTCCCAAGTTGAACTTAACCTACATAATGCCAGTATCATACTAAAGATATACATACATAATAATGTACTCGTATTTATAAAATATTATAGAATGAAAGGTACGAGGCGATTTAATGATAATCACATATCGCACATACGTTGCTATAACGTCACTTATGCAAATGATGTAATATTCCAGGAGAAGCATTTTAAAATTCAACATCCCATTGTAACGATAGTTCTTCTCGACTAAACAAATAAAATGATAATTATAGGGTTGTTCGATTTTCATACTAATCTATTTGTACGTTCATGGGCGACGAGTGTATAATTTTACACTGAAATGACTTTATTTGGGCTTTTAAATTGTCTTTATTGGTGGCATTTTATCTTTAGTTGAAGAAAACAGTAAATTTAACACGTTGATGGACACTACGACTGTACCGATTGTTACTGCTTTGTCACTACTTTATTTCATACATTGCCTATAGACGTAGTGTCACAACAAATAGTAAAATATATATATAATGAGACAGTACGTCTATAGGCGTATACGTCGTTGCCAGATGGCTCATAATCTTGGTCATTTCCGAACTCCCCAGCATCAGCAAAAGAATCTTCACTTGACCCAGGAGTAGAAACCGCATCAAACAAGTCTTGTAGCCGCCATCTGCAAATAATTACGATGTATTTTAGTAGGTATCGCGAAATATTGCTCAACACATACAACATGAGAAATGTATTGTTTACGGATACAATATAAACTCGAAATAGTGTTATACAAATAAAAAACAACATAAATAACGTTTACAACAAACATTTACTTACCTTTCAATACGATTCATCAACGAAATTGGCGCGAAAGCACTTACCTACGCGCGGGACACCGACGCTGCGCACTATGCGACTGAATGTATGAGAACAGGACGCCCACGGCCGTAGTGTGCGTGGGGAGGGGGAGTGGAAAAATGGCGACGTGTGCGTGATCTTGTGTTTTTTTAACCTTTACAATTCATTACACGGTGACAGTATAAAAGTCTAAGTTACCTCTACGGTGACACTACAGCATGCCGTTCCTAATATTTGTATGAAAAATCGATCGTCTTAGGGCGTACTGACTTTGGCTTATCCTAAACTCTTACGTCGAGTGGCGTACTGTCGTATCACTTTTTAAGTATTTACGTCAGTGAGCGGTACTGTCCATCAACGTGTTAATAGTAGAAATAACATCGAATTTTAGTTAATTTTTGTCAATGTGTGAGTGAACACAGATAGTGTCGTACGGTGCCTACACAGAATACATAATAGTATTCTGTGTCGGCGATGACGCGCGACGTTGCCAGCTCGTGGCATACGCGAGTCACGCGCTGTTGCCGCTCTTCTCTGTTTTCGGTCTTCGAAATTCGCTCAGCTCAAAAATCAATTATTGAAATATTGGACAATGTATTGCCAGTATTTGAATTTGGATAAATTATAGGGAAATTATGAAACAATAAATAATTATAATATGTACCTTGGGGGAGACCTTTGCCCAGCAGTGGGACATTACAGGCTAACTAAAACAAAAAATAAAAAAAAATATGTTCCATGTATTAATTATGTAAAAAATATACCTACAACATACAATTTATCAATTATTTTTTTTTCAAACGTCAATCGTCAAGTGATGTTCGTTGGTAAGCGCATCATTTGGGAACATCTGATCTGAACTGATTTGGTATTTTTTTTAAAGTTAGTTATAATATAAACTCCTACTTAGATTTTATGGAATGAAAGCTTGGAAGTTGTCCAGAAAATTGCATGTTTTTAAACTACTTCGGTAAATAATAAATACGTGAGAGGAGTGTGGAGTTTTAGTTGTTCCAGAGTATTTACAAGAAAGTGTTACCTCTAAAACAAATCATTATGAGTTCCAAAAAATTTTATATTTACTCGCATGGTTATACAGATAAAAATCAAAAATAGAAGGAAAACATTATTTGAAAATTCGATAATTTTCATGGATAATTTCAACTCATGGCGTTGGCAGCACTGTTTGCGTAAGTTCGCGTTTACAACGATTCGATTTTTCTTGAATTCTTGTTTTCAGTGTTTTCTGTTTTGTATAAATGATACCTACATATAATATCAGAGTGCCATTCTAGATTTTGACAAATGACACAACAAATGTAGTGGAAAACTTTATGAGTGTCTTGAGCAAATTCATCTGCGGGAAAAGGTTAAACTTGTACAAAGGTGGTTCATATCAACGCCGAGTATATGTTGCAGGTAAGAAGAGTTGGAAGGTTTCAGATATCTCTATATCATTTTTGTATGGAGCTGAGTGAAGAGACAAGCAAATCGTTTGCCTGATGGTTAACGTCACACTTGTCCATTACAGTTCAGTGACAACCAGAATTACAGGGTATATGCATAACTCTGTATCAATTTGGTAAATAATTTATTTATCAATTTATTACAGGACTTTCACATTCTACGGGCCAAAAATGGCATACGAGCGCCTGGAAAACCTACACAAAATCTAGCCCTGGGCAAACTTTCAAAAAATATATTGCCCAGAAAGAAAAATCCCATGCAAATCGAAAACAATGCACTCGAAGACGACTTTTTGTCCCCAAGACCAAACCTGACACAAATTATGGCCCAAAGGCACAAGAGGCAAATGAACCGATCATAGAATCAAATTTGAAGGAATCATGCCTATCAAAACTCCGTGATTTTAATAAGACCAATGAAGAAATAACAGAAATAGAACATCTCACTATAGGGCAACATGAAAACGACAGTTATGATACACATAGAGCAGACAGGCTCACAGCAAGCCAATTTGGAATGGTTAGTTTTTTCTGATTTTCTTGTTGCTAGTCGCTATCATTTGTGTCATAACACAAACAAAACAAAAATGTTTGTCTGAATAAAACACTTGATTTTTAAAAGAAAAGAAAAGGAGTAATTATGTATGTTTGTCTGTTTTTATGTGATCTCCCAGCACCTAAACGGCTTGACTGATCGTGGATTGCGAAGATTTGTCATTGTACCCTTAGTGTCATAAGAACGGCTACAATTTTCAGTAGGAATTTTCAACTTTCTTATAGTAAAAATTGTTGATGCAGGGAGTGGCCAGGTTGTGTTACGAAATAAATTAGAATATACTTAATTTTGGCTCTGTTACAGATATGTAAAAGAAAAGCGACCACACCCTGCCACAACCACGTGAAGAGTATTTTGTATAAAAACAATGTTCTGACGTGTGACATGGCATATGGACAACACAACGAATCGGTGGCGCGAACACTGTTCATCGAACAACGGAAGAAAAGCGTACGACCAGCAGGGCTCTTCATCGACAAAGAGTTTGGCTTTTTAGGAGCTAGTCCAGATGGTATGTAGGAGTGCTCATTTATTATAATTGTTTTTATACTGAATTTTTTTTTATATTTAGCATAGTACAAATTATTATTCAATTAATTTCAGGGGTTATTGAAGCAGAAAAAGCCATTTTAGAGATAAAATGTTTCCCCTCACTGGCTCGCAACAATCTCAACATTTGTTCCGCTGCCAAAGCTGGAAAAAATTTTCCTCTCTGCGTCGCTAGCGATGGAAGCTTGCAAATGAATAAAAAACACAACTTCTACTATCAGGTTGGTAGTGATTAATTATATTTAGCAAAATAAAATTAAATAAATGTAATGTGTGAATAAATGGGTTATTTTTTTGCAGCTCCAGGGACAACTGCGGGTTTCCGGAATGGAAAAATGTTATTTTGTCGGCTTTATTTCTCCAACTCAAGACATCACCGTATTGGAAATCGAGCGCGATGAAGTTTTCATCAGCAATATGTTACCGAAGTTGGAGAAATTTTACAAAAATTGTGTATTGCCTGAAGTTGTCCTACGAAGAGTGCGCAATAATCAAAAATGTTTAGACATTGCATTGTTTTAGTGCAAATGAATAAAAAACACAACTTCTACTATCAGGTTGGTAGTGATTAATTATATTTAGCAAAATAAAATAAAATAAAATTAAATAAATGTAATGTGTGAATAAATGGGTTATTTTTTTGCAGATCCAGGGACAACTGCGGGTTTCCGGAATGGAAAAATGTTATTTTGTCAGCTTTATTTCTCCAACTCAAGACATCACCGTATTGGAAATCGAGCGCGATGAAGTTTTCATCAGCAATATGTTACCGAAGTTGGAGAAATTTTATAAAAATTGTGTATTGCCCGAAGTTGTCCTACGAAGAGTGCGCAATGATCAAAAATGTTTAGACATTGCATTGTGGTAGATGCGTTTGTGCAGCCAGAGGAAGGCAAGAAAGTTGGTCGTGAAAGATAAAAAAAAAACATTGTAAATAATTAAGTACGGAAATATAAACAATAATAAATACATAATCAACTTCAGTGGTACCTAATTGTTTTTTATTTTACCTGATATAAGGAATACAAACACACTTTCTCTTCTCACAGTCATAATATGTGCAGGATAAGGTTATTTTAACTTTTCTTATTATTCCATAATACTGAATAAGAAAACATTTAGAAAAAAAAAATTACATGTCGGTCCTGTCGTTATCAAATTATGCGCTTACTAATGGAACAGTATTTGATTTTTATTTAGAAGACAAAAAACATCGCAAAAAAAGCATGCTAAGCACGATTTGAACTCGATACCACGGTATCAAATACCTGGACTTCTAACCACTGGTCCAAACTATGTAATGGATAGTATGTCGAAATTAGCGCATAGTTGGAACCACGTTCGAACACAACAAGAGCCTTGTCTCTGTGTGAGTGAGTAGTCTGCCGCGGCCCGCAATATTGCCCGGTACAAATTCAGTTCTTTAAAAAACGAAAACACTACTGAAATATAGCTGAGAAAATAGCAAATAATTTATTATTGTCGACAAATATATTACCATGAAATAATATGCACATTTTCATTTATAAAAAAATAAAATACGTCAAATTAAAACATCAGCGCCATCTATTGGCACTGATGTGCCTAGCTAACCGCAACCAACCACCTTAAACTACAACTTTAAACTTCATTTTAAAGTAAAATTTAACATCTCATTAATTACTTTAAAAAAAATATAAACGTTTCAAAATTACAACCCTCCCAGAAGTGACGTTATGGCACTAGAAAACAATTATTAACCGGACAATTATTTCAAAACAAAGAAAATACGACATCGTACATTTCTAAAAAAATATTTATTGTAGCATCAAAAAAGTAAGTACCTATAACAAAATTTCTTAATTCTACGTAGAACTTTACTATTAATCAAACTTTTTAATAACAATCATCTTTTGACTATTAATTAGGTGACGTTTCGTGTTCAATCAATCATTGATCGATGACGTATGGCATATAAAAAAATTAATGAAGCATAATAATCATCTGTATCAAATTCTTTTACTTATCTCCAATACAAATTTAGTAAACACTCTTAAAAAACTTGAACAATTGTTTTGTTTTCAGGTTAATCAGTGGCGTTAAACTGCTGTCTTTGCAATTATCCGTAGAACTTTACTATTAATTAGGCGTTTTAATCACAGTCATTGTACCCGTATGGTATTTAAATCTAATCAAGTACGTAATAATCAACAGTAGTATATCAAATACAAATTCTTTTACTTATGATACCTCTAATTATCATTATGTTCATACTAATTTGGTAAACACTCATAACTTAGAGTCACTGCCACATTCCCAAGAAAATCAGGGAGTCTTTAGCGTTTTCCCTGCAAGTGTAAATGTGGCTTTGTAGACTATAAGTAAAATAAAAATTAAATGAGATCATTGTAAAAACTTTCATAGTAGTCATCTAGGTTGGCTGGTGCTACTTGCTTCTCGGAATTTGTATGATGAGACAGTGTATTTTTTTGTTCGGAATATGGAATACTTGTAGAGTTGGCTAAATCTTGCACTTCAACCGAGTCTTGATTGCCACTTGAAAGTGCAAGAAGCACAAGGTTTTTGCCGCGTTGGTTCATTTAAGGTCTGAAAGAAACAAAATACTTACATAATGATAACAAATAGACATACAAAAAAAATATGATAACAAAATAAACGATCGACTGGTTTATCAATATTATTATTATTTTAATTACCACAAAATAAATAATTATTTCCTAGATTGCTCTAAGGAATCAATTGATCATGTTGGGCAATTATCATAAAAATATAAAATTAGTATAAGATAAAAACATTAATCCTTACTATAATGGACCAATATTGTCCCAACTGTTAATCTAACGTTAACTTTGTACCATAAAATACAAAGATTGGGGAAACAACGTCACTAATTACACAAGTGTCATTGTTGCTCCAAAAACATAAAAATAAATTGTCACAATTACCTTAGTAACGTTGTAGCTCCAGAAGACTGCTTCTTGAGCGGGGGGCCGCGGCCGGCCGCGCGCAACTGACCTTTGGAACGTTGTTTCTCCTAGTGGCGTCCAGATTCGCGCCAAAACCATAACGACACTAATGCCTTCACGCGGAAAGTATGCGTGCTACACAAGTGACAATAACGCACCAAGTAAAGAGGTAGATTAGGTGTATTTTCTCATACTCAGTTTAGTTTCGATAAAAATAGCATAAGTGACGTTATAGCACCGTATGTGCGATATCATGTTGTGTAAGGAGGTATTAGTGTAAAGTTTATGTATTAAGTAGTGAGAACCACGCTTTTTAAAAATAAAATACATATATTTATTTATTTACACTATTATTAATTTATATTTATTGAAATTTTCAACCCTATTCTTAATTTAAATTCATAAAATTTTATATTCTATTTTTTTAGTTCGGTTTTTTATAAAAAGCGTGTTTTTTTAGTTTTTTTTTAGCTATTATTTATTTTTTATTAAGTTATACCGTTTGAATAAAAACTGAAGGCGTCTTGGACATAGACGCCAAAACAGACGGGCTCGCTGCGCTCGCATATTTTTGATGAATTATAACCATTACACACACCCCGTAATTAAATAGCCTGTGTTTAATTTAATAACAACCAAATCAAAATCATTAAGCTCGCTACTCGCGTCTTGTTTTTCTTTTCGGTAAGTAGATGCTGACTGTTTTGGAATTGACCGAAAAAATCTTCAATCTATTCGTGTTGGTTGAAAACTTTTGATTTCAACCAACACGAATAGTGGGGAGTTTCCTTTGTAAACAGCCTGTCCTGAATTTTTGAAAAACGTCTCACTTTTTTGCGCTCGCTGCGCTTGCGTTTTCTTGATGTTTAATTTCCGTTGTGCATAGTTTGTCAAATATGATCGATCTGTTCTGAATTGATCAAAAATGCCTAAACATTTCTTATTATTATGATTATTTTGTGCTTTTAGACTAGCTGCGTACAACATACTAAAGGCTTTTTGTAGTTTTCGCTTATTAATCGAGCACTGTTTGTGGGCAGAGCAAATTATTTATGCAAAAACATTTTTTATTTATCAATTTTTATATCAAAACTTAATACACAAAGCTACCCAAAACGGAGTTAATTGATTTGTCAAATAGAAACGGTTTTATTTGAATAAATAAGCTTAATACAGAAAGAACAGCGATAGATGCATTATTTCCGCTCTGTTTACGCATTACTGAGTGCAATTTCGTTTGGAAACAGGCTCTCGTAAAATAAATATGCATATCCTAAATTGCTAAAAATACGTCTTAAAAATTTCCACATTGTTATTATTTAGTGTTTTGTGTGACCTAGCGCGTGAATTTTATTTTCAAAATGACAGAATATAACTCAAAATTTCGTGATCGCTGCGCTTGCGTATTCTTGATTTCTGATATGTATTAAATACACTCCGTTACGTAATAGCCCGTCTTAAAAACAAAAGATCTTCAAATCTCTGATCAATTTTGAATTGATTGAAAATATTACAAATTTTGTACCCGACGCGACGCAAGTGTTGTGTAATTTTCGTTGTAAATAGCCTGACGCGTAAAAATCTATCGTAAATGGATCAAAAATATCTCAAATTTTCGCGCTCGCTGCGCTCGCGTATTCATGGTGCTTAATTTCCGTTATACGTTTAATTCGTAAAAATTCTATGTTTTGAATTAATGAACAATGTCGATAAATTTCGCGCTCGCTGCGCTCGCGAATTTTTTTTATTTATTTGTGCTTTTAAACTTGCTGCGTATAGCATCCAAATGCCGGTTGATAAAAACTATGAGCTTGCTTAATCAAGCACTGTGTTGTGGGTAGAGCAACTGTGCTTGATTCACAAAGCTCTCCAAAATCGAATTATTTGGTTCATTGAAAAAAAAAACACGGCTTTGTTTGATTATTTTGAACAAGTGCGGCCCGCCACTATTTTAAATTGTCACTATGCGGCCCGCGTCTGCCAAAAGGTTGGCGACCCCTGATATAGATGATAAAGGTAAAAATAAATATAAGTGGGCGGGGGCGGCATTTTTCAGTTTTTGCCCCGCCTAAAAAAATTTGAAGATCAGGGGCTGAGAGGCACAATCGGCCTCCGCGTTCGGCAGCGTTCGACATCTGTCTCTCTCCTACTTGAGTGAGCAATGCGTCCGCGTGGACAGCTGCTATACAATAATACATTTACATGTTTTCGTCAAGTATGAAGTGCAGTGAAAAGTGAATGTGGTGTCAATTGTTTATAGCAACGATAATTGCGGCGATAAAGGTAATGATTCTTTCGATAATAAATATATGTTCAGTAATATATTGTCGTAATTGTATTTATGCGTACAAATAAATGTAACTTGATCAATTCAATTGTGATTTCCATTTACCTCTTTCTCTATATCCATACAAAATATCTATCAAACAAATAAAATTAAAATTTTCTTTTGAAAAATGAAACCATTCCATCAGTGTTTTCTTATGACGTTGTCACGTTCAACTATCGTCAGTAAACCGACTTTACAGACAACCGATTTTTTGTTCTAACTCTAGCTAGCGCTATAGTTTTATCTAAATTAACTTAACTCCTAGACTTTTGGTTCATAGACTGTCTCAAAACCGCAATGTATGAAGAAATGAGGTCGTCCATCTTATATCCTAAAGATGTTTCGCAGAGTATCTTAGTTCCTCGCAAGAAGTTGCCCATTGTCATGTGGAAGAAAGTGTTGCCCGACGACCAGTTCGACAGCTGAGAGAATGGATGGGTCACCAATACATCCTAGAAACAAAGAATAAAAAGCTTATAATCGCAAGTAGTCTGCACCTTGTCTTTGTATTGTTTGTTTTTTTTTTTTCCATTTGTTATGAATCATCATTATAATTTGCTTATCATACTTATTATAAACCATCTTTAACAATACATATATATAGTTACATAGCTAGCTGAGATTTGAATTCGCAAATCAAAAGTAATCAAAGACCAGCATCTCTTTTCATTTCAATATGTGAGAAGTTGAGTCTGGGTTAGTTCAGAAAATGGCACAATAGTATCGACGCTTATATCAGAGTGTGAGATAGACCGAGATAAGCTCAAGGCCTCAAGCTCACCAGAAGAGTACTTACCCGACTTTGTGGATGAACGATGCTGACACCATTCCTATTAATTCCAATAACAACCATTTCCGGATACGACGGATCAGAGGTCTGCTTAACTTCAAAGAATGCTGTTCCAAACGTGGGCAGCTGATAAATCTTCTTTAAAAACCTTTCTTTAGCCTCGGTCTCTGTCAAGACTCCTTGTTGGAGATAAGCTGCTGATATTTGCGACTTCCATTGAGAGCTGGATTGTATCTTGGACATGTCTGGAGGTATGAGGTCGTCAAGCATTTGCGGTATTTGAGGAAGCAACGTCTGGTCACTTCCAAACCGCGCTCTGTATACCAAAGCAGCCAGTTCTACCAGATCTTGCTTCGAAGTTTTGTGATAGCCTCTTAAGTATTTTGGTAGCTCTTGAGGGTAGTAGAATATTTGGTCTGCGTTTTTATCGCGCCCAGGAACAGTGTTGATCCAGAGCTTTTTCATGAAGAATATTTGATAGTTCATTTGCATTTGTGAGGCAGCTGTAAAAAAATAAATAGTACCATTAATTTTTATTTTTAAATTATATTAATATTAGGGTATGAAAAAAATACTTAAGTTGAATCGATGTTTAAACTAGAGCTTATACCTTACCTCCTCGAATAGGTCTTGTTTGTTTCATCCATTCAACTAACTCGTGCACGAAGTCAAAAAAGTAATAATTTTCAGGAACAGAGAACACTTTGTCGGTAATTTTCACGAACAAGCTGAAGCCATCGCTGTTCTTAAGATTCAATCGACCTGTTATTTGCTCACACAAGTCTTTAGCTTTAGTTGAGGAGTCTACTTCGAATGCTTCGTCAGTGTCATCGGGGAAGTATACTTTGTGATATATCTGCATGCTTCTATGTTGAATGGCTTCTACTTCGACCACATATGGCGCGTACATTCTAGGTCCGTGCTTTTGTGTTCTGAAGACGCGTTTCAGACACTCTTTTGCGATTGGATGCGGCCTCGTCTTTAAGAATTCTACGACTTCTTTGAGCAACGTTTGGCCACAAGGGAACACGCCTGTCACAAGCCACATCAACTCCCAGCCTCTTTCCTCGCTTAACTGTATCCTGTTATTCGTCAGCTGCTTCATTATCTGACAATACACTTCGTCGCGTAAGCTCGGTTCTGTTAGCGCAGCTCTGAATATCTCATCAGTATACTCTGTAGCCGACCTAGCTTTAGGAGCTGGCATATCTCCCATGTACTTCATAACGCCGTAGAATGCAGATACTGCACATTTAGCGAGAGCTTCGTTGGCTAATACTTTCTTGAGCAGTGGTTTGCGCAGCTGTTCTCGACTGTGAGCCCATAAGTCACCTGAGATGGATCTCTTTGCCGTAGTTAAAGTGGACTGCCTCGAAATTGACGTATTGATATCATCATTTTCTCTGAAGTGTTCTTTTGCATACCTCTCGAGCGTGTGCATTCTCTTCCTCTGAATGGTATTGTATTTCGATGGTCTCTTATCAGTAGCGACAGTACCTTTCTTAAACACTTCCAACGTCATGCTTGACGGTACTGTTAATGTAGGCAAGATGTAGACTTGCTCAGTTGGGAATAAACCTTCTTGACCGTTGCACGCACCGTGGCCCCAAGTGGCGTTCATTAAAGTTTCCCCTGTACAATCATGTAGCAATGTTATCAGGTCGCCTTTTTTATACTCTAAGAATGATGACGCATCGTTGTAGCCCTGGGACTCGGTTTGGGCGATAACGTAAACCGATCGCCGCTTCAGTCCATCGATAATAAATATAATTAGAGAACTCATTTCACTTGCATCGACACTTTGGAACACAAATTCTTCTTGTTGTATTGTCCTTATTGTGATTTTTCCAATATGATCATAATCTTCGTCTTCGTTATAAGCCACGTAGGTGACTTCCGCAAATGATATTTCTAGCAAAATGTGTTCCAGTTGATCGACTATATAGATGCCGGTCCAATTCACAGCTATTATTACGAGATCTTTGTTGATCGTCTCGCCTTTTAATTTGATGGCTTCGAAGAATCTCGAGAATAGCATAGGCCATTTCAGTTTTGCGAAAATAACGATATCTTCTTTACATCTCAACGGATCTATCTTGGACTGAATGCTCTGTGACGATTCAAACGCTTTAGTCACGAGATGTTCCCATTTAGTAAGAGCAGCATCGTTAGATTGGATGAACTGGTTCGGAATGTAATTCACGATCACTTTTCTCAAAACATTAGGATCAATGAAAGGTCCATATTCGATGTAGTGTTGTTGAGCGGCGATCATCGCCAAGTCCTTCTCAGAATCACATCTGTATTCGCCGAACTTCACTCCTTTAGCCACTTGATAGTAGATAAGATTGGTAGCAACAGGATCGTCCATAGGATTGTGCCAAGGAGTGAAGACCTCTTTCCTGTAGAACAGTCTCCATGGAGCGTTCTTTTCGGCAGTGCCTTGTTCTTTAGCGAACTGTTCACATTGCGATATCGCATCCATGATATGTTCTCCTTCACTACCCAGCGAAAGGACTTTATCGTATAAAGTTATGTATAAAGAGAAGCCGAAAGTATCCGTCAAACTGACACTATCAGCTATTTGTTGGCAAACCTCTTCAGCGGTCGACGCTGAATCCGACTGAACGGTCTTGAAAGTTTCATCCATAAGGGTCACAGTTAAAAGTATGGGTTTTTTACTCTTCGTTGTTTGAAGTTCGAGCGAGCTGGGTGGTTGAGTTCGTGGTCCGTTCTTGAAGGTTCTGACAAGTCTTCCTTCGCAGTACGGCGCGTACCCGGGAGGTCCGGAGCGGATGAACGAGCGGAGGTATTTCACGAAGCGTTCTGAAGGTGGGAAGCAGCCGATACAAAGGGATAAGAGAATCCAACCACGCGCGTGAGACACCTTGGATGGATTGTTGGTGATTTGCTTGCAGAGCTGACAAAGTATCTCGTCTCTGAAACAAAATAGATACCATATGCATTTTTCTACTCTAACTGCCACTGGTTGTAATACAATAGAGCTCTCAACGTGACGGCTCGAGCATCGCAAAAGCTACCAATAAATTACCTAAGTTCCTTCCTAATAATTCCATGGCCTATGATAAAATGGAGCTTCTCTAAACTGCTACTTCGCCGAGAGTTAAGCCACGTATTGTACATTTCATTGGTGACTTCATCATTCATCAAGTTCTTCATAAATTCTTCGTTCAATTTCGTTTGACGTTTTAACGTCTTCGATATCATCTTGCTTCTATTTGCTTCGTTGAAACTCGTGTCTTTTGCTAGCATGTCCTGTAAAATGAAAATATAATAATTTCTTCAATATGCGGACGTGCAATCATCCAAGTAAAACTTTATAGGAAATAAAAGTATTTTTCTACTTTTAGGTGCTTATTTATTTGTCAAAGTAATCAATGTACCAGTCTCTGGTACCAGTAGGTATACTTAAATACTGTGTTTTTTCTTACCTCAAATTCTTTACTCTTCTGGAAAGCTCTACCTACAGTGTCCGTTAATCTTGTCATAACTGGCACATTATCAACTTTATCATCAGCATATTTCGGTTCAGCCAGGTCTCCCATGAAGCGTAATATCGTAACCCAAAGCGCTTGAGAGGCAATCTTGTCGATCGGTGAGGGTAGATCTAAGAGAGAATGTTTTAAGGGCTTTCTGGAGTATTGATGGCTCGTGTTGCCGAGGAAGTAAGTGGCCGCGAACTTTCTGAAGTTGAACTCGTCGAATTGTTCTTGATCACTTTGTTGCGGCAATGGGATTACAGATGATATCTCAGGCTTCGCTGTCGCTGTCTGCAAGTTAAAGAGTTTTGCACATATGTGTACTTTTCCAACGAGGCTATCTCTACACTGTAAAAATTAAGTATAGAAGTATCTATGTATGTTGGAGTCTATCCCGAAAAGTTTATCTATTATCTTTTCATAGAAAATTTTATAGAACGTGTTTAAATTTTAAACAGTTTTAATTTACAATGTTCAAAAATAAATAAAAACTCGGAAAAGGAAAATAGGCAGCAGAGATGACAAATACACGACAGCCAAAGTAGTTATTAAGAACAGAATCAAGAAGCAAAGTATGTGCATATTTGTAAAAAAGTGAAGACACTTACCACACCAAAACCAGTGCCACGTACTGTACCTGCGGGGGTCGCAGTGTCTTTTAAGAATCCAAACACATCGTCCACGTATCTATCGTCTATGGCTTGAGCGTTGTGAATGCTATTGTCGAGAGGAACGTCCTTCACGAACCAAATCGATCTCATCAGCTCATTGTACTTCTTTTCGTGGTCATCTTCTGCACCTTTAGCATTTCCAGATCTCTGCAAAGCGGCCTTTTCGCCTCCAAACAGTGCCAATTTAGCCCTGATTATATGACCCTTTTCTTCAACCAGTTTCCGGATCAGATATCCTCTACAGTTCGCTTGTAGTTTTCTAAAGAATACTCGCAGGTTAACGAATGTCCTTCTCAGTTCTCTGGACTTGATGACAGCCTGGATACGTAAATAGCCTCTTCTCATAACGAGGTAGCGTTTCCTGTAACCTCGGGCGCGGAAATGTTTCTGAATCACGAGGGCCGCCGCTCGCATTCTCAAGAACCTCGTTCGATATATGAACCTCCGCGCGTTTGCTTGTACTCTGATTACAGCTGTGATCATTACTTTGTGCCTCAATTCTTCGAGTATCCCGTCGTGGACATCCTTTAGGAACACTTTTGTATGGCCGAGTCTGAACTCTTGGTCTTGTAAGACTGCTGTACAGATTTTCCTGGTGGCTTCTTTGCAGTTGGTCTTCTCAGCGGGTGGGATATCGGGAACGACGAGGCGGTATCGGTGGACGAATTCGGTATATGAGTGGCGGATGGGGAAGCCGGCTTGTCTTATTTTGGCCGTTTCCATTAGTCCAGCGTAGCGAAGCTGGCGCACGCAAAGCGCCCGATCAAAAACCTGGAATTAAAAAGGAAATAAGACAAATGAAAAAACAGCATCAGAAAAAGCAGCAAACCTCACGTAGTAGTTAAATATAAATGATTGAATATTAAAGTTACCCTTGGCTTCTTTAATTCATTAGGTTTGATACATCGCACGAAGAACGGATGACAAGCGTAGAGCGTTTTCATGAGTGCATCAAGTGAGGTTTTGAACTGGTGGCTCAATGACACTGCTTTCCGGCTACCACTCTGAGATCCGGCACTAGCATATTCAGTAGCGAATAAGCTCTTTAGAAATTGATTGCTCGAATCAAATAACATCTCCTTCACGTCTGTTGTTAGCATGTCTCTGTTTTTATCCAAGAACCCTGAAACATTTGTTTAAAACACTTTTTCATATTTCGTATAAAAAAACTACTTACTTATATGAATTGATTAAATGATTTAAAGCAAGTGTTACCTCGGACTTCGTAAAAGACATCCCCGGCAAAGTGTTTAACGCCGAATCTATGTTCATGTGTCGATTTCGCTGCAATATAACAGCTTTTCGTATTATGATTACTATTCAACTTAGACAGTAGTGTCAGGTCCGTGCCTTTCGGAAACCTCGACTCCTCATCGATGAGCGACAGCAAATTCATCGGCTTCAACCCAATCACATCAAGATTTACTTGATTATCAATGTAATTAATATTGTCCCACGTTATACCTTCCTTCTCGTATTGCTCTTGTTCTATCTTGAAAATATGCCTGACGAAAAACTGTTGTAAATTTTCATTGGCGTAATTGATGCATAGTTGTTCAAAACTATTCGACTCGAAATTTTCGAAGCCGAAAATGTCCAGTATACCGACAGATCCGCTCGATAGCTGCTGGTCTTTGAACAGCGTTTTGTTTATCATCTCAACTATGTATTCGAACATGTGGCCGTATATGGCTTTGACCAAAGCATCCCGGCCTTCTACGGCCGCTGCAACGTTCAGAGGGGAAACAACTTTGTCTCCGTGGGCAACAAAAGTTTTCCTCGTCAGCGCATCGCAGAAAACAGTCTTGTTCACTCCTAGAAGAGTCGCTATTCTGTTCGCGTTAGCTCCGTCCGCCACTTCAGAAGATTCGATATTGTTGGAACTGTACGACTTGAATTTCAAATTGCCCATATGCAAAATCGCAGCGAGAAGACTGAACAGTCCCCACACTTCGTTATCAGGAAAGTTTAAAACTTTAAACGCAGATCTAATATCTGTAAACTCGTGACTATCATTGCGACCGTCACATGTCAACATTTTTCCAGAATTGAGATAGTAGTAGTCTTCAGGACGCCCTAACTCTAGCTTCCTTTTTTCGTCTGCCGATAGCCCTGTTACGAGAGCATAAAATATGTGATAGTTTCTTTCACCTCTGTTTTGGAAGACTATTCGAGATTTTTCCAAAAGATACTGGTCTATGTTGCCACCTTCGATAATTCCCTTTCGGCTAAAATAAATGTTAACGTATTTGCCGAATCTGGATGAGTTGTCGTTCCTTACTGTTTTGGCGTTGCCGAAAGCTTCCAGGATAGGATTCGTTTCTTGAATTTGTTGTTCTATCCAAGAATGTTTTCCACTTGCAGCTGCTAGGTACTGTAGCAGAAGCTTCGTACTCTCTGTCTTACCAGCACCGCTTTCTCCACTGAAAATGTAAATGAAATTAATTTAGTTCCAAAAAATTTAACAGATGGCACTATTCATGCTTAAGAGTAAAACGCGCACGCGTTTCATTCACGCAGCGGTTAAAGGCAAACATTGTTAATCATTCAAAGTAACATTTGTTTAAATGTGTTAAGCACATAATATTAATTTTTGAAACTCTTCTTAAAGAGGTAAAATAATAATAAATACAATACATAACATCGATACAACTCTAAAATCATTCTTAGTTACATGTATGAGACAATGGGCCACAGGCCTTCGTCAGCCAGGCGGTGGAAACGGCTTCTTAGTCTGCAGAACTTGATAAGGATAGAGTAAGGTATTTTCCAGAGTGACAGTCTGAGCCCATTGTGGTTTTGTCTGGCCCTGAATCCTCTCAGCACTTTGCTGAGGGATTCGGGGTTAGGCTATCGGCTTCGCAACAGAGGTTCTCAGCAGCGCCATTGGGATGGAGTTCGGTGTAGATAAGTGTGCGGTCATGCATGTACAACTATCAGATCTCTCTCCGAAGCCGAGACCTACAAATACCTCGGTATGTCAGAGTCATTGGGTATATCGGCAGTCGGCAGTGGACATCAAGAAATCAGTGAAGGAACGCTTCTTCTGTCGTCTGACAAAAGTGCTTATGTGCTTAACAGCCTTTTGTCCGGCGGCAACAAGGTTCAATGGTTGGGTGATGCCGCTGCTGATATACTCCTTTGGCATACTGAAGTGGACTCAGACTGAGCTGGACGCCCTGGACAGGAGGGTCCGTCAACTGCTCACTTCGCATCGCATGCTACACCCGCGCTCGTCTGTCATGAGACTGTACATTCCGCGGAAGTGGGGAGGTCGAGGCTTTTTAAATGCTAAGACCCTCCACAACCGCGAAGTGTGCAGTCTCCGGGACTTTTTCCGAAACAGCGGACGTTGGATGCATTGTGATGTGGTGGCAGTTGACAGAAGCCTCACGCCGCTCTCCTTGGCAAACGAGAACTGGCGCAAACCATTAGTGCTCAGCACCGAGGACAGCAGGGACATATGGAAGGGCAAGGACCTGCACGGGCGGTTCTACCGGGCCTTAACAGGGTCCGATGTAGACCTGCTCGCGTCAGTGGCCTGGTTGCGCTTCGGTGACCTTTTTGGGGAAACCGAGGGTTTTGCCTGTGCAATTGCGGACGAAGTTATCAAGACGAACAACTATCGGAAATATATCCTGAACGGTCGACATATGTCGGGTATGCCACCGTCCCGGAGAGTCACTCAGGCATATTACTTCTGGTTGTTCGCATCTTGCTAACGGCGAGTATTTGCACAGGCTTAACCACGTTGCCAGGATCATTGCCACATCAGCAACTTGGCCTTCAATACGGCCTTGTCGAATCCGAGGTGCCGTACTATAAGTATGCACCAGCGCCAGTTCTCGACAATGGTCGTGCTTTGCTTTATTGGGACCGCTCTATTATCACGGACAGGACTATTATAGCTAATAGGCCTGATATCGTGATAGTCGACCGATCCCAACGCCGGGCAGTGCTCGTCGACATCACCGTCCCACATGACGAGAACCTCGTGAAGGCCGAGAAGGACAAGCTCAGTAAGTACCTTGACTTGGCACACGAGGTTATCGCTATGTGGGATGTTGATTCGACGATCATTGTCACGATAGTCGTTTAGGTAATGCCTGGGCCACACATATCGCGATAATATTCGGGCGATAAACTTCGTCTTCGGTCTACGTCGAAGCTGCGCGGCCACATAATGCGCGATGTAAAGTTTATCGCGATGATGTACGGTACGAGCGATGTATAGACGCAAAATGGATGGCAAGACAAAATGGATTTTTTTATGGCCAGTTTCGTTTGGGTTCTATAAAATCGGCTCAGACTCGTAATTGGCAATAAATTCTAAAATTCTATCGTTACTCCAATCCATGTTTCGCTTCAGCTATATTATGCACTGCAGTTTAACTTACACGTCCGCTACGCACGATGGCTGGCGGCCGACTGATGTGTGGCCACGCAAGCAAAGTTCATCGCGTTAAAACGCTTTGATCTGTGAGAATTTACCGACAGCGGAGCGAAGTCCTCGCAGCTACGTCGTACGAAGTACCGAAGTATACGCGAATACTTGGCTACACACATCGGGATAACGCGAATCTTCGGGTTATCGCGATGTGTGCGGCCTAGGCATAATTGGGCTTATAGCGAAGAGCCTCGACCAACATCTGAAGAGGCTCTCGCTAGACGGTTGGGTCAAGAGTCATACAAAAGGCGGTCATTCTTGACACGGCCCGCATTGTCAGGAGATTCCTCACTCTGCACTACTCTGCAGCCTTAACCACCGGACCAACGGTAGCTTGGGCCCTGCCCCGCTGCCGGCGGCACCCTAAGTTTAAGTTTTTATAATGTTTTTAGGTTTTTATATAACAATATTGTAAAAAATTAAATCTAAGACAATGAATAAATAAGTGAATACAATACAAATATGTAATATGCGTTACAGAAATAGAACAAACGATCTGCGCCAAGCGGTTTCACCCGCGCGATGATAAAAAAGTATCTTGTCTGTTAATTCAGCTATACTTATTCCAAATTTCATTCAATTTTGTCCAGCCGTTTAAATGTAAAGGAGTAACAAACACATACTTTAGATACCTACTTACTTTATAGTTTACGAGCTGCGCGCCGCGGTTTCACCCGCGCGGTGACGATGATGACGAAAAAATACTATAGTCGTCACAAAATAAGAAGCCCGTTTGGACGTTTGTCATTGCGACGTAACTAGTGATGTAACCATACGACTCTGTACTCGGTACTCACGATAAATCAATTCAAGTTTGTATGAGTATTTGATCGATTTGATTTTGTATTGTAAAGTACATTGGATAAAGGTTACGATTCGAAAATTGAACTTAAACTTGAATATTATAGGTATATCATTTCATGATACGAAATGGTGCGAGTGGTCAATTTGTCTTTAATTTAATATTTTTAGTTACAATAACATTCATTCAATCACAAATAAACAAGAAAAAACGAAAGTGATTGAATCTTCATTCAATAATTTTCTTCGGATGATGAGCCAAAATGAGTCAGTTGAGCTATCGTCAATTCAATAATGAATTGGTTACAAGTTACAACACTAATATTTGAAAAAAGAAGACTGAGAACGTAACTGTTTTTGAGAGTTTCGTTATAATTTGACATTACATGCTACCATAAAGTATGCGCGAAAAGCGTTCCAAGTTACATTCTACGGTCTTTCTCAAGTGTCCAAACGGGCCTCTTATTTTGTGACAACTATAAGTAGTAATAAAAATATGTATCTAGGCAAAAATCTTTATACCTGATAACTATGCATTGGTTTGACGAGGTGTCCATGAGGGCTCGATACGAGCTGTCACCAATAGCAAAAATGTGCGGCGGAATCTCTCCCAAGCTCCTCTCCTGGTAGAACTGTATCTGGTCCATGGTGTATATCGGCAGGATTTCATAGGGATTGATCGCTATCAACATAGTTCCGGTATATGTCTGAAATATGTAACACTTGTGATTAGTATATTTTAAAATTAAAAGTAACTAGCGACCTGCCCCGGCTTTGCACAGGTATGTAATATAGTCTATGTAACTCGCTAATAATGTACCTATCCTTATATTGATGAAAGATTTTTTAAAATCGGTCCAGTGGTTTTTGAGTTTATTCATTACAAACATACAAATCTTTCCTTTTTATAATATTACTAGCTACCTGCCCCGGCGTTACACGGGTATGAAAATATAGCCTATGTTACTCAGGGATAATGTAGCATTCTAATGGTGAAATATTTTATGAAATCGGTCCAGTAGTTTTTGAGTTTATTCATTACAAACATACAAATATTTACGTTTTATAATATTACTAGCTACCTGCCCCGGCGTTACACGGGTATGAAATATAGCCTATGTTACTCAGGGATAATGTAGCATTCTAATGGTGAAATATTTTATGAAATCGGTCCAGTAGTTTTTGAGTTTAATCGTTACAATACAAACACACAAAAATCTCTCCTTATCTATACTAATATTATAAAGAAGTAAAGTTTGTGTGTTTGTATATTTGTTAAATTGTAAGGGGTAATCTCGGGATCTACTGAACCGATTTTAAAAATTCTTTCACCAATAGAAAGCCACATTATTGCTGAGTGTCATAGGTTATATAAAAAACCGAAAAATAAAAAGGCTTTTACGTGGTAGTCCGTTTTGCAAAGTGAATCGGAGAAAAAACGGTCCGGACGGCGCGCGATGGCTTCGGGTTTAATTAACATTATGCCCAACGAAGTGGGCACGGGTCAGCTAGTCTTAAATAAAGTGTGAGTGTACTAGCTGCTATTTCCGCCTACTTATATCCTTTACTGTACTTCTGCCGTGTATGCAAAATTTCTTGATGATCGGTTGAGTAGTTAAGGCGTGAACGCATGAGTTTGTTTGTTACAAGCTCACTTTCGCATCTGTAGATAATATTAGTTAGGAAAAACTCAAGCTACAGGTATTTTGAGAAGTTTAGGTAGCAAACATTTTGTGGCGCAGGTATAGGTTTCTTCTTCCACTTCCTGTGTACGATGATTCACTATTTAGGTAGGTACATGCACTCCTAGATAATAAATCTGTTTTTCCTTATGTTTGATGAAATACTCGTAAACCTACTTATCTACACACTTGGATAAGCTTCTTTTATAGTTTTTTGCAAAAGCGATAATTTTATTGTTTAAACAACCTATCCTACATAAATATTGTCTTTTTTTTAAGCCACGATTGTAACTTCGACACCGTGGTAAGTACAAAGTACCTACTAAGAGAGAATGTTTAACTCTCTAGACTGAATTATCAATTTAGGTACTTGACACACTCGCCTAATTAAACCAATTGGGTGAAATATCAATTTAATCCTTGAGGTATTTATTATCAATATGTTGGTACTTATTGCTGATAATAAGCAAAACCTTACCTAAACCACTAAGCAGGCAGACAATAAAAGCGCCAATACTAACTCGATACCTTTAGTGATATGACTTCTAAGAACGGTTTAATAAAGAGAAATTACTTACGTAAATCAATTGTTGATTGTATCTGATATGCAAGTTTCGCAAAATCGTATACTCTTGGAGCTCGCCGAGTGTTATCATGTCTTCCACCCCGCCTCTCGAGGTGGCGTGAAGTGGCTTCAGCACATTTTGGATCAACGTGATTATCTTCTTGCCGTCATCATCTTGAACCTCAACCTTGTCTCCAGATGTATTGAGCACTTTGACAGCTATGGGGATGTCAAATTCTGAAGACCCTAGCGGCTTCAACCATACCTGGTCCTAAAACATACAAAGTAGTGCATTTGACCGAGATATAATATACATATTATGTTGCGTCATATGTATTGATGTTATTGTTTCAATTTCAATCCAGTTAAGTTACAATTTTTTTATAAAATGGTGGAAACTTACTGAAAGCCGCACTCGGTCTGCCATTTTTGTTGTGTTGAGATTCTCCTCACTATAAACTATTTTTTTTTCCAACTACATACATAAGTAACACGTAACGGCTACACCAAGACTGTCGAAATATTATCAATAATCCAGATTGTCGTGTTGTTATCTGATAGGAAGGAGCCTTATCAGGACTATTTAATGATAATACCAGTTATGAGCAAACCATATAAAAATGTCTATTGGTATCTTTAATTAGGTGATATGTATACATACCAGTATTAATAATAATGAAAAAGGTTGCTTCGAAGGTCCTTTCCGATACATAAGCTGTGAGCTCATTATAACCTTATCTTTACAGTAAAAACAGATCTCAATAGATTTCTTATTTACTTAAAGAAAAAGAAATAAAAAGAAATAATTTTTATACATGAGTTCTAGACTAAATATAGGCCAATGTACTATAATAATATAGGTAACTATAATAATAACAAAACCAGTGTACTATAATTAGTAAATACAATTTAATTAAAAATATTTCAGCATTACAAACAACTTAACTATTATTAATCTGGTTCACTTCTTTTTTTCTTCTTTCTCCTTCTTTTCAGCTTTTATTTTTTCTTCTGTTTTCTTCTCTTCATCTTTTTTGTCCTTTGCAGCTTTTTCTTCTTTCTTGCCATCTTCAGCATCTCTGTTTGTAATTTTATTATTAATAAGGTTGTGCAGAGCAATGATAGATCTTACAAGAGCTGCAAGGTACACAACCAAGGATTGATCATTGGTTTTGATGTACAAGTTATCAATGAAGTTGTCGTTAGCAATATCAGGCAATAAGTTGAAAATATCTTGCAGCTGGTAGATGATTTGATGGTTCATGGGCAAAGAGCCTTGGCCGACTTGGAGGAGATACTCTCTAATTTCACTCAGTTGAGAATGGAGGCCTTTCAGTCCTAGTAGCTGGTTAGTGATACGCTGGGAAAGGCTTCCAACAGTTGTATCTTTAATGTCTCTTAATAAATGTTCTACACCAACTTCTTCTGCCTCTTCTGCACCAATTTCACTCGGGACATGCTCGAATGTTCTCGTTGTTGGAGTTCCATCATCATGAACTTCTTCCACAGCTCTGTAAGCCTCGGTAGGCAGACCTAAGTCCTTAGGCTTAGCATCAATGATGACTAGGACAGAGTTCGGGCAGTAGCGCCTGATCAGCTCATTGATAGATACATCATTCTGGTGGAGTTTTGGTCCAGTATGGTACCACCCCACAACCTTCTCTCGGGCATTGACTTTCTTGAACATTCCATACATGTTCTCTAGGTAGTCATGATCAAGGAACCAAACAGACTTGTCTTTATCATCCTCATCAAATGGCACTGAAAAAGACAAGGGTCGCACTTAGTTTTTTCAAGATTTAATGCCTTCAAGATTTCTCGAAATCAATGGACACAATTTTTAAGGCAAGACAATTGAAATGCATAGATATTTAAATAGATATTACACAGGGAAATAGCTAGACATACTTAAAGGACATCTATAAATATTCGAATGCATTGTAAAATCAATCATGTAAATACAATGCAATGCACCTTTGTGAAGTTAGATTATTAATTATAATAATTACTGATATGAAGGGCTGCTGAAATAATAATTTGAATCCATATAGTACCTAGTGTTTATATAGTTTGGAACAAAAGTAGTGCAGAGTGCAGAGTCATCACAACTAACCTGCAAAACTATTTGATACATCTAGGACGCCTTTCGCTCTCCAGCATCCCAGAAGGACTCCAACGACGCGTTTCTGGTTGCCAATCTTGCCCATTCGATTGAAATGGTCCACAACGCTCAAGAGTACCAGTGGATGAACTACCACTTTCGTGGTCACAACTTCTTGAGCAGGCATTATGAATTAGCGCACACGAACTCCTTGGCAAAACAACCGAGTCACCAGTAAGTAACAACAAATGCCCAGATGATCGACGAAATCTATCTAAAATCTCACAGAATTCAATGAAACTCCAAAATCACCAATCGAATCGGCAAACAAAACTTGAAATTTGACAGTCATTCTTAAAAAAAGTAAAATATTTGTTTATGTCACAAACCTCAAACACTATGGTATCATAGTGATGTCCCCCAAAAACATGTTTATTTTATCGATTCTCGATTTCAGAAAAGATCGTTGCGATCAAGGAACAATGCTCAAAATATATCAACTCGATTTTTCGATCTTTGGAACATAATTTTAGAAATAAGTCAAAAATAATGCCAATGCCAGTGTCACACTCACTGTCGTGTGCGTACGACGGTACGACCTTTTATTTTGAAAATGTTGAGCGCGAGGTTTGACTAAAATAAGTAAATTGCGTTTACTAATTTTGAAGAACCGAACATTATCTTCTAACTATCGCTGTAGATATTAATTCCTATTCCTAACCCTCTGTCAAATACATCAAGAAATAATGGCGCAAAGAAGTCTAACGTTCGTCACCGGCAATGCCAAGAAATTAGAAGAGGTACGGGCTATTCTCGGCAACAGTTTCCCATTGGAAATTATTAGCCACAAGCTAGATCTGCCAGAACTTCAAGGGGAGGTCGACGAAGTTTCAATAAAAAAGTGCCAAGAAGCTGCTAGAAGGCTGCAGAGGCCCGTTGTAGTCGAAGATACATCTCTTTGTTTTAACGCTTTAAAGGGTCTACCAGGGCCCTATATCAAGTGGTTCCTAGAGAAACTAGAGCCGGAAGGATTGAATACGCTTCTGACTGGCTGGGAAGATAAGTCTGCAGTAGCTGTGTGTACATTCGCTTATTGCGATGGAAAATGTGAAGACCTAGATGTCTTATTGTTCCAAGGTCGCACTAACGGTAAAATAGTTCCTCCAAGAGGCTCAAGGTCCTTCGGCTGGGACTGCTGCTTCCAACCAGATGGAGAGAACCTTACATACGGCGAGCTACCAAAAGAAAGAAAAAATGAAATGTCACATCGATACAGAGCCCTTGAGAAGCTTAAAGCCCATTTTTGTAAATTAGAAAATCAGCCAGCACCCATATAGTAGTTTAAACCATAAAACCAATATATTATGTGAGTACAAAATTGTTATTCTTTGTTAAAAGCATATTAAAAAAAGATTTATGGAAAAAATTTGTGTGTTAAATAAATATTTCTTGCCCATCAGTAAAATCAGGCTAGTCATTAATTTTTATAATAATTTATAACACCACCCATACCAAAGAAAAAATAAAATTTAATTTAAGAGGTTTATAATTGCACTTCTAAATGAAACAACGAAAAACCTATTCTACAATTAAGTAATTTGCATAAAATATTAATGAGAGCATAGTCATCACAAAATAGTAGTCAAAAAGCATAATACAACTTGAAGAAATGTGAACTCCGGGGGCCACATAGGGCTCCAAGTTTGTATTATTATAGTTCTTATAATACCACTCTTTATCATCAATTTCTCGTGTTCTAGTGCTTCCCAAGCTCATGCTATCAGAAAATCTTGTCTTAGCTTCTCTATTAGATACTGGTAAAAATGGTTCCCTAGTGTGTGTTGGTTCCATAGGAGGCATATTCACTTTTGTCACAGTTGCCGGCCTCTTACCGAAATTTCGGTTTGGACTTTCTGGATTACTTGGAATCAATATTGCCGATAGTGCCGTTGGTTGACTCTCAATAGATTGTGTAGGCTTGATAGTTACTGCAGTTGAGGATGAGTAGGACATTGTACTGGACTCCATCCAAGTTTGGAGGGACATATCATTCGTTGTATCCGTTGTTATTAACAGTCCTTCTTTTTCAGTCACTTGTGTTATCGTCAAATTGGATTCCATCAAGTTGTATTTGCTCATGTTATTTGGATCAGTTTTTTGCTCTTCAACATTCTTTGTTCTGTTATAAGCAACATGAGTACTGTTGTCATCATTCACAAATGCTTGGAGCTCATGAATTTCACTTTTCATTTTCTTATGCGTAGTGTTACTTTCAACTTTGTGAACGGGTGGTTTTGTTGTAGCTTCTACAATACTCTTCTCCGAGCTGCCTTTACGACTGTATATTACTTCCGCTTCAGTATTGACTGTTGATTGTGTTACAGTCAACGTAGGATCTGGTATTGGCATAAAACCTCCAGAGGTTGTGGGCATCATTGGAGAAAATCCTCCAGTTTCAAATTTAGGTGGCTCAGTCATTTGGTACACTTTGTTGCCGCTGCTGCTGCTTCCACTGCCAGTTCCATCTGCATTTTTATTAACTGGCCAATCTATCTTACGTCCTGTGTTCAACAACTTGCCAACATCTATCGGAGGTATGGGCATACCGAAAAATGTAAAGCTGCTACTTGGTTTTGATGTTGGTGCTGGCTTCTTTATGTTACTCGTGTTTTTCATTCCTGCGTAAATGACCGGGATACCTCCAATATTCTCATGAGATCTGTTGTGCGTCAGTCCCATTTCGTTTTTGATTCCTTCTATCAAAGTCTCATTGTAAGGGTAATCCACATAATCATCGTAAAAGTAGTCAGATTCCTCTGGTGATGGTCTGTTGTTGATTTTGTTTGTGTGGTAGTTGTTTTTAATTTGCGTCGCGTAATCTTTGATCTTGTCTATAGATGAGAAGACTTGCGATGTTGCTAGATTAGGTAGTAATGCTTCGTTCTCGTGGGTGAGGCAAGATCTAAAGTCTTCTACAACTGCAGTGTTTAAGCAATCGTTTCTTGAAAATGTAATTCCTTTCACGTAAGTTCCATCTGCACATTTCGGTCCTACAGATGATGATTCCGAGAGCCACGATTTAAGCCAAATAACTCCACAGTTACATGTTAATGGATTCCCTGAAAAGAAAGCAAAGATTTAAGTCATGAATAAAAATAGCAGAATTAACGTTTAAGCTAAGCAAATCACTTACCATCGATATCCAGAATAGCGATATTGTTCCTTAATTTAGCAAACGTAGCTTCAGATATAGTCGTCAACTTGTTTTGTTTCAGCGAAAGAACTTTCAATCTCGGCATGAAGTCGAATGGCTGCCCGCCAATATGGCATATCATATTATTATCCAGATTCAGTTCCACCAGCCATTCCATGTATTGAAAGGAAGCCTTTGTTATTTTAGTCAGTTTATTGAAACTTAAGTCCAGCACTTCCAGAGAGTTAAGTTGTCTGAGGCCTGAATTATCGACGTTGGTGAGCTGGTTATTACTCAGATTAAGATACTGTACCAGAGGAATGTTTTCAAAGGCGTGCGGAGAAATATACTGCAAGCGATTCCCGTGCATTTCTATTATTCTTAATTTAGGCAGATTTGAAAATGCGTGATCAGGGAGGTCTATTACGTGGTTTCTTCCGAGATAGACTGTAATAAGATTCGGCAAGTTTGCTATAGCCCTGGGATGAATCACTTCAATTTGATTATTATCTAAATCAATGGTGTCTAGATTTCTTAAATCTTTAAAGCTCCCAGTCCGAAGCTGTGTTATTTTGTTGTGGGGCATTTTAATAGCTGTTAAAGTTTGTATGCTGTTTATCGAGTTTCCATCAAAATGCTTGATATGATTAAAACTAGCATCCAAGACCTTCAATTTAGATAACATGTTCAATGACACAGGCAGCTCGTTTAGATTGTTCGAAGATATGTTAAAGGTTTCTACATCCAAGGCTCTATTCACTATACTCGGGCTTATGGCCTTCAGTTTATTTTTACTGAAGTCTAGTGCAGAAAGCGCAGCGTTGTCTTGGATAGCCATGAAATCAAAGTTCTCGATCGTGTTTCCATGCAAGTTGACTTGCTTCAGATGAATGAGTTTACTGAAGCTCTTTGGGTGAATAGATAAGATTTGATTGTCGCTCAGATCTAATGTTTCCAATCTTACTAAATCACTGAAAGTAGTCGTGTCAATTTGTCGCAATCCGTTACGGCTCATGAAAAATCTTCGCATGTTGTGTAATGTTTTCATACATCCGTGAGGAATTTTTTGGATTCCGTTGCTTGAAATGTCTAAAGTCCTTAAAGAAGGTAGATCTAAATCAGGAGAGGGTGGCATAGGTAAGCTCGTAATTTGATTTCGTTGTAAATACAGCTTCTCTAATCCCCTTGGTAATCCAGGAACGAACTCTATCAGCCTATTAGTATTAGCATCCACTTCATAGAGATTCGGCAAGTTCCTAAATGTTGCTGGATGAATAGAAACCAAAGCGTTTCCTGAAATATCGACATATTCCAATAATGGTGATTCCATAAAGGTTATGGGGTCTATCATTGTTAGTTGATTGTTGCTGAGATTGATTCTTCTCAGTGCTGGTAGATTGTACAGTAATTTTGGCTGTAACCTTTGAAAGTAATTGTATGATAAATCCAACCCTTTGAGAGCAGGCAAGTTCCAAAATGGACCTTCGTTCATATCCGTCAGAGAGTTGTTACTCAAATGAAGTTCTCTAAGGGCAGGCATTGCTACAAATGCATCTGCTTGTATGAACTTTATGCTATTCTTATTTAGATGTAGTCGTTCTAAACTCGGGTGGCCCCTGAGCGCACCTCTCGGAATTTCCTGTAGTAAATTATCACTTAGGTCTAAGAATTTCAGTCGAGGTAGAGCATCGAGTAGTGCTCTAAACTCGGAAATGTGCATTATTTTGTTGCCGATAAGGTTCAGTTCCTCCACTCCGCTTCCTGATTGTTGTAAAAATGATTCTGGGTGAATTTGGTTTATTTTGTTATGATTCAAATCAACAACTCTTAATTTTGGCACTCTGTGAAAAGCTCCATGGTGTATAACGTGAATATTATTGTTGGATAACAAAATTTTCTCGAGCATAGGTTGATCAACGAAAGCTGCCTCATTCAACTTATCTATTTTATTGTCGCTAAGGTTCAAAATCGAAAGCATCGGTAGGTCTCTTGTTGCTCTTCCGACCATGGTGGCGTCTGCAATCAAGTTGCTACTCAAAGATAGTTCTTTGAGCGAGGGAATTACGGAGAGAGCTCGCATATGTATATGATTTATTCCGCAGCGTGTTATTTCTAGTTTCCTTAGCTTCGGTAGATTATATAAGGCGTTTTCTTTAAGTATGCGTAAATTTGCGCTTCCCTGAACGAAAAGTCTTTCTAAGTTTGGTAAATTTTCAAACGTTCTCTCGTTTATGGCATTCAAACTTCCTGACTGTATGTTGATGTATCGTAACTTCTCCATGTTTATGAACACTGGTATACGTTTCAGATTGTGTGACTGTATTGTCACAGCTTGGAGGTTTTGTAGCTTCATTAAGCTTTCTGCGGGAACATTCCTTAGGTCATTTTCTACAATAAATATTTCGACTAAGTTCTTCTCTTGAGTTTCCAGCCACGCAGCCGAAACTCTTTCCAGTCCATTGTGACGAAGCATTAACCTTAAAATTTTCGCATTCTGAAATAGCTTTCCTGGCAGAGACGGAAGGTAGTTGTTCTCGATTATCAGTTCATCTATGTGTTTCCTTACGAAATCTCCTAACTTCTGGATTCCTTTCGACACTTGAGCTAGGTCGCTGTGTGTACACCTGTAACATTAAATTATTACGTTTTCAAAATCTGTACTAACTTTTAAATCGTTTCTAGTTTGAAATCAAACCAACCATATTTGTATATCTTCGTGCCGGTTTGTGCATATGCATGGTAGTATCGATTCTGGACTGGGGCAAATTGTCGATTGTCCTGACACAACAGCTAATACGATAAGAAAGAGCCACAGGACAACCTCTTTTGCTTTGGAATCCATTCCTTACATTCATGTGTGAGGATCATTGTAGCATAATCTTTGTCTGGTTCTGCTCCTACCGGTCTCTAATAAGTGATCTGAAACAAACAGTTGTCGTTATTTCTAGATTCTAAATTTCAAATACGTAAGTATTTACGGACCTGCGTTTCATATTTAGCTTTATTGCTAAATCACTAGTGTTAATTCTAATTCCTAAATGATTTGCATTTTTTATTGTTGAGTTGTCCTTAAAACGAGAATTATGTGAAGTACCTATGTAAACAATCACTATTTAATCCGTTTAAAGCCTTCCGTCACTTCAATCAATCGTTTGAACTTAATTGCTGATTAAAACATAATGGCGAGTAGTTAGCGTCATTTTCGAAACCTGGCACAATCCGGTGGCGTCAAGGACCGGCTCTAATGAAAACAATGAAAACGGGGAACAATGAGCAACGGTCCGGTGGTTAAGATGCACTTTCACTACCATATTGTACTATTAACGACCGCATGTACCATTTGCGTCATTCTTACACAATACTATTTGGAGGTTTGAGATTATCGATGTAGGTCAGAATTGGGATACGGTAGAGTGAGCTTTACAACAGTATGTGATGAATGAAGACGAAATTGTAACAATGCGAGATCACTGTTGCGTATTGGTGAAGAATGAGATAATTGGAACATCAAGGTCCAACAAGAATTTGTTGGGTTCAATTAAAATTCCATAGTTCTTCCTACAAAGAACTTCCTTCGCAAACATGATAAATAAGTTTAAAGATAGAATGTGAAGGGCAATAATAAGGCAGATAAGTGACTAGGTTAAATAACATGCGGAAATTAATGTTAATGAGTTTTCTACCCATCTAAATAGACTATCCAACGGTTTGCTTTGAGTGGGTCATATTCATAGGTATCTAAGTAAGTACTTGCTGGCATTTATTAAAGCGTTTCTGTGTGGCTTATAATATTTGATGGGCAGGACGCGTGGTTGGGTTAAGTGATGACAGGTAGAGTACATTGACAAAATGGTCACCAGGGCAAGGTAAGCCGAGTGAGATATTATCTCGGTCACTGTCGCTCTCATTAGAAATGTCATGAGTCGGAATGACGGAGATAATCTCGAGAGCCCAAGAATAAGGTCCCTGGACTCGATTTTCACAGGACTGAGACAAATGACTTCGTAAAAAAGAGTACCTATGACTAAAACTTCTGTTCTGTGGATGATGAATCTTCAATGGAACATAAAACATCTTGCACAAACGCCAGACAAACTAGATGTAGGTGAAGTACCCTGAATCAATGCATGCAGTCAGCGGCACGAGATTGCGGTACAGTTACGGCACTTATAATAACTGTCGCCGGTTGTCATCCCGTAACGAGAAAACTTTGCAAATTGTAGGTTACTTCGTAGATGTCATATTGTTTTATATTACATGGTAAATGGCGGGTTATATGGCTGCAGTAAGATAAAGCCTATAAGTAGGTTTTAAGTTATTATAAAGATGTTATAATTATATTATACAACTAGCTGCGCCTCGTTCTACTATTGAAACATTTGAAACTGCATAATTATTTTTCGATAACAACTAACCGATACGGATGTGGGAAACCGTACCGATATGATAACTGCCACTAATAAATTTTGTGAGTAGATAGATACTAATTAACTACAGGGGCCAATAAAACTTCTTGATTGAAGATATTTAGTGTTGGTATAAAATTATAATACTTAAGCGTGTCGCACTACAGAAAATGGAGTGTGCTATGTAAAGCTATACATACAATTACGTGACATTATTAAAATACAAAGGTCCTATCCAATGGTGGACTAAAATATAAAACCTTGGTTCTCGTAAAATAAAATTTAAGTTCTGGATAGGACATTAGCAGGTTAGGCAAGCAGGACACTACTTGACAAAAATCGGTGAGCGCAGGTAGAGTAGGTTTTTGACAAAAGGTGGATATGTACCTACGCGAATAGGCGTAGTTTCAAAAGGTATACACACACACCCACACATAGTATGATAACGTCAATTTTTTATTGTCAGGCAGTCAAGAATCACACATAAAACAAGAAATACTCGCAAAAGAGAGGAAAGCTTTATAAACTAAATCTTTGGAATAAGATGATAAATTAGATCCCAATCGTCCAAATTCTTTCGGGCACATCTATTCACCTACTGCCACCAGATTTTTCGTTTTCCAAAAGAGAATCTCTCGAAACAATATTTTTCTAATGAAGAAGTATACCTACATAAATGTAAAAATGTTCGCTAGATATAATATAAGTAGGTACAGTCCGCGAGGTATAAGCTGAGCTTTGCATTAGTGTGAGTGATCACCAAAAGTGCAGGAGCGCGGCGAGACAGAATGGCGCCGCGCCTCAGGCCGGTTACCCAAAATCAGTTTTTACCGGGCGAAAATGGCGCCGCGCCTAAGGCCGGTTATCACACCTACACTATCCATGTACACTCACACAAATGCAAAGCTCAGCTTATACCTTTTGTACTGTATATGTATGTATAATTATGTGTACTATCTAAGTAGATATGTATGTAGGTATACCAAATTACTCGTTGGTTACTTGCCTAAGTATTGTGTTGTAACTTTTATTGCTTAAAATTAGATAACGAGATATGCAATTGTATGTGGGTTGCAAATATAATTTAGCATAATTTAGCTAAATTTAATACTTGTACCTAAGACATAATCATCGGCTCATATGTGTTGCTGGACGTAGGCCTCTGATGAACGACACATGGCACGAGCAGAAACTTTAAGGATGCGTAAAATCTGGTAAAGTTTCAGTTTAGGCGGTTTTGGATCACTCACCACCAGCTGTTTTTCGCAGTCCATCGCATCTAGTCGCGCTCCCTTCTCGACTTTTGACGATACGAGAAGTCCACTCTACTCTAGAACCCACTCTTTCCAATAGTTGCAGATTCTTTTACGGACCATTTCTGTCAGTTTATTATTACTTTTACTATAATCTCTTGAGGTACCTACGTCGTACTTATTTCGAGAAAATGATGTTGATTTTAGGTACCTACATACCAAAATACAATGCACATAAAATATGAAAGTTTCTCTTACCTCTTCATTATTTCTTATCTATGAATCTCTATAAACCTATGAAGCTGATGACTGCTCTACCACTGTACTTGGTTCGAAGTAAAAACAGCCACTGAGAAAAGCTAGGACTAGCATTTCAAACATGACCAAAAAAAAATACTTAACTCAAAAACGAACCTTGAAGATTTTATCAATTCCAACGAACGCAAAATAAAATAGAGCTGAGCCCTTTTTCGAAGGTATTTCGATGACTAAGGTAGTACGTACGTCACACTGTATTATGGACAAGCGTGGCTTATGGTAGCCAAACACGGACTGGGTTCTGGAGTATTTCGCATGTAAACACAAGACTTTCGGTTCACACTTCGATGCGCACCAAGTAACTTATCTTTCACCATTGTGGTTGTGGCTCGTGCCGGTTCGTAAATACCGAATCTAGAAGAGGCTTTCCAAGTCCGCAGTTGAATTTGTGCCTACAAATATCTGGTTAGCGAATTGTGATTGCTATCGTGTTTTCTTCAGGCGCGTAGGTGTACGTAAGTACATGTACAATATTCGCGCCTATTGAAATATTGTTGCGGTGTGAAAACCAATGTTTTTACATATTTTAAAGTATTTTCTTTTCGGAGTATCCGACTCAATATTACGTGAATAATCCAGTGTTAAGTTACCGTGAATAGTACCAATCCCCACGTTCGTTCCACTTTGTGCGTTGGGTGCAGTGAATAAGATTAAGTTTTGCATAAACTTCACGCTATGCACGCTTCGTAGGCAAGCCCAAGATATTCGGTTCTAAACCCACAGCTCTTCTTTGACCACAAATTGCAAAATAAAGAATGCTAAGGCGCGCTATCTCGATTAAATCAGCGATGTGGTAACGAGGAAGGGTGCAAGCTTGGACAATAAAATTGAGTTGTCGTTTTAATTGCTCAATTCTATAAGCAAACCTGTCATTAGAAACTTGTGTTTAAGAATGCATTCAATGCTATTCTGGTAGTTAGGTAGGTACATGACCATGAAAAAAGGGGTCGCGTCATGTCTCAGGTTGCAAGTTGCATCTAAGTCTAAGTCGTTGAGTCTAGATGTAAGCATCCATGGGCGCTGCTAGATAGTGATTGGTTTGCCGGTAGGTCCGGAGACACTAAACTTATACCTGCTGTGTAAATATATTTTGCTCAACTACTCACTTTACTATCAATCAATATGCCGAACCGTCAATCATTAGGTCAAACCGGCACATCTAGCCAGAGCCGAACTTACGAAGAGCCAGAACTGAAGTAACCTTATCATATGGTACCTACGTATGGTGTGAACACTAAAAAGTTTATGATGAAAACAAAAAATAATTAATAGAATTTACTCAAACATGACTAGGTATTTATTATTTTTATCCAGTTTCTAGTATCGGATAGATACATCTAATCTACCTACCTATAAACATATACATGTAAATCCCAAATGGATCAGAAACTTGAATTTTATTAATAAGTATACCATAATGTAGGTTTGTATAAACAGCTTAAGTATTTATAGTTTTATTCCATGAATCCGAAATGTTGGGCCAAAATTATTGACGAATTTAAAACCTGCTCATATCTTGCTTACCTTGAAATAGTCGTAGCGCAAAAAACGTTAAGATTGTTGTTATGCGCTAGCGGTTTTTATTATTATGTATTTTGTTTGTTATTATTTTACTAATCGAAGTTTAAAACGTAGATATCTAGATACGTAGGATGTATAACTACTTTATCTACATCGGTTCAAATAAGTGCACCCGACTTCAGATCTAGTTTTCAATGTACCTAATTATACTTACCTAGCCAAGCAATCATAGTTTTAAGCACGTGACTCGGCGACTGAATAAACCTAAGCAGGATCGGCAATTACGGCCGCGTCCAGCCGTTTGCCATTGTCCCGCGCGACTGCGAACGAGGATCTAAGTTGAGTGTGGAGGAGTTTTGGCGGGAACGTGGAAGAGACATGTTGCTTCATTTTGTTATTTTACTAAACTTGTGTAATTTTGAGTGTTAATGTTTATTTTAAGTGGGGAAAATAACCATTAAGTGCTTGAGGACGTGCACGAGTGTGGGCAAATCATAAAATGCAGTGAATCGTGTCATTTCGTGTTGCTTCCAAAACTCCTTAGAAAAGCCTCTAGTAAAGTCTCCACTACTTTACTGGGGCATGTATCTACTCTACTCTATCCACTTGACACTGGCTAAATTGTGGCAACCCCGCAGAAGCCATTTATAAAAATTTAAGTTGAAGTTGAGTGTGTAGGTGGTTCACGTTAGTTCCTTTGTGCTTAGGTTTATCCGCAGTTTTGGGCCAGCAGCCAGCACCCGTATTAATTCGTAAGATGTAAGTCATGGTCATGTCAAGAATAGTTATCATGTCGGTGCTTGCGTATTTAAAATATTTTTTTATTCTTTCTTCTTTTACCCTTACAAGCCTTCTACTATAAAATGTCACCATTTGTAGTATAACTAGAATATAATATTATAAAACGTAGGTTATCGACTACGTTAAGTACAAGGGCCTTACTAATATGTATGTAAAATCCAAAGCTGTTACTTATCTTGACCTATTTTTAAGTTAGTTAGGTACTGGTTGATAAGCTCAAAATTCATATTGCCCAAGTACATAGGACCTAGTTATTTTCCTTATGTGAAATCTAACTCACGTCACACAAAAATAATTCATATAAAGGTTAGGAACCCCTCAATTTGTCGTGTAAAAAGACAAAAACCCAATTATAAATTACCGATTGCGCCCCGCGGTTTCACCTGCGTATTCCGGGAAAAAAAAATGAATTTGAAAAGTACGTCGACATTTATAATATTAGTTGAATTTGACATGATTTTGAAGGTCATATCAAGTAAGATACCTTGACCAGCGGTTGCAGAATACAGCAGCGACGTATGAAAGACACACCCACCAGTATTCGCGGAATCGACGCACGAGTCAATTTACAGATTCGCTACTGTGACCAAACGTCTGGTCCAAATGAAATATCAAACAAGCAACACCTGAAACTGTTGCGAGATATTTCGAATTAGAATCACAGATGCCTGAGGTTAGGAAAAATTAGAATTTTCCTTTCTTAAATATTTTCTTTATGAGCAATGATTTTAAACACTATATTAGAGTAATCACGGGACCTAACTATATGGATTACTTAAAACCACCACTTTGTAATGGGAGAAATAAAATATTTGAATCTGTCATTGCAGAAGAGATGGGCAAATACTCTACAATTGGAAACCTCTCAACAATGATAGCTTACTTACTCGATGAGAGTGTAAGATTTGCTCGTAATTTTTTTTAGTAATCCATATTATCATATACCTATTATAATAAATTAAATTAATGTAGGTATTAGGTACCTATATCCACATTATAATCCGATTCATTTTATCGTCTTCAATAAAATAAGTCGGTCGGGGCTGAATGGTTGTGAGGTAAGTATTAAGTAGAGGTATAATCTCATCTTGACAGTTTTTTGTCTTTTCTATAATTTTAAACACAACGATAAATAGAGAGTATATGCGTGTCATAGATTCGACCGTTCGCTTAGAACCTGTGCAAAAGCATGGCTATTCGAATTAAGAATACATAACATCGGCAATATAACCAGTTTCATCATCGCCAGGCCCCTTCGCGCCAGCCAGTTACCGCTCGCCTCACACGGTGGTTTAGCGCGTCAACATGTTCTTAGTTAGGAATTTATTTCGGACTCACGTTAAAATTAATATTAGAACATATTCTGTGAATAATTTTTTGAAGAAGCCTCCTAAAATCTTGATTACCGGTAAGTTAAAAATTGGGCTTTTTCTTACAAACTAGGTAGGTACTTATTTTAGTGCTTTCGCTTAGCTCTACATAATCTCTTTTTGATAAAAGGCTGTTTGTAAATATTTTAATTGTATTTTCTTGAATTTAGTTATACTACGAGTAGAACCTTAATAAAATAACGCTGTAATTTTTGTAACCACATAGCTACCAGCTAGATAATTTCCTTCGTTAGGGTTATACCTAAGTGCACCATGCAAATGTGCATAACCCTTGCGTGCGTAGTCAAGTAATTTGACACGACATCCGATTGATACCATCGCAAAATGAAAGTGAAATCGTCTATCGGTAAGTATGCAAAATAAGCCTTTTAGTCAAGCAAACAAGTTTACTACGTAATAGTCGTAGATTTTTTAACTATTGTCCGGCTAGGTGTTTGACCACAGTTTAGAAAAATGGCAACACGCGGTTAATGCCTTACGAGACTCCCAGAACATAGTTTCGTGATTCAACTCCTGGGGCCCTATTCTGGCAAGTGGGATGTTATCCCTGTCATTGTCTCTCCCTTTGGAAGTGTCATGACAGTAAGAGTGACCGAGATAATCTCGAATGGCCAGAATACCCCCCTGTGGCTATACGTACAATTTGAGTGATGGATATCACCTTGGCTCCCCTCTGTCCTTTGTCAGATAATATTCTGCTTCCAATCACTTCTGTTTTGCGAAAACGTAGGAAGTAACATCTTACATAAATTGAACTGGTGACAAATGCATTACAGTGTCGTGAAGGACGAAAGTCTTACCTAAATATACCTACGCACTTAAATTATCACATGAAAGTTTTGTAAGTAACCCACTTATAAACAAATTGTACTAATTGAATGAAAACGAACAAGACCCAACTTGCATTAAGGTTGCTAACACAAAAGCACCTTCCTATTATGTCATACAATCCATACCTACTAAATGTGCATGTGTGTCTAGATATCATTTTTGAACACTACATAACCACCTGTGGTACGATACTTATGAAACAAATCTAGGCATTTAAGTACAATAAGTACTTACCATATCAATCAGATTGAAAAAAGCGATCTCCCCCAACTTGATGACTGTTTTCCTGTCTGGTTGGGAGTCCCAATTAGGTAGGAAAACAAAACAGTAACTGTGACTTTCGAAACTTGATGATTATTGAGTTTCAGTTAGCATAATGTAACTTTTCACTTTACATCATCAATTCATCATCAAACCACTAACCACTGCTGAAAATATATAATGATTTTCCCAAGACTCACCACTTGGATTAGAACTTTTACTACAACCTTTAATCCTCCCACTGCTAGGATATAGGTCTACCCTCGAAGGGTGATTAGGCCGCATTCCATCATGCTGGCCAAGTGCGGGTTGGTGGATTTCTTCTGATATCTATAAGAACCTTATTCAATATTTCATTTATTTCCAGGGGGTCTTGGTCAACTAGGCGTAGAGTGTGCCAAATATCTTCGCAATAAATACGGCCGGGAAAGTGTGATCCTCTCGGACATTATCAAACCTACCCAAGAGATCGTCAACGATGGACCCTACATGTTCGTCGATATCCTCGACTTCAAGGGGCTGCAGAAGATCGTCGTAGACCACAGAGTCGACTGGCTGATCCATTTCTCGGCCCTTCTAAGTGCCATTGGAGAACAAAATGTTCCTTTAGCAGTAAGAGTCAACATAGAAGGAATGCACAACGTGATAGAACTGGCCAAGCAGTATAAGTTAAGAGTGTTTGTTCCTAGCACAATTGGTGCTTTCGGCCCTGACTCTCCTAGAAACCCTACCCCTAATATAACAGTGCAAAGACCGAGAACTATTTATGGTGTGTCGAAAGTGCATGCGGAACTGTTAGGAGAGTATTACTATTACAAGTTTGGACTGGACTTCCGTTGCTTGCGGTTCCCGGGAGTTATTTCCAGTGACCCACCAGGTGGAGGCACAACAGGTAAGACTTGCCAAACATCCTTCTAGGCTAAGCTAAGACTTTTTATATTCTACAATCCGGTTCTTCTATTAGCTTGTTGATGCAGATTTTTTGTTTTATCATGACCTAGCTTGACATTCAAGAGAAGCCAAAATATTGATTTGTTGAGACGCTATAGGTAAAGGTATGCATTAGTGACCATGATTCAGCAGATTTATATCTTAATTTTTTCAGACTACGCGATAGCAATCTTTCACGACGTCCTCAGAAAGGGTCACTACCAATGCTACCTGAAGCCTGACACGCGACTCCCAATGATGCACGTGAGGGATGCCCTCCGAGCTCTCTCAGAGTACCTCGAGGTGCCGAACGAGAGACTGAACAGAAGAGTCTATAACGTGACATCAATGAGCTTCACTCCGGAAGAACTAGCTGATGCAATGTCGAAGTATATGCCAGATTTCAAGATCACATACCAGCCTGATAGCCGACAGGAGATAGGTAAGGTTTGGATAGATTGATTTAAAAAGTTTTGAAAATATGTATGTTGGAAATGTCCAATGATATGTGCAAACGAATTAGACCCATTTTACACATACAGCCTTGGATCAACGATTTTTCAGATGATTGCTATTTCTATATCTATTTCGCATACTTGGAAGAATAAGAATAACACACATTTTGTCGAAAGTTTGTTCAGCTGATTGTCTAAGCGAGACAAATGAATTTTCATTTACAACCGATATTCCATATCGGTTAACAAGTCACCAGCAAAAGCTGAACTATGCCAATGCAAGGCCATTCATATCTCAGTTTCTAAAGCCCGTTGTGTGACCTAGATTTTAGACCTAGGTAGTTGGTTCAGTTTTGTTTTATGCTTACCTTCGTACCTATACTTGTACGTATATTTTTAAACTTGTTACGACTCTAAGAAAACAATAAACAACTGGACGTGGAAACATAGCAGATAGCCCGATTAGTATGTCAGGTAGGTACTGTGCGAATATCTTTTCAGTATCGTGGAGCCACTATCGCATTCGCTTATGGGATGTACCTCTACATTTTGGTTCCGTATTTAGCCACGTCAGATACGAGTAGGTTGATCAGATGTTCGCTTAACTGAAGAGTGAAAATAAAATCTAACAATAGGTAATATTTTTAATTCCAGCCGATTCCTGGCCCCAAGTATTCGATGACAGCGAAGCGCGTCGCGACTGGGATTGGAAGGCAGAAGTCAACTTGGACGACCTCGTCAAGCTTATGATGAAAGAAGTCAAAGAGAAGATAGTAGCCAATGGATTCGACCAGAAGTAATGCCATAGTAATTGAAAACTAGAGTTAACCAGTGTAATTATGGACTTAGAGCGACCCATTTTATAGTTAACTTAACTTTACTTATTTTTTTTATGTTGTCTAGACGTTTTGTCCATTTAGCCAGTGTCAAGTTTACAGATCAATAAGTCGACAATATTATTTTTTGGTCAAATAAATAATTTAGTCACAGTCCGAGTCAAGGATAAGTCACGGTCAAGCCCAATCCCAAAATATCCCAGTTTAGTAGAGAATATTGTATCAAATCTGACGAAAACTTTTGATTTTCATATAGCTCAACTGATATCGCACTATCAATCTATAAAAGTAAGTAACGTTTACAATACAATTATAAGGTCGAAATCAAATTTTGACTGGTATACGCTGTGTTCTATTGTAAACATTTTAACATACATTATGTGGAAACAAGAAAATAGTTTTTAGCTCTAAGCACTACTATGTAATGGAAAAAAGTTTTCTAGAGTAAGTATTATTTTTCTACTCATCGCGTACAGTATTTTCAAAAGGTTCAATAACATGAAGTTGACCAAGACTCTTATTAAAATTGTGTGGAACACAAATCTTTGATTTAAGATATTTGAAATTGCATACACAATTTTATGTATAATACATATGGAATGTAAAAATATTACTAAGTTTTTTACATGGTTAAATAAAAAAATAAATTTTTTAAAAAATATGATCAATTCCTTTATTTAAGCATCCATAAAACAAAATAACTTTATCTTATATTAATTAAAACTAGGTTCGTTAGTAAGCGACGTCAAGCAATATCGTTAAACTCATTTCAAACTTTTGTATCTTGTACTCGCAAATAAAAAAAAATCTTATCTTATCTTAAAAATCTATGAAAACTAGCATAGTTTTGACAATTTTTGTAATAATCAATACGGGAGTACTAACGTATCATTGAGTCGGGTACTCCGTCTATAATTTCGACTACAGTCGGTGATATTTTTCAAGGAGGCATTACGCCTGCGCCTGTACTTAACACAATGCGGCGACTCAGTAACACTTGAGTAATCCTGTATTATCTTCACCAGCTCCTCATTCTCTACTAGTGAGGTTTGACATTTAAAACGGCTTTATTAAAAACATCGAGTCAGGGTATGCCCAGCGCGAGCCCTGATCAGGGCTAGAGCCAATCCTCGCTCTTCTCCAAGGCCAAGCTGGGTATATCCTTTAACAGATTTACAAATATTTTAAAGCGACAAGATGGGACACTGGCATTTCTGAACATTTTAGGACTACCAGTGTGCTTAGCACAAACAGTGTTAAAAAAAAAATTATTACGTAAAATTGTCAGATTTTTTGTTTTCGGTTACAATTTCATCCCTTTCTACCAAACACGATAAAAAGATTTTTACAATGTTGTTTATGCTCGAGGTACAGTAGTATACCTACGTGACGCATAGTTCAAAAGATGCCTATCGGTTCCATGACGATCAGCATTGCGTTAGTAATCTACATGTATAAAAATCCATGTATGTTTGTTCGTATGTCATGTGCTGCAATACCGTTAATAGGATTACAATAAAACTTTGTCAACTGCTACACTATCCCTGAGTGCTATAGGCTGTGTTTTATAGCCCCCAAATATCGGGCACGAAGTCCCGGGCGCCAGCTAGTAATTTTAAAGGAAGCTGTTCAATTATTGTTGCTTCCTTCACTTCTAAACTTCCTGATATATTATTTTCTAAATGATAAAAAGCCACCTTTTCTTCTAGGTAAATCATTATACCAGAACCGCTCTTCGAAGCTCTCGGACTGATGCAGTAAATCAAATAACTAATAATTAGCGGGACTCGTGTTTAGAAGATGAAATGTAAACAATGACTTGACGCACATAATAATGCCCGGTACATAAGAGCAACTCACGTACTACTTATGAACTGAGGCATTAGTAAGCAGCTTTATAATATTTTCCCGTACGAATTTATAGTGACTTCCATTCATACACAAAAAGAAACGCCTTCTCTTCTGGTGATGTAGAACTTCGCTCAATTGTTTGAAAGGTTTCCATACCGTACAAACTAAACCCGGTAGGCACTTAACTAGCCTACTGATCAATAAACTTATCACAATGACTCGACTCACACTACAAGACTCAGTCTTCAATTCGTTTCTCGTCGGCAAAACGTGAGATTGGGAAGAGGTTTTGTAACAATCGCTTGTAACCTGGTAAGGATGCTAGTGGCAAGGGGATGCACAAAGCAGAATATCGTGCCATGTGCCATTCCTTAGGAGAAGCACGTCTATCGGTGGAAAAACATGAAATGGCCTGACAATAGTGATGATAATAACGTAGTGACGAGTCACACCCAATTTTTTTCTTGTCCAAATAATTTGTACTTTCTGCCCATTTATTTACCCTCATACCTGGGTTGTTAAAGTCTGTTCAGAAACTGTCCAGAATCGCTGGACCCGTGGAATAGTAAGCAAGCGTTACAAAGAGAGATTGTTACAAATGCTCTATTTATTCAAGAACCCGCTTTCCGTCTCAGATATCTTACTCGAACATTTTTTCAAATATAATACGATTAATATAATAATATATTACGATTCTTAAAACAATTTGTTTCACATTTTTACTAAATCATTTGTGAGGAGCAGATACAAAAAAAAAAAACTAGCGGAAAGCGGGTTCTTAATTTTTAACACTTTAACTGCTGAAAACACATACCTTGTGTTTTTCCTTGTACAACGCGAATGCGGCTACACCGCCAGGCGCGTAAAGCCCACTTTTAATAAAACTGTGCGGTAAAACACAACGCATGTGATTATTAGCAGCAGTTAGAGTGTTAATATTCTCGCTCAAGAGTGTATTGTTTTCACATCAAAATACTAATACACAGTTCATTATATATAAAGCACTACACTCTTGCGCATGTAATATTATACACACAAGTCAAATTATGGGACTACGTTCACACACATACAATGGTATTAACTACTACTTGGACGTAATAATTACAACGGCCATTTATTAATAGGCAAAATTTTATTATCATTATGAGATTAAAATTGCACATTATTTTTGTGTACACCGCGTCAATCTCGTTTAACACTTTAACTGCTGCTAATAATCGCATGCGTTGTGTTTTACGCCCGGTGTGTGTAGCCGCATTCGCGATGCACAAAGGAAAACACATGGTATGTATTTTCAGCTGTTAAAGTGTTAAATAACGAATTTAAGCTTGATAAATGAAATATATCTTTGAATGATCATAAAAAAAACCATACAATATTTTATTAGAAACTAATAAAAATATAATAATTACACTATACATAATGATTAACAAAAAATTCACAAACTATATTTTATACTTTAAGTAAATCTATACAATATACATTATTCAAGTGAAATAAATAATGAAAAATAAACGATAGGTTTATTTTTCATTTAAAAATAAACGACAGATTTATTTTTCATTTCACTGAGATTTAAATATACATAGTTCATTTTGTTTATATTTAGGCTGAGGCAACGAGCGATTTGAGACGCTTAAAGCTGGTATCACGTGCACGTGGAAAACCGATTTACTCGCGACTTGAAGACGCCCATTGTATCAGGGAGCACTCACTTAGGTGAGCACTCCGCGCTCTGTGGCGTTTCGCACGAAAAGAGTGGAATCAAAGCGTTTCGCGTGGATTTTTATGTCGCTTTTTCGTGCCCTTGATTGTCCGATAGTCAAGCGAACCAAACGCAAACCAAATGCTTTTACGATGTGCAAAAATCGAGTCGATACATTCCCATTCCTTCGTCTCAGTGTAAAAGAAAGATAAACAAAAACATTTTCGTATTTCCTATTTTAGAATTATCACATAACGTATCATCACTATACAAGTTATTACATTTTTGTAGTTATCGTGAACGTAAGTCGATTAATTAATGGCACTTTTTATTTTATTTTGGTCAATAGAAAGAAAATAAATCTACGCATTCACAAGGATATGGAAATAATTAAATTTAACTAGACCTTTTTTTTTTTTTTTTTTTTTTTTTTTATGTAATTGAGTGACGAGACGAGTAAATCGCTCGCCTGATGTTAAACGTCACGTTTGCCCATAACAGGTCTGCGCTACCCAGAATTTTGAACTCACAGAATTCAAGACCCTGCGCGGCACAGCACTGCGCTCGTCACCCTGAGATATAAGTTGTTTAATCTCCCATTTGCCCTGTAATTTCACTGGAAACAAAAACCCACTGCTGGGATACCAGGTCTACCTTTTCAAGGGTGATTAGGCCGTATACCACCACGCTGGCCATGAGTGGATTGGTGGATTCACACACGTCATTGAAATTCTTCTCCGGACGTATGCAGATAAAATGTGTCATTTCTAGTTGCCACCCTATCCTATCTTTGTCCCAAGGGTGGCAATCGGGAATCTTTTTTAAAATTTGTCCTAGTTGCCACCACGGAGTCACGGAGTGACAACTGGGGCAAATTTTAAAAACGATTTAAAAATACGTTTTCACGATGTTTTCTTATACCAAATAGCCAGTGGTATGAAAATGCGTACATGTTCAAAAGAACCCAGTACAAGTCGAGATTTGAAAAAGATTTGTTGTACAAAATTAAAAGAGCTTTTTACATTACGATTATTTTATTCTAAACTCCCATACTGGTATAAAATAAAAAAGTGTGACATCTATACGTAAATCGCTTCGTGAAACTTATCATGGCAAAATTATTACGACATAAATTAAGTACACAAAATAGAAAATGCAACAGTTACAAATTGGAATACACTAATGTTAGCAGTCGGATGCGTACGAAATATTGTTACAATAAAAAAATACAACATACTAAATAGAATTACATAAACACAAATGCATATATAAGTCCTACTATTCTTCGAATATAGCTGGTCATTCAGCAATTATTGTTAGTACGTTACAGTCAATTATATACTTATAAGTCATTATATAACTACCAGTTACCAATCGACCTTGTCAAGACCATAACATAAACATTAACATAAACAACCGTCAGTTTTCCAACTTTAAACCAAGGCTTTTTAGAGTTTTTAAAAGTAAACATTGAATTGGGAAGGAAAAATATAGAAAACGGAGAAAATACGAGATTTTCCATGGATATGCTAGGTCTGAATCTGATTTATTATACATATTTATTCGTTTATATACAGTTTAGTTGCTATAGTAATATCCAGCACGACAAAATTAAGGGCACTTGCAAAATCTACTTACTATGTAGCATTTATTTTAAATAATTGTATGACAACTATTATAAAATTGTATTAGAAAGGTTTGGTGTCATTTATTTAGGCAAACAGATTTATTCTAGGATGTTTCATTAAAAAAAATACTTTTATGTTATTTTAATATGGTAGACAGATTTTAGGCAATTCCGATATCGATCTTCGTAACATAAATATTGTGATTAAATCAGATTAAAACCTTCGACTACGAAATCTTCGTTTCCGTCTATATTTAAGTTTCAACAAATCTGCTAGGTTTAATTGACCTCCATAGATAATAGATCCTCTTGTTGAGATAATTATTCTGAGGAACCTTGTTCTAGACGTCGGGATATTTATCCCAGCCTTTACTTTGGTTACAATCGACTTGCAATCAAAGGCTGCACACATCGTAAAAAATAACGACTCAACACGTCACAGTTCAAAAAACCGTCACACACGACGTCCTTTTAAAATCTGCAAAAAAAACATTCAACTCTTTCATACCTACGATAATTGACTGTCCCACTACTCCGCCTTGAGGTGCTGCTGTTGTTCCTTGTTCAAGTTCATTTCTTTGAGACGCTGCCTTAGCTGTGCCTTCTTCAAATTGGCCATTATTTGCGTTGATTGGTACAGCCACGATCCCTGGAATTTCAATTATTTAATTAAATACAATAAAATATTTATGGTGTTTTACATTGACTGTATCACACATGGATGTAGGTTCTAGTATAAAATGTACAAAAAAATATATCAAGGTTTTATTTAAACTTCCTATTAATAATATTTGTTTGCGTTGGCATCTGACAATTTTGTTCTACGTTTAGCGTTAGTATTCGAAATGTATGTGTTAATCTATGGTTTTATTGAATTTAATCTAATATTTTGGTCGTCTTATCGATCTTTAAAGTAAACAATGTATGAAATATTTAACACCAAAATATAGTCTTTAGGGTTCCGAACCTCCTTTGGGGTTAAAACGGAACCCATAAGGCGAGACTTCGGAGTCTGTCTGTCTGTATGTCACGGTCCATTATTTACATAACTTTAATGATGGTTATTCAAAAATAAAAATATTACAATTACAATAGATAAACATCTATACAATTGTATGGCATGGTCTTATCTAAAACCCAATTTTCCGAATGAAAGATTCATTAAAAAATTCAAGCTACACTGGTAAAGTGCTATTATTACATTAGGCAAAAAACTAGTAAACACATTTTTGGCCTTCATATTGCGCTATTTGTGAAGAGTACTGATAATTTCTTATCATGTACGTAAATAAAAACAGATAGCCGTGCAGGATATTGTATTGCAAAATGTTATTAATAACTTATTAATCAAGTAGCTTACAAAATGGTACTCTGTTTTTAGTCTTTTTAACCGACTTCAAAAAAGGAGGAGGTTATCAATTCGTCTGTATATTATTATTATTTAATTTTTTTTAATGTTTGTTACCTCATAACTTTTGACTGGGTGAATCGATTTTGATGATTCTTTTTTTATTAGAAAGCTGACGCTTCCCATTTGGTCCCATTTCAATTTAGTCCAGTTCTGATAATGGTATCCATGAGAACACCATATAGTCTTAAATTTCCATTAAGTACGTGCGCGACAAATAGATGAATAACTCAATAGTCGGTCTTTTGAAGTCGGTTTTTGTTTTGTAAAAATAATGTTCTTGTTGTTTTATTCGTTGAGATTTCGAACTTGACCAAAAAAGACAACGAAGTATAGAAGCTTTTTCAATTCATTTTTTCTTCCTTTTCTGAGCTTTACTATTTATTAGACCGGTATATAAATTACAATCACACTAAAATCATAAATACAAAAGTATGTCTATGTTTTTATTACTTTTTTACGCTGAAACGGCTAGACGGAATTGAATGAAATTTGAAATACAGATAGCTTATACCCCGGATTAATGCAGCCTACTTTGAACCTACTTCGAAACCTCGGAGCGTAGTAGTATTACTATAAAATGGAGTAGGCAATAAAATCGTCACCGAAAGGTGATTCAAATCAGTTTCACGTTTTTCAAGCTTATTTCAAAGCCGTAAAAAGTGCTGCATCAGTCAGATAATTAATAAATAAATAAATAAACGTTTCAAACTCATAGCTCCCCCCCCACTAGGAATAAATCCTGTGTCGGGGATACCATGGAACACACACAAAGACAAGAACAACTAACACCCAGACCCAGAACAGATATTTAAATTCATCATTCAAACATTTGCCCGGCCGGGAATCGAACCCGGGACCTCTGGCTTATAAGGCGGAAACACTACCGCTGAGCCAAACAGGCCGAATTGGCTGCTTATTTTATCAAGAAAATAGATAATAGTAAAACTTCTAAATTATGGATAAACACTATTTGGTAAAGTGCCAGATGAATATTTTTATTCGTTTTAGGCGATATGACTTTGCGGCGCCTAACATTTTACAAAGGTCAATGCCAAGATTTGCTACAGTTAAAGACCAAAGAGTAGGAAAATTTATGTGTCTTTAGTCAGTATATTGAAAACAACATACTGGTTAGTCATATATTTTTTAAGGGAAAACTACTTTACTAAGTTTATCTTAACTAATATTATAAAGAGTGTTAGTTTGATTCTTACGATTTTACATTTAACTACTCGACCAATCATCATGAAATTTTGCGTACACATTGTCAGGGATACAGAAAAAAGCATAAGGCTGTTTTTATCATCAACATCACCACCTTTTTTCATCAGCGCATGAAATCGCGGGGTGTAGCTAGTTGAGACACAAACATATCTGTTTATTCTCATTGCACATACTATAGTCTATTTCAAATAGAGAGCGAAAAACGGACATTGACCTTTTAGTGTTGCGCAGGGAAGACCAACCTTCTTTGCATCAATAAATTGTTTTAATAGTTAACAACTATTTTGTCACTATCAAAATTCAGGTTTTCAGTTTTTACCTAACAATTATCATTACATTACTATTATCACTATTTAACTCAAAACTGTAGATCAAGTTTTTCGTGTAACTATCTACCTACACATTAGTAAATTAATCATCTGACATTGGCAGGTGTAATTAGTTTAAGATTTAAGTGTGTGCCAAATAAACTATTTATAATTATTATTACCTTATTATATCGGCAGTCTTTATTTTCATTTCCGTTTTGGACATATATTTGTCTGAAGGACACGTCTCTTTCACATATTTATAGACGTTAATTGTCATCATTTTTTCATTTTCCGACAGATGAGATAACTTGCGCTTCTTTCTAGGTGAGTTAAAACTTTTAAACGGTCTTGATGACGAGGAAGACGACTCCGATGATTCCATTATCACTCACAAACAAAAAACAACACAAAACAAATATATGTCCTAACAAAAACAGATATAACTAATTTAACTCAACAAAAAATAACAATTAACAACCAAACATTCAAATAGCACACTAAAACAATCCGAATCCAAGCGTATTCCAGAGCGGAATGTGGCCCCAGCCATATCTTACCGAAAAATGTCAAAACAGGTTTGCAATATCTGATGGACCTTGTCGCTCGCCTCGCCCGGTACCACGAAACACGGTAAATGCGTAAGCGACAGGGAAACGATACATAAATGTATGGATAACGATACGCATCGTTTGTTTTCGGTGCTCTCGTGGTACCGTGGCGTGAACGTACGTTTTTCGCTCTCTAGTTGAAATAGACTATACCTAATTTTTTATCAAATTTCATCAAGGTTAATTTGACTATTTGGCCATCAAATATTTTCAAACAGGTAGACAGACAAAAAGTAGCATTAGCATTGATTTTATAAAAATGTTTTCCTGTGTAAGGAGAATAGGGGGGAGGCTTTTACCAAGTTGTGGGACGAAACAGGCTTAACTTATAATAATAACCACAACCACCCCACTTCCACGGAATATATAGTCTCATAACAGACAAGCGCAGGTGTAGCTTTGATGCAATGTGGGCAGCTGAGCAATGGACCTTCCTATTCATTTTTTATTATAACTCAATATAATCAGCCTCTTGCCTGGAAGAGATCGCTCTTAGCAATAAAGCCACCAGTTGTTGCACTAGTTTTAAGTGTTATTATACTTTTGTTTGTAATTTCTGGTGTGAACAATAAAGAGTTTATCTATCTATAATAATATGACTGGCGCCGGTTTTGAGGTATACTCAAAGATTAGCCTAGAATTAGACCACACCTCAATCTAAAACCTTATCAAAACTAGTAAACTAAATGGTAATTATCCGGAATAATTAAATGATAACTGATAATTTAATCAACTTACCACCATTATCATACAGTTGAGAAGTATTGGTATGGAGAACACGACGGATATAAATAGGCCTTTACTGTCGAAATACTGCTGTCTCGAGAATAGCGCCCAGTTCCTAGCCGCCACTTCGTTTATGTTCTCCGAGAAGTAAACCAATAATACTGCAAAAGAGGAAGTAACATTGAAAAGTTCTAGCATTTTATATGTCATATATTCCCAGTCAAGTTATTTTAAAATGTAGAGGATGGCTTTGTTTTAATCTAACAATAGGCCATTCTATTAACTCACTTACTTATTACTATTACTACTCAACTAATCATGAAATTTTGCACTAAGAATGTCAGGGATACAGAAAACGGCATAGGCATGGGCTTTATCACAGCCCGAGCGAAACGGCGGTTTGCAGCTAATGAAGTTATAATTATTAGGTAGAACCAAAATTCTTTATTAGACCTTTTTTGCAAAAGAACTTAGTATCCATCAATGCTCATATACTGTAACGGTAGATAAAACATCCAAAAATTACAACTCAGTGAGCTCAATTGAGAAATTTTGACCTTGGTTCAAGTACAGAGTTGAAATAATATAGTAATACTTCTTGGTTTGTGGTTCTCCTTGAATTTCAATATGAGAATAATTTTATTAATAACCTTATGAAAATTCTGTTAACTTTTTGAATGTTTATATCTCTTTGTACTATTTATACAGAAAGTTTAATCCGTTATTGCCTAGAAATGATTGCTTTAAGTCATAAGGCTGACTGGTTGTCATCTAAATACATAAAAATGTTATGTTGGTTTGTGTACGCTTCAAAAACTCAAAAAGTTCTGCACCAATAGAGCTGAAATTTTAGCATGATATATAATACGCATCAAGGATTGTTTTTATCTATTTTTTTTATCCACAGCGAAGCATGGTACAGCTAGTAATTTATAAATTTGTCTTTTTTGTTCATAAAAATTTCTGGTGTGAACAATAAGGAGTCTATCAAAAATTTTATTAACATCAACTTACATAGTATTATAAAGAGTATAACTTGGAAATTTCCATAGTTTCTTGTTGAAAAGCATGTGAATGTCACGATGATGTGAAAAGATATCAGCCCTATGAGCCATGGGTCGCGCCACTCGATCTGAAATCATATTGGAAAGGGAATCTTATACATAAAAATGAATCACTGTTAATTTGTCTGGCTAAAACTCGAGAATGGTTCGACCGATTTCGCTAATTTTGATCTGAACTATTTGTCGAAGTTCAGGGAAGGTTAAAAAGTAAAAAAAAATAGCTGGTGAAACCGCCGGGTGAGGCTAGTACATTTATAAATCTTTAAATTAATTTAGGAAATTATAAATCTATCAATAATACCCAAGTGCAAGCTTTTATCGGTCTTATTATTTTGTGTCATATTTTATCTTGCTCCAACTGTTACAGCAAAACTTCAACAACACAGAACAACAACTCTCCCTCCCACTCATAAGGTCAGATGTTAATGTGGCCTTTTATAAAAGGTTCTACACATTATATTTATTTGGGCACTTGCAGTAGACTTAGAGACTTTTGAGTGGGCTTTGTTCAGAATAAATGATTTACAATATGAATTTCAGACGTCTGAGGAAGTTTCAGGGCCATGTTATGTCAATGTTAAATACCTAGCAACCATTGTCAATTGTATGTAAATTTTAATTACATTTACAAAGGAAATTCATGTAGGTATTTGTAATTACATAGTACCTACTTTAAACCGACTTAGCTGCTTGATATAGGGAAACTTAAGGGAAGACAAATACTGCCCTTATAATACTTATAAAGAAGTACCAGCTGCTACAAAAAAATAATTTACTTTCAATAGTAATTAAACACTGAAAGGTAATTATCGAGGTATTTGGTTCATTGATTTGTTTGGCGTAGCGACATTCTGATTACAGACGGGACGCGTCACGGTCATCAACTGCAGTAAAACAGCGCATTGGAGCAGGTACCTAGTTAAATTTTTTTTAAAGTAAGTATTAGGTACTTTGCCAATGGTATACACGATATGGAAACTACTAGAACGATTGTGGAATTATGCGAGCCTTCGATCGAAGTTAATGTTCATAATCATAACGAAATTCGTAAATAAATAATGGTTACACGGCGTTTGCTTGGAACTCACCTGAAATGACGACATATAAATAGAAATGATCAAATACTCACGCTACGCAAATATGAAACAAAATCTGATATCTGATTTACTTCTACAAACTCTTCCATCACTGTATCTAGTGAAACACACACGAAAATATCACCAGAAAAATATAATTTTACAAGTTGATTGCTAATTGATTGATCACGATCTCTTTCAATGAATAACAACAAAAATCAAAATACGCTATTGTCACTTGTCTAACGACATTGACATCCGTATTTTTTTGACGTCAATTCATTGTTACCGGAAGCTAGTGCTGCGATTTAACAACCAAGATTTTTTTATTTTTAGTCTGTGCTAGTTCATTCTTTTGTTAGTTCTTCTTTTTTCAGCAGTTCAGTTCAGTCAGCTAGTACAGTACAGCTGTCATGTTTTCAGCTTTTGTCATGTCAATCTCAATTTGGTGAATAATTTTTTGTGTTTTTGTGTAATGTAATGAAAAGTATAAATATTTTTTATACATTACTTCGAGAACAATTTCTAAAATAAAGTAATAAAATAAGTGTTAAATGTATGTGTCTGTAGGTAAGTTTGATAATTGCTATGTATGACTATACTTGTTGATTGGCTAGTGGATACGCGCCGGTATCGAAATGTTAACAAATAATAAAACAAAAAGGATATGCTTCATCGCCTGCTTATTTATCATTGTAAAGGATTCACGGGCTACTAATAATAATGTAAAACCGGCTGCGGACAGATTTAATCTGGATGTGAGCGACTGCTCGTTGTATCACAAGTTATGTTCGCATTTAGACGACGATCTCGCAATTCTGTCTTGCTCCCTAAATGCATCGTATAATAAGACGCTGGTAGCATCTAGCTGCCAGCACAAGATATGGACGCACCGAAATGACTTGCTCGACAATGCTTATTTGGATTACAAACTCTCCATGCCTTCTAAACCATGTCAAGACGAGGCAGCAATACTCAACTGCTTGAAGGCCAGTGACCATGCCATAGACTGTATATTGAAGAGGAAACCTGGCGTTAGCGATAAGAATTGTTGGAGGATGATAAACAAAATCGAATCTCTTATATTCAATGACTGGCAGATAACTAGTAGCTTTTTGAAGAACTGTTATGATGATATTCAGGCACACACGTGCGGTAGGATCCCTCCGGATCCAAAGAGCCTTTCACAGAGTCAAACATTGAAGTGTCTACAGAGCAAAGAACAGGAACTTCGACCGGAATGTATTTCGGAAATCAATGTACTTGATGATATGAAATATAGTACCCTGCAGTTGGATAAACTAATATTTGCAGCATGTAATGTAGATCAGAGAAACTTCTGTCCAGATGAAGTGCCAGGGTCTTGGCTCATGTATAAATGTCTTCTGAGGCACAAATATGAAAATGGTAGGTAAATTTTATTGTTTATTCAAAGTGATCTCTAACCCATATTACCGTTTCAAGTTTTTTAATTTTTGGTTTCAAATTACAGTTTTGATTGTTAATATAGGTACTATATTTTTGCAGGAATAAGGAAGAAATGTCAGGACCAATTATTTTATGATCAAAGAAACATAATGATGAATTATAGAATGAGCAAAGGCATGGTGAGGTCCTGTAAAGAAGATATCAGAAAGTATCACTGCAGAAAAGGGGTTGTGAATGACAAAGATGTGAGACTCGCACAAATATTACTATGTTTAGAGAATGTACTGAGAAATGATAGCACAAAACTGTCTCCTGAATGTACTGCAGAAATGACTGACCATAGGAGGATGCTCATGGACGACTACAGACTGTCACCAGAGTTGATGCAGAACTGTGCTAATGATATCACTTCATTATGCAGGGGTATTGATGCAGGTGGGAAAACTATTCACTGTCTAATGGAGCATGCAAGACCGAGGAAAAGAAAAGATAAAAGAATAAGTGCACAGTGTCAAAAGTCTTTAGAAGCTTTGGTTCAAGAAGCAGACCCAGGGGAAGATTGGAGAGTGGATCCGATATTACGCAAAGCTTGCAAACCGGTGGTCGACAAATCCTGCCAGGAAGTAGTCGGAGGTAATGGTAGAGTGATGTCCTGCCTCATGGAGAAACTTGGCACTAACTTCATGAGTCCAGACTGTGAGGCAGCACTGCTTCAAATTCAATATTTCATATCTAGAGATTTCAAACTAGATCCACAGTTGTACAAAGCTTGTAAATATGATTCAGTGACACTTTGTAACGCGAAACTTGGTTGGCCAGATAATGATATTCAATCTGAAAAAGATCTTTTAATCCTCCCTTGTTTATACAATTATGCATATGATTCCGAACAAAAAGGTAAATTGAAACCAGTTTGTGAAATACAAGTCAGAAGAGTTATGAGAGAAAGAGCTATAAGTGTGGATTTGATGCCTGAGATTGAAGACATTTGCATGGACGACTTGGCCATTTTATGTGTTGAAAATTCTGGCAAAGGTGAAGAAATATCATGTCTACAGGACAAAATAAAAGAGCTCTCTCCCAAATGTAAAGAAGTGGTTACCAATTTTACTGAAACACAGAGTGGTCATATAGAGTTAAATGCTGTAGTAAACATTAACTGCAGAGTCCCTATTGAGAGGCTATGCTTAACTGAATTGAAAAGCAAGAAGGAAGAAGATGATGTCATGGAATGTCTGATCACACACAAGAATGATCCAGAAATCAAAGCTAACGTGAAATGCAGGGCAGCTATCGAACACGAACAACTGATCTCACTAAGAAACTATAGATTTACTAGGAAGTTTAAAAACGCTTGCAAGTCATATGTTGTAAGATTCTGTCCCAAAGCTCAAACCAAGAGCCAGGTTGTGGTGTGTCTCAGTGAGATAGTCCGTAACGACACAATAACTCGACGAAAACACACAATATTCAAAGATTGTCGGCAGCAGTTGAGAAGCCAATTATTCCAGCAAAAGGAAAGCATTGATTTGGACCCAGAGCTAAAAGAGGCTTGTAAAATTGATCTAATAACTCTTTGCCCGAAAGTACCGCATGGAGAATCGGCAGCTTTGGAATGTCTCCAGACTTCTAAAGTGAAACTCTCAGGTCCTTGTCAAAAAGCATTGTTTGTTGTTAGAAAACAGGAGTTTACTGATAACGCTATTGATTACCATTTGGTCATGAGTTGCAATGATATGATAGACCTGTACTGTCATAACACAGATCCTTCTAAAATACTGGATTGTTTAAAGGTAGCTATACTGTAGATACTATCTGCATTATTTCCTTTTCTTGTCTTATTATTCTGTGTTAAGGAATGAATTGCTGTTATCTAAACAGTAGAACTTGCTTTCTATCACCTAATGTCTGGCAAAGAATATAAAATACACCCATTGTAATAACTTATCCATGTTTTTCAAGGCTCATCGCAAAGAACCACAGTTTAACGAAGACTGTAAACTAGTCATAATCAATCGGATGATAGAACAGAATACAGACTACAGATTTAACAACAACCTCCAAGATGCATGTAAAGTGGACATAAAGGAGTTTTGCTCTGATGTCGTTGGTAAGTACATTCATTTAAAACATTGTATTTTCCTCAATTGATATTTGACACTTTGTCCTTTAGGTATAAATTGTGAGTTGTGATTTGCAAACATGCAGTTTTTTTGTTCATTACTTGTTATTGTTTCCTACATTACAGTTTTATGCTGACCCTATGACCTCAGCTTTGATAGTCATAAGTTTATAATTAACCAAATAAGTAGTATGTTACTGATAATGATTATCAAATTTATTTTGTAGGTTTCTCTAACTACAAGACTCATTGGCTGGCCTTACTTTATGTAATAAAAAAAAAATTACAAACATTATCTACTGCTTATCATTATTTACTATACTTGGATAATCTCATATTTTTTGCTGATATTAAGACCTGCAAATTACAAAAACTTGCATCGCAAATAAGTCTCTATCATTAGGCATCTATGGTTCTCAATTCAATTGACTTGTAATATTAATTAATAATTTTATTGTTTATAGCGAACGAGCCTCAAGACGTCGAACTTCAAGGCAAAGTGCTGTACTGCCTCAAAGACAAGTTTAGAGAGTCTAAACTGACGGCTTCGTGCGAGAACGAGCTAGCGAGCGTTCTCAAAGAACAGGCTTTGAATTACCGATTGGATCCATTACTCGGGAGGCTGTGCAAGGCGGAAATACAGACGATATGCGCCGTCCCGACTGATCTGGTCAATTCCGAGGGAGAGGTAAAATCAAGTGAAATTATCTTTGGCATTGCTAACAAATTTAGAAGCGCACAAACATGTTCTAAGTTTTGTGAAGTTTTTAGGGTTCTGTCTGTCTGTATGTCACAAGTCACAGCTAATTATTTCAGGAACTATAAAAGCTAGCTGTCTGAAATTTGACATGACGCTAGATAATCTCAACCAATACAATTCTCTTAAAAGAACTAAATAGAAATAGGTCTCTTTTTGAAAATTGGATCCTGAAATGGGGATCTAAAATTTTAAAGTCAAGCAATGTGGTCATGTGGGGTATCAAATAAAAGGTATAATTTAGACCTTTCAAAACAGTTTTTTAAATTTAACTTGTGGATGCGATAACAGTAGCGTGACAAGTGTCACTTAACTTTCCAAAATCGAAATTGCAATCGATTTCAACGATTCTTTTTGATTCCATGAATATTATGGGACATTAACGACGTAACATTTTATCCAAAACTTGATGATATGTGGCCTTATCTCGACGGCAACTGCACAAATACATATGCGTATGTATGTACATATGTCCTTAAGCCAAATTACAGCGACCAAATTCTAAATTTGTCGCTCGTAATTTTTTTTATTTCGAACACCTGTCCCAACATTATCAGTAAAGACTTAACTTGCAAAACTAGGTACTTATTTAAATTACCTATAGAAATAATAAAAGGAATTCCGTTAATTATTCATAGTTCATTACTATTCCACTTTGGATACAAGTGTATCTATTGTGCGAGACGTCTTTTGTGCGTCAGTTTTATTTATCTTTATTTGTGCCCCGCGGTTTCACTCGCACGGAAATGAAGAACTGGGATAGACTGATGATGGAACATATAATCTTTATAATACTTTGTATAGATTATTGAAATGCCAAGAAATTCAAATACATTGTTTTAGTTTTGTACTAGCTGCGCCCCGCGATTTCTTTGATAAAAAGTAGCCTATGTGTTTATGCAGACCATGAACAACCTTGATTTAATGGAAATCCGTTTAGCCATTTTTGCGCGAAAGAGTAACAAACGTACATTCTAACAAACTTTTGCGTTTATAATATTAGTAGGATAGGATGGTGTCTGCGATCATAAAACGCAACTTAGCTGGGGGGGGCAGGGTATAAACTACCTCTATTCCAACTTTTATCAAAATCGGTTTAGGTATCAAGATATTATATTTATCAAGATATATGATGATATCAAATATTCACACACAAACTTTCGCATTTACAACAATTAGTAGGATTGAATTGTATAGGTAGGTAGGTGTCTAAATATAGCCAGTGGGCTTAGACACTAACTAGAATGTTCTCAAATCATTCAACAGATTCACCAATTCTTCACGGTCTAGATACAGCAAGTCTTTTCGTAACTTCAGTTTTAGTAGTTACGTTTATTGTTTGCACTTTTAAACTTCATACCAGTTGAAATGTTTCGTTACGCATTTGGAGGCATGACAACAGTGACATGTCTACAGTTTTGTAAAATAATTTTATCTACAGCTTAGCCACTTTATTTGCAGTAATCCCCTATAAGTAGATAATTTTCATTTCTACAAAAATAATAATTTTGCGCTGCAATTTTATTACCAAGGCAAAAACAACAGAAAAAGATAATTCGAAACGGTCATCGGTATTTAATTTAAAGCGACTTAATTAGGTACCTAAAAAATTCTTCTGCTCAATTCGCCTTTTAAAACTTTAAACTAATTCTTGTATTGATTAGTTTCAAATTTTAAAAGGCGCTCATAGCCTACAAAACAAACGATTGTAAATGTTAACGTAACTTAGACGTAGCTCTGAGTTATATGTCTAACTTTAATTTATGCCAATATTGTCAATAAAGAATTCTAAAAATCAAATCAATCTACTTTCCAGGTGGAGGAATGTCTAAAGAACGCGCTGCTAAATCACAAGATAGTGTCGGCGGAGTGCGCGCGGGAGGTCGCTCAGATCATCGAGGAGGCCGAGGTGGACATCGAGGCGGATCCGCTGCTGGAGCGCGCCTGCGCCCTCGACCTGCTCAAGTACTGCAAGGATTTAGAGCATGGGGCGGGAAGACGTAAGATTCTAATAAATAACTCTTTTGGACCATCCAAAACTAAATTAGACTGCTCAAAATTGTTGTCACTTTTGAATTCAACAATGAAGAGACGCAGATTTTTGTTAAGTAGGTACTTACATACTATTGAGTCCATGAGTAATCGGGGCTGAATGCCTAGCACTCGGCATTTATGCCTTTTGACACGTTTTTTTACTTTCATTTTCTTGTTTTTTGCGTTTTTGTTTGCTTTTGGTTGTAACTATTTTTTTTTTGTAATTATTATTTTGTGTCAAATAATCTTTCTTTCTTTACTGGATTCCGACTTTTAATTTTTTTTTTGCAGGTCTGAAGTGTTTGAAAATAATCTTGAATGATAGTAATAGGAAATTAGAGGCCGATTGTGAGAAAGCTCTCTCAAGCAGATTGGAAATGTACAAATATGTCGCTTCCGTAAGTATTCTAGACCATTGGTGGTTTGGTGGTGGTATTAGTATAAGCCATAAATTTCTGCCTATTACATTCAACAGAAACTATAAGCTTGTATGTATATTATGTATAATCCTAATGTCATGCATGTAAAAGCTAGTGCTTGTTACGCTTTCACTAGCAATCATCATGAAATATTGCATACATGTTGTCAAGCGTACAGAAAAGGACACAGGCTACTTTATATCATCATCTCTAGCCGGGGATTCAAGGGGTTAACTGGGAATGACCCATCTAATGACTTTCGAGGCATGAGATGGGCCATGGTATAGCTTCAGTGTCGTCATCTGTCACTCTTTTGGCAACTTTAAACTTATGGAAATGAGAGTTCAAAATAAAATTCGACTTAGTACAGTGCATTTAATTTAAAAAATAACGTTGTAGGCTCATACATTTAATTTATTTTTTCAGATGAGCATAATGGAAAATTTGGGCGATGTGTACAACGAACTCTCGGCATCTCCCTCTAAGAAATACTTTTTAGTAGTAGGCATCTCAGTAATAGGGTTAATTTTTATATTCGGTTTATATTGCGGTCGTATGACCAAGAAGGCTATGTATGTAAAAAGAAAATAGGTAATTAATTACACTGTTGCACTCTGTTTTGTAGAACTGGTCGCATTACATATTGGTGGACTATTTTGCAGTTTAAGATCTAGGTGTAGACAAAACCTTGCATGTCTGATGAAACATCTGCTGCAGTATTTTATCAGTGTTCAAATGGCTAGCTTTTATGTACAATGCGACGAATTCTATAATTTAGCTGCAACATAATTATACAGTATTCAATGAATAAAAAATCATGAACAAGATTTTGTTTGAATTATTTATTAAAATTAAAAGTAACAGTATTTTACTCTAATGTTTCTTCAAAGTCCATAACATCCAACTCTTCAATATGTTCTTTCTTTACAGCTGATTGTTTAAATTCAGCTTTGGGCTCCACTTTGATATCTCCTTTGACAATCTTTTGACTTTCCTCAAAGAACTGGTTAGGGTGGTTGATTCCCAAGCCAAGGTCAATGTTATGGACTGCATCAAAATGTCTGCTGCAGGCTATCTGGAAGTGACCTTTCTTGGCCATGTCTACTATATCATGGGCAGCTGGAAAATAAACATTAATAATTATTAGGACAATTTAAAAAAGATTATAACAGTCCAGTTCAAGGTCTAACAAAAATATATACAGTAATACCCCGGACTTATGCGATAGGTGGGACCAAGCGATAACAGTGTAAGTCGAATTCGCGTAAGTCGGGGTTCAACTTTGCCTAAAAAATAAACTTATTTTTTTGGTCTCCTGGATGACATAATTAAAGATAATCAATAATGTGCACTGCATACATAAAAAAATCCACGCGTATAGTAACACATTCGACTTCGAACCTATCGTAAACTGAATATTGACAAGGCGGAGTAGGCGATGCTATCAAAATAAAAAACCGCGTATCTCCGAATTCGCGTAAGATATTAATTTGCAAATGTTTTATATTAAACATCAGTGCAACACAAACCTATTAGTAGATAAAAGATGTAATAAAGTTGAAAATAACTACCTTGCGAGTCAAATCCATATCCTTGCAGCTTATTTTTAAGGCTGCTGGCATCACAGTGCTTGTAAGGACACCCGTGACAGTCTCCCGGCCCTACATTCTCGTTGATGATCCTCAGACAACTGAAAGGAGAGTAGTTCTTCTTGCTGCCCTCTTTTCCATAGTTGTATCTTACATTGTAAGCATAGCTCTTCTCAAATTTGTCAGTTTCCATGATTTTTGTGAACTCATCTCGCCAAAATCTAAGAGAGTCCTCTAGTGTTACGCCAATGCCTTTAAGGAATAGACCATATTGCAATCTTCCTCCATGTTTCAAGTGGTGAGCGGCTCTTAGTTGCTCATGTAGTTGTCTCATGCATAATGGGAATGATTTGATTGACAACGAGTCCAGGGTTTCGATCGGGATAACTGCTTTCGCATTAGCATAGTCGTTGCCTGAATATGATTGATGTAAACCTTTCAGCAAGCTCACTAGTCTTTCATCTTGCTCGATTTCTCCTAAATGGTGGCTAGCAATGGCCAAGCTCTGTTTCAGATGTGTCCTGTATTGAGCTGATAACACAGATACAAAGTCCTTATGTGGAATGTACGCATAGCCACCACTGAGATAGACTTTCCTCATTTTTACCAAGTCTAGCACTTCATAAAACTTCACTTTGTAGAATTTCATATCATCAATATTTTGATGAGATGTGGACTCCCTCAGCTGATGAATGATTCCGTTCTTCTCATCATCTGTAATGTTGGTATAGCACAGGTTGTTGAGCTTGAAGAATGTATCGACTGATTCACCTCGCATAATGATGAATCTCATTTTGAACAGTTCCAGTTCCCTAGCTATGAACCATCGTCGTAGCTCTTCAGTCCTACAATAGGCTAGCCTGAGAATGAAGTGCGCGATGTGATCTTTACGTCTTGCTTCAATGTCTGCCTCAGTGATGCTGCATGCAGTCCTCTCACAGAGTTTAGAATAGTACTTCAATCCTTGAGTTCTCAGCTCACCAATGACATATTCTGTCCACTCTTCTGAATACGCCCGCAGTCCCTTCAGAGTAGTTGCTGTAGCCAAAGTTCTTAGTAACGTAACTCTTTCTAAAGCTAACGTTTCGAATTTCTGTAATGTGATGTTTTCAGTTGGTGGTATTTTGTACATCTGAAGATCATGAGAATATATATCTACGAGACTTCCTAATATTGGAGCTTTAGTAGATTTACGTTTTATTTTGAAATCCATTCTATTTTCGATAAACTAAACTTTAATTTTGAAGCAAAGCAACCTCAACAACCAGAGTCCAGAAATGAACGAGTTTACAATTTGTTTTCGCGCCTTTTTAGACAGCTGACGTTGACTTTATAAATGATGAATTTTTTTGTTTATTTAGGAAGCCAAATATGAAACCACTGCTTACAAGCCATATTTATATATTTTCACATTTTAGAACGTGGGCACGAGCCCATGGTTCCTCTAAAACACGAAGACAAATGTCACCTATTAATCCTATTATATTTATCTATGTGTTATCATGGATACCTTCAATAAATAATTTTATTATTTTTGTAACCTGTCAACATTCATTACATTTCACGTCACCACAACGTCACTCACCTCACTCACCGCCAATCGGCGTTGCCAGCACGGGTATTTTTACCCGATTTCGGGTAATTTGGACAACAAACGGGTTATAGGCGGGGAACAATGGCTGCCGGGTTTGGGAGACATTACTTTAAAAAAATCCTATTTTTTCGGACTATTTATCCTAACTGTGTTGTAGAAAGAACGGAACGGTATACCATAAAACGAAACACGTGAAACGCGCTGTATCAACAGTAAAAATTTATCTACAAAATTAACTGTCAATGTCTGTTTAATACAGAAATCTGACGAAGGATAAAAGTTGCGGATGTCAGACACCGTATTATGCGCATCAAATGGCGCTGGACAGGACACGTAGCTAGGCGGGGTGATGGCAGGTGGAGTAGAGCCCTGACAGAGTGGCTTCCAATTGCGGACAAGTGTTCAGTTGGCAGACCATCAGCCCGATGGGTCAACGACTTCAGACCCATCGTGGATTGTGCGTGGATGAGATTGGCCAAAGACGGGGAAAAGTGGCACAAGGCCTATACCCAACAGTAGGTCGATACAGCCTGGCAATGATGATAATGTGTGTTTATGAGGATTTTACATACAAAGAGACTCCGCAGTCCGCACTGAAGCTACGTGCGAAAGAGACACCCACAAAAGTCTTCATGAGATAAAACAAGCACTTAAATATTTGAAGAACAGAACGATTGAAGTTTTGAATGAACCACTGAGATAGATAAAATTGTCGTTATGTTTTCTTTGTAATAATGTTTAAAAGTGACCTGCCACTTAAAAACTGGTTTTCGGTATGACCGAAAATAACTCCAAACCTTGCGCTAGCTACGCTTGTATATTCTTAATGTATGATATTAGTTGTATTGAGTATTTGAGTAATCTTGTGCGTTACTGTTTAATATCTCTACAAAATATCGTAATTAATGGTGTTCAAAATTTCATTATTACTTAATTAGTCACTTGGTCAAACTCAGTTTAGAATTTAAATTTCACGCTATTAGCGAAACGTTGCACCTTAATCAAGCACTGTGTTATGATTGGAGCAACTGTGCATTATATTATATTCATTTAACATAATAATATTTCTAAATCAAAAGATGATGTTGGAATTAACTAAGTAATTAGTTTGTCGACAAAACACTGTCTTATTCGATTTTAATGAACATGTGCGGCCCTCCGCCGCCGTTATTTCAAATTGTCACTACGCAGCCCGTGTCCACCAAAAGGTTGCCAATCGCTGAACTAGTGCATCGAATTGTAGAGGTCGGTTGGAGTTGGTGGAGTCGACAAAATTTGAATAGTCTAAGGAAGGCAAATGTATAAATCCACCACTGTCATTAGGAACAACTTTTAGTATAAAACTAACCTAAAAGTTCAGCTGTTCCATCGAATAATGTCAATAACACTTGACTTGATAGATTTTATAAAACAGATGTTTTTTTTCTCGATTTCAGGGTTGGTCCCATAAAAGTTGTTTACTATGAGTACTATGCGTCCTTTTCGGCTAAGTATACCCTTTCTTTAAAACATTGTATTTATGTATTTACGTAATATTAAAAAAAGGTAATTCGGGTAATATAGATTCGGTTTCGGACCTTTCTTGTTTGACAGCCGGCAACACTGGTCACTTGAATGATTGATCATGAATATTATCACAGAATAGAATAATAACTACTGTCAAATCGCATGAACTCTTTTCTGTTCACAAAATTAAATTAAATTTTATATTGTCAAGTTTTACTGAATAAGCTTGAATTATGTGCATAAAACAATTTGTTAAGTTAACGAAGTATTAGTGACGCATAGTTGGAGGGTTTTTAGGTAGCAGCTTATAAGATTATGGTTTCTCAGAAGATGCAGTCGTCACTGGACGATTTAGTTGAATATACTCAGCTATATAAAGCTGTTCCCACAGTTTTGCAAGGGACGGTGCTGCCTTTTTTGATAATTTACCCCATAGTGTTCTATTCGTGGATATTTGTGTATGGTTTCGAGGATAATTTTGAAGCCGGGTTTGTTACGGTCGCATTCGTGGCTGTGGTACAAATTCTCATATGCCTGTGTTGCTACTGGAGTGTTCACATAAACTGTTTCCTTTCCTGCTCCTCGGTGAGTATTTCCTTTGAACGATTTATACATATCTGTTAAACACATGAAAAAACGTGCTAACTAATAGTCATAATGTTTTAGGTAAAAGATCCTATTAAAGCAGAGATAGTTAAGGTTGTGCCAACATCTAATAATGGATCTTCAGAAATGGTCAGGCTACACCATACAAAGGTATAAAGCTACTATTATTTTATCTAGATATTAGATTACTAGTAATGATACTCATTGTCTTTAAATAAAATATGATACCTGATTAAGGGCTTGTACACAAATCTGCGATGCGATGCCGCAACGCAGAAAATTGCGACGCGAATTTCTGCGATGCGATTTCTGCGGCAAGGAAATTCTTTGCCGCAGAAATCGCATCGTGCGTGCTCGCAGATTTTTGCGATGCGACGTCGCACCGCAGTTTTGTGTACAAGCTCTTACTGTATATTCTGCACAAGTGAACCATAATTACAGCCAGTTTATGTTATAACTGCATCTAATATTTTTCTTTTTTTTGACCATTTTCAGTCAGTTGTGAAAGATAGTAATAAGCCCGATGTGTGGTTCATATTTCAAAAAAGCAAGTATGTTTATGATTGGGGCCAAAAAACATTCCATACAGTTAAATTTCCAGTAAATAATAATTATGAGGAGTATTTGGAATCAAAGGGATATGCCGATGATGAAGCTATTGATATTGCTGAGAGACAATATGGAAAAAATGAAATGGTTATGGTAAGAAATCTGATTATTAAGTTTTGGAAGTATAATATTAGAATAAATAGTAAATTTTCAAATGTATATTCTATCCTGTTATATTATTTTGTTTGTTTTTATCAAAAACCTATCTTGTGGATGTAAAAACTTCTTTAATGTTAATTGTTAAACTTTATTTATATTATGTTTACATGTTTCGGTAAATGTTTTACACTAGCCTATAAAAATAGCATTTAGAACTTGACTATAAACATTCATCATAGTCATTCATGAAGAGGAGTCAAATCCATTTTGTCAAGCGCTCAGGCAATTATAAGCAGTTCACGATTTAAGGCACTATAAATCTTCTTTGAGTGAAGGCAACACACTGCAAAAATTTTATTACTTTGAAAGTCATGTAATTACTAATGGATCAAAATATCTTTGGCAAATCTAAATAAGTGATTAACGTAATTATAAATAGGGACATGAATAACACGAAATATAACGTAATTTGAAAATACACACATAATCTTTATAAATTCATAGCTACACAAAATTTGTACATACAGTCATACATAATTAATATGTTTTTTTCTTATCCCGCTAAATACGTTTTCCCGCTTGAGACGCGATCTAGGCTGGGTCTCTAGAAAATTGTCTTAAATTGGTTTTAGTGTCTGCTAAATTGATTCCTAACATTGTCTTTGATAGAATAATTACATTATTCTTTAGCAATTTTTGTAACTATCAAGACTATTGTGTAGTGTGGAATGGATAATAATTTGAGGTGGATGTAGAGCTCAATTTATTTATTGACTAGTGTTGACTTCTATAATGTTATTTTCAGGTGGTACCAGAATTCAAGGAACTTTTCAAAGAAAGAGCAACTGCACCCTTTTTCGTCTTCCAAGTGTTTTGCGTTGCACTCTGGTGCATGGATAAGTTCTGGTACTACTCAATATTCACGTTAATCATGCTCGTCATGTTTGAATGTACGTTGGTCCAGCAACAGCTCAGGAATATGGCCGAAATAAGGAAAATGGGAAATAAACCATACAATGTAAACGTATACAGAGGTCGTAGATGGCGACAGATCATGAGCGATCAACTAGTGCCGGGCGATATAGTCTCATTAACTCGGTCTGTCAATGATAACTTAGTACCGTGCGATATTTTACTGTTGAGGGGCTCCTGTGTTGTTGATGAATCCTTGTTAACAGGAGAAAGTGTTCCACAAATGAAGGAGTCTTTAGAAAATGTCAGTAATTTAATGGAGCGTTTAGATCTTGAAGGCGATGGAAAACTTCACATGCTCTTTGGAGGCACGAAAATTGTGCAACATTCTGCACCTAGCAAAAGCGGTCCTTCCGGCCTCAGGGGTCCTGATACTGGATGCACTGGGTATGTTATTCGCAACGGCTTTAACACGTCACAAGGAAAACTATTGAGGACGATATTGTTTGGTGTCAAAAGGGTAACTGCAAATAATTTAGAAACATTTGGTTTCATTATGTTTTTATTGATATTCGCGATCGCTGCCGCTTCTTATGTTTGGGTCAGGGGCTGTGAAGATCCTGAAAGAAACAGATACAAACTCTTCTTAGAATGTGCTTTGATATTGACCAGCGTCGTTCCTCCAGAGTTGCCCATAGAGCTATCTCTAGCCGTAAATACTTCACTGTTATCGTTATCAAAACTGGCAGTGTTTTGTACAGAACCATTTAGGATACCGTTTGCAGGAAAAGTTGAAATATGTTGCTTTGACAAGACTGGTACTTTAACAAGTGACAATCTAGTAGTAGAGGGCGTGGCGGGTATCGGTGAGCACACTGATGCGACCGTGATGCCCATTTCACAAGCTCCACTGGAGACAGTTCAAGTATTGGCGACGTGTCACTCTCTAGTGCAACTCGATGACGGAGTGGTCGGTGACCCGCTGGAGAAAGCGACTTTAAATGCCGCTGAATGGAACCTAACCAAAGGAGATGCTGTCGTACCAAAAAAAGGGAAGTCTCCCGCCTTAAAAATTGTGCTAAGAAACCATTTCTCAAGTGCTCTTAAGAGGATGTCCGTGATAGCTGGGTACCAAGTCAACGAACGCGGGTTCGTAGAGTCCCATTACATTAGCAGTGTGAAAGGCGCACCGGAAACCATTAAGACTATGCTCAAGGAAGTTCCTAGCCACTACGACCACGTCTACCTGACGTTGTCTCGAAGAGGCGCTCGAGTGTTGGCATTAGGTTATAGAAAATTAGGAAAATTATCATCCCAAGAGATCAGAGATCTTTCGAGGGAAGACATCGAATCTGATTTGACTTTTGTCGGGTTCGTGATCATATCGTGTCCGTTGAAAAAGGATTCCAAAAAGGCTATAGCGGAGATCGTTCACGCATCTCATTCCGTGGTTATGATCACTGGCGATAATCCGCTGACAGCGTGTCATGTTGCGAAAGAATTGAACTTTACTGTAAAACCTGAAATACTAGTTCTAACGCAATCTGATGACGAATGGGGCTGGACATCGATTGACGAAGAAGTGACATTCAACGTGATTCCATTCAAGAAATCGACGCAGTTGACTTCTAAATTCGACTTGTGCGTAACAGGCGAGGGTTTGGCATACCTGAATGAGAATCATCGTAATTTTTTGCTGGAAATAATGCCCCGTATAAAGGTCTTCGCCAGATTTGCACCGAAGCAGAAAGAGTTTGTCATCGTGACCTTGAAGGCTCTCGGATACAATACGCTTATGTGCGGAGACGGCACTAATGACGTTGGGGCACTGAAGCATGCTGATGTAAGTTTGACTCCATATTGCGTATAGTTTATTTTATACTTTATCATATTTTAATTCTCAGATAATAGTAATTAACTTACCTACTTTGATAAACTATATTTTTCTTCAAGCCTAGGTTTGTTTCGCAATAAATAATAAAAATGAAAATTTAAAAATCTCGTCCAATTAGGAGAAAAACACATCACAACTTTTAAACTCCTGGACAGAGTTTCTTCATACAGCTAATAACCATCCTAAATAGCATTTAAAAATTAGTTTTAAAGAAAAATCGTAACAGACATACCAACTCACAAACAAATTCAAATTCTGATACCGCTCTTACAATTTGTAAAGGTTAAAAAATGTCATCACCCGACCTCTATCACACCTTTGCAATGCAATTGTTTCAAACAAGATTATCTATTTAGGTGGGCGTAGCTATCCTAGCGAACGCTCCGGAAAGTCCCCGCGAGCGGCCCGCGGAGCCGCGGCCGGCCCCCGAGCTGCCGCGACGCGCGGTCGGGCCGAACCCGCGCGCGGCCGCCGAAGCCTCGCCTCGGATGAGGCGAGCCTTGAAGGAGCTGGAAGATGCGGAAGATCAGCAAATCGTCCGGTTGGGGGACGCGAGCGTGGCTGCGCCGTTCACAAGTCGGCTGTCCAGCATAGTTTGCAGTAAGTCCGATTACTAGGTACAAGGTTTTGAAATACCTGAATATTAATTGACCTTAAATAACATTGAATGATAAGAAAGTTACATTTACAAAGAATTTTATTATTTTAGATTAAGTAGTAGTAATTAAGTGGTAGTGAGGGGGTACTGAGGGCTTTGAGATCGGTTCAAACTGGAACCGCACTAGCAAGTATCTAATGTTACTTACATTAGAGCCTATATATGGCAAGTTGCCTGGCCAGAGAACAAAATGTCCCAAGCGATTTGGGACATTTTGATTTTGATTTTGAAAACGAAATGAAAGTGAATGCTGATCTCTTTTGTTAGAATTTTGTAAGTTAGAGCGGACGCGATATACTGCAATAAAAAAATTAAATTTATAATAATAAAATTGATAAAAAACTGATAATAATTAATTAAAGGCACTAGGTACCTGTCCATGCAATTTTAACATTAAACAAAGCCAAACCGAAAACCAGCTTAAACCGGAAGTATTTCACCAGCAACATTTTGTTTCCAGTCTGCCACATAATAAAGCAAGGCCGCTGCACGCTGGTGACGACGCTGCAGATGTTCAAGATCCTGGCGCTGAACGCTCTGATCCTGGCGTACAGTCAGTCGGTGCTGTACCTCGACGGCATCAAGTTCAGCGACTCGCAGGCCACGCTGCAGAGTCTGCTGCTGGCTTCGTGCTTCCTCTTCATATCTCGGTCTAAGGTATATTTTATTGCACATATTATTAATTTTTGCTCTATAAAGTAATAAGACACGAACAGTGCTTAATTGTTGATAATTCTGGGACAGTTTAAACAAAATTAGCAAAGGAAATATAAACTTGCGAGTCTTTTTGAAATAAAGATATACAGGGTTTTAAAGAAAGGGTATGCTAAGCCGAAAAAGGCACCTGGTACTCATCATTATAAACCATTTTTGCTCTCTTTCATAGCGGTTAGTGCTTAAAAGTTCTGGCAACGGGGTACATTTTGCTAGTTGGGTAATGGACCGTTCTATTAAAACCGAGCCCTAAAACATTCTTAACATTCATCACTTTCTGGTTAAATTGTTTAGTAAGCACCAAATAAATAATAACCGAAATCTATCTATCTCTATCTAAAAATTCAGTCAGTACATAAAATAAAACGATTAATGGATTAGCACCATCTGAGAAATAATTTATTTTCTTTTCAGCCGTTGAAAAAGCTTTCCAAACAGCGCCCTCTGCCGAACATCTTCAACTTGTATACTATAATGACAGTGCTGACTCAGTTTGCGGTGCACTTCCTCTGCTTGATATATTTGGTGCGTGAAGCTACGGAGCGCTCGCCGCCCAGGTAACTATTATAACTTTTTTATTTAAAACTTGCTGCACCCGGCGGTTTCACTCTCTGTTTTTTTACGTTTAAACCTTCCCTGTATTAGAGCGATCACAATTAAATAAATATTCAAGGTCCAGCCATTCTCGAGTTTTAGCGAGACTAACGAACAGCAATTCATTTTTATATAGGGTTATTCATAAAGGGTATGCTAAGCCGAAAGGGGCTCATAGTACTCATCATTATGAACAACTTTTAGTAAGGGACCAACCCGAAATTCGCGAAAAAAAATCAGCTGTTCCATAGAAAAATGTCAATGACACTCGACAATATATATGGACCAGCTGATTTTTTTTCGCGAATTCTGGGTTGGTCCCGTACCCGTAGTAAAAGTTGTTCATAATGATGAGTAATATGAGCCATTTTCGGCTTAGCATACCCTTTATGAATAACCCTATATATTTGAAATAATGTTTTTTACATTATGTTTTTGTGCCGGATTTCAACTGTGAATGTGATAAACAGAAGACATGAGAGTCTTACTTTGTTTCTTCACATAAAACCTTTATTACTTATGTTGAATACTAAAAAATATTCTCCAGGTTTCATTATAAATGTAAGTTTATTTCCCAATAAAAAATAAAAACAAGATACGTAAAACTATTTCTAAAAACAAGCTGTTATTGCATTGTCTTCGAAGTTGCACAACTATACCACAATGTAGCTCAATTGGACATCGCGTATTGGTTCAAATTCAGTAGCAAGATCCTTCTCCTTTTTAAAACCTTTTAATTAACTTGCGATCTATGCAACAATGTTTGTTCTGGTGGAATCTTGCAACTCAATTTTGAACCACATCCCGATGTCCGATTGAGATGAAATTTGGTATATGTATGTAACTCCGATGACAATGAAATACAAGCTTGTTAAAAAAAAAAAAAAACTTATTTGAATCAAATTGCAACTCACTCGTTGATTTGATTTCCAGAGACCCGAAGCCTAAACTGGCAATGGACGCGGTAGAAGGCGAAGAGAACCCGCCCGACCTGCTTAACAGTACCGTTTATATCATATCCATGGCTCTTCAAATATCCACCTTCGCTATCAACTACAAGGTTCGTTTTACGATCATCCTAGAATTATTTAACACTTTAACTGCTGCTAATAATCACATGCGTTTGCTTTAACTGCGCCTAATAATCAAATGCGTTCTGTTACGCGCCTGGCGTGTGTAGCCGCATTCGCGTTGCACAAAGGAAAACACAAGGTATGTGTTTTCAGCAGCTAAAGTGTTAAAAAAAATTGTGAAACTTGGTGCATAACCGACGACTTCTCAGTAGTTCCCAATCTGGTTAGCCTTTCAGTCTAAGCATTAGCACAAAAAGCGCCTATATCGAACCGCACAACTTTCAAATGAAACTGACATAATGGCAATGTGCACAGAATGAAACGTTTTGTGAGTTTATTGCGAATTAATGATTCGGAGGTGGAGTATAATGATTGGATTAAAATGTTATAGTGATTGTGTGTATGACGCGATTCAAATTTAATAGCGGCAATAAGGTGAACCGCGAGTGCGGTTTGACGTCCAAATTTCCGCACACGCCTGCCTGGCCCGCGCATAATTCTGCGGCCCCTAGTCTGACTCCATTTATACTTGCAGGGTGCGCCGTTCATGGAAGGTCTGCGCGACAACAAGCCGCTGCTGTACAGCATCGTGGCGTCCGGCGCCGCCGTCCTGGCGCTCGCGACTGGCGTGCTGCCCGACCTCTCCCACATGTTCGAGATAGTCTACTTCCCGCCCGACGTGAGTATCTATAGTAACTAGACTACATACCGCTGCTGTCCAGCATCGCGCTGACCGGCGGCTCCATGTTATACATACAGGGTTATTCATAAAGGGTATGCTAAGCCGAAAAGACCTCATAGTACATTTTGAACAACTTTTACTATAAGACCAACCCGAAATTCGCGAAAAAAAAATCGTTTTGTCGAGTGTCACTGACATTTTTCTATGGAACAGCTGATTTTTTTCGCGAATTTCGGGTTGGTCTCATAGTAAAAGTTGAACATAATGATGAGTAATATGAGCCTTTTTCGGCTTAGCATACCCTTTATGAATAACCCGGTATATACCCATGTTTAATCATTTATCTCTGAAACTGTTCGACCAATCCCGATGTGGTTTTCTGTAATAGGTTAATTTAGTGATAGGGTTGCATTTGACAACCATCTTTCCTGATGGTAAGCAATGATGCGGTCTACGATAGAGCACGCTTGCTTAGAAGAAACTGATTCACTCTTCACTTGACGACACGCGGATTATATTTCTCGGAGCACAACCATTGACATAGTATTACAGAGGTACTGTGGCGCTTCGCTCCATAAAAGTAGAATCAAAGCATATATTCGTGGTAGCAGTTTTTGATTTGGTAAATATGAGTCATGTCATGTCATTTGGTCATTGTTATTTTTTTATGCTATTGAGTGACGAGACGAGCAAATCGCTCGCCTGACGTTAAACGTTGCGTTTGCCCAGGATAGGACTGTGCCATCCAGAATTTGGAGCTATTAGAATTCAAGACCCTGCGCGGCACAGCACTGTGCTCGTCACCCTGAGATACAAAATGTTTAATCTATTTGTCCTGAAATTTCACATGTCAAGCTTCAGAATAAAATATGGCTTATTATCATTCTCTAGTTTCCTCATGTTTTAATACGTTACGTCGAAAGCTTAATGTGGACATTTATATTGTTTCAGTACCGAGTGATACTAGTGCAGGTGTTGATTGCGGACATGGTGTTCGCGTATGTAGCGGACCGGTTGTGCTCGGTCCTCTTCGGCGAGCGCCGATACTTGTCCGCATGACAGAAGCTAGAGGCGCGTAATGCATCCTTAGATCAACGAAACCGCTTCCAGTCTGTACCCTAACTTAATTATTTCTTATCTTTAATTTTTTCTGTTTGATTTGGAAAACAATAAAGTTTTATCTTTGATTTAAAATAATACAAATTACTTAAATTAAATCTGGCGCCCTAACATGCAAAAATGCAGTGTAGCGTTCCTAGCTCAATCTATCTTTGTCCCGCTCATCAAGCCTATATATTATATATGTATATTGTTTATTATTTTTAATTTATTTTTATGACACGCTAATTTGTGTTGTGCATTTACAGTTTTAGTCACTATAAACGAAGTCAGTTTAAAATAATCGATCTTTTAAATATCTTTAGACAAAGGCGTTGCTGTCCGATTTTTTTTCTCATCCTGTTGTGTCCCGGTGCTGGGCAATAGTCTTCCCCCCTCCTTCCACGTGTCCTTCCACTATTCTCCAAAATTTAAATATTATTCTAAATATGTTTGAGGTCACAAATAAAGAGATTCCGGACATCTCGGATTTGTTCCACATTACATTATCCATCCCGGACTAGTGATAAAAATAAGATTGCATTTTTATGGTAGTTTTTTATACTCACCGGAACAAAGTAAACTGAAAAATGTTGAAGTGCTTTGTGAAAATATTCCGCTAGACGTAAATAGAGCGGTTAGATATTTTGATTTTGAATGTAATAGAGAATAAGGTTGTTTTTCCAATGTCAGGGTTTTATACTCGAGAATATTTCTTGAGCCCTTTAATGCATTTTACATAGATAGGTGTATTAGCATTTTCATCAAAAATATTCAGTGTAAATGTATGTGTAATTGTCAGAGAATGTCGAATTATTTTTGAATTAAAAATTAAATTCCAATTTAAGAAATTCAATTGACGATTTTTTAAGTTAGTAACGTTGCTATTTTCCGCTCGATCACATTCGTTTATTTATTTAAACGTCCTTTTTGTATTAATTAATGTAAATAAATGAATATAATGCAGTGTTCGTGTAGTAATGGTTACCTATACATATAACCGCTCAAAATATGTGCATTAAAGCATGTGAAATGTGTTAATGGTGTTTAAATATAATTGTGTAGTAAAATTAAAACGGCTTTGAATTTTAATAATATATGTAGAAATATTACCGTTCCGTAAAGTGTAGAACAAGTAACCTATGACGTGAAGATTATCTTCGTTCGTTTTGGAATCGGTGGCAAAAACAAGAACATTATTTTTACAAAACAAAAAACAAAAACCGACTTCAAAAGACCGATTATTGAGTTATTCATCTATTTGTCGCGCACGTACTTAATGCAAATTTAAGACTTATATGGTTTTCTCATGGATACCATTATCAGAACTGGACTAAATTGAAATGGGACCAAATGGGAAGCGTCAGCTTTCTAATAAAAAAAGAATCATCAAAATCGATTCACCCAGTCAAAAGTTATGAGGTAACAAACATAAAAAAAAAAAACATACAGTCGAATTTATTGATAACCTCCTCCTTCTTAGAAGTCGGTTAATAACAGTTACAAATGACAAAATCGTTTGCATGGGTACACGTTCGTATGTCACACATGCGAACGACTGTGAGCAAATGTGGCGTTTTAAACTGTTTTCACTGATAATTTTCTAAGGCTACATATCCACCGAGAGATGTGCGAGACAGCTGAGCGGTGCCCGAGGAAAACATTCACCAATGGTAACACATTATTCTCTTATGCTCGTTAGCGCAGCTCTGTGGGCCTAGCACAACTTCGGGCTTAAAATACGTAGCGAGTTTTTTTAGCTCTTTTTTATCGAATACTCGCTAAGTATCTACGTATTTTTTACGTCAGAAGTTGTGGACCCAAACCTGTGAAAAAGAGCTTGCGAAATGAGGTATTTGTACATACTGGAAAACGAGAAATACCTACATGTGTAAAGCTACCGAGAGAAATATGTCTGCGAAGGACGCATGTGAGGAACGTGTGCCAGGCGGTGTAATGAGCTAAAGCTACCATCAATAGAACATTTTTTGAGACAGTCTTGTAGTGTACCATTCAGTTACACCTTTTCACAGCTTCGCTACGCGTACCGCTCACCTTCCTTACACTTCTCTAGTGGAGTAGTTAGAAACGACACTGACAGGCCCCTAGCCTGGTGACTTGATCACGCGTAATATTTTAAAATACACGAATAATGCAATAAGAGTAAGACACCAAAAAGATATTGATTGATTTATTCTACAAAAATACTTGTTTGGAGCACTTCGTCGCCGCCGAAACACGAAATTTCGGGTACGAAAATTAACGTTCGGGAACTATCACAGTTTAGTGTTTCCAGCCGAGACTTCCGTAGCCCAGACCGAGTCCTTGTCCAAGCCCGAGACCTCCATATCCTAACCCGAGATCTCCATGTCCGAGACCGACGCCTCCGAGACCAAGGCCTCCGAGACCGACGCCTCCGATACCGAGGCCGCCGAGCCCGACGAGGCTGGTCGCGCCCACAGCGACGGGAGCTGCTACCGCTACCGGAGCGGCGACCGCCACCGGGGCAGCGTATTGCTTGACCGGGATGACTTGCGGGTGCGTAGCGGGGCCGATGCGTTTGACGACCGCGTTGAAACCGGTCACAGGGTCGGCGGTGTAGTCGACGACACGCAGCGTGCCGTCGGGCTCCGTCAGCGAGTAGGAGCCCTTAACTACTCCTCCGTCGCGGGACTCGGACTGCTGCTTGTTGTCGCCGGTTAGGGGGTCGTTCACCGCGTAGTTGAAGCCGTAGCGGGGAATGGACTGTAAGGTAAGTACAAATACTTTGTTATCTACCTTTAAATTGCAACTATAATCTTGCAATATTACGCAAACTCTATGGCCTAATACCACTAGGCAATACCACAGTTCGACACTACGTTAAACAGTCGCGGTAGAGTAAGGATAGAACACAATCTAGATTCAAAGTTTTTTTGTCCTGTCGCACGCCTTGGCACTGCTGCCAGTGCGATAAGTAGTTGTCAATACATAAATAAATTCACACTAGGTAAGTACTATGATAATTCAATACTTACAACGCTGTCGATCGCTGCGATCCCAATGCCTCCTAGGCCAGATGGCGCTGCCATCGCCACTCCCATCAGGCATGCGATCTATTGATAAACAAGGAGTGTGTCAATGTTTCTAGGATAAAAAAAACTTATGGTACACAAAGAGTAAGCTACTAAGAGCTGCTTCTAAGTATTTGTTACCTACCATCTCGTTTTTGGAAAATTACTGGGAAAAAATTGCGGGCTGTAAGAAATATCTCTACTATTTTCAACTCTACTCTTAACTTTTACCGCCGCAAGCTTATTTTCAAGAAAGACTTGAAAGCTGCTCTCGTCAGCTGAAAAAAACTAGGAATGTTATCTCAGATCCCTTACCGTTACGTAGGAGTACATGATGCTGAGTAATGAATGCTTCGTCCAACACTAGCCGTACTCGCTGTATGCCGCTGCCTCCCCGCACTTCGTATTTATATGCCTCCTCGATTGCGACTCCCTACAATCCTCGCGTGCCACGCTTGGTTATTCACGTTTCACATATTTTCATAACGCGTGTCCTAAAACCAACTATAATTAGTTAATTGCGGCGTTTTCTTTGTCCAACTGATTCCAACTCTGCTGTTGTTTCATCAGAATCCTGTTTCATAGGCTGAAATGTGTGAATAATTGAATATCAATCTACGGTTGCATGCAGGCTATTAAGTGGAGTATCTGCTAATTAAGCATTTAAGTGTTAAGTACGGCTATTAGAAGATTGAAGATAGCCTCATCCGCGCATGTCAGTTTCGTAAGGCACCGGTTAGAACCCATTAAAAATCACCAACACCAACAAAATCGACAAAAAAGTAAAATGTCGAAACGAATAAAGCTAAGACCACACAGACACTCAGGTGAGCTGTAGTCAAGCGCTTGACTTGTTAGATGACAAGAACATTATTTTTACACAACAAAAAACAAAAACCGAGTTCAAAAGACCGACTATATTGGAGTTATTCATCTATTTGTCGCGCACGTACTTAATGCAAATTTAAGACTTATATGGTTTTCTCATGGATACCATTATCAGAACTGGACTAAATTGAAATGGGACCAAATGGAAAGCGTCAGCTTTCTAATAAAAAAAGAATCATCAAAATCGATTCACCCAGTCAAATGTTATGAGGTAACAAACATAAAAAAAAAATTAAAAAAAAACATAGAGACGAATTGATAACCTCCTCCTTTTTTGATGTCGGTTAAAAAGATGCAACACAACGATATGAGATGAGTAAAGACAGCTCAGAAAGGCAGTGCCTCGTGGTCCATGTGTCGTAGTTAGCTTTGTTCATTGATTTTACTTTATCCCAAGCAAGACCCACGGACATCAAACTAATATGCTTTTTGGTTGGATGTTGGTGGTTGGTGGTTGTGATAGCCTTTAATAACGTTTTTATAATTTAATTATCCAAAGTACGTAAATTACTTATTTATTCATTCATGTATTTAAATGCCCACGGTTGCATATCAGCTGCGTAACTACCAGTATTTGCCTACTAATTCCTTAATTAGGTTTCCCGAACTTTGCATACTTGTAAATTACTAATTAAAAGGCGGTTTATTCATTCATAATTAAATGAGACGATAAGAAACTAGCTGAGATTGTATTTGCAGTTATAAAATGTTAATGAGTAGGTCATTCGCACAGAACTCTCCTTTTGGTCATTATGTTACAAGGAACGTTAGCCGTCGTAATTTTTGCTAGGTAAAGATTTTTACAATCATTTTATATAACACAATGCATAATAACTTTATCCAATTACCTACGTTAAACAAGATTCAATTACAGAGCCACTGCAATCAAAACGATCAAGTAGCGTTTAACGCAATTTAGAATCAAAAACGTAATTTATCTAGCGCGAGTTGCAACTAATTCGTCTCCAGTCGACCGCCTCATTACCCCTTTTCAGAGGAACACTCTTTCCACTCAGACTTACACAAATTCACATTTGCAATCAGAGCCCGGAGAAAAGTTCCTCCTCTGCTCACCCGCTCGCACCCCCTCCCCACGCCGCCTTTAATTAACAGAAAGTGGTTCATTAGAGCTTATTCATTAAAGCAAGGAGTAATTAGCGAACTCTAATGAATGCTGTAATAATGTAAGAGCGGCCGCGTCGGACTGCGGCCCCACTTCTAGATTAATCTAGAAGCTGGGAATAATTTAGTAATGGCGTTAATTTATTATCCGGCTGATTGCGGGAATTAACTTGATACAGGCGGAGTCTACGGGGGTGGTTCACACAGGCTCGGAGATTTGCTTTCCGGGTCTGTAAAATATTCCATTTTCTATCTTTCAGTCATACCCGACAGACGAATATGCAGTTTTCAAAAGAATCCTTTGAAAATCAGTTGAAATTAGTTATTTAGTTACATCGCAAAAAACGCGGTACTTTGCAACAGAACTACTTGCATCGCCCGTGCCTTGGCCCACGTCAAGCGTAACAAACTTTAAAACCCATTTCGCCCCTTAAGAGGTTGATTATCGAAAAATTTCCCAAAACACCTCTCGTAGTTCTAAATTTAGGTGTTTAGCTCTACGTTGATTTATTAGCCAGCTGCATTTCCTAGGTGGAAGAACGAACTTCCAAAACTGAAAAGCCAGTGCTTTGCGCGTTATTGTTAACTTGCTAATTATAGGTATTTTTTTCAAAGTTTGGCTAAATTTCAAACGATTTTTTTAACTTATTTATTATGGTAAGTATATTGTAGTTTTTTTTAACAGTTATGGCCTTAAATCCCCAATCGGGTTTGTCTAGGCAATAGGTTCTCATTAACAAAGTGCAGTTACTAGTAAATTAACTTTAACTTAAAGATTAATTTAAATATTAACTAAGCATCGCGGTGTGATCCGAGCCTACGTACGGCGGTACAGTAACGAGCGATGCCTGATTGTACGCGAACAAAGTTGCTAACGAACTTACGTGCCTAACTAGGCGCCTACTTACTCAACTTTACGACACGCAACGAGCTTCGTTTTTTAAATTAGTTACTTTTGAAAGCTGATGATATGGTTATTAGGTTAAAATTCAGCCTGATTATTATGGGCGTGCTCGTACCTTCAAACAAAATATGGATGTTAACGAATGAAATCGAGACGGGCATTACGAGTACATAGGTACATAATACTTAATATACGTTAATAGGTAGTTAGGACTTAGAATTTCAAAATACGTCTATTCTTTTATTATAATTAGGTACCTATATGCGTAAACCTCCCCTAGCGAAGTAAAGTAACCCATTACGTAACTGCTCGGTCTTTGTTTTCTATGTTAATTCTTTGTGAACATATTTCGGGATATGGAATCTGGAACATGGCTCATCGCTGGACATATCCCGACCACATAGGTAGGTACATTATTATAATGAAGAAGCTTCCAGTAAACATCACTAAAGAGTATTGTAATAAGCCTTTTGGTTAAAAGGAAATAAGGTACAGGCGAAGTAAAAAGTTTTCTGTAGCATAATATTATTTAATAAAACAGGGTTGCTGGTGATTTAATAACAGTCACGGTCAAGGAGGTAAGGTAGCTAGGCAGAAGTTTCTACACCGAACAAAAGACAGTAAAAATTTTTTTTTTGGAATTTTAATTTTGTGACTACATATTTATGGTATACTCGTATCTACTTACAAAACTACTATACTAACTAAGTAAACTACTTTACTTTTTGTTTTGTGTTTTGTTTTGTTTTGTTTTTGTTGTACTAAAAAAAAAATTACAATTGGGTGTTAAGTAGTTCAGTATCTATCAATTGCAAAATATCGGCACACACATGTTCATACATAATTTACCAAGCAATCACACAATAAGATGTTAAAATGTTAATACACACTTTGACCTGCCACTTTCAGATCAAATAATTATATGAAATTTAAAACCAGGGAACAATGTCTATTGTATTCATCTGTACATACTCTACACGGGTACAATGGACAAGAGTGACCCTTAGTTCCGACATACCTACTTAACAATTGCTCCGGGACGTACGCGGACATCTCGTTTAGAATTCCACTGAAAATACTATGAAAATAAATATTCATATTTTTGTAAACGAGAAAAATGCCAACACGAGCACAGTAAAAAGTACACACAGGTTGTTCTGTTTGTCCTGTTTTACTAACGAGCATACGGGGCCCTTATTTTAACCTAGGATTCCGTGAAATATGTCAATCTTGCCGTAGAGTTAACAAGTATCTTTTTCTATTTCGTTAAATGAAAATTAAGTACGTTATTAACGTTTACTATGTGCAAAACTTGCTCTACCCTTAGCTCAGCTTAGCCCTAACAAAGTTAGTTGTTTCTAATTATCTTGGCCTTTTTTAGGTTTTAAGTCTACTTAGTGCCTGTCGGCAAATACCTCTTACCTCGCTGCTCAAATTACGGTTGTACCAATTCGCTAGACTTTCTTGCCTTTAGAAGTCGGATACTTTACTCGTTAATCCAATCCTACTTCCTGCTTAATATTATACACGAGAAAGTTTGTCTGTGTCGGTGTGTGATTTTTTATTACCGCGTATCTCCGTAACTACTAAACCAATTTCGAAAACAATTCGACTAGATTATAATTATACTAGCTGAGCCCCGCGGTTTCACCGGCGTTTGTTTATTAAAAAGTACCCTATGTTACTTCTAATACCTCCAAGAATATGTGTACAAAGTTTCATGATGATCGGTTAAGTAGTTTTTGCGTGAAAGCGTATTTCACGCAAAAACTACTTAACCGATCATCATGAAACTTTGTACACATATTCTTGGAGGTATTAGAAGTAACATAGGGTACTTTTTATTTTTTTAAACGCCGGTGAAACCGCGAACCGAACCGTGAAACAAACAAACTTACATTCACATTTATAATATTAGTAGGGATAACCTTGAATTAGGACAGGCTACTTTTCATCATCACCACGCCTGTAAACCTGGGCACAGCTAGTTAGTATTCAAAAGTGCAGGTTTGTCGGTAGACGATGTAGACATACAGGGCTTCAGCTTAGTCCTAGTGATTCGTCGCCGACAAGTTTCGCCGTCACTATCCCCATCATTCATCGGTGCGTCGACGCGTGACTCCCGAACTGCTATTTCCATTATTTTTCGCTACTCGTCAGCCTGCGGCACATTTGATAGTCCGTCTATCAGGAAGGAAGTGTGCTCGTAATTGGAACAGCCGCCGGACAAATTGTGACAAAACCACGGGTTTCGGTATCGGGCGTTTGTTAATGAGACTCTATTCAAATTGTTTCATATTCTATTTTTGTGATGGGACAAAAATCTATAGGTTTGTGAAAAAAATTAGTAAGATGTTCTTAACGTTCCAACTTTTTTTAACAAAACTTTAGTAACAGTATCCGTATTCCGTGCTGAAACATGTTCTATTTGTATGATCCTTACGGGTTAAATTTCCTCACATATTCTGGACTATTTCACATTTATTAATATTTATTTTACAATATTTTTCATACCCTCTTGTTGCTTACCGATACAATATAATAATCCAATTGTCGGTCCAAACCCATGCCTAACAGGCGTGAGGCGCTTTCGTCTGCGTATTTCAGTTCGACCCTACCATGAACACTCGAACGATTGATGATTTGTTTCACTGAAAATATGTATATCTACAAATTGGTTACAAAAAAATAAAATGCTAGCTTCGAGATTAGTGATATGTATCACTAAATAAAATTGTTGTAATTTAAATTATTTTAATGAAGCCACTGATTGCATACTTACGAGTAACTTTCATATTTGATTTTCCTCGAGTTTTCCAAAGAGTTCTTATTTTTTTCTGGAAGTAATTCGAGTTTTTAGTAAGCCATTTTCACTGTTATAAATCCATATCGATATCATATTTTCCTCACATACATTAAATATTATTTTTACATGTAGTTGGGGTCCACAAGTACTTACAATGTGTTGCACAGATTTGTGTCCGTATTAAGTAGGTAGGTACGTGCGCATCATCGGGCAAGCTTTATTCGGAGCCGTCGATTGAAAACGCTCATATTTCGATCATATTGTATATTGTAACAAATACGCTACGTTGGTTTGGCGATAAATACGTTTGGCGTAAATAGTTATGTAAATGATTTGAATACCTACAACGAATGTAGTGAAAGTTTTGAGATATAGACAGTTATAGGTAGGTTCGGTTAGTAACAGAGGGGCCGTTTTGCAAACTCTTAGTGCGAGCCTAAGCTGGATCAAGCCCTGGCTTTTGTCTGGCTCTGTCAGCTAGAGAAAGAGCGAGAGAAAAGACAACTCGATTCAATTCAAGCTTGCGTTAAGAGTTTCCGACTTTCTATAGTAATTTACTTGTTTTGAACGTACAGTGCAATGCACCTTATTTGTCGTACAATAAAGACGACGAGGGCGCTAGCGCTGGCTTACCTACTGATAAGGTTACGGTTTGAAAGCTTTGCAGGAAATAAAACCTCAGTTATAGTTCCACATTTAATCTGATTCGTTATAAGAAGATCAGTAGAACCACCTGTTCTACTGATCCTCTTATAACCGCTTTTCAGAGGCAAGTTTATATGCCTATTTATACTCGCCTCTGAAAAGCGGTGTCGCACTGTTCCGTTTGTTTGATGAGCTTAGTTTGGCGAGCATTTTACTATTGTTGGGACATAATAGGATAAAAATATCTGGTCTTCTTTGTGGTGCGGCTAAATAATAGCATCTTATTTTAGTTACCTCAAAATAAAGCTTGTTTCTCCTAAGTGGTAAAAATCAAAATGTTTTTGAATATTAATGAGTTCACGGTGCCGTCAAAAAAGCCTTCTTGGGAGGCTTGTTTACATAATCGCTCCATTTGCAATGTAAAACGACGTCGACCAACTGTTTTCTTGCTTTTTAATCCGAACAGAATGCATATTACTATGCATTTTTTGGTCGAAACAATGCGGCAACTCAGGGTCAGTAATAAATTATAATAAAATTAATTTTGCTTTGCTAATTTTAAAGGATTGTTTGACGTTTACATCTACTCCTACTTAATTTTGTGCTAAAACATTTTTTATTTTCCAAATTGGCTAAATATTGATCCGTTGTGTTAAAAAAAATGTTATGTACATATATAGGGTTATTCATAAAGGGTATGCTAAGCCGAAAATGGCTCATACTCGTAGTACTCATCATTATGAACAACTTTTTCTATGAGACCAACCCGAAATTCGCGAAAAAGAAATCAGCTTACTTAGCATACCCTTTATGAATAACCCTGTATATGGATTTATATTATTTATTTATATTTATATGGATTGTAGAGAGTACTTTAAGGCTAAATACAATCCTCACCGGGATCATTGACGTGTAAGTGTAACGTAACAGTTCAAATTCGAGCATTACAGTCAGTGAGGAAAGAGAAACGAGCATTACAGTTTGCCTCTTGTAATGATAGTGTATTGTATCTTTTGTTTTTCATTATGCGTAATAACGTAATTCTCAAAATAGAATCATGGATTGTTACGTTATAGTCAGTCTTCAGTCAGTATTGCAACGTAATGCTCAAATTCGAATATCGGATTCTTACTTTTCTTTTTTGAAAACCTATTCACGATACGATACTTTTAGTAGCTCTTGTTTTTAAATCTGTCAAAACGTGAAATTTATTCCATAGTCAAACCGTTTCAGACACTTTGGGAAACAGTCTTTGGTAGAGTTTTGCCTAACTTGTTCCGATTTTAAAAGCTTTTATTTAACTTGCATTATAGGTATGTATGGAACTGTTTGTTCGCATGAAATCTTGCATCTCAATTTTGTATAACTTTTTGTACCTCATGATCATCGTATGCAACCATTAATCCTCCCACTGCTGGGATACAGGTCTAACCTCAATTATTCCACCACGCTGGCCAAGTGCGGATTTTACCACTACCTAACTTTTTTTTCTTGGAAATTGCATTTTTGTTTTATAATTTTTTCAAAATAAATTTTGTATTTGACATTCATAAGTGTACATTGATGTACTTACCTATATTTAAATACTCGTAAATAATTTTGAATTTGAATTTGAACCACTTCGCAATGTCCCATTGAGCTGAAATTTTTATATATATGTACGTTCGTAACTGACATTTTGTAGGGGGTACCTACCTACGTGTATGTAACTCCGATGACAAGCAAAAAGCTTGTTTTAAAAAATACTAGCTGACTCGACAGACGTTGTCCTGTCAAAAGCCATTGCGTCAATTCTATGTCAAATATTGCGTAACTATAGCAACCGTAGTATGTTGATGCTAACTTGTCAATTTATAGTAAAAATTATCAGTATATATATAATTTGCAATAAATTAAAATTGCGACTATAATTTGAGATTTAAACTATCCTATCTCTCAAGTTGGATCGAACTGGACATGGTGTGCGAATTTTATTATAATCGGTTAAGTGGTTTAGGAGTCCATTGAGGACAAACATTGTGACACGAGATTTATATATATTAAGATTTATAAAATTAACTTATTGCTCTGATTGCCATATTCCGGAGTATGCTTACTATTGGGGTAAAAATAATTAAAACAGTGAGTAATTTACAAAATTTTTATTTTTCTCTCCTTTCACCTGCTCTTAGGCTAGTATGTATGTTCTTTCTTTGTGTACTGGTAACACCGCAACTGTCCCAAAAACTGCTCAGACTTGAGATCAGACTTGTAAGAGTAAAACAATTAAAGCAAAATTAACTGTTCACTGAGGGTTTTACTTATAAACCCTGATTAAACTTAATTAGTGCCTAAATTATCTGTCTTACTTTTGCACGTGATATTTTACGTCAGCTGGAAGTTGTCAGAGCATTTAAGCAATGATTAAGGTTAGGCAGCGTAAGTACGTACTATTTTGCTATTTGAATATTGCCCAATTAAGAAATATTTCGTAGGCAGTAATTTTGCTTTTAGAATGGTAATAAATAAGTACATAAATAGTAGTAACATTTGTTCAATTCTTAAATATCAAGCCTTTGCAGTTTTCCATAAATTAAACAATAAGATGGCAAGACTCACTAAACGCTAACATTCGAATTATATGTACTCATTTTAATTACAACAAGAGTATTTTAAGCTTGCGTCACACGGACGCGGCCCGTGGAAGCGCGGTAGCGAGGGACCCTATTCTTAAACGCTTGAGATTATCTCCGCCACTCTCACTCTCATGACATTAATAATGAGAGCGACATTGACCGAGATAATATCTCACTCTCAAAAATTGGGTCCATGGTCCCGTACCATGAGCTTTAGCGCAAACCTGAATTGAGTCTCGTTTGCTTTAGTCTTGCTTTTCCTCAAGCAGCCAGAGCGAGATAAAAGCCAGGGAGATTAGTTTTAGACGCTAAAAACTCATGGTACGGACCTAGCAAATGCTCAGTCATCTCGACCGAAACGGATAAATCGAGAATTGTGATTGGGCGTCGGCTGACCACCACCGTAGTACTACAACAGGTCGCGGCAGTGCGGAATAGGCTTTTAACTAGGTTCTCATTTTTGAAACGATGATATTTCGTTTTATTCCAAAGAAGTACATTCTTGTTAACTAAGTTTGGTAATTTTAAACAAGTTTAATCCACTCTTGATTATGTTACTACATCCAATAAATTGAAATTGTGATCTACTAGTCTACTAGGAGGCCCGATATGTGGCCTTATAATTACTGGGTATGCAAAAGTTACACAAAAAATAATGTTAGCGTTTAAGATTACTTACATACATTAATTACTGTTTTCATTTTATAAATTGATTCGAACAAGTTAAATAGACGGTAAGACATTATATCAATATATACAGAGACCGATAATAGCCCGAATTTAAAGTTCAAAGACGTTGGCATCGAAATTATTGCTACGAAGATTTGCTCCTAAACGTTTAGGTACAAGATGTGTCTACTTATAAACTAAGATTTAATGCTAATATTTACAAATAGAAACGAATAATAATAACGAGCGATCATTTTAACAGCTCATTTAAGGAAATAACGAATATTATCTATATTCGAGAAATTATTTACAGAGCAATATTGCAAATCACAGAAACGCGTGCGCAAGTTTTAGCAGCTAGGTACTTACAAAGTTAAGAAAAAAAGTAACTGATGAACTAACAATAACACAATACATATTGGCAAGAATTGACACTACAAGGGCTATAATAAATAGTAATCACAAATATAGGCAACTGTATCGCTTTAAAAATAATTAGGTAAGTAGGTAGGTAGGTAATGTTTATTCACAGTGATTTGCATATTGGTTAATTTGCATATAATACATACGTGGGTATATTAAATTTATCACTAGTTACAATGGGTAATTTAACTTCAATAACTTTTGTTCGATGAATACGCGAAGTATTATTAAGTTCATACAATGACTAATTATTTAATATAACTTTTTGAAAGGAAACGGCTTACAATAGAAGCAGAAATATTAATTTCAATATCATGTAAAGATATGCAATTGCGGGTAATTTAATAATTAATTATCACTTTAAGTTCATTTATAGAAACAACACACTTGTGTTTAACACATATCTTTCACAATACTTAAGTACCAGTAATTGGAAATTTACATACAGCGAGTTAAGTTTTACATAAATTGCCATTTTCACAACCGAAATTAAATATGTAATAGGTAGGTACTAAAGTATAATTTAATAGTTTATCGACTCCGGAAAAGCTACGACAAAGTAGCGCGTAGTTTCGCGGAGTAGGAGTCTGTAGCACAGCACTGTCACTCGGCGACACCGTCGCTGGGCGGAGGCAGGGGCCTGAGAGGAGAGGTGGAGAGATCGAGCGCGGGCTCCGCGGGCGCCGAGGGCCCGGCGAGCGGCGCCGGCGGCTCGGGCCGCAGGAACGGCGGCGGCAGCGGCAGCGGCAGTAGGCCGGCCGCGGCCGCCGGTCCGCAGCCCGGCGGCGGCGCGCCCGGCGGGCTCCAGCACGCCGCGCCCGCCGCTTCCGGCTTCATGCCCGCAGCGCTCAGGTACGAGCACGCCATCATCTGCCAACAAACAACATCTAACATTAGCTTCGTCTCATTTTTATAGACTCCACAATTACGTAGATTGAGCGTGTAATTTGAGAAAGTATAGACCGGAGTAAAAACAGAGCTTTCATAAATAATGAAATATGTAGTATTATGAGATGAGAGGCCTAAAGAATTCGCGGATGGTGCGAGGGGTGGTACTCTAATCACGCTAATGGCCAATGCGCCGCTACCCGCACTCCGCCCGCCCCCGGCTCCGTTTCAAGGAGGCTTTCACGCTAATGTAGAGTGGGCGCAAGAGCAGTTCAATCCTAAATCGTATCACACGTCCGCCGACCGACTACTTTATAATGTTCGCTTCTGGTGTTCTTAGAAATATTACTCAGGGATTCCTTTATATTTTGTGATCTTTTAGATGTATCTTGTCAGTGTACGTAGAGACTCATGTTCAAAGCCATGATGTAATGTAGGTATGTTTTTGTTTAAAAAATCGGCTTGGAGACATGATTTTGCGGAGAAATGTCGAAAACAGCAGACTATACTATATACTTTGATTATGATTTATTTACAAATCTTAATTATTGAAAAGGTATCTCTTCTAAACGAAGCTTAAAGTTGTTGTTTGTGCCACGTTCGGCCATACATCGTGAAGTGATTGTAAGAAAAGCATTTAGTGGCCATATATCACGAGTCGGACCAAACTGCGGCCCAGTGCACGTCCCTCGCGTCCATTTTTCACAAATCACTGAAAATTGATTTCTCTATTTACGAGTACGGGGTTTCCTTCGGTCAATAGCTCCTACCACGAAGGGTATAAGCGTTCCGTCGATGTGTTTATTATTCAAAACTAATAGAAATGTCTCGAGAAACAATAGTATCGAACTACAATTGATTTATACGTCAGCTACGAATTACGTAGCATTGTAATATTAGCCCACAGTTTAACGTCGCGAACAAAAGCCTCCACACAATTGGCATAGTTCGTTACAACAGCTGCTCGAGCCGGCGCGGCGTGCTCCAACAATGATATTCTAACTTTAATATTTATTGCACTTGATCAACCGCCGCTGCGAGTTATTGTGCCGGCTCATAGACGTCCTACACCAGCGCTCGACGTAAACTCGAATTAAAAAGACGAAATTTCATGCATAAATTTAATTTATTCGAAAGCTACAATCTACGTAAAGTCTTTAAACGAGCAGAACTTAATTAACTTGACGCCATTGTAGCCCAGAATGTAAAGTGCATAATTAAACCCTTTACGTAAACGCTTCGGTTAATATGTTTAGGCGACGGTATTGCTTCAGAAGACCTAAACTCTCCTATGAGAATAAACAGGGGAGCGGCGGACGAGGCTCGCCGGCCGCCGCACAAATGAATTAGTGGTGTTGCGCTGACCCCCGAACCATGGCCGCGGGGTGGAGCGCGATTAAAATATAATTAGGCGAACGGCAATCGTTTCGCCATCGAGGCAGGTGGACGGCGCCGCTACCACACGGCTAGGTAAATTAAACAGCCGTATAAGGTTCCCATAACGCGCACGGAAGCGTGCTTATTGCCTAATAATAGATCGAGAGGGGCCCAGGATCTTCTGTCTGATTAATTATTAGGCAGCGAGCGGCCGCCCGGTTAAAAATCGCACCGGATATTGTTAGCGAGTAATTGATACAGTGGGATACGGAGCGAGTGTAACGATACATTAATTGCTATCAGCGAGAACAACGTAACTAATAAATCACATGTACTAACAACTTTCCAGTATTAATGAATTCAAACGGGCCGCGATAATTGCGTACCTAATTACGGCGGACGGAGCTGTCTAATTAATCACTGTCGGATTATGAATTAGGAATGGCGTTAATTAAACATGCATATTATTTGTGGTGGGGGTATATTGCCGCAAAGCACCGTTTCCACTTATTGTTTCGTGGGCGGGCGGGGGTGTAGTAAAACAATTAAGTTTGAAACTAATACGGACGTTTGAAACTACCCCTAGAATGTCCTATTACTCCCCGCGGGACAAACACGGTTGTAGCGACGTTTACGAAGAAAATTGTCTTTTGTGAGCTTTAAAGTTTTTAAGAGCGGAAATGTGCATCATTCCATGTAGGAACTTCTAGCACATACATAATAAATACAATATCAAGTTATAGGAAACAGCATTGCTCTCCTTTTAAGGCTGTCGGGTAACTAATCGTGTTCAACAAACCAAAATGTCGAGGAGAACACGAATTAATCTAGAGACAGCTAAGTCAAATAAAAATTGAGGTAAATTTTGCGAGGTTTGCTAGTTATACACGGACCTAAGTCAATTTGATGTGCTCGGCACTTACGAGTATGGTAGCTATAATAGTGCAATTTGTCGACAGTATCGCATATCGGCAATGATTGCGGTGCAGTGCGGTCCGGTCGGGGGTCGCGCGCCGACCCGGCCCGCGGCTGCGGCCCTGACCCGACAAATTGCACCTTTTACACGATACCTCGCTTCTAAGTTACTTGCTTTAGGTGCTTTACAACTCACAAGTTATCGCGTTTCAATATTTTTATCATGTCTAATGAATGAGGTTTATTTATTTGATAAATGAAAATGATAGTGTAATGTCTCTATCGCAATATTCAATTTACGAGTAAAAAAATCTATAGTAGGTTAGTATAATCGTGTTTGAGTACGTTATTATGCCGCTAGCGTTTATTAAACTGTCTATCCCTTTAAGGAAGTCTATACAAACAACCGTATGTGCGTTCAATTTAATATCGAGCATTGAATAGAAAACGGTCGTGGGCTCACAATAGCCCATCGGCATTCCATTAACTAGCAGAGCAAACACGGGACGCGTTCGGGCACTAACTCAATACGAAACGATTCCTGCGACCGATACTCGCAGTCTCGCACATTCGGCACATTCCTATTCGATTGTAACAACCTAACAACACTAACGACTGTTTATATTGGCGGGATCGGACCGTCCGCCTGGACCGGCGACAATCGGACGGCCCGCCCTACTTTCGCGAGACAATGCAGTCTCGGCCTAAATAATTTAATAGTTGTAGACGGTGTCGCGTGGAGCGGTCGGCAAACAGTTGGCCGATAGTTGCACGATATTGTGCCTGGGCGGTGGACATCGTTGGCCGGCTGGTGCTTAATCGTTGCGTGTCTGATGGAATTATCTTAAGAGTGGGTATATGGGCGAATTGAAAGCGATACACGTCTGATAGTTACGGAAGTCTGGGCTATCAACTGCATCCAATTTTTTGTATTACAAAAGTGTTATAGGTGCATAAATAAAATATTCGGTATTGAAACGGATATGATATTTGGAAAACATGTACCACTTGCTCTTCGCATTTTAATACCTATAAATAAGTTTTCAATATCACAGAGACGAGGCGTTTATAATTGCCTTTTACAAAAATCTACTCATAAATACAGCCAGAGAAAAAGTCAGTAATCTAATTTAATTGATTAGCGTATCTCAGTAGCAATAGACAGGTATGGCTTGAGGAGGCACGCGTGGAGCTGTGAGCCGTGCGTGCCGGGGTCGCATGAATAAGCAATGAGCGCGGGCGCACGCGACGCGACAAACGGCCGCGGCGCACGCGACTGCCGCCCAGCGCCCCCGCCCGCCCTTCCCGCACCGCCCGCCCTAATTTATTACCGCCCGCCTTTACCGCGCTATCACTCTAATATCTTACGTCGCTATCATATCTTTCGTTGAGCTAGGCTTATCTTTTGTTTTAGTGTGCAAGGTTTTTCCATCCTGAACAAAGTTAAATCAATTTTATCATTTCGCTAAGTGGAAAAGCAGTTCAGTTCTAGGTATATACGATACAATTGTTGATCTGTCGTGTTCTGTTGTTTCATAAATATTATCAGTTAGTTCATAAGTCATCGTCCTCGTTTCTCGCGAGTCGCGCCGACAACTGACCTGTTGCTGCGTCGACAGACGTCTTAATGCTACTGATTGTTTATGAGGCGCTCTGTTAATTGCATCTAGCTGATTGAATCGCTACTAAATTAGATCTTGGTATACAGGTCTGTTGATTCAACAAGCTAATGTATATTTGATAGGATTGATTTGATAATAGAATAGGTTCGTGGAAAGTGATCGTAACGAGCTTTCAAAGTTGAAATGTTTGGAAGTAAATACTTTAGCTTTAACAAGGATGAACTGACCCGGTTACTTTTGATTTCATACTCGTATCGTTTGTCCGGAAATAGTTATAATAATTCAATACTTGGTCGCGTAACTTTAAGAAGTGAACGTCAAAGGATTCCGCATAATTCTCGATAACGAGCGTTCGAGCCGCTCTCGTACTTCAAAGCCGCCGTTTCAGTTACAGTTTATTATTAATAAAATTTGGTTGGGTTGTCGACTAGAGCGGCAGAGAGAAGGGCATAACGAGCGTGGTCCGCGCTCGTTATCGGCTGCTCCGGCCGGCCAGACCCGCGGAAAATTCGCCCGAAACTGACGCGCGTGAAAATTTAATGAACGGCCGGACGCTAGTTAACTAAAAGGTAAAGTGCACCCTCTTGACGTGTTCGGTAAATATTAATAGTGAGTGTACTAGCGTGCGCCATTAAAAATGCACGAGTCCGCGGACACGGGTCCGTCGCGGCCGCTGCCCGCGAGCGTTCATTAGCCTCTTTAGTACGGGCGCCGCGCGCCGTCTGGAGCGCCCCGGCCTCATCGGCACATCGACAACATGACCCGTCTCGCGATTGCCTCTCGATTATCCGCGAAACAACTATTTTCCCGCCGCAAATTTAATACGATTTCGATTTTTGCGATTCGTGCAACATCATCCAATAAAACAAGACGTGCAATATCGAACTTCGTCCGATTCCGTACTCCGCATGGCCTGCGAACGCTTTCCGAGTACAAGTTTCCCTATTCAGACCATTTTAAAACTCTCACGGAAGCTATTAGGGATAACAGGAACCGTCTAGTCTAGTGGAACGATGAGTCAAGGAGTTATGTCCGCGACCTAAATGACCCAAGTTTGTGTTTAGTGCCGATGCTAGAGGCGGGAGTTTTCAATCCGTGCGAAGAGTCCGCGCGACGCGAGTCGTTCCGCGGCCGAGATGTTCCGCTTTAGAGCGGCCGCGGGCAGGGAGGGAGGCGGGCAGAGGCACCAGGGGCGAACTCAAGACGATATCTGTTACTCAGTAATGAGGTTCGTTAATTATGTATCGCTAGGTGCGTAAGCTTTTCAATTCGGTTCAGTGTCGCGGGCTCTCGCGAACGAGGTCAAGGGTTCGCGACTCAACCCTGAGGGGCTGCCAAATTAATGAGGCACTCCTTTGTAATAAAGAAATAACAAGAATTGCGCACGCGAACCCGGCCCCGCTGACTTGGATGTCATTAAAGGCGTCGCGAAGTCTTGAGCGAGTCGTTACCGCGCCTCGCCGACAACAACCGAGTTTTCATCAACATTCCAAAATGTACCCTTAAAATTACTTAGCAATCTCAGTAGAGGAACGAAACAAAGTACATTTAGGTCACATCTAAATTTGCCTCGAAAACACAAAATTTTAATTAAAATTGGATGTTATTTTAAGGAGAGCCATATCGTAACTTTCATAAGAAATGTAAAAGTTTCGGATTAAACGGGCTCTACGTTGAAAGTACTGGTTTCAATACAATCAAGGATCATAAGTACCCTTTTATGACATTGCTTTTTTCCTTTTTACATGGTTATAAGGAAAGGGTATGCTAAGTCGAAAGGGCCTTCAGTAAAAACAACTTATACTAAAGGACTAACCATGTAATTGCGAAAAAAAAAAATCAGCTGTTCCATAGAAAAATGTCAACGACACTCGACAAAATGTATAGAGCAGCTAATAATTTTTTCGCGATTTTTGGGTTGGTCCCATGAAAATGATGAGTAATATGAACTCCTTTCGGCTTAGCATACCCTTTCATTATAACCCTGTATTGTTAATGCACGCACCTTATTAATTATCTTTACACAAAATATATCTACAAGTAAAACATAACAACACTGTGCAATCACATTTCGTTCCACTTCAGGAAAATTACGAAACTTAACCACGCGCTCCGAGCGTAAACGTAAACTCAACAAAGAATATGATTAATAAAACAAAATAACGCGGCACTAGATTAGACGGGAAATCTTGTTTAGGTCTTATTTTCAGACCGAGAAACCGCTTATCCTCGAGATACCGAAACAAATCTCCATTTTTCTACCAATATCCATTAACCTAAATGTTTCTGTGTTAAATAACCCCGCCATTCTACTTTGTAACATTAAAATAATTGAATTCGTCTCGGAATGGGTTGGGCCTGATTAATTCTTATCGTCGGGACGGGCACGCGCTCCGCTCTTGATTTGGATAAACTAAGGACTCAAATATTATTTTTTCAAGGAATCCTTCAAGCTCAATATTGACACAACCTTTTTTCAACTCCTTGAAAAATAGGTTGTTTTTACCTTCCGCTGCCAGACTCAGTTGTTCATTGCGTTCATGTGGTCAACCTACTACTTTGGCGATTTGTTAAAGGATTTTTTACCAGAATGAATGCTACATTAACAATGCTGATTACATTCATCATAATAGTCGTGGTTATTTAATTACAGTGTTAATTTTGGGGCAAGTCAATGTAAACACGTCCTTATGGGCTGCCGGGAGCCGGTGGAGCCGAACTATCCATCCGCGCTGACGTGTGGTCGCCCCTTTCCTTCGGCGTTATTTACTCGAGGATATCTATTGGTTTAGGATAACGTGTTGATTACATTTTCAGTAGAATTTGTTGTTGTGCTAACAAGTGATTGTGTGAGATAACACTACGAATTGTAATGAGTTCTTCTACCTTGTTAGTTCGTCAAACTCAGGCAGTTACTTAGATTATTAAATTTGGCTAAGATATAGTAATTATCTTAAACTCATATAGGTATTAGTTTTAAATTAAACAAATATAATACGTCAATACGGCGTCATCTCGTTATGATTATTCTTTAAACATTAAAATTTATTATATTTATAAAAGAGTATCACTTCCGCAAAACCTTTTCCGTTGCAACCCTACCACAACTTCTGATTAAGGTTAGCGTCAAATGTAACTGGCCAAATAAAAAAAAAAGTTACCGCCGTCCGTCGCTCACATCCCGGATCGTACTTCCGGGACTACACTGATAAGGGCGCACGATTAAAATGAATCACAACGGTGGTAATTGGGCTGGCCGGCGGAACACGGCGCAGGGTGGTTCAGCCAATTAGCCGCGACTTAGAAACCCGCACTCGGTCGCGCCCCGGTCTAATCTACCCCGCTCCGGCCGTGTCAACCCTGCGTTGGCGACGCTAGATGATAAGTGTAAACTATGCTTAAATTGCTTCGTAGAATGCTGGTTAAATTGGTGATGTAGCCACCTGGAATGTTATTAAATTAACAAATTTGAAGAAGCCGGTGACTTTTGTCATACTATTGAAAGGAAATCGCACAGTCCTAACAATTGATTAGTCCTAAAGAAAAATGAAAAAAAAAATGTTTATTAGCTATTTATTAGATTACATTATGAGCATTTTGCATTTCCCCAAGTTTGCAATGCAACTATTTGTAAATGCTTAAATAAAAAAAAAATAACAAACTGACTTTATTTCATTCCAGTCATGATTCTAAAAACACAATATGGCAGGATCTTCGTTCATTCGAGAGTAGCCGCCCGCCCAAACCACTTCCGCAATGAGATGGCGCACTTCCTGTGATTGAGAGCGGGCCGCACTGCGAGCGCCCGCGCTGTCGCACGCTTATCTCGATTACACATCGGAACAATCCCATATTGCAGTTAATTAGCTGTTTTTGATAACGTTCATCTGCATTAAAAAATCCAAGTTGTATTTAAAAATTTTTACTTTTCTAATAATATTTATTCAAACTTTCAAGTGCAACTGTTTAGGTAAGTTATAAAATAGATTAGTATTTTTTGTGCAGGTATTGTCGTTTCTCACTTTGAGGTTTTCCTTATTGATATTTAAGTTTTTTGCTACAATATATAAACTAATAGTGCCCCAGGAGTGTTGTCCAGCTTACTCTACAGAAACCGTATATTTTTCCACCGATTTTTTTAATTTGTCGTTTGTATTCCCGTGTTAAACACAACAAAATGTTATCGAAATCTGTTTATCTGTTACTGAGTTGAGTGGAAACAAACACAACTCTCGTTCCCAATCCACTCTCACAAACTAGCATTTAGTGAAATCTGGGTCTGGCAGATGACATATTCAATATTCGTCATTGACCAGTCTACGAAATTTCGATTTCTGACGAAAGTGGATTGGACGTTTGTGGTCCAAATTAAGATTTTTTTTCTATTTCAAAGCTGTCAGAATTCGTTGTACTGTGATTACGAAATACTTGAATATTTTTTAACAACCCTGTTTTTACTTCTGTCTACGAGTATGTTTGTATGGATCAAATCTTGGAAGCTAAACTAGAACCACTTCCTGACGTGCAATTGAGTTGATAAGTATTTGGTATACCTACGTTGTAAAAGTCCGATGAAAATGAAATAAAAGCTTGTTTAAAAAGTATTTTTCAAATATCTTGTTGGTTTCCCTGAAAGGAAATGCGAGTTTAATTTCGGAATCTACATTAGTTTGTTGTTAAACGCGAAGCATTCGAAGCTAGTGGTGAATGCCAGTAGGTACGTCAGTGTAATTTCCAGTGCATCCCATTCCCATCTCTCTCGCTCAGCTAAGTAATGACTTAGATCCATTCCCGGATAAATAGCAAATTGAATGTGTTGCCCCTCGCCGGCGCACACATGCACACCGACACGTCTACACAGTCTCGGATGTACGAGTATGTGTGCTGTCACTTCTCTCGCAACGCGCACGATAATAGTAACTGGGAGATTCTGGTAATTAGTGGCGTTTTATACGATAGTGCCTCTGAGTAATGTATGGTATTTAACTAGCTAAGTCGGTTTCTTGACACTTAGATATCTAGATAATTATAGGTAAGTACTCGTGTTCAGCATTACCTCCCCAGCAGTGTTTAAAGCAACTTAATCAACGCTTCCAGCAATTTAATATCAACACTACTTATTTTTATGAAGGCGAGCTCCGATACGTTTTTCCAAGAAAAGCACTTTCGGAGAAAACCGAGTAATTTCAAGTGCAACAACACAGTTGAAACTGTGTTTTAAAACTAATTCCCAGACGCGTATGACCGCCGCGCCGATAACCCGCTACTATTTACAATGTTTTTCGACGCTCGTATTTTTTGGCTTGTTTTACGGTCGGGGAATATGAAAAGTTTCGAGAAGCTCTCGTGGAGAGGCGTAAAGGAGGTTTACGAGGCGTCTTCGAGTTGAATGCGCCACATGGTAGCGCGTTCTGTTGAATTTCCGCGCGGTATAACCGCATTACACGTGCTATGACCTGACCATGAAAATTTTAAGCGCCTCGTTCAAACTAAAAAGCTCGGCTACTAGTGCTCTTTCGCATAGCATACGAGTCGGGGCATCACGTATACGAACGTTTGTTTTGGAAGTTGTTCGAGGGTGTGTTAAAAACCGAGATCTTTTTAAACATTGCACAATGCAATTCGGGCAGCTGCAAAAACTCCCAGCCCCGGGACAACAAAGACACGTCCTTATAAATTCTCGATTAAATTTTGGATACGAGCTCCAATGAACACAAATTCCTAGAGTCGGTCCAATAAAGGACGGCGTGCAGCCGCGTTAGGAGGCCATAAACGAACGTATTATCCATGTAAGGCGGAATAGCCGTTGCACAATTAATTGTTTCATTTTGGGAAACAATTCCCGCTCCTCATTCAATTAAGAGCGGCGACTGAGGGGTGCAGGGGGTGCGGCGGCCGTGTGGGGACTACCCCCGCTCATGAGACGGACGTATTAATAGCGCCTGCAATATTGATATACTCGTACGTATCGTCTACGTACGGCTTCCAATACGATATTGTTTGTTAGCGAATTCGATTTGTGTCGATCATAAATCTTGCGCCTTATGTTGAGTTCTGAGTTGATTGAATTCGCACGCGTCATGCAACAGAAGGGAAGAAGGTCGTACGTTTTAATTAGTAATGCAAAATGCATAACGAATGAGCACGCAGTTACGCGAGCTCAGGTGATGCCGAAGCGGGACTCAATTAGCAAAAACACACAGAATTAAGAGACACAAACATTTCGGGCGGGACACATGAGGAGGCGCCCTTCTCAATCCGAATTTTATATTGCGCCATTCATTATTCATTGTGTTTGTCAAGTAAATTACTGCGGACCTTTTAATATAACTTCCCGAGTGATACAAACGGAGCTCCAAATTGGAGTTGCGAACAAGTTGGGAGTCGCGAGTTAACCTTGGCGATTAGAGCGCGCGTGTCGACCCGTCAAACCGATTTTAATTCGGTGCTAAATAATGCCGATCATTAAAAGTAGCGCAGACTAAATAATTAAGACAGTAAATTAGCGAGGAAAAAGTTTAATGAGACGTTGGATGCTACGACCTGAGTTTTAAATTATTCTGATTTCACCGAAGTTCAAATAATAAACTTTAACAAGATTCGAAGTCATATTCGGTGGCTTGTTTATCTTTCATTTCCACTATTAGTTAAACTCTTAATTACTTCCAGCAATACTCGAGAAACATTTTCATTTCATCAAGAAAAGTTGCGGTGAGTAGTTTTCGATGAGTATTTAATTTAAAAGATGGCGGTGTGGGCGGGCGATGCTTTCAAATCAGTAGTGTTGGATGTTGGCTGAAGATTCGAGAGCAATCTGTTAGATTGGTTCATTACGGCCGCCATTAGTAGAGTAATGAGTCGCGATGCACGCCGCCGGAGGTGCACCAAACGAGCGGAGAAAAAACGCTAAAATTTGTTACTTCAGCGTAGTTTCAGCACTGACAAAAACAGATCCTTTTACAATGGATTTCTTGTAACAAGCCGTGTCGTCGTGTCAATTGATCATTATAATTAATTGACACAAGACTGTTTGTATTCTGTAAATATGCTGTATACCAAGTGTAAGCTTTTATTATGAAGCGAATAGCAAGATATTTTTACAAATTTTATTATTTTCTCGTTAGAAATTGCCTATTAGTTATCTATCTCAGCGAAAATGGAAAAGCTTCAGCGTTTGAAACGCTCGCATGCACGAAGTGGCGCTTAAGGCGAAAATTAGCTGCAGCTTGGAGGATTTCGAGTATGAATGCAGGTCGGTGTCCATTAGCCTAATTGCAGACGGGTTGCGGCGATGCACGCCACCTACGACCCAGCCCTTTGTTATTAAAGATTGTAAATTAGACGGCCTGTCTGCTTGTGGTCTGATCTCTGTCGCTCATTCGGTGTTTGGAAGGACTCATTTCTTTATTTCGCGCTATGTTCGGCCAGTTCTGTGAAGTTTCAGTTAGCTTGTTTATATTTGCTAGAGGTTTGTTTTATACGTTTTTTTAGTAGAGCGTTACAAAAATGGAAAGCATTAATTAATACGTAACCTAATACGTGATTAACGAGGAACGTTAACTTGCTCTCATTCTCGTGGCATTACTACAAAAGGTAAGGGGAGGGCGGCGGCTCCTCCTAATTAAATGGTAAACTTTCATGAGCACCCCTTTCTTCCCCCCTCGGCCCCTCTTGTCCCGCTAATTAATGCGCCCACGGAGCTCGGACGCCTCGTTTCCCGGCTCTGATTCGATGCATCATACGTGAGATGTTTAATTATTTTATAAAAAAAGACTTAATTGTGTTTTATAAGAAAAAGAGCAATCAAACAATAGTAATCGAAGATCAAGGCCGAGGTAAAATGTTTGCCAAACTTTCTTCCGCTTTCAAGTATCGATGCGAACACGGCAATCCTTTTAGTAAGCGCTAAAAACTAGGAGGAAGTCAATCCGCGGCACCTGGCCTCCCGCCGCTCGCCCCCGCGGGTCGCACGCCTAGCTAAACGTATTGTCGTGTACCGCTTCAGATGTGGTCGAAACTAAGCCTCAACTACTCCAATGAAACCGTAATAGAGAGTCCAAATTACACGGTAACCCTTTCGATCGGGATATCGGATGTGCGATGCCAAATTAATTGACACGCCTTTAATTGCTCTATAATGGAATACGATTGTAGCTCTCGATGTTTCACGATCGTGGGCGGATGGCCGAATAGCGTTTAGTATGTGCCTATGTTTTTTTAAAATAAATTCAAATCGTCGTTAGCAAGGAACGTCTGCGCTAGCGTCGCATCTTCAGGGAGCTCAAAGAATACGGCAAAATGTTCCAAGTTTCTTCGAGCAATCAAGGCTTAATATCGTAGTGAAGTTTCAAGTTGGGAAATTATAGGGCGCGGGGGTGAGAGGCGGGAGCGGACGTCCGCCGCGTGTCATCTCGTAACATCAAAAATGCATTTAAATTCTGCGCAATAAAAAACAGTTGCGGAAAGTTTCGCAACGGGCCGGGGTTCCACCGCCTCCGCACGAACTCTGCCGCTCTCACGCCGCTTTATACAATTTCTGACCAGTTTACACAATCTCCAACCCATTTACTGATAGAATAATTCTTTTATGAGTCGAGTTGAGAAACCGCAAAAAGCAAAAGAAATACGAGAGCTCTCGTGAGTTTCGCGGCAGATTGTTAGTGCAAGCAATTGCCTCATTGTATCGGAGGCCCCTTGAAGACTCGGAACAGATGTCGGACCCTTATTTCTTGCTTCAGAATTTAAAGTTACGGCAGCAGCCACTTTCCCAATGTATGTCAGTAAACTCCTTTCGGTGTGTATAATAATTTAAGCTGATAAAAAATAGGAAAGCTATGGAGTGGTTGTACTCTATAAACCTGGGTTAACTGCATTCATTCATTATTAACTTCGCTAAATTTTGGTCGATATAATTGAAATATTAGTCAAGCTTTTATTCATTACGGAGCAACACAACTACACCCGTAGCTAATAAGCGCTACGCAGCATACCCACGATCATTTAACAGGAAATTAAAGTCGTAACCGCAAACCGCGGACGTCATTTCGCAATAGTTTGTCCAATTTATCAGTGCCGAGAGTCGTTCGGAAATAATCGTAATCGAAGCGAGCTGCGCCGAACAATATAGACCGATGTCGGCCTCTCTAATTGGCCCTTACCTGGAGCGCACTCGAGAATGATAAAGCCCCCATTAGCCGCCCTATTATTTACCTACTCGTCATTAGCGTAGACTTCATTAGGATAACGAGATAACGGAGCCGGGGCTCGAGTACTCCACGTGCAGTATTTTTGGTGTTTTTGAACTGATTCTACGAAATCGAAGGGAGGTAAGTATGTCGGTCGACCAAAGAATCGGCTAATTATTTCCAAGTATTCTGTTACGAAGACGCACTCGAAGCCCACGGCTCGAGAGCCTAATTACGACGTGCGAATAGGCGATAGAGAGACCACCCGCCGCATTATGCCGCGTATGTTATTAAGATCCATATCGAGGGTAGAGTAGGAAAAATTGTTGTTGCACCGAACCGAACCCTCGTGCCGATACAAAAAACATACCAAATTTATTGTTAATTATAAAAGTCGAACGTCGAACATTAACGTGGAGATGCGGTGCGCGATAGGCGGCCGTCTATTTATTTATTATTTAGATATCGGCCGCTGCGGTCACGACTCCATATTGTTTCGCTGTAATGGTATTAATGACCTCGGTTTAAAGTTGAAGTGTTAATTTGATTTAAAATTATGATCCCGATTACAATCTTCACGTCCAACTTTCGCCCTAAAGCTTTAATTACGGTGTGATCCCGATGGAGCGGCGGGCGCGTGATATGCCGCGCCGTATAATAACGGCCAATGCTAATAAAACCTGGACGTAAACCACATCGGCAAGGAGTTCGCTGGAATGCAGCTTAATGCACGAGTTGACATTATAAAAGTTATAGATTTAATGATTTTAATCCCGTTCCATTACTGCATTCGTGATTATAAAACGACGCGGGTGCTTGTGACAAATTATGCAAACTGTGGTTTAACTTTAATGTGCAAGACAATCAACTCCACTTGCTGACTAGATAAGAATCTGGATGTAAAAATCTTACCGTTGCTTACTTATTTTATAATTTTACGAGTTTTTTAGTGTTTTTCCATGTCAGTCATGTCATTTCAGATAATCGGAATGTTTGTCGAGTACTTTTGTATCTATCTAAACTATTGTGGTAGTTACGGAAACCTAAGAAATGCTACTAATTTCAAGATTCGTGATCGAATAATGGTTTACGTAACCTTAAGATAAATCCAACTTTCATTAATTAGTTTACTTTTATCACTCGTCCTGTAAATACCTACCTACAAAAGCTTTTCTTTTCATCGCGCTCGCTAATTAATGTGAAAAGCCATACTCGTATTTTAATTACAATAGCTAAAACTTTTGACGAGACTAATTAAAAATGGACGCATCGTGGCTTGACATAAAAATATATAAAAATACATTTATATGCGCAATATGCATCAATGCCAACATTATCTTAGGGGAAAGTGGCCGAAAGCGATGATACCCTAGGCAAAGCAAATCGTTCCGATAACTTCTAAGCTGTTAATTTGCATGTCTTACTTTTATATACTGCTTAAAATGCTATGAAAACTTCTCGCTGACGTGAAAACTCACAAGCAAAAACTAGACACAGAATTTTAAATATTGAGTAAGTTTAAGCAGCGTTTATAAGTAAAACCCATTATGTTTGGATATTGCGATTATTCAGACATTTATATTCCGTTTACGCCTATTCCCGACAATTTTCGAGTTCTCTCGAAAATTTATTTCTCCCTCAAAATCTGTACCAAAGAGCAACCAGCACACAAGAACACTATTCAGTTTTCGTCTATTCCCGATAGTAGATTACTTTTGCCTCAAAAATGTATTTCTTCTTCAAAATCTGTACCAAAGAACAACCAGCGCACCAGAACAGTCTATTCAGTTTTCATCTATTTCCAATAGTCCATAACCGTTGCCTGAAAAACATATTTTTCTCTCAAAATCCGTATGAGAAGAGCAACCAGCGCACGAGAACAGTCGTGTATGTGTCCGAAGTGGCGTACGTTAATAAATACGTCGCGCACAAGTCCCCTCATTAGGGCGCCATAACTCCTCATTAGTGGGCATGCTAATTAATGTGACGTTTACTACGGACCCCGGCTCGTAACTCACTCGCTCGGGATGCGACGCTCTCGGCCCGACCTCCTCTCGATTGTCGAACGTCCCGATTCAGGAAATAGTAGTTCTACAATAAATTAATTATAGAATTTAGGAAAAAATCAATAAAAAGAATATATATATATATATTCATTATTAAAGTTTTTTCGTTTCTTTTATCTATTTATTATTTATTGGCTAATTTGTTTTTTTTTTTTTTGGTTTAATTGTTGAATGTAAAATTAAATACCTACTAATAATATATTTACTTTGTCGGTAGAGTAACTTTCAAGCTTGGCAGTCTTATGCTAGTACATACTTTTATCTCCTTGTAAGTACGACATGGCATCTGCCTTCTTTTTTATCCTAAGTATGGTCTTCCTGGTTCTCTCTTTTCGTCTAAAATTTTTGATGCATGCTAGATTATTTAATTATTTTATTTAAAATATTGTTCTAGAGAGCGAGAGTAGCACAAAAACGAGTTGATCCTTTCGAGCCGCTTTTTTCATTTAATAGATGGCTTTTAACTGCTTCGTGTGAACTGTAACTGTGCGGGCAGTTATTGCAGGTGATATAAATAAAATATTTGAGTACTTATTTAAAATTCTCGAACCGCGAAGTGAGTCTGCCTAATTTATTAAGGTGAACCTATACATTGTATAATGTGAGGACAACGTGAAAATATCCAACATCTTAAGCATATTATCTGTAACCTATTGAAAACCTCCATAAATTTATTAGGAAATAATGAAGACATGTCTTCCATGGGATATCAGCATCAACCCGTTGAGATAAGTGTGATTCGATGTTACACAAAACCTCGAGAAAGAACAAAGCGTGCATTAGGCCCCTCCGAGGAGGGTGAAAAAGACGTTAATAATATTCGTCAAAGCACTCCGGTACTCTGGTTACATTAAATCAATTTGCCCTTTCCGCGCGGTAAGTAGCGAACGGTGTAATTGATAAGTTGAAACCCTTGTACCGAGAAGGCTACAGTTTGGCACTGGCAGCGCGAGCGGCAACACTCAGCCGTCGCCAGTTTCCACGTCACGTGCGCTATCGCCTGAAATACGTACACTTTTGTTAGATTTACTGTTATTTTTGTGTATTGGAAGCATTTCCACAAATGAATAAAGATCAGTTTAAATATTTCCTCTTCGCACAAACTTGAGATCAAAAGAAGCTGTACGATACCGCCTTCCATTATGATTTTTTCTTTCTCCTTTGTAATCCCAACAGTGGAGGTACGACATAGGCACGGCATCTATATTTAATGCATGCAATCACCTACGTGTACGTAATGGTATGAAAGGGAGGATCATAAAGGAGTGCACCGGAACAGATCGCACGACAATATCCTAATTCACTCGCGCGAATGTAATCCATTAGTGCTCCCTCCTCCCCCTGCCTGGGGTGCCCGCCTCACCCCCGCGCCCGTCTGTCATTCATAAACCTCCATATCATTTGTATTGGCACATGTTTCATATGACTAATGGACGGCCCACGTTAAATATAAAAAGAGACGTCTCACTTATTGCTATTACAGCACTCGAATAATCCTTTTACAATCATAATAAAACAGAAGCAAAATTTTTATTACAAATTAGCAGGCAGAAGAATGTTGTTTAGTTTAAAAATTAATTAGCATTTATAAGAGAACGGGTTCTTATTAATTATCTACGTGTTTAAAAATGGAGTTAATTAAATACACGAATTATTTAGCGATGTAAAAACATTCCATTACCGAAGTCCAGAGTCGTCGCAGACTTGATACGATTAATGGAGACTAATTAAAAATATCTCTATGTTAAGTTAATTATAATGTAATTAGTGTGCATAATATCTTCAATTTAATTTAACTTGTGGCAGTGACGGCATATCCAGCTCTACTATTTGCGCAAGAGGTTCTCATATCTGCGTTTGGTCTAACCTTGGTGTTTTTGCATAATGATCGTAATTTAAATAATCAATTATATACAGTGTGGGTAACGTAGATGTTCTCAAATAATAAGAGTAGGTAACTTAGCATAAACTCTAACACTAAATTAGCCCGAGAACTTCTCTCCAAAGTCATACATTTCAAATGTCAGTACACAAGAAAAAGCGAAACGATGAGATAATCTCGAAAAAATAGGACCATCAAATTATTTTGTGTAAATTTTCATTCGCTTAATGTTTGCTTTCCCCGAAGCTTTAATATACTCTACATAGCTGCAGAAGAATTAAAGAAAGTAATCAGTGAAATTACGCCGGCTACTAAAATATGTATTCGTCATAAAAGTATGCGTCGACTTCTGTCGAGAATAAATATTCATTATGACGGATCGGCTAACGTTTTAGCGGGATTAAATAGTATTAAGGCAAGAGACGGCGAGCACTCCCGGCTGAATCAATCAAGCATAGAGTATATCAGTTACTGATGTAAATAGACGCGTACTTAGTTCGCGTGTAATCAATTTGAAGATGTTTCTTTTTCGCTTCGAAAGCCTTTTATTGCCTGATGTGTTTTGAAGAATTGCGAGAAAAGCTTTTAGGGTTCTAAGTTTTATGTCTTGACTCATTGTTGTTTGCGTTTGCAAAGACATGTGGTAAACAAGTTAGTACGCCTTGTGTATAGATAGGTACCAGTTCTTTGGCAGTTTTCCTTAATTTAATAGGTTCGCATCTTTTGATATTAAAATTTATAATACCACTTTTTTTTTTCCAAAATAGGTGATAGTATAAATATGAAAACTCACTGAAAATCGTCATTGCACCATTGTCTTTTAAGTTGTAATCCTCGCTTAGCTAATATCGAGGTGGAGGCGTCGCGAAGCCTCGTCACTCAATATGTATGAGTCGCTGTTTACATCAATGGTAGGGGCACGCTTTATCCGGCTGAGAGCTCTCATTCGCCACTAATTAATTACTCAACTCGGTTTCAATTAAATTAACTCGAGATCGGGCCATCGACACGCAATGAATTGATGCCAGCCGCGATTCGATTAAGATCGTTAATGCCGATCTATTTAACTCGTTGGCAATGAATAAAGTTATTAAATATGCGATAACTCGGTCGCAAACACGCAACGTTAACACTACAAATTTTTCATTAAAGTATACTAGACTATTAAATACTGTTTCTTTAATGCTTTGCTTGCCGTTCACAGTTAAACAGCATAGCAAATAAGAGAGATGACACGACGCGACCTCTATGTGTGTCTTAAACACAAAGTGACACTAAAACTAAATTGGCCACTCCGAACTAGTTGAACCGAGTTTAAAACTGTGCCCTTGGCGGGGCGAGGGATGTTTTAATTACGGCGTTTAAGTAAAAGCGACGCTGCGTCTAGCTAGCTGCATAACACAGATTCAGCCACCAAAAGCCTCCCACTTAGCTAATGAAACATGTCCGTGTATAGTGTTTAAGCGTCGTCGCAGCCGAGAGGCCTCCGCGCATTGTGAGCGAGCGCCCGGACCGCCCGCCAGCGGATTCGGCGGACTCGTCTCCACAAATCCTCATTTACTTGCATTATTTTAATGGAGCTATTGTGCGGATGTCCTTTGTCGCGTACGGAAGCGAATCCGGCGCACCGGCCTGTGGGAAATGTGCCGGTGCATAAGTGCATCGCCGCCACAGCACCGTAGCGCTGCCTCTGCTGCCCTAAATTGGGCCGCATTCTTGAATTAAACGCCAGAAAGCTTAGTTTCAATTTCACGGATTTGGATAACTTCATTCGATTTTTCGGTATTGTGGCCGAAGAAAACTCAGCTAACTATTTGGACCTAGTTACGTACTCTCCGTACAAAAATAGAGTCGGATCCATTTAGCTAATTAAGTACGGCGAATGGTCGTGGTCCGTAGAGAAATTCCGCAAGCCTCTAATAACTGGCTTCCCTAAGAAGCTATGAGGCCGCATTACTCGTATAAAAATGCAATCGGCGGGCGGGGGCCGGCGACGTCGTTCAAACTTTTCAAATTTTCCACGCAGCCACAGTATTAATTTTAAATTAGAAGCCGAGACGAAAATTGTCTCCACATGTGTACTGTTGTTAATTAAAGGTTTTTCTAAGCTTTCTCTAAGTACCTACTTGTATTTTATTCGCGTGCTTGTGTCTACGGTAACGAGGTATTGTACGACTGCATGTAAATTATAAAATTATGTCTAATATCATATTTTGCCGTACTCATGTTTGCCGTTATGAAATTTACGAGCAATAACGATTATCATTTACAACAATTCTCATTTGACTTTGCATAATGCATTTGAAATATCCATATCTACAGCTCCAATATCACAAGCTGTATTGCACGCTTATAGCGGGGAACGGGGATTTAATTTTGATAATGGAGTACTAATTTCGAACAACGCCAACATTTCCCACAGTGGAAGCCATGTTTATAGATAGGTTCACCACAAAATATACCCTCCTAAAATAGTTACCTACCTAAATTATAGTCGTCAGAAAAAAAAAACTGACAATAACTTGAGAAAAGTTTATAGATTTTGTTGAACGATTGTCGTAATCGACTTGTAAAAAATAGATTATAGATATGTAATCCATTCATATTATAATGACCTAATTACTAATGAATATGAATCGGAACTTTTTAAGTTTCAAGAATAGTATAGTATATTTTTAGTATAGAACTGGTTTTGATAGTTACAAACATATAGCACGCTTCGAGCAAGTAGGTACCCATAGGCAAGTCACACATGTAGGTACTCGTACCTACCTACTTAAAAATAAATAAAAGCTTGCATGTAATAAAAGCTTAAAGTCACAGGGAAATGTCCTCATAACGTGCTGACATTTTACCGAGTATTTTTTTATTTTCATGTTGGTTTAATTAAAGTCTGTAAGTAAAGTTATATTACGTCGGTATCGCAATTGAATGACTTTTCAAGATTGTGTACGATTTAGTCTTTAGATAAATTTTAGTTTAAGTTTATTTAGCTCTCTTTCGTAATAATCATTTCCGATGTTTGTCACTTCCGATTTCCATACAAGAAACTCAATTCAAGCCCCATTGCAAATGGCGACTGAAACGCTGGTGCAGTAGAACTCTAAAATGATGACATTACCTATCTACTTCTAAACATCAGTTAATTACCGTAATAACTAATAAGTAAGCTAGACACGAACCAGCTCAATGAATAAATTAAATAGTAATTTGTTGACATACTTTGTCGGAGCCGGATCGCCTTGCGAGTAATTGCAGCAATGTTTTTATTAGCTCCCCGCGGTGGCCGCCGCAGTGAAAGTTGTCGTATACTTTGTCAGAAATACGCATTTTAGTAAATACTTTACTTGTTAAATAATACGTGAAGTATGGGGTTATTTTTTATGGCTTTATTCGTGTTAATTTTGTAACTGTTTTTTTTTAATTGTCATGGTTTTTGTAATAATAGCCATATAAATATACTATAGTTTGTAAAACAGACTAATAGTGTAGTATTATTATGTAAATCAATGTACGTAGGTATAAAGACTGAATATTTTGGTAGCTCACTGGTATATCAAATAACACGGATATCTTTTCTATGAAAAACAGGCGTATTCTAACGACCTACCTACAGCTAACATCCCTGAACGATTTGCCCAGAGCACACTCACTAGTTTGCACCAAAGCCGGGCGCGCAATCCCCATATTGCACCTACAATTTGCAACAGAAATATAAAAAAACCTTTTCCACTATTTGAAAGTTAATATTGACAGAAACATCCGTATCGCTCGAGCCATCAAGCCGATGCAAACGACCCCGCTCGCGTGCCGCTTTGAGGTCGATTGAATTAGATGGACACTAGATATCGGTCATCAATCAAAACGTCCAAGAGTTCGATTGTTTGAAACACCACTACAGCACAAAGCGAGGGTTGAAGACTTCACCTGTCCACTGCAACGCGCTGATCACAGACCCTCGCCCGCAGCGAGCCTTTGTGCAAAGATTTGTGAGCACTTTGATGTCGGGCCCGGCAGGTAATTTGGAAAAACGTTATTTAATTAACTTTCGACAAGTCTGAGTAATCGCGTTACAAAGCCGCCGGGTGAACGGTCAAGTCTTTGAGGCGTGGGGTACCACGAGCGCACTTCATTTTTACGCCAAACATAGCCCCGCCATAAAGGCGCTGTCATTTTCAGGTGTTTTCCAATTAACATTGCGCCTTTGACCACGTCCGCACAAAGTAATACCAACTACCGCCTCTTTGTTATTAACTCTGTAGTTTTATTAAAGGGGTTGATGGCTGTAATGGAGTAGCTTTATAAATTCATTTTAGATTTTGGTTTACTTTTGAAGTTTTCCCCCTCGTTATTTGCAATTAATAATTGCAAGTGGCAATTTAACAGGACATCATATAGCCCGCTGGCTTGATATTTGACGTGACTATGTAGAGGCGTCCCAAGGAAAATACTTGCATAAAAGAGTTGTAAATAAATTGTTTTGTTTAGTTATTAATAACTAAAACAACTAGGTAAATTATATAATGACTAAGGTATTCCCTGTTACGTAGAAAGTGTAAATTAACCAACAACGGAACTAAGTCTTTTGTTTACCGCTCACAACGTTAGCTCGATAGTTAGTTCATTAACAAGGCTGTACAATAGTTTTATGAGTTGCCGAAATAAGTTCGGAATAGTGTTTGAAGTTCAGCGGTGCATTTTGTGAGCGCCGTAAGCGAGTCCAGGCCAGACGACGAGGCGCGGCGCCCGCGGCCACCGGACGCCGTCCCGTCCGACGAGATAATTAACTCTATCAACTACGCAGTTGTTCGACAACTATAGCAATTACAGCGCTTTAAACCGCAACAAATATCATTAACACTATTTAGTAACTCCGCAGAGAAACACATTCCGCGGTCTCGAATCGCGGTCTTATAAAATGCGGTCGGGTATATTATGATGCGGCCCAAAGTTAGCGTTTTCCGAGCGAGTGACTCCCTCATATAAACAAAGCCGGTCTTTGTGCGGTGTTCAATGAACAGCTTAATTGCGTTTCTTCGCCACTTCTCTTTGCGGTATTCACACGTCTCTTAATCGAATTAATTCTTTAAACCGCGTCTTAAATGCAATGACGCTCTTGTGTATATGGGAAAAGTTTTGGCTTTAATAGTTATAAATTCTGCCAAGTTATGAATGGTAGATAGAGCAGACAGCAGCAATTGGGTATTGCCGTGGTACGTAATCCCGCCATCAGCGGTGAGTGGCTTGTGTCGTGAGTGCAAATGGTTTGCGAGAGGCAAAGCTTTCGCCTTTATCCCTCTGTTTCGCTTATGATTCGTGAATTTTTAACTTCCCTGAAAGGACTTGCAGTCCGCACCTATTGTAGACGTGCGCTGCGGATGTTGATTTTTTAAAATAAATTTTGTGCTCGTAATGGAAAACTTGAAAAATAAATTGAGCAAACAAACGAATGGGAAAAACATAGAGCGCGCTTCCATACCCTATTTCATTTCATGATATTTATTATGCTTTTCAAATTTTCAATTCAATTCCATGGTCTTTTTCGTAGTTCTAATGTGTACTTTTAACAGGGTTAATAACCAGTTAAAAGTATAGAAAGCGGCAACACAGCTACGAGAACCTAGTTTTTCCTATACGATAAGCGATAGTGTTGCCAACCACCGCTCCAGTTTCCTCAACATGTCACCTGTTTTTACGACCTGTGTTACTTTTATCACCTCATATCGTAGACGGTGATAGTAGGTACATATCCCTAGAATATGGAAACGCGAGGATATGACATTTTATCAAATTGCTATGTCGTTGTAATAATTTTTGAAGCTAGAACATACGTGTAGGTTTGTTGGTTCGTTTTTGGTGCATTAAAAATCCTGTACTTGACCAATTCTAAAAATTGTGATTTATGAAATTAATTATGTAATTATACAAATTTTAGATAGTGTTTTTGAGATTTAATTTAATGAATTTTGGTTGTACAGTTGAAGTTAGTTTAATTTTGAAAAAAAAGGTATAATCGCTAAAAACCGTCTTGAATTAAAAATAAAACCTAAAAACACGCGAAATCTGGATGAAATATATAAAATACGTATTAATACATTTTTTTATATTCCTGTGTAAGAGGCGCATCAATAAAGTTAAAGCTAGCTAGCTCATCCGCGGTGACTCTGCTCATTGCTCCACAATAGCAAATTACCTTGTTCAGGAAAACATGCGGAAAACTAGTGCAGTTAATTAAACTGTATCCGTCTGAAAATGAGTTTTTATCATCTTGACATAGTGACTCGTTTACTAGTAATTAGTATTTGTAGGTAGGGCAACAAAACTCGATAAGAGGTTTTTACAAAGGATGCGTGGAACTTACTATTCGAAATGAAATGCTGTTTGTATATTTTAAATGTTGTAATAAAATCGCCGCATTCTTATTGTTAAAAACTTTCTTTAAATTATCATAAAAGAAAGTAAATATTAATATTAATTAATAGCAAATATCAAATATGTTTATTTCAAAGAGAAAACGTACTACTCTTTTAATTTTACTTAATAAACTATGGAAAATAGTATAAGTACGAATAAACGGATATTTAAGTACATATTTGTACAAATGAGTCAAATCTAAACTGCAATAACCTTTTAAACCAACCAAATAGATCATAATCCAAATCAGCTATCGAGAGAATTAACTTTAATTAAAATATATTAAAGTCACGCAACAGCACGTTAGGCAGGCCATAATTATCGCAATTAATTAAGCTTAGGAAACTCGATTATTCGAGCGCAGTCACGACACAAGTGTTAATAACACCGTTAAAGCACGTCAGGGGTCAGCCGTGACCCGCCCACGGTGCTATGAGCTTTTTTAGAATTTAGAATTCATAAAGCTTTTATAACATGTCATGTTTGCAGGTTTTTTATTTTATCTTAAGTGTCAGCAGCATCGGGACAACCATCTTAATAGATTTTTAATAAAAAAATTAGCTCACAAGGAAGGAGATACGGTAAGGTCATGTGTGACCAAAAATTAAAGATTAAAGAGGGAAAAATGCTATACGAAATAATTACAGGTAGTCAAAATCTGGACAAATTATACGTAATGAATTCTATCATACGAAGGTTAACTATGTTTAGCCTCAAACGCTATTAAGTTGGTACATAAACTACCTACGATTCGATTACATTGAGTGTATATGTTTTCCTACACACATCTCCTTTTCTTTACACGGAATATCGTATCTTAAGACCTTACCAAGAACATGCCTTATTTGTTTTTTATTCATATTTGTATTTGTGTTTTCTGTAATTTTATGACTCCAATTAAATAGAACCTGTATGTTTCCCGTATTCATTGTAAAGTATCATTAAATGACTATGTACCCACCTCCTCATAGTCCCTGTGCGAGTGCGGCTGCGCGGGCGGCGGCGCTCATTCGCGCGAGCGGCGCGGGCGGCCCACCTTGCCCTTGCGCACGGGCGCGCCGGGCGTCGTGTTTGCACTCTTCATGAGTTTCTGCCAATCTTGCTCGCAGACTAGGGACCCCGCAAGCATATAGTACCTAGAATTAAGACTTCTTTCAGTTCCACGAACCTAAAAGTTCCAAAATATGGGAAGATGTTCTTGTCCGGTACTTGACTCGGTCTTGATCTATACAGGATTATTCATAAGGGGTATTTGCTAAGCCGAAAATGGCGAAATTTTTTTTTCGCGAATTCTGGGTTGGTCCCATAGTAAAAGCTGTTTAAAATGATGAGTACTATGAGCCCTTTTCGGCTTAGCATACCCTTTATGAATATAACCCTAATACGTTTGTTTGATTCGTTATTAATGTCTTTAGTTAAATTCTGGTCGACTTTAAACTGTGTAAGATACTAAGTAAGTTTAATTGTTTTTGAGGAGTATCCTATAACTCACCTATCGCCCTGCATAAGGTGTGATCCACATTTCGAGCAGGCGAAACATTTTATGTGGAACACGTGGAGAGGTTGTTGCGGCGCGTTTGTTCTCATTACGAATTCGCTCGCCGGGATCGCCTGCCCGCATGCTGCGCACGCGCCTCCCGATCCAAACATTCTGAAACAATGAAAACAAACATTGTAGAAACTTTTACATACCAGACATTGTCGATAAAAGAAAAAATAAAAGAACAGGCTCCAGATTCTACTCAACTTACGCTTTCAGAAAAAGCAATTTTCGAGTTATCGTTAATCCGCCATTTCAAGAATTGCTAACAGCAACTTTTTATACACCTACTTTTATGTATCTGATTTTTATCATGTGGAATTAATTAATCATAACCGTAAGTCTCAACTAATAGTGAAAAATAACGTCGCTAGTGTCAACATTGCTCACAAGAGCCGACAATACAAAAACGTAGATCAGCCAGTTTTCAAATCGATAAAGCATCGCCTACACGTTCAAACTCGGAATGCTATTAACACTATTTTGCCCCATCATTTTAGTTCGCTCCATTATTTCATTTAGAGAAGCGAGAGCGGACAATTAAATGTGTTTTATATGCTCGACTCATTCACGTGGAATGTTTGAAGTTGTCATTAGAATTATTGCTATCTAGTTAGAGTGATCTGAGACGTAGGTAACAATTTTAACAAGCAAGCTTTAATCCGTTAAAACGCCACGATTATTGCTCGTTAAGCTTTGATAAATGGATAATAAAGCAAAGTAATGACACAGACTATAAATCTTTTTGAATTAGGTAGTATCTATTTGTGTGCTTTGAACGCTCTAAATAAATAAATGGTCATGTGATCAATGCAACCGGTAGTGTTTCGATAATTAACTTGTTTATATTGATATGCAGCTAAATAAACTAGTCAAACTTGACTCTATTTCCGAGAATGACCTCGAAATAAAAATGCAACTGAATGCTTCTGATCGAAAATTAGCATGTTTCAACTTAGTATGCGTATTTATATTTTATCGTTGCGAACGTTAACGAGTGCGAACTTAGTGTTGTGTAAGTAATTCTAAAATTCAAGTGGTTTAAGAATCTTTAATATATTTCAGAGTTTAGTACACCGTTTGTAAGCCATCAATGAGTCAACGTATGTATCCGCTTGGGTTCAGAGATTTTTACAACCACTTAACTACTGAGTTAAATTATTTACCTAGTATGTAGTGTGGTTGTAGTTTTTGAAATTAGAAGTTAGAAGTTAGTCACATAAACTCGTTAGAAAAACAGTTTTAATGCGAGAAGTTTAACTATAATATAAGTAAATCTTGTAGGTTGATGCTTTTAACTTTGTTTCACGAACCGAGGTACAACTTTATTAAGTCTTTATAAATTAACAAATGTATGAGCTAAACTTTAAAAATAACGTGAGAGTGTGCAGTGACTGGAGTTCCCCACTTCGCGTGCTAGATTTCGCCCTCGTACTTTTTGAGTTCTCCCCCCCTTTTTGTCACAGATCAATGAATAGCAATAGTTATGAGTCCCAGTGCACTGTGGGAGTCTACTGCTAGCTGGCAGTTAATAGTCGCATTTAATAGTTAATGAGTCATTATTGCGATCGCCATTAGCGTCGCCAGCCAGCCGCCATTATTTACAACCGCCCTGAATATTAATAAATCGCAACAACAATCCGGCCGAAAGCAATCAAAATTTAATTACCTGCGCTTCTTCGTGTTTCGCAATAATAACTCCGAACGGGTTAAAAGATAAATTTTGTAAGTCTTAAAAGATAAATTCGCTTCAATCACTCGGAGCAAATAGGATTTCGTTTCATTTACTCCGGTAAGAGCGTTTTCAATTAAGGAGCGCCCGACAAACAGTATCGGCGTATGAAGGTAAAATTAATTAAACCGAGCCAAGACAAACATGTACGAATCTATTTGTGTTGGCCGCGGGAACGCGCCCGTCCTACATACGTGATCTAAGGATTACCAGCCAACATACGGAAAAACGCCGCGTCAATATGTTTACCGAATCGCCTTCCTCTGTGCCGGAGATGTTGCTTCCTTCCTTTTTCATTGCTTGTAATCAACTTACCAAGCTTACTACATACAGTCTGATTTGGTTTACCATTAGAACTAAAGTTCTAGTCAATTTTGTTATATTTATAATTCTGGTACAGCTGTGGGCAAATGAAGCACAGCCAATCAGACAGTTGGTCGTGATTGCAGTCCTGCAATTGCAACCGGATGGGTAAGTATAGGTGCTCCAACTGTTTCTCCTCGGAACGTTTCATTAATTAATCGGAGTAAGCACATCCAATTTGAAACCGCACTTCTATACCCGAAATACTTAATTAGAAACTGAAAGGATGTCAACACACACGGGTATATTTTATTTATTGGACCGTATTACTTACTTTACTCAACTTTCGGAAGGGTTCTAAAATAAACTGATCGGAGATTCCTCGGAGCCTTTTCATCGAAATTGTAATTTTATTCGTGTAGTTACAAGTTTCCAAGTTTGTAATCAGCAACTTTTAGGTTTCCTTTCATACTGATATTAATTAACGAGTGTGTGTTTAACACGAGTTTAATAAATGTGGAAGTTGGAGCGCGTCTCGCGGGTACCTGCTTAGAGAACCTAGTCAAACTTTATTTACTTGTAAAATTGAATACGTCGCTGTGATGTGAATCCTCATTAATTTAAGATGAGGACCGTATCTTGAAATGTTATTTTATTCATTAAGATAACGTCTCGAGTCGCACGGTTGTGTACGTGTCGAGTTTGAATTGTTGTACAGGAACATAATTTAAAACCTCTCGACGAGATCATTAGAGCGGGCGGGTTGGCAGGTGAAAAAGGGGGAATCTATCTGCTCAAAAATAACTAATGAGGAGTCAAGAATAGCACTCGAGACGAGCTCGTGTATGTGACGTTTACCTTTAAAGCTACATCGTATAAATCGTGCGAAATACAATGTTATCGAATGATTTCCTCGATCGGAGGTGTCTTGGATCGGGAGAATGGGGCGCGATAGGCGATCGAGCGCCGCCGCCGAGACGAATGGCTCTCAATAAAGCCGAGATGTGTCCCCAAACGGGATGTCTTACTTGTTGCTTCAGTTTCGTGTTTGCGGCCTTCTATAAAGAGCCTTAGAATGTTTCCAAGGTGAAATGTTATATTTTGAGAACACAGTTTTCGCTATAAAAGCTTGTAGTATTTTCTCTTCATACTTCTGATGCGTTTACGATAAGAAGAACAGTAATTAAGTTAGTTAATTAGCAAAAGTACCACGTATAACGTATACTTTAGAGAGTGCTACGTATAACAACGGTGCACAAATCCACCTGAGCACTGCAGTGGGTGAATTTAATTGATTGCACTGCCATACTGGGAGGGACGAGGCTCATCACCTGTCATGCTTCCTGCAAAACGTGATGTAAGGTGATGTACTCATAGCTCTGGTATGTGATGGATGAAAGCACCGGCCGTGGATGGACGTTGACTGAAGCCTACTGAAGTCAGACAAATAAAGGCACTCAGTATTTCAACCTCGTCACAAGTAGTTACTCCGTAATCCATACTAGTTTGTTACTAAAATGTTGTTAGATCTCACCAAAATCAGCTATTCTGCACACATTTGAGGACATTTAGTTTCAAGAATGGCAAAAATATGTGATGTGCAAAATTCATGAACTAGAATAGGTAATATATTTATACCAAGCAAGTATTCCAAAGACAATTTAGAAAAATTTAATTTAAATAGCTTTTCGTTTTTAACTCATTTCAAGAAAGGAAGAGGTTCTCTATTCGTTAGGTTTTTTTTTGTGTACGTTACACGATATGTTCACCGACTGTGAACTGAATTTCCAAAAAGGAGACGGCTCTCAATTCGACTGTTTGTTGCTTTATATTAAATTCCATTTGAATATTGAAGAGCAGAGAGTCAGTTTTAATTTATAATGTATTCAAAATGGCAAAAAATAAACTACAATATTTTCATAAAGATTTGTTAAAAAAACTAGTATTTTTGCTACGAGTTGCTACGATGAACCGTAGACCTAAAATACAAAACCCATTAATAATTACGAAGTTCTACCATTAACTAATCTTATCTTCCTGTCATGTTTTAGAAAAGGAGTCTCTAATACTTTTTTTAATTGTTAACGATATTAGATTGTTGCCAAATTAATAGCATATTACCTACTCTTTTGATCAGATAACCCAATTCTCGCGTGCTCGACATTTTCTCAGTCGCACTCACTCTCAAGACATTTCCAACGCCAGACACAGTAACCGAGACAAAATCGAACACATTAGAATCCTGGTGCCTTTTGAGTCCGTGTTCTTTGTGGGACGCACCGCGGTATCGAGTTAGCACGTCGTCGTTAGCAAGAAACTCGTTAGCGCGTGCCGGCGACAAGCCAAGAATTTGCTAATGACACATGCGCGCGTTTGCATCCGCGCCCGGGACGGCTTGTTAGGAAGTCAGCAAGAAAGGATTTGGAGGCTTGTGTGTGACGTTATCTTACTGCAGCCGGGAAGACATTAATTCGACTACGATTTGATTTGAATGGGTCTTGCAATATAGAGCCACAAACCGAAACGGAATCACCTCAATGGAACCTTAAAACTTTGAGAACATATTTCTGTAATACGTACGACATATTGTAAAAATATTAAGTAAGAATAATACAATCAATTAAATTGAAAGTCTAGGCGACGAACGCGTTGATGTCTTTTTCTCATACAAAAATTAAAAAAAACCGAGCAGATTTTTTTTTACAATATTATAAATATCAATAAATAATGGCGTACAAGAAGAGAAGCCTATGCTAATCAGTGGTCGATAATAGGCTGATAATGATGATGATGGTCATAAATATCAAAATTGGTATTGTAATACACGTCAACAGAAACAACAAGCAGCGAGGCAATCTCGTATCCAAATTGACATAGTAAAACAACAGAGCCTCCGACTAAGTTCCATAAACTCGTTCCGAACTCCCCTCTACACACTCTATCGGCGATTTTTAATTAAGTCCCCAGCGGCAAGCGAGCAAAGTAACACCATCAATTCATTATCCTAAACTCTGGCTCGATTGTTCCTCGCTCGCTACTTACGCAAACTTTCATTTTAATCAAGCGTTTAATTAAAAATTATCCGAGAAAAACAAAATAAGCCCGTTAGGGCGGTCTGAACTAATTAAGGCGCATGCGATGAGCCGCCCGACAACAGAGGCCCGCGAGGTGAGCGTCCTTTAATTAAACGCTTGTTCCAGTCCAGCGGCGTCGCTTAGCGGACGAAACTATCGTAGTGGCGTGGAAAAACCTGACAAGTGTAGGGGCGGGCCGGGGCCCACGCCGGCGGCCGGCGGCCGGCCGACACCGTGTCCCGGGCTATAATGACGACGTAATTACTACACCTAGCGTGTCCGCTACCGGCATCACAATATTAAAATACTGCCCCGGAGAGCCGCTCGTCCGGCCTCCTCGCCAGTCCTGTACTCGTACTCACTCTATTTTCCAGTGTTAACTACATCGCCACGCACGCAATTCACCCACCTAGTCGAATTACTTTGCAAATATTTCTGATGGTGAATTCAATGTCATTCTAATTAACAACCATGACCGTATAAAATTACAATAAATTTAATTACCAAACATATTTTGTCTCAAAATAATTACGTTCCAAAATTACAAAAAGTTTGCAACAAAGCTGAACTTTTCTAATTAATGTTAATACCAATATCAATTAACTCGCGCTAAGAATTAATTATCTCAGCATTACGACCCTCGTTTATTACTAAACTTTCACCAATCAATCTTCTAGTTTCCTACTTAACTTAAGTAATCAGGATGCTAGTGTGTAATAGTACCTGCCTGCTTGAGCTTAAGGGTTTTAAGTATTAGCAATGCACTTAACCGGTAAAAAAATGAAACGCCAATAGAATAAATTATGTTCAAATATTGGCCGTAAATTGAAAAGCTCATGACGCTCATCATTCCATATTAAATTGCTACGTTAAATATTTTGTTTGAAACTCATTCATAATTTTAGTGCGAAATGTTTCACTGCCAATTAACTGGGAAAATATTTGATTTTAGTATCAAGTCACGGACAGCTAAGTATGTACGTATTATGCGGACCTATTAGCTTGTTTCAATACATTGGTTACTAATTTATTCAAAGAAGTTATTTAATTTTAATCATTAATAATAAAATAATAAATCTAACAAATATGACAGCTCTAATAAAATATCGTTGGTTAAAGAAAAAATAATTAACTAAATTTATAATTTGAATCAAACAATTTAATTTTGATTAAAACAAGTTTTCTTTATAAGAATATATGCTAGTTTTTTTTTCTTATTTTATTTTATAAATAAGCCATAAAAAAATAATATATAAATGTTTTAAATTAGTGTAGTTCAGATTTGTTGGTTTAGTTTTTAATTTAAGAGGATTTAACCTTCAAAATACATAATTAAGCATACAACGTAGACCACGATGATATCCTAACTAAGCACTTGCAGCAATGTTTTGATTTACTTAATTATTTTAATGTAGCTAAGATAATATTAAACATTTCAAAATGGCCTAGTAATTGACAATCGAAGTTAATTGTTCCTATTCATTTTATTATATTACAATGTTCTATTGTCTACATTAGCTTATATCAACCTCTAACTCGGGCCTACGTACACGAGTAATTAGATCAATTATCTGTAACGCATAAATAACGCTAAATAAATTATTACTGGTAACATTTTGTCAAAAGCCGCACTCGCACGATGAGCTAATCGACTATCACCGCTAATTGGCCCCGTCTGCCCCCCGCTCCTAGGGTTGCCACCCGTTTCGTTATTCCTGAAGCTATTAAGCTTTCAATATTTTTGTTTGTAATTTGAAGAATATATTTCTTGTCGAATTCCAAAAGGCAGTAACAACTATATTATGATTTGGAGAGTATGTTTATGTAAAACTTATAGAAAATTAAAAAATAGCTTTTTATGGTTGATTATTCTTTGAAATTATCAGCAACTAGACTTAAAATAATTAAGGCTGTAAGTTCATCCATCAATTACATAGATTTTCTTATTTCCACAAAGAATCGTTCGTGTAAAAAATATTACAACACAATCTTATACATGGATTATTATAAACTTTAGCTCCACAAAAATACGTACGTAATCATGTAAAAGCTTTCTTTGTTGGCTAGATATTTTAATACCCTATCTTGAAACTCGCGACGGCAGCCCTAGTCAGCGCCCCAGCCGCCCCTCCGCCCCCGCCTCCTCAACTAATTAGATAAGTTTGCAACTCGACTGTACTTCTGGTGCCCCACTCCGCCGGTAAGCATCAATCTTTTTAATTAAACATTTTTGACACCGCGCGATTAGCCATCGAACCCATTTCTATGCTAATAGCTGGTGAATAGTTTTAGTTTTAATTTAAATGCAAACTAGTGCGGTTGCGAGTATGCATCAGTACTGTGGGAGTGTGTATCACGCTCACGTTACATAGATTTGTTATATGGGTTTTAATATTCCCATTTCCTAATCACGAAATACCATGTTCTTTTTTCTTTTTAACCAGCCTGCGATAACTAGGGCACGTAGAGCAGCGGGTTGATTTTCGGGTAATCTCTACTGTTTCTGTCCTCATCCCTCTGGTATTCATAACAGTGTCTAGCAAAAAAATCCCGCTGCCTGTTGCCCGAGAATTGGCCCGCAAGTGTTCGGGAATGGAAACGAAAGCTTGAAAGCGATGGCAGAGCTGTAAATATGACCATAAACTTGGTCTATACATGGTGAAGTCAGCTACGGCTATTCACAAAGCCTTTTTCACACCAATTCAGTGCGAGATTAAAAATATATTAATTAATTAATAGTATCACACGGAGATCGCTTTATTAGTGTCTGATCGGTTGTTAATTTTAAGTTTACAGTTTTATTATGTATCATCTAAATATTAGTTCTAGCTCTCCTATAATAGCTTTATTTAGTAAGTTGTTAACGTAATTAATGAGATGCTTTAGAATGTGTTTAAAATCGCGTCATTTGTGTGAAGACTACGTTTACTAAACCAGTTTGGATGTTCATAATGTTATGAGAGTTTTTTGACTCTTTTAAACGTCTCGAATATTATGTTGTAACGTCAGTACTAATAATAATTTTAAGCCTCATATGAATCTACATAGTAGATTTCGACTCCACACTTACTTAGTGAACTAAATATGATTAGGTAAGTTAGTGCATTTTTTATCAGCAAAAACACTAGCTGAGAAAATCAGTTAGCCTGCTTTAAAGCCTAAAAGTTGTCAAACACTAATTAAAAGCCAACAAGTTAAATAGTCTCGTCAGACATCACAAGCAATTAAGAAATAGTTACCTCAAATTGGCTCTAAGCGTGAACCAAATCAATTAATTCTAACACATACCCGTATCTGTCGCAAAGGACAAGAATCGGCCATTATAGACGAGCGACTACCAATAAATCAGGGCATACAATGGCACATTGTCTGTCGCTCAGGCTGATTAAATAAATATAAATAGGTGGCGATCGGCGACGTGAGATCTTATCACCCGCGACATTTGGACGCGCGTCTGCAGTAACCCTTCCACATCATTGTGCCAATAAAATGTAAAATAAAATCGATGTATACATTCAAAAGTTTCTAATCAGAGCATATTTTATTGGTAGTATTGGTAATTTAAGTTTTGTCACAAGTGAATAAGATTAAAAATGGTCTGCAGTAAGCTTAAGTGTTACTAGTTATAATAATTTATCGTCCAAGACGATCGAGATGGATGGATAGTGAGGAGAGACTTGAGAGTTTGCACTTCATCTTTCATCGTTCTATGCACATAGTGACGTAAGTGAATTTTACTAAAATAAATCACTATTGGGTGTTATTTGTAGATTTTAAAATTATTATCTAGCTAGGTTATCAGAAATAGAAAAATATATTAATAAAAAAATTAATAAGATGTTTAATTTTTGGCGTGCTTGCACAATAATAATTGTTTTTAACTTAACTGCTAAAAATATGTTAGCTGAATTAAAAAATCAGAATTTTCGTTTATACCGAGTTACTATGAATCTATGATAGATAACATTTCTGTTACTATGCAATATTATTCCTAAAATACATATTTATCCACATCTAAATAAATAACTTTAAAATTTTAAATAAATGTTGTTACTCGTACATATAAAGTTTGACACCTGGGCCTATACAAGCCCTGTACGGGTAGGGCCTATAAGGTCCATACGGGTCATTAGGTTTAAAATGGCTTCCTTTTTATTAATGTTCTACACTTGTTTTACAGCTCCGCTTTCGCAGAACACATGGTCCAATTTGTCAAGATTGATGTAGCAAATGTTCGTACCGTTGGGTGACCAGTACATCGTTTGCCTTTATTTAGGGTAAAGAGCCCCGTAATTGGCCGGATGCGGCGCACAGGTGCAGAGTGCGCCCTCTAGCTGCCGCCACAGGAAACGGGGGCCAATTTGAATCTCTACCACGGTAAATTGATCGATCTGGGAGATGTTTCATTTTAATTTAACTTAGTTTTTATAACTCGAAATTGAAGATATAGGTAATTATTTATAACTAGCTGTGCGGTTTTGCCTGCTATCATGCAGGAACTGTTAAAAATTACATGATATCTCCATACCAAATTAGATTATCTTACAGTCGTTGACTTTGGTGTGTATTAATCCAAATATGTACCTATAATATTTGCAATAAATTTCAACTTTTTTAATCGTCTTTTACTATCCTGCTTTTAAGATCCTCAATAATATATTTTTTTAAACCAACTTTTATTGCATTGGCATCAGAGTTATATGGCAGACATACGAAATTTCAGCTCAAACGGACATCGGGAAGTGGGTCAAAATTAAAATTTATTGACCTAAACCAACTAACATACATTGCAAGCTCAATAATAGCTTGTAATAATTAAAATTAAATACTAAAACACGAAATGTGGATTAGTGATAAATCAGTACATTTTATTTCTTGGCACACAATGCCCATTATTATAAATGTATCTTGGCATCTGCATCATAACAATAATGAGATCTAGACCAGTCATGGAGTTCATTAACTGCACATTAACCGGATTAATTTATCTCTTTTTAGACGTTTATGATAAGTCTAAATTTTATTAATATAAATATATTTTGACCTCATAAAAAAGGATATTTTGTTAGGTGTTAAAATATGGTAATGGAATCCTAAAGAACCAAAACTCGTCAACTTATTTACAATAAAACAAAGTACTTTGCCACTAGGTATAATGCCTCATGATCAAGTGATAACATACTTTATATTTTTATTAAAAAAAACAATTATTATATCTATCCATTAAACCTAAACGGCAGAACTAAATGAATAGATTTAATTACGCCATCGTTTGTTAAGGCTCATAAAAATATAAATCGCAATTTGGCAAACAGTTTCCAAACGAGTAGCTAAAATAAATGTGTAATTAAGAGTTTAACTGGACGGGAAATAAAGGAATTATTAGAAAACAATCCGATCAGGTAGAGTTTGGTATCGGGGCTCGCCGCCCGTCCCGTAGCGCGACGTGAAGCGACTGTGCCTTATTCTGTGACTCGCAGATCCCCTAAGGGACGCCGTTTACGTAGTAGCTAGCACTGAATCTGTGGCGCGGAAGGAAGGGGGTCTAATTAGAGCAGGGCGGGGGTAATGAGCCACGATCGCCTCGCCGATATTACCGACGCTATTTACGCGGTGGCCGCTCCAAAATCGCCCGTTTTGTTTTAAAACGCGGTTACCGTTTGAGTTTTGCGATTAAGGAGTTTAATTAGACAGTGTTGTTTACAACCTCATTACCGGCAACCGCAGGGAAAATAGCCTCGGATATCGGCCGATAATTTATGAAGTTGAAAAATGAGTTTCTTGTCGCTAAGTAGATTCCGCTGTAGATTGCGGCGAACAATCGGACTCTATGAATAAACATGAACTTAATTTTAACTCCGCGATTGTACGAGATATGGCTTTTATTGCGTCGGGCTAAGGTTTTTTGTTGCTAAGCGCTTGTATGTAATAAACCTAACCTTCAATTGTTTTAGTAAATTACTGCCGCCATTATCGCCAATGACGACATTAGCTTGTTCTTAACTTTATTATGAGAAAGCAATAAGCAACAATTTAGAGTCATTACTTTTAAGGCCTTGAAATGACGTGATGAAAGCATAATAAACGGCTATAAACCTTTTTTACATTAAATTATACCAAGTTAAGTAATTATGAAATACTAAAGTAAAGTGCTGTATTAATTAAGTAAGAAAAATTAATTTCACACTTCGCTTGCTTTCAACCCGCCGTCACTAACAGATACATTTTAATAAAAACTAAAACCATAACTTCCAAACATCTAATTAAAATCTGAAACATGAATTACCATCTGCTGGTAAGCACTGTATTTTTTATTTTCTTCTTTTTAGTTTTTGATTGACCTAATTAGAAAAATACACATTAACCTATCTATACTAATATTATAAAGAGGAAAGATTTGTATTTTTGTATTTTTGGATGTTTGTGTGGAATAAACTCAAAAACTACTGGACCGATTACAAAAATTCTTTCACCATTCGAATGCTACATTATCCCAAAGTGACATAGGCTATATTTATTACCTGAAAAAATTAGGGATCCTTACCAAAACTTCAATAGTGTCCACCCGTGCGAAGCCGGGACGAGCCGCTAGTTATAGATATTCTAGCCTAGCATGTAAAAAACAATGCAAACTTAACACATTTGAAATTGGCATAACCTAAGGATCACATTATAACCAAGACTGATTTTATAATTTTAACATTGGAATAAACAATATTCCAAAGAGAATAATCTCGGTGTTACCAGCAACAACTTTATAATTGACATCCTCAGATCTAAGTTAAGGTCAAGCGTCCGAGATGAGTGCGATAGCGCGTGATTGGCCGGCGGCCGGCGCAGGCGCAGCGCATTACAAAAGGACTTTTTTGAGTTTTATTCCTCTAATAGACGTCCCGCCGACATCATTAACGTATCGGCAAAGTCGACCGCGCAGTTATTCGCTAATGTGACAACAACAGAGAGAAAGCCCGCCACAAATGAGGGACGCGATCTTTTCGGGTTAGGTCTGAGGCATACTGGAAGAAATCGGATACTTTCTTTTATTTTAAATTTACTGCCATGAAAGATAAGAATTTATTTTTAGCAAATACATAATGCAGCGCATTCCGGCAGCGTATATCTCCTACATCAATTTTGGTGTATTTAGGTAGTCCATTATTGTTGCTATAAGAAAAGTGAACGTGGACTGAGGGGAAACCGAGACACACATAACATGCAGTCAATTAAAGTCTGATTTCCGTTAAGGCTTTTAAATGAATTGCATGAAAATGCCGAATATTTCCACGGAAATACTGCAAAATTGGTGAAAATGTTCAAGCATGTAAAAAAAAAAATATTGGTAAATTGTTTAGGTACTGTTACGATAATAAATTAATTTACTTACTTTAAAACGTTTATTTTATTACAGTTTCATCACACATTTACGGAAGAAAGTAACATGACCGTGGATGAGCGAGCTCGGTGTGTCTCGTCTCGTCGGGGGTGTATTCTAATCGCGTGTTAGCGTGGCCCGTTTTTGCGCTAACGAACAGGTTGCGTTAAGGCGACGTCGACGTCGAATCGACGGGGAATTTCACCTCATTAAAAGTTGCGACCTGAGGAGGCAATTTGGGAGACTTCGCCATACTTATTAACGACCGAGGAGTCGAGTTTACACTATCACCCGAGTCGAGTTGAGTCGACTACGAGACGTCTTCGTTTCGATACGTTTTCATACACTATTATTATTAGCAGCATCCCCCGGTGCGGTCTCACCCCACCTGCCCCACTCGAATTAGTAAACAAACGTCTTTACGAGCGGTTTTACGAGTCCCGCGATATTTCGGTCTCGCGCACGCCGTTTTACGACATAATGAATTTGTTGATGGACTAGGCATTAGAAAGTTTCGAAATAGACGCGTGTAGTGACCGCGGATCGCGGCCTGGGAACATCATTGTGGTATTGTTTTATTGACCTATTATTGTGGATTATTGTTTTTAGCTTGCTTACTTATTGTTGTATCTAGAGTAAAGGAAATGTCTACTTGAATGTTCCAAGTCTCAGCTTAATATTTATTTTAGTTTATGAAATTGTTGGTTGGTGGTGGTTGTATTCAGCAACTTCAGCACTTTAGTGTGAAGGGAAATTAGTGCAAGTACATACGCTTTTACATTATTAATACTTGTGTAAAATATATTTTTTGACATTTAAAAATATAGTAGCCACCAAAATATCTATATGCTAATAGGTGTATAAGTTATTTTTGGGATCATTAATAATTAAATTATATTGAGTACCATGCAAGCTTTTAGATCAGCAAAATGTTTTCTGGCAGAGACTCAATAAACGTAAAATATATTCTTTCCTCGAAGCTTTAAGATCGATTAACATCACATAAAGCTTAATTTAAAGAGCACTAATACTTCCATTAGCGTTGAATCACTCTTCCATAATTTGACTTCATAATATAATTTTCATATAGTAATATCAACACATAACTTTGTAATATCCAACATCTCAGTTATCTATTAAGTAATAAAATAAACCACTTATGGGTTAAATTATGGGCGATGTATTACATAATTAAGGCATCTTCGATAAAGTTAAGCATAAATTTACATATCGGAGCCGACATAGGAACGGTATTAATATAAGTGAGTCGTAGTACGGTACGGTACGAGCACTGGTAGTAAGTTGTCGGTGCAGAGCACGCGCCGCTTAGTTATTGCGGGGTTAACACATGAGGTTAATTAAGATCAGAAGCGGGACCTATAACTAGCTAACGTCGTCGACTACCGACACTTCAACCGAGTTCCCGAGTGCTTCCCCTTAATTGATACGATTTGATCGTCATCATAAGCACTCCCTTATTCCTGGAATATAATTTAATTAAAGTTTACGTAACAATTTATCGCCGCTGAGTTATTATTATTGCCACCGAAAGTACTTTATCACCCTGTGAGCTCCGCATCGGAGGCATCGGAAGCTTCCAGTTTTTATAGTATGAGCAGGTACGCGACAAAATATTGAAAAGAATGAACACACGGAATACACGAAAAGGTTTAACCAGCTGCCAGTACCAATCGCTTTGATAAAAATAAAATATTTTGAATGCCCGTTGTATCTACAGTTACGTCTGTTACAACTAGCTAAACCGAATCTCGGCTCGTAAATATTGTTAAAAATTCCTTTGACAGCGGTGGCTATCGAATAATGATTTGTGTACGTCACGCCAGCCTCTGTCATACTTGCGCCAAATTTTCACTCGAAACATTTTTACTATTTTTCGACAGCAGCCGGACGCCGGGCATTGCGTTTATTTATTAACGAAATTCGTCCATGTAACACGTCTAGTCCGGCTGCCGAGGCCGGCTGTATTGTGGACCTGACGTGCAGGGTATAGGGTGCTGAATTCGTCGGTCCCCGGTGTCCACGTTTGGCCGTTTTCCGCGGCGCAGGTATCGTTTACGAGGCTGCATAGGCGCGACGCGGCATTGCGCTCTCGTGCGCGCTGCACCCATATCAATTTCAAATAGGTTTCCTATTCCCGTAGAGATTGGGTTTTGATCGTTTTGTATGTAAAACTGTTTCCCTAAATTAAACGTTTTAATAATAGAATAGAAATAAAAACGGCGAGGCAACGTTGACATGTGCACCGGCTCGGATGGTGCGCCCGTTTCATATTTCATTAGTTTAGTGAGTCGTGAGGTAAATGTAAACAGCGGCTTGTTAGCGGGTCGCAGAGACCACATCAATGATTGGAATGATCAATTACGGGGTAGTTCCAATTAGCGATAGTGCAGTAACAAATCAAATTTAACGGGTCCCGTTCGGGAGTCGTTCGCTAATTAGAGCTGCGGGCGAGGTGGCTCCTGCGAACTAATCAGGTGGCTAAATAATGTAGTCGTGACGGCATCGTTAGCGCTCGTGAGACAGACGTTATTAATTAACATCACATCGGGCCACCTCGTCTCGCCCGCCGCCGCACCGCGTCCCACCCGCGCCCTCTTGCGGTTTCAGGAGGTGCCGACGCACCTACGACAACCGGCCCGCTATTATCCTTGTAGCTTATAATAACACACTAAGTTATAATTGCACATATCAACCAAATAATTATGCTAATTTTATGCCGAAAGTGCTCAACGTTTAATGAAGTCACAACAGGATTCTGTGCGTCTGTTAAATTACGAGCCGCGGAGTTTCATCAATCATTCATGACGAGTAAGTTTTACTATCGCTATTTATTCATCGCAAATTGAAAATTCCCTGAGTACTAATAAATCCTTGAAATGATAGTAACGAGCACTACGAACGTATGGTTGCAGCTCGCGTTAGTAAGCCGAGCCCGTCCAATTAAGAAGCCAAACACAGCGTCAATTTATAACAACAGAGACTTGGGGCCCGAACATGTGCGAGAGTACAAGATAGGTTCATCTCGTGAATTTCTCCAGTGACACGAGCGACTTGGCTGCGTCGCACGACGACGCGACGCGACGCTCGGCAAACATGTCCGATGACGCTCGCCGACACTGAATTGATGACGACAAATATCTCAGCACATATTGACCGCCTGACGACGCCTCTGCTGGGTGATTGCATCGGCGCGCGGCGGGTGATTGCAACTTGCTCGGTGCATGCAAGCTTGTGCTGATTGCACGACCGCCGAGTCGAAACAATTGCGTCCATTTTACTTTTTATCCTTCCATCAAAATTCCATGGGCTTTTTTATAAACTTTCCACACAAAATTAACTCCTGTATTCACTTAAAGTTCCTAAATAACTCCGTTACAATTAACACCTTTATTCCGAACTATATTGTATTACTATAATACATCGGTATATGCTAGCTATTACTAATTAAAATTAGTTAAGTATTCAATAATTGGGTACTAGCATGACATCAAAATAATGCTTATAAATTTGAAAACACCAATTAAATTATAATACCTTTTGTAATCGATAAAGGAATCGATGAATTTTCAAAACTAATGGACTACCAAGGCTTCGTTATGGTAAAGCAAGATTCCTTTATATTTTGTGTTTGCGCAAACAATAATAAATGTTTAATAAAATTAATGGTTTGCGATTAAATAAATTATTGATTAAAATAATTACCATAATTGATTCCAATGATTTATTCACTTTAATTAATGAATCGTTACAAAGTTCATGCGCTGATTCTAATTTATTCATGCAAATGAAGTTAGAATTAATAATCGCAAAATTATGGTGTTTATTAGGTAAAGTTTCTTACTTCAAGTTATAGGTCACTTTTATTATGATTAGTTTCTGTAAACATGAACCTTATAAAGTCTCACAAATTGATTAGACTTCATGTAAAAATCTTTTAAATTAATTTAACAAGATAACGTGAGAAAATGTCGACTAACTAACACGACTCACATCACTGTAATGAGGCCCTGACTAACAGGTACAAGCGCTTTAATAGTTTTTCAAACTAATTAACGTTAATAATGTCCTAACAAGAGCATTTATTTTGCTTCGAGTCAGTGGCGCAGCGCTTGCAGTACCTATGTCATCGGGCAAATATCAGCCGCCTTCCAGTGATTTAGTGAACACCGCATGTTGTCGTCGACTGGAGCACACATCACGCGCAGAGCCGGAAGTAAATTATTCCTGACAAATGTAGGTACTTACGAGTATACTGTCCAACTCAACTGTCTGAGCTCTGACCAGCTAGAAAAAATATGTAAAGATCAATGTTTCTCTCAAAAAGGTTTCGATTATGTTGTTTTATGGTAATGTCATTTAGGTCGGTGGTAAAGTGTTCACATACTAAATTGAAGAGACACTATCCGAACAATACAAACTTGTTTATTGAATAATTTATGTTACACCTACACTTATTGTAGTGCTCAAGAATATAAATTACCGTAATATGGTAAATGGCTCAAGAAGTATATCCAAAAATCGACATGATTTAGAGTTTTATCTCCATTCAAAATAATGAAGAAGTCCAAAAGTAAAGTTTTATTCAATTGAGTACAATCTAAGGACCTAAACTTTAGATTAAAACCGTAACTTTGTAAAGTTAGTTAATAAACTCGGCTCGGTCGTCCATATTCTCGATACAGTTTAGCGCCGGCGCGCTCGGCCGAGATGGATATCAGTAATCAAATCCCGAACAAAGATTGACCATTCGCCGGACGCTCTTTAGAGTCTGTTTAAAGGCAACGCAACGCAACGGAGGCACGACCAAGTCGAACAACCGAGTTTGTGGACAAAGAGACAAACGATATTAATCGGGACCATGCGCCGACAAAACCCAATTTCCTTCGAAGCAGATTGGCTCTCCTTACAGATAGACTACGACAGTATTCGCTCACAAGAAACCTTCGCAGCACGAAATTCTGCAACGATCGGCTCTGTTTGAATTAATATGAGGCACGGACCATGAGATGAAATCCAGTCACTAAAGATGACAGCGGGCCGAGAGTCGGAGGGGGCTCATCCTTTAGCGTCGTGCATCGCAGTTTGGTGACATCAATTTACGTACAATGTCAATTTGTGCGGAGAAACGGGCGAGTTCCGGACACAGGGCCTCATTAGGGGCGAGCGGTTGCAATTAAACCGTGCGTCTTTTGCAACTTAACGAGCGCCCAAATTGGACGCCGCCCGCCGCCGCCCGCCCTGGACACGCGTTTTAATAAACAACATTTCGACATCGCGCAATAAATATCGCAGAGATACTATCGCGTAAACTTGTCGCCGTCTTCTCGATTTAATATAATGGAAGTTTTAAGATGTGATACGACATGCACGTGGGAATTGAGACGTTTTTAAGATATCGTGATATTTGGATATATTTAATTGACGTAAATGCAGATTTGTAGGCTCTTAATTGGCATATCTACGAGAATTTCTCTGGAAGCTGTATAAACATGCCAACAGTTTTGTTGACCGTAAAATATAATGTTGTTTTGTAACTTGTCTGTTTCTCATTTCGATTATGTAATACAAACACAGAACTCAAATTCAGAATAATCTTAGTATAATGTGAATTTTATAAATACTTTTATTAAACGAACGAATGAAAGGGGTTATTAAAAACTTTCATGACATAAACTTTGAGGAAAAATCTGACCGTAAAGAAATCCTAAGTTATTCATTCAGAGAAATAAATTTCCACCACTATAAATCCCATTACAGCAGTTGCAAATGTAAAAGTCGTTTAGTTGATGCGAAAGTGTTACAGACGGGTAAGAAGTTGGTATTTGAGGGCGGCTCGTTAGGGCGGCGGCGCGGGCGGCGCTGATTGCCGATTGAGCAGCAATTGCCTTGATTGACGGAGCCCGCACGCGCCCTAACGAACCTGCTTTCAACTGCTGGTGGACGTGCTCGTGCTACCTATTGAGATGCCTCCTCATCTTTTGAGGGAATCAGTTAATCTTGTCGATTTGGCTCAAATTGTTTTTGTTTAGTACTCTATTAAGGTATTTTTGGACAGTAATCGAGTTTGAAATACTCGTAGACCTGCTACGCGTTCTGCTACGATAACTTGGATTCGTAATTTGTTATGTGTGAGTAGGATAAGGTATACAATTTATTAATTATATTGTTGTATAGTGACTTGATTATAGCATTACAGCGGTTTACAAATGGGTTATAAATGTCTTCATCCAAACAATAGGGGTAATAAATCATTATAAAACTCGTATTAAGCCGTCTTAATGTTTATGTAACGCTTCCGTCGTCTTTATAGTGTCGTACACACGCGGGGAAACCTCGAACGTCTAATTCGGCGCGTACACAGTGTAATCAGCAGGAGGAAACATCATCAGCGTCTTTGTGGAACGGGACCGCAATCCATCATATCGGGACAAAAGGCGCGGATAAACGCGGGTGTTTGCGTGAGAGAGCGTTAATTTTGTTAAGGAGTCTCAATCAGGCGCGGCGGCGTGAAGTCGTCGGCCGCCGCGGGAGCGATTCGAGCGAATTACCGTACCTGGAGGCGCGGGGGCCGACTCGTTAGTTGTTGTTTGCCGAGTGACGCGGGTCAATCAGCAGAGACATGCACGGAACCGCACTTCTTCATCCCCCTGAGCCCCTCGTCCCGGCCCCGCTCGTTAGGCCGCGCCGCCGCCGTCTCTGTCAACTGTGAGACGAGCTTTATCGAATCTACGACGCACGAGCCGCGCCGCGGTCGGCCCACTCTTCGCTCTAGTTTGGCTCGCAACCGCCGGTAAACAAGGGAAATCAGTGTAAAACGAATTTATGTGAACGTCAAATACGGGGGTTCGAATGTCTGATGTATTTATAAGTATTTATCGCGATAAATCAAGGTGCGAGTGTCGTCGAAAGCGAGAGTTGTGGAAATGTTAAAATGTGTATGTAAAGGACGATGGTAAGGTCGCGATAATTGGGTCGGATTCCTCGTGTTTGGTTAATTAACGCGCGAGCAGCTGGAGCCCACGTGGGCTCCGGCGTGGCGTGGCGCCACAGATGACAACTTACATGCCGATGCATACCTAATGCAAATGAATATGCACTGAGTTCTCTAATTTATTACTTAATTAAAGCCAAATTAGATTCTTATTTGGTTCGTCCAATTAATTTAATTGGCTGTCGGTATATTTTATGCACAGCTAGTTAGTTGTGTCTATATACGAGTAAAACGTACTTGTTACTTTACGATACCTCGAGTTTCAAGAATAATTACTACCGCATAAAACAGTCATTACTATAACGAGCTAAGAAAACATCAATAATAATAATTACAAAGTTACTATGAATCACACTTAGCTTTAATGGTATCTTACCCGTTTGATGAAAACTTTTATCCTGGAAAATACATATGTGAAAATAATTGAGCGTGTAAATAACAGGTCCTAAAGGGTTTACCCCGGCTCTGAATAACTTTACTATACATTTTGATACGACGAATTTATCAATGATAATAGCATACGGCTAATGTCTATTTATGGCTCTTCATTAGATTGTAAACGCGTTTCCAAATACGAGCACATACTCGTGGAATAAAATACAAAAGGGTTAATTAGTGACAAGCTCGATAGTTGCAAAAACTTTGTTGTCTCCTCCCTAAATTAGTCCTTAGCGTTCTTTAACAAGGCCAATTTAGCTGGTTTAGGAGACGACGCCGTCGATCAGCAGTCGTTGTGTGCAAAACTGTGTCGTTTTTGTACCTCTCCCAGGTAGAAAATACAACGGTTCAAAGCATTTTCATAACAATGTGCCCGCGGCTCTCTGGGTATCTTTTTTGGCAGCTCGATGCGTTTGCCAGACGCGCCATTGTCATCGTTAGGTGACTGACTAAAAACCGATTTAATCGATAATAATCAATGAGAAAAATCGAACTCGAATTCCACACCATAAAAGGTACTAATTAGTAGTTTGTAAGAACTTGAGAGACGGCATAAATAACGGAGCGGATAATGAATTCTAAACATTGTCTAGACTTACCTCGAATAATCGCTTTTGCAGAGGATCATTCCGCCTTTGAAATAGAAGGACCGGCCCATGTCCGCGAGCGCTTGCTGGCAGCAGGTGCACTTGAGGCAGCCGTGATGCCAGTATCGGTCGAGCGCGTGGAGGAGGAACCGCTCCACGATCTTGCCGCCACAGCCGGCGCATTCCTTCAGCGCCGGGTTGTTGTTGTTGTGGGGGTAGTCGTGCCCGTTGGCAGCGAATGCGGCCTCGGGCGAGGACGGGTGTGGCGAGCTCAGCTCCCCGTACCCGTGGTAGTGCGGGTTCATGCTCAGTGCGCTCGCGGCCAGCTTGACGGCTAAAGCGGAGACCGCTCGCACCTACCACCACGACTACACGCCCTGTGAACAAACACACTAACGTTACTCCCTTCAAGTATCATCCTGATTAGAACGAGGACATCGCTAAAAAGTTTCGTTTTTACAAAATCTTTTACGAGAGTTTTGCTTGACGAACTCGTCCCCGAAACAGATTCGGTGTAGGCTTGCGGGTGGCGCGTTTATAAAATTTTCCAATTAGCAATTTCATACAATTAGGAGCGGGCTACGGTAGGGGCGGTTAGCGGGTCGCGGGGCGGAGTGCGTCAACCCGAGCCAATTAGCTCGCGGCCGGCGGAACGGCGAGACGTCTCCGCGGCCCTGTCACCATAAAACTTAATTAAACGTTTTAAAACAAGTATTCATTAAAGAATAATCGAGCTTATGTAGTCATAAATAACCGGATTGTCCCGCGCGGAACGGGCGCCGTAATTAAGACTGCACAGAGTTGATCAAACGCACTGATTTCAAACTACCCTTCATTAAGAGCGCGAGCGGGCGGAGCTTCCGCTGCGGTGCAGAAACTAATTAAGAATAACGGACGCTTTAAAAGCGTAATTAATTTAGATTGTAATTCTATTTCTCCGAGAGTAAAGTAGACAATTATTTCAGTAGCCCTTTCTTTTGAAACGATTTGCTTTGCTGAATGTAATTTGCTTAATTTCTGTGTCCGACAGAATAAAGGGTTGTAGCGAAACGTTGAGATTAATTTCTTGCGCTGGCGTCGACGTCCGCGGCATAAATAAACAAACAGACGGACTGACGAATTTATTGAGGTGCGGGCCTTAGCACGCATTTCGTAAGTAATAAACGTTTCAGTTACAATTGCAGCAATTCATAAACCGGTGTAAATATCGCTTGCAGCGAGTACTCGAGCCAAAGAAAAAAGGGTTCTGTTGATTTGAAAGTAAAGTATACATTTGTGTGTGGTGAGAGCGTGAGGTGTATTATTACGCTCGTTGTAGTCGGGCATGTCTAATGAAGGCTATAAGGGCCAAGTATTGGCGTGTAGGGGAGCGTTGCGTGCCGGCTAATGAGCGGCGTCGCGTGCGCGCGCTAGTTCGATAGCAGCCGAAGTACGCGCGATCTTAGACAACTACCATTGATGTCTCTATTTGGACAATTTCAATGCAACACTTCACCTTTTGTATTAGAGTTCAACGCGAACGCAGTTGCAAGAACGCTCAGCTAGTGCAATAGTTGGCCAAACACAATTCATGCATATTTTTAGTAAGGACAATCATAGATTTTATACCAATAGAATAAGATTGTTTGTACAATTTTAAAGAAAACACCAAAATACGAACAGTTTGATCTCGTCTTTAGCTTTACGCGTAAAGAAACAATTTCATGAAATATTACAAATACATGAAGTGGACGAACTCTCATACGGTATCAAGCATTTAATGTTAACAATTGCGCGCTTTCTACGAAGCTTCGATTACACGATACACAATTCAAGCTCATAAAAAGGAAAGAATTACGTCAACATTCAGGCCACGAAATGCAATTATGCATAATTACTCAAACTTATGTCTATTCTCGTTTATTAGCTACAGGGTAAATTGTATTCTAGCGCAGTGAAGTCAAGGTTGGAATTTCGGCGGTTCGTGCAGTTGGTGTAAGTTGTGCGTGTTTAGGTTCAGAGGGTAGTTGGGAACTGACAGGTGCCGTTTTCATTATTCAAGCTCCATTGATTGGATACTTCGTTGCCGTTTAAAAATCTTGTTAGCTACCAACGGCTCCTTCTCAAGGCCTTCTATTTACCTGTTAAGTGATTTTTTTTTCAATTACTACGATGAGCTGCGATTTCCGATTTTAAGGCCGCGAAAGTGTAAGTCATCCTTGTTAGTGAGTGTTTATTTCCGCGTTTTCTTTGCCCGCCTTTTGTATGTTGTCAGCGGTAATAAAAGTGATGAACAAGCAGAAACCGTGAATGCATAATGAGCATTAATAAGCTTTCTCGACAAGAATACGCTCGTTACTACGGCTTCTTTAGTGGCTAGCGATGAAAGCTCTACTAACACGTATTCATTGATAAATTTACATTACTAATGAACCGTCACGTACTTTTATAGCATCTTGCTAGAGTAGCATACCTTTGGTACAAAAATATGAAGCATCGGTCACTAGAACCGCTTGGTTTCCTGAACAACAGCGGACACTCACTGCCACAGATTAAGCAACAGCTTCTACTGCGAATAACGTAATTAAGGCGCGACCGCCGTCGGAATTAAACGCGAAAACGGAATGAGAATGTGAGCCTAATTAGAGGAGAGCGGGGCAAGACGGTGCACTGTCTGCTGACATTGGCGAAATTGCACGCGAATGTTTTTTAAGTGTTGAAATTTTCGTGATTATTTCAATCACACTCTTCTGAAATTTTAAACTAGGAAGGCAGTGACAGAGATCATGGTGTTAATTCTGTTGTACAATTCTTTGAACTAATTTGGCAGATCTAAAACTATCTGCGTCATTTTAACATTTGAAAAAATAATGGCCACAATTTATCATAACTAAGGAATACATACGACAACTTTAAAACCAGAAACCAGTTTGTAATGTTAAAAACCCTTGATAGTAATCAAAGGTTAATCAGGGATGAGATTGGCCTGCGCCAAAAAATGGTACAAAACAGACTTGGCCTATCTCCAGCAGCGGCTCGATACAGGCTGACGTTGATGATGATAACGTATACCCTAATTATTTACGTACATACGTAAACGATCATCTAATTTATTTATTATCTTAGTTACAAAATCCCGTAGAAAGATTTACGCTAGCAATATTTACTTGTACTAATGATTCACCCTTCAAATAGGGCTTTATATTTTTTTCAACTGCACTACGCAAGCGGACGAGTCTGCGAGCATAAATCCAATTCGTTTTCTCTCACATCCATACTAATTAAAAAACTGCGGACAAATTGAAGCCCACTCTTCGCCCACGGGAACATAAAATATCCATTCCATGAGGGTGACCAAGTGTTCCGTCGGACGCGAGTATACGTGTTTTACAACGTTTGTAATGTAGAGTAAATCGGTGTTAATATCAAACAAATATAAATAAAATTAATTTACATAAAATGCATATTGCATGTATGTTTGCTTATAAGTATGATGACTAATTTGAAAATATTTTTTTTTTCAAATCAATTACAGCAAAAAATACATTCTACCGTTTTGCTGCAATTTTTGATGGTTAGTATCCGAATTAATATTTTAGGTAAATGCGAAAGTTTGTGATGGAATGAGAAAATGTATGTTAATATTTTTCCACACGAAAACAGCCCAAGGAATTTGTGTAAGTTTTGGAATGCTCATAGCACATAGCTTAAATCCAGGATTAACACAGATTTTATATCGATAAAATTAAAAGTTCCTGTATGGTAGCAAATAAAAGGCACTGCTATCCTAATCTTTTAAAAACAATATCTCCATGCATTTTGAGGCGCAGCTAGTATTTTATAATATTAAAAAAATTACTTTTCATACATTTCGGTGACCAGTCTTGCTCCACTAAAGTGCGTGGCCACCCCACGGCCCATTGACGGGTCGGGCCGGCCGGGGCGGCTCGCCATTGATTAATTTTATCCAATCGGACGCGATTTCAACGTTTTTTATGAGTTAATTGTCGCGCTTCATTAGGTAAGTAACTTTAGCCTTTTGCATTCACTTCCTTTTATTAATCCGACTAGATAAAATCATATCGATCCGTAATTTTCGGCCATTAAATTATAAAATATTTACTGTGGTTATACGTATGTAGTTGTTGGTTCAGATTCAGATTCAGATATATTTATTGAACAACTGATATACATTGTAATTTATAAGCTAGATGTTAGTGCACTGGTTGAAATTGTCAGTTTACCCACATCGGGCATTCAGTATGTATACAGTCAAATAGTTTTAGTAGTTTTTAATTTGTTTTAATAATAATTTACAATTTCCAATTCAATTTTAAATTCTATGCATAATAGATACGTCAAAATTTAAATAAAATTTATTATACCATATCTTTTGTTTTTTTTTATTTATTTGCTATTGTGAATCAGCAGGTAAATCTTCCATGACCCCATTGATAATATCCATCTATTGATCAGAGAGAATAATTTCTATTAATATACAAATATTGGTTGCAATCTAATACCCAGTTGTGATCGATTGCTAAAAATCTGAAGCCAAGTTCAGTTAGCACGAACCCTCTATCAAAGTAACAGAATTAAAAGAGTACAAAGTGTAGGCACTCAGTTAATGTGTAATATTATTTGCATATAATGACCGTTAATGGAGCCCGAGCATTATTCATCCGGCGTGACCTCAAAATGGCCGCAAGAACCGTTTGATCGATGTACACAACTATACTCGTACTCACTACATACATACATACATACTACACGTTCACAATAAAGCACCTTGTCAAAGACACGATGAAAATCGCTAGAGCTTTTAAACAGACTTGGATTTTAAAAGTTCCGACCAAAATGATAAAAAGGAACTTTTATAGTGAGAGCCCGGTGTCTGTCAGTCTAGTCTAGAGGTATACGTGACAGCTATTTTTAGTTTCAAATAGATATACAAATACCAAATTCTCAAGTGAGAAGGTAATAAAATTGATAGTTCATAGTCTTTTATTAATAACAAAAATCTTACATGTCAATCAAATAAGTATATTTTTTTTATAAAATTAGTATATTGCCTTCAGTAATTGTCTTAAAAATAAAATAAAATAATGATGGTAGAAATTTTGAATATAAACACGTTTTTGTATTTAATAATCATTTTTCATTCCAAATAGGTAAGTAGATACGTAATAACGCTATTTATATCATTTATGAGTAATTTTGTAAAGAATGTTTAGAGTAATGAGAACACGCTTCCGCACTAGTGACCGCGAACTTGGGTAGGTACTTATCGAGAACTGTTTCACTAATTCGTACGTATTTCAATGTATAACAACTAGGGAATAATAATTAAACGTTTAACGAAAAGTTTAGGGGAAAATAATGTTAATTGGGGATTATTTCAGGGTTTAAAAAAAACAGTATTCTGGATTTTTAGTATTGTCAATCTAACACTAAAGAAACAACATTTGTGTTCCAGTCTGCCAGAATGTTTGCCAAACATTGTTTTTGTCATCGTTTTTCGGTATGTTTGACTACTGGTTATTGGTCTAACATTCTTTGAAATGCCTGCAGCCTGAGGATTTATGTTATGTTTATGTTTAACTGAATTAAAATATGTTATTTCGTAATATCGTACGTTACTACAAAAAGTTTTTTTAGAATAAAACAAAAGATATATTTTTTACAAAAAATAACAGTCGAACTGAAACCGTCTTCTTTTTGAAGTCTTATTAAAACAAGCATTTATTGCATTTTCATCAGAGGTACACAGGTGTTCCAAATTTGGGCTCAATCAAATATCAGTCACTCGTTCAAAATTCAGTTGAAAGATTTCACCTAAACGAACCAGTTAACTAAGTATAATACAGCTTTTTAGGAAATCACAACAAAAGGAAACAAAAAACTCAAAAACATTCCCTTTCGTTTTGGACACGCGGCTATCTAATAAAACCCGAGATAGAATGCATAAACTTTCGGATAAACTAATACCTATCATGAAAAACCAATCTAACCGTTCGGTTAGTAATTAAACTCGTTGCACAACGTTTTCCCTCTCCCTCCTATTAGGTCATTTCTATAATGGGGTATCATTTAAATCCAAGAGATAAATCACCGTTACGTAGATACAATGTGATTGAAGCAATTAGCTGCAAGTCAATGCCAGAGCCTTGCCAGAGTGATCATGTTACCTACAATGTACGAGTACATTACAAGTGCTCTTTATATTATGATTCATTTCAGTACTTAGTACATTTATTTGAAACTAGCTGACCCGGCAGACTTCGTACTGCCATACAGTACTTCTCTATGGTACTGCCTAATTAAATATAAACACAAGCTGCAATAAAGCTCGTTTTAGTTAGAAAACGTTTGTATGGGAAAAAGAAAAGGGCTGTTTTTAGGGTTTTTCAATATTTTTGAAAGATTTTCTTATTATTTTTTTTTTTCGTAAGAACCTTCTCCTAATAATAACAAATACAACAAAAAAAGAATTAGTGAAATCGGTCTAGCCATTCACGCGTTATGCTGTGACCAAGGAAAACGGGTTTCATTTTTATATATATAGAAGATAGACTAGCTGCGCTCCACGGATAGATAGATAGATAGTACTCATCATTTAGAACCACTTTTACTATGGGACCAACTCGGCATTGGCGAAAAAAAATCGGCTGTTCCATACATTTTGTCGAGTCAAAAACGTCAATGACATTGACATTTTTCTATGGAACAGCTGATTTTTTTCGAGATTTTCAGGTTGGTTCCATAGTAAAAGTTGTTCATAATGATGAGTACTATAAGCTTTTTTCGGCTTAGCACACCCTTTTAGTTCAGCCCTGCATAAGTGTATATCCTGTTTACATTTATTGTATAATGTCCATATATTATTTAATAACATTTATGCACTGTTGTACTAGTATTTCCGAAAAGGAAACATTCTTAAATCCAAGTAAGTAATAAATAAGACAACAAACATCACACAATTAATTATCCCTTCATCAAAAGCCAATCTCCGTAAACGCTGACACAAGGAAACGCGCGAGGAATGCCAACAATGCGTTTTGTAGCACATTAGCGACATTTGTCGTACAAAATGACGTTTTGTCGTACGATAATGACATTTGTCACTACAGCGGTGAGATTGTAGCTGAGGATTGTAAGGTCTGGGGCCCTATTCTTGCGAGTGAGATATTATTTCACTATGGAAACTAACGTGGTTTTGACAAATTTTGTTATAATTAACACGGGAATACAGTGCCAAGCGAGACGCAACCGCGAGCGCGTCACGCTTGTAAACTCACCTGATAAAGGCCACCGAATGTGACCGAAACTAGTCGTATTAGACGACTTAATTTTTACGTGAATGTTAGATATAATTTCGATCACTGTTGCACTCATATGAAATGCCATAACAGTGAGAGTCTAAAATGTATTTCTTTTTCTAAAGTTTAGTACCAGAACTTAAAATTTTAATTTTAATTTATTTTTACCTGTTATAAGTTTATATAACTTTACTTAAGCTTGCAAACACAATTATTGTCGATGTTTCTTGTTGCCTCTAGGATTTATCATACACTAGAGTTGTGCAATGTTATCTATATTAATTTTATTTTTAATAAAGATTTTTCAAAAGGAAACAAACAGTGAGAGCGACAGAGATAATCTCGAGCCCTAAGAATAGGGTCCGTGTGAGCGTCTCGTGATGGAAGGCATGTTACCGCAGCATGTGTAGACGCTATTTCCGAGTGGAGTGCTTTTGTGTCGAATATCGAAAGCTTTTGCTTATGCATCATGTGAAGCTTTTTATTTAGTTGCTTTTTGAAGGACTTACAGATATGTGTTAGTATCTAATTATCTTCGCTAATTCACACGAAATTGTAGTACAGTTTCATTTGATTTTCATAAGTATAAAAAAGGTTAAGGTATTTTCAATAGACTTTTTTCCAAAGCACCAAATCTTAACCTTTGAAGCTGATGCTTTGAAAAAAGTTGAATAATTTGAATATACTGTATGAATTAAGAGTAAAAAAATTAAACACTTCTTTTAATTTTAACAAGTTGAGTTGAATTTCTTGATCAAGATGTGTTGACCTACAGGTTGAAAGTGCCGCGGTCAATGAAACGATGTGTCACGCCGCGCCGGTCATTGCGTGCCATAATTTTATTATGCTCCGTCCATTGGTGAAGTCGAGCTCACAAGGTCTGGAATAGGTATGACACCTTTACAATTGAGTTCATGCTTTACTCGTTATCACTATCACGATTATCTCATTCGCAAACATTGATAACATTTCCCATTGTTTCCATCAGTCATTGCACTTTACAATGATCTTAACTGTGTAATGAATTCTATTGTACTACGAGTATAATAGTTTAAAATATCGAGTTGAACCCAATTAAAGAAAACTATTTAGGACTTATTATTTCACAAATATAAAAATAAAATTATTAATCATGAATTCGCGAAAAAAACATCTGTTCCATACATTTTATCGAGTGTCATTGACCCTTTTCTACGGAACAGCTGAATTTTTTGCGATTTCCAGGTTGGTAAAAAACAAGTAAAAGTTGTTCAAAATGATGAGTGCTGTGAGCCTTTTCGACTTAGCATACCCTTTCCTTCTAGCCCTGTAGAAGGTTGAGTCTGCCTACTTACGCCTACGACTACGACAGACATAGTTCAGCTCTTCATTAACTTTTGAAAGTCTCTCGCATTCCTGGTTGCTAACTCAAATCTCATTGACACCGTTTCTTAGTCCCGTACAACTTTTACGTGCATTCAGAGAAAAGAGTAAACCGTAGGTAATTTGAATTTTTGCTCTTTTATACACTAAACAGTTAAACGTTAAGCGGTTAACTGATGATTTACCGTTATATATGCGCATGCGATGTCAACCGCGACATTAAATTCTATAACTGGAATCTCCGCTGTCGTGATTTCCTTCCACTGTGTTCCGGCATTAGACTCCATGTTTATTAATATCGTTCGATTAATTACGCTCTTTGATCAATCTTCGGGATCGCTTCGGGCTATGTTGGGATCATAAAAGGTTCAATTATAACAAATGCAGCTAATTTCAATCAAATAATACTGCTAATTATCTGACATCGAATTCTCTTTGTGCGGGCCGCTAACAAATGGCTCAATTGACGTTGTTAATAGCTGGGCCTTAGTGGTCTCATTATAACCAACTCATTCAGGGTTCACGAGGAGTCACGACGGATTACGTATTCTAGTCTAGGTGCATTATTTTATAGGATACAGACTTGCAGACAACATGCAACATGTTCTGGCTTACTCGTATATTTACTCGTACTTATTATGCTATAGTATTCGTATGTAAATGAACATAATATCTTACTCCAACTGACAAAATTGGAAATGACTGATTCAGGGTTCACTTTCCTTGTTATCACAAAATTGTATAACTCCATAAATTATTTCATGGTATCCTAATTTAGATACCTCCTACGATGTTCTTATCAGACCTTAAAAATTCTAGGGTTACTGTTACATAAATGTAATGTAACCACAGTACTATTTTCTAAAATATTAGATCGCATTTACGATTAAAACCTTCAAAATATACAAACAAAAAGCTCTGACAATCAGTCGAAATCAATTTATCATCACGAAATCCAGCGGTCGCTTTAAAAATACCATCATTACAAGCTGACGGTCGTGTCTTTGATATTAATTTAATGGCTTTAGCATTGAAAAATTACCGTGGTTTTATAACAAATGGCCGAACGGGGATTATAATCGTGGATCTGCTTCATTACGGTCTCATTAGCTTTTGCCCGAGGCCAAGGGAGATGTCAATCTGCCGACTAAAATAATTTTGTTTTCAAACTAATTAAATAAAGTAGGTACCTACGTCGTTTGTTCCTTTGTTTAAAATGTTATTTTGGCTACAGTATTTTCCTCAATCACTAATTGTTACACGTGTAAGTTCTTCATAGTTTTTTGGAAAAAATATAATAATTTAATTTGAATATTAAAAAAGGAAGACTATCCTTTTTTTACTAATTTTCTTAAAAAATAAGGGACTATTTCGGTATTCATAAAAGTAAGTCTAATTAATTTTAAAGATTTTTGTGATGTAACCATAAAAGTTGAAGCGACATTGATTGACTAGAAATAAGATGTAAACGGACAGATAGATCGACCAGCGGGAGATCAACTCCACAGTCTTCCATGTAACATAAAGTCATAGACATAACTTTAAATTCGAAATGTTATAAAATGACGTAGTTCATATTAGAGCCCCACTTCCTCTAATTTAACGTCCCCTTCGGTATGTGTGTCACGCTTCAACGCCGCTTTGACGAGCGCATTAAACGTTTTTATTGTAGCTAGACGGGATAATAAGTCTTTACATTCCATTTGATGGACAGTTTGATTCAATGTCTGACAGTCGGTCGCCAGGTGGTCCCGGCCCCGGACGTTTAGGGTTTGCTGTATATCTTCTTTTCCTTGGTTGTTATGGAGATCGAAGAGTTTCCAATAGCAATATGGAAAACCAACACTGAATATCTGGTCTCTCCAAAGATTCGCTATTTTTTTTACCAAAATAACTCTATTTTTTACAGCTTTAACCTTATTGACACTGGCATCTCATGCCGTGTCGTAGGGAATTTAAATTTCTTATGACCGCTGTAAACTAGACTGGAACATTTTATCTGTCGCGTGTGTCATCCACATAATCGTAACAGACAGAGTCGTACCATTCTCTTTCACTTGTTCCGCTAACGGCCGTCATACTCGTAACTCGTAAAGTCCTAGGCAAGGTTCCAAAATTCCTTATTACCGCGACGAACACGGAGTTCTGTTGAGACTTTTTACAATCGGTAGACAAAAATTTTGAGTGTAGAGCAAACAACGCGGCATAAATCTAGGAGCAGTAATGAAGCGTTATTGGTACGATAATAAAAGCTAAATTGATTAGCGGTGGGCCGGAGCAGGTAGACCACATTCCGGCGACTCCCCCCGCGGCCCGGCCGCGAGCCGACCGGGACAGGGGAATGTTTGTCATAATCTAAACATCTGAGGCAGGTTAAAGAATTAATAAGTAGTACGATAAGAATGAATCGTAAAGAATATTTCCCGAGGGAGAACAAAACTGGAGATTTAGCAGTGGTTCCTTGTTAATGATGTAACCGCTCGTAAAAAACTGTTTGAAGACTTATATTTTCTTTCAAAATGAATACGTAACTTTTTGAAAATTCTTGATCTGTTGATTTATTATATTATTTTAAATATGTATGTCGGTTAATATAAAATACAATTTGAATTTGATTAGCATGGTGTATTTTACTTCAATGTAATTGATATAATACAGAAACTACCTTTATAAAAATATAACTAAAAAAATATTGAAGAGGTCGGTAACGGAAGCAACAGTTTGGTAAATAAACGAAATAATTAATTTATCGTCTAGCTAAAATTAAAGAGATAGGTAAACATCCGATACCATCCGATGATTGATTTACCAACTATCTGCGTCTGGCAGTGAGTGAGTCACCGGGAGGGCAAGGTGAAAATAGGCGTAAAATTAATATCAGATCAAGGTCGCCATCAAACCCAGCACCGTGCGCTCCGATTATTTTTATACAACACGTACATAAACAATTTTAAGTGGTTATTAATAACTTTTGTGAGAATTAGCGCGATACGGAAAAGCATCGGAATAAGCAAGGTGTCAAAAGTTTTAACCATTCAATATTCAATGTCATTTTTACTCAATACAATATTACGAGTATTATGTAAGTGTCGAGTACATATTTGTTGTGAAAACCTATACGACGCGTCGGATGGAACGAACATTGGAATAACGTCTTCATACCTATTTATTTTACTGTGGTCCGGCGCACTAGCACTGACCATTTCATCGAGAGTGACTGCGTAGGCGCATTTACCTACAAACTATAAATTTAAGACTGGTCATAAAAATACTACTAACACATTTCCTACACTTTGATTCGACCTGTTTATACAGATCAAAGCCGTAGGAAATAAAGTTTATCTAATCTTCCATCATAACTTCGTAAATTCTGAGAATTAATGACCCGTTCTCTGTGCAGTGCACCGTGTTTATCGTTATTCGTTCGCAGGCGGAAGGCTACAACGTTAATTAAACATTGTCTTAAGATTGCGGTAATTACACGACACCTGTGCCATACAATGTTGTGGAGGCTAGCGGCGGCGCATAGCAGCGTCAGAGTGGCAAAGAAACTGTGAAGTGTGAACAGATGTTAATTGCAAGTGCTCGATGACACGTGGCGGCTAATAGTGAATGATTAGCTCGGTCGGTGTAATGAAGCACGATTGGATCGCAAATGAGCGTAATGAGAATGTGTCGTTCTCGCGTCGCGCGTCGCCGGTAACCGCGAGAAATTCGCCGGCAGTGGCGCGGCGCGACCCTCGCGTGATGGCATCCCGGCTCCATGAATGAACACCGATCGCACTCCATTCAACCAGTTTGGTCGCGCACTGATTACCTCCTGCCCACTTTTAATCTTATCTACTATACGACTTCGAAACTCCACGTGAACTGGGCTCCAAAGCCGCTCGATTGGCTCGCTGCCCGCTCGCACCAAAAAACTGACCGTTGCCATTGCCTTCCTCTTTTCATTCACACCTTTTTATGGTGTTTTTTGGTGAATGAAGTCGTGTTCGGGATAATTATTGAATTTCGACGATTCGTTACGAATATCGATGAGCCGGAAGCCTATCGGCGCGGGTGATTGCGTCGGGTGATCAAATTCCGACGTTCGGAAAGTAATTTTATGGTTTTTAAACTGAATCTTAGTTTCATTTCAAATATTTCGTGGTCGAGGTTTGTTATTTGAAAAATTGTAGACACCATCATTATCTAAATAGACGAAGGTAATATTTTTTATTGAAGACGTGAAAGTTTGAATAACAATCGCTGATTACGGTTCTAAAGATGATTCATTCATAATGATTGTAATTTGGAATGTCGATTCAAATTTCGTATAACAAACAGACCAGTGAAGTACAGCGGTGCCCGCGTACGGGTGGATATTAGACGGCATTATAAAACGAATCAGTGGTAATAACGGTGGGGATCTAATTAAATTGCCGCCGATAATAATGGCACTCGGCGTCCCCTGGCAGACCCCTCGACATTTATTATTCCTGCTACACTACCCTGGAACAGTACCTGACACGTTACGGAAACAACGAATAATATTTAATGTTTCTGGAACGATCATTACTCGTAAGTTACGACGACTGTACAATTTTTCTGCAAAGGATTTTATCGTTACACGTTTTACAGTGTAAAAGCAACGCGGCGAGTGCTAATTTGGTCTAGGTTTCGATGAACTACTTGTTTATGAAGTAAACTGTAACACTTTTAAATTTTATAGTTTCTGAATTTTTGTAGAAAACATTAACGTCTCATTACTAGGTCGAGGCCAATTAAAGGGCATCTGGAACTAATCTCCAACATGTTTCAAGGATAGATACATGAATAGAAGACCAGACATAAACGATAAAGGACGGTAATTTAAAATCATTGCACATATTTTTATTGAATTTCAACATGTCTCAGCCAAACAAAGTGCATAAGAAGTTCTAAAGGGGAGCGGTGCTATAAAGAGTTTCCTCAAACTTGTTCTTATATTATGGCAAGTTTCTTTATGAGTCGCGTTCTACACACTCGCATTGCAATTCAGGGCAATTCAAACGCACACCTTTATATTGTTATATCTCCGTTTCATTGCCGACCTGGGAGTACATCTGTCCCCCTCTCCCCTCGGCGCCCTACCCCACGTCCATTAGTGTTTTGTGAATGATTTAAAAGCTCTTTCGGATAACTACTCTGTAAGTGAGTAATTTAAGACCTGCTTCCCATTTTATCAGTGCTCCCCAAATTTGAGTGCGCATTAAAACATTACAGTGTTTCTGGTAGACGTAGCTGTAACTCGTTAAGCTGGCCTGGCGGGTAAATGGATTGCGAAGTGCCTAATTACATTTAGTTTCATACATTTTGTATTAAGGTGTAATTGCTTTCTCTGATTTAATATGAACTGCTGCTGTAACTTACTTAGGATATTTGGGCTTTTAATGCTTTACGTTATGTCTAGAAACAATTGAATTTTGTACGGCTTTTGCTGTTTTTGTCACTATTTTTTTAAATTGATAAATTAAATCACAACTAACACTTTCGAGACACAAAAACAAATATTGGAACGTTAGCTATAACATCAGCTAGGAACAGTCAAACTGAAACTCGCGGGCCGCAGTCAAAACGGAAGAAAATCCGTCATCTCCGGCCCGTAAACAACGTTGGAGCCCTGGCCTATACGTATTTACGTAGGTGCATGTAAATGAGAGATATGGTAATTTATCTCGGGGGTGTATGGGATTTCACTGGGGGAGCGATAAGATAACTGGACAAAGCCGGAGTCATGGCCCATGAACCATCGCCGGTTACGGCTGTAAGCGCTGTTGGGATAAAAATTCTGGCTGACCATTTCCTTCATCAAATTTTGGTAGAGGGCCATAAAGTTTTGTATGACAATTACTCTTTGGGATTATACGGAAGAGATACATCACGCTGAGATGGGATCATCGCCAATGATCCCGTCACACATAATAATCAGCGAGTAAGAGTAACATAAAATCATTTTATTGTTTTCTAAATTAAGAACTAAGGTAATGACAGTTACGAGAACTTAAATGGTAACATGGCAAAATAGATTTTACTTAAGGAATTTCTTGCATCATCATAAGGCGCAAAATTGATGCGAATTAAGTGCTTCGATAAGAAATTGATAAGATAAGGTTCACGTTGAGGATCGCACCTGACTTTGAACAAACATGGGATAGGGGTTATGATAAACAAAACTTTTTAGAAAAAAATAAGTATTAGCCATTAAGGAACTAAATACAATGAATGAACGAATGAATGTAATAAAGTTGATGCTATTAATCATAATAAAAGTAAATTCTTGCGGGCTAACTGGCCAGCATTATTGATCATGTCATCTAGGAACGTGAGACAGAGGTTTAACATTACAGGAATTTACTCGGTAATGGAAAGGAACTTCCAAGGGTGAACGATCGAAGATGTAAAATAATTTGTATGGAGCCTTTTACCGGTTCCAGCATGATGTATCTTAAAGTACAGGAACACGAGTCATCATTCGGCACCTTTAACTCCAAGCATTTAAGGTTTAAAATAGCAACGTTTTTACTGTGATGGTAGTGTAAGGTATTCAATACTTGTACTGGTAATGTAAGAGATAAGTGGTTGTATTATGTGTGGGTCTGTGGATTTTATTAGCTGGGGTATATCGTCAGAAACCACTTCGATTTTTTCTCACGATCATTATTTGGTCATTATACAGGCAATTGGAGTTCGATGATGTATATTCAGCGAGGGATATAATTAGAAATGATCACGGGTAATTTGTAGGCAAATATGATGTTCAAATGTAGACAAATATCTAGAAAAACCAAATTGCTTTAATGTGATTACGTCACCGTGCGATAAGACACTTTATCTACATCTCGTTTCTCCACATTCGTTTCCACACTTGCTTGTAATCTTAAGTTTTTAACGATGATCCCGAAAATTTTGAGATGAAACTGAAAAATGCGTGACGTTGCATTAATTTTTACGTAAATAGTGCGAAGCTGCTGCTATCTAATCAATTGCAGATAAACAGAACGCAAATCACGATGACATTTTTTATTGAAATATATATGTAATACAATTTTATTTTAAGAGCTATGTGTTGTCGCTAAACGATGGCTGTCAACGTCCACTGACAATGGAGGAGATTGGGGTAAATTGGCAGATAAAAATAATTTATCTATGGATGTGTAGTTAACGAGCGGCGCAGCGGGGACCCTTTCCCCATCATCTGCTTCCCCTGCAGACACAGCGACGCCAGTAGCTATTATTATAATTGTGAGAAGATAATTTCGTATTAACGTAAGTGCTAATATTTTCGAATTAATATTTTGAAATTAATTCTTTTAATGATGCCATTGGATATGCAAATATAAGTTATTCTCAGACAAATTAACTTGGTTTTGAATATGTTACTGCCTTACTGAATATGCCCCGTGGTTTTACCTGCTCAAACTCGATACATTCTTCAGCGTTTTAAAATAGCTTATCCCTATACGTTAATAAAGTTTATAAACTACCTCTGTGCCACTCTTCATCTAAATCAATTCAGCCGGTAACAATTTAATCAGACCAGACACATTTTCACTTAATTATGATTTTCACTTATTTATCTGAGTGAAGTGTGATGTCTAAACAAACAATTAACAATAAATTAGCTTAAAAATAGGTTTTATCTTTATCCGACCTGTTATCGTGCCTGTTAACAGTCGTGCGTACAATCGCTACATACCCAAGTTGTGATATTTGCAGAGACCGGCATTTGATCACAGATTAAGATTGACAAACAATAAACATTAAATTTCGTAACAATCGATTGATAGTATCTAGTCTAAATAAAAAGACCCAAAAACACGTTTAGCAACAAAAAGAACTCGCTAAGGCGAACCTGACGAGCCCAACCTCGTTAAGTTTACTCATTTCCTTTCAAAAGTTTCTCACACATCCACCTTCCAGCTTTTTCTTCAGAACAAGCTTAATTTTGACCGTAAATAGATAAACTCTACCGCAATTGTATTGTCATGAAAACTATAATACATTCACATTACAAATAGATATACTATTAGATAATTTATTTATTTGAAATATGTATAAAGTTTAATGTTAACACACACCTGGCATGTGAACGTATAAAAAAATCGCAGGTAAAATCCAATTACAAAGATTTTTTTTTGAGCCTTCACTACCGATTTTTAGTATGCACTCTAAAGAGTTCACGACTCACGTTTGATTTATATTTGTACTCGTATATGGAAAAAAAATCTAAACCGCAAACTGTTCTGGTTTGACTTCTGACATTTTGATAAATAATTTCATATCCTCTTGCTCTTAGTAAATTCTGTAAACTTAAGTTAAATAAAGTTTACTCTCGAGTTAGAGGCAACAACCAGCCGGTAGCTAAGCCTAAAAGTGCGCGGGCGCAGGTCACTCATTGTTCACGCTGATGAGCAGTGGCGCCGAACAAAGGGGGCACAAGTCATGAGCAAACAATGCTAATATGCCTGAACTAAACGGTTACTTTACTTTTCTATAGGTTTTCACTTTTTCAAGTAGATAAAAGAATTTGTTTTTAACTATTCAAAAATACCAGTTACTACTGTACTTTGAAAACTAACGTAGTTAAGTAGGTACCTACTTTTAACTCTTTGTTCAACCTACTACCATTTTCAAAGGATTAAAACTATTGTGTTCAATTCGTACACAACTTTCGCACAAAATATTTAAATACACACGATAAAAGTAGGAAGGAGAGAGTTAACAACATCTTCTTTCTTTCTTCGTCTTCTAAATGATACAAGTTTAATTCCCGTTTTAGATCACCTACAATAGGCACCTAAACTAATAAGTATCGCAAGGTCTCTGTATCAACCTCGTTAAAACTTTGTACGAGTGTGTCTCGGAATACTTTAACAAGTTCTCGTTCCTTTATAATTTTAAACGACACATCTGACTTTAATTTACACGCGCTAAAGATGTAGAATATTCTAAAACTTCTCACGTTCGTTTAGCTTATTGTGAGCCGTTTTGGAAACTAATTTGATATGATTATGAGGTTCCTGACTGATGTTTCAGCTTATGCCCATTACTAAGTTATAGCTTTACTCTACTCATAGCTTTTGCTAGATTAATATTTTTTCGCCCAAATCTACCTATAGCTTATTCTACAACTTAACAAGCTTTAGTTGTTTAAATCAGAACTAGTATGTCCCAGGTACCAATGTAAATTTTTACGACATAAACTCGATTGTATAATTTGTCTAAGACCGTTAAACGTTTTTGATCATTATCGTTTGAAAATTCCCGTGGACTGACCATCGGGGGCTGACGATAGGAGAGCGACAGAGTGGAAGTATTTACGCATACAATGGTAAGGGTCCGATGGTTGTGGTCGATAAGGATCAAGCGTGAACTCTTTAAATGATCAGAGCTGTAAGTACGTTTTTAATTGTTTTAATTACACAGGCGGTTCAAGAAACATTGTAAGCTCACGCGGAAAGTGTAAACGCAAACGTAATAAAGCGATGAGATGTGAGCATTGCGCATACCATGATATTCATTTTATTTAACCCAAAAGATGTTATAAGAGAATAAAAAAAATGATTAAATTAATGAATAAATTTAGGTGAGTATGTTAAATTAATAATAACCTTTCCTCAACTTGGCACTTTAAGGAGCAAACAGCATTTCCTATCTCCTATTCGAATAATATTATTACGGTATCGAACAGTCCGATAAACAATGATTTTGTTTCAACAGTAAATAAAATAAGAATTGATTCCAATAGTTGCCGGACGTAATAAGCTAAAATCAACACTTCACCAAATGAACTCAGTCACCTCAGTGACCCACTGAACTGCTGAGCACCCCAAACAGAAATAAATGTAATTGATTGCATCGACGCTAGCTCATTTTACTGATTGTATATGGCTAAAATTGTATGGGGCTCCAATAGCATATTTAAAGTATGGAAAGGACCCTCGCGATGGCTGCCAATTTGAACTGCCACCCCTGTCGGTAGGGCCTCCTAGCCTGTTTATATTTTAATAAAAGAAGCAATATGTGAGTTTTTTGTACGCATATTAAAAGGGTTCGAAATAGCATTTCTGATTATCTTAGATTTATGACTAGTTCCAGTTATAAATGTTATAAGTGAATAATTGAATTATTATTTAGCGTGATGAATGCAGTTTGCTTTTAGTTTTCTCCTGGTTCGCTATTCACGGGAGATAAAAAGTGATAAAAATTGCACGTAAAGGTGTTCAACCCTGACTAGACATGTTTATCACCTTTGACCACATCGTCGCTTAAATTTATCTGAAATTGTGGTCAAACACCTAACCTGTTGGTAATAAAAGATAAAAATTACGGTGCGTGTTTAACATTACATTTTTGATGTCAAATTACCGACCACTTTAATGTGTATCTTGGCTTTAAATCAACTAATAAATTTACTATCAGCACCTCGCAGCATCATTCGTTATTTTACAGGAACCGCACAGAATTCTCCCTATTACGCGGTGCTTCTCGGCCTTTGCCCTCGTTGGTGTAGGGCTGTAAAATATAGCCTATAGCACTCAGGGATTGTGGAGCTATCCATTGCTGTAAATTTTAAATTCGGACCTGTAGTTTTTTAACATTCTACTTTACAAACATACTGGGTTTTAAGGAAAGGGTGTGCTAAGCCGAAAAGGACTGACAGTACTCATTATTGTGAACAACTTTTACTATGGAACCCACCCGGAAATCGCGAAAAAATATCAGCTGTTCCATACATTTTGTCAAAAGTCATTGACATTTTTCTATATAACAGCTGATTTTATTTTTTTCGTGATTTTAGGTTGGTCCCAAAGCAAAAGTTGTTCATAATAATATATACTATAACCTCTTTTCGGCGTACCCTTTTCTTTATAACCCTGTACACAGCATACATACGTACAAACTTTACATCTTTATAATATTAGTAATAATGTTTAAAGTATTATACGTATGTACCTACTACAATTATGTTATGAGTTTGTTACAAAGTTACCTAATGTTTAGTAGAGTAATAATTCAAACCAAGTAGATTGCCATTACTGGAGCAGTGTTGCAAAATGATCCGTTTAAGGGCCGTCGCCGTCTCTATCGCAGTGCAAATACCCCGCCCTCACCAGATTAGATAAACTAAGGAAAATGCGGCGACGATGTGGGAAGCATCGTCAACTAGTGTCGGCAATTACTTGTAATATAACAACATCATTTGATATTTTACGCACACTTAACTTCATTCAAGTACGTAGCACTCGTACTTAGTCTTAGTACGTTGTAGGTACTTATGCTTTGTCTAAACTTCCAAAGTACCTACTGTATTCTGGTTTAATATAGACAGCATACAAATACCTGCTTACTATAATATAATTTTTATGTACCTACTACTAATTTAATACAGGAAATCTTTTACTATAATAACAGTTTCCTAACTCATATAAGTACTTTATGTCATTTCAAAAGTGAGTTCAACTCAAACGAAAAAAAATTGGAAAAAATCGGCACGCAATAGGTATCAGAATTATATTATCTATACGTACCTACATAGATTCTCAAAAATCACCTTTACAAATGGTCATTCGTCCAACTTTTTCAGTGTGACCCAAGTCGATAGGATGGTTGTTTGTTGCTCACTTTCAAATGGTAATTGGCTGGAAATTGCCAATGACCATAAGTAAATTCCAAAATGATTGTTTACCACCAATTCACCACCTACCCCATCTAATCGTCGTTTGAATTGATGTCATCGGAATTAATGTTGTCCCGTGTAAATGAATGCGCATAATTTGGACAAACTGTCGGATTTGCAGGAAGCGCGCACAACTGAATAGCTACGAGTACGTCATCGGTCGGCATGCAGATCTAAATTTAGAATAATCACTCGTTCAATAATTTATATGCTCTGTTACTGCCATTTTTTAGGACACCTGTCCTCCTTTGAGGTTAAACTCTTTTTTTCACCAGAAATTACGAACAAAAAGACAACATGACACATAAGATGATATTATACGATATACTCGTATTTGTGTGCATATCAATCGCTTATGTTACCACCGCAGTTGTGCAAATTTTTAACAAACTCTTTTAAGAATACATGATTTAAAAAAACTACTAAACCTGCTAAACATACAGCATCCTAATTGAATAATAATGACATCCAAACCGCAGTGAAGTAATCTATTTACATACTGGCTGGTTGATATATTTGGCCACTTTTACGATCAGTTCAATGTTTTGTTCGTTAAATTTTTAACACTTTTGGCGCTCATTAGCGACATAATAAACGACTACGACCTCACATCTCTGCCAATTTGGAGTTTTGTTGACATTGAACATGATTTTTTGCTTCAAAATCTCGAGAATAATGGTTTCAGTCATTTCTGAAGGTGACCCTTGAGCATTGTTATTATTTATTGTTCGTGTGATGCTAATGTATTCGAAATGTCAAAATGTTATTTGTAAGTCAGTCGAGTGGTACGCTTATGATGTGGAATTAGCAGCTGTGTCTACATTTTAAATGGGTGAACGGTGATAACGTTGAGGTATTCCCGTCTTTGGGTCACGGATAGCGTCATTCGTCACCGTGGTAACAGATGGCACATTGTGTCGACGGAGAGATAAGCCATGCCCGCTTCAACACTACGCAAGTGTTTACATTCAAGACATGATGGGTGACAAAGTAGAAGAATAAGAAAACTAGAAAGTATGAAAATTATTTTTTAATATCTCCGAATGTCCACATGTGATCGAAATTCGAGTGGGAGATATATTATCCGACTCAGTAACGTATTTCCGTGATAATTATAACAAAATATGACAAAACAACGTTAGTTTTTATAAGTGTCATTTTTAAGCTTTAGTTTATTTGTTTTGGACGATTTAATTGGTTAATTAAAATTGTTGCCCATTAAAGATAAAGGACGAAGAGTGATTCAACCCAACAAGTGAACACAACCGCGCATTGTCTTATCCATTATAAAATTTTAATAACAACAGTGACTCAGTATAAACCACAAATCAAAATTACATCGCCTGCAATGCGGAACAATGAAGACAAAATATCGTTTAAAGTAACGATTATAACACAAGACAAAAGACAATGCAGGAAGAAGGCGAAGCTGCTAACTCCGGATCCTCATCAATCAGCGATCCGACTTTACTCGTTACACATAATTAATCACTAAATATAATTAAACTCCCGATGACAAGGCGCTATTGCCACAACATTCTGTACTAGAAGAATATTGGCAAGCGTCTTATCAAAGGATAACTTTTATTTTAACCCTTCTTTTGTGATCGCGAATTCTTCGTAGCAAAGCAGTGACATTGCAAATCGGTCATCTTGAGATTATGCTTGGATAATAAGTTGAGGATGATAGTTTCCGGTGTCGGTTTCGGCGGAGGGTGGCTGCCTAAGTTCCGTCGTCACAGGCTTACAATAATGAGCCTCAAGATAATGTTAGATTTGAGGCGCCTCGCCGGCGTCTGCCGCGGTGTAATTACCTAGTGACTCAGCACGGCTTTGTTCGCCCTGCATAGGATCCGCGAACAAACTTGTTTTAATTAATTTCGTGTCTCGAACAAGCCTTCAGTTGATTGTTATCTACTTAGTTGCTGTTCGCGCTCCGGACGCCCTCCGATAATGAAGCAACAAATTGTTCCAAAGCCAAGTTATGATTATGATATCATTACGGATAATACATTAGCGCTGTAAGTTACGATAACTTACTACATTCTATTTTCCAAATAAATGAGAAATCACGTCATAAGCTAAATTATATAATATGTTCTTACATTTTAACTAAATAATTATTACAATTATGTATGTTGTAAAACTATTTTAATTTCTTATCTTCTATTTACAAACTAATTCTACGTTGAACTGCTGTTTAAAGCTACTTAATCCCTTTATCACTTTAAATCTTTGACACATAGCGTTAGACAATTTTAATAAAGCATACAATTATAATAATCATTTATCACAGTTTTTGCTTCTACCTTGATTACTTGTCTTAAATTACTTATTTCATCTGTGCCTTAGTTCTCATCATCGACATTGTGTAGGTGTTATCTTAACTACGTTACCTTTATTTATGTATACTAAAAGAAGTGCAAATTTACTAGGTGTGTACCTACTAGACCAAACGTGATTGAGGAACTTAGACTCCCAAATTTTAATGTACATATACAGTTCCTAGACTCGTATGAAATATTCTGTAACTTGATTAAAACTTGCGTGCTCTTTATTTCAAACTCAAATACTTTCTACTCATTTTTATCTCCTATTGTTTGTCTAACGAGTAATGACTAATTTCGAATTTACAATATCTCTGTCCATTCACAATGTTTTGTTGTTTGGCTCGCCGGTTTCCATGGCAACTGGTGAAATATGGGCGCTGTCTTCACCCCGCTTATTGCCGTTATTAGCCAAGGATAGCTATTCATTTGAATAGTATTGCAGCACTGTACGTGGCCAATCGGGTTGTTTTATCGCAAACCAGTTACATTTCATAGAAGTGATGCGGCAAGCGCACTTCTGTAATATTTCTCCAAAACAGTATTCTTGCTCAAAGTAGGTGATTTTGTAAGTAAGTAAAACTGTTTTATGAAATTAAACCAGAACGAAACATTTTAAATAAAACTAAAACATCTTTTAAAACCAACCAGTGTCCCCGTCCCATTTTGAAATAAATATAGTTTATTCAAAGGGATGACCCTCAAAACAGTAATAATTAGTACCAATTACAACACAACCTCCCTCCACAATCAAATAGGATGACTGGCACTACTTGAGTGGCCGCACGCGGCGAGAAATTAAAGTTTTCTATCTCCCTCTACCCCCAGCTCAGTTGCATCCGTCTCATACTCTCATGCATACTCCGAGCTTTCAATCATTGACATCAAAAACCACTATTAAGTTGCCGGGATAAGTGGTCATTAAGATTATGGCAGATAAAGACATTGTTTAAGTAATTCAAAATAAACACACTTAAGCACATGCAATAACCAGTCTGTTCTAAAACGATTTAAATCTTCTTCTTTATTACAATAGGTACTAAAATTTAAACTTTTTATGTTTTTAAAAACGTAAAACTACGTAAGTGTACATATATAATAAGGCAATAAATATGATGTCTAGATTACGTTACAACGGCTCTGCACTTAGTGGCTTTGCGAAATTTCTTTCATCTTTAGCTGCTCCAGCTATATTAAAATTCTTCAATTTAAAGAACGACTACTACTAGCAAACTTTAGCTACTAGCAAAACTATAAAAACAAAGGCTAAATTGTTGTTACAAAATTCTTCAAACATCATTATTCTCAGAGACCCCTCTTACCTACAAAACAAACAAACTACGGTTGACTTTGTTTATTTTTAGATGGTAGGTAGTTGAATTGCTTCTTCCTGGAACGACGGTTACTCCCATAATCGTTCTGTAAATATCGTCAAAGAAATATGTAATAGTGAGGAAAGCTTTTCAAGTATTATTTCAATTGAACGCAACAAAGAACAATATGTTGATTATAAAGAATATGAACGATTATGAGTCGTTATACTGGTACGAGAATCCGATTTGGATAATTGAGTTAGCACGATTTTCATTGGTCATGATTTAATTTTGAATATGCAGAACGTTGAACGCGAGAGGTTCGTTTCCGCCAACGGATAAGTAGGCAGCTATAACCTGTAATCGGAACCGGTTTGTTCAATGTGGACTTACGGGCCGGGGAGAGGGCATGCGCGATATCAAAGCAGGTGCTCCATGAGCCTACTGCCTCAATGAGAATTCCAATTCGAGCCTTAAATAGTTAGCCTCAGATTTACTTAGTCGTCCAGCCATTCCCGGCCAAGACAGGTATCGCATACCTTCAGACTTGGCATTAAGTTTTATAGGTTATCATCATGCATGCAACTGGCTTCATTGTATCAATGTTAAGTTTTGTAAAGCTACCCAAATGTGTAACATAACACGACAGGGACTACATCACATTTCGAATACAAAAATCTCGAACCGAAAACATTGAAAAAACATCATTATGAGGTTCGTCATTGAAACTCCGATTTGGTGGGCATTGCCCTAAACTTTGGGGAAGTTTGGGAACCCATGACCAATTATTTTTTCGTCAAGATTCTGTATGGGCATTTGAAGATGAGTTGAGGGTGGCGTGTTTATAACGCGTGTTTAATAATTTAGAAGACTGCGCGTTCTCCCTTACCGGTCTGTTCCTTGAATAATGGATGCTGCATTATGACTTGAGTATAACTCCACAACTATGCGCAACTCGTAGTATCCATTTCGATATTGCAGCGAATACAAAATTAAACAAAGGCTTTTTATTAAATACATATTACATATACAAATCAATATCGTTCATTGATGTTTAGTTCGTAATCCTCTTACTTTAACAATCAACTTTCATTTGCGGTACAGGAATATTCTCTTACAAAGGCTTTTATGGCAGAAACATGGGAACGCACACCTGTCGCACCCGCGCTTGGAGCAGCGTCTGGATAGATTTAAGTATAATTTGTTTTGTTATATATTCAGACATAAATTCAATATTCACGCACGAAATTTTGTACAATTTTACGGATTATACAATGAATTATCATCACGTCTCAAAATCACTGGTGCATTTCAAATTTCTGAGGCAAAATAACCTGTTATATTCTCGCTTTATTTGCATAGGTAGTAAGCGAGTTGCTTAGTTGCTCTTTAAATGTAAGGAACTAATGTGTACAGATCCAACCGAGTGAAACCGGTCAGGTCCAGTAATGTTTCAAAAGTAAAATAATAGCTGCTTCAAGTTTTTATAACTGCTTTGTAGTTTCTCATTATAATATCCGTGTATAATTGTATTATTAAGGCATTTTGCAAAATTAAGCATCCAATTTTTTTCATTTCCTAAAATCGTTTCATCCAAGTTTGTAATATTTAAACACACAGGATGTAATTTGCATGAGGGTGCAGCAGAATGCGTTTAATTCGTTAATAAATCAGGCTGCGGGGGTGAGCCGAGTTCATTAGACTGATCGCCCGCGGCCTTCCGGGGCGCGGTGCCCACTCCATCCACCGCACTTCTGCTGCTTCGTGTGTTTCATTTAGGAAGGGCATGCGATGATGGATGCGCTGCTAATTCGATTTCTCTCTTTTTAGGCATTAATGCATTTAGACCGGCTTCCATTCAGTCCATTATCATCCCTCGTATCGCTGCCTCAATAATTGACTGATGTGATTTTATTTTCAATCGTACCTAATGCACATTCGTGATCAACATGACGTTGACATGAAGTATTCCTTTGTATCTCTGTTTGGCTTTTATCTAGCTCTAGTTAGTTATTATTAATACCTGTTCCGCCATGGAAACATGGCAATGTGCAATATGAATCAGTCTGAAAATTTGTAATCCCCATGAGATTTTTTATAATATTCTAATTTGGAATCTTACATAAATAAGTAAATAATTGGGTCTCATAACTTGGGCTTATCGCTGGTATAAATTAAGGTAGATTCGCGCGGCGCCTCGTCCACGCACGTAGTGAAACTTTTAATTGCATTGAGCTCTATCAGTGTCGTCAACCGGGAGTTGTGAACAACCGCAGAGATTGTTCTTCTTTACCCCTCTACTCGAAAATAAGCTGTTAATATTTTAATCTTCTTTATTAAAAACTTTAACTTTTTGAATGCTGAATAGATTGTTTTTATGAGACTTCATTTCCTTAGGACCAAATAGGAATGGGTATTATTATTAAGAATTGAAAATAAAAATTGTCACTATGCATGTATCCGGCTAGCCAGCACGAACATAATACAATGGAGGCCAGGACCGGACGAGAGGACTCATTAATTTAGATGATTGTACAATTATCTAAATATAAGCGGAGCGAGACGCCGGCGAGGGGGCACTCCAACCCGAAAACGGGGAGGGGTGCGGGCACTCGTTTTTAATTAAACCGACGATGAAATGAACTGGTCCGTATAATATTGCTTAGACATGTTTTAAATTAATTTTAACCCGTCTTATTACAAATGATTTGATGAAATAATTTGTATACTTCTAGAACATGTGTTTTTTTTTTAAATTTAGTTGTATGCATTATAATTAATTATCTTCTGTCTAAGTTAATACATAATTATTTTCTATGTTCTTCAAGTTTTTTTATTTCATCCACACAAGATAATTTGATATTTGTGGGCTATATCTTTATGCAGTCCCATTGTTGTACTACTCTGTCAAGAAAGTACCGGGAAAATATCAATAATACACAAAATGTTTGTTATTCATCCAAATTTATTTTATCACCTTCAAAGTATGCTCCTTCAGAAACGATACACTTACGCCAACGAATAATCCAATCATCAAAACATTTTTAAACGCCGTTTCCGGAATTGAGTTGAGTTCTCGCCTCGAATCGTGGTTTTTTCGGTTTCGGTTCAGTTGGAAGGCGCCACTCCGAAGCTTGTTGACTAGTTTGCATGTCAAACTCGTAAACCCACGTCTCGTCACCAGTAACAATGCGTTTCATAAATGTTGGGTCGGAATTGACTCGTTCTAGCATGTCCTCAGCGACTCTCATGCGATTGAGTTTTTGGAGAAAATTCAGGTCTTTTGGGACTAGCCGAGCGGTAACATGTTTCATACCCAAATGATTACTTAAAATGGTACGGATCGACTCGTGAGATACAGAAAGTTCGGCGGCTATCTCTCTCAAAGTTGAGTGAGGATTTTCAGTCACTATTTCCTTCACTTTTGCGATGTTAACTTCAGTTGCAGACGTTGATGGCCTACCAGAGCGAGGCAAATCTTCCATCACATCTCGACCGCTTTTGAACGCTTTGTACCACTCATAAGCACGTGTTTTTGATAAAGTCGATTCGCCGTAAGCCTTCTGTAACATTTTTAGTGACTCCGAACACGAAATTCCATTGGCGATGCAAAATTTAAGACAAACTCTTTGTTCGATGTTTTTGTCCATGATGAAATTCGTAATACACACTAGACATGACCTAACTAAAAACAGCACCATATTTAATCTAAATAACAGACGCAACTCAAACTCCGCGCCAAAATGGAAAACAGTTGTGCCAATCTAACAACAACAATAAAAACAAAAATTTGAATTTGGAACCCAAAACAAATCATCCATTCCCGATACTTTTTTGACTGAAGTATAAATTACTGCTATAGTGCTTGTAGTTTTTATCTTTATCATGGTCTTCATCGTCATCGTCTTCATCTTCGGTAATGACGACGTATTTGTCGTAAGTCATTATACTGTTACCGCGTTTTACCTTATTCAGGAAACGCATTAATTTAACACATATAGGCCCAAGTGTTCAATAACAATTAGGGTCCAATGCGTGACGAAGCACCCTCGCTCGGTAGGTACGCAAGGGTTGCGCGCCTCTCTTCTCTATTTGTTTTTCGTTAAAGCTTTAATTAAAAGTACGTTTATTTTAAAGAAAATTGATGTTCAAAGTAAATAAATCCTTGATGGTTTAATTATCTCTTAGTAATTGAGTTTCACCTGACGTAGCAATAATGAGTGCTGTATTGTGCTTGAGACTGTTTCGTGGACTCATCATTTCGCGGATGCTCGTGTGTGACAGGCTACTATGACATTTTCTTTGCTTCAAACTTTTAATTGAGTCCAAATTAAATTCTCTCTGGTAATTGTGTGGTTTGAGTTGGAAACTAGTCCAACAGCTCTCGAGAATAATGTTTCATTTACTTTAACGATTGTCTTAATTAAATAATCTGCCTGTAGCGAACCTTATAGGTATAGACTTTAGCTGGTGTACGACACTAACCGAATTCCATGTTTCCTTTTACTTTTTAGTTTAAAAAAATACAACATTTTAAATATCTATAATTTTTTTTCTCAGATTCAATACTACCTTTATTCAAATTACGAATCAAAAATCTACATTTAAAAATCACGATTCTAAATTGTTATTAAAAAAAATAATTCTCCATTCCGGCTTATTTGTTTTTTTATTACTTTTCCTCCTAAAGCCTTGTGATTATCTTTTAAGCACTCATTCTTATTAATTAAAATAAATAATAAAAGATTAGAGAAAGAAGGAGAACAAATCTCAAGTTTGTAAACAATGTCAGTCAGCATGCAAGCTATCCACGTGGTCTTCGCGGGTAATATTTTGTCTAGTGTTGTTCCGTTTTCATTGCCATAATATAGTTCCCCTGACATTATTTTATCAGTCAGGAAGCCAATCAATTGTTCTAATGTCTTGCAGAAACATATTATCGTTATCTGTTTACAAAACAAGCTTCGTTGCAGTTTCCCGCTAAACCGCTCCACGGGCCCAAATCCACCGTCGTGCAATAGTTACCTAAGGCTTTGTCCTCAGGGGTCCGTCAGCCGCGCGTCCAGGCTCGGGGCCTCGCTGGGACCGGCGGTCTCCGGACCGGCAAGATGCACCAAACAAAAAAACTTAACAATAACAAAAAACACAATCAACGCATAACCTCCCGAAACTGCGGTGCCGAGCACAGTCTTTTAACCTTTGAGTTCAACGAAATAAAATAGTGAACACATAAAAACTTTCTTGTGAAACTTTAAAACAAAACTGTATAGAGAACGTCGAAAAAAGTAGTAATGTTTGCGGGGAACGGCGACACTTCCCCGTGCGGCGCTTCGGTCGCGACTGAGCCAGCCACGCGGCCGAGCGCGCGGGGGGAGGGGGCGCTCCCCCTCACCTCCGCGGTATTATTTGATTAATTCGCCTCCCCCTTGTATACTCGGTGAGTCGTTACGAAGAAGGCGACGTTAAGTTTTTAAATTTCAGTGAGAGGGCCTCGACGCCCGCAACCTTCACCTACTGCTAATACTTTAATTGAATTAATTAAGATCGACGGGCGCCAGCAGAGATTAGACGTTAATAAGCAAACCCTGAAAGATCCGCAGTTCATGGTTAATTACTGGTGGTTGTGGAAAAATCCCGACTTGAAATAATGAGTATTACCTACCAAGAAACCTTGGGCTTGCTAATTGGACTGGATTTGCATACCGGAGTTGAAAAATGTTTGAGAGGTAAGGAAGTCTACAGAGCAGAGCCTACTCCGTCTCGTCTATTTCCCACTAGTCCAGTGTTAACAGATCAACTCAATACAGGGTTATAAGGAAAGGGTACGCTAAACCAAATAGAGCTCATATTACTCATCATTGTGAACAACTTTTAGTATGGGGCCAACCCTAAAATAACGAAAAAATAATCAGCTGATTCATACATTTTGTCGAGTTTTGTTGACATTTTTCTATGGAACAGCTGATTTTTTTAGGCTTAGCATTCTTTTTCCTTTTAACCCTGTATACGTACGTACTGTAACGTGAAATAAATGCATTACTAACTTATTTCGGTGTTTATAAAGGTAATAGCAATAGCCTCCAAAAAGTGAAGAGATCACATCCCATCTACGGTAACAGTCTAACGATATCTAATAAATATCAGATTACCAATTAAGCCGACAAAAGCGAATAATTAGAAGCTAACCATTGAACCAAATCCGTCAGTTCGTTTCTTATGTTCCCAGTTCCCACGATGCCGAAGGGCGAAACGGGGCCGAATGAGCGCCGAAAGTTTCGGCATGAAATAAGTTACTCGACGGCAGCATCGCTTGTGCAAGTAAATAAATGAATTGATTTATCATCTTTATGTAATTACGTATATTTAATTTTGAAAAGGGCGTTTTTTATTAATTTTAATATAATTTATATAATATAACTAGCGGCCCGTCCCGGCTTCGCACGGGTAGACAGACATTCATTTTTTAAACATTTTGGGATAAACGTAGAGTAAGTAAATGTTTCTTTATGCGGGAAATAGGTAGATTTTTTTTTATTTCTATTTAGGTATATTTATTTTAAATTTTTTATCTACTTATAAACCTATTTTTGTTCTCAAATTTCTCAATAAATTTTCTAACTTTTGGCGAATTATTTTATTTTTTTATTTTTTTTCATAAGAACCTTCTCCTGACAATAACAAACACAACAAAAAAATAAAAAGTGAAATCGGTCCAGCCGTTCACGCGTGATGGCTTGACCAAGGGAAATAGGAATTCATTTTTATATATATTAATATAATTAATTTTAGGAATACTTATATTAACAATATTTAACCGTTTATTATTTTAATAAAATTACCTTACAGTCTTTATTTTTTCATATTTTTTAATTAATAATTAAGCAAACTGCACAAATGTAATCTTCACTGGCTTATGCGAAATTATAATATGAATATATTTTTTATTTTTTAATAAAGGAAGGAGATCGGGGAGACCTTTGCTCAGGAGTGGGAAACCAAAGGTTGAAAAAAACAATTAAAACTATGGAATACAAGAATTTTAAATTAATTTGCATTACGAGTAAAAACGTGTCAGCAACTTTCACGTCGCGGGAATTTATCCCATGGTAGGGACAGGAAACTCATTACACGATTACGTACACCGCGTCGGGTTACAAGAAAGAGGTCGGCCCAATTTCGGGTTAATTCAATAATTCCTTGTATCGGGCATTATCGGGCTAATTTAGTTTTGGCCCGATCGATCATCTCAGCTGCGCCCGCGCAGGTGAGCTTTTAGAATGGAGAGGCCCTTACCATTGCAATACATCGCGTTATTTAGCCGCCTGCTAGTTACTACATGCGTTTTCTATACGATTTATAGTCATAATTTTTATTTTGTAACAAAAAGCTACATGTCATTTTAACAACAAATGATAATTTAACGGTTATTATTAAAATAAATAAAATAATAATGATTAAGAATTTTAAAGATTTCTTCAAACTGATGGACAATTATTTTTTTTAAAAGATTTCGAAATTTTGCTCGAATGTGTTACGTAGGCATATTTAGAAGTATTTTTTTTACAAAAAATAAGTACATATTTACATTTTTATATGAATATGAGTACACGCGGAACACAATGAACTAAAATACTTATTAATAGCAGTAGGTAGCGTAATAGTGGTTTTCTGAATCATTTTTTGATTAATCTCATCAGTATTATTTTACTAGACATTGAAACTGAATTGATGAAAATTACCTAAATTCTCAAATAATTGTTATTCAATCTTAAAAAATATCTAAATGCTGAATAATTGAAAGATAAATTAAAATGAGTAAGTGTTTCATATGATAACATGTAGTAAGGGCAACTCCATAAGGCCGAGCGAGCTCCGCTTTCAAATTAATCTTTGTTTAAAGTTAATGGGCCATATTAATCATGGGCATTACGTCTAGATGAATTTAACGCAGTAATCGGTGACTTAAGGCAAAGATATCGAGGCTTTTATTACGAAAACAAATGCTCTTAATATTACACAACCTCCTTAGAGCCGCTGCCGTGGTATAGTGTATGGACAGTAAGGGAACAATACCTACAATACTTGTTGTGCCTAATTCTAATAGAATTAATATAACGTAATTTATCACTTTTGTAAACAAATATTGTCATGACAGCGTACGTTTTTTAAGGTAAGGTTTTATAGGTCCTTACATAAAAAGTTTTCATGAAGTTAAGTGACATTGCATAGTACTGCGGACAAGTTAAAATACATTAAATTTGTCAATATTAACTGCTAAGCATTGTTTATAACTTTTATAAGTAAGGCCCATATTACTTAAAGATTTTTTTTTCAATTTGGTGATCGGAAACATCGGTGATCGGATTCGGAACAGAAATCTAGCGGAGTTTTAAAAGTTGCGGAAGATTTCCACAGATCCTGAAACTTAGTTCTACGTAGCATTTAGGAACGGTTCTTCTACTCTCCGTACTACGCTTCTTTAATGTTTACGTACCGTATTATTTGATTTCATGGTAAAGTTAATTTTAGGGCTACTGGCAGTAGAATCAAAATTCTCTGAACTGACAAAACAAACAGATTAGACAGGTGAATGTTACTAATAATGGTAACATAGTGCTTGCTTAATTAGCATATCGAATGCACCTTTCGATCTTCGAAATGGCAGCTTAATTGAGTTGTTTTTACATGCTAATGACTTAAATATACATTGTATGTCCGGATAGAATATAACCCATACATACCATGGTTATACATGTTATTCGGTTTTTTATTTTCCATACTCAAAGGTCGTTATGTATACCTATATTATTGTACATAGATATGTAATAAGTACCTAATTACAAAACAACTGTCGCGGCAGACATTGATACTTGATGGACGGACGTTAAAAATGAGATTAAACAGAGGCAACTACAACGGTTCTTGTGACCACTAATGGGTGCTTGCCGCAACCGCACATTTTATGCGAAAAAAGTCAAAAAAATTATATCAAGAAAAAAAAAATCCAAGAACAATTTATTTTACAAACTAGCAAAGTTATTCACTTTACTGGTACGACATAAGCAGTGATTTTCTATATTTTAAGCATGATTAAGTCTTCTGTAGTATGATCAGAATCAGCTTTAGCCCGAGCGAGATAAATTCTCTATTGTATACAGATGGTCTCTTGCAACAATATAGTTTTAACGATAAGCTACACGATTTATACTCGAGACACTTTATTGCCACACGTCCTTGGCATAGAACAAGGGCTACAATTAAGGCAGATGCACACGCTGCAAGGGCGGGTGTCCACGCTCGCGGCACAATACGGCAAATGACGACCGCCCCGGTACGCAAATGAAGAATATTGTCGGACGCCCTGAATGCTCCTTAATGACGGCCCGCCGTGTGCTAGACTTGTCACTCGCACATTTGCGCAATTGTCAACTGTTAATTATCGGATCATTGTGTCTGAAGTAGGGATGCACTTAATCTTCGGCCAATACTAGCTCAAATGTTGATTTGACAAAAACTTCAAATATAACACTAATCACTATTGTGATACGGCAACAGTACTCTGTGCTTGGCAGCTGATGGTTAATTTTTTAAGGAAATTAAAAAAAAATTAAATGAAAATGTCATTAACAACTTTATTTCATTAAAAACAATTTTTTTTTAACCCTGGCGATATCTATCTCGATTATTTTCGATCGATTTCCGCTCTTAGCTCTAGATTAAAAAACAAAAAGGTATACAATATTGTATGAAAAATAAATGTTGTACTGTTTATACATACTGTTCATTTTATAGTAAAAATTATAGGATTTTCCGACCGTTTGTATCCGTCCAAATCGTTTTTATCCCACATCCCTACCCTGGATCCTTACCTGTGTATACCGCGCCTACACCGGGTAAATTAATTGTCTACCGTTAATTGAAGATTGAGGGTGTTTAACGGATTGAAATTAAATTGGTTTCGCAATTCTGCCGGATTTGGTTAGTTTTAATTGGGCTTAAGCTGCTGAGGTTGGCCGGATAGTGAGCGCTAAGTAGCAACTTTTATGACTTGATATAATTTAAAATGGGCTAAAAGAAAAGAACGACGATGAATGTGATTTCAAAATACAGGGCAAAAATTAAAATTAAAAAAACGGAAAAACACGCATTGTCGTCGGTCTTTAACAGGTGCGCAAAGTTTGAATTAAATCTGATCGTTCAAAGTAGGGCAAAATCGAGCTCAAAGGAATCGGTTACATATATACAGGTGAAACTAAAAAAAAGGTGTTAGTAAATAAAGTTACTTCCTAGGCAAGCGCGCTACATGTTCGATCACATTATCGTTTTCCAACAGTGAGATCTGATCAAATGCATGTCTGGTCTGCTGTTTAAAAAAGATTTTAGCGTTTACAAACTTCTAACTTTTTAGCTAAAAAAAGCACTTACGTTAAGTTTTTTTTTTAAATTATCGTTCGTAAATAAATCAGAAATAATTGAAGAAAAAATAACTTGCATATACGAGTATCTTTCTGCAATTAGGAATCTAGTGACATATTTAACTGAAAATTTACAACCTTGCAGTAGTAAAGCTCGAGACAAGCTTATGATTTACATTACGAGGGCACTAAACGTCAACCGTCTGCCAGACTCGGATGCAAATTTACTGCCAAAGATGTTATTCATAGTCGCAAATGGCTTTTGATGGTGTTGTACGGGAACAATGACAATCAAAGCTGACTTGAGGGCTTGAGTACCTGTAATTACTCTGTTTGAATGGTTCTTAATGTTATTAATTGGCTTTACAGATTAATGTTCTTTGCTGATGCTTAGAGAGTCGAGTTTTGGTATATTTTGTACCTACTGATTTTTATACCTCTTTTCACAAAAAATATTTCATTTGTACAATAGACAATGCTCATTATTATTTGTATAGGTACCACTTTTGTCACAAATAATTTTAGCAGACCAAATTAAAGGTTTACTTAGATACTTTATCTCACTATTTACGTATCATGGATCCAAGTAAAATAAGTGAGCATAAAATTACGCAAAGAGCAAATAACTAAACATCACTTCACGGTCTCACTAACTAAACAATTTCTTAACGAAATCGACACTTTTTGTGGATAAGTCAACACTCACCACGTACAGAGTTGGAGGTTAAGAGTTTCTTATATTAGTCATTCTAAGGTCTCCAAACATTTATAAGCACGAACGATTTATGGGCTGTTAACCCAGACCTCGCCGGCAGAATAGTTGGCAGTTACTATGCGACTTTACGCAGGTTAGATGACAGTTACTGAGAAGCAATTGGCTCTACAAAGAAGCGATGATGGGCTTCAGACACTTGAGTTGACCTTTCACCTTGAGCTTGCGAGGGGAAGTGTCCGCTGCCACTATACTTACTGCACAGGCTGTATGGAAATATATTTATCTAAGATAAACAACTAAGCAAGTTCGAAATATTTCAGATCTGTACGAGTATGTTAGATAGCGACGCTCATTTTTTACCTAGATTTTTTTTTATTTCATTTAAAAAATAATTATAAAATTTTATAAATATTGGTTCTTGTTGTCAACAGTCTTTTGTGGAATTAGATAGGCTGATTTTATAAAATAAAAAAGAAGACTATGTATAAGATTATTACATTATTACGTAGCAATACAAATGTAGAGCAATAAAAATAATTTTTGCTTTTGAAAGCTCCTTTTGAAATACTTGCATGGATGAAGTCATAAAAAAGCAAGGGTCCAAACTTAACCAACCATAAAATGCAATTTATTTGCAAAACAGGCCGCATACCTGCAGTGTCAAGGCTATCAAAATGAAGAGAGCGAGAGAGCGAGGAGTCCAAGTGGCGTGGCACTGGAGTGGAGAGTGGAGACAGCGTCGGCGTCATCGAACGAGCGCGCATTACGTTCGATTGTAGGGCCAGGCACGGCCTAATTGCCAGCATTGTGTCGGCATGCAGATGTGAATGGGCTTTGATTTGGGCCGGAGCGCGGGGCCAGGGGACAAATCGCTCGTTACGGCTGCAGGTAAACTTTCATTGAGCGTCGGAAGGCGTCGGACGTGAGAGGCGGCCGACAAAATGCCCTCGTTATTCGCCGCCGAATCACCCGCTCATTGTGCTCCGGGAAACGGTAGACGCGGTCGCCGAATCACGAAAAAGACTTTAATGAGGCGTGAGAAAGCACCAAACGAACGATTGTGCACCGAGCTCCGTTTAATGAACGATTGATATTAAAGTGGCATTCATTAACGCGAATCGCGGGCCATTGTCTCCGGACAAAGCGATCGTAAACATCTCAGAATGTTTGTTTTAGATATTATGGAAGATTTCGTCGGTTCATCGACCCACCTGTTGCTGGATGAGGGTGAAAGAAAAAATGAGTGTGGGCCGAGAGGCAGCTACCCCCCGCACGCCTCACCCTCCCTCCGTGGCCAAACTCGACACCATGCCAATTAAAACCCGACTCCTGGCGTTTTGTCATGTCGGTGGGCATGGCATGCGTTAGATTTAGCTAGCCGTGTTGAATGTTAATTGATTGAATGTTCCAGAAATATTTTTAATTGGCATAAACGAGTGCAGCAGCGTGTGAAACGGGGTAAGTACCAGTACCTGCGTTTTGTAAAATTCGTAAACTATGCGTGGTACAGGTAAAGTAATTATGCGCGGCAAAAAAAGGTTATTGTTCTCTGTCCAACAAACAAATGGACACTCTCATGCGCGACGAGGTTAGATTCACAGATCAGATTCTACGCAAATGCACGGCTCGCACACATCACGTACTTACTTACCAGGAAGATTGTAATTACTTTCCACCTGATAAACATTACTAATGGCTGCATTTATGTTATAATATTAATAATCTCACGTTTACATCGCTATCGTAAGATGTTGATGAGGTAGCCGTGAAACCTCACATCAACATATTAGGTTTACACCCAGCTTATGTAGATAAGTAGGTACATTTACGTTCATTTTTTCGCACGTTCACATTTAAGATTGTATCCATCAATAGGTATATTTTTTCTATATCGATTAGTTTTAGATTCTTTCAGTGGAGTAACTTCTCAATCTTCTATTGTCACTTTCACCTTCCATACAACATGAAATTCGCCTTCTCCTTCGTTATACTGGAATATTTTTTTATGTCTGCTTTGACGCAATGTCTACGTATTCGTGCAGTGGAAATGGTAGAGCGCCCTACCCAAGGACAGGTGGCAGGGTGCCGGCGGCGCAACGGCCGCAACCTGCTACCATGTGCTTACATTGTGTTTAAATTAAAAATTTAATTAACAACCCGACGTGCAAACACTCCATTAATATACACATAACAGTTATGAGTCAGCTGGGCTATAAAGTTGATGTATTTTATAATGGAATTAATGTCCTGATTGGTATGAAAAAAAAACGTAACGAAGAAATGTAGCGTGTGGTCTATCTACCTCTAGTAAATGATTTAATTGGAAAAATACATCGATTCTGTGATGCCATTTTCTAAACTAAGTATACTAATCCGACAGCACTAAAATTACCGACCTCTCTTTTTTCTCCAAAATGTAAGAAAGAGATGGCAATAATTTTAGAAATAACCATTTCAATTAAAACAATAATTTAGATGAAAATATTTGGACATTTTCCTACTTACATATTTCTCGCTAAACCTACTACCAGTACCAGTATAAGCGAATATTCCTTATATTTATTAACACAGTTCATGTTATGTAACAAGTACTAATTTTACTAATCTCGTAAGTAACCATTGCCAGTTAGACCTGTAATTAATTACGTATTACATAGCCTTCCAGCCGGCTTATAGCCTTTCACTTCGAGGCGTAGCCGGAGGCTTCCAAAGCTCAACTGCTAAGATATTGCGCACGGTAAAGGTCCTATTCGATTAATTACCTATTATATATGAGGATAATGGAGTTGTATGTTGAAGCATAATGTTGTATTATATCTTGCAAATTGCAAATTAAATAACTTTTAATGACTATACCTGAGACCACCTAAGACAGCCTTTCTCTTCTGTATTTTACTATGTTTGTGCTTATAAATATTTTTTGTATTGAATTGTACCTAACGTTATTTCTATATTTTATTGAATTAGGAGTTACTTCCTTTTCAAAAACTGTTTTTCAAATAAATTGCCAGTGTGTATGTTTGCCATTTTTTGTATTTTAATGCGGAAATACATTAAAGAAAGTAGGAAAATACGAAAAATAGAAAAACAGTTTTGTGCAAAATCTTTGCCTAAACTTGTTTTGAATGCATTTTGAAAAGTAAGACTTGTTCGGAACCGAAAATAAATACGATTAAAGAAACTATCACTAATGTAGAAGTGTTGTAATCAGTCAAAATAGCAAGTTTATGTTTATAAAATCTGGTAAATTTAAAGCTATTTTTAATGTATAGAAAACGCTTCACCTACCTACATCTCCTTTGTTTATTTACTTTAACTTTTCAAATTTCAATAAAGTAATCACTTATCAGCAGTAGGTCACATTATTTCATTTTAGTCACGCCAAAAAATAATTTTGAAATTATGTACTACTTAAATAGATACTTTAACTTGTAGGTAGTTCACCTTTTTTCATTAGTTAGGTAGTGTTACAAGTTTAATGAAAAAAAATAACATCTAGGTGCGTTAATACTCTTTGTAAAACAGTTGGTTTAACAGCTCTAGTTTTATGAAATACGATACTCCAGTTCTAAGACATTTTTGCTCTACCATTTTTGGGAAACCACAGACCGTGACTCTGGTGTAAAGTGATATTAAGGTTAAAATAACTTAACGTAAATGTTAATGTCCTTATAAATAGTTAGCTTCGGTATTTACAATTGTGTGCTCAATACTCAATATTTATTGCAGAACATTATGGTTTTGTATGTTTTGTGTGTGCTCTGAATCTGAACCTAATAAAATAAGATCAAAACTTTTTTAAACATGCGGCAGACATAAGGAATAGTCTACAGGGTCATATAGGGTTATTCATAAAGGGTATAAAGGGTAGAAAAATGTCAATGACACTCGACAAAATGTATGGAACAGCTGATTTTTTTTTCGCGAATTTCGTGTTGGTCCCATAGTAAAGTTGTTCATAATGATGAGTACTATGAGCCCTTTTCGGCTTAGCATTCTCTTTATGAATAACCCTGTACAGAAAGGGTATGCCAAGCTGAAAAGGGCTCATCGTACTCATCACTATGAACAACTTTTACTATGGGACTAACCCGGAATTCTTAAAAAAAAACAGCAGTTTCATAAAAAATGTCAATGACACTCGATGAAATGTATGGAATAGCTGATTTGTTCTCTCGAATTCCAAGTTTTTTTTTTTTATGTAATTGAGTGACGAGACGAGCAAATCGTTCGCCTGATGTTAAACGTCACGTTTGCCCATAACGGGTCTGCGCCACCCAGAATTTTGAACTCGCAGAATTCAAGACCCTGCGCGGCACAGCACTGCGCTCGTCACCCTGAGATATAAGTTGTTTAATCTCCCATTTGCCCTGGACTTTCACTGGAAACAATGCCCTTCCAACCGGAACACAGTAATGTTTGCACATTCCTGCTTGGCGGTGGAATAACTGGCAAAGGTGTGGTACTTCCCCAGGCGGGCTCTGCAAAAGAGCCCTACCACTACTGTACTGTGTACTGTCCCATAGTAAAAGTTGTTCATAATGATGAGTACTATGAGCCCTTTTTGGCTTAGCATACCCGTTCTGCATAACCCTGTATTAGTTGCAAATTAGATATATCGCATTTATAATACATATATCGTCTCAAAATTTGAAGACGAATTCGCTTTCGTACGTGGTTCTAACTCAAAGGGTGCGTTCACAGTGCGGTCTCGGCCCTCACGCGTTCCACTCCTGCAATTACGTGCTTGTGTCATATTTACTGGCTACGTAATTGCCATTCAATTACTGGCCGTGTCCCGCTTCACGCTAAAGCGAGACGTAGCTCACGTATCGATATCTCCTTCTCGCTTGTGCACCATCAATCATCGAATACCCCCCGTCGGGCACCCGTAGGGTTGGGACGTCACAAAGTAAGTATGTATCTCTGTTGAACAATAGTCGATAAGTGGGTAAACGCCATGGTAAATTGATTTTAAACCGATTTGAAATCAAACGTCGTTTGGCGGGATCAGTCCACCTTCTTAGTATGACAACCATGTCGGTAATGCAATAACGGTTCACGTTACGGTAAATGACAGTTTATTGCTTAATAGACAAAATATGTTGTGTAGGTATATTTTAAATACACTTCTAAAAAGATAAAAAAGTGTGGTTAAAAGCATGCTTTTCATCAGTCTTAAAGAGAACAAAACTTTTTGTTACTCTCAATTTTGTATTTTATTCGCCATTTTATCGTATTGTAAAAATATCGATAAAGAAATAACTGACAGCAACCCTAGCAAGACAGCCACAGGTATGCTATCAAGCAGTTGTAGGTACCTCGGCCCTATGCACTTCTATTCTCGGAACAATATTTTAAATGGCCACGTATTTTATTGAATTTAATAGAATATTTAGTTGCTTGATTATTTCACAAAATAAAACAGCTTCCTATTTATTCCCACAGTTCCTTAGATATTTATTCAGGTTGTATATATTTTTTATCAACGATATAGTTTGCCCCATATTACCTCTTTGTAATAATTAGGATGTTACTCGTATATTTACACAATAATGAGTCCCGAAATAAAGTTCCTTTCCACGAATTTTCGGTAACCTTTCAACAGCCAATTACAGATTTACAAACAGTCAGCCAATTACGGCATTATAAATAGACAGAATTAACTGGATACTTTCTGTGAAAAAAATCTGCAACTTGTTTCAATTACACTTACTAATGAGTTGACTCGCAGCTCTAATTAGCCACCGCGTTAATTAATCACGACGTGGGCGTACCCAGGACTTCGTTCTAGGGTTCTATTTTTACCTGGAAATGAACCAGATTTTGTTTTATGGATTCGTTAATTGCTCGCTGCTTTGCTGCGTGAATAAACCGAAAATGTCTATACTTACCGATCTACGGTGTATGAGGTCTAATGCATAAGCGACCCCCAGGCTGGCAGTGCTATGCAGTAGGTACACTAAATACGGAGACGTGTGCACTATACACTAGTACTAAGTTCTATCCAGATAACAATCACAATTGACCACACCAGTTGTAATTTGTTTGTAATCTTTCCACAATTATTTTTTTATTAAATTACAGTAATAAAACTGCCGCGCAGAGACGCTTGTATTTCGAAAGCCCGTTGAGTCGTTGCCCCACAGAATCCTCGCTGCGCCCCTGCGCCATGGCTCACCTTGCTCGCAAAGTTCGTTTTACACGAATTTCTTGTTTGCCCTCCTAATTATATCACTAATTAATAGATATTGAAGGTTTGCTAGGTGATGTTGCTAAGAATTGTTCGAGTTTTAAGACGCGTAATTAAAAGTCTCGTACCTACTTACTTGGCCATGTTATACTGTTAAAACTTTCGTACCTAATGAAAAGTTTAATTTTGTACCTTTTATGTGAAATATTTAATGATGGATTTGGTTTAGGAAGTGTTAGGAATATAAATTATTTCTGTTTAAGATGGGTGTCTATATTTTTAGAGTACTATTTACCTATACTTATTTGACGACTGGCATGGCTCAGTGGCAGCGATTTTGCATTTTGAGCCTCGGATTCAATTACTCGACAGATTTTGAAAAACGAACATTTAAGTATCTGCTAGGTGTAGAGTGTGTGTGTAGGTGTCTTTGTGTATGTTCCAAGATATCCTAACACAAGAAATCCTAGCAGTAGATTGTAAAATGTTATTGATTTACTATCGTCAAGATTTATCACCTTTTAATTTACTTACGTCCATCGTAAGCTCAATAAAATAGTTTTTCGATAGAAGTGTACAAGTGAAACTTCGATAGCCAGTCTTAGATAGCCCGATATTAAAATAGAAAATGGCTGTGTCGTGTGTTTGTGTCGTTCTTCAAGTCTTGTGGCACTAAATCATACGCGATAAAATAATAAGTTAGCGATAAACCAACACCGCGGAATAGATATAAGACTAAAGGCGAGACCTCACTAGTATACTAAGCGACGTTTTTACAACGCGACGAAATGTTTTTGTCAGATGATTTGTTTGTTGTATAGTTTTTGTCTCTTGATCTCTTTTGGGCCCTGAAGGAAATAGAAATAAAGTTAGTTGTAACGCAACGTATAAAATTGTATCTCACATTGTCTAGTAAATAAGTTTACTGAATTGAGCCTAGTGAACAAGCAAATAGTGAGCAGGTAGTATACTGTTCTAGTTCCATACGAACTCTGTTTTCAACACTGACGTTTAAAGAAGGTCCATATAAAGTTTAATGCGTGTTTCTGTGGGATCGCGACCCAAACGGCTGAACCGATTTTAATTTAGCTTTTTTTATTCGACAGATGACTTCAAAAAATGTTCTTAATCAAAATTCTGTTTTACTGTTTGAAGATTATTATTAGCTCTTTTCTAGTTTTTTTTAAGAATAAAAAAAGTATTTTACAGAATTTCATGTGTCTTAGAAATCTTAGAATAGGTACAAGTATCTCATATTCCATACTACAATAATAATTAAAACAATACATTTTTTGTCTTGTCCTGTGCAGAACATCTCGTGTGGTCGTGCCCTAATATCAACTACTCTATCTGCGGCGTCTAACGAATGGCTTCGAATGTTGGCACTGACAGACTATCTTTTGTCCAAGGTTTCATAATTTCCTCTTATTTACATATCTTTCCACCTTTCAATAAGAATCTTGTACGGTATTAGTTTTATGTTTGATTGAATCTTGTGTGTTGATGTTGATGATGCTTATATTATAGTTGCTTAATATTTATGAATATACTTTATCTTTTTTTCTATAAAATAAAGGATTTTTATACCGCCCGAAAGATTTCATTTCCAATTTATATGTACCTATAGGTAATCCAATTTGTACTGATTTTATCACCCACGACGGACTAACTAACTATCACTAGTCTTCAGTAAGCTTAGCAAGAGAAGTGGTCAAGTAGTGTTAAGATGTTTTTATTCTGCGAAAAAGGAGACAAATATATTCATATTAAAATTTTGTCACAAATAAAAAGACTATTTGCAGATAAAAACCAATTTGTCCAGGGCTCGTGCTAGGCCTGCGTATAATCCGACTTCGGTGGGCCTGCAGGAGATTTATATCCGTAAACATATGTTTAGCCCATACGGTTCTACATTTACACAAAAAGCAAATCGCATCAAATGTCATTTACTAATAGAAGATATGTAGGCCATTTAGGACGTTAGTATCAATCAAAATACCTACTCGTTAAACTAAACAAGAACATTATTTTTACAAAACAAAAAACAAAAACCGACTTCAAAAGACCGACTATTGAGTTATTCATCTATTTGTCGCGCACGTACTTAATGCAAATTTAAGACTTATATGGTTTTCTCATGGATACCATTATCAGAACTGGATTAATTGAAATGGGACCAAATGGGAAGTCAGCTTTCTAATAAAAAAAGAATTATCAAAATCGATTTACCCAGTCAAAAGTTATGAGGTAACAAACATAAAAAAAAATAAAAAAAAAAAAACATACAGACGAATTGAAAACCTCCTCCTTTTTTGAAGTCGGTTAAAAAAGAGACAGCCACAAAAATAGTCAAATATTAAACAATTACCCATTGAAAGCTCTCACGATATTGTAATTCTCTGACCCGCCCATAATGTAATCAACATAACCAAAGAAAGTGCCATTGAGTGTCACAACACGCGTTCAATTAAAGGCATTACTGCTATCGCGCCAGCTCATTATATCGACGGCGCTGTAAGTGTTTGTAAGCGACGACGCATTATTTGCCGTCACAGATTCGAGATTCGTTCACCCATCACAAGCTGCACTCCAAACTGGTTCTAGGCTGGGAGGTACTGGATAATCTTATTACTTAGGCTGGAACCGCACTGTGATGGTCGTTTAAGTCTAGAGCAAGGGTTCCTAATTTGATTTGCGTTGGCCTCTCTTGCTCCCTAGTAATTATGTTCAAGCCACCTAGCGAATAAAAGGCCCTACTGGTGAAGTCATGGAGAAATGGCAATCAAGCAGATTCCGAAGATTTTAGAACGTTTTGAGTAACGATAGTATAGTATCACTTAGTAAACAGGCAACTCTTTAGGCTAGATCTGATGACACCACTAAAAGTTTTGGTGATTTGATTTTTACATTGTTTTTTTTTTAAAGGTCTTTATTGAACATAACACATTTAACTTATAAGACTAAACACAGTCAGATAATATAGTTAGCTTAAATTTAGTTTGACTTGACAGGCTAAGGACGCCTTTATAAGTCTGTAAGCAACAAATGTTTTGGTGTTTTGTCAAATGAGATTACTTTGCAATGCAATGAATGTGAAATTGTGAATGTTAAAAGGTTCAATTTAGTTATGTATAAAAAACCTAACCTTAAAACCTTGAAAAATTGGGCATCAGTATTAGGCAATTGGGCTATGTAAGCCGTGTTTAAAAACTCAATCAGTAAAGTTTTTTCTCCAGTATCTCCCAGCCTATAGACGACACTTTCCCACTCTTAAGTTCAGTTATAATAACCATTCAATTTTAAACCGTACCTCAATAATTTGAAAGTAACTTTAAAGTCTGTTGACAAATAAGTACCCATGCCACTTGAAGGGAACCGTTAGAAATGAAGGGAATCTTGAAGAGTACTTCTCGGTGCATACCGGGAAGTTAGTGAAGTTACTTACCATTTGTCAGTGTCATGTATACCTGCTTGAGAGCTCTTGAAATGAGGGAAAACCTCTTCTGGCCTCCACAAATAATGCAATACAAAAATTTGCAAATATAATTATTATAGATAAACTATACTAATAGCAAAACTAAGTGCAGCATGGTATTTGCAAGCAAATGAATATTCTAATGATTATTTCAATGAATTCGTGAAAAAGAAAATACCTGAAGTACTTGCCAATTGGTTACTTAGCAATAGCAAAATAATGATTGTATCTAATTGTATTTTCATGCAAAACAAAGTTGTTCAAACCAGGAACTGAATTACCGTTATTAATTATTTAGGTCAAATTGGCAGCTTCAACGTCAACTCATAGCTTGTACTCATTATCTTCAATATCCCCGCAGAGTAGGAACGCCATATCCCAAGAAAACAAGCAACTTACATCTATTAAACCCCTAAAGGCAAGAACGACAAGTATAATCGGATAGAATGGAATAATGAGATTGTGATAGCGAGCGGCCAACGCATCGCCTGCGCCGATACCATCTCAGATACGGAGAACAACTTCATCAGGGCTGAGGCTATCGCGGTAAATTGTGATACATAATCTATGATAGAGGAAAATTGATTGGACCTGAGTTTCAAACTGCACATAATGACCTCAGTACTCAATCTAATGATGAAGATAACATACGATATGACACCTGATATTTTTACGAATTTAACGTAAACTATTCGTAAACATACCGGTCGATTGATGAATTAAATATAAATAATGTAAAGAATAGTAAAGATAAATTGTAAAGTTGCAAGAAGGCTGGCGTTTGATCGCTACATTGTCTACAATTGAGCAAGTTTGCTCAGAGGAAACCTTTCAGGAAATATCCATATTGCATACATGAAAAGTATTCAATGTTTATCTTCTTAAGCCATGCATTGCATATGCATTTGGGCTCATGCCTCATTATTTGCGAAGTAGCCCTTGCCAAATTCCATAGACTTCCATTCAGCCGTTTATCGTGAAAGCTACATAAATATGTAATCTTTTGTAGCGTAATTAGAAAATTATGATATGACTGAGTGAAAATATACGATCTTTTGAAATAATAATAAGTTAATATTGAAAGTATTTCTAAAACCAGGTTCTATTGCATTGTCATCGGAGTTACATACGTAGGTATACCAAATTTCAGCTCAATCGGACATCGGGAAGTGGTTCAAAATTGAGTTGCAAGATTTCACCCGAACAAACATAGTTAGATACATTGCAAGTTAAAGAAATGCTTTTAAAAGTCGTCATGAGTAAAGTGCGATAGCGCAATGTATCGCTTGAGCAGATAGCGTGTGCGACAGAACAAGTCACGGTGCGCTTGCGCACGAATTACAACTTCATCAAGGAGGAGACGACCCGTTCCAAGTCTGAGTAGAACAAGAGTTAAGAGTTAAAAGATAAGTTTAAACTCTCAAAACATGTATATACAGGGTTATAAGGAAAGGGCATGATAAGCCAAAAAAGGCTCATCAAAAAAACTCATAAAAATTGTTCGTCATTATGAACAACTTTTACGGGACCAACCCGGAATTTGCGAAAAAAAATCAGCTGTTATACCATGCATTTTCTCGAGTTTCATTAACATTTTTCTATGGAACAGTTGATTTTTTTTCACGAATTCCGTGTTGGTCCCTTTTAAAGTTGTTCATAATGATGAGTACTCTGAGCCGTTTTTCGGATTAACATACCCTTTCCTTACAACCCTGTATAAGTTTAGTAATGCCTTTTAAAGCCAACGATTCTAATTATGTATTTTTTTGGCTTATTGCCAAAATTTGTAGTTAGAAAAAAAGAGCCCAATTAGGTAAGAGATCGTGTAAATCCCAAATAAAATCGGTGGATATCATATATGTATTATAACAATAAACTAAAACTGCGTTCCTTCTATTTTTATGCTAGCATGCATGATGCACAAACACCAAACCATGCATTTTACTTAAAAGGAGGAGAGCGTAATTTCAGACTAGTCCATCTCTACGCAAATTACGATTTACCTACACGCGAAAACCAAAGGCTTTAACTATTTATTAGGTACATTTCTAGTGCATTTAAAACAACTATTTAGGTTCACAAGTGCATTAATTAAAATCAGCTTTAATTACAGTAATGGGATTCAATTAAGAGTTAGTTGCGTTTAAATCGCTTGTTACGACTGAATTACGATAATAAAGAACAGTCAACTCCTCTAACTAACTAGGCTACTTCCCAGTTGGTTACATTTTAAAGATCGAACAAAAATAGAAAACAGATGAAGGTAGATGTATATCAAAGTTCGCATACGTATCATCCTGGTGCGATCGATGGCGCTCCCCGCTTCAATCGGCTCCATCAAAACTCGAGCTCATTACTCAAAATCAATTAGCGTTATTAGTGCGGCGCGTCTTCGTTAGCCCGTGATGGAGGGTAATTTATTGGCATCTCTTAATTAGGGATAAGTCTAATTGGAGGCTTAGTCGTAACGAGGCCCTCGAAATCTGACGTCCCGACGAATAAATTGGTCGGCCGGGGCACGGCCTCGACGCACGCACTCCGCTCTCTATTACCACTGATATTTTGACGTGCCAACTCGATTTATACCAGCCGACTCTCCTCGCTTTAACGGCCGCTCTAATAAGTTTCAAACATCGACAGAGACCTGGCTTAAAAGGGTACAATAATGTGGGATTCGGTTGACGGTTACGAGAGTTATGCGGTCGGAGCTCCATCTAATTTCTAGCGATACCGCAACACTTCTCGCCGTTTATGGCGAATGGATATTGATTTTAAAGATTGTTTCCCATGAGGTTATTGAGGGTCCCGTGAGGCTAATTCCGTGCGGCGAGCGCTAAGCGGTGCGGTCGTCGCGGTCGTTCAAAGACGCTCCATTAAAAATAAAGAGAGTAGAGCATACAAATAAAAGAGCGCAGACAACGGCATGATCAAGTGCACCGAAAGATGTAATACGATACTCGGCCGGTGCTTTATTCCGACGAAAGGGCGCGATCCTGGCCCGTCCGCCAGAACTGGTCAATGCCTATAATTAGATCGGTCGGTGATGACATGCTACAGGTTATAAGTTGTTTATGGTCGCAATAATATGATAATACTTATTGTTCGTTTGTGGAAAACTAAATGACTAGGCGCTTTATTGAACAGGTATGAATAGTTTATTGACTTTAACTATTTTCACTTTCTCTTATTGTGTACGAGTATATGTTACGAAATAAAATTATTGAATGGTCGTAGAAGCAGGTGTTGGCTCTACAAACGGTTCTACTTTATTTTATAACTTTATTATAATTATTTATGACATAGGTGGAAAACAAGCTAACGGGTCGCCTGATAATTTACAGTGCAAACAATTTACAATACAGTATCTGCTTTACTTATAAGACCTACTCTTACTTATGGTACGGAGAGATTTTATTTTTGCTCGACACATAATATCTGCTAGTACCAGCAGTAGGTATCTACTTTTCTACTATGTAATTTTTCGAATATTTTAATTTCAACAACCAAAACCAACAAATACCAATATTTAATGATTTAAGACCGTTCACAAGAAAAGAGACCTCTTCAATGCAACAGTTGATCCAACAACTCGTTAAAATTTTACTTTCCATTCATGATTCCCTTCTCAAAAGGATTAGTTTCGCGAAATTTCATACGTGATTTACACAATGCGGCTCTCACATATACGGGGTAAAATACCGAGAATACTTAGGTATGCAAAATCCTCCGCATAGAACAATTCGCCATTCAAACGGGCCATAAAGATCACTGCGCTAATCCTTGGGCCTTAAATAAAATTAAAAGAGATGAGGTACGCGGGCCATACATTACCCTTTCTCAGGACGACGTCCAGGCCACTAATGCCTACAATGTGTATTATAGCATTTAATATAATAATAACGTAATGAAACGTCTCGCGGGAAGGGGTGAGCGGCGCGGGGGCCGGGCGGGGCGGTGGTGGCCGCGGGAACCGGTCGCGGAGGTCATCGGCAGCGAGCCTTCCGCGACCGATGCTGCCAGGTTCAGGCCCTACTGCGCTGCCCATTTATGTAGTTTTACGAAACAACTAGGGTTAAGTGGGACAGCTCGCAGCATTTCGATGTCTATTTAAGTCTTCTACTAGTTTCTCTCATGGCGGAATAAGGGACACATTAGAACTAATGATGTGTTAGTAAACATAAGTATACTTATCTACTTGAGTAGGTACTGACTACTGTAATAGTTTAGCATTGATAAATTACCGCATTCAAGTTGTGAACGCCTGTATAATACTGTTTATATTATTTTACTTTAACGCCCTAAGTAGCATTATTGCTATCATGTAAGATTTAGAAGATTTAGATGACTTAGTGGATACGAGTAAGTTTACTTTTTGTTGGTACTTTACTTAGATTGAAAGCGAATTTCGGGAGACCTTAGACAATATTTTTGTATATTGTATGTTTTATATGTAAAACGTCTACATTTACATTTATAACTATTATCAAATGTAAATGTAAATTACAAAAATAATTCCTACTTTAATCCAGCTAAAGGTTCTTAATAAAAAAATGTGAAAATGTTGCATATGAAGGTAAGGCATGGACATAGACAATGTAATTTTTCAGAAGTTTTACTGGTTAAACACCTACCTACCTTAATATCCCAAAAACAAGATTTGTTTTTTTAAATACCTAGATAGATTTTAAAGAGTTTACCTAATCAAAGAATAAAAAATAACTAATTGAAGGAAAGGCTTTAAACCTCAAAAAAATTAATGGGGGTAAAATTTGATCAACGCTGGCAACACTCGGTCGTCATGGTAATGCCTCGACGCGTCGCCCGCGCGTATGTTAATGCTCCATTAAGATTAAACTAATTGAAAGCCAATAAATACAACGGCTATGAATATTAATTTTATTTGGTTGGTATTACTGGGCTGCGATTTCATCGCGTGCAAGCTATCGACGCTCGACTCTGCGACGTATCTGGATGGAGCTTGATAAGGCTTGATGAAAGTTTACTTCTATTCAAGCTTGGAATGTCTTAGTAACTTGCTTGATATTTATCACGTTAAAGTTTAAAGTTCTTAATTTGATTCTAGTTTTTGAGTTCGATTCGAGTTTATTGGATTTTGAATTGGGTTCAGCTCTTTATAAAGAATAATTAAACCAAAAATATATATATATATTTTTTTTTTTGTTTTTAAGTTATCATTAATGTTTTATTTTCCGAAAGTTCTTCTGAAGGCTCTGCTTCATTTAGTATTTTGTTTGTTGTTTGTTTTATGTACCTTAGAAGTCCTACAAAGCTTTTTTTATTTGTGATAATCATAATCATAATCATAATCAGTTTATTGGTAATACATATTACAGGTCGAACAGAAATTAAATAAAAATAATAAATTATCATTCATGGATAATAAATAATAAATGTCACAGTGTAAAAAATAACAATCAAAATTAAAATTAAACATAATCACATTCAATGAATTCATCGTATCGTTCATCGTCGATAATATGAATCGTTATCGCTAGCCTAAATCTAAAGATTCAATTAGTTATTTTTGTTATTTTCTATTTTGACGTTTGAACTCATATCTACACGACGTTACTACTAAACGCAATGAAGAAACGATCTCAATAGTCCTGTCAATCCGTCGTCGGCCGTCGATTACACAGGACGAATCAATTACAAGTCGCATTCCAGCCGCGGCTGCCGCAGCCGACGAATTCTCCGTCACGATCGGATATCTCGACGAGAACTCTCGTCAGCCTCCAGACTAGATTAGCACGCCGACAGCCAGCAATGACGAGCTTCCATCAATTGTCCGACATTCCGAGCGTTCAAACATACGTCTAGATCGGATCCTCGAGCACCGGCCCCGGGAATTTCGTGCTCGATACCCGAACCGGAATGTTATCACCGCACGCATCAGCACTCCCCGTCAAATGCGTCAGACGTATCGTACTACATTGTAAACCACTGTTTAAATCGAGTGAATTAATCGAAATGTATCGGTGTATGCGATACGACCGCGGCAATCTAGTTATGCATCCTGCGGTAATCAGCTAATTGGATATGAATTATTGATCCCGTAAGTGGTAATGATCGGTCAGCGCGCCGACCGGATGGGAATCGAACGAGATGGCGTGTTGTTAAACATCTTCAGTTTTTGCTACCGTCCGATTAAGTACCACACAAATGCAGCCACACATTGAAAGAGAGAAATATGTAAAAACTAGGTATTGGTCGGTGTGGGTGCGCGGTCAATGTCAGCTCTCGTGCGGTTTTCCTTCGCAGTGCGCCGCGAGGTCGGCTAACTGCTAATTATTTTTCGAGTGCCGTCGTCGTCGTTGCGAAATCGGTCGGATGAATAACTGACTAAATGTGGTTTAGTGGTCTCGAAACGGTTTAGCGATTATCGTAGAACTGTGACGGCGCGGTCGTTGTGACTGCGAGTTGTGAAAATTAGTTTGTTTTACAGGGAACGAGGGCCGTTAAGGGCCCCGTAGAGCACAAGAAATGGTTAAGAGCGCGCCCACACAGGGTCGCAAGAACTTGTCTCGATTTTATTTAGAAAGTACTGTTGTATGTTCTGTGGTTTTATGTTAATCGAAGAGCCATGTCTGGGCCGACGCGACGGCCGCGACACGGCCGGTGATACAACAAAACACATTAAATACGCCATTATCCACAACCAGAACAATTTAACATTTACGACTTTACACTGACAGCTCGTAAATAGATTTTATAGAGTTCCTATTGAATCCTTGTTTGCCCGTAAGGTTATTGAAACCAACTAAGAATATAGACCTGTTCTATTTATTCCCCTTTACCTTTGCCCTTAGGGTAAAGAGTTTAAAGATCAGAAGGAATTTAACTTTACAAATTCTGAGATAATATTTTTTTTAACAAATAAATCCGCATTTGTCCATCCACTCGTCTGTTAGCAAGCGACTGTTGTGATAAGGTCGAAGATAAAGCACGCAGATTTAGAATAAACCTATTTACTCTGATCACTAAATCAATATAACGTAACCATAAGTCTATAAGTACGAGTAACATTGTTGTCACGTCAGCTGGTTTTGCAACACGCATTCATTTTTTACCGAGTGTGTCCGATCAGCTACTCGTCTGGTGTGTAACTTACCTGAAAAGGAAAAAAACAACATTATGAAAAATCGAATTACCTAATACATATTTTAAAATCTAGATATACCTTATTCATAACAATCTATACTAATACAGATGTCAGTTGCTGATAAGTACGAGTACATCATGGCAACTCCATTTAATCTTCTATCTTCTATATATATAAAAATGAAACCCGTTTTCCTTGGTCACGGCCTCACGCGTGAATGGCTGGACCGATTTCACTAATTCTTTTTTTGTTGTATTTGTTATTATTAGGAGAAGGTTCTTACAGAAAAAATATTAAGAAAATCTCTCAGAAATATTGAAAAACCCTAAAAACAGCCCTTTTATTTTTCCGATACAAACGTTTTCTAACTAAAACGAGCTTTATTGCTATTGTATAAAGTTCATATTGAATTGCAAGCACTCACTGTTGTTTAAGCAATGTAGGTATTTTCCTAACGTCCAAGAGTCAATTTGCACTTTATTACCTCTGTACAAAGTTCAAATTCAATCATATTTATCAAAACAGTGTGCGTTTTATACTGATAATTTTTACTATAAATTGACAAGTTAGCATCAACAAACTACGGTTGCTATAGTTACGCAATAGCATGAGAATAGAGGTTATAACAAAGAGTTCCTATAATTATTCTCAACACCTTTGGTCACGCCATCACGCGTGAACGACTGGACCGATTTCAATTTACTCTACGTTTATCCCAAAGTCTACCCGTGCGAAGCCGGGACGGGCCGCTAGTTTAAACTAAAACCTAAAGGCTTGAATAAAAATTTCAATATAAACAACTGTTCAAGTCAATTTGGAAGGCTTTTAGTTGATATATCTAAATTTACTAAACATGCTGATGTTCTCATTAATAGACTGCAATGATAAAGATAGCTTTACTTTTAGTAGATTAGGTATTTTTAGATTTGTCAACTTAAGCCTTCCAAACAGGCTTGAATATTCAGTTATTTATTTTTGAGAAGAAATTCTATTTATATTCAAAGTAAAAGGATGCTACAACCGTGCCAGCTTCCATTTATAGGTGGCCATAAATTGGTTGCTTAATATGATTTTCATTTGAATCCAAATGCCCATGTTTTGCATACGAAATTATAGTATTTTGTACCTTAAGTCGATAACTTAACAGTTTTATAGCACTTTAATTATTTTACACAATTATATTCAATTAAATTATTATGAAACCTATGATTAAGTCTATGTTATTATGAAAGCTGCGGTTAATTTTGCAGGACATAATGACATTATGTTTGAGCTAGACGGAGTAACTAATGGGTTTATTATTTTTTTTGCATGTACGCAATTATTTAGCAATTTTGAATTCTTGGCAACGACCAAATAACAATTTATCTTTAGCGTTTTAATTTTAGCATAAAGTTATAACGGCAACAAACAGGTACCTATCTTTTCACCTGTATCGACTCCAACTCGACATGACATTTTTATTTGAATAATTCGAAAAAAAATGCTGTTTGTAAAGGTAAAGTATCGTCGATGCATAGACATAAATATCCAAAACTTGTTAAGTAAGAATGTACGTATCGCTTTGAGTGGTTCCAATAATCCGTAATAGAAGTCTTACCAAATTCGGAACAAACTACTTAACAATGACTTCATATCTCATATGTTATTCTCCACATAAATTTTCACTTAAATGTCATAATCTGACCAAATAAAGACGTCAAACGAATAGCTGCAAGTTGAACAGAATAAATAACACAATGTTCAATACCACCGTTTTCACCTACGCTCACACCTACTCAGAGTTAAGGGTTGCCATCTATTTACTGAAAAATAACTTCGTTGACCAAACTGGACAAATTTGTACGTCATATAAGATAACTCTCGCCAAAATTGAGATAAATTAAACTAAAACGAGTAAATATCAGATTTTTGATCAATCGTAAAAAGCGTGACAAAAAACTAAAAGTCGAAACATGTAAGCTATATTCTGACGTCTGCCAACCCTAGCTCGAGCTCACTTCAATAAGATATCTCACTTTATATTCGGTGGTTACTCAGAACTAGGTAACATACGAGCTAATTTACGCGTTGGAGGTTTGGTGTTACGTGGCGACTTCATTTTCAACTCTGAATTTATCAAAGTGATAAAGATTGCGATAATGTAGATGTTTGTTTCCAGTATTAGACCAGTCTTTTCAAGTGTCAAGACAAAAGTTTTCTTAAATTTAGTCACGAAATTTTGAATTCATATCTAGACGTGTGTAAGCCCTAACTTACCTCATTAAACCAAAATTCTACGGCCGCGTTTTTAGAATTTAATTATAATGTTCAACACAATACCCACTCATGTTTTATCACGAATTAACAATTCAAACAAAACAGTGGAGGTAAGTATAAGGGCCTTCTAGGCACAAGTATTAATTAAGAGGGTTGAACCACTCTGTCTCTAATTAACCGAAGACCCAAGCCACATTCGGCGTAATTAGTTTCCTCCGAGGGTGTTCCCACGCCCTCGGACTTCAACCATAACCCTGTAATAGGAATTTAATCGATTTTAATCATACGAGACATTATAGTACAAGATAAATAACTTATCTATCTTTCTGCACTTGATCCCTGGTCAACTTCAGTTGAGCTTTTTGTTCGAGTAACTCTAATTTAATTGAAAGTCTAATACAGTAAAGTAAAATTGGTTAGTGGACCCCTTAAAACAATTTATGCTTATTAAGTACGCCATGTGTTTGGTATATTTCGAATTATTTCTAACTGAGAGATTGTTTTATAGTCAGCTGTTATTAATTAATTTATACATATTTTTTTTTAAGAATTGACAATATCGCTGGTAATTACTCAAATTCTGATAGCAGCTTTTCTCGATCGTAAAACGTTTCCAACATTAAATAAAACCTGTTTTCAGCATACAGATGAGAATAAGTAATACGATTGGAATCGAAACGTGTCGCGAGGGTCGTCACAGGCGGCGTCATTACTCGCGGTCAGCTGCAATTTGTCCGCGCTACGTGGATCGGTTATTAATCTGTGGCTACAATTACACCACACGACCACTGAATTAAGAGGAAGAAAACAATCGTTCTCTCACGCTCGCACATTCGATATTTTTAATGATGTAAAATTGTTGCGGGTGGTTGTAGAAAAAGGGTTTTGAGATGTAACTTCATTATAACGTTTAGGGTGTCTTCAATTTATTCTCACGCTAGAACCGGTAAAGATTTTTTGAACTGGTCGACTTGTGTTAGCTATGTATTATTATATGTATCTATAGGCAGGCGTAGATTGCATTGAAAATTAAAATAGCAAAAATATTTGTGAAATAAATAATTCAACCCCTTATCAGGCAAATTCACCTGGCATTGGCTTATCGAGACGTTAACTTCTTGTATAGCTGTCACGAACTTGCGATGATATTTTTATTTAAGTAAAAAGTGACGAATGTGCGTTCCTGTAATGTCGACGGCTTGTACTTACACTCGATTCAGAGCGACACGTAAAAACAATCACTCGATTCACTCAAAACACCCATTTAAGGTACGAAGAGTACGAACGATCGAAAAGCAGTCGACAATGAAATTAACGATCGTTCGCGACGACAGCAATAAAATTTTCATAACACGATTTTTTTAAAACAATAATACGCGACCGAGGGTGGTCGAGAATCTTTATTAAAATCTCGAGAGAGTAATAAAAGCACAGTTAAATGCGGAGAACTCTGATGAAAATATTAATTAATGTTTCGGAATGGGAAACATGTTGCTAATTAAATGGCGATATCGCATAAAACGTAATTAGAGGTCGGGAACATTCGTTTCTCACGGGGCGTGTGCGGTGCTTTCCCGCCGCCGCGAGCCGCCGCGCCCGCTCGCTCCGCTCCACTCCGCTCCGGCCGCTCGTGCAATACCGCTCGCACTTCTCTTACTTTATAAAAGGAATGCAGGCGTACAATCGCGAGGCGCAAACAGGTTACCCGGTGCAGTCAGTCATACTGCATTAACCATTTTCTTTAAACGAGACATTAAAATTTACGTTTAAATAGCTGCTTACAAGTATTTTTTGTCGCGCCATGCTCAAGCTCATGCGTGCAACATTTTGAGATTAAATTTGCAAGATTGCATAAATCGCTGACGGATAAAATTAGTTTGTGAAAAAACAGATTAAAAGCCAGACTTTATTAATAGAAATTCCGCGAGAGCGAAACTATGAACATTCCGGAGTCGGAGCGGAGGCGCGGCGTTATTAAATGCACTGACTGGCAACTATTACCCGCGATGATCGACGCCTCAATAAGCGTCGTAATTAAAAAAGTCAATGATCACTTATTGTAATTAGCGGAGTATCGGTTCGCCGACAAAAAGGTAATTGTTTTCTGACGGCTATCAATCCCGAGGTGGAGAATGGGCGACGGAACACGTGCGACCATCGCCCGTCTCTATTACATTATTAGATTAAATAACAATAACGATGTGCCAGCGATCATACCAATTTATTTAATGATCATTAAAATGCTTTTTGATATTGTGTGGATTACTATAGCGTCGATGTGGGTATAGTAATTATAAAGCGTGACGAAGATACGCTGATAAGTATCGAAACGCAAGTATTTTTGTAATATAGTCGTATATGCTTGAGCTATATGATTAAGAATATCGCCACATGGTAGACACTATACCTATTAAATTTCAGATAGAGGAAATATCTGCAGATTGTAAATTTACAAGATTTAGAGTTTTGTCTCTATCTATCTTTTTACAGTGAAACAAAATAAGTGCAGTTAAAAATAAAGTCTAAATCGTTCCAAGAGCAGAACTACGTATTTCATAATGAGGTTATTTACCGAGCATTCTAGCCGCTTTATCTACGGCTATTCCGAAGGCAGGGCGCGCCAAATTGGCGTGGCGAGTGCGCGGGCGCAGCCGATGGACCCCCGATACAGCTAATTAAGGGCCGCGCAACCATCTATTTGGAGAGATCTAGCCGCTGACGTGTGAAAATACCCAATTAATTAACGCGAACCGTTCACCCGATCGCGGGCATCGCTCCTCGCGTGCGCCGACCGACCCGCGCTAACTACCGAGTTTCTATTACTAGTTTAATTTGAAACTTTTCCGACACTCATCGACGCTACGATCCGTACCGCTTTTATTTCCTTTCTAGACTTAATTAGCTCATGTTTTTACGCGCGCTACAATGTAAGACCCCTCATAGAGCGCTCGTCCGACTCACGACAAAGCAGTAAATCGACGGAGTTTATACCATAAATAAATTCGATTGCGTATTAGCTGCGCTAACTATAAAGTGGAACAGCGAGCCGGTATTTATGACGGCGTGCTCCCGTCGATTGACCGGACTTCCTTTCTGTGGGCACGCGGAGATAATGCGGTGCGGGCGGGGGCGGAGCGGCGTTAGATCGGTCGTGCAGCGTGTAACAGGCGGGTAGATGTCGGTGAGCGATGGCCGCGGTGTAAACCGAGTGTTAATGGCCCATTAGCCCGGTGCCGGTGTAATTGGCGGGCCGGCACGCCGCGCGCCGCTCGCCCCGCCGGCACAGCGCGCTAGATGCACCAGATACCACGCACGACAACTATTTTCAGCACAACCAATTATTTCTCAAACTGGTGTAGCAAAACGAATGTCAAAAACTCACAGGTAAAAAAATCTTAGGAAAAACTCCTTAAGATTCAAATGTTTTCTGCCCTGCCTTAACACAAGACCATGTACCTAGCATACTCAAAAAACTAGGGTGGGATTAATGCCTGCGCTAGAATAGCCGTAGGCGCCTTAATCAACTCGGTCTTCCCATCAATACAACAGCATGAAAGATTCAAAGTACGAACCCATTAGCAGTGGGAGCTGTTCTTCGGAGCACAATCATCGGCGGCGTCAACAGGAAATTAAACGGCAGGACAGCACGCGTCGTCACGTCATTCACGCTGCAACGTCGCACCGCACGCCCTGCGAGCGCCGGATTGGGAACAACTGCTCGCTCTACTTCTTTTAATTATGGAACAGAACACTCATATTTGTTAACAAAGTTTTCAAATATGAGAGGCTTTATGTAATAAGGGAGCATTCTGTGCTTTAACTAAAAAAACTGTTTTTATTTAGCTACGTAATACACGGACGTACTATCAAATGTTTTTTGATACGTCTTACGTAGTATTTACATTAATGATACGCGTGTGACGCGAAAATCGACAAGTTTTTAAACTGCTGACTGTTTTCAAAACTTTGACATTATAGTGGTCAGATCCAAAAACGCTATGTCTTTTAAACTAAACAATCGTACGGAGTTTCCGAAGCTCAAACACCATTAAGTCGAGTACTCTATAAATCACTCAAATACTTTTGCAGGCTAGTTTGCAAGTCTTCACAAATGCACTCCCAACCTAACTAATTAAATCTAGGCAGATAAAGCGAGCGTCGTACCCCTTTATTGTCGCCGCCTGAAGAAAGTGACGTTTAATATCCGGCCCGCAACTCTCTCCGAGGCATCCCTGTCTGATAGATATTCAATTAACACGCCCAGCTTTGTATGGAGTCGCATCTTGGGATCGAGATTAGCTGCAGCCTAGTTGTGATTTGAGATGCTGTGTCAATGATTGCAGGGATATTGTTACCTTCGACCACGATCGTCGCCTTTATTAAAGTGCTCTTACTGTTGGTAGGGTCGTGATTTGTTAACTCACTTCATCACTTGTGATTGTGACTCTCAATACACTAAGTTGCATTTAGATTTAAATTAGATCTCTACTAATTAACTTTTATTGACAAGGTAGCATTCTAGACATTCACTTGTTTTAGTAGTATCACATTACAGTTCAAGTTCCGCTAAATTAAAACAATTGACAATCTACTATTCAAGGCCTATCACTGCTGCAACATTTAGTCATACATGAGTCTACAGGGTTATAAGGAAAAGGTACGCTCAACTGAAAAGGGCTCATAATACTCATCATTATGAACAGCTTTTACAATAGGACCAACCCAGTATTCGCGAAAAATCAGCTGTTCCATACATTTGTCCAGAGTCATTGAAATTTTTCTGGGGAATAGCTGATATTTCTTTCGCAATTTCCGGGTTATCCCCATTGTAAAAGTCGTTCACAATGATAAGTCCCACGAGCCTTTTTCGTCTTAGCATACCCTTTCCTTACAACCCTGTATAGTATCACTGCAGCGACATCTAGTCCTACACGAATCTATAGTTGGTTTACAATCTGTTGGTTATAGTATGAACTACCGACACTACCTACAGCCCTACTCGGTCTACACTCCACTGAGAACAGTGTGCGTCGCACTGCAGGCGCAGGAAATTAAACCCCGCGTGGCGGTGGCTTGTCTATGCTCAATTACGCCGCTCTAGCTGGACTCGTGTTTAGTTAAGACGGACCTCGGTAAGATCGGCAAATTAGTTGCAAGCAAGCTGAATAAGAAATTGCTGAAAATTAGTTTGGGAGCTAAAGTTTCTGCTGGGTACTATTAATTAAGAGAGTTAGTTACATTGCGCTCTGTAATTAAGATTCAAGATGTGCATTAAGTACATCTTGAAGAATAACTTATTAATTAAAAAGACTGAAAGACAAATTTGGCTGTTTGTAAAAAATAACTTAGTTATAAATAAAAATTAAAATAAAATTGAAAACTTGAACCGCATCGTAAACTTGCCCATATTGCGATAGTTAAATTTGAATCAGTGTACGGCTCACGTATTCAATGCAATAAGCAGTAACTGAAAAAATCACGAAACATCCGACGCGTTGCCAATATGAATCAAGGACAGCTAGGAGTATAAAGCCGAGCGCACACGACGCGAGACAATACGAGCTCCGACCGGCCGAAGCACAAAACAGCGACGAAGTAATTTTCTCACTCGTAGTGATGTGGTTGTTGGACTAGAGTCACATTTTAAACTAAGAATCGATTGTTGTGAATCGATTTTCATTTCATTTCTGAGCTTAACTTCATTTAATAAATTTTAAACATTCAAATCAAATAAAAATAACAGAAATGGATTTAATTTTACTTATTAGATAGGATATAGGAAGCCGGTACCTATATGCATAGGTATATTAGTTGCTTATTTACAATCGCTTGCAACTAAAAACGTCTTCTTTACTATTCGTCTTATCAACTTATTAATAGTCTACTTATGAACAATGGACATAGAAAAGACGTATCGATGTAAAATAAGTTAAGCGTCAATTAAGTATGTCATCTTGATATTAAGCAGTTAAGTATAACTAACGAGTAGTTAAGCTGAGAAAAATCGAGCCCGTTACCGGAGCAGAGCCACCGGGCAGGATGAAACTCAATCGAAAAAAAGTTACATCAAAGTTGGTCATGAAGGTAAAAGATCGCACATCTCTACGTGCAGATTTCACGGTGCCGCGTGTTTGCTAGTTAGAATTCGGGTGTAGTTCGGAAATTAATCAGAGGCCATTGTGGGCGCTTTGTCGCGGGTCCTGGCGCCAATTATTGGCTGCACGGCAGCCCGTAATTGAACCTGGCCCCGGGCGGTTGCGAACTCCGACGACATCACAGAAAAAGTTGCGCTGCCTAATATTTTGTACGACGAAAATAGTGCCGTTTTCGATAGGAGTTGATTGATGGAAAACATCACTATTGGTGGTACATATTTTAAGTACATCTGCAGTAAGCTAACAAAATATAACCCTAAAAATATAATTAGTAGCTGTATACCTATTAATGGAATAGTAATAGAACTTGTTTAATTCAAGTCTCAAAAAAGTCCGCACGAAACGACAAAAATAAAATACTGAACGCATTCAGTTAACAATCGCATCATAAGCAATCATTCGAATGAATAAAATAAATTGCTCGTTCCCATTTACGTAATTCAATGTTGATAAAAATTGGAATGAAAACACGTTTCAGACGCTTATTTGTAACTTCATATGTAATTCAGGTCTGTGCCGCGCCGCCCGCTCTACAGCTCGCCGCCCGCCCTAGGCCGCCAGTGCACTGCTGCCCACTCATCATCATTCATCACGATTAATTGCAAAAATTGTACTATTTGAGTTTCCCGATTTATTTATTGTTTTATTTCAATATAATTATGTGTGACAAGATTATTCGTTAATTCTAGTTTTTAACCCTCGACGTAAAAACGACGGGGTGTTATACGTAAGTTTGACGTGTCTGTCTGTGGCATCGTAGCTCCCGAACGGTTGAACCGATTTTGATTTATTTTGTTTGAAAAGTGAAATTAGTCGGGAGTGTTCTTAGCTATGTTTGTTTTTGTGTCGGGGGTTATTTTAATGTTTAATTTAATTATAGACAATGGATTTGATCATTCCACACTATACATAAATACAGTAATGAAACCTCTATACCTACTACTCCTTAAAACAACAGCCACATTGCTACACAATATTCGTATACTTATTACACAAACTCTGAACATACCGTAGCTAAGTAATATAAATTTAAAACCCCTACACTAAACCCGCTACAAATAGGTGCCGTTAAATTCATTTTCTCACACGGCCGATTACATTCAACATTATGAAAATGCGCAAAATAAACAGAACAATAATAGTGGAGTGCTAAAGGCACATTGCCACCAAGGGTTAATATATTTAAAGGTATAAAAGTCGGGGCAGCGTAAACCGACGACATTAAACGACTAGGGTAGATGGTTACCGTTTCGAAATTTGCATTCCTCATTGCTGAGAGCGTAAAAATGCTCTCATTAACCTGGGGCGGTCAAAAACAACCACCCTGGTGGCTCGTGGCTGGAATGTGTTCTACGAACGCGCGCTGTAAACATGTGCGGTTTTATGGCATAGGTACCTACTTTCTCAAACTTAACAATAGAAAGGTTTTGTACGAAGAAAATCAGAGCTAATGTTAATTTCAGCTACAATTTCGCAAACTAAAATCGGTCAAGTTGTTTAGGCAATAGGAATCAAATACATGAAAAGCACCACTTTCTGAGAAGTCCGATAGCAAGTCTTAGGATCAACACCGAACTTTAACAAAATTTTGAATCTCTTTTTCGTATTTAGTCGCACTGCACCTACTTCAAGCGTGTAGGTATACTATGACACATGTACCTACGTTGAAACAGAGTGTCAGAGCAAGATCAGAGGACGCAGTAATCGGAGTACAGTTTCATTGCCGGCTGCTTGACATACCGTTTGTACAGTGTCCAGGCATTCCACACCTGCTTTACACTTTTTATTGTGTCTACTCCTCATTTATTACGTGTGCGGCTTTAATTCCTGGACTCTTTATTAGACAGCGAAGTTTTAAGTGTTTTTAGAATTAAACACGACTACGTAAATTACTTACATATTACTATTTAGTTAACGTTAAATCTGAATAATTATATTAATGTTATAACAATTGATTTATTCGACGAAAGTTTGACTTAATATGAAAACTAAAATTATAAAAGTTGAAAAGGTCAGGAAGATAATCCAGTTTAATCAAAACCATTAAATTACTTCTCAAACTAAATTAGAACACTCGGTATTTCGTACACTCAAGTCGATGCTCATAATCTCCTCGCTTTCGAGGGTTAAAATTCAGTCCACAATGCCAGCATTGTTCCATTAACACAATTTTATAACCGACATATTAAAATAATAAAAACTTATGCCTCTCTTAATTAAATAATTTAGCGGCGGGCTGAGCCGAGATATGTAAATTGTTTTAGGGGATAGATCAAACAACCCTTTTTTATGACTTTAATATGCGGTCGCCGGAGAGAGGGGGGTGTTGTGAGACACAGGCGGGGGTGGGTGAGGCGAGGTAAGTTATGAAATATTTAATAACGGCGCACACGATTCCATTTGAATTACTTTCGAGGAAATGACGACGTGCAAAGCAGGCGGCACATCGGTCTGCCCTTCTCGGCTTCACGCGCAGTGTTGCCACATTGCGGGATTTACCGCTGAAGCTGGATAATTTTAAGTGTTGGAAAACATCTTCTTTTGTTTAATATTTTATAACATATAACAAATCATTTTGAGCCTCCTATTTTCATTGTATTATAGATGCAGAAATATATGTTAACTAGTATACAATTGTATAAAATCCTGGGAAAGCGAAACGTGGATATTAAATAACTTAATTTTTTCCCCTTACAGATTGACAACGTTGATTGAATCATTGCGGGATTTACCGCTGAAGCTGGATAATTTTAAGTGTTGGAAAACATCTTCTTTTGTTTAATATTTTATAACATATAACAAATCATTTTGAGCCTCCTATTTTCATTGTATTATAGATGCAGAAATATATGTTAACTAGTATACAATTGTATAAAATCCTGGGAAAGCGAAACGTGGATATTAAATAACTTAATTTTTTCCCCTTACAGATTGACAACGTTGATTGAATCGTATCTTGCAAAAACTTTTTCTCTCAAATGGTTACAACTGCCAGTAGTAGTTATCTAATAACCTGGCCACATCGAATTCGCGCTAGTCCCCGGCACGGCGCGGCGTAGCTACGTGCGCGCCGAAATGAGCCAAGAAACAAATATTACTACAAACAAACTTTTCGCTTTATTAAAAATTCTAGAACATAATATAATGCCTGAGCGTTTTCATTTCACACGGACTATTTTATGCGTTGTATCTTCCTTCCTGAGAAATGAGAAAAGGGTTGATTTAATAACTAAATCTATTGGAATTCTCAAACTTTTATTATAATATTGAAGATAAACGAAAAGTTTAAAGAAATTATTTTGCATTGAATATTTGACATGCGCGAATGGGCGAATATTTTTGTCTAGGAATAAAATATGTAACAACATTTTTGTAAGGAACATGATAGAATATCGTTGCTGTACCGACCAGTCTCTATTATTAGACAAGTACAAATTGATGATAACTAAATTTCAGAATTGTATAAACACGAAAACCGTATAAAACTAAATCTTTTTATACGAAATACTAAGTTGTCAATTCAATTTTCAATTCACTAAAGCAATCTAATTAATTTTACTGACCAAATTCCAATACGAAACACGAAATCATAGAAGTGCAATTCCTAATAGACACATACATTTTTATTCATGAATATAGCTTAATATCTGTGTCAAATTTAAAGCAAAGCATGTTTAATTAAATCACAAATTGCTCTAATAATGAGACGTCTTTTAACCGATGACAGTTGAAGTACAAAAGCTTGTAAGTAAAAACGGCGAGTTTTATGAAATTATGACTTCATTGAGGTTAATTCATCCAATAATTATGTAGATGGGCCATTTACGTATGCGCACCGTCGCTTAATATATTTTGTCTTAATGAATTCGAAATTATTGTCATAAACTCTTCGTGTTTCACGTGTCTAAAGTACTTTTTTAAATTGATGAATATCTTAAGATATGACGTGATGCAACAAAGTAAGCATCGTAAATTCGTAATGTTTTAAGTAATATGTACCTATAGAAGTATAGTATAGGTATTTGTAAATTAATTTACTTCATTCTAAACAAGTTTTTAAATTTTTTTAATGGAAACAAATATTTTAAACTGTGCCAGTAAAAACAGTAGTTTAAAAACAGTCAGATCCTGGTGCTAAACGTTATTTCGAGCTGAGACTTGATTACCGCGTGCTTCTCACGAGAGGACGTATCATCAGAGCCCGTAGCTCATGTTCGCGTTAACTGTCTGTACACGCCCTAACACACGATCTGTGAGAGTGAGAATGATAGAGCTGTGCGATGAAAAATAACTGCATTCGTTGTTAACTGTTCATATTATTGTTTGTTGTTGTACTTAATCAACATGTATTTGTACGTTTTCGACTCTAATTGTACAGATCTTTTTTCATAATTTATTTTATTTTATAACCTATTAGTAATAGCTTCACTTTATAATTCTTTATTAGTATTATAAAAACGTAAAGTTTCCCTAAAAGTTTGTTAAAATGTGTAGGCATGTTTGTCGACGGTAATTTCCGAAACTACTGGTCCAATTAAAAATATGTACTCGTATCTTGCCAATGAAAAGCTACACTTTCCCTAAGTGCTATTATCTATACTAATATTATAAAGAAGTAAAGTTTGTGTGTTTGTATATTTGTTAAATTGTCAGGGGTAATCTCGGGATCTACTGAACCGATTTTAAAAATTCTTTCACCAATAGAAAGCCACATTATTGCTGAGTGTCATAGGTTATATAAAAAACCGAAAAATAAAAAGGCTTTTACGTAGTAGTCCGTTTTGCAAAGTGAATCGGAGAAAAAACGGTCCGGACGGCGCGCGATGGCTTCGGGTTTAGTTAACATTATGCCCAACGAAGTGGGCACGGGTCAGCTAGTAGGCTATAACTTCAAAGACGCAAATCACTGGGTACGAACTTCCGAGCTAGTTAGAGTTAGTTATAAGGAGACAACCAACTACAGCTAGAAGGTCGAAGGTCGATGTAAATTTCCGCGAATTGCAACGTAGAACAAAATAAATTGTTTGTTCTATACTTACATCGATCAAGTATATTAAGACTTCGGTGGTTCTATACCTGTAGCAACAGCCTTGTCACCAAGCTATGTCAGTCAGAGGCCTTCAGGCGGCCTAAAAACTCTGACATCAGGGCTAGCCACCTGATCTATAGGGTTATACAGAAAGGGTATGCTAAGCCGAAAAGGGCTCATAGTACTTATCATTCTAAACAACTTTTAATATGGGACCAAACCGGAATTCGCGAAAAAAAAATCAGCTGTTCCATACATTTTGTCGAGTGCCGTTGTCATTTTTCTATGGAACAGCTGACTTTTTTTTCGTGAATTTCGGGTTGGTTTCATAGTAAAAGTTGTTCATAATGATTAGTACTATGAGCCGCGTTTTCGGCTTAGCATAGGGTAAAACCCGGATAGTTGCCTCGGACGGATACATGCCTCAGTTTCAAATGCTCTATGTTAGACGTATTGTTTCTTTTTGATCATAATTAAAAGCGTCCCCCGCGCAGGCCTCAGTGCCGCATAAGCCGTTGAAGTAGGCGCACGTGTTTTGTCCGTGTGAGAAAATATCTTCCGCGGCGATACTTTGACGAGCGCCAGAATTATATTGGGAAGTAATCTTTGTTAAATATTTTTATAACTGATTGCGATTTCAGTCAAAAATATATTTCTTTTTTTTTTTTTTTTTTATGAAATTGAGTGACGAGACGAGCAAATCGCTCGCCTGATGTTAAACGTCACGTTTGCCCATAACAGGTCTGCGCTACCCAGAATTTTGAACTCGCGGAATTCAAAACCCTGCGTGGCACAGCACTGCGCTCGTCACCCTGAGATATAAGTTGTTTAATCTCCCATTTGCCCTGTAATTTCACTGGAAACAATGCCCTTCCAACCGGAACACAGAGTGCAGTCTGTCTTTGTGTGTGTCTTTGAGTGCAGAGTTTAAATTGCACTGTTTAATAGGTTTTATTGTTAAATATGTTTTATTTATTTCGTAAATAAAAAGGGCAAGTATCCGTATCAAATCGGATAGTTGCCCTACTGTCTTTTGCGGATTGTTGCCCTGCGGCAACTATCCGTAACTACAGGGTTATTCAGAAAGGGTATGCTAAGCCGAAAACCCGTTAAAGTACTCATCATTCTGAACAACTTTTGTTCTAGCAGTTTCCAGAAAAGCTAGTAGTTTTTGAGATACAGGTCTTCAAACATTTCGTAAAAACATTACGAGTGCAACCCTAGCAGCGGTCAGCGGCCTGTCGCGCGGCAGCGGCATCTTTTGTGATCTAAAGCCACGTATTCACTGAGCAACTCGATACGAAACGATTCTTGATATGTTTCGGTGCTCCCCACTTGCGGCGGGGAACACAGAACCAAATCAGTTGCGAAACAGGTGCGTGCGAGTGTGGACGTGTCTTTAAATTGTTTAAAAACATTTTTTTCTTTTTCTTTTCTTTTTACAAGAAATGGACTTATGCAAAAACAGTGTTGCTCAGTTATTTAATTAAAAAATTACCATGTTCACTCTTACAATTTAAAACCTTGGTATTTTTAAGTGTTGATTAGGTAGTAACTTTTCTTAGTACTTAGTACATAATAAAGGATCTCAGTAAGTTATACGGACTGAATACTTACTTAATAGAGGCTAATGCCAAAGTTAATTCTAATTTTGTTTATTGTTCTATCTTCAAAATAAATAATAACATTACATTTTTATTTTGGACTCTTATTTACTTTTTTGGAGTCTATTATTGTCATAATTTTATAATTATAATTTAACCTTAATTAATACTTAATAAAAGATTGTATTTAATAATAAAAACTGATTATTTAAATTAATATAAGTTCATTTTTATTTGAAAAAAAACCGACGGGCATCTATCCTCACATTGGGCAAGTATCCCACCCAACCATTTTTAACGTTAGGCTAGTATCCGCCATAGTAGGCAACTATCCCTCTTCTGAGAGGTGAAATAAACCAGTATTTACTCAAAACCATTGCTAATTACATATACAAAAATAGGCTTTTATAGAAGATAAAAGACCTATGTTGTGAGATACAGGTGAATCATTTTGAGCAAGTTCATATTTTTTTTTAAATAAAGCTTTTTCGAAAAGTGGGGCAACTATCCGGGTTTTACCCTACCCTTTCTGTATAACCCTGTATACGAGCTTACTTACGTTATTGTAAAATATAACTTAAAGCCCAAGTTATTAAAAGACAATAAGTAAGTAATAGACAGTTCTTCTGCTCCTGAAGTCCGAGAAGTTACCAAGTTTATTCCGAGCAATCAGCATTCCATTCCTGCAGCCGATGTAAAACACTCGGTAAAAGCGTGTAAAAACTATGAATGGGTCGTGATCTTCGCCGGTAGGGTTTTCACAAAGGGACTATTTGAAAAAAATGCACATTTTTCTATGTTTTGCCATATTTTGAGAAAGCTTTATCAGTTTCTTTTAGCTCTCATTGAAGCCTAGAACCATACATAAGCGGCAACCATCCAAAAATTCTTGATACATAATTTTGATCAGGGATTTTGTACAGAACAAAAGAAGGTTAACTCGGTTCTTTCGAATTTTGGAGTTTTTCTAGTTTTTTTGTGTTTTGAGTTCGTAGAGGCAGCCCTATGCGTGCGTGCTTGCCTCTATCGTTGGGCGGGACCATAGAGCGGGCTCGTGAAAACTATTCGCAGATAAATCGAAAGCTAATTCAGAATGGCTCATTGTTGTCTGTCTGTACAAAGGAACACAACTTTCACAGATATTGCATTGCACAATACTGCGGAGTCTGCGGACACTCAAACGGTAGAGGCAGACTCTCGCCTAGGACAAAGCCAGGGGCTGATACATTTCTAAGGTTGCAACAATTCCCGATGTAAGATTATATTGACATAAAAATATCTGAATCGCTCAATGCTAATTTATCATAACAAAGCTTATAAATAATTTGTTATCTGCTAATGTAAAAAAAATATAACAATTTTTTTCTTTTCACAAAATGAAAAACAAATATACATTGATATGATTGGTAAGAGTGAAATGTTGACGCAGCAGTAGTAAAGCATAGATCGAATCGGCCACCTGACTGCGGTCCTGGCGAGGGTTGCTGAACGACCGAGTCGGCCACTTTATGATGACATACAAATGACGCTATTAGTTTGGAAGAGGCAGTGAGCGGGCGTCATACTTGGGTAGAGGCAGAGTGGGTGCTAACTGATAACTTTGTTTTAGCATATCGTTGAGAAAGTTAGGAAAATTTGTCTCTTTAGCACGTATTTTCTTCAACTGTAGACCGATAAAGATAACTTTGATTTTACTATGGAAAACTGATGAAGGTCACCGAATCTGATCGAAACTAGTCGTAGTAAACGACTTAATTTTACGTGTGTATTCCCGTGTCCCCCACAAATCCCCCAATTGTAGTTTTATTATAATATGTCATAGTTTACTTTGGAATTTTAGATTTCAATAATACGAGTACTATCCTCGCATTAATCACGCTTAGGCGAACATAAATACTCTGAGTACAAGCATCTTGAAACAAATAAAGGATACTACAGCTTGGACAAGCCTGCGTTAGTTTACTCGCATTCCAGCGCAAACATAAGGGCGTAGACGCACTGGGCGAGAGGCGCAGGACGCGTGGGCCACGAACATGGCGTTCTAACAACTTAATAAGCGGGTGCGGGTGATTTACGCGGCCCCGCGGCGCCGGCGCAGTCTCCCGCCGTATTTATACTAATACACGACAGATACACATCGATTCCACTGAGAGTAGCTCTCCTAGCGACTCTGTTAGTGAAGTGAATAAGGTATCTACCTCTATTTTCATATTACTAATCCTTTTCTAAATACAGCTTTAGACCGTCAAAATATAATAAAAAAGGTTCGTTATACACTGCTATGAACTGCAATCAATCAATATAAAATTGATAAAACACTTTTACGACGAAAGATCATGTACTCAAACCATTAAGAATTAATTTGACACTTGAAATGCCTCATTACGGTCGAGCTATATTTAGTTGGCTCTACTAACTCCGCGTATAAATCTACCCGCGTGCTAATTACGCGGCACCTAATAAATCTCTCACATTATATAGGCCGTAAATATACCACGAAATACGCCATAAAATATAGTATAGTGGTACGAGCCGCGTGGCCGTGGGCCGTGGGCCGTGGACCTCACTCGACGCCTCGAGTTATGGCCCTTCGAATGGGCCACTCGGCCCGCGAACCCTCGGTTCTAACAATCGCCGTGAATCGGAAATAACCGGAAAATTTCCACAACTTGTCTAATGGCTTATTGTTGTACGATTGTTGTGTTGTGCAGCTAGCAAAACGTTGCGTTGTCATAAGTTTAAACATTATTGACTGACCGCTTAGAAAGGGAGTGTTCGAGAAACTTTAGGTGTGCATTGTTCGTGAGTGAAGCCTGGTCTTGCAAATTGGCTATGCAGCATAGCGCAGATGTGTAGAACAGAAAGTCTAGCATAGGCTATGCTAAGTGATATTTTTATTTTTACAAAACTTTACATTTGTCGTAAAACAGTTGTTGTGGTAATAAATTTTCTAAAGTCCCAAGATGGTGCTACTAAAGAATTTGGTTGATTTTAAATGTTCATTCAAAACAAGATCGTTATCACCATCAAGTAAAATCTTTGTTTGCAAATAAGGCAGTAAACATTTCTTTTACGAATCTCATCTTTTAAAAATAAACCTCGTAAACATTCTAGTTTGTATAGCTGTACTTAAAAGTTGTGTAATTAATAAGAACATAACCTCCATTATATGTTCTATTTATATACGAGCTCATTATTAAATTACCGACACAAGCTCGTCGGGAATATGAGCGTATGCTAACAAGTTGGAAAGAAAAGCAATCAACTTCGCGGCTCGATCAGTGAGAGCATAAATTAGTGCAGTTTGAACGAGAACGCCGCGGTTAGTTTAGACGGCACATAGTGCGACAAAAACAGTAGTACAACCATATTTAGCACTCCTCAAAAATCGTTCACTGCAGATTGGACTTTGATATTTTTCATAAAAGCTTCAATTCAGAAATCAGGATTTGTTTATTGCTACTCAACTGTGTACAATATGATTTTAAAATTCTCAATTCAAACTTATTTGCAAAACATCTGATTTAAAAAAAATGTAAATGTCGTGGATTGATGTAGAGTGATTATGGTGGTGACGGAACAAGACTATAATTAAAATTGTCTCAAAAGTTGTGCATATTTTCTTACTGATTGCCTACGCTGTGGCCCGGCTCTCTACTCTGCCTATGCCAACACACATTACGAATACGTATATTAATTATCTATTAATTAGAGTGGCACACTTGATTTTATTACACAGTAAAGTAATTTTAAATGACTGGTTATTATTTAGTTTGGTCAGGTAATTTTTTTCCATAACCAATTATCTTTATTTATTGTTCATAATGTTTAATATAAAGCAATAAAAATACTCACACGTGGTTGTTACAGTTATGCTGTTACAGTTGTGTGCTAAAACGGCCGTGTTAATTTAAATTCATTTTAGGTTCTTTACTAATTATTTTAAGTAAACGAAAAAACTCATTTACAACCACAACTGCAAGCTCAAATTGAATTTAACGCCGAAAGACATAACAAATTTGTCAGAACCACGTTAGTTTTTATAGTAAAATTGAGTTATTATTCGATATAATAATGTCTACTAAGAAAAGCTAGTCCTAAGAGAGTTATCTCGTGAAGAATCGAGAACTCTCGGCGACAGGTCCTCGGCGCTAACGAGGCGATGCCGCAACGCGGTCATTAGCGGTCACTTCACCGCACTTCGCACTACTTAACCATTTTTATATTTTAAATTACACTTTTTTACTGTATTAAAAATAGCTACATGAATTTTTTCAATAACAAAATATTACAGTTACGGCCAACGTGACGTTTAACATCAGACGAGCGAGCTCGTCTCGTCCCACAATAGCATAAAAAAACTTAAAAATATTTTGAAAACAAGCTTTTATTGCATTGTCTTCCAGAGACATAGCTCAATCGGACATCGTGATGTGGTTTGAAATTGAGTTGCAAGTTTTGACCTAAGCAAACAAACTGCAAAGAGCTACATTGCAAGTGAAATAAAAGCTTTTAAAAATAGTTTCGATATTTTTCCACCGGGCAGTTGCTTAATTAACAAAATAAATATAAATACAACTCACTAGCCACAGTATCCTAACTGATCTCTATAGACCGTCGAAGTCTATAACCCGAGTAACCTATCTAAGGCAAACTATCAGTTGACAGTTACTTTGTAAGTTACTTTATAAGCTTACCACGAAAACTTAAAGATACTTGTTTGATAATAAAATTCTATTATTTACGAGTATGTCCCATCGACTATGACTATATAGGGTTATTCATAAAGGCTAAGCCGAAAAGGGCTCTTAGTACTCATCATTATGAACAACTTTTACTATGGGACCAACCCGAAATTCGCGAAAAAAAAATCAGCTGTTCCATACATTTTGTCGAGTATCATTGACATTTTTTTTTCTCGAGTATCATTTTTTTTTTCTTTCTTATTTTTTATAATTAGCACAGGCTCGTTCCTGTGCCTATTTCAATGACTGGCGTCAAGAAGCGTCCACGAAGAGTGACGTATCAGAAGAGCCATTGAGTGTCGAACAAGAATAAAAGCTCTGAAGCCTGAGCTTCTATTCTATCTAATCAGAGGTTCCCAACATTCAAGATTTTGTATTGCAGAATGTAGCAAGCTCAGTTGTAGATATGGGCGATAGGTCCCACACCGACGTACCGCAACGGGTACATTGTGCGTGAAAGAAAAACTGTCTACTGTATTACTCTAAGGAAAACGATGCGATGGTGATCGTTACTGTTTAAGCAGAAATCTTGAAAACAAAAGATAATTAACACTCTCTTAGAAAATTAAAATTCTATTAGTTTAGCTTTGATGAATACCCGTAAGGAAAATTATCAGAATAAGAATTCTTAAGCTTTCAATTTGTGAAACAAGTGCTGGAAGGTGGCTCTATTACCTGGATTGTATTAAGATTGAGATAGAAGATAATTTGTTTCGAAATCGTGTATAATTTGAATTCAGACTTTATTATGTTACATTTCGGTTATAAATAGCAATATTTTTCCTTGTTTTAAGCTTTTTCTTTTTTTTCTTTCCTTTTTCCTTCCTTATTTTTCCTTTTTCTTTTTTTTTTTTTTCCTTTTTTTTTTAATTTAAATTAATCTATTAATTTTTGGAGTGGTATTATTTGTACCTTATTATTTCTTATTTTTCTATACAGGGTTATAAGGAACGGGCATTTTAAGCCGAAAAGGGCTCATAGTGCTTCTCCATTATAAACAATTTTTAATATTGGACCAGTTCGGAATTCGCGAACAAAATATTTATAGTTCCAGAAAAACAAATCAGCGGTTCCATAGAAATATGTCAATAACACTCGACAAACTGTCCATACATTTTATCGAGTGTCATTGACATTTTTTTTCTCGATTTTAGGGTTGGTCCCATGGTAAAAGTAGTTCATAATTAGGAGTACTATCAGCCCTTACGGCTTAGCATACCCTTTTCTTATAACCCTATATAAGTAAACCTTCATACAACAAAATACTTAGAAAATTAAGATAAACAACCTAAGTAACTCAGATTAGCCAACTACGCAAACAACGGTTTTCCGTACTGTACCAATCTGTTTTTCACCTGACGCTTTCCTAGTATTATATTTTGGTTCAGTCTTTAGATCTCTTCTCAGTATAAATATTAAATACATTTTTCTTAAATACGAAACTTACCTCCTCGCTGTTCAGCGTAGCGGCTGGAGCAAGCGAAGCAAAGGAACAAATCCTATCACAACGTATATTTTGAAACGTTGGGAATTCTATCAATACAACCGATGCGAATGCGATCTTCCTTAGAAATATTTTACTAAAATATTTTTATTTATTTACTAGCTGTGATTTTATTTGCGTAAAATAATCAACTTTAAAAATATAAGTTCTGTTATAGAATTTGATGAGAACTTTTAAACTAAATAATGAAAGCAATTATCTCGATCCAACTTCAAATGAATAACAACCATGAAATGGGCTATTAATTAAAACAAAGCTAATACTTTCCAGACGTTAATTTAAATTTCTAAATTACACTAAAATAAAACAAAACAGTCTCAAATAAACCCAATTAACACATAATAGGGCTCATAAAATGTGATTCATCCCAACAAAGATATCTAATAAAGGTCGGCAACACGTATTAATATTATACAAAGCTATTCATTACCGGCCGGTGCCTTCCACGGCGTCGGAAACATGTAATTAGGTGTATTGGAGTGGGTCATTTTCGATAATTCATAATGTATGTTAATTATGGGGCCGAAGGAGCCTCGGGACAAACGTACCCCACCCTCCTCCGGCCGGTATTTGTGTGTTGTGCGTATAAATAAATAATAATTGGTAACGGAGCCCGGCCAGCCGCGACGTGTACTGTTATTATGGATTGTTTGATTTTAGTAAATTAGTGGGACAAATTGTGCTGCTATTCTAAACGTCCGATAGTGGATCGCATTATGAGGTAAATCGACACGCAACACTATGATTTTATAATCATTCACGGGAAAACGTGTGCTGATTCCCACGTTGCTTTACAGTAGGTACGTTATACAACTAAACGATATGAAAAACGGGAAGCATTTAATACGCTTACTACTCAGTTCTAGCTCAATTTCCGCTGAGTATAGTCGCGTTCCGCGACTTCCGCGATCGCGTAAACTGCAGAAAGTGCAAACTCACCACAACAACGGTCGTCGCGGCCGAACCGCGATGACCCAGTTTATCATTGCGTAAGGCTGACCAGTGACGGCGAATGTTATTGTTAAGGCGAAGCCTGCTTTAATAATGGATTCAAAAGAAAAAACTGAGAAGACAATAACATACATGGTTAAAACAGAAACCGAGCGCCTGTTGCACGATGCTCTTCTCCGCGAACAAGCAAACAGCGCAAAATTGTTATATCTCGTAGAGGATCTTAAAAGCCAGATCAAACTTTTACAAGAGCAAGTTCAATGTCTTGCTAACCCAAAACAAGCTGAGGCGGGTGCCATGGACACCTCCCACCCCCGCACAGAATCTCAACCGCAATATAACACGGACGAGGAAGAACTGGCTTATGAAACTGAGTGGATTCGGACGAAATCCAGAAAAAAAAGGAAATTGAATACGACTCCCACCCAGGACGGGCCTACTCCAGAAAAGCCTAAAAAAGCCATACAACCGCCTCCAATAATAGTAGATGGAATAAAAAACTACCAAACATTCTACGATTTTTTAGCCAAAGATCGTCAGGATAGTGATTTTACCATGAAAATGATGAGTGGTGAATCTGTTAAAGTCAACGCTTCAAACGATGAAACGTACAGAGCGTTAACCGAAGCTTTAACACAAAACAACTGCCTTTGGCACTCTTACGAAAACAAACAAGAGAGGCCAATAAGAGTTGTTGTAAAAAAATTGCATTACACCTGCAGGCCAGATAGAATTGTGAACGACTTAAAACACAAAGGGTTCAAAATTGTAGAAGCCGTGAGCAAATTAAGCTGGAAAACTAAAGAACCGCTGAATATGTTCATGCTTACGTTTGAAAATTCTGAAGACATCAACAAAATCTTCAAAATTCAAACAGTGTTGGGTTTCAAAGTTGATGTACAGGCTCTTAAAACCAACAAGCTAGTACCTCAGTGCAAAAGGTGCCAAGCCTATGGCCATACACAAAAGTATTGCGCCAAAGAGCCCAGGTGCGTGAAGTGCACCGGAAAACATTATACTAAAGACTGCTCAAAACGAGCAGAAGATAAGCCGAAATGTATTCATTGTGGAGGCTCTCACCCTGCTAACTACAGGGGGTGTGCTATAGCAAAAGAAATACAATTAATTCGAAATAAAAATAGGACAAAACCTGCTGTAGTGCGTCATCACAGTACAGGTACAGCGAAACCAAATGGTCCAGCCGAAAAGCCAAATATGAACGTGACAGAGAGCATTGCAACAAAAAATGTATCATACGCCCAGGCAGCTGCAAAAAACCTTAAAAAGTCAGCTCAGCTACCTACATCTGAAAACCATAACAAAAAGTTGGATGACATATTAAAACTTATGTTATCCTTCGACGAGCGACTTAAAAAGATTGAAAGTAGTACCAACAATACTACAAACTATAAACCAAAATTATGAATAGACACTTAAAATCATGATTTGGAACGCCAATGGATTAGCAAATCATGAAAATGAATTACAGCTAATCCTAGAAACAAAAAATATAGATGTGTGTTTAGTGTCTGAAACACACTTCACTAAACAATCATTTATACAATTCAGAGGGTATAAAACTTACCATGCTCTTCACCCAGACAACAAAGCTAAAGCTGGAAGTGCAGTTATCGTAAAAGAAACCTTACAACACCATGAGGAAATTAAATACGAAGAAAAGGAAATACAAGCTGTTGCCATAGAAATAAAAACAAAAAGGTTTCCCTTAAAAATATCATCCGTGTACTGTCCACCTCGACATAATCTGAAAAAAGAACAATATAAAAGTCTTTTGGAAAGTCTTGGTGATAGATTTGTAATCGGCGGAGACTTCAATGCTAAAAATACATATTGGGGCTCCAGACTTACAAACACTAAAGGTAAAGAACTACTCACTGCAATAAAAGAGACAAAATCTGATGCAATATCAGCAGGAAAACCAACTTACTGGCCATCAGACACTGCAAAGATTCCAGATCTAATAGATTTTTTCATTTATAAAAACTTATGTCCTAGCCATCTCCAAGCTGAACAAAGCTTTGATATGAGCTCGGATCACTCTCCAGTTTGTTTAGAAATAAGCGAGAGTGTTTTATATAAAGAGAAATCTCCAACTCTAGTAAATAAACTTACAGATTGGGAGAGCTTTAAAATAGAGGTAGATAGCTACATAGACCTCAAAGTTCCACTGAAAACAAAAGAACACTTAGACGTTGAACTAGAGCAATTTATAAAGCACATACAACGAGCAGCATGGAACAATACACCAGACGTAAATAAAACTACTAAGGGAAAAGTCTACCCCTTAAACATAAAACGGCTTCTATCTGAAAAACGACGGCAGAGAAGAGTTTGGCAACAATCAAGAAGTCCAGAAGACAAAAGAAAACTCAATAATATGACAAAAGAATTGAGTAACATGATCAAAAATTTTAACAATGCTTCAATGAATAGATACCTTCAGACACTAACTAGTGATAGCAGTACCGGCTATTCTCTATGGAAAGCTACAAAAAATCTAAAAAGACCCATAACCTACACTCCGCCAATAAAAATTGGTCCAGGGGCATGGGCAAAAAACAACGAGCAAAAAGCTAAAAGATTTGCAGAGCACTTAGAAGCTATATTCCAACCAAATGAGTGCGAGTCAAATGAAACTCCAACTTTGAATGATGACAACAACATAACAGAGGAAGAAAAAATCAAACTAGTAACCCCACGGGAAGTGATTAATGAAATCAGACGAAATATCAACTCACGAAAATCACCTGGATATGATCTAATCTCAGGAGAAATTCTCAAAAATCTCCCTAAGAAGGCTTTAGTTAAATTAACAACCTTAATTAACGCCGCGTTAAGGTTAAAGCATGTACCAGATTCATGGAAGATTGCAGAGGTAATCATGATAGCAAAACCAGGGAAACCGCCTCATGAAACTTCATCATACAGACCTATATCCCTGCTGCCAATAATGTCAAAGCTTTTTGAAAAGTTATTTCTCAAAAGGTTAAAGCCAGTTATAGAGAGACTAAATCTTATACCGGAACACCAGTTCGGTTTCCGAGAAAAGCATTCGACTATCGATCAAGTGCATAGAATAACAAATATGATAGAAAAAAGTCTCGAAGATAAAAAAGTGTGCTCTACTGTTTTTCTAGACGTAGCACAAGCTTTTGATAAGGTATGGCATAAAGGCTTGTTAATTAAACTAAGAAATATGCTCCCCAGACATTATGTGGATATACTAGAGTCTTATATTACCAACAGACTATTCAGAGTTAGGCAAGAAGACTCCTACTCAGAATTGAAAGAAATAAAAGCTGGAGTACCACAAGGAAGTGTTTTAGGGCCGGTCCTGTACCTATTATACACCTGCGACATTCCAGAGCTAGAAAACAACACCATTGCTACCTTTGCTGACGACACTGCCATAATGGCCATAGGAAATAGCCATGAAGAAGCAGTTGAAAAGGTTCAAATGGCTGTAAACCAAGTCTATGAATGGACAAAAAAATGGAACATTAAGTTAAATGAAACAAAATCCATCCACATAGACTTCAGTAATAAGCAGCACAGGTATTCTCAGATTTTTATTAATAATCAAGTAATACCTTATGAGAATACAGCCAAATATCTAGGCATGACTCTTGACGCCAAACTTCGATGGAAAGCCCACGTCAAGAAGAAAAGAGATGAGCTGAACCTTAGGTATAAGCAAATGTACTGGCTACTTGGAAGAAACTCCTCGCTGTCACTACAGAATAAACTATTAATATATAAACAAGTCCTAATGCCAGTCTGGACTTATGGTATCCAGCTATGGGGTTGTACCGCACAGAGCAATGTACTGATCATACAAAGGTTTCAAAATAAAGTACTGAGGGACATAACGAATGCACCATGGTACGTAAGAAACATAGATCTCCACCGGGACCTTCAAGTAGAGTTTGTAGACAAAGTTATACAAAGGTATGCAGAAGCTCACGAAAACAGACTTCACCACCATGTGAATGTCGAGGCCATCCAGCTCCTCGATCACACAGATATAGTTAGAAGACTTAAGAGAACAAAACCGTTCGAGCTAGTGTAGTGTTAGTCATAAGTAGTGATTATAGTCAAAGTGTAAAGTGTAGAGAACACGTGAACATTGTGTCTTCGCCTTAATAGAAACAATAAGAAAAGTGTTAATGGACACATTCTTAGTAATTAGTTACCTAGAAATTTAAGTTAGATTTAAATTACTTATTAGCCTGAGGCTAGATTGTAATTTTATTAAGAAATGTTCTTTTGACACTTCTTAAATAATAGAAAAAAAAAAAAAAAAAAAAAAAAAAACTACTTCAAAGGAAGGCTTTCATGTTGAATTTGAAATATTTTTATTGTGTATATTTTGAAAACCTGTAGTAAAAATACGTAATAAAATGTACATGACGTTCAGCAGTGGTACCTACATCAGGAAACGATGGTATGCCAAACTTAAAAAAATTGAGATTTTTGAGTTAGCTCCCTTCAGATCTAGGTGTGCGATCAACCCAACACATGCAATGAAGTAGGTAGGCATCAAGCTCGTCTACATTTTGATCTGAGCGAGCGAATATTTCCGCGTTCAGTCTGCGCTCACAACACTTTTGTGTGTTTTTCACGGCATCAACGAGCGCCATGCTGAAAAGCCTCAGGCTCCTAATTAGGCTGAAGTCGGACGTGCCAATTAATTCAAGTTTCACTCGGAAACTTTGCCGCGTCAATTAATTTCATAGTTAATTAGCAAGGCCCGGACAAAACCTCGTCTACGAAAGAAAGGCTAACGATGCTTGCCCGCGGCCTGTACAATGCACCAATTACACCGAGCTTTGTTGTGTGGAAACGCACTCAGTTCGCAACCATCCAATCTCATCACGATTTTAGAGACAGGGATTGTTATAAATGTTTTCATTTTATGAAAAGTTCTACTAGGTTTTGAAAATGTATGGTTTTGCAGATGAAAAATGAACCGTCTATTTCTTTTACATAAAACGTTTCACTAAAAGGAATTTTAAAACATATTAGAACGTGATCAAGACACCTGCAAAAATAAATCGTGATGTGAAATTGCTGTCATTTTATGGACCAAACAGTCGTTACAAGTGAAGTCCTTTCGATATTCTCGCCACGGTAATAAATAAAATCATTTTATTTTATTTGTAAGCATTGTCTTACATCAAGTAATAATGGGGCAAAGGCGGGCTCGATACTGCGGAGAGAATTTAACTACATCACGCGGCCGAGACGCCGCGCCCGCGCCGCGCCAGCATTCGAGTAATAACTCCTCGCAAATAAAATTTTAACCTCTGCTTAATATCTGGCGGTACGTTTCTTCCAGCAAATTGACAGACAGTAAAATATTTTATACGCGCAATAATTTCATTTGAACAAAAACAAGACGAGCTCGGCGCGAGCGCCCCCCGCGATTTCCTTCCACGTGAATTAACCTATTAAACACCGATTCGGGAAAATAAACTCCGTATCTTGTATTGCCTCGTAAAGTGGTGAGGTGGTTGAGGCACAGTTAAAATTGTATCCTGTTACCATATTTTGAAGGTAACCAAATAAATCTTTATTTGGGTAACTGTATAAATATTTCTTAACGGTGCAAAAATCCATTTCACGAATTTCATATTGAATTGTTAATACGGCGTTCTGGACTGAGAATTGTGCACGTGCTTGCGAATGACCAATCACTCGTCTCAATTGCGGAACTCGTTGACTGCTCTCGTTGCTTGAGCTTTATGAAGTATGACCCAAGTGCAGCTTATCTTGCACTTACCTGGGTCGAACAGGAACTGTACTTTATTTCATTGCTCTTTTGCTAAAGTGTTTGGAATCAATATCTTGAACATAATTTTCTCTGAATACAATAATTAGGCAACTATTAGTCGCACCTCGTGGTTTCACTCGCGTGTTGATAAATAGTGCTGATGATGATGAAATTCATTCTATGTGTTAATCCAAAGTTTAAGTTTTTAGATTTTTTATTTCTATTGTAAATTTTATGCAATTCCATTCAGCCGTTTCAGCATGAAGGAGTAACAAACTTACCGACAAAATTTCGTATTTGGAGTATTAGTGTATTATTCTAATTACGTCCAGTTTAAAAGTTACCAGTTCGAAAACAAAAAACTTGACGTAACTTAGTTATACGAGTACAACAACATCAAGTCATTCCGACTTTCCGTAGCACCTCATTCACATGAGGCCCATATAAATCATCTTGGTTTCTCAAAAATATTGAGACGAAGGCATTGCTAGTCGAAGAGGTGCTTGTTTGGACTACACGTCCCAAGCGTGCATCTTGAGCTTAAATCGAGCGATCACCACCGAGTGTGCTCACACCGCGTCGACCCCGTTCGCTTTGTTTTCCCGCGCCATGTCATTAGTGGAAAGCCCTCGATATTTTCGCAAGCATCGATTATTTTTAATGGTCCGCCGTCGGCGCAGACCGCTGCACATCTCTAGCAAGTAGTTTGATTGTGTTACGTGCTAAAAAATAGTGGAGCTAACTGGATTGGACAAGATTTTATGAAGGCCATCCACAAATGTACATGCATAGCAGTTTGAGAAAAAGTGTATTCGGCTGCACGTAAGACTAACATATTTGTTTGAAATAGCCAGTCTTTTGTACGGATTATTCCGATGTCTCCCAGTTTAGTCCCGTCATGGGGACAGATCAAACAAAAGAGCTCGATCCGTCCCCCCGTATCGAACATTTTTGTACGATCTGGGGGACAGATCTTAATAATCAAATACATTAAAAAACTTAGCCTTCTAGATTCTATAGAGGTGGCATTAGATTATACTGTACCCACCATTAGGAGTGCGTATACAGGTTGATGTAATTTACCAGAGTGGGAACGCACGGTGTTCTCGCCCCGGGCTCAATCATTACGGGATCATTAAAACTCGGCGTCAACCTGTTGGCCGCCCTTTCTCCACTTTTGCGCTATTCCTCTTGAATCACGGTTCAGAAGTTATTTGCATTGGATTTTAATAGGAAGGTTTTATTACTGGATAATTCTATGGGACTCAAGTTTAGATAGCGAATACAAGATAGGATTTTGCGGAATATTTCCGTTCTTATGGGATATCGAGATGTCACCGCAAGCTCTAGAAAAAAAACCTATTCATTTTATAACTATAAATGATATGTCCATATATTTCAAGCAAGTTCACTTTTACTTCCTCCTTCTGATTGCAATTTTTTTAAACTATATACCTACTAAAGTTTTTCATTTTACAAAAAGAAAATCAAAGCAATGAATGAAATCAATAAGTTTTATTATTGAGTTACAAAAATGCTAATAAACTGCTTTCGAAAACTTCTCAATAAATTAGAAACGCCATTAATCTTGGTAAAATGCATCGATACTCAACCAACATTTCCCCGTGTAATGGCATATGTATCAAGTCGCTTCGCTGGTTTAAATATTTTATAATAATTACAATTTACAGTTTTTTTGAGTAGCTTGCTGCCTCTGCCAGCTTTAACTGTTTTCAACGGAATTAACTAATATATCAGATTTACTTTAATCTTAGTAAACACAAATTTCAAGTAAAAAGTATCTCTTACACCTGTATCAAATAAAAAAAGCATTTTTCCAGCAAACGTCATTAGAAAGTGAACTGTAAAACATGACATGTCAGACTCGTAACACTTTCAGCTGAATAAAATCCACGTCACCGATGATAGCGACCCTTTACCTGATAGTGAGAGGTTTCGAAATGAAAGAGTGGTGACAAAGTCGTACTGCGGCACGATGGTGGCGGCAAGTAAATGAGGCGCGACGCTCACTGCTAACTAAACCAATCGCCCGTGCGGGCTGCGCACACGGGCGACGAAACGCTGCGTTTTTGATCAAGATTCTCTGTCCTACTCTGCCCTCATAAGCTCAAGAGCAAAAATTTCTCAAAAAAAATAATATCGGTGTTTTTCACCCATCTGATATGATAGCTTGAAAAAATTTGCATCTGATGCGAATCAGATTTTTTTTTCAGATATTGCTCTTAAGCTTATAAAGGCAGTATTTCAATCCCATGAAATGCTACCTATAATATATCAAGAGGATAGTAGGAGGATCTTATCCTTATCTTAAGAGTTTATCTACCTATTTTATAAATCACATAAGTACGAGTATGTATGTACCTATGTGTGGGTGTGTGTTTGTTACCACTTATCGTCGTAACTGCTAAACCTATTTGATATATTTGAATAAATCCAAGTTTTACCTGTTGGTAAGCAACGACGTGGTCGAAGATGAAGCGCGCACCTTAAGAAGATACGTAGGTTGACAGTTAGATGAACTTGATTTAGGTATGTATATCCAACGCAATGTGTAATTTTCATAATAAATGGGACTTTTGGCGAACAAATATTCAAAGACCAAGCTCACCTTTTTTAGTCTTAACTCAGGCCTTCTGAGAGACAACAGTTGCAACCCTATCATTATAATTATTGTTAATGTATTGCGTGGGTTTATATTTTCGTCGGTTACATTTTTAAGCCTTAACTGCCAATTATTATGACATTTGCATTCACGTTCACATATTATTAAATGTCCTTATCTGCATCCTCGACAACGTTAAATCATTACCGTCTTTCAGAAGCCGCGATACTCAATTGTTTAGAAACTAAAGGAAACAACTGCACGTAATATTGGTGACAAAACCGCTCAAAAGCCGCCAGTTTGAGACGTCCATTAAGCATCATTTGCGGGAACTGCTTTTTAAATCTCATCTGTTTTTAATAAGTACGACGCTGAATCCTCTCACTATTGCTTGTTACCCGGAAACAATGCAAGGTGATTTCAGTCGTTCATGCATGGGACTTCTGAATCAATCAATGCATACATGGTCGAACTTCTAAATCAGAAAACACCAACCATACCTATTTGTTTTTTTCTGATTCTATAGACTAGATAATCATGGAACTTCTATTTGTCTTCCATTGGCCTTTAAGTGATCTTTATGTTTTTTATACCAAAAATATTTTTTATAGTTGTTTCTTCAAGCAAGCAAAAATTTCCATTAAAATAAAATTAACATACGCTTACTTAAGTATAAGCGCTGCTTAGAGTTAAGTGACATTAGTAAGTACGCAAAACGCGCATTTTCATTACGCAAAAGTTAAATGTCATTTGTTAATCTAAACAACGTTTATAAGTAAGGCCAATTGTGTTATTTGATAGATGTACCTAATTAAGCAATCATTTTATTAACTTTTTCAAATAAGTAAGTAAAGCTGATCGAATTTTATTGATAGATGTACCTAATATCCAGCCACGAAATGTTGTATGGAATCAAATGTTGATATCCGCCGGACATCGCTGCTGTTACATATTTTATGTGATAAACCTGCCTATTCGAAAAACGATCGATCGATGAAAAGTTTGCATTTCGTTTGTTTGTCATAGTTAGTTCGTTAAATTTTATAGGTGATATATGGACTTGGACATTATGGACAAACTATGAATTAATAATGATAATTATGACAAACTATGTATTTATGACCTTTTTGGTTCAGCGGTAGTATATCCGCCTTTATTATAAGTCTGAGGTCCCGGGTCCGATTCCCTGCCGGGCAGGTGTTTAAATGGTGAATTTAAATATCTGTTCTGGGTCTGGGTGTTAGTTGTCCTTGTCTTTGTGTGTGTTCCATGGCATTCCGACACAATGTTTCCTAGTGGAGAGCTATGAGTAGTAAGAAACGTTATTTTTATTATCTCATGATAATCCTAAAACCCTAAAAAACTACTTATCCCTTTTTGTCTTTTTATAAACGGAAAAATGCTAAAAAAAATCTGACACACGGAAAACGAAAACTCCTCTTTGAAAATTAAAAATAATTAGGACTGTTAATAATTTTGTAACATTTAAATAATTGCATTATTATCTACAGAGTTTTCTAAATATATTCTTTAAGCAATGGTCATAGAAAAGTTTTGTGTTAACTATTGTACTACCTACGATATTAAAGAGAAAAATTGTGTCTGCCATTTCCTTAGTTAAAGTATTGTAGTGCCATCTACCGGCTTTCTGCAAAAACTTAAGTCGCCCGTCATAAAAGAAGTGTATAAAGTTTGTTAAAATTAAAAGTAAGTTATTTTATGTCACTAAACTTATTAATATAAAATAAAAACTAAGAAACTGTACTCAAGTTATTGTCAAATAAATATGTTAATATACAAATACACGTATATAGAAACACCGATTTGTCCCATTACCTATACCTACGTTGACAATTTTGCGCAGTCAATAAATATAACACTTGTCTAATTTGTTTTATAATTTTTATCGTACAAGCGTTTATTTGATTAATGCATTAGAATTTATAATAATTACTGTTTATTGTTTACTATTTACATTATGCTAATGTTATTGAAGTTTTTTCTCATTAAGTGAATTTTATAATTCTTCGAGAAAATAAAAATCTTAAACCATAGAATTCTTAACAGTATCGTTCTAAGGCAAGCACAAAAGGATCCACTGTAACGCCGTTAGTATAGCGCGCCCTAATCCGTAACGAGTCCGTAACGACGGCGGCTCGTTATCGCTGCGGCCGCCCGCCCTCATTACGCTACGCGATGCGACGCGACGCGATGTGCCGCGGTTTAGCTTCGTTATTATTTACGATGCATTGTGAGCCGTGATATCTGAGCGTTTAGTTTGATGGGGTGGTTCTTAGTATCCTGCTAAATTATGTGTTCAAGTTAGAAGTGTACATTATTATTATTAAATAGGAAATAGTAACCGTTTTTTAAACCAACCATTTTCTGTACCCAAATTTTGATGCAGTTTTATTTTTACCCGACTACCCAGAAGAAGGGTAAGTTTTTTAGTATGACCTAAATAGTTTAGATAGACCGAGCTAAAATATACCAATTTTGGATTGCAAATTTGCAATGAGTCGTTAGATTCTCTTCTACTAGCTACAATTTTCTGTTGGATATTTTGTTTTCGTTTAATAAATAGTTACACTTGCTTAAAAGTTTCAGAATTATGTCGGTTATTATGTCGGACGTTTTTTTTACTTTTGTACTAAATGCTTACAAGATACTTCAGGATAAATATATAAAAAAAACCTTTTGCACACCTTTCTTTTTCATTCAGCTTATTTTACTATGTTTCTCATCTCTACTCATTCATCGCTTTCGTTACTTGAGGAGATTCGCATTGAGACTCAGTCGAGTACAATAAAAGCAACAAATGGCAGAACAACCCATCGAAACTCGCTGACTCAACATGAATAAACCAAAAAGCCGCCGAATAGAAGAATACTTCGCAATTCCGAAACCAAAGTATCCCCTAATCGAAATGGAAAAACGATCACTTAACTTAAAAAGATCGCGGCCAATAAAACTGGATCGACAATGTCAGCGATGAGCGTAGTGACTATTGTTTAAGCTGCGGCAATGATTCCAAGGCGGGGGCGGGCGCGGACGCGGGCGGGAAGGCTACACGGTTTGGGCGGGCGGCATTTTTATTCGGAGACAGGAAAAACGCGATCTCAAAACGTATTCGACTCGATGACGATTGATTTGTCTCGATTGAATTGAATCCAGATGAAAATTGGCGATAGTTGGCAATATTGCTGGGTTTGCACAAGTTGCACTGGTTTAAACGAAATTTCAACAGTTTATTTAGCATAATGTTTTAGTACGATTTATTTGTTTTATAACTTTTTTTGTAACAAATTTTGGTACACGGGTAAAAAATTACGTAAAATAGCCATTAGTATGAATTTATATTTATGTTACATTTTTTATTTGATTTCAGCCGCGTTCGCTCTATGCATCTAAGTGGCAGGCACTGAATTGTATAATATTTTGCACATTGTGTCACTTTTCGTTACACAAGCTCCTCTAGTCACTCATTTTTACAAAAAAAAAATGTAAACTGGAGAATTTTCAATTATTCCGTATTGAACTTTCTTAGATTTTTTTAATGTTTTTTAATTTACGGTAAATTGTTAGTCAAACTAAACTGTAACTTTGTTAGTCAATGATTAATAAAACTGAATAATCCATGACAATTAACCTATTCTTCGTTTTTCAGTCGTTCACAGTGTAACATCAAAATATTATATTACATCCCGCTAATATTATAAGTGCGGAAGTTCGTGGGAAGTGAGAGTTTAAGTGAGTGTATATTTGTCACTTTCTTGCGCTTGAACGCCTCCACAAGTTTGAGCGAAATTTAGAATGAAGATACCCTGGATTGACAAATAGACTTTTTACCCCGGAAAAATAGTTTTTTTAGGAAAGCGGGCAACACTGCAGGTCGTCACATACTCGTATTTACAATTAGCTCATAATTTCATCACAATTTAAACGGACTAGGTATAGTATTATTGTCTAGAATATGTCAGATAGGGATTTTGTATTTTTTTATAAATCCGTAAATTTTTGCTCAATGATGTAAATACACTGTTATATCCGAAAGACGAAAATAAACGTACTTAGTTGGGAAATTGTAATTATCATACCAAATAAAAAAATAAATAAAATGTTATCTGTAACCTTCATACTCCTAGTTTTCCACTAGAATTCCCTGTGTCGAAGATGCCATAGAAACACACACACGGACATCGGACAACTAACATTCAGACCCAGATCAGATATTTAACTTCACCATTCAAACGTCTACTCGGCTGGGAATCGAACCCGGCACTTATAAGGTAGATGCACCACAAACTTAGCCAAAAAGTCACTATTTTTGTATTTATAAGTGCCAATGAGTTGCCAGTCTTTATCTAATGATTTTATCTAATCTGATTATTTTTCAAAAGCCTTTCTATATCCCACGACTGTGTCAAGTGGCAACTACACTACAAAAGTGCTTTAACTATTTTACAATTGGTGAACTATTCAAAAAATTTGAAAAAAGGTTGTCATTTCATTAGTTTTTAACTATTTCACGGAATTTATAAATTCCAAATCAGGAAAGTTTAAAAGTTACACAAACATTTTCACAGCCACACAAGTTTTTCTCTAAAGTCTAACTTTCTTGACTCTGTCACTAACTTTGTGTCGAGACTATTATTAGGTAGGTACTGTAAACTCTTTTACTGTCAAAAATAAATCTTCAAGGTTTCCTAAGGGTTTTTCTTTTTCTTTTCAACTTTTTAAAAATCATTTGTGAAAACATAACAATAATTATGATGTTTGGCATGTCGTGTCTTGTCTAAGATAAATTTAGACATCGTTAAATGACTATCGAAAATTTTATCAATGTAAGGCTGCGTCTGTAGCTCTGCTAGTACTAATTTATGGTATTAAAGCATACAAGAAAAACATTGTAAAAGTTTACGAGAACTTACTTGGCGTGCGTGTGGGGCGGTGCGACACCGATTCACGCGGCGAGCCCTCGCGGACTCTCCACCGACACACAGAAACGTCAAGCGTCTATTTAAAACTTTCAAGCATTTATCGTAAGTTGAGAAAAGTTGTAGTTGCGTCCGCGTCGGGCGTCAGACGTCGCGTCAGCAAGCGGACTGGCGGAGTGCCGCGGAGTGAGCCCGGCGGAGCGCGCCGCGTCGCTGGGCGGGCCGCGCGTTCGCCCCGCCCACGCCCCGCCTACACCCCGCCACGCCTACCTGAATTAATAAAGGCGGCAAACACCGCCGGACACGCGGACAATGCTGCATTGTCCTGCGTCCAAAATAGTTTCAATTAGAATCGAGGACAACGCACAAAAGCCTCCGCCGACGGATCATTCACGGCGAAATTGGCCGATGCATGGCCGATTAGCGATACTGTGCCCAAAACTTTAGACAGTTCCTTCTGCAGCTTCAAGTTTCAAAACTAATTTAAGACTTAAAACGGTTTATATTTGGTTTAGAACTTTACTGAATAGAACAACGGTTAACTAAAACTTAACCATTATTAATACCATAAGTATTAGCTACTTGGATATTAAGCTCCGCCTTATAAAAAGTCAAGAAACTTTCTTCAAATAGCAATCCTTGCAGACATAGTTTTGATGAGCTCCTTACAGTTCCTAATACTTATCGTACAGGATTGCAAGAGACACATACCACATAACACGCTTATATTAAATTTGAAATACAAAAGGTGTCTGCAATTTTATTATAGAAACTAACGTGGTTTTGCAACATTTTGTAATAATCAACATCGTAATAGACGACGATAATATCACCTAGTTGTTACCTTTTCATAAGCTTAACTGCAAAACCGATCGTGACAAAGTTTGACTGAGAGGTAGTGTGTATCACGAGGACGGATAATGGACATTTGGACATAGAATACTTGAACCCCCGAAAGTGCAAGGAAACTTGCTTAAAACAAAACCACTGAACGCGTAAGTTATAAGTACTAAGTACCTACTAATTTATCACCTTCTTCCCGTGGTCCACCTATTGATTCTCATTGGCATCATGGCCATTTTTTTTAACGAACACGAAAAACTAATTTAATCCAAATAATAAATTATTACATTACAAACAAATAGAGTACAAACCATAATGGAAATGGAGTCTAAATTCCAATGTAGATTTGTAGATACATTTATTCCTAGTTTGTGCAAGATTTCTTAAAGTTAGCTCGTTTTACAAGTAAAATAACCTTTTATTAAACTTACAAAACTTACGAGATGAAGAAGTAACTTTAAGAATTTATGCTTTATCAAAGAGTTTTTAATCTAAAACTATCTAACACAAACTTTGAAACACAAACGTTTGTTGAAAGAGCAGAGGTAAGCTCTGAAAACATAATCCAGGTATTTTCTCAAGCATAACATCCTTCGAACCAAAAGCAAGCGGATATTCTCAAGTTTGAACGTAGCTCATTGGTGTGATCGTGAATTGGATATCTTAGTTTGGAAGCTACTGTTTTCTAAAGACCGAGTATGATTTAAGATTAGAGTTTAAACATCTTTGAGATTTTAATATGTGGTCTTAAAAGCTTCATGGGTCTTACTTTTGAACGAAACTTAGCGGTTGCTAACATTGACGAATGTCATTTAACTTTAAAAATTTAGTGCGCAGTACTAAGCAACGTCACTTAACTTTACGAAAACTACATAAGAAGAGCCCTAATGATTCTGCTTAAATTTAATAACTGCTTAAAGTATCTACTCTAACAAGTTTTTGTTGACGTGAAATGTCACTCGCAAAAACAAAAGACGTAGAATTTTTGGCAGCGATTAAGTTTAAGCAAGTAAGTAAGAGTTTGTAAGTAAGAGCCCCGTATTCTTACTGTACAAGACCTCTTTACCGACCTAAGTGGCTATTGCTAGTCAACATAAGAGATGACGTGAAATATAACCAACTGACCATGCAAGACGCTAACGCCTTAGCTAACGATCATGCAAAGTGGAGAAATCAGTAACAAATCCTGGGTCGAGTAAAATAATAGGTGCGTTTTGAATTTAAAAGATCTGCGAACTTAATTCTTTATATCTTTATGTTATTGAAAATATGTGTTTACCATGTTTTTTTCTGAAACTTAGTTGTTTATAAATAAAATAATTAAATAATAATCATTTATTCAGGCAATTACAGCCACACACACACTAAATATGAGCAAAAAGCAAAAATAACTTCGAATAAATTAAGTTGTGAAATTATATTGTTAGACAAATATGTAAGGAGAAATCAACACGTGAGTAACCGTGTAAACCAAGGGCCTTACTTATAAAGCCTGCTTAAAACTATCCGTCTTGTTTTCGCACGTGACGTTTCACGTCAGCGAGAAGTTGTCAGAGCATTTTAAGCAGTGATTAACTTTATGCAGGTTTTATTAGTAAGGTTCAAATGTCTCAGAATCACGTTATTTGCCATAATAAAGAACCACCCCAAAAATAAGTAAATAAAATTATTATTATTAAAGTTACCCTTTGACTCGGAAACGTCACGTGGTCGTCACGTGGTCACGTTGTCACGTGGTGGTAACAGTAGGCTCGGAACGCGTATAAATGTGTACGGACACGCACCATTTTGAAAAGGTCTCTAAAACGTTCTTTTTTTAATCGAATGGGCGTAACCTTTTCATTGAAAAGGTCTTTAAAACGTTCTTTTTTTAATCGAATGGGCGTAATTTTTTCAAAATGAATAACTGTCGCAACGTACAAATGTGTACGCATTCCGAGTTTAAGTATTAAAGTCAACTTTTATAATTACCTATATACCTATATCGTCAACGCTAAAATTTACGGTTTTACACAACTAACAAGAGTAACTTACTTTGTAAGGTCCCAAAAATGTTGCTTACCATCAGGCGAGATGGCGGTCAACCGCAAGCCTATATTACTTTTTTAGTTTACCTTCAATGTCCCACTGCTTGGCAAAGGTCTCCCCCATTTTTTTTCAATTTCTGCCAATCTTGGGCCAGTACCGTCCAGTCTTTTTTAACCAATTGATCTTCATTAGCATCCCTTCATGAACGACACCTAAGAAATGAAAAAAACTAATAATAATAAAATGTTGTGCACAGTACCAACAAATATCTTTAACTCTAAGCAAACATGATAAGTAAGATAATGTTACTAAAACGTCCCTCAGCAGCCAAACTACAGAATATTCTCAGTTAGCTATTCGAGCCGTCTGGTCAGACTGTTTGCGTTCCGCTCCACGTTTCTTATCCTTGCGATGTTTACACGCAAATTCACAAATATCAGGCCTCAATACCTTTTGGAACGTTGGGGAACGGTATCTAATACTCAGATTTAGTCAGTCAGGTGTATTATCGGCATACTGCACAAAAGGTGATGTTTTGATTCAGATGTATCTCAGTTTGTATGTTTATCTGTTCATTATTTCTCTTTGCGAGAGCACTTTTTCTATCTACCGTCGAAGAATGATTTGGTCGTATTCTAATCACGCTGCCAAGAAAAGCTTGGAAAAGCTTTGGAAAAGGTTTTATAATGCATATTTCTGGAGTTAGTTACATTTGCAATAATTGGCCCTGGTTCATTACTACAGTTAACATTTTTATAAAATACTCGAAATAGAAAGTAAAATTAAAATTCTCCTGTTTTTGTAAGTGGACTGGATAAAATACTTCATACATACACACACATTACACACACACACACACATACACACACATTTAGTTCATGATTTCTTTTAAGTTTCACACTATCATTATAAATTTCAAAGTTTGTCTGAGTGTAGGCTTGTTACCACTCATCTCCGGTGGTCAGGCACACTTGTATGAAATACCGCATAAGGTAACTCTAAAAAAATAGTGTCATTTTAGGTATTTACATATAACATATTTACATCTTAAATTAAAATAAGCTAAAATAACAAACTAAACTGAAACAAAGAAAAGGTTTTTTTTATGTAATTGAGTGACGAGACGAGCAAATCGCTCGCCTGATGTTAAAAGTCACGTTTGCCCATAACAGGTCTGCGCCACCCAGAATTTTGAACTTGCAGAATTTAAGACCCTGCGCGGCACAGCACTGCTCTCGTCACCCAGAGATATATAAGTTGTTTAATCTCCTATAAACAACTTATATATCTCTCTTGTCTTAAAAGTTAGAGCAAGAGTTACCTTCACTTAGAGTCTAAATAAACAAGTGACTTATTGACTTCATTTTTTCCAGCAAAAACAACAGCAGCTCTCGGTGAGCGGGTGAGATCACGGGACTCGCTGGCTTTTCATAATAAACTAATTCGTTAAACGTAAATTTACTATTCCACGCCCCAGCAGAGTCACCTCCGATGTAGACGTAATTCCAATGAATTGTCTGAATGGCAAACACGAGGATACAGAAGACCGGTAGCTGGGTAGAATGGAAACCTTTTTAAACGACGCGATGCGATATCGTAAAAAAATACCGAGTTATGTTTTTTCTTTCCAAACATTTTAAAGATTTTATACTGATATTACAACACTTTTTTTCTACCACAAAAAAGTATAAACACAGAAAAACTTACCATGCTAAATATATTTTGGACCATATCATAGAAAATATAACATAAATAGACATTTTGTATAGGATTAACTATTCTGCAATCTCAGTGCTTTTAATTCGTATTTTCAAAAACTGCTTTTTTTAAATATCTTACAATTACCGACCTTACATCTAATAATTGCTATTCCCTAAATTGAATACAGGAAACAAAAATAGAAAATTAATATCAAACTTACCTCTATGATTTTCAGCGGTTTCTTAGAAATAGCTGTTAATTTGTCATTTATAAAACTGATCCGAAACTTGTAAACAAGATGAAAACTAGGAAAATCGTGTCGAATTTTCTAAATTAGTTTCGGGGTAAAGAGCTGGGGACTTCGGTCACGTGCTCCAATATTTATTTTATCAATATTCAAACGTTTCAAATTGCTTGACGTTTTGTTTGAAGCTTTGCGGTGAGAATATTCAGAAGCGTTTGTCAAATTATTGTACTACTGTGATGTGCAAAATTTTTTCATTAAAATTATATCTCAATACCTTTTCAATTTCTAGTTATTTGCAAGCATTCGGTGTTGAAATAGATGTTATTTAAATGGACAGACAGGTAGAGTGAGTATAACTGGGTTCGTTAGTTTGTTAAGGATTTATTTATACTCTAAACGCGTAAGTGGTTTTAGGAAAAAGCGACTTCTTCTCTGTTTGAAAATTATTTAGCCAATTAGTCAAACATAAAGCTCAATTTTACCAAACTGACAGTCGACGTAGTTGAAAGAATGACATCTTATTATTACAGAGCAAATTCTTTAACAAGCCGCCATTAACCAAGTTTACTTACCTCCATCACACTTGCTCTGAATTCCTGCAGGAATAGGGCTGTTGCACGAAAATTACGCAGGTTACAAATACCTAATCAAAATATTTTTATGAAGGTAAGAACAAAGAATTTACAAATTATGCAGTACATTTATACGGGATAAAACTAGTATAGCGGACAAGTAAGACAGTAAAAGTAATTAGACATGTCTATAAAATTACTGTAGATATTAACTATTTGAACGTGGTAATCTCAAAATTTAAATCTTAGAAATAGGCAAAACGGCAAAACTATTATACCCAAGTAACATTCTTTAAGTCGCCAGTTACTCGCTAATCGTATTAAGTACTCTTTCAAACGTTTATTTGAAGGTAAAAAATGCATGAATGAGAATAACTCCACTTGTGCACTTGTGAATCCCGAAACGGAAAACAGGGCGTAGTTTCCAGACCCATTGGCATTCCACCGGCGAGTCGATCAAATGGAAAATACACTTGTCATACATTTAACGTGGAATTTTATGATTTCATTCCGACCGACGAGAAGCGCCGACTTTTTGAGCGGTTGTACAAGTTTAAAGATACTTACTTACTGAATTTTATGAAAACATCAAAGGTACATTTTTAAAACGTTTTTAAATCCTTTAAAGATACGACGTTTTTAATAGTTAGTAGTTTTTGCTCCAAACTGATTCTTTGCGTACCTTGATTTGGCCGACAATGTGACCTATTTTTTCATTTCGATTTTTATATTTTTTCTGAGGGTTTACATGTTAGATATAACGTCACTTCGCAGTCAAATCCGACACCCGCCATTGTAGAATAACTGAGCAAGAACACGGCGCTCAAAACGACTGGCAGACACTCGGTGCCAGTATTTGGGCATGTTTGGGCCTGAGGGATAAATGGAAAAATACGGAGGCACAGTGTGTTCGAGACCTAATTCCTGGCGCACGTCGCTCTTCTCCCGTCAAATTTGTTAACAGGGCTGCCTCGACCTAGAAAATTAACATAGAACTTTAAGGGAACGTTTACGAATGCCTATTTTAATACAAAATGGATAAATGTTAAATACCTGAAATCTCTGAAATCAATTAATTAATTAAGCATTTTTCGAGATAGAGTTAATATTTTCGTACAACGCAAACTAATTGCTTGTCAAATTGTTCACTTATCAAACAGACAAATGAGCAGATAGAACGAGAGACAGAGTTGCAATAACAATCAGTCGTCAGTATGATATTATGGCTGAGTCTAGGACCCTGCGTCTCGATCTTGTGCCACCCCTACCGCTGAAGTTCAGGCGACGTCTTCGTCCGAGTGACAGCCGGCGACATATTTTATTCACGACGCAGCGCCGTAATTCCGTCGATGCAGATAAATTGTTTTACCGCGGAGCCACGTCTCACGACTTTGGCGTTTGCATGATGAGCTCGTTTTTTATGCCCGAATAAAATTGTGTTAGCCACCGCGAGCGAGACGTGTGAAGCCCGCTGTAGATTCTCCAGAAATTGTTTTCGGGAAGCCTGCTTTGATATTTATGAAAGTTGGCATGTCGAGATGTACGTTTGAGTGAAGGGTAAGGTGGATTTTACAGGATCCCCGGACGGTCCGTAAGGAATATAATTTGTTTGGGCTCGAGAATTTTATTTTATTTCCTGGAATTTAAACATCATAACCATCTCTACCAAATTATGTTTTTCGAGCAAATTTTTATTATTATAGGTAGAACAATGTGATAATTTTTGTGAAAATAAAAATCACTAAAAATAAATATTAAATAATGATCTTCTTAAGCGTAAGTGTTATCCTGGTTTCCATGTCAGCCACTAGTTGAAAACGGCTTGTAAACACGTCGAGCGCGAGCCGCAACGGAACGCCACACGCGCCGCGGGAACGTCGCGAGGCGACGGCGGTGGGCGCCCGCCGCACGACTGTCGCAGCTATCAATATTAAATCGGGATCGACGTAAACATCTTACCGCGGCTGCAAACGCACTGGTTTGATTAGGAAGCTTCCGATCTGCGAGACAAATATATTCGTAGCAGTCGAACGACATTCGAGGAGTTAATTCAATACGCTGATGCTAGTTAGATTTCGCGGCGCATAATAAATTTCTCATTACGGTTTTCGGTTTTGGTTGTTTATCTATTTTAAGTCAACGTAGAGTTAGTGAAATAGAAGAGTTTTGGTAAAGTAAATCAAATCATTGACAATGCGCTTGCGCAAAATTTAAATTTGTCAGAAATAAAAAAAAATTAAACGTGGTTTAAATCTAACTTACCAAAACATCAAATAGCTCAAATTCTGGTCGAAACAAAATCACCTTTGACCCGTCGCTCGTCGTCGGATTATGAATGTTTATACTGAAAATAATGCGCGGTTGCGGTGTTCGGTGCAAATATTTGAAGACGGAGTCAAAGGGTGGGTTTTTGCAGGTCCTTTGAGCGCGCGGTCTGCGGTCAGGTAACCCGATTACCTCTCGCCGTCGCCGGGACCGAGATCAGAGCAAAACATAGTTTGGTAATGTTCGGAGACAACTCTAGAGCTGACGTTTTGGTAAACGATGATGATAATCGAGTTATTGTGGAAAGGGATTGGCGTAGACATGATATTACTACGTACCAACTGCGAAGATAAGTCTTATAAGTATAAGTCTTACCTTTGCAGGTAAATTCTACGTTATTCGTATAGGTACGTATAACGGAAACTTGTTAAGTCAGTATAATTTAATCTTTTTTGTGAGAGGTTAATAAATATGAGATTTTCAAACCTAGTTAGTACTTAACCTTAACGATATCTAGTAAATGAATTGGGTTTTTTTTAAACTCAATATTAACCATTTTATTTAAAAAGACAAAAGTATTTTCCAAAATTCTATGTTTAGAAATATTACATTCTATAGGCCCATACTGCATTTGTAGCTTAGTTTTGTAGGTTGTATTTTTAAAAAGAGTAGTTCACAAAGTTAACATGCCTCTTTACGACTGACTGACAGTAAAGCGTATCAAATAAAATTGTTATCCGTCAAAACATCCCGCGCTCTACCGAAGGAATGCTATGACATGCCTACAAGCAAAACTTAAAAGGATGTAAAGAAGCTAGAAGTGGCTCATTGTAGCAAAGGATAATATTTATTTTCTGCAACAGTTGAATAAAGGGTTCTAAGGAAATCAGCTCTTCCATACATTTTGTCGGGTGTCTTTGACTTTTTTTTTCTATGGAACAGCTGATTTTTTTTCGCGAATTCCGGGTTTGTTCCTTAGTAAAAGCCGTTCATAAGAATGAGTACTATGAGCCCTTTTCGGCTTTGCATACCCTTTCCTTATAATCCTGTATAGTGTATATACTACATTAATTCTGAGTAAAGAAAACCTTAAATAAAAATACACTTGATAATATTCTCTTTTAATCATGCGATTTGAAAAAATCTTTTGCGTTCAACTAGGCTATTTTCTTTCATTACATTTCAGCCAGTTGTTATGATAATATCTCAGTTAGTACCAATACCTCGTCTGTAAGATTTTTTATGTTTTTTATTGGCGTATTGTGTTTTTTTTCTAATTTTTTTAAATTTCACAGTTTTACTTTAATAACTTTAGATCTGTCAACAAGGCCTCAGAATTGGTGGGACTAGCTCGTTATCGAAATAACATAAGTTAAATAAAAATACAACAAGCCACATCCAGCACGTTAAGCGGCTACAATTTGTGTACTCCTGAGTTATTCAGTAGCCAGCAAAGGCTTCCAGCACTCTACCTGCGGTTAGGTGTAACATAACGAACCCTCGCTGAATCTTTAATATAGTTTCATTTAATGTAAGCTAGTTGCCGACTTTACGAAGGGATGTTTATTTTGAAAGGCTCGAAACTTTCCGGCTCATAAATAAATTGGCATTTTGATATGAATTTATGATGCTGGAAAAAGGTCCAAGTTAAGGAGGCATAAAACATGTGCAAGAATATACCCAATAATGTTTTTTTAAACATCATTTTTAAAAGGTCTTAGGTCTTTTATAGTTACTTTTTTATTTGTTTTTGGTATGGTTTAGTTTGATATCACGAATTCAATAATATTGGTGTATTTTGATTGGACAACTGCTACCTAGCTACCTCTACAACAGCTAAGGGCTTTTGTATTGATTGTTTGAACCCCTTATTAGAACGGCTCCAATTATATTGTTTATGTAACAAAACGGGGTTTTCAAATAATATCAATCCGCAGGCAGGTATTCTGAAGCAGAATTAATTCCATTACCAATACAAACACGCCTTCAGGTGGCCGCGCTCTTCAAACGAGGCACCCTACTTCGCAAATTAGATTTTGCATAAAGCCTATTTTAATTTGCGCCGTCGCTAAACATTGGAGGCTCTTTAATGTTTAAGTGGGGCACAATCTCGCTATTGAGCGTGGAAGGGCGAGCGGCGACGGCGGCCGGTTGACATTCGGCAAAGCAAATATGTTCTTGGTGGTGCCGAGGCAGCCGGCCAGCGCGATAATAAGCTTACCGGAGCCCAGGGCGCCGCCCCGCGACTCCCGCCCGCGCCGCCCCGCCCTCGCCTCGCGCTGTTATTAAATTCTTTTGTTGGCCACCACCGGGCAAATGCCCAGTTATTTACATGCCGGCCGACCGCGGGATCAACGTAAATATCTCCCGTGTGTCTTTTGAACTCGTAGATTGCAGGATAAAAGCGGATTATTTGCAAGCTTTGCATGCTCGCTCGGACCCAAGCTGTGGGTTCCTGTACGAAATTATTCCTTGCAAAAGTTATTTTATCATCATATTCGAATATTGAATTAAGGAATGAAGCACCAGGTGTTTAAATTCCTCACCCATTCAGAAACTCGACGTGTATGTATTTCATGAAATGCGATCATAAAATAAGCTGAATAAATTAAAACGAGAAAATCCCTTCCCCTCGTTACGTAGATTTAGAGATCTAAACGCGCTTCATTTCGAGAACATTACTCTCTGTTCAACAATAAAACTCATTAATTCGAAGGTGAGGTCGCGTTTTATAAATGTTTCACGTATTAATAAAATTAACAAAGCGTTGGTACGCGAGAGGGCTATTTCCCGACAAAGCGTCGGAGCGAAGTACAATGGAATCTAAAATAAATACGAGGAGTTTAGCAAACAGGAGCGCTCACAAAGCGTCCACCTGGCGCTGGTGCTACGTGGCGACGCTGGCGCGGTGGGAGTGCCCGGTGCTATTGAAAATTAAGTGTCTGCGACGGAGTTCAATTAATAGCCGCGAGGCGTCCGGGGCCGGAGCGCCGGAAAGTCTCGTGTGTACCTCGGGCTCGGACCCGCAGGCCAATACCTAGCGAGGCTTGAACTCACGCCGTGAACGTGAACATTACACGGTTAAACTTTAACTACTGCATTAATAGGGCATTTACGATGTAACTAACAGACTCGTTAGAAGTTTTAATTCGCGTAATAAGTTCTAAGGCAAGTATCTACATATTCTACATAGCATAATTAAATTTTTAAAGAATCTTCTTCATGATAAAAAGTGTTTTTTTTTTTAATTATTTTAAAATAGCGTTAAATTGTATGCCTAGGGCTATTTGTTCTTTAACAACAACCACCAAACCATTTCCAAGGCCTCCAACTGGCATACAAACTAAACACCCAGGGCCTAGTCTCTTAAATATGATCTGGCTCATAAATATATTTAAACGTTACTATTTATTCTGGTACGCGTATCTGTCTCTCACTTACTAAAACATCTATTCTATCTATTTCAAACGACTTAATCCCGGTTTATCTAAAAAATGTGCTTCGCTCGCCTCCCTGGGTATCCGATCTCTATCTGTATCCAGCGGTGGGCGGTTAAACCTCGCTTATCGCACAAATTACACCACTTTACTGGACCCTCTCTAAAACTGCGAAGAATAAAGCTTTTTGTACAGCTTAGCTCACTGCCTGAAACTGATCGGTACTAAGGGTGCAGCATTTTTTCTTTCTCGTAAGTTCAGTCACACAGTTAATAATCGTCGCCTACATAACTCTCACTCACTGCTGGGTGCGTGTCTCTTTCTTATTATGCCATCTGCCTCAGATACATAATATTCACACACTTATTTAATGCCAATTTAAGTATAGCTAACTTGTCGCTAAAATACAAATGGCTCATAAATTTGCTTGTGTAGCCACGTATGTCACAATTGGTCCCAATAAAGGTAAATTAACTTCCAACTGGCTCTACATGAAAGCAGCGTTCACGGTGAACTAAATCATACCCTCCATTCACACGTTAACGCAAGTAGCCTCACTCAAGCATTCAAGTGAACCGATTGTCACATCATCCAATAGTAGGGGGCGGGGGCTTACCGATCGGGACTCGGCCAGACATCGGATTTTATTGCCATTCGTATTGTCGGTTAGAGATTTACTTTGACGTGTCGGAAATTCGTTTGTTGACTCTTCGCAGCCATTTCCGAACGTCTATCTGGAGGTCGGCAGCAGCTCGTTTTTTGTTCTTATTCGTTCAACATTGATAGGGGATTGTGGGATATTGCGGGTTGACGAATTTCAGTCTTTAATCCTTATTCATTGTTTGGTAACTTCGGTGTGAGGTAATGTTAGCTTGTGAGAAAAGTTCGTAAAATGCGAATGCAAATACACTTTTGTCAACAAAGTAGCCATTTTTATTTGCACATATAGTATGAAAAACCACTTGTATTTATGGCGTCATTAAAATTATTTTAATGATTATGCACAAACTTAAGAAGATTATTAGCCATAGGTACTTGCAACACAAACGCCTGCAGGTATCAATGTGCTAAAACAACATGAAGTAAAACGCATAAATCGCATAATGAAGCCGTAGCACATTAACAATGTTTCCTGAAAGCCTTTGTCTGCTCGGCGAATTACACGAAAGACAAAAATTTGAATACCCCACGCTTTACCTGAGACCGCGGCGCTGTTTTACATGTAAGAGATGCACTTTACATACTATACGGCGAAAACGGGCTGCGACTCTCCTAGCCGCCCGGAAACATAGTTTGATAAATGGTAGACAATTAAACATGCAACAACTAAACTTTCAAAAGTAAACTTCCTTAAATAGTTTTTTATTTAAACTATACTCTTCAATTAATTATTCAGTTCAGTATTTCTGACACTTGTAGTTGGTCGTCTACTTTAGTCGTTGTAACACATTAACTGGTTAGGTAAGTACCAATACAATTACCTACTTCTGCATGATGATCACGATTATGGTGCTAAAGCAGCGAAAATGTTTATTACCCCCCATTCACAGTGCCAAATATCCTTGCTCGACGTTCAAAGTTACATAGAAACATATAGGTACCTACGACAAATCGGACTTCATTAAGTACCCGAATAGTAGAGCCAAAGAGAAAACCATTGACACCTCCACCACCAGCTTTTTCCTTTCCACGTTCTCTCATTCGAGTGTCATCGCTACAAAGGTGTAGAGGGAAGACAACTCAATTAAAACAACCCCGTCGTGGCTCCACTCGACCGAATCACATTACTGGGCGATTAAGCAAAGGCTTTTCGAATGCATGCAAGTCAATTGTCTGTTGCACTGAATATGTTAGGCGGAATGAGGTGCTCGTTTGAGGCACCTTCGCTACAGTTGCATTTTTACATGAGCTCTGAGCAGATAATGAATATATTTTGTATCTGGTGCAATCGCCTACAGTTATCTACATTTTTACATACGTAGATAATGAATATCACACATAAGTATTCAATTATTATATCTCTGCATATTGCGATATTCCATTTAAAATAGTGGTACGTGTGCCAGATTAATTAGAAAAATAAAACATATTCATATAGGTACCTCTAAAATGCTCGGAGTATTTCGTATGGTCGGGTCACTTCGAAATATTTAATGCGGATAATATTACTTAACAAGACACATGACCTACAACGAGCATCTAGCGTAACTAGTGAGGTTGAGTAAGTTAATCTAATTGAAATGATACATTGCGAGAACTTAATACGACATGTCTAGTATGTAAGGACATAGCTGCTCAATGCCAAAAAAAAGAAGTTTTTTACAAGTTAAACCCAAGATAGCCCAAAGATAAAAGCTTCTCATTTGGTCACTTTTTCTTATCTTGTCAGTTTATTACAGAGGGCGTAAATGCGAGACAATCTGGCCAATGGCCGACTTAGGGAGGGCTTTACTTACAAGCAGCATAGATAACAACCACATTTTTCTCCTAACCGTCGCAGTAAAATAGCAATAAAATCGCAGAGCCGAATAAAATAAATGTAAAGTCATTGTCTAATAGACAGCCGTCGCGGAGCGTACCAACAATATAATTTTATGTGAGAAAGACTTACGATGGTAAGACTGAGTCGTTATTCGGTATACCTCTAGTCTCGAAAGGGTAATTCATTTGGAAGTTGGCTCATTAATGAATTGGGCGTCTGCCGCGATGGGCCGCGTGCTTTTTACGACGACAGTAAAGTTGCTTGCGCTGTCGCCGCGGGAGGCTTCATTATCTCTCACAGCCTCCGAACTTAACGTCTCAATTATTTAAATGTATTTTGGGTAAATGGAAAACGATATTTTAATAACCCGTTACCGTTTCTTCCAATCATGCGCACTTGAGGCTAGCTCATTATTTAACATTTTTATTAGCTCAACTTTTTCCAAAAACGGAAACATGAATAAATTTATGATCACATTTTGTTAATTAATGACATAAATTAAAGAAACGTGATCATAAATTGTTTGTGATCACACATAAAATAATTTTGTAGATAGATATGGATGCATCTTTATCACCGTACGTGTAAAACAATCTGAGGCAAAGCACGCGAATTTTGCCATAATACGTCTAAATAAAAATGCTTTTACTTCTAGCACCGAATACTAAAGTACCTACGTTAAATTGTAGGTCTCGGTTATTTGTCCTATAACAACAACCGCCAAGCTATTTCAGAAGCTGTCAGGCGGCCTAAGAAGTCTAATACTAATGTGGCTAGCCAATCTGTCTATACCTACTTTTATAGCACCCACATCTACTTTTCTCCTTCAATTTATCACATCGATAATTTAACAAAACTTTCCACCTAATAATATACTCACTCTGAAATACCGGGTATAACCAACTCCACGCCAACCAACCAATAATACCTACCAACTCCATTCCATCCAAGCCGAAGGCAGTAAACAGAAGAATACATCTCGCTTTACGCACGTTTAATTACAAGCTGTACGCAATTAAACAGTTTCTAGGCCGATCCAGTTTACGATCCAGCCCGTTTAAGGCTTTTGCGCCGCAATCACATTTACGAATGTTTTTGACAGAAACGCGCAATTTTATTGGTACAAGTTGGTGCGTGACTGTGAAGAAAAAGTTTATTCCTATGGGACCTTTAAGTTTTTAGGCTTTTGACAAAAAACAAATTACCTTAAAAGTTTAGTAACAAAAATATCAGACTTTAATAATAACAATTAGGTAGCTATCGGTGTTACAGATCCATAAGCGGTGATCACTTACCATCAAGCACCCCGTTTACTTGTTTGCCACGTAAGAAAAAGTTTTTTGAAGTCAACTTAGTGTAGGTATTATATTTTTATGGTGACGGAGAAAAAAGATTTGATATTACCTAATTAAGCGTAGGTAGTAGAGTCAGTAGAATAAATCCTGTCTAGCCATTCTGACTAAATAACACCCATACATGTATAATTGTGTATTATACATTTTCTTTTGAAAACACCCCCAATTTGAAGCAATGCAGCATCCTCACGCGCATTATTCACCGAGAAACATCCCTCAAGCCCCGCAATCTTGTTCTATGCCACTTTTAATAGCGCAGCGCGTTCTGCATGTAAATCTCCCGAGTTGCGCGCATTCGTCGGCGGCTGGCAACACCTGAATATTTACGTTACTCTCTCCACAATTTCCCGCAATTTTATAACTTCCCGAACTTCACGAAATTGCCGCAGTTAGAGAAATAATTTCACTCTAAACACCGGCTTCTTGAATTCGAAATGAAACACAGTTGCGCTAAATCGTATTTATTTTTGAACAACATTTGTTCAAAAATAACTAAGATTTGGTTTTTAAGATAAAATAGAAGTTATAGAAGCATATAAATGGGTTACTATAGGTAACTATAATTTTTTTAAAGGAAGCTGGTAACATATTACTTAACAGGAAATTAGAATTAAATAAAATTCAAACTACATATTTCTTTACAATTATGTATATATTACTATTTTCATAATATTAGTAACTTCATTGTGCGCTAAAACTTGCGAGTTATAAATAAATATCACTATATTTTCACATTACTCTAAAAATAACAAATTTTATGTATTTATAAGGTACATAATTTTATTTTACCGTTGGCACATTAAAAGTAACACAGCTTTATATCGCAGATTATTTTTTGATTGAAGAAAATTGGATTAAATGTTGAGAACGTAAAACTAACTAATTAATAGTTTACAAATATCTAAATAAACAAAACATTACTTATTTAAAAACTGTGAGTACAACTGTTTGTAAGGCCAAAAATTGTATATATAGAGATTTAAGGTCGATTCACACATATCAGTGAAGCCACAGTTCCGACACAGTACCGGCGCAGTGCGAAATATTCTTTCATACATTCTCTATGAACGCATCCCCACTTAACAGTGTCAGTGACGACACAGTGCTCTCAATGCGTTCATTCAATTCAATTCATGTATGAAAGAATATTTCGCACTGTGCCGGTACTGTGTCGGTACTGTGGCTTCACTGATATGTGTGAATCGACCTTTAGTAGATTTGAGAATACGAAATATAAAATTTCTTCTTTAAGTACAAAACAATACTGAAAATCACTGGCAAGAAAATCAAGGCCAGAAACTCCATCTAAATTAAATTAAACGTAGTAATAATTATCAAAACTATGATTTATGTCTAAAAATCGTATTTTATGCAAAATCATATTCCTTCTAAAATTGAGACACCATTCACAAACATACAAATATAGCACCACTGTTTTGACAAAAATGTATTTAATGTTCGAACATATGTAATTTAAAAAGAAGTAACTATTTAAACACATAACCCTCTTTTTGAGAAGTCAGGTAGGTAGTAGTAAAAAAATAATAGGTGTTGATATTCTACAGAATCTCAACACTTCATACATTACATTCATACATATGACATTGGTCCCACAACACTGTTAAATAATTTACCACAATTTTGTTGTTTTTTACATACCTAATAAGTATAAATTTAAATCTCTTTATCGTCATACGTTATAGCTTAAATGGAAATTTGGTAAGCCTGATTTTTTTTAAAAGTTATCAGCAAACTACTCACAGTAAATACTTTCCATAAATATAATATTTTCAGAAATAGACATTTTATTTCAAGAGACCTCATACACACGACACGTAGGAACTTCTATCTATATTATCCGACTTTTTGAAAAGGAATGACTGATTATTTTATTAATATAACCAAAAGTAATAAAAATCCTAAAACAATAAAATTTCATCAGGCGTTTTAATTAATAAAGATGGAAAATTTTTGTTACCTATTACCTACTTTTGTTAATTAAGTTGTCTTGAAGTTAAATGTATGTAAAGATAGTAACCAAAAATACGAGATGTTTCAAATAAAGGTATTTTGTATTTTTTCAAAACAAATTACATACTATTTGTGATTTTTTGATTTAGGCTTGTGTGTGTGATAAGGTAGTGTAGACGTTGCTAGTCTAAACTCGTACCGGATCACGAATATTTAGTTTAAAAAACCGGCATGTCGTAACACATTCATCATAGGGTTCCTTACAATTTTAAATTGAAAGTGATATAGATAATTTAAGTCCTCTCAGATGAGTCAACATTCACATGTAGTACAGATAGTACAAGAGAATCGACACTAATACCGCTCCATTTTAATTTAATAATAAGTTAATAAATACTGCTATATTGCTTAGCATATTTTACGTACCCTCATATTTTGTGCCGGCACTTTAGGCTTGACACAAGATCTAGGTATCATACTAAATGTCCTATCTTTTGAGTATAGTTCTATCACATCAATTTCTGGGAGCTGGCGCAGCGTCCTGTAAAAATGTTTTACTATTAATAAATGTGTTTGTTTGCATAGTTTTAATACAAAATAAAAAAATTATAACGTTGTTATATTATAGTTATGTCTAAGAAATTTACGAATAATATACAGCTCGATGCAAAGTCGTAAGGGGACGATACCGATCATTTGGACCCTTTTGAGCTACTTATGGTTATCTTAAGCTTAAGACGTAGTCTTACAATTTTTTTTGAAATCATTGTTTGTTGTTTCGACGAAAACTCCGAAATTTTACAGTTGATAATTAATGATCAAACGAACTTACCAAGTGAAGTTCGATCACAATTATGTGAACGGCTTCATTCGACGCGATTTTGTTTTTGTTTACATATTGTAGTTATGTCTCACGTACTGGCCCTCAACACGGATTGTTTAGAGATTTTATTCCCCGCTTTCAAAGTTTTTTATTCTGGTAACACTAGAGATCGTCCATAGTCGTTAAGTTCGTTACTATCGTACCCCCACCTCACTTCAGAGCCCAGAGGGGAGCCATCGGCCGGTCGAACTTCATTCTGTTTAGAGCAATAGTTTTACTAACTACTTATTTTGTGACCGGTAATGGAAAAAATTACCCATAAATTGATTATGATTACCAATTATCAATTTCACATTTCATTATTAGGGTTAGGGCATTTATATACATTGTATATAAGTACTAAGTAGGTTACTTAGCTAAGCTATTTATGGGAGGGTGTATATATTAATCGCGTCGAATGAAGCCGTTCACATAATTGTGATCGAACTTCACTTGGTAAGTTCGTTTGATCATTAATTATGTTTCACGGCTTCATTCGACGCGATTTTGTTTTTGTTTACATATTGTAGGATGTTCAGAGAAAATTAGTGAAATGTGAAACAAATTTTTCACAAAATACAAATACATAATTATGTATATCCTTTTATATGATGTTTATAACCGAATCGATCCCGCCACAGACTGTTGGCATGTTGTGAACATTTAGCTTAAAATGTTCTGAGCATCCATCCCAGCATGTCAGTTTTGAAATAAATTTCGAACCGTTAGATTTTTTATACTACGCTAACAAAATATGATAACTTATTTGAGAGCTGGATCTGTATCTATGCTGCTTCTTCTACCTATATAGGTACATAAAATCATAATGTATGATGATACAATATTCCCAGAAGACATTCCCAGTGTAGGTGCTGGACGATACTGCGACATGTCGCCAGCACGAGAAAACTCCAACTAATGAAGAACTAATAAGATAAATATTATTTTATTGGATTTAGTGGTGGAGTCCGTCTATCGTTAGATACGGTTAGGTTTACAGTCTATTTAAAAAAGTTATTAATACTAATATTGAAAAACTTAATAAAATTAATAATCAAAAGCCTCTCCCACTAATAGCATTAAAAAATAATTGTAATTCTGGCTGATAACTGTGACTATGTGTCATATCAGAAAATGTAATCCAAGATTTAGTACATAATAATCAGTTATTGTATTGTATTAGTGACATTATTTCTGTAAAATCAACGAAATGGGTCCTTGGCTAACCAACTACGTTGTTTGAGTCATATAAACCAATGTATGGGTGTGCAGAGTTCGTGTGATAAGACATCAGCAAGGACATTCAAGCTGGTAGAAATTGAAGTTAAAACTTACAATGTCAAAAAAAAAAATAAATAAATCACAAAAAAAAAAAGAAATATAATGCTTACATGCACTAGGATAAATTCTTATTGTCTTTTAGCATTATTCATAATATTTTGCGAGTATATCACATTACTGAAAAAACTCAAGGGATCTTTAATCTAAAAATAATGAATTGCTTAATGTTTAAGCCAAGTTTTTGTACATATAATTGTTTAATTATTGAAGTTAACTTGATTTTATTTGACTGAATAAATGACGATATCAGCATTTGACAGTGACACTAATGATCCATCAATGAGTTTTAAGTTAAGTAAACATTGTGTAGGTACTTTGATTTTTTCAAACAAAATCCAACATTTATTTTTCTTGAATTCTTAAGCCTTAATTATATTACTAGCTCGCATTACTAATATCGATTTCTGGTCGTCATCATGGCGATACTTTATCATAACTTACATATCTTCTTGGAGTCTCTATTTAAGTAAATTAAATTTCAGCTACGATAAAAATAAAAACAAAAAACATTTTTGCAATTAGGATGAGGCACCCGGTCTACAAGAATTTGCGCAAATTCTACTCCTTTTGACATTCCAATAATATTGTTTTCTTTGACATTTAATTTATTGTGTATTAATTTATTCGTAAAAACTGTATTTGACATTCATAAGTGTGCATTGATGTACCCATATTTGAATAAATTATTTTGAATTTTGAATTTTTTGAATTCCTCTCAGTAGCCGCAACTGTCACACGGCGGTGGCAGTGATGGTTCTATTTTCTACTGCTAACAAACTGTGCTCCTCCAACCTGGTGGCGCGGGCGTCTACCAATGTTCAAAGTTAACTCTCCTAATATAAAGCCGTCGCCTAGTGAGAGCGGCTGTCACACCAAATTATGAAGTGAATCGATTAATCGGACCAAGTGTATTTGCATTTTTGTAACTCTGCTTATCTCTGTTTTACTTAATGTGTATCAGCAATGAATAATTGAAAATGTGACATTTACCATTTACTTAAGAAACCCATCGTGATAGACGTTTCTCGTCGTATAAGAATACATAGAGTAGCATACAGCGTAAAAAACTAACCATGTGACAAAATATGTGTCCTTGTATGATCTGAACTCAGGAATAAATTTTTTATATAATATACATAATATATTTTTTCTTGTGTTACCCTTCTTTAACTTAATAAAGTATGGTATAAGACTGAAGTGTCAGTGACACATTACTTTACTTTTGAAAAATTTGTATCCAGCAGTTTCCTAACTTGAAAATAATAGTAACATATAGCTCGGTGCTCGGTGGTATTTTGAATCATACGGACAATCCTCCTAAAGATATTGATAACGAAATTATCAAAAATAATGTGTTAAAATAATGATCAATAGGTATATCAATTTATGTGGCAAACGCACACAGTTATGGTTTTGTAGAAACTGTTTGTTCATATAATAACTAATAACTAGAGGTATAAATGTACCTAAAAATAAAATAAATTAAGGAGTAAAAATAACAATTGCCGACTTGGAGAAGTATAGCACAATGTAAACTGTTTGCCTAACTTTTGCATAGTACCTATAATGCGGTGTAAGACACCCATATCGTATTTAGCAGAAAAAAACGTGTCAAAACTTCGTTAATTTTCATAGCGACACACATCGTAGAATACTGCATCCTACAAAAGTTACATAAAACGTAGTGTAATTCAGACTTATTTATTTATTGATTTTTGTTACTTTTAAGTCCTATGGATGTGATAATCCTAAATAAACGTATACTTATTGATATGAATTTTTATTTAATAATTGTGTGTCGCATCCCGTAGAACACTGTACTGCATCAACTAGTGAGGTTATGCATAGTATAAAACAACATAAACACGGCGCGTCTCGTAGGATACTGTTCTGCAGCAACTTAAAGAAGTATATTGCACAGTAATACTGTATAGCATAAACTAGAATGTTCGTTCTAGAATTATAATGCACAGTAAACACGTCGTATCTCGTAGAATACTGTATTGCCTCAAATTAAAGAAGTGTATTACACAGTAATAATACCTACTAGGTATATGTATAGCATAAACTAGAATGTTATTCTAGAATTATAATGTAAGAACATGTTCGTAATGTGAAAAATACTTTAAAAACAAGAGCAAAGCAAAAGCTTTGCAAGGCTTAGCATAGTAGAATGTGTTGTATAAGCACATAATAATTATATTTATACTCTTGTCATGTCCCTGCATCTACTAGCTGTTTATAACATAATTTTTAGACAATATATTAGCCCGAGTGTAGCGTAAGCTATGATTAAGCAAAAATAACGTTAATATTTCATAAAGGTTTAAATAGCCCAACTTGAAGTCAAAATTACAGAAGTACAGCCACAACAGTAAATAAAAATAAAGTAAGTAAGTGTAATAAGTATATTTAAGGTGGTTTGAGCACATAATATACACTTCCTGTAATAATTAGCATACACTGCACAAAATATAACTAGTCAGTTTTCCGTTTGGATATGCAACTTGTAACACTTTGCAACTAACCAAGGCTAAGCTAAGCTGTAGCTTAGTAAAAAACTCAGGGTTCTTGATGTGAAAGTATCAGCACAGACGTAACGGTGACTCATTTCTTTACCCAAGGCAAGAAAATGCGAACTACCCTACTTTTCAGAAAGTTTCGTTTAGTCAGAGGTTTTGCGTATGATGCATGTTAACATGTGTGACAGTATCTGCTCCGATGCTCCGATGCGATAGTATCAGCTCCGATGAGATGGTATCTGCTCCAATGCGACGGTATCTGCTCCGATGCGACGATATCTGCTCCGATGCTCTGCTCCGATGTTGCAGCGACGCATTTTCTCACAAGCAAGAAGACGCGGACCAGCCCTTCTTTTCTTAAAGCAGGCATAGTCACACTGTGTAAACACACACGCGTCACTTCTTCGTCATTTTGATGCGACGGGATCAGGTCCGATGCGACGGTATCCGCAAGACCCATGTAAAAGGGGGTACAGTGCAGAGTGAGGCTGCGACCCAAAGGGTACACTTAAGCCATTGTGTAAAGACCCAATGTAGAAAGGGTGCAGTACAGAGGTTGTCATTTTTATGCGACAGTATCCGCAAGACCCATGTAAAATGGGAACAGTACGGTGGACAGTATCCGCAAGACCCATGTAAAACGGGAACAGTACGGTGCAGATTGAGGCTGCGATCCAATGTAGAAAGGGCTCGCTGTCAGATGAGACTTCGATGATTTCTCGACGCGCCAATCCTTTATTTCTTCGTCGCTTTTTTCTGCTACCCGCTACCCGCTTTCGGTTTCTCCATTGCAACTTGTTTTAGTTTGCGTGCGAAGGCCTCGGCACGGAAACACGGAATGAAGTTCGACCGGCCGATGGCTCCCCTCTGGGCTCTGAAGTGAGGTGGGGGTACGATAGTAACGAACTTAACGACTATGGACGATCTCTAGTGTTACCAGAATAAAAAACTTTGAAAGCGGGGAATAAAATCTCTAAACAATCCGTGTTGAGGGCCAGTACGTGAGACATAACTACAATATGTAAACAAAAACAAAATCGCGTCGAATGAAGCCGTGAAACATAATTACTAATTATGGCTAGTTGGAATAAAGTGAATATTTTATTTATTTTATTTAATTAAAGTAATGTACAACCAATTAAAAAAAATTGTACCTACTAAGCATGTGTGTCATCAGATTTTTTTTGTGACTCTTAATTTACGTAAATTTTCAAAGATTTGAAAAACACACAACATTTCGTATTTATAATATTAGTAGGATATTAGCCGGAAGTGGGTACCTTGTCTACGAGTGAGAGAATGAGCGGCGCGCTGGGCGGCACGTCGTCCTTCTGGCGCGCGCGTCTCGTGGCGCCCGCGTGCTCGAGCGCGGCGCGCGGCAGCCAGCGGTGCACGCACGGCGTGAACAGCTCCGAGTCCATCGGGACCTGCGGCGGGATGTGTGTTAGTCGGGTACACGCTATCGAGCCCTGAAGGTGTTACTCCGAACTGAATGAATGACTACACTGCAGGCTGCAAGTGCAGCGGTGCACGCACGGCGTGAACAGCTCCGAGTCCATCGGGACCTGCGGCGGGATGTGTGTTAGTCGGGTACACGCTATCGAGCCCTGAAGGTGTTACTCCGAACTGAATGAATGACTACACTGCAGGCTGCAAGTGCAGCGGTGCACGCACGGCGTGAACAGCTCCGAGTCCATCGGGACCTGCGGCGGGATGTGTGTTAGTCGGGTACACGCTATCGAGCCCTGAAGGTGTTACTCCGAACTGAATGAATGACTACACTGCAGGCTGCAAGTGCAGCGGTGCACGCACGGCGTGAACAGCTCCGAGTCCATCGGGACCTGCGGCGGGATGTGTGTTAGTCGGGTACACGCTATCGAGCCCTGAAGGTGTTACTCCGAACTGAATGAATGACTACACTGCAGGCTGCAAGTGCAGCGGTGCACGCACGGCGTGAACAGCTCCGAGTCCATCGGGACCTGCGGCGGGATGTGTGTTAGTCGGGTACACGCTATCGAGCCCTGAAGGTGTTACTCCGAACTGAATGAATGACTACACTGCAGGCTGCAAGTGCAGCGGTGAACCCTGGAGGAGCCGCACAATCAACCGGGTATTCACTATCGAAACTTGAAGGTGCTACTCCAAACTGAAATGCTAACTACAACTTTACTCCATGCTGCAAGTTCACCGGTGTGTCACTCCGAACTGAAATGATGGCTACAAATGCAGGCTGCAAGCACGGCGTGAACCACTCCAAGTCTATCGGAACTTGCCCAGTCTCGATAGACTTTGAGTGGTTCAACACCGCATCAACGGGGTCAGTGCCAGATTTGCCTGCAGGCTGAGTAGGCTTTTAATAAAGTATGGAAACTTTGCATGAGTGGGTGTTTCCCGATAGATAATTTGGGTGTCTTCAAGTCGCAAGTGATCGGTTCCTTCTAGGCAAGCGTGCTCCATCGTAGATTTATCATTGCATTTAACGCATTTAACATTGCTTACCATCAGGTCAAACTCAAGCCTATAGTTAATTTTCTTTTTAAACCTACTGGTGCCAAATGTTTAAGCCACTGAACCGGGTATTCACTATCGAACCGTGAAGGTGTTACTCCGAACCGAAATGATGTGTACAACTGCAGGCTGCAAGTACTGCGGTCACGGCACATTACTGCGGCGCGGCGCAAAAGTGCAAAGCGAAGCATACCTTTGACTGCGTGTCGAAGAAATACCCCACTATAGCGCCCACTGAGAGCGTCGCAAACAGCCCCAGAGGCGCGATCCAGTGGTACGATATTCGGAACAGAGGGAAGATCGTCTCTGCATCCTGTTGAAAAGTGAAAAGCAGTTCGTAAAATTTGAAAGCTATCTCTCAAGCATAAGCTGCGTAGATTCTAGGGAAGATTCTTGTAAGGCCTGAAGAATTAATTAAGTAATTACAATATTAGACGTGACGCTATGAAATAAAATATATTATTTCTTTGTTTGAGGATTGAGTTCTCTTACGTCTTACGTACACATCATCGAGAGTCACACGAAACAAAACCAATTGAATGATCAAAATTCGATCAATATTATGTTATTTGTGTTCACGAACATGCGATATGGTCATATTTGCATATTGCGACCACTACCTAATTAGAGTGAGACATACTAATATCAAGATAAGAATCACGAACATTGAAAATCACGAGTACCAAACAAGTATGAAAAGCTCTTTACCACCACTTCTTCCAACGCCATATACGTCGAATTTTTCGCGCATTCTGTACTCATGCCTAGCGGTGGCCACCTGTATCCCTGGGCAGCGGCGGCTTGGGTGCCCAAAGACACGGTGCCGGCAACCAACGCGCCGGCAATGCCGCCGGCGATGGCACCGCGCGGGCCCACCCACCAGCAGGCCATGCCTAGGGTGAAGATGCCGCAAGTGGCACTAGCGGCGATGGCTGATAATGCTGTGGCTACACCTGTAAAGAACCAAATGAATCTTGGTTAGTAACACCACACTTGGTTGGGTTGGTGGTTGGTTTGGCAATCAAACATTTTTGAGCATTTCCTGGGCTGGTTGGAGGGGTCAAAAGCAGCTTTGAAGTTGAAGCTGATAAAATTTATCGTTAGGTGTTTGGAGATAAATTTTTGACTTGACATGATTTAATTTGATTTACTTTTTGTATAAAAGATATTCTATTCTATTGTTTGAGCAAGTGAAGCGAACTGACCGAGCACCCCGCCCAGTTTCTCGACCACGATGAGCAGCACGATGGAGACGACGGCGAGCACGGCGCTGACGCCGCGCGCCAGCAGCCCCTCGCGGAAGGGCCGCATGGAGAGCCGCAGCCAGCCGCGCAGCAGGTCCTCCACCACCACCAGCGCGCACGCGTTCAGCACGCACGATAGCGAACTGCACACATAAACGTACAACATTATAAAAGCTCGATCCATGAAGCTTTATGTTATTGAAATCTACTACAAAGTTTTATTCTTCTTCTTTGAGTTCCGCTCCTATCGGAGGTTGGACAACATAAGGGCAACCTTGACTCCCGAGGCTGCCTCTCTGAAGGGCGAAGTGGTTAACATTTTATCGAACACGAAGGTGCTTTAGATCTTTTTTTTTAACGTGAACTAGTCTGCGTTTGACCACCAACTCGCCTGATGGTAAGCGACGATGTGGTCGAAGATGAAGCACGCAGACTTAGAAGATACCTATTCACTCTGACCTTGAAAAGCCCAAGATTGTATCTCTCAGGGAACAAAGAAGCCGGCAGTCTGTTCCATTCCTTGGCTGTACGAATCAAAAAAGTAGATTCGAAACGATTTGTACGAATCCAAGGTAAAATCTACAGTGTAAGGGTGGTAGAAAGGCGTCTTTCTACTTGTCCTGTAGTGGAAAGGGGAAGGCAGAATCAGGTCATGAAGCTCTGAAGCACATTCTCCGAAATGAATCTTGTAAAAAAATGACAGACACGCTACCCTTCGGCGGCTGCTTCGGTGCCTTTATGATTTTTGTTATTTGCAATTTGAGCAATAGCCCATAGCATTTCCAACACCTTACTGTTACAACTCAATGAATAGCATCCATATTGATCTAACCTCAATCCAGCTCCAAAGACACCAGCTAGGAAGATGCCCTCGAGCCCGGGCAGGTTCTGCGTCTTGGAGATGTAGGTGACGAAGGCGGGCAGCAGGCGGTCGTTGACGAGCGGCACCCCGCCCGGGTCGCAGCCGCCCTCCACCCACGCCGCCCACGCCGTCAGACCGCACCACACGCACAATGATATCGCGAGCACCGCACCGATGCAAAATATCACTAGGGCACTGAAACAGTATAAGGACATTCTTTCAGAAAGGAATAAAAAAACCGGCCAAGTGCGAGTTGGATTTGCGCACGAAGAGTTCCGTACCATAATCCATAAAACAGCAAAAAAACACGTTTGCAGTATGGGAGCCCCCTTAAATATTTATTTTATTCTGTTTTTTAGTACTTAGGTGTTATTATAGCGGCAACAGAAATACATCATCTGTGACAATGTCAACAGTCTAACTGTCACGGTTCATGAGACACAGCCTGGTGCCAGACGGACAGACAGACAGATGGACGGACAGCGGAGTCTTAATAATAGGGTCCCGTTTTACCCTTTGGGTACGGAACCCTAAAAATATCACGCAAAACGATATCGTGAACACCACGCCGAAGCAAAATATCACAAGGGCACTGAAACAGTACAAGGACATTTTTCGAGAAGGGAATAAAAATTATATGGCGAATACGCGATGCAGTATTCAAAATCACTGCATTATAGTAAAAATCTGTTTCGTACATTTTGTCGAGTGTCATTAACATATTTCTTAGAAACAGCTGATTATTCTTTTCGTGATTTAAGGGTTGGTCTAATCGTCTAATGCATGCATGCATGGTAAAAGTTATTCACAATTATGATTACTATGAGCCCTTTTCGACTTAGCATACCCTATCCTTATACCCTTGTATAAATTACTGAATTGCTTAAAAATTACACGAGAAAAACCACTAAAATTGAGCAAAGAACTGTGAAAAACATTCTAAATATATTTTTTAAGGATACTTAAACAAATTAATTAAGAGAAGAGAACACAATAACTAACTGAACAATTCAATGAAGAAAAAGAAAAGATGTAAAGGATAAGATCGCGATGACACAAATGTGTTTCAAGGTTAAATTCCAAATAATATACATAAATAATTTATACAAACATCCATACAAGCATAAAGGCACTCGTAGGTTGAGGTGTTGCCAATTATCAGAAGTTAGGTATTGTCAAGCGGTTCTGTTCATAATGTGGGCATGTAGCTAGGTTCTATTAGACAAACAGGCGTGGATAATCGGGCGAGAGGAATAAAACCATTACTTGCAACACACGTAGATTATAATCTTGAATGATGTCAGTACAATGATCCGTTCAACTATGATCTCCAATGGATATTCTAAGTATTCACAATACAACTCAAACAGGCACTCCGCCGAACACGTAATGCGCATAGGTACACGATACAATAAGATTCTATGGCCACCACTGTAATTCCAGATGTAATTGGAACTATTGTAATCAGCTTTCTAAGTATCAACTTTAACTATCAACCCTTGCCCTTGTGGCTCTGCTCGAGATTTCCAAAGTATCGTTTCCCGCCTTACGGATCGTAGTCGTGCCAGAGTGGTAAACGTCAGCAGCTCAGCAGCTGTCACTGTCAGTTACGTTTCTTTACCACTCTAAATAAAGATTGGCTCAGAGCGCCGACACGGCCTCTCCTGACTATCGCACGTCCTCGTGCGCCTTCTTCTCGTGGTCTTCCAGCAATCCCTCTCCATAGCATCTCTGAACCCAGCAAGTCTTCATGTAACTGCTTCTCCATAGCATCTCTGATACTCCACCAAGCTCGTCAACACTAATCCAGTGTTAATCTTCCATTTGATCTGCAAAGACAAAACACACCTGGTAAACTATTCTATGGAAGCTCGTCCATCACTGACACATCTCTATTTGTCACCCACCGAATAGAAACTTTCCACATACAAGTTACAACCACAAACACTGGACCGGACAACTGTACTCAGGCGTCCCTTCGACCAGTCATCATTTCTCATGATGACATGGACCGGACAACCAATGAGCGTCCTTTCGACCAGTCATCATTTCTCATGATGACATGGACCGGACAACTCGACCCAGGCGTCCTTTCGACCAGTCATCATTTCTCATGATGACATGGACCGGACAACCCATAAGCGTCCCTTCGACCAGCTCTCCAAATGCCACCCAAAACCAGCCTAGTGGTCTGATCCGGAACATTGACCTGCATAAGCCAGCTCCTTAGACCTCCCACTAGCTGCACACATCAATATCGTACATGGGGACATCCGATGCTCCCCAGCCAGTATTGTCGGCCTCTACACAACACAGTCACTATTCCCAAAAAAAGGCCAGCATGCAGTTAATATGAGAATGACCACAGACAGTACACAGGGTTTACACATAAAACAAATATTCAGTAGAACAAATTATCTAATGATTATGCTCGCATATGTGAACCAGCTCCAACAATTCTACTGATCATCATCATCATCTCTTAATATGAACAAACTAGAATGATTCTATTGATCATTACATTCACAATTTCACATATGTGACCAACAATCAAAGACAGTAAAGGAACAAGCTCACCGGATATTGTGTTCAAGCAACATGAGGATGGTCTAAGTTCACGGAGTGAACCTTTACAAGCCGCTGCTCGGTCGATCTCTCCGTGTCCATCTGGACACACTTTTGCAACATGTCATGTCTTTCTGCGCACAAGCTCAGTAATTAGTCTTGCTTTATCTAGACTCATTGACACCAACGTTTGGTTCGCTGTCTTCTATGCAGCAGTAATATCTTCTCAAATCTTTATACTTCTGCTCCGGCATCTCAGGATCAAATAAGATCAGTTGCATTGCGTTCTTTGTTAGTCTCGCTTTATCTAAACTTATTGACATCAACGCTTGGTTGGATGTCTTCTATTTGGCAGTAATATTTTCTCATCGCTTTATACTTCTGCTCCAGCATCTCAGGATCAAATTAGATCAGTTCTATTGCCTTCTTTGCAATTTTTTTTCTTTTGTTTTGTTGTTTGTTCTGTCTCAGGATCAGAGCGGCTACTGAGTGTTTCAACTGGATTTGATCTAGAAAGAGACCTAGAATCGATCTACATGTCTTAACGCCATCACGGCCTCCTAATAGTTCACTGGACGATTCACTGATAGTTCACGGGTATCACAAGTACCTACCCGTGGAAGGGTTGACACTGACAACATTGTCAAGTTCCTTGACCTCAAATTTACTATCGTTCTTCTTATCAGTTATTGATATTGAAATCTCCGTCACCATGTAAATTTTTCAAACATCGGCTTCTGTACTTTCATATTCTGCTCCTTTCATATTCTGTTGTTTGTAGTTTTGAGGTTAAGTGCTAGCCAAAAATCTCGACGACTTTACATGTAGCAAAAAGTTTAGCATGGCGATGTTTTGTAGCTGCTGGTTTTATCCTCTGATCTTTGCCCTTCGTATCCCACTTCTGATAAAGGCACTCGTAGGTTGAGGTGTTGCCAATTATCAGAAGTTAGGTATTGTCAAGCGGTTCTGTTCATAATGTGGGCATGTAGCTAGGTTCTATTAGACAAACAGGCGTGGATAATCGGGCGAGAGGAATAAAACCATTACTTGCAACACACGTAGATTATAATCTTGAATGATGTCAGTACAATGATCCGTTCAACTATGATCTCCAATGGATATTCTAAGTATTCACAATACAACTCAAACAGGCACTCCGCCGAACACGTAATGCGCATAGGTACACGATACAATAAGATTCTATGGCCACCACTGTAATTCCAGATGTAATTGGAACTATTGTAATCAGCTTTCTAAGTATCAACTTTAACTATCAACCCTTGCCCTTGTGGCTCTGCTCGAGATTTCCAAAGTATCGTTTCCCGCCTTACGGATCGTAGTCGTGCCAGAGTGGTAAACGTCAGCAGCTCAGCAGCTGTCACTGTCAGTTACGTTTCTTTACCACTCTAAATAAAGATTGGCTCAGAGCGCCGACAAGCATTTGTCGCAACTGGTTCCGCAATAAAAACAATAAATATTAACACAATAAATAATGTGAATGAACTAAACAAATAAAAAGAACAAAACCGCTTACTGAATAGTTTGTTTCTTGGAAGGCAGAGCGATGTACCGTTGCACCATGGTCTGGTTAACAGAGTTGAAGCACGTCCAGTAGAGGAAGCCACCAACCAGCGCGCCCCATCCCGTCTGCCGCTCCAGAGGGTTGAAACTCCAGCTGTATACCGATAATAATTACGTCAGTAATACGGCCGAATTTCTCTTCGAGGGTAGACTAACAGTGGTATCTTAACAGTGGAATGAATCAAGGCTGAGTTGATTATTGCTTGTTCTGTTTCAATAGCAAACCAAAAATACCAAAACAAATCAAACCTCAAACAAACTCTTATATGTCGAGCTGACCAAACGGAAAACAAAAGAAACAACGAAGCTCAGCATTTTCAAGACATTGGCTTGAAAATGTAACCCACTCTACAGGTAACATTATTTTATGCGATTATGTGTCTGTTAATAAAGTGGACTTGTGCGTCATGCTCGGAAAATTAAAAGAGTTTTCAAGAGTTTTTCTGTAAACCTTCGCAATGTAACCTTAGCAATGTACTCAAGTACTCCATGTGTTAAACCCCAGGCACAGTTAGCAAACTAATATTTAGTAGCTCATCATCATCATCAGCCAGTTATCATCCACTGTAGAGCATAGGCCTCTCTTCTTGTACGCACTAATTCCAGTCCTGTGCCAATCTTGTACAGGTTCGACCCGCGATTTTCGTTATGTCGTCGACCCAATAGTCTAAGATCCGGCTGCAGGATTAGTGCGTTCATCGGTTTTTTGCTGAAAACCGAATTTTTATGTATTTTATAATTAGGAGAATATATATTTATCAGGTTGCCTATCAAAATTTGGCCGCCAGTATTTTTAATTAAATTATTTTTAATTGATTTTTGGGAAAAAATTTCGTTCACTTGTTTTTTAAATAAAATAACGTCTACATCACGGCAATTTATATGAAGATTCAAAAAAATCACGGTTGCCGTTGCGCACTTGGCCGCACCTCTTCGCAGCCATGTGTAAACAGGTATGATTTCGATACATTTATACGTTCATAACGTTTATTTATGAATTATATATCAAATTAAAGCTAATTTTTTTCTATTTATTATCATTTATGGTTGCCTAATTAAATCTACCCGCAAATAAGGGTTGCTGGCTTTTAAAAATTATAAATATTTAAGGTAAAGTGAAAGAGAGTTAGCGCGTAACATCATTTGTCAGACGAGGATAGCGATTGCCGGCTGTGCGACGCTTTTAAGCCATTGCGCATGCGTCGAATGTTAGTGTTCTCAACCACCGAGGAGTAATAGAGACGACTTAATGAATACTCCAAAAAATGTCTTCCTTTTCAAAATGACAAATTTAAAAATACCTATATATTTATTTTTATGGAAAAACGCGGTAACGTAGTACAATCTAAAATTTTTTTTTGTGATTTTTAAATTTGTCATTTTGAAAAGGAAGACATATTTTTTGGAGTATTTATTAGTCGTCTCTATTACTCCTCGGTGGTTGAGAACACTAACATTCGACGCATGCGCAATGGCTTAAAAGCGTCGCACAGCCGGCAATCGCTATCCTCGTCTGACAAATGATGTTACGCGCTAACTCTCTTTCACTCTACCTTAAATATTTATAATTTTTAAAAGCCAGCAACCCTTATTTGCGGGTAGATTTAATTAGGCAACCATATATGATAATAAATAGTTTGATATATAATTCATAAATAAACGTTATGAACGTATAAATGTATCGAAATCATACCTGTTTACACATGGCTGCGAAGAGGTGCGGCCAAGTGCGCAACGGCAACCATGATTTTTTTGAATCTTCATATAAATTGCCGTGATGTAGACGTTATTTTATTTAAAAAACAAGTGAACGAAATTTTTTCCCAAAAATCAATTAAAAATAATTTAATTAAAAATACTGGCGGCCAAATTTTGATAGGCAACCTGATAAATATATATTCTCCTAATTATAAATATACATAAAAAATCGGTTTTCAGCAAAAAAGCGATGAACGCACTAATCCTGCAGCCGGATCTCGTACTACAACGAGCTGGAGCCCTGGAGGTCGTCCGCCGCCGCTTCGTCTTACGACCTCATTTCGTTTTGATTTTTTTATTGAGACCCTATTTAATTTAGTACTCATGATTATTAACCGACTTCAAAAAAGGAGGAGGTTATCAATTCGTCTGTATGTTTTTTTTTTTTTTTTTTTTTTTTATGCTTGTTACCTCATAACTTTTGACTGGGTGAATCGATTTTGATGATTCTTTTTTTATTAGAAAGCTGACGCTTCCCATTTGGTCCCATTTCAATTTAGTCCAGTTCTGATAATGGTATCCATGAGAAAACCATATAAGTCTTAAATTTGCATTAAGTACGTGCGCGACAAATAGACGAATAACTCAATAGTCGGTCTTTTGAAGTCGGTTTTTGTTTTTTGTTTTGTAAAAATAATGTTCTTGTTTTAATCTCAAGAACTGACTTGTCCAGACTCATGCGGTTGGACTTGTTGGCGACGTGCGCGATGTGCGCGAAACCGCCGAGCGCGATGGTGCCCGCTATGCACACCGTCACCACGCCCACGAACATGATGATGGTCTGCACCGCGTCCGTCCACACCACCGCTCGTAAACCACCCTGGGGAACAATAATCTTCCTTTTAAACGTCATACTTACTCATGAATTAAAAAAAATCTGTATTCTGTAAACAAACGTTGTTTAGATTTTGTTGTAATTAAAACGGAAACAATCACGTTATTTTACGACGCTTAGATTGACAAATGTTATACAAGGCTACACAGAAAGGGTATGCTAAGCCGAAAAGAGCTCAAAGTACTCATCATTATGAACAGTTTTTACTTTGGGACCAGAATTAGCAAAAAAAAATCAGCTGTTCCATACATCTTGTCGAGTCTCGGTGTAATTTTTCTACGGAAGAGCTGGTTTTTGTTCGCGAATTCCAGGTTGGTCCCATAGTAAAACTTGTTCATAATGATAAGTACTATGAGCCCATTTCGGCTTAGGTTACATTGTCGTTGTTGTGTTATCTTAAAGTGTTGTTTTTGAGGTTTTAAGGCAATTGCAAAAATGTTATCATTGTTATTATCTTGTCATATTTCAAAATTTAACAAAATTACGTATAAAAATATATTGCTTTGTGTTAGTCTAAAACTTGGAAATGGCTCGATCTCGATTTGAATAATTTTATTTTTGGTTTTTTTTTTCGTTAAGAGGCACAAAGGAATGAAACCGTAGAGCTGGCTTCATACAATTTGTGTCCGACTCATGTGATCTACTTACACATATTGGGTATCTTTATATTATAGAAAATATGAATAGTTATCGTAAAAAACTTACTAATACAGTGTAGAGACCGCAAATGACCACCATGAGTCCTCCTATCATTAATACATTAGCACCCGTTACTGAAATCAATAAAATAAAAATAAGAACTAAATACATAACACAAACAAACAAACATAAATAAATGCAACCAAAGAAAACATTATCCTTTTTTTAAAGTTGGTTAAATGACTATCATGGTCATAAAGATCAAAATAGTTTCAACTGGTTTCGAGCAAAATATTAAAATGTACTAATACAATTAGGTATTGTATAATCGTGTATCTCTATGTATATGTATAAATGAATATTTAATCAGACTAATTTTGATACATAATTAAATTACCATCCATACAGTAGCAGGCAGACGTTCTTGAGATCATGACGTCATGCAAATGCAATTACCAGAAAGGTCACCCGCTCATATACCTACTCATTTATTTTCGAATTTAAGATTAGGCAAATAATAGTATAAGATACGCGTATACAATACAGAGATCAAAGAGCGAGAGAGAGTATCTGTTATTCCCAGTAGTGTGATAAGGACGGTTGTGGATGTTCATATTGTGATGCGCGTTCTGAAGGTAAAAGTATATTTTAATCAGAAAAGATTTAAAAGAAGTTGGTCAAGTACTTACATTGATTAAATGCTAGACAAGGAACAAATACCACCATAGGTAGGAACAATATCTGTAACAAAAAGACACATTCTATTAAACTTGGAATTGCAAATTTACCATTATTAATAAATTATAAATGTATTATTAAATTTATTTTTCTTAATCTAATATTAAGAGATTGCTGGCACTTTGTCAACTCAATTATGTGCATTAATGAGGTGGTTTTATTAAAAAACAATTTGTGATATTATGTTTTAATAGATGGCGTAGTAAGCATTTTTGTTTAAATTCCCCAGTCTTAGGGTAAAACATATGACCGTTACCTATATTTAAAAAGACAGAAAGTACACTAACTTTTGTGGTAAAATTTCCGTATGGCCAATGCTTGTTTTCATAAAAAAATATTATATATTTATTACAAAAAAAAATTACAAAATACAGAAATATTTATTTTCTGAAAGTTTACATTGAACCTTATACTAAAATAATAAACAATCTACTAATAACCAAAAACATACTACAAAAAGAAATAATAACATCAAAAAAATAATAAAATAATAATAATAATATCATGATGGTTTGTATTTTGTCCACTGATCTAATACTATTTGGAAATCAGATATGTAGTTCATTCCATACATTTTAATGGTAATTATTAATTAATCTACAGGCAACACGTTTTGTACTTGATAAACTATTTCTATTTCATAGTGACATTTAGATATTTTTTTGGTTTTTATGGTGGAAAGGTGTCGGGCATTTAGCCCATTTAGAAGTGAAATGACAAGTAGACATAACTAGTACAAATGAATTCACGCCCTCTATTGTACTCTTTAGAACCTAAAACTTTTTTAAACGTATCATTACCCACTACTTTAACAGTTTAAATAGTGTATATGAGTGATAATAAAATGATGCTCAAATATCAGCCCTGTATTTGCCCTGTAGATGAAATCAAATACATCTTTAATGATGCCGTTGTTTGTCCATTTCCGTACACTTTATTTGTATTGTTCAATTAAACGTCATAACTATGATAGGACAAAGTTCAACACAATTCTCAATTGACCATTTCAATTAGATATTAAATACGTTCCGCGTACGCAAGTTGACCCGTTCAAAGTCCATATTGAACGAGTAACCTTGTCAGACTATAAAAATGGTTAAAAATAGAGACTATTGCAGCGCTTGGCAAAAATAATATAGTCTTTGATTTAAAAACGATGGATTGTTTCAGCATTGAATAATGTCCGATCAAAAGAAAACAAAATGATTATTTTAATGATCTATGTATTGAGCCTGCAAGTGATGCAAGCAAAAAATCGTGTCGTATGGATTATAGCTCTGGGGTAATGCAGCAGACGTAAATAGCATCTTTATTTTACAAAAACGCGCTGTTAGGGCTATTTATAGGCTAGGTTATAGAGAATCTCTTAAACAAGTTTTTGCGCAGGTGAAAATTTTGACGTTACCATGTTTGTATTTTTTTTTGAACATTATGTATGTGTGCAAAAATATCCATAAATATCATAAACGAAGTGAATATACTAGCATAACAAGGAATAAGTTTAAACTTGTTCTACCTAAAATTAGATTATCCAAAACTGGCAACTCTTTTGTAATGAACGGCGTATTATTTTATAACTTGTTGCCTGTTGCTCTAGTAATTATGAAAGACACAGATTTTCAAAGAATTTTAAAAGACTTTTTAATTGAAAAGGCTTACTACAAAATTGACGACTTCATCTGTGATAAAGTCTCATTACGAAAATTGTATTAAGACTGTAATAGTAATACTTGACTGATTATACCTGTAGTTATTTTATACATTGATTTTTTGACATTGCAATTATTTTATATAATTTTTTGACATTCTAATAATATTATTTTCTTTGACATTTAATTTATTGTGTATTAATTTATTCACAAAAATTGTATTTGAAATTCATAAGTGTACATTGATGTACCCATATTTGAATAAATTATTTTGAATTTTGAAAAAATTGGACATTGTGAGTTGGATTTTGAGTTTAGTAAGTTCGTTATTTCAAAAATATATGTAAAAATTGGTGTAGGTAAAGTGCGGACACTTCTTTTCGTGAATTTTGTTGTAGACTCGGTAATAATTTCTGTTTGTAGTCTATACGCTAAAATTTAGGTGATAGAAGACTCGGTAGAAAGTATGTCTCGGTTCGCGTTCTCTACCTACACGTGTCATAAAGGCATGTTGAGAACATGTGTATCTATCTTATCTTGTACGCTATAAAATTGTGCAAATAAAATGCATCCCGGCATTCAAAATTTCAACAAAAATTGCTTTTCATCTAATACTTTTAAAGGCTTTTTTTTTTTTTTTTATCTTTTACTTTTTTTTTACTTTTTTTAATACTTTTAATATTTATACCTAGGTATATTTTATCGTCGGTGTTTTGTAAAAAGGGCGAATACCTACGCAAATCACAAACATTTTCATATGAGAAAAAGATTTTCTATAAAATAATAATACAAACTGGCCACTTTACTGAAAGTTTATGTGTTTGGCGTATTCACCCTTTTTACAAAACACCGACGACATAATTTAGTTTTGAAATCTCGAAAACGGCTTTAGCAATAGTCACACTGTGACTCGTTTTGGTGTGACTGGTTGGGAACCCCCCATATTGATGACATTTACTATACCGGTATTTTGGAGGAAAATATCGATCTCGCCAGATCATCTCTGGGAAAGGTGTTTTTCCGAGTCTTCCGAGCAAATTTCGATCGCCCATATGATAAGTATACTGCGAAATAATCAAGCCTATTTCAGAGAGTTACCCGGTAGGTAAGTAGGTATCTAAGCAGATAGTACCTACCTACCTAGTTTAATTAGTTACTACCTTACCTAATGAGCAAGTATAAGGGATACAGCTTTGTTTTATCATTCCATTTTTATAAATGGATATACAATGCAATAATTTATACTACGAGTAGGAATTCCTATTGTTCGAAAATGCTATTTTAAAATGCATAGATGCCACAGAGCACATAGTTTTCCCAAACCATAATAAAACCTCAAACAATTGATGTTAATTTTTCCTATATAAAAGTAAAGTTAATTTTCTATCTTCGTTACGTGATCTAAATTATTATTTTACGAATATACAATTGAAGCCGCAACTGCACGTATTCAAGTGTTCGAATTAAGACTTAGAAAACCATATGAACGAAATACCACGGACTTACTAAATATTGATTCCTTATTCTGGACCATAATATTGATAAGACACCCATTCACACACATCAAAATCCGATAAGTAAATACGCGCTAAGGTGGAACAAACGTAAATCCAAACATAAATACACATAGACTATTAATAATATGTATAACCCTGCTTCTTTGGCATTGTTGTAGTTGGATAAACAAGAACTGGAGGAAAAACCTTCACTTTCTAGGCATACTTAGTCGTTAACCTTGGATCATTCTTATCAACAAAACGTATCGCATTTTCTTCTAAAATAAACTGTTTACAGTAGATTTTATCAGTTCCACAAAGCCGGTATTAGATAATCATGTCACCAAGTAGTGGGATTAAATTGATCTTTGATCAATAAAGATTACAACACATGTGCGACCTTAATAAATTGCATAACTCATCTTAATTGATCATGTGGTTTTATAAACACGGCTGGAGAAAAAAAAACAGTAGGTACAGGCCTAATTTACAGACCGTAGTTTTGGTAGAACTATTATGCAACTAGCTGCGCCCCGCGGTTACACCCGTGTTTTCTGGGATAAAAAGTAGCCTATATGTTAATCCAGACCATGAACAACCTTCATTCCAAATTTCATGTTAATCCGTTTAGCCGTTTTTGCGTGAAAGAGTAACAAACATATGTACATACATTCATACATTCTTACAAACTTTCGCGTTTATAATATTCGTAGGATATGCATGCAGTGCATCATATACTTTATACGCTTTGCTCTCTTGGAAAAGTCTCTGATTTTCCTGATCTTTAGTAAATACGAGTATGTACCCACTGTATTTTATTTAAGAAAACAAACTGAATAAAACAAATAAAATCCAGACATACCACTTAAGGTTCATTATTTTCCTAAAAGGCATGCCACTATTGAGCACTTGCTGCTTAATAGCATACGAGTCGCAGAATGGTTTATCATAAGTCTGCTCATCTCTAGTATGCATATCAATCAAAAGCCGTTTAACTATTGAGCATGCTAACCGAGCGCAGTATTATATTTGAGACATTTCTTCTAAAAAAGCGAACATTGGTTGTAAAAGTATGCTATACTTTACCTCTACATCGTTCACAGCGTTTATCATGCTTTTTTATGAGCATGTGAGTCAGTTCAGTACCTTAACGGTTGCAAGAACTACCTCTAGATATGTTGAGATAACTACCTAATAGTTTAGGTAGTTATCTCAACATGTCTTACACTAGATTGCCTATCATAAAAAAGTTTACAGTACTAACAGTTAAAATTGTTGACATTTATTCAAAAGATCCCTGATAAGTAATCTAATGAAAACTTGGTAACTGGTAACAGACGTCAACATTTGCTTTTTACTTTAGTCACGGAAAATAATATGTCAATCACAATTTCATCATTTGGCAACAAAGCAAGCAACGTTACGTTTAATTTTTTTTTAATTAAAAACGCAAAGTGCTCGCTTTGTCGCTAAATAAATTATGTCATATGTGCTAAATATGTGATATCCTAGATTGATCAATTTTGTCACCAATAAAATGACAACTAGAATTCAGGAACAGAAAATATTGGTTGATTTATGCCGTATGCACTAAATCGGTCCGCGCAAATCTTTCTCAGTAGTTTTATTTGATGACGTAGGTCTAGCAACAGCGTTTACCTACTTATACATTACCAGTATGTAGGTATAAAGATTTCTAGTATTACAATATGAAGTAGAAGTCAGTTTTATGTAATAAAATGACAATAAAGAGGCAAAATTCTGTATTTTTCTTACCTCATCCACTAAGAAGAGGATGGATGCGACGGCACGAACATTCCGGTTGAACCGTAACTCTAAATACTGTGAACAAAGACACGAGTAAATTAATTAATACAATGACATCGAATGATTTGGGTTTATTACGGTTTTAGTAGAATGGTATTTTAAAAATCCTAATTTTGCTTTCATTAAGAATAGGTTTAAAACCGGTCATAGAGACCGTTCTCATTTAATTAAAGTTAAAGTGAGTTTTTAAATGCCAATTAGCTAGGCCTAGTGTCAGAATCTTTAGGCCTTTCAAAATTCCGAATGTTTATCTCGATAGATTCTTAAGTTCGTCATTATCATCAAGAACCTTTTTCCACCCATTGCTGAGTTTTGGTCTCCTCTTTTGCGTACCATCCTTACTGGTCTTGTGCTATCATTTGTCCTAATAAAGTTTATTAGGACAAAAAACAAGAATTTAAATTGACTTTGGCGCTGCCTACGAGCACAAAGTCGTAACATGTATTTACAAACGCATTGACAGTGCTCGTGTATAGTTGCACTATAATTAACTCATTGAGCTCTCATACACATCGCACCTGCCAAATAGTAGGTATGCATTTCCGAATGACTAACTACTAAAGAATAAAACACACGTAGCTCAGAAGTAGCCGCTCTATAGGTATGACTTGTAAAACGCTTGTATGACAATAAGTCGATTTGCCGCAACGTGAGGGCAAAGTCCAGGGAGATCCTACTTGTCATTTCCTCGTTCAAATAATGATTGATCACGATAAAATATCATAAATCTCTAATATCTCTGTATGTACCCACGGTATTACCCATATGAACTGAGATAATTTATTCGTAATGTACTTGTAGAAATGTAGTTCTAGATAAGACGTCATGGGTTTGATTCGCTTATGCCGAGTAATATATTTCATTGTACAACGTCTCGTCTCCATAAATTAGTCAGATAAGTATCTGCACAATTCACATGTTTACTCTCTCTGATACATTACCATTACGTAATAAAATAAACATTGATTAAAAGCATGAACATCAATTTCAGAGATGTCCTCATTTCTTACAGAGGACGACGGCGACGGCCGCGCTCTTTATTTCCAAAATTTCAAATTACACAACATACATTCTCAACTTAAAAATAAAAATTTTAAACTTAGTCTAAATTAAATGTCTAAATTAATGCAATAAATGCTCACACTCAGACAGTTTTCCGTCTCAATGTACCTATTATTTATACAACGATGGTTCGACGTCGCGTCGTTCTCAACTATCATGAAAATTAAGCGACACGTGCCACGTATAATAAAGCAAGAAACGTTTCAATTGCCACTCAATTAGTAGCATACAACTAGAATTGAGAGAAGTGGCATAACGCTTACTTATTATAAATTTAAATACGCAAAATATGTCTTTAAAAGAAATAAGACCAAAACGAAATATTGCGTTCTAGTTGCATTCCGTGATTTCACCCGCCCGATGTTGAAAAGTAGCATATACTCGTATGTCCTTTTCTGTACAAACAAAAAAGCGTAACAAACAATTCACTCTCACATTTATAATACTAGTTAATATTAGACATAAGACTCACTTTCGTATGCCGACTGCTCGACCAGATTTCAAGCACCGCCTGGCGATGCTTTTCTTCAGGGAGCCACATCGCAAGGACGGCTGTCTCCGGCACTAGCTTCGTAGGCTCTCTGAGGAAGAGCATTACACATGCTTGAAACCTGGTCAGCAGCAAAAAGTAAGCTCGTATAGGCCAAGTGGCTAGTCCTCGTGGCAGAGTTTTTAGGCCGCCTGAAGGCGTTTGACATTGATAAACGACAAATAACCGGGACCTACACAGCAGGCCGATGTAACGTTAATAACGACCAACCAACCAACCAACCAACTGTTTTAACCAACTTCCTTTAAGAAAGTGTTTATCAAGTTGAAGTTGTAGTGGTATATTACTTAAATTCCTACGTATGTATTTTTTGCTAATTAAAAATCTTATCGATGTATTGGCCGGCCTTGAAATAAGCAATGTTTGTGAGGATACACATTTAACTAGGTACTTTTGTACCGAATACTGAACAACACAATCATTAATCAGCGCCATAAAATCATGAATACAAACAAAATCATATTTGTTTTAGTCAGATTTTTGACAGGTTTTCCATACGTTATTATTATGACATAAGATTATGCTTTTAGGTTTTGGGTAAACCTAAACAGCAAACACAAGAGGTGTTTACCTTCGATCATTTCTAAAAATAAAATTGTGCAAAGTATCATTACCCAAATATGCAAAGCAGATTTTCTAAACTAGATAAGGGTTTCTTTTACCAATTTGGGCGGAACTCCAAAAACAACATGAAGGCCTGATTAAATGTCACGAGACTCTGGAATTAAAACTCAGCTGTAACAATGCTAGAACAACTAGGACTAGCTACGAGTATGTTCTAAATTTTCTCTTTACCTCATATGAGGAGGAGAGCCTCAGCGTGCAGAAGACGGGCAGGTAGACGGTGGCGACGCACGCGCAGCTGAGGCACACGCCGACCACCACCAGCCAGTACTGCGACCCGTAGTTGTAGATCTCTGCTGGAGTGCCCAGGATCGTCACACCTGACACGTAGCTGTCGACAAGGAAAACTTTAGTAAACTGGAGTAAGTTGGTTCCCGCAATTCATTTGATGTACGATTTTTCAAGTTTGTAGTTATTACTTATTTTAAGCTTAATAGTTTTCGCATTTGACATTTCACGTCAGCGAGAAGTTAACAGAGCATTTTAAGCAGTGAGTAAGTTTAAGCAGGTTTTAAGTCTATGTTGTGGAAGTGAAGATGCCGTGATTATTTTAAGAAGGAACGAAAATTTTATTAGGCTTTTTTACGGCACTTGCTCACTTTTTGAAGCACATGTAGCCTTTATAGGCACACGTGTATGACGGTCTTGAGATTTTATTTGTTCACTTTCTTCCTATAATAAATAAATTCCACGCCAATTTCACAGCAATTTTTTATAACTTACTACTTTATGAACTTGATAAATAATGATTTTACCCGTAGTTAAGCGGATCGAACTAATGTAGCCAGAAATAGCTAAGTAAATAAAACACATGATTAAGATTTTTTTTAAAGAAATGGTTGGAATATGGACAAAAAAAGCAAAATACATACTTTTCTTTCACACCGCGCAATGATACCAGAAATTTCTCAAAGTCGAATTATCTCAAAACATTAAGTAGGTAGGTACATAAGTACTAATGGAATTTTATTTTGGTCAGGTCTTCTTTTTTTTCTACGACACGATGATTAGGTATTGTTATCTTTATAATTTATGCACAACAGAAAAATAATTAATAAGTTAAACAAGCTTTTCACCTAGCTATCAAAGACATGGACACTGGGAAAGTGGACATAGTCTTTCCTCCTAGAAGGTAGTCCCTGATGTCTTTCACTTGTTTCTTCTTGGAGCCTATAGCGCTGTAGTAGAGCCCTCCGGTGCAGGACGCGATGCACAGGATGAGGAAGACCACGTAGTCCGCCACGCTGAAGCCTTGCTCCATCATTGTAAATGGAGGCGCCATGTTGAACTGCCTATAAATAAAGAAAACAAGATACTTAAAAAAAATCTTAAAAAACTACTTTCATTGAACTGCCATCGCCATCGGAGTTAGTATCCCAAATTCAAACATCGGGAAGTGGTTCAAAATTCATAGTTGCAAGATTTGATTAATTCAAATAATCTGACATACGTCGCAAGATAAAAGCTGGTAAAAGCCAAAATAATTTATATTGTGTTCTGAAAAACATGTAGAGGTCGCATAAACTTTTAGATGATCAATTCGTTTTACGTACTGGTATATAATTATTTTGTTAATTAAGTGTGATTCAAACCGCAATTCAACCCCCTGATGGTAAGCGCTACACCTGTTCTTATACACCCATGATAACATTTGACAGACTAACAGAGATGTGTAGTAAAGTGCGCCTACTAATGTTTTTCATCTGCATAAGTTATTCTGAAAATGTAATGTAAATGAGGTATGTATATATAGAAACATTTCGTGGTATTGTTAATCTAAATGTCATCTACAAAATTGAAATCTGTACAATTAGTTATAAAATACCGTGAGATAAACAAAAAACTTGTGCTGAAAAATTCGTTCAATTAATTTCAATTTTTCGCTTGTTCTTTTTATGGCTTTGCTTAACGAGTTACACTGAATAGGAAAATTCCGTAATCAGTTATTTTAGACGTTACGATGCAGTTTTTATAGCATCTAAAGAAACAGTCATATAGATATTATATACATATATAAACGAAATAAAGAAAATTCCATAGATGAATTCATAGACAATTCGTCGACTGACCGACGGACGTCACACGTGTGGGCGACGTCATGCTTTCTATGCGATTAGCATACGACATGTACTTACTATGATCAAATTCTAAGTCTCATAAAAATCCATCAAATGCGTGACGTGAAACGCTCATTGAGTTCCGTAGCTACGCTAGAAATAAATAATTGTCATCTTTATTAGATGCCGACTTCTTAAAGTGCAAAGTTATTCGTGCTATTATTCCGGGACAGTTTGTTCGAATCCCAATAAGCATTTTCTTAGTCGATGATCTCGTAGAATATTAATATTAAGGCCCTACTATATTCTGACTTTAAGCTACTTTGGTATTTTTTACCGTCTGTATATTTTATCATGATAATGAATTTTAAAATTGTAAATTGGTATCATATTTGAATTTAACATATTATTTCGGATTTCGGAAATACCAAATCACTCAATTATGTCAAAGTTTTGAGATAAGAGATCGACCGCGGTTATAAATAGGTACTTCGCTTAACTAATTCGTGTTATTTTTAAACTAAGTAATTAAAATCTGTGCACTATTTTTTTATATTGTTCACCTTTACATAAAGAAAAGCCAAAAACATATTTATTGTCAAGTAATATTTTAACGCGGCAGCCTTTGTAATCTCTGAACAAAAACCGTGACATATAAACGCAAATACCCAAACTATATGGTTTCCTTAGTTTACTCCGGAACCCTAAAACAACGTGACTTTCCTTGACCGACGAACTGATTTCGTCGACCTGTCTGTGTCTGCGTCGGCATTCAGCGACGCGGTATCCATGTGTTGGTACGGCAGGCGCAGTAATAGGTATGTAGCTGGTAAGTAGGTTAGAGGTGGCGGGTTCGATTATGACGCTAGGTATTATTTGTAGGTATTTTTTTTAAATAGGTGGTACCTATATTTCAAACAAATAACTTCAATCTCATGGCTTGAAATGTTCTTAGCCATATTATATTTTTTACATCTAGAACTATTTGGTGTGTATTGAATTATTAAACTACTTGACCGTAACTGGAAGCTTTATATATGAGAGTGCATTTCCGTTTCCGTCGAGTTTTTCTGCGTTTTTGAATATTTAATTGCCTTGTAACCGGAAGTGCTAGGTGGCGCCACTGCAGTTCGCGCCATTTTATTTTCCTTAAAAAATCGTGCGCCATTTTAAAGCATTGGCGTTTGAAGTTTCGTCGAGGCAACAAGTCCGTAACAGCCCCTAGCTGGCGTACGGCTGTTGCATATAAATTAATCCAGAATTATAAAGTGGTGTAATTATAAAGTGGTGTAACATTTTGAAGCGTTAAAAGTTATTCTAAAATAACTTTAGTGTTAAAACCAACTTATACAGTAAGTACCCACATTTTAATTAGTAGAAAATGACTTTATGACTTAAAACGGGTTAACCGTTCGATATGATTAATTTGCATTAATAATGCATTATAATTGAAGTTTTTTCAGTGTGCCAGGGGTCCTGTAACCCTTTGTGGCTTTTGGAAAGGTGATCATACGACACCTCTTACTAGCGTTTGTCGAAAATATCTTAGCATATTTATATATATATATTTTTTTGGAATCTAACAACTATTTGTTTCTAGATGAATGAGAACGCCTCAGCGTTCGAGCCACAGGCCATAGCCGGCCCAAGTGGCGAGTCACGCAAACGGAAGAGAAGTAGCTCCAGTAGCAGTACTAGCAGCAGCTCTTCGAGCTCATCCTCTTCAGCGGACCGCAACCAGAGGTCCCGACGGCGCAAGCATAAGAAAAGTAAGCGCGGTAGACGTTCCGAATCCCGGATGGATCTACTCTTTAAGGAAATGGGTGAGCTCAGAAAAATTATTAATAATTCAAACAAAAATGATAATGATTGTCTTGACAGCGTGTCAATTTATCCCGACGGCGAATCTTACAAACAACTCGATCCTGAGCATGAATTTCGAGATAACGACACTTTTGCTTTCGACATAGAAACAAAATTAAAAGAACCATCTGTCCCTAAGACCCCAGATAATTTCTTGAAAATGTTGTTGGATGCTCAACGACTAGGCAGTACCTCGTGGTCTGATGTAAGATATGCTGAGACTCAAAAGCTTTACAATCATACTCCAGGTTTTACTGATTTAGAAACGAACGACGAAGTCAAAATGTTTGAAGGCTCACATCGGCTATTAAGTGCTGACAAATCGTATGCTGCAATAACTTTTTGCTTATTTAAACAAAAAGTTACGCTGCAGAAAGGCATTTGTGACCTTCTTTCGTGGGCAAAGAACTCTAATGTCAATGCTGACAATCTAAGCGGCAAACTTGACGAGTTGTTTTTGAAGGGAGACTTTTTCAAAATCTCCTCCGACCTTTTGCAAATAGTTTGTGGCCATAGAGCTGAAAGTGTTGAGTTGCGCCGAGAAGCAGTTCTGAGCCAAGCTTGTGATCCCTTAGTTAAAGCGACACTGAAGAGAGTTCCGCCATCAGCGACGCACATATTTGATCCCGAATCTTTCACATCGACATTAGAAAAGCTTGGCGGGGTGCATAAATCCTTCTGGTCTGTAAAATCTAGCCATCCCCTAAGAACAAAGCCTAAACAAGCAAACCCCGCGCAGGGGAGAGGTGATCTACCAGCAAGAGTTCCGTCGCGTGAAACTCTCTGCGGTAGTACAAATGCTTATAAATACGGAACGCACTCACATCAATGCGATTATCCACCCGCGCAGGGTGAGACTAGCTTTGCAAACTATCCTCCTCCCCTTCATCAAACTCAACATCCTTACGTCAATCGTGATATAAGGTCATTTCAGAACCGAAGCTCGTGGCTTAACCGTGGAAGCAACAGGGGTCGTGGAAATTCTCGCAGAGCTTCCAGAGGAGCGCATAGTTACAATAGAAAACAATGACTCGAACCAGTTTCGAGCAGGTCAGTTAGCGCACTATTACCCGCAATGGAAAGAACTTGGAGCGCCAGAAATAATATTAAAAATAATTCAAGGGTATCGCATACCATTTGTTCAAAAGCCCCCTCTTGTTTATCCGAACTTAGTCAAAAGCCCCTATCAAACCCCAGTCTCAACGAAAATGTCTTTAGTAATACAAAAAATGAAATCTCAAGGCATTCTGGAAGCAGCACCGCGTACACCAAGCTTTATTTCCCCTCTATTTCTGGTTCCTAAAACCGACGGGTCAGCCCGACCAATATTCAATCTAAAAGCGCTCAACGAGTATGTCCTGACCGAACCATTTCATCTCATAAACTCGAACCGAACACCAGGTTTCCTTCAACCACAAGACTGGATGTGCAAAATCGATTTATCCCAAGCTTACTTTCACCTAAAAATAAAGAAATCCCATAGGAGCTTCCTACGACTTCTATACAATCAGGAATTGCTTCAAATGACATGCCTGCCTTTTGGCTTGAGCACAGCCCCAAAAACCTTTGCAACGCTCACGAATTGGGTAGCTCAAATATTACGAGATCACTGGCACATAAGAATCCTAGTCTACTTGGATGATTTTTTGATTGCACATCAGAACGCGCACATGCTTCTCAATCAAGTCAAACTCACTATCCAGACCCTGAAGCGGTTAGGATGGCAAATAAATTATGCAAAGTCAATTTTGTCACCTCAGAAAAGCATAAACTTCCTAGGAATAATTTGGAGGCCTTGGATCAATGAGAAAATCTTGCCAAACGAAAAGATAAGCGCCATAAAAGAAAAAGTAAGTCACGTACTCGAACAAAGAAAAGCAACCGTTAAAGAGTTGCAAAGACTAATAGGGCTCTTAAATTTTGCCAGCTTTGTCGTTCCACGCGGTCGACTGAATTACCGGCAAACTTTAATGTTTCTGAATTCACTACCAGAACTATCTTTGGAAGCATACCCATTGACACAAGTTGTCCACAACGAGTTAAGGTGGTGGCTCCAGAACTGCCACCTATCAACATCTTTACACTACCCTCCGCCAGTACACTTTCTAGTAACTGATGCGTCGGATATAGCATGGGGAGCACAACTGGACAACAAGGCACTCTGCGGCAATTGGTCTCCAGAAGAGCAACACTTACATTGCAATCAAAAGGAGATGCTGGCTATACTACACGCTATCCAGAACAATATCCATCTGCTCCAAGGCAGCTCGCTTCTAATACAATGCGACAGCACGACAGCAGTGGCTCAGTTACGAAAACAGGGAGGTACGAAATCAATACCTCTTTTGAGCATAACCTATCAAATTTTGACATTACTAGATGATTATCAAATACACTTCAGCATACACCATATTCCGGGCAAATTCAACAATCATGCCGATCACCTATCGCGTTATCGTCAAACCCCGGAGTGGCACCTGCTACCAGTCTGTACGGAAATGGTGTTTGCAAAGTGGGGAACTCCAGTGATAGATTTGTTTGCGTCAGAGAGGGCCCATTAGTACACAATTATGTATCCCACGATCTGCGGGATCACCAAGCCTTATTTCACGACGCATTCAGCGTCCCTTGGAACTACCCGCTAGCATGGGTATTTCCGCCACCGTTTCTTGTTCCCAAAGTACTCGCTCACCTGAATCGGTCAACAGGCATATACCTAGTAATAGTTCCTCGTTGGGAGAAAGTTTTCTGGCGAGCAGACTTGAGAGCCCGAGCGCTCGAAGCCCCATTCACTCTGAACAATTTACAGAATCGCTTGATAGACATATCAACGGGACACCCGCCGCCACAAGTCCAACACATCCTTCTGGAAGTGTGGAAATGTGAGGGTGGATCGAAGCGCTAGAAACATGGACAGTTAAGTCTAAAATCTCTTATCTGGGATCTTAGTATACAAATAACTTATACCAGACATCGCATCACACAGCGATTTTATTATTACTGTGTTCTGAGAGACGTGTCCATAACTTGACATTGCTAGACTTTAACCATTTTTGGAAAACAGATAATGCTATAGTATTTATACCTGAATTTGACTCAAAAAGCCATATCTATAGCTAGTCTAGTTGAACGAATAATCACAGTTTCACCGGAAAGTATCCGGTCAGCGGTTGCTTCAAAAAGCTGGCTAGAATATGCGTGAATCGATGACATCTTGGCGCAACTGCTATGATTCTCAAAGCTTAATACAATTATTTGTACCAGTGAGTCAAAGAAAATAATTGCCTTGTTCCATTTGATTATTTATATGTATATTAAGTACAATAAAGTTCGTACTGAGAAATACTTTTTCTGTTTATTATAAGAAAGAAGAAGATGTGATTTATGATATTTCTAAGTATACCCTTTTGAGAACATTGAAATATATTTGTGAGTTATTTTAAATAAAAGTGTTTAATTCTTAATTTATATGTGTATTATAATTATTGCTCACATTGGCGTTACTCTTTAAAAAACCATACTCTAGGTGACGCCACCAGGCGATAACAAACAGGCTCTCATATATAAAGCTTCCAGTTACGGTCAAGTAGTTTAATAGTCGCGTTTTACCTGAAATAAAACGCATATTAAAATACTTACCTAACTGGAAGCTTTCACTTTAATTTCTACCTGGTGGAAATCCGGAAACTGAGCCAATGATTTAAAATGGCGCACGATTTTTTAAGGAAAATAAAATGGCGCGAACTGCAGTGGCGCCACCTAGCACTTCCGGTTACAAGGCAATTAAATATTCAAAAACGCAGAAAAACTCGACGGAAACGGAAATGCACTCTCATATATAAAGCTTCCAGTTAGGTAAGTATTTTAATATGCGTTTTATTTCAGGTAAAACGCGACTAATAAAATATAAAATAAAATATTTTTAATTTCGAAAGTGCGATGCAAAGTTTTAAACAAATTATTTTCGGCAATCAAATTGTGTAATTGAAACTGGATTTGTCTACATTAGACAATAATTGATTCTCGACTGAAGACTGTCTAGTCTTCAATTGTCTACTTCTCTTCACACTTAAAATATTATCAAACATAATTTAAAAGTTGTTTAAGTTTTCCTCCGTAATGGCTAAAGGGATTATAATATAATGTTTTATTTAGGTAGCTTAGGTTATAATCTGGACTGGAAACACGTATAATAATAACTATTTATATTATAAACATCACCCTTGAATTCATCGGAGGTAGGCAAGATAAATATAATAAATGTAGAGTAGAGTCGGTAAAGTTTACCTTGCACCCAGCAACAGGTTTTAACTCTGAAAGGAAAAGTTACTGATAAAGTAATACCTATTATAGTTACAGAGCTAAATGTAAAATAAACTTTACCTTCGATTGGAACAGTGCTCGTTAGCTGATAACTTTGTGCGGAAGTAAACAAAGTAGAATTGTTCGCATGTGTGAGATGTTGCCAATCGCGCAAGGGCACGGCCGCCGACCACTGTTGGCACAGACGACGTCACACGACCACCACAACCGCATTGCACACTCCACTTTCACTAGCCATCTGACTACTTTATATACCAACTCAGTAATTCTTCGAGATCAGCTAGCACTAAACTTCGCTCGAAATTCCCGCGCACGCACACATGTCAAACTCATTCACAATTACAACTATGAATGCCACCCGGTAAGTTTCTGTAGAATTATAACGCGCGAAATATCAGTGTTTGAACGGCAAAATATGCGAGGATCGAACCTCCCACGTACTGCGCTTCGGACGCTACCTGCGAAATGGTACTATTATTTTGAATTCATGCGGAAAAAATATCGTAAATTTTAGTATGACGTGTACACATTGGCAGCTGTCTGTCGCGAAACCGCGCCACAGATTGTAGAGGCGAAGGCGAACACATGTGGAATGGATGGAACTTTTTGTAAACATAACAACCAATGAGGTTGGAAACTCGCGTATGTGTGCGTGCGGCATCTAGCGGTAATAGTGATTGTAGTTTTTTCAGCGCTACTTTATCGACAATGCTCAGCTACAAAACGGAAAAGTTTTTCTTCAGAACTTTTCATGCAATTTTTTTATCGAAAACAAGTTGTATAAAATAAAGGTTTAAAATTACACAAAATGTAGGTAAGTTTGTAATATTGGTTGTAGACATTCTACTAATCTTAAATTAAAAGTACCTACCTAATAAAAATAAAGGTATTAGAACCTTATTTCAATTTAAGTAGGTACCTACTTACCTATTTAGTTCATGTGCCAAAATTATATCAAACTGAAATAACCAAAAGATATTCGGCACAATTTTAAATTCTGACTACTGAATACTTATAACCATCCTGAATAGATATCTACTAACGTTTTGTGATTTTATACGGTTTCAATTTAAACTAAGCGATAACAATGGCACCAAAGGATGCTCCAAAAAAGCCTCCTCCACAAATAATCCGGCAGGCGATCAGCGAGTCCAGTCTCTATCACATTCCTGAAGGAATTATAGAAGGTTTACAACAATCTGTATTTATAGATCTTTAGTGGATCTCAGTGAATCTTTTCTTCGTTATATTGCGCGGACTTACTAGCGCTTCTCGAGAAAGTAGAGGAATTTGGCTTTACCTAAATCTAACAAAATAAAACAACTAAAATTTTTTTTTTTTTTTTACTAAAATTTAGTTAAGTTCTAAAGGTAAACTTTAAAGGGATTAAGTTTTGGCGAAGGAAAGTTGTGTGAAAACTTGGCGCAGATCTTGCCCTAAAGCTACTTTACTATTTAACTACAGGGTTTCCAGAACGTTTAGAAAACGGCGTAGATTGGACCCTCATAGAGCTGGCTGTACGGCATCACAAGAAGCTTTGCAAACGGGAAGTACAAAGAGTCAAATTTTCAGAAGCTCTCCAATCAAAAATTGATAACAGCATCTTCGGAAACATTTTAAATGAAAATTCGACTTTGACTCTGGATCAGCATTGGGAACTTCTTGTTCCAATTACATTGTGGGATAATGAAAAGTTCGCGACAGACGAGAGCAAGACCTGCTTTAAGAATGCCAACAACATCACCGACGATATGATAAAGATGATTAGAAAATCAGTAGTAGCTGGAGATCGAAACGTCTTGCGGAAGGACCTTATGTTTGTTAACGTGTTAAGGGTCAATGATTGTATGGTAAATAGTTTGGAGAATTATTTTAGTTATGTAAAACAGTGAAATCTACGCGTTCACGCAACTACATATAAGCATGCTGGCTGAGGTGTAATATTTGTTTATTATCCTTAGGTAAAAGTAAAAAAACTTATTACCGCTTTGCTCAGAGGTTTAAAGATCTCGCGCAACTTGGTGACGTAACCACCATGTTTTTGTCCTACTAAATTGAAACCTATTTGAAACAGTATATTAACTGTCATCGACCGCTATAACAAACTTAGCTTAGAAATTACTTAGAACTAGAAACTCATAGATCACTGTTCAGAAATAAGTGGGTGCTTTGCTTATGACATATAAAATACCAACTACATGTATTTACGCAATCAGGAAATCATTCATAGTTAAACTTATCATTACTTTATCATTACTTTGGAATCTGAACTATTGCCTAGACAAGTAGACAAACCCGACTGGGTTTTAAGGCAATTATTGTTTAAAAATACCTAGGTATACTATAATACTGCAATAAATAAATAAATTAAATAAAACTGCGATATGCAATGTCTATTTTCCAGATGACAGAGCTGGACGCGAAGCTAACCGAGTTCAAGAAACTGGTCAATTTGAACCTTTGTGGGAACTATATTGTTGACTTGGACGCGACCCTGATCCCTCGAAGCGTCAAGTCCATTGAGCTGCAAGCCAACGGCATAAAAAGCGTGCAGGGATTTGCTGAGCACTTGCCTCAAGAGCTACTTTACATTGGACTGGCAAGGAATTTTTTGGACTCTGGTAAACGGTTCACTAAGTATTTTCTTAATACAGTAGACAGTATGTAGGTACGATTGTAGTGGTAAGTAATCTTTTTTGGCCTTATTATTTAGTTTTTAGATTCAATTTACATAATATATGTGTGATATAAATGCTGTAGATAACTAGGAATAAATAAAATAAACATAATTTATTGCAGATAATTTATTGCCAATGTATCTAAAAACATACTTTTGCTGCTTTTACAGACAGCATCGGAAGTTTTTCACAATTTCCAAGTCTCTTATCTGTACTAGACCTGGGTGATAACGACATCTATGAATTGGAGCCGTTACTAGAAATATTATCTCGTCTGCCCAACCTCTCCTCGCTGATACTCGCCGGAAACCCTTGCTCAGTAAGCCAGCTTCTGACGTAGTTTAGTGAAGTTTCAATAGATGGCGCTGTTTTAAATTGTCTTTTTAAGAAATGATATTCTCATTATACACATTAAATTCAAGTGTGTTTTCCGTAGGTTTGTATGGGGTACGCCAAAATGACGTTTGCGAAATTATTACGTCTTAAATGGCTAGACTTGCGTCAGATCCTGCCCACAGATAGGCCAGCAGAGGTTGACCCTCCTTACGAACCTCATCCAGACGATTTGCGTTCCTCGTATTTTTATTTCACAGTTTTACGAATTATGTCTGCTGCTATGCCTCCTAAGCCAGAGAAGGTAATACTATCCGACTTCTTAGTAATATTATAAATGCAAAAGTTTATGAATGTAGGTTGCCACTTACCTATCGGCGTACTTAAGCGATTTAGATAAATTTTTCAACAATAATGAAAGCTTACGCCCTGGATTAACACAGACTTACTTTTCACCATTCCCGTATTTCATTACCGCTCAAAAGACGGGGTGCATCTAGTATTTACCCATGCCGTTATTTTTTCACATATTTCTACTCAGTGATATACTCTTCAATGTGCGTATGATACAGCGAGCGACCGTTTATTACTGCCTTAAAAAAAGTACTTACTATTGAACCGACTTCTTACTAAATTTACAGACAGGCTCTACTCAGTACTTAAAAGCTATTAGGCCCAAGTTTAAAGGCTTTTTAAGACAGATTTAAATTTTCTAAAACCATTGGCATCCTTGTCTAATGGCTAGCAATGATAAAGACAGATATATTTTTAGTTAGTTTAGATCAGTCAAATAATGCCTTCAAACTTGGACCCATTATTTCTGACACAAATGTTCCTATATTAAAGGTACTTGGTATAACTCTTTATTGACAACACACAAAAAATGAAATTACAAACATAGTGAAATACAGAAGAAAAAGGCACAAAAGGCGGTCTTATCGCTAAGATCGATCTCTTCCAGACAACCGTACCAAAGATTTTTCAATTGGAAAGGTTGAATGAAAACAAATCGACCGTTTATATAGAATGGTTTTTTAATTGTTAGCCTTAAAAGTTTTGACACTTCATTTTAACTAAATATGGTTCTAACAATTATGTCTGTTGCTACTCGTATGTATTTTCTGCGTTTAGGGAGCCATAACCACATTTCATGTTGAGGTTGAGATTCCATTATTGGACTCGAAGAGGCGACAGTTCCTGATGTTCCGAAACAACGCATCTCTATTGGAAATGCTACCGCCTCCAGAAGAAGGTGACTCTGACCAGACGTCCAAGTCGCTGCCCCCGGAGAGCAAGATGTTCGTTCCTGGTAAGTGGCTCTACCAATATTTTTTTATTCACAGGGAGGTCTATGCCAAGCAGTATTCAAGACTGATGATGATGATGACTTCTCTATGTATAAAACTGCTCTAGATATAGATAGGTACTGGAGTACTGTGGCGAAGCTAGTTTGACAATAAATGAAATATGTAGACGTAACTTTTTTCGATGTCTTGCGATACAACAACTAGCCTAGATTTTTTTAACGTTTTCTAAAATGTTGTTTCCAATAAGACACTCGATAAGCCACATTAAAACTACTCTAGGGATGACAAACCAATGGCACGCGACAAAATATTTTCGGCACGCCACCCAATTATCATTAGTCAAAATTATTTAACGGCACGTCTTAAGCGTCATTAAACATTTCTTTAGAAAAATTGGCACGTTGATCCATAAAGGTTCAGTGAACCTGGTTCACCACCCCTAATCTACTCTGTCATAATATAAAACTTGATATTTAGACGAGGCGTCATCCCACGAGTCCGATGTCTACAAAGTTCTAACAACGAAGAACTCGCTGGAGATCCACAACTATACGACGTTTGAAAGCAACCGCGTGCAGTGGAACAAGGTGATGAACTTCACGGAACCCGCCGTGAAGATCTTCTGTCCCGACCTCGCGGCTCTCAGGGACACCTTTCGAAGTGTGATTACATTGCGACTTGTTTATTCACTGGTAAGCATCATTTTATTCAATACATCAAATAAATATTATTCAACAAAATCTCCTAATCATATTTTAAACGTCAAGTTTAGATGTTTGGTGTCGAGTTTGGATGTTTGTTACTCAATCACGCAAAAACAGCTAAACGGATTTGGATCAAATTTAGTGTGAAGACTGAAGCTAGTTTATACCCCAAGTTTGTATATATGTAAATCACTTTTTATCCCGTAAAAAGCGAATAATTTTTTTTTAAATTTGTGTACAATTTATGAACGTGGATCATAATTGCAATTTATTAGGTACCTATTATTTACCGTTTCCAGACTTCAACAACTAAACCAGTGAAACCGGACAAGAAAAACCCAGGGTTTAAGGCGCCGCCAGCCGAGCAGCGGGTCGTGATCGCCACCATACGATGTGCGCTGCGGCGGCCCGACTGGAGCCAGCCCTGGCAGCACTTCCACTGGGACGACTCGCTCGGCACCAACGATGCTATACACTGGGGCGATGGAGATTTAGCTGTAAGCACCACTTCTTCATACCTAGTTTTACTTAGAGATTATTATGAAGATAAATCCAAATTTGATTAGTTATTGTTAGCTACTGGAGCACTGGAGCAGGTCTATCAGCTGCTGAAAGCTTCGCTCTGGTAACGCTGGCGAGGGGAATCGCACAAATCACAACACATCTCGCTCTTAGCGATAAGGCCATCAGTTGTTACACATATATTTTTATTGTGGTTCCTGGTGTGAGCACTAAAGAGTTTAACTACGAGTACTATGTATCTTTTCTCTTCGTCTTCTCGTATTGAATTGCTTCGAGTAGACTCCTGGTATTAGTTACAAATGCTAAGTACGTTCTTAGGTGTGATCAACTTCTGGTTTGCTTTGATCCAGGTGCTGCAATACACCCAAACGCCTGTAAAAGTAGTGAAGGGCAAGCCCGGAGACTCTGCACAAGATTCACGACAGCTCCCGCCTGACAACCTCACTTGCCACTTTGGTTTTGGAATCGAAGCCTTACGTAGTTAAAATTGTAATTATCGTGACATTTAAGAATTATTTGCAATGATAATGAAATAAAGAATTTTCCTAAATAACAACTGTTTTTGTGAGGAGAAAACTGACTCCACCACCGTCTGGGTCACCCGGGTAGAGAGTGAAAAAAATTCAGCTGGTTTTGAGACTAACTTTTGAAAGATATCCAGTAGACCCAGGTCTATTTTTTCCTTGTCTAAAATAAGACCGAGAATATGAACGTAAGGGCACAACACAATCCTTATTCAATGGGTGCGTACTGACTGACCGAGCAGCCTCGCGAGGCCTGCCGCGCGAAGCAAATGCTCGGCCAGTCAGGACGTGCCTCGCCCGATGCAAACGCACGCGCTGCCTCGCCCGAGCGTGCCGCGGCCCGAGCCAAACGTCTGCCGCGCGAGGCTGCTCGGTCAGTCAGTACGCACCCAATGACATTGATTTTAGAACATGACTAAGGACCCCATGCTGGGTGAAATATTATCTCGGTCACTATCGCTCCCATTAGAAATGTCTTGAGAGTGAGTCTGACGGATATAATCTCGAGTGGCCAAGACTAGGGTCCCGTAATTGAGTCTGTGACAAAAACATCCTGTAATCGGTTTAGTAAAGCTATAACCAGCCACTTCCTCAATAAGGACAGTTCGCTATCTGCGGGGAACCTGGTCGGTAGTTGGATGGCCACCAACGCGCAGGAGCGATGGGGCAGCCAGCTCGAGTATTTACTCTCATGCCTTGGATACGCAGTTGGACTTGGGAACCTGTGGCGGTTTCCTTACCTTTGTTATCGTAATGGAGGAGGTATTATTTTATTTTGTACATTTCTGTATGTTTAATTTGTCTTTTGACTCTTTTGTGTACACTAACTTGAAAGTTTCTACACCGATTTTTAATTTAAACACCTACTTAAATTGTTCAAGTTCTGTGCTATATTTTTTCAAGGAAAGAGAATCAGGTTTTTAAGGTTTTAAGATTTAACAAGAAACCTAAAATCATAAATGAAGTCCATTCGTAGGGATCCGGATGATACACAGCATCATTTCTTCTACATTTATAAACCAAAAATATATGAAATATTTGTACTTACAGATCTTAATTTCCAATAAATAAAAATAACTAAGTTCTCAATAAATTTTAAGAAGAGCTCTCATACTTGTGGCATTGGTATGAATTTACTTTTAATCCACACACTCTCAAAATTTCAAAATTTCAAAAGGGCTTTCAAAATTAACGTTTCACACCACAATATTTTTTCCTTAAATGCTCGTGCGATATATCCCATCAATTTTGCTTACAAGATGTTTTATTATTGTTGAGCATATTTAAGTCTATAGCCTATTTCACACAGCATCAATTTACTCACATGCAAACAAATAAATATTATTTTGCCTACCACGAGTTCAAAAAACTCGGCACACTTATATTAAACTATTCTGTTGATGTTTCAGGAGCATTTCTCATCCCATACTTCCTGACACTATTTATATGCGGCATACCGCTCGTCTATTTAGAGACAACGTTGGGTCAATTTGCGAGCGCAGGATGTATTTCGGTCTTCAATATAAATCCTCTTTTCAAAGGTAAATACTGATAACAACTGAATACTAGATTAAGGTAGCCTTAACCCGAAAAAGAGTATTTTTCATTATTCAAGTACATTTTCCGGTGGATTTTACTAACCAACCACAATGTTACTCCATGCAATTTAAAAAATTACTTTTTTTTCTAATATACGTGTTATATAATAGCATCTACATATTTACACTAATACTCAATTTGAGGGTCGCAGTTTTAGTCTGAAATAATTCTTAAGCTTAATTATTGCAATCCATAAATTTTGAATTAGATGCTTTTATCATTTGATTTTCTTCGCTACAGGAGCAGGATACGCTGTCATCGTACTGAATGTAATCGCGGTGACGTATTTCTCCTCTATCATGGCGTATCCAGTACTCTATATTTATCACTCAATGAGCTCACCACTGCCCTGGCAGGGTTGTGGAAATTCCTGGAACACTGACAAATGCACTGAGGTAAACTAAATCTGGATTTTGAGATTAATGTACTTTACTCCTGTACAATGTCGATATTTTTTCAGTTAACAGGAAATTCAAGCGTTTCCACTTCCAACAGATCTGTTACCACTCCGGAGGATGAATTCTTTCAGTAAGCAAGCTCAGCATGTTTATGAAGTCTGTTAAGAATAGTTATCTGCATAAAATATATTTAAAAGCTGATGTTTTTTATGTTTTATAATTTTACTCTCCTGATATTATATCATTAGTAGACCCTTTTTACTTTTCAGTATACGCCTTTTACAAATGTCTCCGAGTATCAATGAAATTGGGGATATAGTCTGGCCCGTATTTTGGGCGAACGTCATTTGTTGGATCATCGTCTACCTCTGCATCTGTAATGGTGTCAAGAGCGTAGGAAAGGTGAGGCTCAAAATAGGTATTTCCACCTTTGGCGCGTTGCCGTCGTGTCAATCACATTGGAAATTCCCTGAATTGTAATGTGTAAATAATTTATTTCCAATTCGCAGATCGTGTATTTTACAGTAGTGTTCCCGTACGTTGTGCTGTGTATTTTATTTATACGCGGCGTGACGCTGCCCGGCGCTTGGAAAGGAATTTTATTCTACATTTGGCCAGATTGGGGGCAATTAGCGAAACCTAAAGTAAGCAAAGCGATTCGTTGCCCTGACCTAATTTTCCAATTCGGGAACTGACCTCGCAAGGCAAGTGAAATAGTTGTTTTGTATCTCGTGTGATTTATCACTTTAATTGAACTTGAAGCCTTTGTTATGTTAACAGGTTTGGGCTGATGCTGCAACGCAACTATTTTTCTCCTTAGGACCGGGATGGGGAGGTTTAATCAGCATGGCTAGTTACAACAAATTTCATTACAACAATTTTAGGTAGGTACATGAACAATTTCCATACAGAAAGCTTTGTTTATAAAGATGGATAGTGAATACCCTTGTCAAGTACTTTACACCTTGTTTTCATTCTCTGTTCAGGTCATCAGTAATTATACCTCTAGTGAATAGTGGTACCAGCATCTGGGCTGGCTTCGTGGTGTTTTCCGTGCTGGGGTTTGCAGCAGATCGCGCCAACGTGCACGTCGGACAAGTCGCCACGGCAGGGCCTGGTCTGGCGTTTGTAACCTACCCAGCAGCCGTAGCCATGATGCCGGCGCCAAACTTCTGGGCTGTCACTTTCTTTGTTATGCTGTTCTTCCTGGGAATTGATACTATGGTAAGTGTGTTAAGCTTGCTCCATCGTAGACCACACCGTTGCTTGCCATCAAGCAAGTTAGTGGTCAAACGCAAGCTTACTACTGAATTTAAAATAAAAGTAGTATAAAACGACGAAAAGTATTATTCATATTTGTTGTTCAATGAACCTGATGCTTGATTAATTTATTTGTTTCCAGTTTGTTACTATCGAAGCAGTGATAACAGGTTTGATCGATGAGTTTCCAGTGCTTCGTTCAAAGAAACGGCTGATCACACTCCTCACTTGTTTGGCCCTTTTTGCGGTTTCGATAGTTTGTAACACGGAGGTTAGTATTTTATAATGCTAATACTTTATAGAGTCAACGTTAATAAGAGCATCGATTCGAATAAGAGCATTACATAGCTCGGTGACTTCCCAACCAGTCATATCATAGGTACATGTTATACTGTGACTTGTTAGGAACCTTTTTTTTTCATTGAGTTTTACCTGCACTGTACTGGTAGCATGGAAAAACAGTATTGAAATATTAACTCTTGGAAAAAAAAAACATATTTTGATACGTTTGGGTGTAACTGATTAGAAACCCACGATGTGAAAGTTTACTCTCGATTTGGCAAAAGCTACATCAATCGACCTACGCTTATCAATAGCTTTAAATTATTCTAAGCTTAGAAACAAAGAAATTCAGAGTCAATAAACTCACAAATATCCTTATCAGTTTCTGGAGCCACATCTGTTGCTTCGCAATGCGTGAATTAAGGTAAAATGCCTATTGTTTCTTACTTTGTATCGTCTCTTTGCCATAATAAATGATATTAAAATAATTAATTACCGGTAGTAGTAAATTTTTTAGCCAAAGTATTTTACAATGATAAAATAATATTAGGTAAGTACCTATTTATAAATTCTCACCTTGCAAAATTGTTACCCTAAAATATTGGAAATGATGCGTAGATTATTTTTTTATGTAATAATTATGTAATAAAAAAAAAATAATCTACGTAGATATGTTATTTTTCCGTAAATAAAGATTATGACGTAATCCAAAGTTCAAGTTTTTTTTCAGATAGAGAAACAGGCAATATTAGCTAATAAAAATTAAAATACAGTTTCTGAAAAACTTTTTTTTCTGCTAATAGCACAAACACAAAAAATGTTTCCCTTTTATCGATATCTATTAGCTTCAACAAATTGAGTTGAGGGCATCAGCCAGTTTAGGTCCCATAAAGACAGACAGCTACACTTTCCCTGATTGCCTACAAACTAAACGGCGATAAGGCGACGTTCGCGTGTCTGGCCCTTTTGAAACTTGCGCATGCATGACTGTGAGCTGGTTTCGAACGATAACCCGAGACCCTGCCTGCTGTAGATAATTGAATTTGATTTGTTCTACTAAATTGCCTCTTTACTGTGATTGAAAAAGTTACCAGCTCAATTGGCCCAAATGTTTCCTTTTGAGTAAGTGTGAACAGAATGTTTTAAAGGTTAGGCCGTCGATGATGAACATGAATTTAGTGTATAAAACATTCACTCTAACACTGATTTTTGTTCACGATTTTATGCCTAGCAAATTTTGTTTGGCTGTTTTGTACCTGGTGGCTATTGGCAATGTTTTTTATTTAAACTATAATAGATATGACACGTTGTTGAGCTTGCGGTTTGGCTTATTGGCCAACTTCTTAATGTACCAAAGCAACTTCATCGAGTTAAATTTTCTTACGTTTACTATTTATTGTACAACTAGCTTCCGCCCACGGCTTCGCCCGCGTGGACGATACCTCGGGAACCGATTTTTTTTCCGGGATGAAATTAATTTATCCCTCTTTTTTGAGAGCATGTAAAAAGCGTCATACAATGGAAGTGTGGCATACTTGCCGATGCCCCAATATTGTTTTATATATATTTATATTATGTTAAATTTATTTATATAAACATACAATGTCGGATCGGAAGGCGGTGTCGGTCGGTGTGAATGAGATCCGACTATGCGCGCTGCGCCGGCGCTGCGATAACAAACCAGTTTATGTACGGGACGGCAATAGCCGCGCAGCGTGCTCCCTCGCACTCGCACCGCCGCGCCGCGCCGCCTATCCTCCGAAGTTTGGCGTGAAGTTAGTTGATAAGTCGGTTCGATATTGAATAAAAACGTCACTCGAGTAGTGTCAAAAAGTTCTTTTAAATACCTGTGTCGTTATTGTTTTCCAGTCCTTAAAAAAGACATTGATTAATTATTTAGTGTGTTTATTATCTAAACCACATTGGTGACCCCTCGGAAAGTGAACACAGATCGTGATGACAACGCCAAAGCAATCAGACGAGAACAATGCATCAGCTAGTGCGTCCTCATTTACACCGTACGATTTATGTCGTGTCGGTGTGCGACTGCCACCATTTTGGCCAGAGGAGCCCGCCGTTTGGTTCGCCCAGATCGAAGGCAGTTTTGCGTTATCCAGGATAAAAGACGACGAAACCAAGTATCACTACGTGAGCGCCCAGCTTGACCACCGGTATGCTGCTGAAGTCAAGGATATTTTAACTAACCCGCCAGCTACCGGGAAGTTTGAAACACTGAAAGCGGAATTAATCAAGCGCCTGTCAGCATCAAGGGAAAAAGAGGTGACCCAGCTCTTAATGCACGAAGAGATGGGCGGTAGACGCCCTTCCCAATTTCTGAGGCACTTACGGCATTTGGCTGGTAAGAACATTCCAGACGAATTCATACGCACAATTTGGACGAGCCGCCTGCCAACCAGCTTACAGACTGTCATCGCGTCTCAGCCGCAGTCTACCTTAGAGGCGCTGGCTGATCTGGCTGATAAAGTCAATGACTTAGTGCCATCTACACCCCAAGTTGCTTCAGCAGACGCCGTTCCTGGTTCTCTATTGGAAAAACTCACCAGGGAAGTTGCAGAATTGAGCCGCCAGGTGCACGCCCTCACTACTGGAAACGCTGGAAGATCCCGCTCTACGAACAGAAATAATCATGGCAGCAGGAATCGCACCCGGTCACAATCAAACTACCGCAAGTTCCCGAACTGCTTCTACCACAACAAGTACGGTGACAGCGCACGAACCTGTGTGAAGCCTTGCGATTACCAGCCGGGAAAAGCCAACGGCACTCGTTAATGGCGACAAACGACTGCCTAAGCTCATCAGGTCGCCTGTTTGTGACGGACCGCAGAACAAAAATGCAGTTTTTGGTCGATACTGGAAGTGACCTCTGTGTTTTTCCTCGTACGGCTTCCAAGAACGGACGATCAAAAACTGCCTACGAACTTTTCGCAGCAAACGGAACCGCGATTGCTACTTATGGGTTCGCGCAGCTAGAGCTCGACTTAGGCCTCCGTCGCGCCTTTCCTTGGCGCTTCATCGTAGCAGACGTCGGTAAGGCGATTATTGGAGCAGACTTCTTGTCACACTACGGCCTAGTCGTAGACTGCCGTAATCGCCGCCTCATCGACAACTTCACTACGTTGTCAGCAGCTGCAGAAACAGCTCCATCGACAGACGCCATCTCTTCAGTTAAGACCGTCATCGGCGAGTCTGAATATTTAAAACTCCTTCGCGAATTCCCGGAGATCACTCGCCCACCAGGCACGCATCGGGTTATTAACCACAAAACAGTCCATTATATCAAGACCACGCCAGGGCCACCTGTCTACTGCACGCCAAGACGATTAGCTCCTGAAAAGCTTAAAATTGCCAAGCAGGAATTCAGTGATATGTTAAAAGCTGGAACTGCTAGGCCATCAGAGAGCCCATGGTCTTCCCCTCTACACCTAGTTCCCAAGAAGGATGACGGTTGGAGACCATGCGGCGATTACAGGATGCTGAATGCCCGAACTGTCCCGGATAGATACCCCATCCGGCATATCCAGGACTTCACTCAGAACATCGCTGAATGTCAGGTCTTCTCGAAAATAGACCTGGTCAAAGCTTTCAACCAGATACCTGTCTATCCTGAAGATATACCAAAGACAGCGATAACCACACCATTCGGTATGTTTGAATTTCCGTATATGACATTCGGATTACGGAACGCCGGACAGACATTTCAACGATTCGTTGATGAAATAACGAGAGACTTGGACTTCTGCTACACATACCTGGACGATTTTCTGGTATTCTCCAAGGATAACATAAGCCATTTCCAGCATCTGCGCCAGTTATTTACTCGACTGAAAGAGTACGGAATGGTCATCAACCCAACCAAATGTGTGTTCGGAGCAAAAGAGGTCAGTTTTCTGGGATGCATCGTATCAGCTGCTGGAATCAAGCCAGTAGACAGCAAAGTCGAAGCCATTAAACAATTTCCTATCCCAAAGAACGTCAGGGAGCTCAGACGATTTCTAGGAATGATAAACTATTATCGTCGTTTCCTAAAAGACGCAGCGAAATCACAAGCTCTACTCCACGACATGCTGACTGGATCAGTTAAAGGCTCTCACCCCGTGACGCTAGCCGGCGACACACTGGAAGCCTTTGAAGCCTGCAAAAGAAGCCTTTGTGACGCAGCATTGCTAGCTCACCCAAACATAGACGCAGACCTAGCCTTAGTAACAGACGCATCAGATTCTACCATCGGTGGAGTTGTACAACAACGTGTCAGTGAAGAATGGCAGCCCTTAGCTTTCTTTAGCCGAAAATTGAGCTCAGCGCAACAGAAATACTCACCATATGACAGAGAGTTACTCGCAATATATGAGGCTATCAAGCACTTCCGCCACTTAGTTGAAGCACGTCATTTCACAGTCTTCACTGACCACAAACCAATATGTTATGCCTTCCAACAGAGGAAAGACAAATGCTCGCCACGCCAGTTCCGCCATTTGGATTTCATCTCGCAATTCACGACGGACATTAAGCACATTGCTGGCAAAGACAACGTTGTAGCTGATACACTCTCAAGAATAGAGGAGCTGGTACAACCCGTCGACCTGGAAACCTTAGCCAAGTCACAGATTACTGACACAGAGCTAAGCCAGATTATGAAAGGCGACACGTCACTGCACTTAGCCAGACTGACTTTACCTGGAACACGGACGGAGTTATACTGTGATCAAACTACGCAGACACCTCGCCCGTATGTACCAGCCGAGTTGAGGTTTCGGATCTTCAGTAGTCTGCACTCGCTCAGCCATCCAGGAGTTAATGCGACTACAAAACTAGTGAAAGAAAGATACATCTGGCCAAGCATAAACAAAGACTGTCGTGAATGGACTAGATTATGTCATGCCTGCCAGACTACCAAGATCACACGCCACGTTACACCATCGATGGGCACTTTCAATTTGCCACGCGCCAGATTCCAATTCATCCACATTGATCTGATTGGTCCATTACCACCATCAGACGGCTACCGGTATTGCCTCACAGCAGTAGACCGTTTTACCAGATGGCCTGAAGCGATACCCCTAGCTGACATTACCGCTGAAACAGTAGCTAAAGCGTTCGTCGCTCACTGGATCGCTAGATACGGATGTCCAGCCGAAGTAGTCACAGATCGTGGAAAACAATTTGAATCGGCATTAATGAAGCAACTTGCTGAACTAGCTGGATTCCAGAGGAACAGAACCACGGCATATCACCCGGCCAGTAACGGTATGGTCGAACGAATGCACAGACAGCTAAAAACGGCAATTAAATGTCACGAGACCAAAAACTGGACAGAGAGCTTACCTATAGTTTTGCTCGGAATGCGTACAGCGTTCAAACAAGACATCCAAGCTTCACCAGCTGAACTGCTATATGGTGAGACGTTGAGGTTGCCCGGAGATTTTCTTGATACCTGCAAAAACACGCATACCACGGACATTACAGATTTCACTGCCCGACTACGCTCGTTGATTAATGACGTCCGCCCTCAACCTGCATCTAAACACTGCAATAGAAGCATATTTGTCTTTAAAGACTTACCTTCTACGTCTCACGTGTACGTCCGAGATGACAGCGTGCGTGGACCTCTACAACCGGCATACTCTGGACCGTATAAAGTGCTGGAAAGAGGAGAAAGAGTATACACATTACTAATTAAAGGAAAAGATCAAACAATATCTATAGACCGACTTAAACCAGCATACGTACTCACCTCTGATGACCACCTCACGAAGACCGCAACAGCAGAATCTGAAAACACAACTAAACATATTGAAATACAAATTCGAAAGACACGCTCCGGAAGATCAGTTAAATTTCCAGACCACTATCGTCCATCTTAAAATACTAAGACGGCCTCTGGAGGGGAGAACTGTGGCATACTTGCCGATGCCCCAATATTGTTTTATATATATTTATATTATGTTAAATTTATTTATATAAACATACAATGTCGGATCGGAAGGCGGTGTCGGTCGGTGTGAATGAGATCCGACTATGCGCGCTGCGCCGGCGCTGCGATAACAAACCAGTTTATGTACGGGACGGCAATAGCCGCGCAGCGTGCTCCCTCGCACTCGCACCGCCGCGCCGCGCCGCCTATCCTCCGAAGTTTGGCGTGAAGTTAGTTGATAAGTCGGTTCGATATTGAATAAAAACGTCACTCGAGTAGTGTCAAAAAGTTCTTTTAAATACCTGTGTCGTTATTGTTTTCCAGTCCTTAAAAAAGACATTGATTAATTATTTAGTGTGTTTATTATCTAAACCACAGAAGCAGAGACCCCGAAAACGCCCGGATGCAATAAGTCAGCCCCCTCGAATCATTTTGAAAAATGGCAGCCATTTTGAATCATTTGGATTTTCGCCACCACCATCAAGTAGCCCTTGCTATCTCCTATGACATTTAGTCAAACACCCACCCATCTTCAACCGTTTCGGAGATATAGACCCTCAAAGTTTGTATGGCGGCCATGTTTTTGAGGCGACCATGTTACTTTTAATGGCTCCAAAAAGGTCCGAGGTTTTGATGACTTTTTAGTCTCAGCGCATTGGCAAAAATGTTTTTAGTTTTCGAGATAATTAGCAGTTCCACCTCGAGGATGTGACTTTACGAAGTTTTTGGATTTTTTCAGGATGTTGTTTACACGCCTTAAGTTTAGTACATCTGTAGGTAAAGTTTCATTGAGTTAGCATCAAAACAAATTCTTTCTCCGTACTATCATTACCACGCCATTTCACCCCCACAGGGGTTGATTTTCCAAAAATGGTGAAAAATGGTGTTCGTTGTTTTTTTAAGCTTAGTATATTTGTAAAGTTTCAATACCGTCAAAAACAATGCTTCCCCATACAAACTTTAAAACCCCCTATTACACCCCTTTAGAGGTTGAATTTCAAAAAATTCTTTCTTTGGTACATGTTTACTCGTCAAGACAAATACACCCTCCGTATTTTAAATTTCTACGACCAGCGGTGTAGGATGTGCCTTATCTGTCAGCGAGTCATTACAATTCTCTCTCCGTACTATATTTACCAAAAATAATGAAACAGGTATCTATTATTTTTTTAGCTTAGTACATTTGCAAAGTTAAATAATCGTAGCATTGGGAAAATAATATTTTTATACAAACTTCAATACTCCGTTTCAGCCCTTTAGGGGTTGATTTTCAAAAACGAAAATATAAGTGTCTATTATTTTCTTAAGCTTAGTAAATTTGCAAAGTTTAATAATCGTACCATTAAGAAAAAAATATTTCTATACAAACTTTAATACCCCGTCACCCCTTTGGGGGTTGATTTTCAAAAACCAAAATAATAAGTGTCTATTATTTCTTTAAGATTAGTAGGTATATTGGCAAAGTTTCGTAACCAAAGCATCAAAAAAAATCTTCATACAAACTTCAACACTGCGTTTAGCCCCTTTAGGGGTTGATTTTCAAAAAACAAAAAAATAAGTGTCTATTATTTTTTTTTGTTTAGTATATTTGCAAAGTTTCATAACCACAGCATCAAAAAAAAATTCTTCATACAAACTTCAATACTCCGTTTCACCCCTTTAGGGGTTGATTTTCAAAAAATAAAAAAATAAGTGTCTATTATTTTCTTTAGCTCAGTATGTTTGCAAAGTTTCATAACCACAGCATTAAAAAAAACAAATGCAAACTTCATTGCTCCGTTTCACCCTTTTAGGGGTTGATTTAAAAAAAATGATGAAATAGGTGTCAATTATTTTTTTAACTGTAGTATATTCGCAAAGTTTGATAATCGTAGCATTAAGAAAAATATTTTTTTCATACAAACTTAAACACTCTTTTTCACCCTCTTAGGGGTTGAATTGGGCAAATTCCTTTCTTATTGTGCGTCCGCTTTTTGGTTTAAAACTTTTGTACAAATTTGAAGTTTGTAGCTTAAGCGGTTTAGGCTGTGCGTTGATCTGTCAGTCAGTCACGACATTCACTTTTATCCGTTTAACCCATTTAGGGGTTGATTTTCAAAAAATAATGAAACAGGTATCTAATATTTTTTTTAGCTTAGTACAATTGCAAAGTTGAATAATCGTAGTATTAGAAAAAAATAAATTTCATGCAAACTTCAACACTCCGTTTAACCCCTTTAGGGGTTGATTTTCAAAAAACAAAAAAATAAGTGTCTATTATTTTTTTTAGCTTAGTATATTTGCCAAGTTTCGGAATCACAGCAGCAAAAAAAAATTCTCCATACAAACTTCAATACTCCGTTTCACCCCTTTAGGGGTTGATTTTCAAAAAACAAAAAAATAAGTGTCTATTATTTTCTTTAGTTCAGTATATTTGCAAAGTTTCATAATCACAGCATTAAAAAAAAAATCTTCATACAAACTTCCTTGCTCGGTTTCACCCCTTTAGGGGTTGATTTTTCAAAAATGATGAAATAGGAGTCGATTATTTTTTTAACTTTAGTATATTCGCAAAGTTTGATAATTGTAGCATTAAGAAAAATATTTTTTTCATACAAACTTAAACACCCCTTTTCACCCTCTTAGGGGTTGAATTGGGCAAATTCCTTTCTTAGTGTGCGTCCGCTTTTTGATATTAAACTTTTGTCCAAATTTGAAGTTTGTAGCTTAAGCGGTTTAGGCTGTGCGTTGATCTGTCAGTCAGTCACGACCTTCACTTTTATATATATTGATGTACAGGGTGGACTTCATATAATAAACCTACTAGACGCACACGTGGCCATAGCGGTGGTGCCAATAGTCTGTCTCCTGGAGATCATAGCTGCCGTCTATACGTACGGATCAAAGAAGATCAGCAGCGATGTCATGTTCATGACTGGAAAGCCGCTGGGCAAGCTCTGGCTCTTTCTGTGGCGATACGTCATTCCTGCAATATTGACCGTAAGGACATTTTTTTATTTTATAAGTAATTAAAACTTGCTGCTTCTCGTGATTTCACTCGCGTGGAAAATCATATGGGAACCAGTAATTTTTCTCGAATAAAAGTATGCTATGTCACTTTTCGACCTTCTTCTCTAACTATAGGGAAAATATTCTCAGTCGATAAGTAGGTATATACGATCGGTTTCTTTGTTGCTACATAAATAAATAACAAACCGAGAAAAACGCTTACGCATTAATAAGTAAGAAAGTTACCGTGATGAGAGATAACGATTTCTGTTGGTATAGTCATTTATCAATTTGTCAAAGGAAAATAGTAAATAAAAGCCAAAATAGTAACACGTAGTATATTTTTAATTCCAGGTAATAGCTGGGTATTCATTAAAAGAAGCCACGGCCTGGGGATGGGTCGTCGCACTGAGTTCTGTAGTCTTCATTCCTTTGTATGCAGCCAACGTTTTGCGCAAAGCCAAAGGATCGTTCAAGGAGGTAAGAAATACTTACGTTTAAACGTAAATAAGTGTTTTACTCACGCCTTTTTTAACCAACTTCAAAAAAGAAAGAGGTCATTATTCTTGTTGTTTATTATTTTGTTCTACAAGCCTTTCTTAGAGCCTATGCACACCGCGTTTTTTAAACGCGCCGTTGACGCGCGTTTGTAGCGATACAGACGCGATACACACGCAAGTCAGACGCAGCCTGTAGACCTTTGCACACCTGCGCGTTTTTTAAACGCGATGCAAACGCGTGTGTGTAGCGATACAGACGCGATGCAAACGCGCGTGTGTAGCGATACAGACGCGATGCAAACGCGTAGTGCAACGATGTGTTACACTAATATTTGAAAAAGAAAACTGAGAACAAGAAATAGAGAACTGTTTTTGAGAGTTTCGTTGTAATTAGACATTTTCTCAAGAAAAACAATTTATGTTACTTGAACTTGGCTTGACACGCTACCGCGTGTCTAAATAGTGAACATACTTGTCTAGAACAGTTTTCTCGTAGCTTGAACCGTTTTTGAGAAAATCACGCAATACCCATTTTGGTGACCTTCTACACGGAGTAAAAATTTTTGCACGTATCGGATCGATGAGGACTTTTTAGGTTTCATTTATAATGGTGTTATAAACAATCCTACCAATTTTCAGCTGGGTGGGAATTAATGTAAGGTCACATCTATTTGCTGGTCTAATTTGACCCCACCATATACTAACGCGCGTGGGTATCGATACAGACGCGCTGGTGCCGCGCGTTTGAATCGATACAAACGCGATGCTAACGCGCGTGTGTATCGATACAAACGCGCCGGTGCCGCGCGTTTGTATCGATACAGACGCGCCGGTGCCGCGCGTTTGTATCGATACAAACGACAACAAACTGCTCTGTAGGATAAAAGCGCGCCGTCGACGCGCGTTTTAGAAACGCGCGTCGACGGCGCGTTTAAAAAACGCGGTGTGCATAGGCCCTTAGAGTTTTGTGCTCGTTGAAAATATTAAAGGTACGGAAACCACGACAAGCAATTTTGGCTTCGTAGCTATTTGATTTTCAATATTTATATCTATTTTTACTTACGTTTCCAAACAAACTTTTCAGAGACTTCGAGACAGTTGCCAGCCAAATGCAGATTGGGGTCCATCAGAAGCTCACATTCGGGAACGCTGGATATCAGGTGCAGAGCAGAACAGCACTGGAGCTAAACTTCACCACCTCGAAAAATAAAATTTTATGACTTAGAACGCTTACATCATTTTGTTCACGACTTTGTTTAATACTCGTATCTTTAAAATTTGTTTCTACTTACAGTTCTTATAACACAAAAACTATCGGAAAATACGTAGTATAGAAAATTGTGTGCAAAATAAGACAATAGTGAAAAACTGTTCCGGGAGGAGCTGAAATTTCTCTAGAGATCCCGGGGTCCTCCGTTAAACTCCAAGGCAGGTAGGCACTGGGGAAATTTCAGTGAATATAATGAAATATAATCCTAAACTACCCGGCTACACCCACCGGGTATCTTGTGATCTCATCAACAAAAAAATAAAGCATTCAAACTTTTTAATAACTGTTCATAGTTTGATACTCAACTCCTTACTCCATACTCCTTGCTCATAAAGTAATTTGACAAATGCAGATGACGTGCGATGCCAGTCATAACTTCAAAGAAAAATACAATGTCAACAACGCTTTACCAACGTTGACTTTTTTTGGACCAACCACCTACAAAATTAATTATGTAATTTTATCTTACCTATTTAAATTTATTGTAATGTTAGGGCTATTTTAGCATCAAAATTAGTTGTTCTAAATTTTCTGTGAAACGTAAATTTAAAAAGTGATCAGTAAAAATGGGGGATGTCGATACCAACGCCGACGCGGGTGGCGCTATGACTGATGACAAAGATAAAAGGGTTAAGATCCAGGTAATATTATCTCTTGAACTATATAGGGTTATTCATAAAGGGTATGCTAAGCCGAAAAGGGCTCATAGTACTCATCATTATGAACAACTTTTACTATGGGACCAGCCCGATTTTCGAGAAAAAAAAAATCAGCTGTTCCATAGAAAAATGTCAATGACACTCGACAAAATGTATGGAACAGCTGATTTTTTTTTTTGCTAATTGTGGTTTGGTCCCATAGTAAAAGTTGTTCATAATGATGAGTACTATGAGCCCTTTTCGGCTTAGCATACCCTTTATGAATAACCCTGTATAGGTTTTATAAAACGCTAACTGGCGAGCTACCATCTCAACTCCGCGCAACAACAACCCAACAACGCGCATTGTAGAAATCTCAATACCGCTTTGTTGGTTGTTGTTTCTTTCATTGCATTATTTTAATCTTTATCACGGGGCCACACCTGCGCACACGTAGTGCGTGTGCACGACTCGTGGACTCGTGAAAACTACGCGTTTCGGATGGTTGTGGACGCATCACATATATTATTATACAGTAGGTATTATACACTATAGATACACACGCGCATGTGTTCTTGAAGTGCACGCGAACTGTACTGTTCGTGTTCACGAGAGGACGTTATAACTTGCACCCGAATTACTCGCGAACATGTCCAAAGGAGTCCAATGTCCAACTTCCAAAGGTGTATAAGATGTACCTACAGGCACACAAACCGCACTGTTTTATTACGAGCGCAGGTGTGGTCCGTGTCCGTCTTCACTAGGGGAGCGACTTGCTCGTCTCGTCACTCAATAGTTGAAAAAAAGTTCATTAAATATATTAAAAGATATTAAAAGAACTTGATTGATTTTTGACTTTAGGCGGAGGGAGGTGAAGATGAGGCGGGGGAGCTCGGAGAAATGGGCAGGAAAAAGATGAAACGGTTCCAGCTGCCGCCTGAACTTCCTCGGTGGTGGCAGGCGAAGATAATACAATATGCGTAAGTTCTTTGAAAACTATATTGACCTATTTGCAGCGCCCCGCGGTTTTACCGTTTATCCTATAGGAAACGTTATTTATACATTTATCTTTTTTTTTTGTCATGAAGTAGACGTTACAGGCAAACCCAGTCCAGCTACTCATGGATCCGACAAATATATATATTACTTATAATTTGAATACCAAATATTATGTATTTTTTTGTCAAAGATTTTTTTATCACTATTGATCACAGTATTATCGATACCATGCGAAGCGTAGTCAAACATCTATCCGATCAATCATCAAAATTGGTCTCGAAGTATCTATTATTGAATAGGTACATCGGGCCAATTCTTTGATTGCATCGTATTTACCTAAAACAGTAAGCTCGATAACGGTTTCTGATAAGAGAAACGAATAGCAGTAACATAATTAATTAAGCGTATTTGTATTGAATACTATACTGTTTTATCTATTTCCTAAGTTTAATAAACAAGTGCTTAATTATATAATGCATAAGAAGAGAGAGAGAACAGTATCAGAAATCATTTACTGTAGCTGTGTATAGTGTGTATACCCCATGGACGGTAGAGCTATATCTATGAATATGAGCAAAATACGTGAATCATGAATCAAAAAGCTCTAATATCTTACGACGTTCGACTTTTGAACTTTGAACAAGTACATGGAGACACGCGTTAGATATGTATAACTTAATTGACAACTGGAACTGTAGCCAATGTCGTCACGACTAGTATCTCTTCTGATAACAGAATGTTTTGACCAAAATTAATATCGTACCTAAACAATATATGTAAACATCCCGCGCACGTGCTCACGTGACCCCGCGCAGTTATCGCCGCAATAACTCCATTCGGAATAGAAAATGATATGAAATGACACCAATATTCGGAAACTATATTCCGATGCCGAATGGCACGATGTAGCGTCAATTCTCATAAATATCACGCGTCGGGAGCTTTTTATGGCTAGTAAGGAATAGATTGTATAGTTTCCAATTTGCAATAGTCACGATGATTGCTTTGGTCTCGTTTCTATGATTACTTATATTAAAGCATCAAGTAGACAGTGATTAGTAGCGATACAGTTATATCAAAGATTTTCTACCATCTATGACTGTATTGACCTGTCTATCCTAATTTATTTGATCTTTATTCACCTGTTTAGATTTAATTATTTTTCACCAATCTTACAATCTTGCTTGATTCTACAAACAGACATACAAACACGTTAAACTTATAGCACCCTTCTGTTTGCGTCGGAGGCTAAAAATAAACAAATACATCTCATGACAACGACCAGCTATAACACAAAAAAAAAATAAAAACAAATAACGCCGCAGTTAAATATTACCCAAGAAGACTTTAAGTGTAGGTAAGTATTTTCATAAATGCCGACCCAATTTTCAAACTAGAACACCCAGATTTTTAAACTGGAACGTTCATGCACAAAAGTTTCAATGTCTATAATTATTGGGAGGTTGGTATTGTGAAGGACGACTTCATGGCATCCGGCTGACCCGGTCGCGGCGACGTCCGCGCTATCCGGGTCACCTCTGGACGAGACCCTCCGGCGGCGCAGTCCATTAGTCCACTACACGCGAATACTCGTCTAGGAACTAGCCAAATCACAGGCGGCTGACATAAAATACTTTGACACAAGTGAGAAGACCGAACTCTTCTTGCACGCGATAGAATGATCATAACGTCTTGTCATGTTAGTGCGTCATGCATATGTGTATTTTATCAATCGATTAAGGTTCGACATCGTTTAGTTACACCGCCTAAATTATGTTTATTCACAAGACATAGACGTTCAAAATCCTCCAACTCATGTATCGATGACTGATCGATGATTCGATTTTTTCACCCCATTCAAATTCTACAAACTACTTAAACGAACAAAAGTTTCCCCTGTGCATTTAGAAGTTGGACAATTAACAGCAATTAAATCTACCGTACAGGTGTCGATTGAGTTCAGAAATGCGCGGGAATTACCCGCGCCGCCGGAGGTGTCAAGCGGTAGATTAATGTTCGCGTGTGAACACGTGGGGTGTCGGCGGGTGGTTCTGTCGGCTCGTAATGGCGCCGGCAGTCATTGCACCTTCGGCCGCGGGAGTGGCTACATGCACTTCATACAGTTCACACAATGCAGCGGACCGAATCCAGTGCTTCCGAGGGCTCCTTCTGGACGACGATAGAACTCCTGGCCGGTCGAGACAGGAGGCGGACTACGTCGATTGGAGATGACAATGCCCTGGTCATCGATCTCCCGAAAAGAGGATCGTCTTCACTCAGGTGCCTGGTGCTTGATTGAGCTGATCTTTAATGTACATGGCAGATTTTTCTTTATGCGTGATAATGGTCGTCACAAATAGGAATTATCATTTAGGTAACCTATGATACGAGTATATGTACTTTCTTACAATGAAAATCTGAGACGTCCAGTTTTTTAATGCAACTGACACCTTATTGTTCACGCTACAATTTATTAATGCACACACACGCACATAATTTCCGTTAATTTGGTAACATAATTATACCTAATGTTTATTTATTTAAGTGCATATTGCTTTGACTTCTCACTGAATTATTATCCTGTTTTGTCTGATTGTTTATTCGGGACGTGTGTTGTTTATCACTACAACGCAGTATTTCTTACTTACGCATATTTCGGTGTTTTACAAGCCTCATTATCTGGTTCCGCGTAATCAAGTTTCACGTCTTGTTTTGCACTATTATCGTTAATTAATGATGAAACTGATGCGAAACTGTCAACTCGTACGTAACACGATAACTGGCACTACACTAGCTGGTAGGTAGGTATACTTTAGTGCTATTCTACCAGATAGTTTACACATGCTATTGTTCTGGTTCAAAGTGCTCTCTGATAATCCCGGTATCTGTTGGCATTTTGCGTCATTCACACTCCCATTTTCGAGCTTTTAGGTAAACATTTTGCTGTATTCGCGTGTTAGAACTATTATCGCCCAATGTTTTGTTACCAGTGCTTCTAAAGCTTCTAACCTTATTCATTGCAAATAATTTTGCCGTTTCATTACTTGGAAAATAGCATTTTTGCCTGATTTATTTACGCGCTAAGCGGCAGGATTTAAGTGCTGTATGAAGTTTCAATGACAATTTAAAGACACTTTAGTTAGTCGTTTTTAGTCACATTAATTATCAACCTAGGTGAAAAGAAACTCTGACAATGACGCCTGCCACTCTGTCTGTATAAACGAAATTATTTATTATGTGAAATACGCTGATAAAGAGCTTTCAACCCTTTTCAAATTGTTGTTGGAAAAACAACTGTAACTGGTAACTTTAAGTAGTTTGTGCATTAAGCTTTAGGTTCAACTGAACACAAAAAGTTTATTGACATTATGTTCACCTTTTACAAATAGATTTGGCATTTAGGTAGAGATGATAAATGATGTGTGTGGCATACATGTACCACGTGCACGTGATACACGTAGGCAGCGTAACGTTTTTGGGTGAAGTTGATTACAATGCATTATAATTTAGTTTAATGGATTAATATTTTATTCCTTTTAATATTGCACGACCAGGGGAAAGCTGAACAAGATTAATATTGTAGAAAAAAATTACACTCAAAATGTATGTAAATCCAAAAAAACAAACCAAAGTCCTATTAAACTTTTCACAACCTTGTCTATTTTTTTTAAATCGTTTTTATCTCGAGTAGGCAGGTAATTATTATATGTATTAGTAAAAATCGTAAAGCATATAGTTTCACGTTTTATTAACGGCAAGCTTAGCCCTGCGGTTACATCCACTATTTTACATATAAAACGTGTATTTTTCCGGGATAAAAGTAGCCTATGTGTTAATCCAGGGTATAAAGATAAACTATATCTATTGCGCATTCAACTCAAATCCATGGAGCCGTTTCAGCTTGAAAAAGTAACAAACACACACTCTCGTTTGTGCACTAACAAACTTTGGCATTTATTTTATTTGTGAGAAGTATGATATTTATGTTTTCGTGAACTCTCTTCTAACTACCTATGTTTATTACTAAGAATTTAATATGCTTTACTTGTGTGTGTTTACATGTCATCACCGTCCTGATATATTACGGCTAGCTCAGTGATATGGCATAGTAACATGATCATACCAATTTTTGTAAATGCAATGAGAGTTCAGGAGTGCGTATGTTAGTTTATGGCTTTTTTTGCTGAAACGTCTGATTGTATTTGGATGAAATTTATTATGGAGGTAGCTTACACCTCTTATTAACACATATTATTTTTATCCGGAAAAATAAAATTATACACCGGTTTAAAAATTAATTGAAAGGTTCTACCCAGATGTGAGTTTAAAGAAAAATGAAGGAAAGTAAGGAAAACCGCGGTTCCTCGCTAGTTTGTCAGTAAAATATTAAACGACTCTTATGTTATATGATAGGCATATAAGCACGTACCTACTTGTCTTAAAACTGATAACAGGCTAGCGTAGAATATATTTAGAACAATAAAATTATAATTATTTTATTGTTGATAACCGGACTAAATGCGTGACCCCTGCGTGACCGAACTTATACACTCGACACTAACTACTCGTCACAGACCATTATATAAATAACTATATATTTTATCGATGTATGAAATTTTAAATAGTAGGTATATTTATCGGTTGGTTTATAAAATGTTTTATTGCATGACAAATTGAACTACTCGCAAATAAAGTAGTCGTACCTTTTTATATAGATGCCGATAAAATACGAGTATCTGACTAGTTTCCATATTATTGTGGAATTAAAAATCTTAGACAATGGAAAAATTCGTCTCATAAACCTCAATAATGAAGATGGGGCAATGAAAATAACAGGAACACGCCAAATAAACATATTGCGTTTAGGTACTACCGTTGGGATAGACAGGTACTAGAGTGGAGACCACGGTTCGGCAAACGTAGTACTAGGGCGCCCTGCGGCCAGGTGGGACGACGACCTGCGTTAGGTGGCGAGGTGGTAAGGTAGCAAGTGGATGCGGAAGGCAGAAGATCGTGCCTTGTGGCGTTCTTTAGATGAGGCCTATGTCCAGCTATGGACATTGGATAGGCTGATGATGATGATGATGATGATTACTGTGTCTTTTCATGAATCACGAATTGAACGTAACTTTTTTTTTATTTCTTGTTTCTATTATATTTTAAAGCTTATTAAAACATGACAGAAACAAGATGTTTATCTTTTTAATAACCTTTTATTACTGTGCCATCGCAGTTACACACTACACAGTACCTACATCATATTTATCAAACATCCGGAAGTGGTCCAAAATTACTTGCGAGATTTGACCTAAACGAACGAACTAACATACATCGCAATTTAGATGAAAGCTGGGAAAGGTACATAAATTTTACTTTATAGTTTCATAAATAGATACAAAAAAGATCAGTATAATATAAAAAACGATTAGAAATATATTTTTGAAAAAGTAAGTCAATGGGCTAGACGTTTTCATATTTCCGTTTAATAGCTTCAGATTAACTTTCCTATGCTAACGATATTCGAATTTTTGTCTACTGGATATTAGTACTTCGGTATCTAGGTCATGAGAACTAGAAATATTTGCGATACGGCAGTTCCGAACTATTGTAGTTATGAGATTATTTTAGTTTAGTCTGGCCGGTCTATATTTAAAAGCACTTTGAATATTATTGAGTAAACGTCGTTTCTACTTGCTGCCAAGTAATATTAAGCTTTAATGTAAATGTAATGTAATGTAGGTACACCAAAGTCTACGAACAAAAGCCTTTTTATCATCGTCTCAAAGAATCTATAAGAACTTATAAGTTCTATGAAGATCAAATTCTGTAACTTATAAATTTTGTATAATAATAGTTATCTAAACATGAAGATTTCAGCACTAAGAAAACAGCTTAGCCATAAAAACATCATTCAGTTTTTTTGCGCTGATTTTCTTGTTTCTGTCAATAACGCTACACTTGAACTAACAATACACTATGGTAGTCACGGTAAGTACAATGAAATTCGGATCCGCGTTACTAAAATTATCTACATTATTAGGCACTTAAATCTAATTACCTACTTATTTTGTTATCAGCTCATAGGTACGGCTTCGTTTTCTATTTTACATGAACATTTGCATATACTTTGGCACATAGCTATTTACTGATTTCAAATTTAAATTAGTCCGAATTTAATGAATACTAACTTCACAGCAGTAATTTTTCAGCTGAAACGAATTGTTTGAACGCTAGTGATTTGTAAAGAATGAGTTAGCGGTCAATTGTTCCAACACTCATTAATGGTCAAGTTTGCCGCAAATAAGAATTAAGTATTTTACATACGAATATGAATACAAAACATTTTTTGTTCGTTGTCTCAGTGGTTTCAAGGGAAATGGTTACTAAAACGACATTTAAAAAGTTGAAATTGAACAAAGCAAATTGCATTGACTTCAAAAATTACAAATGTTTTAAATAACTTAACATTTGAAATGTAAGCGCTTGTCTATTTTACAACAATACAAGTTGAACTAGGTATATTAGATAGGTATATTATTATCCTTATAATATGCCGAAATTTTAAGTAAATATTTTTAAGCAATTGAGGTAGATGATACACTCATACATCACACAGATTAGATTGCTTGCGGTGAATATGATCACCGCGACAAAACCTTTAGTGGTTTCTTGGTGCTACAAAATAATACTATAAGTATTATTTTCAGTCAGTTTCATCCGCTTTTTTTCTTTTAAACTACCCCTGTATTAGAGATTACCACAAAAAGCTTGTATCGGTCAAGCCATTTTTGAGTTAGCGAGACTAACGAACAACAATTGATTTTTACATATAAAAAAAAAGTAGAAGATTTTTGATGCCAGATCTCAAAAGCTCATATGTTCTTGAATATGCATTTGATACTTTAAAGATTTTCCGATTTGATAAGAATCACCAGCTTCGCCCTCCGGTTTCACTTGCTATTCTGCTTGAACTGTTAACATTTCCAAAATAAACTGTTAATCTAGGCAATAAGCAACCTTCATATCAAATAATAAACAAACGTTCACTTCACAGTTATAATATTAGTAAGAGCACAGACTACTAGTAAGAGTAGAATTTGGTGAGGATGATACTCCAAGTACGAGTATCTGACGACGGACTCGTGGTCACACCGTTTTGCTACACCAGTGTGACTACGAGTAATTTATATTCCTCGTGGTTACACTACTTGGCTTTCTAGCACTTCGCCGGCCGCTGCCGCGGCACGCTCGCTACGCTCGCTCGGCTCGTGCGTTGTTTTTCATGTTCTAACATAACCTAACCTATTAATTTATTCGTCCAGTATCTTGCAATCTCGATCCTTTTCAGAGTAGTGTAACCACGAGGAATATAAATTACTCGTAGTCACACTGGTGTAGCAAAACGGTATGACCACGAGTCCGTCGCTGAGTATCTATATATATAAAAGAAAGTCGTGTTAGTTACACTACTTATAACTACGTACTACTACCACGTACCTACTACTACGTTTAACATCAGGCGAGCGATTTGCTCGTTTCGTCACTTAATCAAATAAAAAAAAGAACTCAAGAACGGCTTTACCGATATGGCTGAAAATTGGTGAGGAGGTAGCTTAGAGCCAGGAGACGGACATAGGATACTATTTATTCCTATTATACTATTTATTCCTATTATACTATTTATTTCTATTAAATAAATTCGATAGCATTCAAGTGTGAATTGACATAAAACATCAGTCACTATAAAACGAGGTATAACAAAAAAGAATCAGACTTGGAATAACAAAACGACTTATTATACTCTTTGCGCAAATGACAGCTATGTAATGGACGTATGGATGACAATTTGATTTAACAATTTAACAGCTAAACAGATTTTGACGAAATTTGGTATGAAGGTAGCTTAAGCCCTAGGTAATAATGTAGATTACTTTTTACCCCAGAAAATTGAACGGCTTTCCGCTATTCTTGCAGGACAGCGGGTGAAACCGCGGGGCGCAGCTAGTATTAAAATAAATCTCGAGATAAAAACTGTATAGGTATGTATTCAGTTTATAAAGTTTATTTACAGTCGTTTTAGTTCGTTCAGTGAGAACGGGTGAACATTCTGATATCTGAAATAAATCTGCGCAAATGAAAACTGTTTATTTATTGACTTCATTCAGTCAACACATACGTTTTCCATATGTGTTACTTTATTTCGTTTGAGTTTTCGTGATATTTCCCAACTTCTCAGAAATTCCTAAGATGCCATTCGTTAGTCATCGGCGCAGCGCAGTCAGTGGCCTAATTATTTTTAAAACGTACTTATAGCGCATCACACATGGCGGCGATGAATGGCGACTGACGAATGAAATAACGCGGCTCGTGGCGCTTATCTCGTCACGATATAATTTTGCACCAGTATAAACATTGCTGAATTTTGCAGCGATGTTTTATGTTACTAAAAACAAAGAGTAGCATTTTTTATCTTCAAAGTTTTTCAAAGAGCCATTTTTACGGTCACATTCTCGCAATTAATGATCTCGTTCCCTTATTGCTGAATTACAAACAGAAATGTGTCTAAAAATGTTTCAATTTTCTGTCGGTAAGAGTGGCAAATATTATTCTAATTAATTTAAAAAAAAATCGAGCTTATAAGGTCGAAAGTATGTTAATTTGTTGGTTTGGTAATCTTTCAACCGATCACCATGAAATGTTGCATGCATATTGTCAGGATTACCTACTGTAAAAGACAGGCTAGGTACTTCTCATAATCATCACATCACAGCACGGGTGAAACCGTGGGGCGCAGATAGTTACTTAGGTACTACGCCGGGATAAGTACCTACACGGATTCCGTAAAGAAGTTTTAAGATGCAAAAAATGTTAAACCTAAATAACCTATATTAACGAGTTAAAATATGGACAAATACATCTTAGACTAGAATGCAACTGAAAACTTTTAACTAAGCTTTATTCAAAAAAATAGGTACATATAATTGGTGAACACTCTTCCAACACTTTATCGACTGTTACACCATAGCACAGCTATTATTAGACATTTACACGGAACAGTATATTTACTACTTGTATCAATATCCGATACTACACTTACGTGATTGTTTACGGCACTTTTTATGAAGCGTCTTCAAAGAAAACATGCGTTAGGAAGCGATAAAACCGTGGTTGCTAGGAGCCCGGCAAATATGGCGTACGAGAATAACATGTTCACGCCTGTGATAAAACAAAATACAATATCGTTGGTAACCAGGTCACTTTAGGTTCCATAATATTTTTTATAATTTACGTACAATGTACAAGGTTTATTTTGCATATCCTATGTTCTCTGTATTTTTTTATACATATTTTCTGCATAGGTATGATAACAAGGTGGTCTGAAAGGCTGATTTATATTAAAGCAGTGAATAAATGCAGCGATAGAATCTAGTGTTTCGATGCAATGTTAAGCTTATTTAAATCCTGTGCAGCATGCAGTGTCCTGTCCAGTTCTGGATTGAGCTAGAACGACCGCTTATTGGGCCAATCCTCACTGGATTCGGCTGCTGGATTGAAACACTGTACCTATTAATTTAAATATGCCTTATACGAGTACATAATACAGATATTTCTGTTCAGAAGCACTACGACTGTCTGTACCTTAATACCTGACTGGCTAAACTTTTAAAAATTATTTTGGATTTGCTTTATCAGTTTGAAAACTTTGTAAGTACACTAGTGGCTGTGGTAGCTGTTTAGCTGTTTTATGAATAGAACTCAATAAGAAATTATTGACCCATAAATTGGGTAGTATGTGGTCGATAAAGTATTTAATAGAGCGATTTCTCGCTGCGGTCAACCGTAAACTTGGTCGTAAAAAGCGCTTTCAATAACTTCGACCATTTTAGATACGTCTATACCTATAGATATGTTTTTGGAGAACCACATAGGTAAGTAGGTGGACCACGGTAAGAAATCAGTAACATTTAAGTTACGATTGATGATTAGTGTATGTACCTACCCAATCGTTGGTGGAATAGGAGTACGAGTAGAAAAAGTTTTTGAGAATGAAGCTTAGAACAGTCAGCTTTTAAGATATTAGTCGAAACGGTTAATAGCGAAGCGGCTTGTTAAATTTTGATAAACGTAGGCTCAGGTACAATAAACTAAAATTTTCAGTTAACCTTGTAGTTCTACGAAACTGTAACCGATACTAATAAACATGCCTGAACGCCGCGTAGCTTGGCAACGCCTAGCTACGCCGTAGACCTCACACAAGTTGTAGACCGCTGCCATCAACTTTTTACGGCATTGTTGAACTTGAGTAGGATCCTTAAAGTTTACAAGCACTCATTAAAAGTAGTTTGAAAAGGTTCAGAAAGGCAACTTTATCTATATTTTATAGTTATTGCCGTTAGACACGTTTCTTGGCTCGTGTCAATCTGCTTGTTTATTGCTAGGGCTTAGCGTTTAATCATCTAAGTTTCTTTGGCAGAAATATGAGTGAACCTTTTAGACGCGAAACGTTCAATTGTTTGTTTCTTATGGTTTTGAAAGAGAAAGAGAGAGAGAAAAAGTTAGAAACACTTTGAGTAACGATATTGTTTACACTTTTGCTTTATTGTTTTATTACTTTTTCTTTTATTGGTTTTGTTTCTTTTATTGCTGTATTTGTGGTTGTTAGCACGTACAATGTGATAATAATACAGTATCAGTTTTCAGGAATTCGAGTAGTTACCAAAATTGTATCGGAATATTAAAAGCAAAGCAAGTAGAGTCTATCCATTTATCGGACAGTTTGGATATGGCAACAAATTTTGCATTGTAATGCATTGAAGAACGATAACTTGTGAATTCCATATCGATGACATGTATGGCATTCTCGGAATTTTCACCAGTCACGGCACATAAAGGAACCAGTACATTAGTGGAGTTCAAACTATTTTGTTAACTAACTCTACTCCAGAAATCTTCAAATGAAGAGTTAAAACATAATGTTGGGCATAGGTACGTATTTTGCTTTAGACCATGTGCACTTTTGGAAGGCAAAACCAAACATGTTTCATTGTAATACTGTTCTTATTTCTCTATTGATATCATTTAGAGGTTCTGTCACAAAGTCTGTCATTTTATTTCGATTTTCCTTTCTTTTTCGTGATAGTAACAAAATCACTAGATTTATTTTTTTACTTTTACAGACGAATAAAAACATTATTTACAGCAAAGTTAAAACATCAAATAGGCATACTAATTCTAGGCAAAACTTTTTTTACCGTCTCATAACAAAGCCTAAAAAGAAACACCGACGCCTATTTAGACCACTTACTACCAAAGTTTTTCAAGTCGTAAAAACTTTGTCTCGCACCGCTCGCATTCGGCACGTCCTAATGTGCAAAGTTCTTTACTCGAAACTCGTACCTACATGTGGTGTCGGCGGGGCCGTGCCATACCGTGCCAGGCCCATCGCACCCGTGCTAAAGGCCCGAACTATCACACGGAGTACCCAGCGTCAAAACTACTAAAACTTTACGGCGGTGTCGAGACGTCTGCGCCGCCTCAGTATCCACCAATTCGTTGACAAATTGACATCCAAAACGAACGCACGGAGGGCGGCCGGCCCCGCGCGCCAGTGGTAAGTTTTTCTTTATACCTAAAGTAAAATATCTGTGCTTACCCTCATTGTGTAAACCGAGTACAAGGAGGTCGCACGGCCCTTCGCGGCAGCGCGCAGCGAGCGGTGAGTTTCATATTTCCTTTTCTTTAGCTCTCAATAAATGATTCTACCGCGTAATTTTGAAGGCTCTATGAAAAAAAAACTTGTTGCTCGTTTTCTTATCAGGCTTTTTATTTGCGTGGCTTGTTTCAATTACCAGAGAAGTTGCTTCGTTTTATCAGCACTTTTGGCGCGCAAAATATAGTCTCGTGACTCATTTATCTAAAATATTTTTTCTGAGACAATTTACTTAAAATGCACTTGTAGGTAAATGTACGTTATTCGACTATAGTTAGCTTTATAGAGCTTTTTTGTTCCTAGAAACGCTCTTTGTAGTTACGTCTATATAGCGCATTCAACTTTTGTAAACTTACGACACGTAAGTCCTTAAAACTTTACATCAAATGTAGGTACAAAAATGTAAAGGATTTTCATGTGTCAGATTATTCCCTATCAGTGAAGAACAGCAGCAGTTTTGCAGCAGCAGTATTGTGTGAAACTGTATAAACGATGAGTATAGGGAAAAGCTATCCAGGTGCTTGTACTTTTAGGTACACTGAGAAAAAATTCACCTAAAGTATGGACACGGATACGGTACGGATAGTTGTCACCGTAAAAACTGGTGCTAAACATCGTAATTTTTGGAGATTGTCAGTCACTTTAGGTGAATTCATAGGAATTTTGATTGCCATTTTTTTCAGTGTAGTTGCTAAGACATTCTTGTTAAGAGTTTATAATTCTGGGTGTCGTAGACCAGTTATGATCAATCATGACGTTTATCGTCAGACGGGTGATTTGCTCGTCTCGTCACTGAATTGCATAAAAAGTTTACTAAAGTTGCAATAGTCTTCTATTTCAGGTAAGTATTCGTTTGTAAGATAATAGGTATGTTTGTTTCAGCTTTACGCACCCGCACGTCCGCGCGCGCCTCGAGAAGCATATGGGATCGAACCTCGTGAGCCTCACGGATAAGATCTACATGACTGAACTCGAGGATAGGATCCGGCAAGTCAACGAGGAGAACCTCAACAAGAGGATATCCAGCAGAGTCGTGAGTACTGGAAACAAATATCAACGTCTTAAATTTGGACTCATAGAGGGTAGCTAAAATATCGCGCTGAAGATGAGACCTATATTGAGCAGAAAAAGGAAAACGGTTGATTATGATAATGATGATGATGATGATGAAAATAATAAAGGTTCCACAACCACATTATTTCAATAAATCCACTAGCAACGATCCACAGTTTCTCCAACTATCGTCAAGGAACCGATCATTTTCACGCGATAAAAGTGACCTAAGTGTCAATTTAAATTATAAAGTATCTTTGTGTCAAATTTCATCCGAATCTATTTAGCCATTTTTGCGTGATTGAGTAACAAACATCCAAACATACAAAATTTCACATTTATATTATTAGTATGTAATACGCTGCACTTCATTATTATACAAGTACAAGATGTATTATTGGAATTGTATATTTTAATTAATTAAATAATTAACTACAATTATACTTTGTTGAATAAATACACTTTTATCATGAAAAAATTAACGATTCCTGTAGGATAGCGGGCAAAACCCTGCGATGCAGGAACTTACAAATATCCCTGAAAAATTGAGACAGTTGACCTGAAATACAAAATTGACTGCAAATATCCAGTTGCAAACGACATATCAAAGCTGCATTGCATGTTCACCAGCATTCCATCAAGCACAATTTGGCAGTGCTATGTACGGGCTGGAATAACAAAATTTAATTTGAATCATCAAAAAAATCGCTTCGCCCTAGATGTTATCGAGGGTAAGCGATCTTACAGTTCGCTCGAAGCTATAAGCTTCGACATTTATCATTGTGAGTTCCGAGTAGATTTCATTTATTTGTTGGTTAATTCTTGATACGTAATTACTTACTCTCTGTCAATAAAATAAGACTAGAAAGTATAATAGAATGAGCAAGCGTTTATATTGAATACTTGAAATGAACATTATCCTTGTGTATTTAATCTTGATGGGTCACTGAAAGCTAAAAGACAAAGCTTTCGTTATTTTGGGCCAGGGTCGCGTTTTTCAAGGATGTTTCATAAATATATTTAAACCACTTTATAATAGTCTTGTTTCAAACTCTCATTAATTCGAAGGGCATGATCGGGATCAGGCGGAAGATGATCTGTAATTAATGTCTTTGTAATGTTAAAAACTTTTTGCCACTAGCTGACGCTAGCGCGGTGCGTTTCGGGTTTCGATTTAGTAGGTTTGCGGTTCAGAACTGTGGTTTTGCCTTCGGCCTTGCGTCTACAAAATTATCAAATGCCAAGCCATGTCAAAGTCCTTTCAGGGGACTAAAGACTCTGACACTAGAGTTAGCTACTCGGCCTATATGAACGTATATACTTTTTTACAGACAATTTTAGCTTGATCGGTTCAGCCGTTCTCAAGAGATACGCTCACCAACTAACAGCATTTCAATTTTATCGTAGTGAATTTAGACCTTTCAAGTATTAGTAAGGTCAAATATAAATAATTTCGTACCACAGTATCGCTACGAAAACGTTTTATCGATTAGTTCCAAATTAGCTTAGAAACTAATTTGGAAGCTCGCTTAGAAGTCATAGAAGTAGAACTATCATAAAGTGGGTCTAGCTCGCGCTAATCAAACACCGTTTAAAACTTCCCCGTGGGTTCGTGTCGTGTCGGCGCTTGACAACCGAACGATCGCCGACAGGGCAATTAGCCATCCATCATGAAACTGGTTTGTTTATCAACTCAAGCTTTCATTTACATTTTATAGCCTGGGGGAAGTGAAATGATACCCTACCGGCGCCTAATTGTCAGTTATTGCGTTGCGAAACTCGTGGTCGTGAATCAATCACGTCACGAATGTGCGTGTTCATCGCGCAAAAAGTTATTGAAATTAGGAGACTCAAAAACAAATAATTGAAATTCTTATCCCATTACTGGATTCCAGTCTGTACACGGAATGCTCGATATTTTTACATAAATGATACCATCGATGTTTACCAACCGTCTCAGTGTAGAGGTATAATGTGGAATCACTTACTTATACTGATAGCTTCGCTATTCAAAACAAAACACAAATATGAAGCGAAGCGAAATCAACCCTTCTGGATAGAATGAATGCCGGAAACAGTCGATTAGAGTCGTAAATATAGGAGCTCTGACCCCAACCGTCATAGCTCCCCCATTTATTCACTGTCATTGACATTAGATCGATAAAAATTAGTAACGGTGTTCCTAAGAAGTGAATAAACAAAGCATCTGTACCAATGTGACCTCAATGACTAAAACACTTAAGTTTCGTAGGTATAGTAAATTTTTGTAGAGGTGTTTTTACAAAGAAAGACGATGAGACGACCTCGACGCGTTCTTGGCAGAATGGTCAAATCTGGCGGTTGAGTGCACTGTTTAGGAGGAGTTGAGGGAGACCTTGGAACACGAGTGGAACTGCATAGGTTCAAACAAAGGAGTTGTACGACCTGGCAAGACCCAAACGATTATGCCTAGTCTTACAATTTAGGTTTTTATTTATTACATTTTCAAACATTCCAACAGCTCGATGAGATGGAAAGGCTGAAACGTCTCATCCTGGTGGGCAAGACTCCTCTGAAAGAGTGTCCTCCAGAGTTATTCCATCACCCGGTCTTCGTGTTCTGGCGGATGGTGAACCGGGAAGTGGCGCGCGCTTCGAAGAGACGTGCTGACATATACTATAGGAAGCTAAAAGCGTCGCAGAAAATGGATCAGGTAACTAACTCAATAAACTTTTATTATTTTTTTTACTATGCCATAGCAAACAAACAGATGAACCGCCTGATGGTAAGCGATCGCTGTCACCTATGGTAACACTGCACCGGAGGCATCACAAATACGTTGCCGACCTTTTAAGAACTTTTTGACAGCTTTTGGATTATGCAATTCTTATTTTGCTTATCCTACAGCAGATTATCAAATAGGTATTAGAGATCAAAACCAGTTTCACTAATAGAACTAATTTAGTTATAATTAACATGCGCATTAACTTACATTTCATTGAGTTTGACCACGTTAGTTCCCATTGTAGAACTAATTTAATTTGATATGGGGCTCTATCATACTTGTTCGACATTTTCGTGTGCAAAATAGAATAATAAATAAATTAAATAAAGTTACTTTTACCTGATTGAGTTACTTATCATACTTATAGTTACTGTTCCAAAGTACAAACGATAACGTTGTTTTACAAATCAATATTTTAACCCATCACAATCGTTTGCAGGGAAACGAGGAAGAAATGGAAGGTGAAAACGAAGAAGAGGAAGGCGAGCAACTCACACCGGAAGAGCTTCTCAAGAAATGTAAGGATGAGCTGGAGGAGCAGAAACAGATCGACATCGAAAAGGGGGTGCGCTTCACTGACGAACAATTCGCCTTACTCAAATATGAAACCAACGATGTGAAAACCTTAAAAAATCTCAACGTAAGTTTTTTTTTAATTTTCTGATGAATATAAATAAATAAATAAACGTTTCACACTCATAGCTCCCCACTAGGAATAAATCCTGTGTCGGGGATGCCATGGAACACACACAAAGACAAGGACAACTAACACCCAGACCCAGAACAGATATTTAAATTCATCATTCAAGCATCGGATAGGCTTGCATTAGACGGCCATCTCGCCTGATGGTTTTGTTTATGAGTTTAAATTCTATTATTTATCGGCTTCTTCTGAGTCAACCACGTCGTCGCTTACCAACAGGCGAGTTGGTGGCCAAACGCGGATTGATTAATTATTAAAAAAAAAAGATATTGTAATAAAATTGCACACAACGTGGCTCGTATCAACAGTAGGTGTGCTCTACTTTTTAACTGACTGTCCAAATAGAGGATAAAGTTGTTGGGGTGAATGTCTGCTTGTATATTCGTCCGTTTCTATGTGACCTCCTACTGCCGGAAGGGCTGAAACGGTTTTGAAAAGTGAAATGTCCTTAGATTTTTGTTAGCTTCTGTAGTAAGATGGGTTTTATTTTGTCTAAATTAATTTAAAACCTATTCTACTCTACTATTACTCTACAGCTCAAATGATATATAACCTATAACCTATTTTCCATAAGTTTATAGACACGGAAACCCCAATTATACTGCTTTCCTAGAAAGTACGATAATTGTATTTACAAAATGGCACGTGTAGGTACATCCGTGAATAGATAAAGTTGTACCAATACAAACCGGTAACAGCTGGGCTGAACGAACCCATATCGCGGTGTCACCGGGGCCGGTCAAAGTTTCAGGAGCTCCATATCTATGTGTAACTGCTTAGGTTGCAGCTGTTGGGACGGATGAATTAAGGCATACACAAAGGGGGGCTTTGATTGATTGCGAAAGTGATTTGTTTAGGTTGTTATTGTTTGTCAGGAAAGATCGATAAAAAAATGCGATTAAAATAAACCTTGCAACTAGATAATTCAAGAATTATTTTGGGATTGGGGAAGACCTGGCTTTTAAGTTTAGACTTTATCTTGGGTAATTCAATTTTCGCTTTTGATTCCTTGCATGTTTATTACGTAGCAAGTGCTTCACAAGGTATACATACGTATTTAAAAATAAATTTTGGATGGTTTTGAATATAGCCAAGATACCCATAATCATATAAATCCCACAGACATTAAAAAATAAGTAACGAAATGTTATCCATAAATGGATGTAATATTTAAAATGTATGCCAATGTCTAACCAAAGCCGATGTTTAACAAAATCGTAAGTATCACAATCAAGTGATAGCCAAAACCATTTTTTTTTGTCTCTGACAACATTCCTGCATGTTCATAGATCACCCTGCCAGTGACAGGGCTCGTGTCGAACCGCCTGTAACCGGTCTAATCCTAGCTCCATACGTAGGGTCGCTGATAAGCTAGATTAACGACCCTGTCTCGGACGCGTGTATTGTGAAACATACACCGATCATGTCTATTCTCACGGCATAGAATCATGCGATGTATCGGTGATTTATCGACACGAACGACACACCTTATGTAAGGGTTGTAGGTAGTTGTAGTGAATGTGTTGTGCTCGGTAATGACGCTCGATGAGTCAACGGTTATATTATATACTGCGCCTTAGTTAGCACTTTGCTTCGTAGTTTAACATTTGAATACATTGTCCTGGTCTAATGTTACTTGTAGGCTTGTGGCAAAATGTCAGTTAGGAGAAACAAATCTTGACTCTTGTTCAACTTTAGTCCTGTCAGACGTCCTGTTCTAACTCAGTCTATTTAATTTTGTTAGTTTAGTTTATAGAATGGTTTACCGGAATCGATACTAGTTAGGTTGTTTTCGCTGTACGCTAAACTAAATTGGACGGCTTTCAAGCCCCTGTTTTTTTTCACTTGTTTTTGCACGTTGTGTACATGTACAATCAGAATCAGCTATATGAAATAATTATAGTACTGCATATTATGCATAATCGACGCCTATATTGATGCAATTATTATTAAAAACACAAAGAAAAAGAACTCAATATTGTTCTTCCTAATCGAGAAGCGTCCATCATCCTAAACACTATTTCGTCAATTCTTTTATTAATTTAAGTGCAACCAAACAGCTTTACTTATCATCTTGTCTATTAAAAACCGGTAATCACTGGTTACATTGTGGACGTTCGTCTAGTTAAATCGTGTGTTTATATTTACTTTATCATAGATATGGTACCGCAAATTTATCTGTAAAATTGAATGGGAGCCACTGACGCATTTCTGAACGAAACTGACAGCGAACAGTAGAAAACATTTAGTTCTTTCATTTGGGCCACTTTATAGTATTATGTTGGTTGGTCTGTACGTAGGTATGTAATGACCTAACCTCGGAGCGAGCGATACCGGCGTCTAGTTTGAACTGATATGACAGCCAATCAATACGTTAGCAGGCAAACTAAATAGACATAACACAATATCAGATTCATTTGGTTACGGATTGAATAATAGAACGGTTTAATATTTAAAATGTGAAGATAGTAAACCAAATAGTAGGTGTGTATCCATGCGAATCAACTCCCATTCAACCTATTTAGGTGTGACCTTTTTAACACGCTTTTATTAGCTTCACCTGTATGTTTGTATGTTTGTATGTTTATATGTTTGTATGTAACCGACTCCTTTGAGCGCGTTTTTGACCCACTTTAAACGGTCAGATTTCTTTCAAACTTTGTAGATATATCGAGGACCGATGACAATACACTAAACAAATCGTGTTTTTTAGTTTTTTTAACTATTAATTTTTTTCCGATACATTTTAACTATTGGTATTGTATTAAAACATTTCATCTGGGTATATAGGTACACGTAGGTACGTATTCATAATATTTTCCGTGACGACGTGACGATTTAGCGAATCTTGACAGGTTTAGTAAACAAACATATCAATACCGTTACGATAAATTGTGTGAATAAAACCTCTAGGCCTACCCTTCGGAGTTCCTTGTTAATGAAATTGAGTAATCGAAATGCAGACTAAGCACTAATAGAGTAAGAGCAGCACGAAGACGTTGTATTGCGTGCTGTCCTGGTTGATGTAGGTCCTACTCGTAATCCGGACCCCGCCCAAGGTCCAATACCATTCCAAGACGTATGTACTTGGGCGCGGTCAGTTTTGGGATGAGTGACCGCGGGTGGCATTTACAACTGGGCGTTACCGTGGGTCGGATTATTTGGTTATTTGTTTTTAACAACAACCGCCAAGCCATGTCAGAGGCTTTCAGGTGACATAAAACTCTGACTCCGACTGACTCTGACTCTGACTGAATTCCGGTTAGTCCCGTAGTAAAAGTTGTTCATAATGATGATTACTATGCGCCCTTCTCGGCTTAGCATTCCCTCTCCTTACAACCCTGTACGCAAATTTACTTTACTATAGCGTGTAACAACTTTTAGTTTTGTCACTTTCTTGTATTGTGAAATGAGTTTTCTTTTTTTTCAGACTGTGGAAGAGATGTACGCGTTGGCCGACAAGATTATTGGAACCAAGCGTTTAAATTGAAAACATGGCTTTAATTTATTTCTTTAAGTGTACCTCACCTGCATTCGTATTCGGATTCAATGTGTTTATTTAAGTAGTAACTAGTACGCACAAGTTAGACGTAAATATATAAAAAGCTCTACGAAAGATGATTAAGCAAGGATTTTTGTATGCAATAAATGTTTTATGTAACGCGTAATCTTGTTTTTGTTAATATTTTGTCTCTCACTGATAGGTTTGAGGTCAAACTTTTTCTGATGTTTTTTTCTTTAAATACTAAACATTTATTGGAAAAACAGTTTTTTAAAGACTAAGAAAAGCACTGAGCGCTGACATGATTGGTTGACATGTAAAATTAGACCTCTATTGTTTATTCTGTAGCAATAATCTCCGAGCCGTGCCGTTTTAAGCGGCCTTGAAACCGATACCGGGACTAGTCACTGGCCTAAGTTATAATTATTTTATCGAGGTTTTTTTCTTATCCCATTAAGCAAATTTAGACACATTACATCTATTTTTAAACGATTTAGCTTGACCTGTTTGTTGATGTTGTTTTGGTGTTTGAAGACTTATTTCAAAATTACTCATTCAATTTTTCCTTACTATCGGTGCCACAGTTAGCTAATATATATACAAAAATGAATCGCTGTTCGTTTGTCTGGTAATAACTCGAAAACGGTTGGACCGATTTCGCTAATTTTTATCTTGAATTATTTGTGGAAGTTCAGGAAAGGTTTAAAAGTAAAAATAAAAAATAAACAGCGGGTGAAACCGCAGGGGGCAGCTAGTTACTTCATAAACTGTGGTCACATCAGGATCAGTAGAAAATTAAAACGAGTCATTGGTAATACTAAGGTATATTTAGTTACACACAGTTATGGTTTAACATTTTACAAGTATAATGTAAAAATATATTTTGTACTCTTCAGTTCGTTGAATATAACATACACAAAAATGTTGTCCAAATTACAATTTTGATTCACATTCTTAATTACCTAAGTTTTATCTACTAGCTAACTAAAAACTAAGTTACTAAATATAGGCCTGTTATCAAACAAAAGTTGAAATCAAAAACATCGAGTAGGTATTGTGAATTTGGATTATTTACTACATTTAGCACAAGGCATGTCAAATCAGTTTGTGAAGGATTTACAATACCGGTCTTCATTTTATAATAAGTTCAAACGTTATAATCATCATCAAGCATTGATGCTTTTCATTCTACTGCTTAGTATTTAACTCTTCTTTGGAGCGTTATCTGCCTATAATAACTAACTCCAAAATTACATGCTCCTTACATTTGGAGAAACTAATGACATCAAGTTTGTAGAAAAACAAATCATCGGACTAACTCCAACTATTTCAAGGAACTCATTCCAAAAACAGGAAAACAAACAAGAAATCTCTGATAAACAAAGAACATAATGAGGTCACACAGTGTTTCGTAGAGATGCTACGAGGCGTAGCGCTCGTAGTGTCACAACCGGCTCTTGGGTCTACGGCGTAGCTGCGCGTAGATGAGCCCCGCGGGTTTGTCTATGGGTTGGTAGATGTGGTGTCTAGGGTCACCTTTGGTTACGTTCGCGGGGAATTTGGACATGTCGATGTTCAGGTAATGTTTGTTCGGCATCGTCATTTTTATCCAGCTTATCTGTGAACAAGAAAATTCATCATTATTAAAAAAAAGAGACAACCAACATTATTTTTTCGCAGCGAGAGGTGTGAATTAATGATTTATGAAAGCGTGACTAACTAAGTAGTTTAGTATGCATAAATAAATCTTAAAAAGTTATAAATAGATACATGGGGTGTCAACAGTAGAAAAACTAATGATGAAACTTGCTTATCATGCTTCTGTTTTTCATTTTTGATTAAAGAATTAGAATAAATAATATTATAAAACAGATAAAGTTTGTCCTCTACCTAAAGAATAATCTTGTCCCCTACCGAGTTTTATCGTTTTAACTATTCCAAGATATGGATACGTCAATAAAACCGAAAAATAAAATATTCGCAACAACGATAAACTTCGGCTTTCGCCTCACGAGACCGTGTCGCTAGCTTGATGAAATTTTTGTTTTTCATTTTTAGTCAACACTTCTCATATCGGTTGACCTTTTGACAGTTTAATTACGTGTGTCAAAGTTGACCAATTTCAGCGGCTATTTTTAACCAACATCAAAAAAGTGGAGGTTCTTAATTATACTGTTGATTTTATTATCTGAATATGAGTTTTGAAGATATGCCATTAAATGAGTAATGAAAGACAATATTAATGTTGCAAAAGTATAGCATTAACCCCTGAGACGTTGGATTGTTTCAAGGCATCCTGGCTACACCGATGTGTGATGCGGCGAAGACCTTGTGTGCCGAGGTCTCGTAAAACTTAATTTAACGTAGGGACTGCGGTCCTTTTTGAGTTTGTCTGTAAGGAGGCTGGCATACTCGCTAGTGAGAAAAGCTCCATAAATAATAGATTTAAAAAAAAAATTAGTTTAAGTATGATGACAATCTTGATCTAGAGATAGGTACAAAGTGCTCTATTTATATAAATTTCAAATTTTCCGGATTCTCTTTTTTTATGGGTGACCTAAACACTGAGTTTTTTTTTTCATATTTTCATATTTTACATATTTTCTCATTGAGCTAGAATTTTCTCCAATTTCCCTTAATCTTATTATTGACATATTTTTCAGTGTAGATAAAACAAAAATAGTTGCCCTATGAGCCGAACCCGAAAGGCCACTAGTGCTTTCGTCAGTAACAGATATGCTATCATTATCAGTTCTCTCAGTAGCACGCGCCTCCATTGAGGGGCAGACTTTGACGCACCGCTATCTCACTTGCCCATTTCAACAATTTTGAAGCTACGAGTATAAAATCACTGATTATTGTTTTGAAAAATCGCAATCGGTTGAGTGGCTGAGAATAATATCATAAAGCGTTAACAAAAAAAAAAACATATTGATTCCAATAATTTTTTTTTCCTAAAAACAGTCAAATTGAAAACCGGCTCGTTTTGAAAAGCGGTCAAAAATGGGCAAACATAAAATCTCATTTTTAGGTATTGAAACTTGCTTAAATCAGAATTGTTTTTTTGTTGAAGCTTTGTTCTATAATTCACAATAACTTAACCAATTGCGATTTTAGATAACAATATTCAGTGATTTAAAACTTCAAAAATGTTGAATTGTGCAAGCGAGATAGCGGCGCATCGAAGTCTGACCATTAACCATCGTCGCGTCAAAACAAACGGCCTATCTGATAGATTTATTTATCCTCTCTATTGACAGGGTACTTACTCCGGTACTATTATCTACTTTGTTTCGAAATGGAAATGCACGTGACTTGAGCAATTACAGAAACAATTAATCATGAGCTAATTGTGAATCTTTAAGGGACAAGGGCATATTTTGTTGTCTATTTGAGATAATTAAGGCTATATATAAGCTGAAAGATGCTAAATTAAGATGTAGTAATTTAGCACAATAGTACGCAGTTTTTGCAGTACCTGTCTTGCGTGCAAGAAAATGCCGCTTTGGTGTGGTTTTATTTTGTCGCATTGCCGCGTTGATTACAATATATGTCACATTTTATCCGAAAATAAAAACTACTTCAAAAGTTCATATACGAGAACGTTATCTACTTTACTATGGAAACTAACGTGGTTGTGACACTTGTGACACATTTTTAAACGACTTCAAAAAAGGAGGAGGTTATCAATTCGACTGCATGTTTATTATTATTATTATTTTATTTTTTTTTATGTTTGTTCCCTCATAACTTTTGACTGGGTGAATCGATTTTGATGCTTCTTTTTTATTAGAAAGCTGACGCTTCCCATTTGGTCCCATTTCAATTTAGTCCAGTTCTGATAATGGTATCCATGAGAAAACCATATAAGTCTGAAATTTGCATTAAGTACGTGCGCGACAAATAGATGAATAACTCAATAGTCGGTCTTTTGAATTCTGTTTTTGTTTTTTGTTTTGTAAAAATAATGCTCTTGTGTTATAATTAACACGCGAATACCCACATAAAAATTAAATCGTTTAATGTGATCGAACCTAGTAGTATCGATTTAATTTTTACGTGAGTATTCTCATGTTAACTATAAAAAGACGTTAATACTGATTACGACTGTGCTTACCTCTGGTACTTTTTCCAGGACAACTTTCTGCGCTTGATACAGGGTGTGCTGGACCGACGGGGAGTAGACCCCGGTGTCGGGTGGTCCAGCGAATTTGTCCAGGATGGCGTCTTTGACTGTCAACCACGCGTTATCGAAGTCTGCCGTCCGCATACTGTCGTATATCCATTCTGCTTCTACCACAGTACTGTAGAAGATGGAAGTGTTAATCGCGAAATGATCAAGAGTAATGAAGATGGAAAATTAATGTAATTCAAATGATAACTGATTTGAACAATGGTATGAAAAATTATCAACATCACGATGTAAAATCACGGTAACGGGTTTGCGATAATAGGCATGACGACAGTATCAAAAAATTGCCGATTCAATGCTTTCAGGGGACTAGCCAGATTAAAGAAATTTAAAACACATGTTTAGTTTTGTTTTTAAAAAACAGATTATTAAGATTTTCAATAAATTAAAACATTAAAATACAGCAATCGGCCATCTTGTCAGAAACAATGATCACAGCGTATGACGTCACGCCAAAGTGAACTCAAGTCATCCGCTGCTCATCACGCATAGACACAATGACATGACACAATGCCGTGACGTCAAATCGACGCCATGACACAAGCAAGCTGTTTTCGGGCACTGTTGAAAAAATATGTGAAAAATGGCTTCAAACTTCGTTAAACGTAAGTTTATTACCGAAATAAAGGCTTTTTTGTAAATAGTAAATGTGTACTCACATTATGGAAGATGATTTTAAAATCTTTCGTCACGCCTATTATTTTGTTTTCCAAGTGTATTGTATTTATAGGTACCTGAATATTCTTTCGGCAGCGTCAGATAGCGTTGTGTATTCATCCTGGACAAAGTCTACGAAAGCGGATTGCGTCGTCTTCAAAACTCGTAATTTGCTCAATCCAGACTTCACCACAACCGCCTCTGTTAATAAACAAAATGATAGTGAGAAGGACTAAAAGCAAAGTAACTGTTCACGAAAAGACTTTAATGAAAATCAACTCACCGTGTCTAGCCTGTGACACTTCACACCACCTGGTTGCAGTAGCCGAAAACACAAAGGCGTGGTTATGCGGAGTCCCAGCCTGCAGCCTCTCCCAGGGATACTCCAACACCTTACATCTGGCTTCCACGACTTGTTTATACATATACAGGAAATGGTTTACAACCAGCGCTCCAAACTCTTCAGGAGTTTTCACGCCGTGTTTCTTCGCCAGAAGGTAAACTGTGTTCTTCTGTGAGTCGGTCGCCACGACTTCCTTATTGTCACCCAAAACGTATGCTGTTTCTGAAGCGAGTTTGAGTTCTGTGGAGACTTCGAATTCCCTGATGACATGGTACTCTCCATCTCTGTGAACGTGCAAGAGCTTGACGGAGCCCTTGCCGTATCCGTGATCGCTGAACTCGAAGCGACCTCCCGTGTCCTCCGCCGCTGTCAGCGCCGATCGGGTGCCTCCAGCCCCTGCCCCGGACACGGAGCCCTCATAGGAGCTAGTGTTGGAAGGTTTCGCGTAAATTCTGCAAAATAAATGGTATCACTTTCACAAACACATACACAACGAACGCTTAGCACAGGATCGATAATATAAATATGAGATTTATGGATCAACAACACTATTTTCATGAAAACATGAAACTGGCTATAAAATTGTTTGCCAGAACCCTGATTCGAAATAACAAATTCACTTGAAATTTTAATATCACAAACACCAAAGTTGGTACCTGTTTATGCTCGTCCACGGCATTTTGAAGAGTTGTAATAAATCACTTGATTTTTAAGGTATGTAAGAAACTGCGTCGGCGCATCGAGCAGGTCTCTCACAAACTGTCGCGGTGATGCTCCATCCCTCACTTATATGGAAGATAAGGTGACCGGTGACCTCTTATCAACGGGACACGCGACCACAGTAACAATAATTTGTTACTAAATACATTATTATTAATTACTTGGTTATCTAACGCATGACATGCAGACGTATTAGAAATCAGTTTCTCTAGTAAGTAGTGAAAATACTGAAAAAAATAAAATAAAAAAATATTGAAAATACACATACACATATATATATACATATATTTATACTATATATATATAATATATATATATAGTTATAAATATTTCTCTATAATGAAATAAATACTTTTATTTTATTATAAAACTTTTCTATACGACCTCCTGGAAATTTGACCTTGTGAAAATAAATATCTTCTTAAATTTAATGTTTTTATTACCTTACAAATATGTACAGCACTATTCTCAGTGTGTTAGATATTAAAAATATAAGTAAAGTTTTTACAGCAGATCTATGACATCAATATCTATCTAAAATCACATTCACACAAGAGAGGTTGCGACTTTTCCAAGGTACATAAAAAGACAGCCCTATTCTAACATGCGTTTTTATCTTGATCAGGAGAAAATAATGAGATTGACCGAGGTAATATCCACACGCGCTTAGGGCCCTAGATAGCTAATCATAGTCTTGTTCAAAGACGCATTCTTACACTGAGAAAAATGGCCATCAAAATTCCGATGAATTCACCTAAAGTACGGAGCATACTGATATCACCAAATAAATTCATCGGAACCAAGTAAATTCATCGGAATTTTAATGAATTGTATGAAGTGAGGTGAATTCATCATTCTTTTAGCGGAATTTAGATGGACATTTTTCTCAGTGTATGAAAACCAAAACAAAATAAAATTATCTTGAATTACCACAACATTTTGTGTGGATACAAAGTGATATGATCATATGACCAATGACGATCACAATATAAAAATATTATTGTAAATTTTTGTTATCATTAAAATATCAAAACATGTTAAAGGAAAAGAAACTAACTCAAGACTCCCAAATTTTATCAGAATATGCTGACCTTATATAACTGTGACAAAAACAACGTGCGATGATGAGCAATACAGACCTCGAAGATATATGCAAATGATCTAAATTAAAGTACCTAAGTAATCAAACCAGGAAGATTTTTTAAACTAGGAAGCATAGGTAGGTCATCTTATCCGAGACTACAGAGTTATTCATAAAGGGTATGCTAAACCGAAAAGGGCTCATAGTACTCATCAATATGAACAACTTTTACTACGGGACCAACCCGAATTCGTGAAAAAAAAACAGCTGTTCCATAGAAAAATGTCAATGACACTCGACAAAATGTATGGAACAGCTGATTTTTTTTTTTCGCGAATTTCGGGTTGGTCCCATAGTAAAAGTCGTTCACAATGATGAGTACTATGAGCCCTTTTCGGCTTAGCATACCCTTTCTGAATAATCCTGTATATGTAAGTAGGTAAGTACATAAATAGACATGTTCAAAAGTAGGTAATAACAACATTTATGTAAAAGCAGCATCAATGAGAGCTTCGAAATTTTTATGGTACGATCGTAATATTTTATGTGCCTTATTTTATGATTACGTTTTCATGGCTTTAAAATAAGACATCTTGAATATGCAGTTTCAGTTGGAATGTTACCTAGAGACTAAAATAGTCTAAAATAAAGCCCAAATTTAATAGTAGATATCTCAATATAGATACTCGTAAGTACAAAAATACCTATTCAAACAATTTAATCGATAAATTAACGATTTCTTAAAAACAACACAATAATAATTTTAATCACAATAATTCTACAAAAATAAACTCAAGCGTTATCTTAATTGTGTCCATATATACGCACGGCGACTATCGTAGACTTAAAAAAATTACAGAGATAGCAAGCGCTTTCGGCGAGCCCATGGAGATCATGTAAACTATAGGTCAGAGAGCATCAAGACAAGGCTACGGCCGTTCGCGCTTTACGATTACGAAAGCTCGTGAGTGTCTGAATCAGTCCGTCATCATTAGTTTCGGCTGCTCACGCGATCTGCGTCTGAATATCAACCGCTGCGAAGACAGCGACGAGCCGACCGACGAGTCTAGTAAAAGCAGTTCTAAGTGTAGGGCGGGCGGTTTGCGCAAGCGCGGCGGGACCGGGGCGGGCGGCGCCGTGACGCGGCGCACCGGCTCAGCTGACGGCGGCCGCGTCACGGGCCGCCCGCCCCGCGTCGATACCGCACCGCGTACCACTCGCACATTTTCACCGGATAATGCCAGTGGCTACCCTTTAGTGTACGTGCCGAGTGTTCCGTAAAGTGGTTACAAATGATGGTTCGACGCAGCGGCCGGTACACAGTCAACTGGCGCGGCTTCAGAGACTTCGCGTTCGGCAACAAGCCGCCGGACGAAGGTGCGTAATCTAATAAAATCTGCAACTAGTGCATCTACATAACCTAAAAGCAGTTTATGAATATTGCTCATGATTTAGGTAAAAAAATTACTGTAGGCGTTGTTTTAGAAAATTGCGGCCGTCATGTCAGTTACGGCCGTCAAACACGAACAGAGTGCGGCAAATTGCTAGCCAGAACAATTCAAGAAATGCTCTCGTGCCGTAAATTACTGAGCAAATTGTATGCTTTATGAATTAATTTAAATTAGGTATTACTTATAAAAAATATACTAAGACTTTGCAGTTGGAAAGGTACATACCTATAGTAGGCAATATCGAACAAACGCAAGTAGAGCAACCACTTTGCGAGTCTGCTGTCTTGTTTATAATTTACGACAGCATTCCTATTGGCTATAAAACATCTGTGACGCGTAAAACTATGATAGCCATAAAATATCGTTTGTATTTCAAGGATAGGTACTTCAATTGGAAACTGGGATATCTAAAATATTTATAAACATATTCCTAGGCATTTAAAAAAAAATAAGTAAGTACCTACTCGTAGCTTTAGAAGGAGATGGGGGAGGCCATTTCTTTTCAGCACTGATAGGTACTACACAGGCTGAGAAAAAAAAGAAAAAAAAGTAAGTAGCACCTCCCTTATTAGGTAAAAATATAATTGTACCTAAGTATAAAATACTATTAGATAACTTAATTGGAGATCTTGGCTAAAATTGTTTCAATGAACTGATTCACTTCGGCCAAAGTCTATCGAAACATGACGAACGAGGCAATTAAACGTTTCATTAATTGTTTTGACAGCTTTTAATAAGAACGACTACAATCGCCGGTTAAATAAATAATCGACGCATCATTTTTTTTTTTAATCATATTCAACGGTAATTTTTTTATTGAAAATTAATATTTAAAAAACCCCAACGTTAAAACGGTTAAACCGATTTTCGTCAAACGTTCAATTTCGTTCAAATTCAACTTTCACCCAAAAAAAAACAAAATCAAAATCGGTTCATCCGTTCGGGAGCTACGATGCCACAGACAGATACATACACACACAGACACGTCAATCAAAGTTATAATACCCCGTCGTTTTTGCGTCGGCGGTTAAAAACCGAACAAATTATTGGCGATTGCTTTGAAACTGACGTGATTACGTAGTACCTAAGCTTGTTGTAGGTACCTACGTGACTGGCGCAGTTGTAAAACAAGAGATCATAGAAAACTATTTGGGATCCGGGATCCATAACTTAAATAAAAATCTAAAAAGAAACATGACACACAGTCACATAAAAGTAACAAAAAACAGATTAAAATCTGAAATCAAATACATTAAATTATTATTAACCCAGGAAATTAAATTAAAATATTTTTCTACCATACGAATTACTAATCTCTAGTCTGCCACTTCCTATCCTATGTTTTATTTTTGCCATAAATTTTATTTATTACAAGAACTAGAAACATACAAACTTACTCAAATTGACGACAATAATTAGATATATATTTATTTAACTACTCACAAAAAAACTCACTCAATTTTTGTGCAAAAACTTGCACAAAAATTGAGTGAGTTACCTACTTAATACCACTGAACTATAATGCTTAATACTAACTTTGTGGCATGAAACACTTCGATTTCATCAGTAAAGTTGCTCTCGTTCAGTTTGTTAAAAACTCTTTCTCCAGGTTATCATGAAATCCAAATGAAACGACATGTTTATTTTTTTTAATTACTAAATTAACCAATGTAAACTCGGATCGGCCGTTAGACATCACTAGTATCAATGATAACGTAATTTTAAAAATAAACACACGTTACAAGGTCTGTTGACGATTTCTTTTCAAATAGAGACAGTGGGATATTCAGGATTTTGGTTTGGGGCTTGATGGTAAAAAAACAAGGATGAGTAACCTAGGAGGAGGAATTTTGGCATTATTTACTTACATCCTTACTATTTTCTCTAACGAATTTATAGTAAGTAGTTGAGAGAAGAATTTTAACTCTTCTAATATATATTTTTTTAAACTTTAACAATTTTATACACGTTTGACAAAGTATAATTTCACCGGATAAAAAAATGTTATTCTTTGAAGGTCTAGCAAGTTAAACGATTTATTTATTCAAACATTTTAAAGCATCGCTCTTGTTGATGTTGTGACCTTCGAGGTTTTTTATTATTAAACAATTACGGACTGAAAATGATGATCATTATCATCATTTAAAAAAATATATATATAATCTAAAAACTAAAAACTCTGCCAAGCCCTCAAATTATCTTTGCAAAAATATATGTACATCGTTTACCAATAAGCGTACTTTCGCGTTTATTATGATATTATTATGTAACGACACATACCTTCTATCTAGGGTGAGAATAGACCTACCCACGTACCTACTCAACGGAATTACTTTCCAATCTTGCAGAAAAAGAAGAACAAAAGCCTGAAGAAGACCTAGCAAATCACGAAGTTATTTTCTTAAAGAGCATAGTAGAAAGCCCGGATTTTGCTAGACGGTGCGAAGTAAGTATATGTGAACTTAAGTGAGACAATAAAAAATAACTAGAACCTACCCACACAGCCACACACCCACGCTCGAAGCTTATTCTCGCACGCTCAATATTAAATGCTATTTCTATCAAGAAACCATTAGGGGAGTGACAGTGAGCGATATAATCTCGACTGCGCCAGAATAGACCATTCCTACCTATCTGATACGGTGCTAGACTGGTGCTACATCTAGCGTAATACATGCTCAACATTTTCACAAATCTAAAAAGTAATTTGTATTTATTCGTTTTCCGAACCACAGATTAAATAACAGTACACCTGAACAGACAACAAAAATCAAATAGAAACAACAGACTAACATAAATATGTTATCTGTGTATGTGCCTCGTCGTCTTTCTGTCAAAGTCAAACGACGTTCAACGAAATTTACGTCAAACAAAAAAAAAAACAAATTAGAAAAAGGAGAGTGCCAGTTAAAGAATACTAGTTAATTCTCCACAAATCCGGGATGTATTTTGCTTCTAGACCCTGGGCAAAATATTGTGATCTGGATACAAAAGTTGGCCATGGCAAATAAATTAAAAGATCATACTTAAATAAGGCATTTCTAAAATTGGCTACTTTGTTACCTAAGTCTAGAATTAGCCAATATTGGAATTGGTTCTTTGTAAACTAGCTTGTCCTAGAGTTGAATGTTTTAATTTTCTTATTTTTTTTAAATCGGAATTTTATCTCTCTATCTGGCAGCACTGAACGGAATCAGTCGTCCAACTTTGTTTGGGTTGGGTGTGTATTAGTGTATTAGTCCCTTTGTTTGCTTTGCATGTTTTTTCAATAAATGTAATCCTTATTGCCATTATTTACTCGTTGAGTTTTAAGCATTATTTTACTGTATTCGTCAAATCAAGATTTTTGCGCAATTGTTTTCATTCACCATTTATCGACATAAAAATCAAGTGCCACGCCTATCGGTGCCCGTGTTTTAAGTGTAATCGGCCGTGTCTGGGTTTAATCGTGAGTGATTTTATTACAGTCCGCCGATTCGGAGGAGGATTTGATCGTTAAGCCTGTGTCGCTGGGCAATGTAAACATAATACGGTCGCTAAGCGAATACCGCGGCACCAACATACGCACCATCGAGCAAGCGGAGCTGGCTATAATAGTTTCCCGAGTACACTTCAAGGTACGTTTCACTTTCTACTTACGGTTCCCGATGAAGTCATCGCCCATTTGGTGCTATCATAACATATAGAATGAATTTCGGCATTGATTCTTATAGGAATCCATCTCAAACCTATTTCTTTGTAATCCATTTACTGTAATTGACTGTTCAATATGGTACTTATACAAAGCTGCTAATGACACTCATTATAGCACAGTATATAAATGAGAACTCAACATGACTGCTTCTTATTTGGTGATCCATCACTTAATCATTTGACAATGGATCTAATTAAATTGCAGGCTTTAATAGATGCACACGATCAAATAGGCGCAATCTGGCTTGAAAGAGGTTCCGGTGTAGATGAAAAACTTACTCTGATTGAGGAGAACAGAAATTCCGCAGAAGCAGACAGTAGTCCAGAAGAAAACGGAGATATGCCTGTTGAGACTGTAAAAGTAGTGGGCCTTAGAAAAGTGCCTGGCCAGCCTTTAGGATTAACGGTAAGACTACATTACTATCTTCCCATGCATCAATACAGCAATACTTCTTATACATTTTTATAGAATTTAGAACTTTGTCTAATCCTAATAGTTTTGACTAATATTTAAAATCAAGGTGTAGTGAAAACTTAATTAAAAACCAATCATGGTAAAAGACTAATGTGCATCAACTGAGCAGATGTGATACTTTTTTTAGCAAATAATTTTGTAGGAAACTGGAAAATTTATTATCACAACTGTCCTCTTAGTTTTGGCAGACCAAAAACAAATGATTTCAATTCCAGGTAACAACCGATGAGCATGGGCAGCTCATAGTGGCTAGAATACTGGCCGGCAGTGCCGCAGCTAAACAAGCCTTAGTGTCAGTAGGAGATGTCCTGTTAGAAGTAGATGGAGAGAATATTGATTCAGAAGAGCAACTCAAAGAAGCTGTAGCAAAGCCCAATGACAGGATTACGCTCAAAGTCGGACCTAACTCTAAGAAGCATACACAGATGGTTAATAAACTTAGTGTGAGTGCTTATTTTTCTTACTATATTTTTTTTGTGAAATTTTTCATGAGAACTGAGGCAATATAATTATTTGTATTGTACTTTTTGCACTTTCATTATTGTTCTGGGAATTTCACTTGGGACTAATATAAGAAGCAGATTTTGTTTAAATTTTTGATTTTTTTAGTTTGAAATCAGATTGATAACTAATTTCTACAAATATAAAATAATAACACTATGGAGCAATATTTATCTATACTATCTATACTAATATTATAAAGAAGTAAAGTTTGTGTGTTTGTATATTTGTTAAATTGTAAGGGGTAATCTCGGGATCTACAGAACCGATTTTAAAAATTCTTTCACCAATAGAAAGACACATTATTGCTGAGTGTCATAGGTTATATAAAAAACCGAAAAATAAAAAGGCTTTTACGTGGTAGTCCGTTTTGCAAAGTGAATCGGAGAAAAAACGGTCCGGACGGCGCGCGATGGCTTCGGGTTTAATTAACATTATGCCCAACGAAGTGGGCAAGGGTCAGCTAGTTCTTAATAAAGTATTCCAATATTTGTAACATTCATAGTATTCATTAAAGTCAATTTTATTTCAGTGTTATATGAGGGCTCTATTTGATTATGACCCCAAAGAAGACACTCTAATACCTTGCAAGGAAATTGGTTTGTCGTTCAAGAAAGGAGAGATACTACAGGTGAGTCACTATACCAATTTATATAGTATCTAAGTAATCTATGGAAACATACTACTAAAATTATGTGGTTTAGATTTCTATCTCCATACAGATTTAGAAAAATAGAAACAGTTTTCAACAGCTGACTTTTCACAGGTATCTGATAGAAAAGACCCCAACTGGTGGCAAGCGAGCCATGTAGAGAACCCAGATGTAGTAGGGCTGGTCCCTTCACCGGAGTTAGAAGAGAGACGCAAGGCGTATGTGCCTCCGGAAGCTGATTTCGTGCATAAAATTAGCATTTGCGGTGCTCGGGTAAGTTTTGCATTGGCATTACAAGTAATCATTAGGTAGATTACGTGTTATAAATATTTAGTGTATTACAAGGTTGAACTGAATTCTTTTGAATAATTAAAATTCATATCATATTCTTTGCTTTATCACTTCAAAATATGTGTACATTGTTTCCTTGTATCTGACGTCAGTATCTTCATTATTCCTAAAAATAAAAATACCACTTATGAAACTGTTTAGAAGCTGTAGCATCAAAGCAAAAGTTCTTTCAACCACTGCTTTCGATTTTAATTTTGAAATTAATCATATCTCGACCTTGTACCTGGAAACATAAATTATACACTTCGGCATTTCATAAACAAATTGTATGTATGAATCATTTGAAGATGAAAGGAAGTTCTCACGCCTGGCTTGTATCAGTCAGCGTTTGGCAGAGATAGTGAGTGTAGCAACGTTTTGTTTTCGTATTGCTGATGCGTGGAATGTATTGTTTTGGTTCATAAACATAGGTATAACAATGTATGCTCGTCAAAATAATGCAGGATGATTCACGGTTAGCTAATCTAAATTATCATGAAAGTGTTTATTTTGTGTAATTGATGTAGGTAATTTAATGACAGACATAATGACTCAACTCCGCATTGTTTAGTTCTCAGAGTACATTAAAAATCTAAATAATGCTACATTTGATATTTAGTATAAATGTATGGTCGTTATTGTAATTCATACTCCGTGTTAAATCACCACTTACTATTCTAATCACATAGAGTTAAACTACGTACGCGGTTACTCTGTATAACATGAATAGGTGCAAATCTACTCGGCGTAATTGTCTTTTCATGCTACGTGATTGGTAAATTGTTCAATCTAGTTAGTCGTATCTCATGCACATCGCAATTGGAAGTAATATGCTATAATTTACGTAATTGGGACCGTCCTCTCAACTAGGAAAATAAACTCTTCAGAGAAGCCGAAGTTTTTTACTCTAGATGATTTTTAAGATTGCTTATCCATAAGTCTAGAACAGTCCACATCCAGTCTTCATAATCCCAGTGCTGGGTAAAGGCCTCTCTTGCTGTGCCATCTGCATCGGTCCTGTGCCAATCTAGTTCAGGTTCGACCTAGAAATTCAAAGTTTTATTCCAATCAAATTAGAATTACATTTAACTGACTGTGACTATGCTACATCAATAAAATATTCAAGACCCACCAATTATGTACTCCTACACACATAACAAAAGGTGGCTGCTCTTTATATAGTCATATCATACTCATTTAGGTAAATGGTGACTCACGAAATTGGTTTATTATCGTCTTTTACATGAGTATTAAGGAGACATCCACTAATTACGTAGACTTAAAATGGGAGTGTTTAGTAAAATCTCATTAAAAATGTTACGTCAACTGTAAATCTTAGATTTATTATTACAGATAATATATTGATAAATAGTTATTTTAAAGTTATTGGGTCAAACATGAGTGTAAGGACAGGTTCCACAACATTTCATAAAATCCCACCAAAATAGAGGGATGGATGGATGATGTGTTTATGTTAACTGAGACCCCTCCCAGTCTAGATTAAAATAAAAACACCTCGTGGCGACCTGTAGTATCTATAAAAGTTCAGAACACTCGTTAAAAAACTCGTTTTCTATAACCAAACAGATATCAAAGAAGAAGAAGAAGTTCGTGTACGAGTCCCGCTCCAGCGTGAAGCTGGAAGGCGCCGAGCTGGCTCTGTACGAGGAGGTGGCTCGCACGCCGCCCTTCCTCCGCCGCATACTGGCGCTGGTGGGCACGGCCGGCGTCGGCCGCCGCACGCTCAAGAACCGCCTCATACAGGAGCACCCGGACAGATTCGGAGCTGTTATACCGCGTGAGTATACCCCTTCTGCTTCTACCATCATCTGCCTACCCTTATCCCACCTATGTGGGGTCGGTACTGTATGTACACTTCTTCCATTCATCTCTATCATTCGTCATATCATATCTGAATACACCCCTTCTGCTTCTACCATTTATAATAATTATACTAGCGGCCCGTCCCAGCTTCGCACGGGTAGACACTATAAATTGAGATGTGAGCTATCCTATCTGTTAAGTTAGATCGAACTGCACACGGTGTGCAAATTTGATTGAAATCGGTTAAGTAGTTTAGGAGTCTATAGCGGACAAACAACGTGACACGTAATTTATATATATTAAGATGTTCTTCTGTAAGATATTTATTAATATGGGCATAGTTGCCTGAAATAAATCAATTATTATTTTTAAACTAGCCGCGCTCCGCGGTTTCACCCGCGTTTTCCGGGATAAAAAGTCCAAATTTTATGTAAATCCGTTCAGCCGTTTCAGCGTTCATCAGTAACAAACATACATACTTTATAATATTAGTAAGTTGCTTGAAATAAATAAATTTCATATTGTTATTAAATCTGTAAGGTAGGGTGTGATATCTCAAGCTGATGGAATCACAAAGCCAATTCAAAGTATTCACTTAATCAAGCTAGCGGCACGGTTAGCCTACATTCTTCAATACGAGGCAGTTTTTTTTATCCAATTGAGTGACGAAACAAGCACATTGCTCGCCTGAAACTACAAATCGTTTCAACTGTGCAGAAATAGTTATATAGTATAATTCACTCTTACTATTTTCGTTTTAATACAATAATATAGACGCAATAATTACGTTTGACAACACCATAAAGGAGCCGTTATAATATTTTTCAGTTTTCTATTCAATTCATAGATTAAAGTATTCACGAGAGTCAATAACGCGAGAACTTGAGATCTGCAAGCAATATTTGCTACCAGAACCTCACATAGAACATCTTATACCCTCCCCTTTTCTCGTCAAACCTTGCTATTATAAAATACCAAAGAACCACTCCAACTTCAGTACCAACACTTATCTACTCTGCAAGTCTCATATCTCGTAACAATACACAACAACGCAATACAAGTAGAGATGTGCCAGCGACCCCAGGCCGTGCTCCGTTATTTTAGGAAGCTCGGCTGTTGAGTAGGCTGGCAGTTGGGGGGCAATGCACAATACATCCCAAGCGGGACGTCGGTCGGTGCAGGTCGTATCACCTCACTTAGAATTAGAAGAGTCACATCTCCCGGTACATTCCAGACACGTCCCGGCCCCCGCGGCCCATGGAGGAGAGCGGCCAGTCCTACTGGTTCGTGTCTCGCGAGGAGATGGAGCGCGACGCGCACGCCGGCCGCTTCCTGGAGTACGGGGACCACAACTCGCATCTGTACGGGACGCATCTCGACTCCATACGAGCTGTCATCAAGGAAGGTACTGTAACACCTTCCAATCAGATCTAGTTGATTTTTCCATAAATTATCAGCCACTTCTAAATAATCAAACAGTACTAAATCAATATAACCAATTGCCGAATAATAATCAGACAGATCAAAACACCCCGGGCGACGACCCAAGCCGAGGCTCGTACCTTCGAGGTGCCCTTGCGCTTGTCGCCCCCAAAAACTTAAGGCCCAGCGCCACTTGCGCTCGCCATCTCGCCAACCACCCTTACAGTATCACTGGTCACGATAAATTGGAGGCTCCGGTTGTTTGTCCTCTAACAATAGCCGCCGAGCCATTTCATTTTCATTACATTTTAGGCTAGAAAGATAAAGAGCGGGCCCTTTTTTCGCAACTACGCCGGTAATCGGCCCTTTTTGCGTGAACTACATATGCAGGTTTCCTCACGATGTTTTCCTTCACCGAAAAGCCAGTGGTATGTAAATTCGTACATAAGTCCTAAAGAACTCATTGGTACGAGTCGGGGTTTGAACCCGCCACCTCAAGAATGCGAAGCGGCGGTTCTCCCACTGAGCTACCACGGCTCTTTACACATTTCATTTTAGGCTAATGTGTGGCCTTTTTTATCCTACTGTTAGAGTGCCAGGTACAGGTCCCTCCCTCTCTTACGAATTGACTTACTTACCCTTAACCTTGATATATTTTTCAGGTAAAATGTGCATCCTGGACTGCGCGCCGCAGTCGCTGAAGCTACTCCACAACAGCAGCGAGTTCCTGCCCTACGTGGTGCTGGTCGCGGCGCCCGGCATCGAGCAGCTGCGGAACCTCACCCACGCCTCCAACAGGAACCTCACGGTATGCAGCCCTGGCTTCGGGACTACGATACTTTTTGTTATATGTAATTAAACACGGGAATACTCTCGTAAAAATGTAGTCGTCTACTACGACTAGTTTCGGTCACATTCGGTGACCTTCATTTAATTATAACAAAATATGTGAAAACCACGTTTCCATAGTAAAACTACGATACTTGTAAAATCAGTGTCTTCAAGTCGACAGTGAATCGGTAACTTCTACGCAAGCGTGCTCCATGGTTGTCAGTTTTTCTGAACTTTTTGGAAGTACTCTATAAATGTAGCAAAACACAAACCGTGTACTTCCAAAAATTCGAAAAAGACTTGACGAGTCCCTCTTCTCTGACAAGCTCCAGGCAACATCCCGCAAGTTAAAGGCCAGTGTAGAACTCACTTCGAACGAAATGGAGTAAATGGTAGAAACGATAGCGTGCTCTGCTACCATTTCTTCCATTTACTTAAATTCGCTTCGAAAAACAACGAAAGTGCGTGGCCTCTGAAGACGAAGAACAGTAAGATACTGCATGAAAAGAAAAGATAAATGGTGGAGCAGATTACTCAGCAAACTGAGGAAAAAAGCTAGACACCATTTCAACAGACCGAAACACCAACAAGAGGATTGGCAAGAACACAGAAAATCTCGACACCAGCTAAAAGTAGGAATCATTAGAAGTAAGAAAAACTCCAGGAAAAACTGCTCAACATCCTGCAAGTTAAAGGCCAGTGTAGAACTCACTTCGAACGAAATGGAGTAAATGGTAGAAACGATAGCGTGCTCTGCTACCATTTCTTCCATTTACTTAAATTCGCTTCGAAAAACAACGAAAATGCATGGCCTCCGAAGACGAAGAACAGCAAGAAAAAGAAAAGATAAATGGTGAAGAGTACTCAGCAAACTGAGGAAAAAAGCTAGACACCATTTCAACAGACCGAAACACCAATCAGGAAGAGGATTGGCAAGAACAGAAAATCTCGACACCAGCTAAAAGTAGAAATCATTAGGAGTGAGAAAAACTCCTGAAGAAACCGGATGGTTCATATACGACGTCGAAACAAGAACAGTTTGAACTGCTTTTACAAACTCACTTTCCGGAGTGTCGACTTGAAGGCATGAAAGCGAACGGGAAACAAAGACCCCCCATAAAAACCCAGCAGAAAAGATTGGGACTTTGCGTCCTCTATAGTCTCTGAAGAGGCTCTACTATGGGCGGTCTTTACCTTTCAACCCTTCAAGGGCGCCACTAACTGGTTGAATCTTCGAATAGTTTTTTTAAATAAAAGTTGTAATGGTATATTTTTGTTATAAGAAAACGCCAACTAATTTCAGACAGTTATAATTTTTATAGTAGACGAAGCTTTGGATGTCTATTTTGATTGTAGCATGTTAGGACCAAGTTTCGAAATTGACGAGAAGAATGCAGATCGCATACAAAATTGCATGTAATGAATTAAAAAATAATAGTTATCATATCCTACATTGTCATCTAGGACGTTTTTAGAGTGATATGATAGTCCCAACAGTTTTTTTTTTGTCTTGATTTGAAAACAATAGTTTGGCTATACTACCTCTAGTTAGTCTCGAGCATGACCCAATTCGATTATTCCATTTAATTTACGTGATACAGTTTAATTATTTAGATGGTAAAGATATTTGGTCTTTTTTTCTCATATTACGCAAATATTTGATATGAAGTAGTGAACATTTTTTAATTATTATTTTGTATTAGAGTGCGATCCAGATAAATTCGCTTGACTCGTGGTAATTATTTGAACGGAACAGTCTTTGTTATATTTACACGGATTTATCGTGTATTATTGAGTTTGATTGATTGTGCAAGATAGAACTTGGTCGCGCGTATTGTAATTATTCCTTGACAAAGATCACCAGTTGCGATGTTAACTTTAATCGGAATATCCGAATCCGATCATACACGAGTTCTCATAACCAAATCAATTTAATTTTTTTTTAACAATTTTTTTACTGGTTTTGTACGTGTTCTAAGAATGCTCTGGAACGCACTCTAAGGGCCAATTTCACCGTAGAAGTTAAACGCAATCAGTTAACGCGTGGAACGCTTCAAAGCTGCAATTTATTTGAGCAGAACTATTATTGTACATTGTAACTTAGTTTCATTAGTCGTTATGTTTTACAATTGGTGGAATCGGCCCTATGGATGAATGTATTTTTTTTATCCTAATATGTTTTGGCTTGTGTTGATTGAGGTGTATTGCATGCGTTGTGTAGTTCGACCGGCAGAGCTCCATCCGCTACAGCTCGCGGCGCGCGCGCACGCTCGAGTCGCTCGCTTCACTCTACGAGGTAAGACATTACCATACAAACAATGAATTGTCGACCTGTTTGGCGCAGCGGTAATATAAGCCAGAGGTCCCGGGTTCGATTCCCAGCCGGGTAGATTGTTTGAATGATGAATTTAAATATCTGCACCCTTACAGTTGCCGTGTTGAATGACACTTAAAAATTAAAAGTTAAATTGTAGGTCTTGGTTGTTAGACTTAAAATAACAGCGTCAGAGACCTTTAGGTGGCCTCAAAACTCCGACACTAAGGCTAGCCACTCTGTTTATACGAATTTACTGACAGTGCGACACGACTTTCAATGTATGAGGCCGATAGTGGAGCGCTGTTACTACCTTTTGATTCTAAGTAAAAAGACAAACGTAAAAACAACACTACACAGATGCCATCTCCTTTTCTCTTTAAGTACTACTAATAAACTGCGCTTTGTATCAAGTTCTTTATAATTCATGTCACACTCTACATAAATAGGATCATTTTATTTTCTAACCAAACATCTTCACAATTTGCACTGAAAAAAATTACAGTTGACAGGCTTGACATCTGACCGTAGCTCATCCGTAAAGTTACTGTAGTCGAAGATAAAACGCCAAGCATGAAAAGTTGCCTTACAAGGACTGGTTGCCAAAGAATTTATGAGACAAACGGCACGATAATATCACGTGTAGTGGTGTTCGGGACGTGATATTACTCAAGCGTTCAGTCATCAAGCACGCGAAATTATCGTGACCATTTACGCTTTACTTTAGGCAGTAGTTTTAATCGTCTTTATTCGATTATAAACTTCGGACCTATAAACACTGCTTAAAGTTAATCACTGCTTATAATGCTCTGACAACTTCTCGCTGACGTGAAACGTCACGTGCGAAAAAAGACGAAGAATCTTAAACGTTAGTTAAATATAAGCAGGGTTTATGAGACCATTTATGTGTAAAATTTCCCATTTAATACGATGATAAAATATCAGGGCTCTATTCTTGCGCGTTCGTGATTATCTCCGTCAGTCTCAATCTCATGACATTTTTATTAAAAGCGCGAGACCGAGATAATATCTGGCTTAAGGCTTAAGAATAGGGCGCCAGGACATACTCTTTAATGCCCATTCTAACTTGTCTAAACAAACAAACCTGCCCCCCTAGCCAAGTTCATTTCTACAATCTATTAATAGATTCTGTATTATATGACAGAAATGTGATTCCCATACTATTCTATATCGATTCGATTTTAGAATTGCAACTTGGCTAGGCTTGGACAGACAACTAAACCCAAATTATAACTCCAGGAAGAAGACATGAAGCAGACCCTCGAAGACAGCGCCCGCATCCAGCGCCAGAACGAAAAGTACATCGACCTCGTCATCACAAACAATAATCCGGATACGACATACTCCAAGATTCTCGACGCTCTCCACTCGCTCTCCACCGACCACCAGTGGGTTCCTGTCAGTTGGATTTACTAATCACTAATCTAATACCAAGCAAGCATACTAGGCAAAGCGCAACGCGGTTTTCCCAAGAAAATATCAATACACTCCAATATAAATTAATTTGAAGAACTTTTTTAGCGCGTCCGTCAGCTTTGCTGCTCACGGCGGTCGCTTCAACTAACTGCAAAGTTGGTTTATTGATAAGCTAACTGCGCTACGCCTAGTTCGCGCCAAGCCTCATCGAAAATCGAATTGATAAGACCCCACTGAAGAAAGCTGTCTAATATGTATGATTTACTAGTAATCATCTTTTGATATGCTAGTAATAGCTAGGAGGGATGTACGGGCTTTTAGCAGTTCGTTATCTTCTCAGCTGACGCACTTATGTATTTAGATACTTCGAATTTTAATTAGGATACTCTTAGGGTTAACTTCCCGCACTGATAAGGCAGTATTTTGAGAATAATTCAAAACATCACGTAGTTTTAACCTTTTTTGCTTTAGCAGATCTCTTTACAATCTTTTTATGTACCTTCACAATTTCACATCACATGATTGGAAGCTTGCAATCGTGATATCAATTATATTCTTATAAGTATAATTAATAGAAACGAAATACGTGCGGGTGATTAATATAGGTAAATTAGTTTAGTTCTAAAAAGTGCCACTCATATGCCCCTGCTGGGAACGAATGCTACTTCAATAGACAAGTAAGGCATTCCATTGTATAACATAGGTTCTCTCTAAAATTTAAACTATGCTGTTGATCAGCTTTTGATTGGGTCTCTACAATTGTTTTTTTTTTGTTCTGAATTCCACCAAGTCAATGAGTTCATACTTTCATAGATATAATAAATCTTTAGCCAGACGAAAAGAGTCCAATGGAATGGGAAATACGCGTTCTTTCTAGCATCCCATTATTCCCACCTGAGGTAAATATCAATAAAAAATTAAATAACTTATTTAGCTGATATTGGCCTAATGCATAACAAAGTATAATTTTCAAATATTTTATACGAATGCCTGATTAAAGTAGAATATGACTAGAAATTTAAGCAAAAGTGTGCGTTTCTGTGCGAAATTGATTCCGAGTATTTCCGAGTCTTAAAAAAAAAATCGAAATTGATTTCAATACGAAAATCGCTTCGGTTTCGGCACTTTTTAATCTAATTGCATCACATGCTCTATCACAATCAAAATTGTTATTATTTACTTTGTTTTTTTGTTATTTAATCGCATATTATTTTTTACAAATAATTTCCCATATTTTATTATTACTGAACTGATAAAGAGTGTATTTTATTTTATTTTACAGAGTGTATTATTTTATTAGTATCGATTGTACTTTGTAGCATAATTTCTCTATTGACGGGTCCAACACTTGCGGACGCGCACGTAAGTAGTGCGATTCACGTGCATCTTAAAAACATAGTATGTATTGATAAAGATACTTTTGGAGATGTTCGCGAGTGGTTAGCGAGTAATTTGCGTGCAAGTTACGAGTACATTGTCCTATCGTGAATACGAACAACACAAGTACCTACGCGTGCATTTTAAGAATGCGAAGTGCGTTCGTGCGCTTTCGCATGTGTGGATCCGCCTTATGGTAATATCATGGTGCCTATTATGGCAAATATTGTCACATATACCCTGATGCTGTTAATTACGTTAACATAATGTGAACCTAGCTGTAAACATCATAAGAATCTCACATTCCGTCCATTTATTTTGTTAATTAGCTACTTATTAAATTGTATTGTGTCGAATATTATTCAATATACATTATTGTGTAAAACCCGCGCTTCGTTTATTTTATTTTTGCTTCGATAAGATCCAATAAAAATGCTGCGGATAATAACTGAATATTTTATTAAATAACAAAACTTTTGCAACACACAATTTTGCATACATTGCGCGCTACTGCATGTGACGCACTTACAATATTCATATGAAATTCTGCTGTAAAGCTATTAGGACTTGCATTTCAGTGTTTTGCCATGAGAATGGCAGGTTACGAAAATTCATGTGCGAAAAAGGCCATAAGTAAATGTAATCGGTGATTTCCAAAAGAACCCAACATTTATTGCTGGTTGACCGGACGAGCAGTGTTCTTGTGATGGCGCACAGAAGTCTTGAAAATGTTAGGATCGATGTGGTTCAAACCAGTTTCGATGCCGGTATTTGTCAGGCTGCTGTCATTGTCCATCTTTTCCAGCAAATGCGGCGCCAGAAGTAAGAACAATTGCTGAAACATAAACATGTTTTTGCGTTCATTCTTTGGACCGAGATTCAAAGTCGAAATTCGAAGATTAGATAGGACTAAAATTATCCATCTCTGGTAGCTAGGCTACACTACCGTCGAAAATTACCTCTTATCCGTAGGCTGTCTGGAAGAGCGCTCCCAGCGATAAGACCTTTGCGTCTTTCTCTTATGTTTTATTTGTGGTGTTATTAAAGTAGAATAAACAGTTTTTTGCTCACCAGAATAAATTACAAGAAAAAACTTAGACCGAGTAGAAATCCATTCGGTCTTATCGTCTAAAGCGATTTCCTCCAGACCACCAGCGGTTAATAACGAATTATTGCATCTCGGGATATGTACCTCAGCCCACGGTATGAGGGGCAAGTTGGCGAATGCCGCCTGCCAGCCGGGAAGCCCCATGTGGACCAGCGCCATGCGGAAGTAGTGCGTGAAGGAGTCCGCGAGCCAGCCCCACGCGCCCTCGCGCGTCGCCAGCCACACCGACCACGAGCCGCCCGAGTATACCAGGCACACCTGCGATACAAAACCACATAACACTAATATTATAATTATAAATAACCGATTTCTAGTGTATTTCCGCCTTCAAACAAGAAACAATTGACAACAGTTATCTGAAGACGTAATCCGCGAAGTAACGCCTTTAATAAATTTTAAAGTTTGGATTGTATGTTTGTTGCTAAATCAAGCAAAAACGGATTTGAATTAAATTTGGTATAAAGCTAGCTTAGACCTTGGATTAACGAATAGGCTACTTTTTATTTCGGAAACCACGGGGCACAACTACCTACCTACTAATGTATAATGTATAATAAGTCACACTCTTCTCATAGGTATTGGCCTCTCACCTGTTGTGGCATCTGCCTTGGTTATATTGTTACTTTCTTTTGGTTATATTCTGTTCATATTTGAGTGTTCTTTATTTTAGCTCAGTATTGACATATTATGATGAGATTCGACTACAAGATAGTCTTTATGTAGTCTTTAAATTTTACTAGAAGAACTTTACCTTTCCAATTGTCCTGCAAGAGTCCAATTCGAAAATTTTGCTTTTAGAATTCAGGGTCGGCCGATTCCCCGAGTTTTGCCTAGTCATGGAGAAATCGAGCAAATCCTTTAACGCTGGTGAGAGAAATAACTCGTTCAACGAATTTACCCGTATTGATCCCACAGGTAGAATGTCATCAGCTGAAACAATAATTTAAAGAACTTTTAAAAAAACCTATAGGTACTTGTTTACGTTATAAAAGTAATTTTTATTCCACATTCACCTGAATATTTGTAATTCCATGTAAGTTGAAAGCCATCGCTTGATCCATAGAAGTTACGAAGATCCTCTGGTAAGACTGCAGAATGTCTTTGCTCCCAATTGGAAATAGCTACTCGGTCACACGGTGCTCGGCGCTCCACATTCACATTGCAAATTCGCGGGTCGGATTCTGTCAACAATTTGGTAAAATTGTTTAGGCGAACATCCGGATAATGGTGGTAACACTACAAACTTATCATTTATAATAAAGTATGTCAATGTCATTTTGAAAGAAACATGGGTTTATTTGTAGGCTTGTAGGTTATGTTTTTTAACATAACCTATGTATTTTTAAAGAAGTGTTTTAGCGAATAAGTTTTGTAAATAATGGCTAAAGTAGCTGCCGGTGTATGTGAAATAAAACAAGAGTTCGTTGTGCAAAGACCGGTAAAGCTAAGCAACGGAGAAGATGAAAGTGGACTGGGAAAACATAAACTTGATGAAAATGTTGATAATGAGACAAATTCCGACATTAAAAGAGCAAAAATCTATGATAATGATTCAAAAAATAAGAAACGAGGTCAAAATAAAGCTAGACCTAAGACATTCCGCGATGTCAAGGAGAATAAGCCTTGCCCTAGTATTGTGAATGTTGCATCAGCTGCAGAGGCAAAAAAATGTGAATACAACAACTGCAGGTACATTCATAACCCGCTCGATTACTTAAAGACTAAAGGTGAAGACATTCAAGAGACATGTCATGTATTCTCCGTTCGTGGGAGGTGCCCAAGGGGTATCTCCTGTCGTTTTGGTTCTAGTCACATCACCGAAGAAGGGTATAATAAAGTTGATGAAGAAAAACAGCAGCTATGGAAAGAAGACACGAGAAACACTCTTCAGTCATCTGTACAAATTCAATTACAAAAAAAAAAATATGATTTTACTTTATCAGAGAAGCTTGCAAAGCACTTGATGGATACCAGAAACAAACCTAAAACAGATGATAAAACAGATTCAGAAACTGCTGACAATGTGGAAACAGACAACACTGAAAATAATGAAGAGAAAAAAGTAATGAATAGTGGTGCTGTTACTGATGAAGACGTAATCAAACTTCTGCCTAAAGAAAGAAAAGCCATCGATTGGAAAGATAAATTATACCTCAGCCCGCTGACCACTGTGGGCAACTTGCCATTCAGAAGAATTTGCAAAGAATATGGAGCTGACATCACTTGTGGAGAAATGGCACTTTGTGAATCAATGCTTAAAGGCATGAAACAAGAATGGGCTTTAGTAAAACGGCACGAATCAGAAGATTTGTTTGGGGCACAAATATGTGGCAATAATGTTTATGTTATATCAAAAGTAGCGCAATTACTACAAGAGACCACCGAGCTTGATTTTATAGACTTGAATTTAGGTTGTCCTATCGATCTTATTTATAAAAAAGGTGGAGGATGTGGAATGATGCATAGACTGTTTAATTTAGAAGCCTCAGTGAGATGCTGTTCCAAACTCTTAAATATACCTTTTACTATGAAAATGCGTACCGGTGTTTACCAAGACAAGAAAATTACACATACGATTGTACCAAAAGTGGCAGAATGGGGGGCTTCACTTGTTACTATACATGGAAGATCCAAGGAAGCGAGGTACACAAGATCAGCTGACTGGGAATATATTGAATCCTGTGCAAAAGCTGCAGCACCTTGCCCAGTCTATGGCAATGGAGATATTTTAACCTATGAAGACTATCTCGAAAGAAAGACTTTAGCACCAACAGTTCAGGGAGTCATGATAGGAAGAGGAGCATTAATAAAACCTTGGCTATTCACTGAAATAAAAGAGCAGAGGATGTGGGATATCAGCAGTAAGGAGAGATTTGAAATTATCAAAAAGTATACCAACTACGGTTTGGAACATTGGGGCTCAGATACTCAGGGAGTTGAAAATACTCGCAGATTCCTGCTAGAGTGGCTGTCATTCCTGTATCGCTACATTCCTGTTGGACTCTTAGAAAGGCCTCCTCAAAAAATCAATGAAAGGCCCCCACAGTATTTTGGTAGAGATGACTTGGAAACTCTTATGGCTTCAGGAAATTGTGCCGATTGGATCAAAATCACTGAAATGCTGCTAGGTCCAGTACCTGATGGCTTTCAGTTCTTACCAAAGCATAGAGCTAATTCATACTAATAAACGCTTTGACTGCGGCTAATAATCACATGCGCTTGCCTTAGGTGCGTCTAATAGTCAACTGCGTTGTGTTTTACGTGCCTGGCGTGTGCAACCGCATTCGCGTCGCGCAAAGGAAAACACAAGGTATGTGTTTTCCGCAGTCAAAGTGTTAAGTAGAAACAGTAATTTTTTGTTGTAAATGCAAGATAAGTTTGCACTGTGATGAATTAATATTAAATAAAGTTAGTACCTGTGACAAGACTGTCTTTATTTCATATAAATGACCATTGTTTAGCTAGGTAAGCTCACAAGCTAGGTTTATGGCATAGATATATTACCTAAAGATAGAACCAAAGTGTAACCGCACATGCGACAGCTATATTCTTGAAATGGATGCCAGGATAGGAAAGCTTCCCCATTTTAGAGAAAAAAAAATCATAAAATATTCCTAATCTTTAGACTTCACAAAATAAAACATTGTTATACAGGGTTATAAGGAAAGGATATACAAGCCACAAATTGCTCATAGTAGGAAAAAATCTAATAGTAGGAAAATAACTACTAGTATACTAATCTACTCATAATTATGAACATCTTTTATTAAATAGGCAATCTTGCGATTGCGAAAATAATGTACCTTATCTTAGTTTTGGGTCAGCAGGAAATATGAAATAGTCCAATAAATTAATTATTTATTAATTTATTGGGTACAATCCTGGGGAAACATAATTCACAACCTGGCAGCTACAAATCGTAGACGGCTCACGTAGTAACTATTATTCCTAATCTGTGGTTTGCCCACCTTGGCACGGTTACAGCGACGGGGACAAAAAATGAAAGGTCTGTCTCTCTTTTTCAACCGTGTTTTGGCACTTGCCATCTTGCTCTTTTTTACAAAGTAGCTGTTATGGTTCTGTCTGTTAGTCTGAGGTTTATGGTATTATTTTATAACAGAAATACCAGTTTTGGGGCAATACTTTGCATCTGTTTTGTTATTGCTCTCTCAGGAAATCTAAGGTTTCCTATTTCAATGTATTAAAAATAAGTTTTACAAACCCAAAAGTTTGGTCACACCCAGCGTAATATTTTCATAAAAAGAGTCTTCTGATACCAAATCTACACAAAAACTCATATTTCACATGAAATAATCAAAAAAAATTAAAGGTTCTTAACACAGACATTTAGATGACTGCTGCATAAATAATCACACTGCACTCTTTCCTGTCAAATGAGGTTTATTCCATGGTACAAGACATGTACAAGAATACTTATTGTGTTTCAATTTTACCATCAATGGTACAACAGCACAATTTTACTAATAAACTTGGTAGCCTGGCAACTATAAATTACTAAGGTAACTATGACAACAAAGGAGAGTTAACCTCCCAAGTCCCACACTACAATTGTTTGAACTGTAAAATTCAACCTTATTGCCTATGAGACGCACCAATTTCAAATGGAAGGTTACGATATTCCATCATTGGAATATCATGGCCGAGTTAAAAAAAGTAGTTCTTAGGGCAACAATTAATTCATCCCATGAGTTTTCCTGCGAAAGAATTAAATTTTAAACTCACTAAAATGGAAAAGTCGACTTTGTTTAGACTTAGGCTAGAAAAACTATTTATCACCGTTTCATCTGGTTTCATCCCCGCGCGGGCGAATCCGCGGGGCACCATTAATTCGATAAACATTTGCGATGTTGCTGAAATATCGAAAGTACCTCTAAAAAAACCTCTTGCTGCGATTCGAAGTGGAGTAACTTCCTAATTTTGTTTAACTCATTCAGTCGGTCAAACTTATAACCTCTTTTTTGCATTGGGGGATAAAAATAAATTAAATGTGTTTCGTAGTTACAGCACTCCCGAAAGTTATTTTTTCTTATTAGGTCCTTTAGAAGTATAGATGTAGATACAAATGATCAAATTAAACAATAGTAATTTTACAAGAAATCCTTATTTATTCAGTTCACATCAAACTTTATAGCATTCATTATGACAGTCATCCCCAAACATTCATATAGTACCTAGGTATGTACTATGTACTTACATTCTTTTGTAATATTACAGATATCAATCTATGGACATCATATTCACTTGCTCAAATAAAGATACATATTATTTTGTTCCAATAGCCTACCCACACGCACATAAGTAACCAAATTTCGTATAAATGCTAGAGCTTTTTATTTAATACAAAGCAACTAATACACATGTGACATATTTTTATCTGTTCTTAAATCCTTAATAAAATTGTATATTGAGACCGATGTCGCCTGAATACAATTTAAAGAACTTAATATTAATTATATAACTTACTACAGTTACAATATAACATTATGTTATAAAGTGAATCGGCATATTATGTTATAATTACTACTTGTTAAGTAGCTCTCTACAATCTAGAAATTTATAAAATGCGTTTAAAATAACATATACCTAGTTACAAAAAAAACGTTAGCTTTTTAATATAACAAAACTAGCATTTAAATTAAGGGAGTTTGATGGAATTTTATATGAATTAAACCTAAAGATTCTTTCACAGTTCATATTTCGTTTGATCAACGCCTTCTGCGACGGCGCGAATCTCCGTTGTATCCATTTTCTGTAAAAGAAAAAGAGAAGCAACAATCAACACAGTGATTTTAATTGTTTGTATAATCAAGAACAAAAGGTATTAAGGAAATTGTGGAATGTAAGGATACACAGTTGTTAATCCATATAAAGCCATTGCAGTGTTGTAGCTATCAATTTTATTATAAAATTACAAATATGTAATTCTATAATTACAGTTGAGTGGTCGTCTAAGACAAAGTGTGGCACGCGACTTGGTATTGTAAGTGTGAGAGTTGTTTTATGTAGTTCTTAACAAACCTCGTCACGCTCACCGCCGGCGATTCCTCTGGCGGCCATTACTGTACCCCACGGAGCCATTTGCCAGCGCGCCCAGACCGCCCTGCGGCGCATCCTGGGGCCGGCCCGGCCCCAGGCCCTGCTGCCCGTAATAATCAACCTGGTTCGCACTACCGTAGTCATCGTTCATGTCTCCCTGCTGACTGATTCGTTTGTTACTCGAGTACGAGCCGAATGCGGTGAAATTAGCTCCCTGCGGACCGAACGTGTCGACGGTGGTCTGGGGCAGCAAGCGCGGCAACAGGGTCCCGTGGGGCACGCCGAGGCCGCCAGAGGCGCTGCCGTGGTCCGGCAGCAGGCCCGGCCCAGCGCCGGCCGAGCCGCCGAGACCGCGCGAGCCGAGCCCGCCGGCCGGCTCCTCAGAGTCTAAGTCGTCGTGATCGCGGCCTCTTCCGCGGCGGCGCCTATCGCGGCCCTTGGAGCGGGAGCCGGCCGGGCCGTCCGAGCCCAGGCCGCCGCCGGAGCCGAGCCCCCCGCCCGGGGGATGGCGCTCGGCGGCGCCCGCCTCGCCGTCGTAGCCCAGCCCGCCGCCCGAGCCCAGCCCGCCGCCAGCGTAACCGGAGCCCGAGCCGTCGGCTCCGAGGCCACCGGCGCGGCCAGCACGCTTTCTGGAATCTGACTCGAGGCCGCTTTCTCCCGAGCCTCGCCCGTAAGTACCACCGGAGTCGGAGGAAGGAGGGGGAGGAGGCGGCGGCGGAGGGGGGTTGGGCCAGCCGCCGGCGGCCGCGAGCATGGGCGCGCCGTACGGCGGCGGCATCATCATGCCATACTGGTCCGCGGGGAAGAAAGAGGGCATCACAAACCCTTGACCGTTCATAGGAGGAGGCACGCACATATTCATCTGAGGGTTGATGGCCATCAAAGCCGGGATTTGATTCGCTTGAAACTGCTGAATATTACTTTGGTTCATGTTATCTACGTTAGGATGATTATCATTATGTTTGGCTTGGAGGGAAGCGTTGCGCGGAGGAGTACCGGGATCCCTGTTATTCTGTTTATCGGTGTGGGAGGGAAGTTGGGGTCCTATGGGGGTCGGCAGAAGCGGTTTGGGCGTCGGTAGCAACGGTTGCTGCAGCTGTTGCGGCGCCGAGTCTTGAAAGTTCTTCAGAAGGCTAGACTTGCCTGAGCGTGATCGGCTTCGCGAGCGGGACCGCGAGCGGGAGCGGCTCCGGGACGAGCGCGACGACTTGCTGCGCGAGCGGCTGGACGAGCTGCGGCGGCGGCGGCGGCGGTCGCGCGAGCGCGAGCGTGTGCGCGAGCGGCGCCGCCGGTCGCGCGAGCGCGAGCGCGAGCGGGAGCGCCGCCCGCCGCGCCGGTACCGCCCTCCGCGCCCACGACCTGCTTGTGTGCATGTTTCATAATATTATAAATGTTACAAAAAAGTCAAAACGCCCCCGTTTTTGCAGCTAGCTCATTCATATAATTTGATGGCAGCTCAAAATTTCTCTTCAACCAAAATCAATATTTTTTTTTTTTATAATTTTAGGACATAATTAAAAAAAGAATATTTAACCCATAAGTTCATAAACTTGCTATAAATCACATTAAACATAAAAATGTTCTTAGGCGACTTATCGAAACGGTAAAAAAACTCACGTCGTCCACCTCCACTTCCCCGCTCGGATAGCTCCTGTAGCTTCGGGTTAACAACTTGCTTGGCTTCTTTGAGGACGGAAATGAGGTCAGACGCTTTAGCGGCGTTAGACGGAGTGAAAAATGTGTAGGCTGTTCCGGTTTTGTTGGTTCTTCCCGTTCTTCCGATACGATGGACGTAATCTTCAGAGTTACTGGGATAGTCGAAATTGATAACGAATTTGACGTCATCCACATCTGCAAATGGAAAATAAAAATTGAATACTACTTTTAACAGACTTTATATTTTCATTTAGGTGAATAATTATGTGCTGAACCTTTGAATCCCACTAATATTTTAGATGTAAAAATTTGTGAATAAGGGGGTGTATTTTATTTTAATTATTTATACTGAACCAGCTATCGGTGAAACTTATGAAAATAGCATACATAGCTTGTAAATGTAAGTGAAAAAATTACATACCTAAACCTCTTGCTGCAACATCTGTAGCTACAAGTATGGGGGCTTTCCCACTTCGAAAATCTGTAAATTATTAAAGTAGGTGTAAAACAATTATGGATCTTCTTCTTAGTTGTTAATGCTTATCTGTACTTATTGTAGCTATATCAGCAACCTCATTAGTGTCAGCATTATGAGAAAACCCACATTCGCAGTCATGTTAGCTTCACAATATATAAAAATGTTTTAAGAATATTGAACAAAGTGTTTTGTGATGTAAAGTAAATATTGGGATTGGCTTTTGAAATACATCATGATGCCTGCAGATTTAACTTCAGAACCTAATCTTTAAGGCCGCAAAATAAAAATTATTTGCTTTGCCTCATAGGTATACTTCCCTGTAAAGACAAAAATTGTACAACTGCAATTCTAACATAATATAAGAAAATCGGATATAAGATAATATAAGCTTTCTAAGTAAATTGGCTAGAAGTAAAGATTTACCAGTGTTACATAAAATACTTACTGAAACATCAATCTTAATAGTAATAACTCGTAATGTGTTTATAGCCTGTGCACAATACAACTCATGATAATCATGAAAGATCAGCGGACACCATTCCTCCAACTAATGTTAATCTTGTACAAACTTACTATGGAGTAATATAGCTTCCATCAACTGGTTAACATGATGTATAGCGCACATAAAAGAGAATCGAGAGCGAGAAGGGGCCGGTCGAGTCGGCACCTGGCGCCGGGCGCCGGGCTCCGCGAGGGGGCGCCGCCGCCGCGGGGGGGCTGGCGCCGGGGCCGGCTCGCCGCTGCCGCGAGAAGCGGCTCAGACTAGCCGCCCGAGCGAGTCGGAGTGCATGGGGCTTAGCCCCGACAACGAGAGGCGGGCGCGGGGGCGCGCCGGGCGCGGACGCGGCGCTCCGCGCGCCGCCGCCCGCCGCCGGCTGCTCGTGCGCCGCCGCCTGCACATGCAGACACGGGGTCAGTCTCGCGAGCCCTGACCGAGCGCCGGCCGAGCGCTGGCGCCTCCACGCACATTCGACAAGCTCGCATCTGCAGTCCGATACCGCTTCTCGACGTTACGCATTTAAAATCCCAATTACTTTACTGCATATTTTCCAATTTGAGTTAGGTCTTTAACATAATAATTTGGAATCTGAACTTTATTCGATCACATCGGTCAGATTCATATAATACATTGAACAAAAAAATAAACCATAAACCAAAAGATATATATTATATTCTCGTACCTCAACTGATCATCACATTTTTTAACATTGTCTTACCTTGCAAAACCCAGTCGCGCTCGTTTTGTGACTTATCTCCATGAATGCATACAGCTGGCCATCTGAAATATCAAATACATACATAAAAATAATTTTGAATGTAAAAAAAGTTACAGATAAATCACTTAACATTCAGCCGCTGGGGTAGTTAAGCAGCTAGGGGGCTACAGGGCAAGAAAAACTGGAAACCGACTCAGTTAACTAGTGTTAGGCTGTAGAGAGTAGTATAAATGTGTTTTTTAAACATACCCATCTCTTTTCATTTTTCTTGTTATATCATCCACACGTTTTTTGGTCTCTATGAATATGATTGTTTTATTTTCTTTTTCAGCCATAATTTCTTTGAGTAGTGTACTTAATTTTGTTTCCTTCTCATATTCTGTACACACATCAATAATTTGTAAAATGTTATGATTTGCTGCGAGTGACAATGAACCAACATTGATTTGTTGATAGTCTTTTAAGAATTCAGATGCCAGAGTTTGTACTTCTCGAGGCCATGTTGCAGACCACATAAGTGTTTGTCGGTCAGGTCTAATTTGTTCAATTATTTTTCTAATCTGTGGTTCAAAACCCATGTCTAACATTCTGTCAGCTTCATCCAACACCAAATATGTGGTTCTTTTCAGGTTTGTTCTGCCACTCTCTAAGAAATCCAAAAGTCTTCCAGGAGTTGCAATGACAATCTCAACACCAGCATCCAAATCCCTCGCCTGTGGGCCTTTAGGTGCACCTCCAAATAAACATGTGTTGTGAATCTTAGATGTGTTGGCAAACTTATCACAAACTTCTTGAATCTGTTGGGCTAACTCTCTCGTAGGAGCTAACACAAGTGCAATGGGGCCATCACCTCGACTTGATTTTGGCTGATTGTTGATGTGTACAATAGCTGGTAGAATATAAGAAAGGGTCTTTCCAGAACCAGTTGACGCAATTCCTACCATATCATGTCCACTTAGGGCAATAGGCCAACCTTGAGCTTGAATAGGTGTGGGCTTCGAAAATCCCATCTTGTCAATTTCATCCATTACATAGTCAGGAAAATTGGCTTCATCAAATAACAGTGTTGGCTTTGGAATATTGCGACCTTTTAGAGTAATCTCATTTTCACTTCTCCAAGATTCTACTTCGGAATCAGATCTGCTGTCTACATTAGCGTGTGGTACATAGAAATCTTTCTTGAATGGTTTTAGTCTGCTTAGATCCCATTTTGGTTTGCGAAGGAGAGCCCCGGGATTGTTTCTGCGTCCGCCACCACCCCCGCCGCCGCCATATCCTCCACCTCCACCATAACCTCCTCTATCGCCTCTATCGCCGCCGCCTCCTCCTCCACCTCCGAGCCCATAACGCGGGCTCCGGCTCCGGCTCCTACTTCTGCTCCGACTACGACTGCGACGCCTATCACGACTGCGATCCCTACACAAATTAATTAATTAAACATAGTTAGTTACAAGTAACTACGCAATTACCTACGCATATGCAAATTTCATTACAATAAAGTACCACTAGAGCATGCGAGCGAGCGTTATTGCACAAAGCACTGTTTAACTTACCTTCCACGTCCCATAACTTATAATTCCTTTTTATTTTCAGTAAGATGGCTCACTTTGTATGACAATTTGCAATTATATTGACGCGGTTGTAATTAAATCAAATAAACTTGCAAATATTTCTATTCGTTAATCTCGCTCGGTCTATTTAAGAAAACAAGATGGCGTCACCGGAAGGCGGACAACCGGACCACAGATTACTACTATGTAGCTAGCTACGGACAATGGACAAAAAAATAAAATTAGGGTTCCCCATTCATACGTTCTGGCAACCCACGTTGGCGATCGCTTTGCTGAACAAAACAATCGATTTCAAATAGAAACATAATATTTTTACTCTGTGGTTAGAACGGGCTCGAACGTTTTATGTCTGTGACGCAGTGCTGCCAGACCGCGCTATTAGTGACGTTTTCCTGTCTTATTTAATGTTGGACCATCCTTTCAGGGTCTCTACGATAACATCATCCATAATTACATCATAACAACACAATACAAAAATTATTCAAGTCTCTTTTTACTGGACTCCTCACATTGATTTACGTGCTTAGAGAGTTATTGTATTTGGATTCCCGTATTTCTTCACGCATCCTTAGCACAATAACTTCTTTTCGTAACTTCTTTTCTTCTTAATCTCTTGAGGTTTCGTTTTATTTACGTTAAAACTACAGTTTGTCATATTTAGAGAGATGAAACGGATAGCAGTTTAGCCGGACACCGGATACCGGATATTCGGCCAAGCTTGTAGATGGATAGCCGAATATCCGGCATAACGATGCCGTTTGGTGCATCGCACAAAGTACGCTTAAGCACGTGCGTGAATTGGGGTTATTATTTTATGTGTGATCTTGTCATCTAAAGTATTTTTATAATTCTAAGAAGATTTAACAAAAAGAAATGACATCGATACAGAAAAAATCGCCTCTATGGGAATAAGTTATTAGACAAAAAGTTCTAAGAAGTGTTTCGTATCCGGTATTCGGCCGGATAGTATAAGCCGTTGGATAGTTACCGGACATCCATCGCATCTCTAATTAAGAGCGTAATTATATGGTCGTTAAAAAATATTAAAACAAAACAGAAGTAAGTAATACTGAAAAGGAGAGACCTATATCTCAGCTTTTCAGCAGTTATTGGAAAATTTGTTGCCGATGATGATGAAATCAAAAAGTAATACTGTGTTTTTATTAAATTTTATTTTCTTGCTTTATAAAAAGGCCTCTATAATCATTAAAAACTGACCAATAATCCTGAAAACAACGATCCTATTTTTACAATCTAGCGTCCGAAATAGCTTGTCAGTGCTGGCAGCACTGGCTTGCGTTGTTGTGACATTTTCTTCAAGGAACATAATACGACATTTTGGTCTTAGCTCGATTTTTTTTCTCATAATGCATTGCAGGGATAATTTCTGCCTAAATTATACTAAATAAGTGATGAAAGACTTGTTGTGCTTTATACAGATAGTTTTATAAAGGTTACATACAGTTGGTTTTGCTAAGGGATTCACGATGGGTTGAAATTCTGATTGCTATCGGCGTAAATTCGTAATTTTCATTTTACCTATTATTATTTATGGCATAAAGTTACTACGACAATGGAACTGAATACTATTGCTACAACAAGCTCCGAAGAATATCCAAATACCACGTCTGAAAACAAGTTTAATGCAGCTTGTAATAACAATGAACAATTTTCTGTCATTCGCATTCCTGAAGATGGTGAAAAATCTGGTAAACACTCATCTAAAAAGCAGTCGAAGAGAAGGAAAAAAAGTTCAAATCACACTCGACCTCTTCCCAGGATAATTGTGAAGCCCTTGCCTCCACCTCCTCCGCCTGAGAGCAGAGAATGGACTGCAGCTATGTCATACCCTGAGTCATGTACTAGCAAACCATCAACAATGAGAGAAGTACTCGCCAGTATCCCAGGCTTTTCTCTTAAACCTCGGAAACGCAGTGGAAAAAAGCTATCCACAGCAGCGCAATTACAACAGACGAGAGAAGGTTGCATTGACCTAGAGACTCCAGATTCAATATTAGTAAACACAAACATAAGACAGCTGTTAAACAAACATACATTTTCACTGCTTCCACCTCTGTACCAATACAAGTTAGGACAACTACTTCCTAGCGTAGAAAGGTTAAGTCCCTCAGGTAGATTGAACCCTTCTAGTCTGAACAATGAATTCTTCTCAAGGGCTTGCCTAGAATGGCAGAATTGCTTATCTGGTGGTGAATTTACTCCAGAAAACCAGCAAAAAATGAAAACTGAAGCTGAAAAAGAAAAGAGTAAAATTGATCCTTGGAAACTGAAACATTTTGAACCTATTTGGGGTGAAAAATCACGAACAGAAAAGTCTTCTTTAAGTTTGAACACTGAGAGACCTTCACTAAAGACTACTATAAAGTTAAGGCCAACAGCCTCAATAACAAGCAGTAGTATTGTTCCAAAAAGCAAGAAGAGTAAATCATCAAGTACTAGTAAAAGAATGCGTTCTGTTGGAGCAGTTACTAGATCTTCATCCAAAGCAGATGATATCACAGTAGAAACAACTGTCAGTGTAAAGTCCAATGCTCCTGTACCTGATCTGCTCCCTCTGAAACATGCTAAGCATCAAGGCCAGACTTACGAACAATACCAAGTTGACTGCAACTTTACTGACACCTCATCCATCCAACGAATGGATGAATCAGTTACTTCAACACCTATCGATCCACTTTTAATACCTGATGGAGAAACTGAGAGTAGTGAAATTAAGCAAGAACTGGATATCTCTATAGTAGCAATAGAAGAATTCAAAACAAAAGAGTGTAAAATAGAGGAAGCAATTGATTCCGACACCAACATCAACGAAGCATACAAAAGAATGAGTGAGGATAGTGAAGGATGCAAATATGCAAAAAGAATTAAATTTGAACAAGAAGACGATGTTGATAGTGGGAGTAATATAGGACATACAACAGAGGATGCCAACAGCTATTCCCAAGAGGGTTTTAATGATCAAGTCTGTCAAAATGATGTTTATTCTGAAAATGTGGATACAAATAGTCAAGAAGAAAAATTTGAAGTAAGTGTCTATCATTATGAAGAAAGGACAGAATCGCCAGCAACAACATTAGAGTCTGAAAGTCAAGCAACAGAACCTAGCACAGTAATAGCAACACCACATGAAAAAATAATAAGTTTACAACCTGACCCTATTGATGAAGTAAAAAGTTCTCCTATTGACGGAGCTTGTAAAGAGTATGTCCTACAGTATCAAGAAGTTGATACAGAGGTAGAAAAAACAGATGATGTTGAAAATGATGTTGAAAATAAAACTACTACACAAACTTTCGAAGTCAAGGAAAGTGAAGACAGTCAGCCTGTTCACAACTTTCCAGATGTTAATAGTGCAGTAAAATGTGAAGAAAAAGAAAGATTGCCACCAAATGTTACACAAAACTATTATGATGAAAGATTTAAAGATGCGGAGTCATTCATTCTGGAAACTGGCCTGTCCTCAATACTAACCACAGGTAAAACCTTAATATTAAAAATAAAAAGTAACTCTTGAGTAGAAAATTATCACGAAACACATGCCTAAATGAATACTTTTTATTATAGATAATGAAGAAGTGAAATATGTGCCTCATCCCAATATTATGGAACTATCATCATTTATCAGTGAAACCAGTAAGTATTTTATATTACCTAAGAAAATACATTAAATGTGTTCTTATATAACATCAATTTTCCAATAACATTTTTAATTATGAACATCATTATGAAACATGAAACAAAACATGTTTTTGAAGGAACCTATAAAATGTCAATTTATAAATTGCAATACTTGTCAGTTTTACATTTACCTGTTGTCAGTTTTACATCTACCCTCGAACAACTCATCATCACATCTGTGCCTTTAGCGAAAAATATTTTTCTTATTTTTACTTAAAGTCTTCCAATTTCAGATGTAACAGCTGTTGTGACAATGCCATTGACTCAAAACTCTTCAATACCTATCATGGAAGTAACTAACACATCAGTAAGTTGAAATATTTTTATTTTTTTATCATTGTTATGAGAAACATTATGTTTAAATTGTTTAATTACTAATGAATTACCATTGGTTTAAAAAATATAAAGTGTAACCTTGTTTTATTCCAGATGGTATCATATCCGGATGACAGCTTACAGGACCCGGCCAAACCAAAAACATCAGCTGTTACATGGAAGACTGAAAACGAATGGACAAGCAACGAAAATGGCATGACAATACATACATATTCGAGCATAAACGCGGACAGTGCGAAATACGTCAGCGATGATTCCAAGACTAGTATGGACGATATCAACATAAATGATGAAAACTGCATGTACAAAGAGGATAGAGATGCAAATTATAATATGGAGTCGTCAAATTCATCGGAAAGTTGTCAATCAATGCTATCATCAACTGACAAGGTTTTGTTGAAGCAAGAATTGGAGCCGGCCACTACGCTAGTGACTAGTACAACAGCCGCTAACAATCCAGTCATTTCAACTACGATGACACAGAGTTTGAGGCCAGCAGGAAAAAAAAGTAAACTCGGAAAAGATTCTAACAGGTAAAACTCAACAGGCTTTGACGGTGCTGTTTTCGCCTCTGTAATTTGGTAGTTCATGCCCTATTACGTAAAGTCATTTCTTTTATAAAATGTTCAGCTATTTACCGTTTCCTAAACATTGATCAGTTACATACTTGTAGTATTTGGAGAAATATAATATGGTCTTTGTGGCCTCAGTCTATTTGCGTACAGAGTGAGTAAATTCGAAATTAATCAATCATGTTGTTTGGTCGAAATGACAGTTTCCGTACATAATTAAGCCTATCCATATTTATAGCGGCCCTTCTACTTGAGTTTAAAATAGAAAAACTCTTTATTGTTCACATCATTAATTACAAACAAAAGGATAATAACACTTAAAACTAGTGCAACAACTGGCGGCCTTATCGCTAAAAGCGATCCTTTCCAGGCGACCTTAGGATAGAGAGGAAACATAGAATAGAATGAATAGAAATATGGGCTGTGCAATATTGGAGAAAACTGTGTCATATAAACGCATACATAATAATAAGTCACATGATCAATTTTCTATGGAAATATATTCTTTCTGGAATTTAGCTAACTTGCGTTTTAGAAGTTGTTAACTTTGACGTGTGGAAGAACACCCTTAAGTCTTAAGTATTACTACGACTTTCCGTTACACCTTGTATACTTAAGTGTTTCTGGGACTGTTTCCAGGAGTCGCAGCTCGAACAAAGTGCCCCCGGGCGCGGTGAACCTGGAGCGCAGCTACCAGATCTGCCAGGCGGTGATCCAGAACAGCCCGAACCGCGACGCGCTGCGCGGCCAGCTGCGGCCGCCGCCCGCGCTGCTGTCGCGCGGCTCGCGCGCGCCGCGCCCGCACGCGCACGCGCACGCGCCCGTGCTGCTGCGACAGCTGCCCGTCTCTGTCATGCACCATAACGAGGTATGGACCAAGGATGCTCTTCTAGATTGGCGTGTAGACTAGACATGCGTTTGACCACAATCTCACCTGATGGGAAGCGACGTGGTCGAAGATGTAGCACGCTTGTCTAGGAAATACCTATTCACTCTACATTTAAATAACCCAGGGTTGTACTTTTTCGGGAAGACAGACGCCGGCAATGAGTTCCACACCTCTGCCGTTCGAATTAAAAAGGTGGAATGGAAACGCTTACTGCGTTTGAGCGGAATATCCCCCGTGAGAGGGTGTCCGCTTCCCAATAGGCGAGTTGGTGGTCAAACGCGGATTTATCTACACTAATATTATAAACAGGAAAGTTTTGTATTTTTGGATGTCTGTAATGAATAACCTCAAAAACTACGGGACCGTTTTTAAAAATTCTTGCACCAATATAAAGTTACGCTATTACGGAGTAACATAGACTATATTTTATACTCGTGTGAAGCAGGGACAAGTTGCTAGTTCATTATATAAAAAAGGCCAACACTCACCACCCCCGAAAAGGTGGTGGAAGGACCATGATGATGGTATGAAGAGTGACGGTGACGCGCTATGCGGGCAGCTGTATGACAGAGTCTGCATAGGCGGCATGTAATCTCAAAGACAAAGTCTTTGAACTTCCTCACTTTAGCAGTCACTGAGCTTTTGACGTCCACGGGCATTATCGATGCCACATTATCGGGATTCGGCGAATGTTGTCGTTATCGCGACGAGTGTAGGCGAGACAACTGTGTTCGTCGAATCGCGATGCATTCGGGCAAACAAGAATGCTTATCGCAGCTCTGTTGGTAAACCGGCACGCATCAAAATGTTTCGAATAAGTAAACAAAATAGTGACTATAAAAATACAAAGTATGTATCGGTAGTAGTACTAACTACTGTAATTAACTAATAATTACTGTAATTAAAAGATTGTCATGACTGTTTTTAAACTCAGTTGTTGCGATAATGTAATAACGAAATAATGCTGCGATTTTCAGATAAACGAGAACAGATCAAACAACGTGGGCCAGTACATCCTCGTACAGAGAACCCCCAACGTGGCCGCGCCTCGGGCGTCCAGCGCGCCGCCCGCCAACCAGAACTCGAACGTTGTAAGTTATTTTTGAACAAGCGTAGAACACACACATTCATTATTAGAACTGAACTAAAAATATGTATGCTTATTATCCTGAACAACCTTAACTGTGGGACCTATTGATATCGCAAATAAGAAAAAGCTGTTCCATTTTCTTCGAGTACAATTACATTTTTTTACAACTGAAACAGCTGTTTCAACTGTATGATGGTAACAAAGATCTCAGCTCTCAGCCTATAACTTGTATTGTAACTTGTATTTCTTAACAGAGTGTGGCGCGATGTAGAAGCGTTGGCGCCGACGACGCATGCGTGTGCAACTTACGCGCCATGATCCTGTGCAAGAAGTGCGGCGCCTTCTGTCACGACGACTGCATCGGATCCGCCGAGCTCTGCCTGACTTGCTTGATTCGCTGATCCCGTGCCACCGCTATCTACGCTTACAATAGAGGGGCGTCCAGTAACTAAATGTCGGAATGTATATTGTATACGTATAAGGGCAGTGGATTTGCATTAGATGGGCAGCTAGCGGGCTACCCGATTTGTACGGATTTTGTTGTGTATTGAATTCGGCAGCTAGGAAAGTAAGTGAATGCCCCTCTAATGTGCTACGGTCCGAATCGGATTAGGTAGATTGTAAAGACTACTTATCAACGAGGTACTGTATAGACTGATTCATTAAGTTTCAGGATCCATTTGGGACCGTAGCGTGCACGCACGCATCGAGTTTTGCGTGTGAGTGGACTTGTACAAATTGCTATTACGATATACACTTCAATGGGCGTGTAAGACTTCATAAGACTTATTGCGGCACCGAAGTGTGCGTAGCTTACATTTCTCGAGTATAGGTACTGATGTATGTACGGAGGCTAAATTGTAAATTGTTCTTCTAAATTAATCTTAAATTTTATCAGTGAATTTGTTAATAGTACGAGATACTTGGATATATATACAAGTATACACATAACCTGATTTTTAACAAGTCTCTTTGAGCTGTCAAACCCCGGTTCCCTGCGAATATCATAGCGGTGGGGCGTGATGGTAATTGGCTAGTGCAATTTTTATATTTCGAGGTGACTTTTAAAAAAACTTTTCCAGTCCTCTGGTCGATACTACGCCTAATAATCTTGTACCTAATACTATTTAAGTTATGTAAGATAAGTTATTTCGAATGGATTTAACATAGATATGAGTGCGAATTGGTTGTTTGGAATGGTGGTGCTATCGTATGAATGTATTTATTGTATTATACTGTACCCATCTATTTTCAAAGTGTAATTAGGGCTAAGAAATAGAGGTCAAAATTCAGCCTCTGTTATTTTCAATGCCAAATTCACTACTGCTCAGGTAGTTATAATGATGATGCAGTCTCTTATGCAGTAGCCCACTTTGAATCTTAAAACTATGTGTACATGGTTTAAAATCAAACTTTCTTCGTACCTACGTAAGCTGTAATTACTGTATATGAAACATTTTATACAAATTGTCTCTTTCGAAATGAATCATCGAGAAATTATAGAACTTAGCGAAACTGTCTGTAAGGCAGACTCGTGTTGACTTTTTTTTGTATTTCAGATTCGTCTGAGTTGCGTTTCTGTGGCTTTTAAATCTTTCCCTTGATTTGCAAAATGTATACTGTAGTTTTTAATACTATCTTTTGCGAGACTTAACTTTTTATACAACGTACATAATATTTTGTCTGTACCTAAATAGTATGTAGGTTGTATTAATTTACAGTTTGATTTAAAACGAGCTTATTTTTAAACAAATCTCGAAATACTGTTTATTTTTAGGAACCGATAGTTCTCATTAAGTAGTTTTTAAGCAGTTTCAATTTTGCCATTTTTTTTAATATAACGCTATCATCACAGTTTAATTTAAGGTACTTGTTACTAATTATGTTAAGAATAATCAACAAATTATTAATTATCGATAGCTTTTCAGCACCATCTAGTTTGCAGCTATTTTTATTCTTAAGCTATGTACAGATATTTATTGTTAAGGAAAACTGATGTGCTATACATTGGACGGGCTCTTATATCGCGTAGGTATTTAAAACATTACATTGTTATTATTTGATTTTAATTTCGTAGCAATTGTAGGAAGCATGAACTTTCAATAATATTACGTATTTTTAGAGTTGTTTATATTTTTCTTAAGAATATTCATCATTAAACTAAGCATTCTAAGATGTTCTTTGTTGGGTTATTACGTGATTTATTTAAATATTGTAATTTTATTTTAATGTCTAATTACGGCAAATACAAAAATACCGCGTATTCGGTAGTAGGTACTGAAAATAATCACCGTAATAAAACGAAATTGGTAAGTGAAATCTTACATTTTATTTATATTTTGTATAGATACAAGCCCTATATCGACTACACGTAGCTTGTTCTTATACTAGCCCTATTAACAGACACACCAATAAATACAGTTATAGAAGTTTATAGATTTAAAAACAAGTGTTGCTCATTTTGTTATCACAAAATTGTATTTGTAATATAAATTATCTTAATCTATAACATCATATTTATATAAGATAAATATACTGTTAAAATATTCCGTAAAATATTATTTTTATGTATGTCTTGTCACAAATTGAGGCTTATTTATATTTAATTATATCGACTTAATTTGAGCTAAAGTGGTTGATTTACAATAAGTACTCAAACAAATGCTAACTAAAATAGGTATTAAATTAAGTATAAGGGTCTGGCACATCATCATAATGTTGGTGTGCTGGCCCTTCCTTTTGTACTTTCGTGAACGTTTCAATCACCAAAAAATTTAAAACTGCTGAAATATAATAGAATAGAGTATATAGATTGATTGCACATAAATAACACAATGTGAACATAACATTATTTATTCTTCTAGGTTTTATATTTACAAATAGGTATTTTTATTAAGTACTCACATCATTTCCAAAAAGTATATGGATCGAACTAATTTGTACATACCCTCCTCAGATCAAATAGAAAGGCAGATATAGTCCCGCCTTAGGTCAAAGTGAAGCCAAAAAACTAACCTACTGCCCGTGTACGTCTGTTTCAAGCACAAATTGACGCATACAACTACCCTTATTACTACTAATATTTCTTGTCCACGTTCTCCGAGCAACTGACGTAAGAATTGACAATTGATTCAGGTAGTTTCTATGCGTCAAATGTGTGCTTGAAGTACAGTGCCACAAGTTTAAGTTGGCGGTGGCGATTTGAGGAACTAAATCGGCAATCTTGAAAATTCACTTTGACACTTCCGAGTTCATAGTAAACATCGTTGCGAATATTTTTGCTACTATTATATTTGCTACTGTGCTATCATCATGCCTAAAGTGATAAAAAGTGGTACAAGAGAAGCAGTTATAAAAGTACACAGTGGCGCACAGCCGCGCCAAGTTATACTTGCCGGACTGTATACGTTTATGGGCAGTAGGGTAGTTTTTTTGGCCTCACCTGGATCTAAGGCGGGACTATATCTGCCTTTCTATTTAATCAGAGATACCCTCCCAATACGCCCAATTAACTGTTTTTTTTTTCAAAACACAAAACCTAAATTAAACAAACGACTAAAAATCTGTCAAAGAATTGTAATCAAATATTAATCGTATTGTTATTTATTGGTAAAACTAGCTAGTTTCTGATCATGGACATTTTCTCTAATAAAATGATGTTCTACGCATATGATTACGCTGTTTTATTCATAAAACATAATTGACAAAAGCTATAAAATTTCTCGACCACGTTAATCGAGGTAATAGAACCGGCTGATGCATGCAGATTGCACTACTGTACTGTCGCTAAACAAAATAGGAACTTATTATTTTTGTGCACACCATACATGTTGATATGATGGCCCATTATATGGAATGGAACCAAGTGGTACTTCCCTTCCAACCATTCAACAGGCCAACAGCAATTTTCATCATGGAAGCTACTTTATGTATGGATGGTGCATGCATGGTCCATGGTACAATAATTATAGTGAACATGAACGTAGAAATATTTTTCTTTGTGTTTGACTATTCCTGCAAGGATTATTGAAAATGATCCACAGCATGTCGTCACGCATTCAGACTCCGGACTCAATCCGGATAATTGGAATCATTTGACCAAAGTACTCTATGTCAGTATTTTAAGGGCTGTCTCGATTGAATGTGCGGCTAACACTAACGGCTAAATATTAAAATAACGAGAAATTTCTATCTTTAATAATAATTTCGTCAAAGGGTACGGTAGACTCGATCGAAACCTTATATGAATAACAAAACATAAAAAAATATTGATTTCGAGTCGACAACATAGCATTATCCGCAAAATTCGGACTATGGAGAATTTCGTAAATTCTAATGGCACTGACAAACAAACCGCAGTCGCCATTTTGGAAAAAAGAATACTAACCAGCCATCTAAGTAGAAGTTTTAGTAAAAAAAAAAAAGAGGTGCTTAAAACAAAGAGGTTTACAGAGACCTTAAACCTTTTGTTAATTATAGTAGTTTATTTTGAATGTTGATTTAAAATAAAAATTATTTGTGGAAAAACTTTTGCAGTTTTTATTTACTATATTAAATTTATTAAACACAATGAATCCTATAATATTCCTTGAGAACCAATGACTACAGAAATGTCTACCTACATTTTGTGCCTAGATGTGTATGTCACATTTCACCCGAGCGAAGCCGGGTTTTCATCTAGTGTTTTTAAAAAAACAAACAAGATATTTTATCTACGTTCTGTTCGGTTTTGTTATCATTCATTCGCTGTCATTAGTTTCTCTGACATTGACAATTGACGTTTGATTAGCCAATAGAGCATTGTCATGATTTTTTCGCATTCCGTAAGAGCGAATCATAATTTAACATGTGAAAGTTAGCCAATAACAAGGCAGGAAATTATAATTCGACTTTTATTTCTGATTCCATTCACGTTTTTGTTTCGTTCGTTCAATTTTTATTTTTTTTTCAGTTATTTCTCGTGTTTTGTGACGGGTGGGTGTGTTGATTCTTCTTGTGCTCAAGAAGTAATCGCCGCTATTATGTAGATTTCCTTTCACTAAATTAAACGCCGCTATCTATCTGATCAAATTAGTCAAAATGTCGACGGTTCTACTAGCCGTTGTTGCCGTAATACTTTGTGTGTTATTCCGAATTCTGAATGTAAATAGTCAACCTCAAAAACCTGTGATCTATGGAAGAGATAGAAATTTTATTGAAAACATTTTATTTATCTCACCTTTCCTAAACGAACCGTAAGTATTTAATTTGCCTTAAAACCGATAAAGTTTCATACATTGATTGCTTAGTTTTCCATCTCCATGGGTTACTCGAGATCTTCAAATTGATGATGTCATTACTTATCTCATTACTCATTTATCAACTAGACCGTTATTTCACGGCTTGAGAGGCATCTGCTCGCTCTTATTAGACTACTTATTCTAAGAGATGAAAAGCCTTTCACTACAATGTTATTGTTATGAATGAAATCTGACTGTTGCTGTCCCAAACGACGCATTTTGCTTGGCCTCACAACAAACAAACCTAGGAACTAGATATTTAATAGTGGGTATTATTATAATCTCTGATGTTACTTGATCCGATGTGCTATGGAGCAAATAAATAAATAACTTCTACATTTCAAAATATGTATTAAAAAAAGAAAACTGAAAATTATTTATGAAATTATAATATCTATGAAGTAAGTACATGTATATTTTGTACATAAACAGTGTATGTATGGCAGGTATACAATTGCATGTGTATGTACAGTAGGTACTGATTTTCTTGGTGATTAGTGTGAGGAACACACTCCATAGTTACATTGCTGTTGATTTAGTACAGTTTTACATCAGACAAGGAGAAGTCAAACAAACCAATCCTACTGTGAATTGTTAATAGACTTATGAACATAAGTTAAACATTTAGAATAGTATTTTTGTACTATAAACCAATACTTCATTATTTCAGACCTTCAGATGGCCAAAACCTCATGACAATATCACAATCATAGAAAAATTTGAGATCACAATGTATTGTCAGCTGTCACCCACCAACCACTCAGCTTATCGAAACTTACTTACGATATACCTACCTTTATATTAATTTAAATTTAGTATAGGCAGCAATAACAATGAGCACCTACCTAAGAAATGAAGAAAGATCTACAGAATAAAGACTGAATATTCTGAAAGCCTCACTATTGATTTAATTACTCCACCTGTTAGTTTTTGTTATTAGTGTACAAGTCAGTTCTAGCTCATTCCACATATGAGTATCTATAGTTAACTATCTAAACACCATATAAGTATGAATCCATGGATAAAGATACCTTATATCCTTGACATAAGGTAAGTTTACCCATATACAAATGTACGTAATGGTGTTAACATTTAAGGAAAAGTTAGGTTGATTTTATAAAGTATGTGTGTTTGTACTCTATTATAGTAATTTCAAAAGTTATTGTATTAGTGAGAAACACTTAAATCATAGAATGAATTATTTTCAAATGTATTAAGGAAACTATTCAAGTCCAAGTTTAAGGTCAAAAACATACCAGAGTCTTGTCAAGCTAGGCTGGGTTGGAGATAATGGAATTTTAAATTTTGCCAAGAACAAATTAAATTCAAATAGTTTCACGTCGTTGTATTGTATGCGTGAATACTTACCTATTAAAAAGAAAAATACAAAATAAAAATAATAACTAAAAAACTGCTCAAAAATTTTTTTTGTGATTCGCCGTTTCAACAAAACACCGAGTCTACTACTAGTCCAATATTACCTCCACTAGTCTAATGCTTAATTATTTCTATGCAGCTATATTCCCACTCGACTATGGGGCTTCAGCGGGCACGTCCAAACGATCCTGCACAGCCTGATCGGGCGCGTGCGCTGTCCGTGGCCGATCGGCGGCCGGATCTCTCTCGTGCTGCCAGACAAGTCCACGCTCACCTACGATCTGTATGAGCCAGTTGGATCCGAGCACGAAGGTACGTCACCATCACTACATACCTCCTTACAGCTGTACTGTACTCAACCGCTCGCGGCTGTCACGTACTGTGCCAGACAAGACTATGTTCGCCTACGATCTGCATGAGCCAGTTGGATCCTAGCACGAAGATACGCTACTACATACCTTCTAGCATATTGAGCTTCAGCAGACACGTTCAAATCGATTTAAATCGCGGCTGATTGTCTGAGAGGTCTATGTTCGCTTAAGATAGTATGAGACAGTTGGATCTGAGAACGAAGGTACGTTACTATAAAAACTTAGTACATTCCTCGCAGTTATGTTAAACTCAACCGACTATAAGAGATGATTCTGCACAACTGAAACCTTATTCTTGGGCGATTGATATTATCTCGGTTACTCTTATTCTCATGAAGTTGCCCTTTATAGTATAATCATTCGAACTTTTTTCGTAACAATCGAAAAGATGTGATGGCTTGCGCATAAGACATGCGTTATAGTCAACGATCGTCAAAAACTCTGACTGAGAAAGACAAGAATTTTGCATGTAATGCAAGGTAAGTACAGTCCACAGACCAAAGACTCGTCTCCGCGAGCTATATTATAGTCGCGTTCAGTTGTCACATAAACCAAACGGTTCAAACCACACATCATTCATATCAGTCATATCATATCATATTCATATCAGTCAAATTGTATTCTACCAGTTGATCGAATTTACTCGAATATCTACCTAACTAGACTATATTGGAACTGCAAGGCTCTTCCTACCAATCAGCCAATACCTTGCCACGCTACGATGATCCCTGCCATTGAACTAAGAAATAGCGACTTCAGTATATATTATGTTCTGAAGCATCTGGATGACCCTTGACTCGAGTAATTCGATCCCTTTTATCTTATCGAGTCCTTGAGATTTATATTTGACGAGATAGCTTTTTCAGTAGTAAATGGTTGGTTACACAGTTTTTGAATAAGTCTGGCTATCGTTGTTTGATAACCTGGTTAACCTTCGACCTGACAAGTCTTTAAAATTATGAGGTAAATAACCCTTCCAAGTCGCATGCAATCTTTGTAGCTATGGCGCCGTTTCTTAACATTTGTAAGTCTTAAACTGTCTACGACTGAAAAGTATCACGCTCAGAAAATATAATAAGACAAACTAAAATATCAGTCTATGGGGTGTTTTTAAGTACCTTAAAATATTCTGACATTTACTATTCAAGTTTTACATAACATCGAGTAGTGAGCAACTTATTATATCATCGTTGCTTACCATCAGGCGAGATGGCGGTCAAACACAAGCCTATTACTAAATAAAAATAAAATAACATAAAAAAAACGCCGACTAACAATATCAAACCACGAAAAAATGTAGTCTGTGTCCCTCGCAGGTATACGAGCTTTATTTATGTCGCATATATTCAGACCCTAAATTTGAGAAACGAAGCTATATGAAGTCACCTTGATCAAAATAATGTATTCCGTGCCGTGATGATGAATCTTTCGATGTGGTCATCGCAATCACTGTGTTTATAACCTAATAATAGAACATTGACTAAATAATTAGTATCCGAGCTTATTTAATATTCAGACCTTGAAATCAGGTTTGTTTGATTTGGTCTCAATGCAAGTAAAGTTCCACGTGGAAGACTGTATCTTTGAGTAGTTTATTTATCGGAGGGCTGTATACAGGGTTATACGGAAAGGGCATGGTAAGCCGAAAAGAGCTTATAGTACTCATCATTATGAACGTTTTATCCTATGGGACCAACACTAAAATTGCGAAAAAATTATCAGCTGCTATACAATTTTCTCGAGTTTTATTGAAATTTTTCTATGAAGCAGCTGCTTGTTTTTGACGATTGCATTTGGTCCATAGTAAAGAATATTCATAATGATAAGTACTGTGAGCCCTTTTCGGCTTAACATACCGTTTCCTTGTAACCTCGTAGGCCCGCATACCTATATATTTTTAATCTGAACATTGATTTCCCAGCTCAAACAGTATACTTACCCAATTCTAATTAACGCCTACACAACGCAACATAAATCGAACTGAACGACTGGACAATTTAATTAGTACCTAATTGCTTAATAACTGAAGTGCAGAGGTCATGGGCATGAGATGGAAAAAAACAAGCCGGCACTAAAACGTGGTGTTTGTAAACGAAGTGGCCTAGTTTTAATTTGATAATTTATTTGGAAGGCATTTGAACAATGTTTACTGTGTTTTCCTACAAGAGTAAATACGATTTTCCTACATGACTAAATTCGGATTAGTCATTATTTGAGTTGTGTAGAGCAATTCGAAGTTAACTACTACGCTCTGTGCCCGGGAATTTGTAGAGCATTGTATTAGCATTGGTATGACATCACTTGTATTATAAGGTTATATGCCTACTTCAGGCAATTCATGTTGTAATTCAGGTTGCTGGTCTACATTGCCCCGCCATCGTGCCATGTCACAAACTAACTAACCTTTGCGTTGCGTTTGTGCGTTCCGCTTCGAAAGCTATGAAGGAAAGGTTTTCTTAACTTTCCTTTTTGTTTGTTCATATTAACACATCTGCATAATATCTACATCTTACATTATGTTAAGTAACTTATACACGTCAAAATTAAATGCAAATAAACATGAAATTGAAAGTTAATTAGTTAAGGAAATTAACTCTACCTCTAATTGCGATTTCTTGTGAATGCAGGGCTAAAAGTAAGGTCGCACAGATGGAGTAGGACTGGTGCTAGACTTTTTAATGTTGTTATAGGACAAACAAACAATCGGGGCCTGTCGTATTGTACTCGTAAGCCCGGTTGTTTTCTAGCTGCTGTCGCATCTGTCTTATAGAAATACGAACAATTTTCTATGACAAGAAGCTTTGTTCCCTCTAAAGAACTCGGAACCTAGGGAAGAGAATTAGACTACCACCTAATTTCACAGGATTACCTACTTCGTAAAATTGTTGTTACCAAGCTTAGTTGTGATTTCAGTAATGATTCCCATCATTGTTATATCATGAAACTCGTGACACTCAGATCTATCAACACGTAATGGTAATTTCCTAGTCTTATATCAGTAGATATACTTACTTTGTGCAGACTTTATGTGAGTAAAACGTTACGCCATAGATGCTAAAATACTAGGTACTTGCTGTAGCACTAGTGATATGTAGTTGGATTACAATCAATCGCAGGACAAGAATCGAATCAAGACAAGAGTAGAATCGTTTGTGTTATAATCGATCGGTGACTACTGAAGCAGCACTAAATACCTACTTGCGCTATCTTATCTAATATATATAAATCTCGTGTCACAATGTTTGTCCTCAATGGACTCCTGAACTACTTAACCGATTTCAATCAAATTTGCACACCGTGTGCAGTTCGATCTAACTTAACAGATAGGATAGCTCACATCTCAATTTATAGTGTCTACCCGTGCGAAGCCGGGACGGGCCGCTAGTAATTTTGTATGAATATATCAAAGGGGTAACACCATTTCGATTAAAGTGAAACAACAGTTCGATTAGTAATCGTTGCGTAGTATCTGCATTGTTATCCATTGGTATGAACATTGAACAGTATTACGTGTGAGACAGTATTTACACTGCAGCACAATCATGATAATGCATATTAGCATATCTATGCTGTCTTTTAAAACCAGGCCAATTGAAGTGCCCCATCTACATAATAGTATGTCGATTGTTTGAAAATGTTTTCAGGGTTTTTAGGAGGTCATTTGTCTTAGTTTTTGTAATGTAACTTGGCAATCGTGATAATAGATCACTTTATCAGTAATCTCATCTATTCCGTTTGAATCTTTTTGCCTTCGAACGTTTACAAAAACAAGACTGTTCAATTGATTTCACACTGAAACTGAAAGCAACGATGCAGTTGTAAAAACAGTAAAACTACAAACAATTTGTTTAAACTGTTACTATGCATACTGTGATTTTTGTTTCATTCTAGAACCTCGGAAATAACCACCAAGGTCGGTCTAAATTGACGTAACGTGCAAATCCTACTAATATTGTGAATGCGTTTGTGTGAATGTTTGTTATCACATATCTCCGTAGACTAAATCGATTTTGAAATAAAAAAAATTGGAATAGAGATAGCTTATGCCCTGGACTAACACATAGGTTTCACTGTTACTGGACTGGACTAACGCATTTCATTATCACTGTTTTTCACACGGGCGAAACCGCGGAGCGCAGCTAGAGTTCTATATTTTTTTGTTACCGAGTATAGGCTGCCTACGAATAATGATGTAACTGATTCATTGGCAATCAGAACACGCTTTATGAAAAATGTCGTTTCTTTAGAACCGGCATAGAGCCGGCTTATTTTGATTGGAAGTATTCCACAATAAACACACTTATAAGTGATATAGGTAATCGTTATGCACCTACATCCAATTGTCTCAGACCTCACGGTGAGACACGTGTTCTCAATTGATACACATTACTTTGCTATTACGAATTGACCCCGTCGATTGTTTTCTTCATATTGATAGGCATTGAATAGATGTTTCTCTTGCAGATGACGTGACCGTCGCTATATGCCCCGGGATCGGGAACACATCAGAGAGTGTGTACATTCGTACATACGTCCACTACTCGCAATGCCACGGCTACAGATGCGCCGTCCTCAACCATATCGGGGCGTTGAACAGCGTACCTGTAACCGGCACAAGAATATTCTCGTACGGTGAGTCATTGCACAATTTGCACATATCGGCGGCTTTGCCGGCAAACGTTTGTCGATAAGTAAAATTACCGGATAGTTCAGTTGTTGATAAAACAAACCGAATCATGCTATCTACATGTGTTACATTTGTTAAGTGTTAAGTCATTAGAAGTGATAAGAGTAGGGCAATATATTTAAGCCGCTGATACCGGCCGGCACGGTGTCCGCGTCGGGTTTATTAATAACCATATTATAATACATGATTTTGACGATAGAACTTGAAATTGTACTATGATATTATAAATACATACAATAATATTATAACAACGGCAAATTAAAAAGGTATAATTATAACTTAGATATTGTATGTACTACTTTCTAAATGTTCTAGGTCTGGCTAGACACGATAAGGCAAGCTAGGTCATGTCGAGTTCGTGCCAAACTATAGGTTCATGACCGAAATAGGAAGGGAAATAATTCGATTAGTTGCGATGGAGGCTAAAAATTTGCCTAGATTCAGGGGCATTAATGTTCCACCAGTTCTAACTCTAGGAATGGAAAGGAAAGTTCTACACTGAGAAAAATGGCCATCAAAATTCCGATGAATTCACCTGAAGTACGGAGCATACTGATTTCACCAAAACGTACTTAGGTACTTAGGTTACTTACGTACGTAGTACTTTAGGTGAATTCATCGGAATTTTGATGAATTGTGTGAAGTGAATCTAAATTCAGCTAAAAGAATGTTTTAGCGGAATTTAGATGGACATTTTTCTCAGTGCAGGTAAGTTCGAGAATCCCGACTCTCCGTTAGGGCTCAGAGACCACCGAAGGTGTCTTAGTAGGTGTATGCTACATAGCCCAGCTTTACCCCAATACAACCGGGCAACTTTAGAAGTTTTCCTCCCCGTTACAACAAAAGTTGGTCGGTTATTTTCCTCTTTTAATAAAAGAGAACTCATGAATTTATATTCCACGATATTATCCAAAATACCGCTGGGGATTAGGCACTTGCCGGCGATATCACATTACATAATCCGTAGGATGTGTATGAACAATATGAACATCCTACCGTTATAAGCATGATTGCCGAGACTGGGTAGGATATTGCATTTCCTTAGGGCTCCGCGATTACGTCCGAGAATTCCGAGATTTAAATAGCCATATTTACATAGCTAATATTTAGTTTAAAATACTAAAATTGCCGACATGGAAAAATTTAAGTTCAAATATCTTAATTATATTTTCTTACGAACATGAAAAAAAAAAAAACACAGAAAGTAGCAGAAATACTCTTTTATTTATTTTTAAGTAAAATTGCTTGTGCTATTTCAAATAATCTACGGGGTTAATCTTCGGCTGCACCCAATTATTATGTTTTGAATTCTGTGCCAAACTGCCAATGTTTGTATTCAATAGACTTTACTCACGCTATGTTCTGGAACATAATGAACACATTTATAAAAAGTTTCTTCAATATAGGTAGTTATTAGAAGTACTAGAATAATGATATATGCAGAAATAGTATTAACACTATTTATTTGTTTTTGAATAGGCAATAAAAGCTGAAACATTCCGCAACGCAATCAGTATAAAAAACAAAGGAAAATGCAATTTCTCCTCCATGTTCGATAGTTCGCTACCAGTACGAGTAGTACTATTTTGCCCTATTACCTAAGTACCTACGTAATCAATACCTAAATGAATGAGTAACAGCACTATCGCAGAGACTTAGATTGACGGAAATGCTTACGTTTTGGCAGTAAGATAAGGTGCGATTTTGGTCAAACTATACAATCCAAGACTTCAATTGAAAACTTTCAAAGGCATACAATTTATAACATGAAAAACCGATAGATCAATAGTATGGTCCTTACTTTATAAATACTGCTTATGTTCTGACACCTCGCTAACGTGAAATATCACGTGCGAAAACAAGACGGAGACATTCAGTTCAAGTTGGGGTCTATACAATCATAAGATCCTCTATTTTTTTTTGTTTTTCTTAATACTGGTTCCTAGTAATGGACTGCCGCCTCAAAACTAAATGTGACTCAAAGCGGGACTAATCGACTTGATCGTTATCCATTCGCGAGGTGGTAAGAATTACGTCACCGCCAAATAGCACTCACTCGTGCATGAGTCATGAGAATAGAGCAATATGCCATGCTGCGTTACAGTTTATAATCCTCGCTTTATCGACCAAGGGGCCTACCACAACATTCATTCATCAGCCTTATCTTTTCTCTCGCTCTCTATACAGTAGAGAGAACGAGATAAGTTCAATCTAAGGCTAAAATAAGAATGCTTTTTATTTTTATGTAGAACCCCCCTTTCTGCGAACTCGGGGGTTAATTGCCAACCACCTCTTTAACAATAGACGGGCAGTTTGTTCACCTTCTTGGACAGACGTCTCTAATAGCTTTCTTTCACGTCGTTTATGGATAAAAATAAGGTTAAAGGTAAAAGAAAATATAAATAAAAATAATGGAAGTAATAATACCTGGGTGAATCACCTTTTGCTTAACTGTTACTAGTTCTGTGGTTAAATGAAAATTGTGATGACTAGACGTGTAAAGAATAAATTATTAAAATGTAGAATAGGTAGATAAATAATAGTTTCTTGAAAAATAAAGTTTTTAATTAGTTATGTTTATGAGTATGTCACAACACGATTAAATCGCTGTCATAACGATGGAAAATAAATCGTATAATAATAAGGCAGTAATCCTTGATCTAGGTATAAAATCGCAAATCTGATACAATGTTACTTATGGGGGTCAGTGTCAAATTACTTGCGCAAAATACAGAAACTAGTATATTTGCTTAACAGACTAGTTCAACCTTGTTCTTCAAAATTATGCATGTAAATAAACAAGATATGCTAATATTATTTAGTTTGTATTATCCTAAGAATCTAGATTTAAATGTAAAGACGTTATCACTGAAATTAGGAATGTAGATTTTAATCAACACTTATAGAAACAAATTATCATCACATTTATGAAAAGCATTGATTGCAAATCATAAGACTACTAAAAACATTTTTAAGAAAAAATTTTTTAAACCTTTGATAGAGTATTATGCGAAGCTGAAAATCGTGTGTGTCTTTAGAATAGTTACACGTCCAGTAATTTACAAACATTGAATAGGCTGATGTAATGGAGTCCACAAGAGCGCTGACAGAGCTGCTTTTAATTATTTTGTAGAAACTAATTACAAAAATAAGCTTTTGTGATCCTTTGAGCGAGCAGACAGACAGCGCACGAAGCACGAGTTACGAGCGAACGAAAGTAACCGACATAGCTCAGAGGATTAGCAAGCTGAAGTGGCAATGGGCTGGCCATATCTGTAGGAGAACTGACAATCGTTGGGGTAGACGGGTTCTAGAGTGGAGACCACGGATCGGCAAACGTAGAGTAGGGCGCCCTGCGGCCAGATGGAGCGACGACCTGCGTAAGGCGGCAGGCAGCAAGTGGATGCGTGAGGCAGAAGATCGTGCCTTGTGGCGTTCTTTAAGTTTCCGATAGGCTGATGATGAGCGAGCAGACTGACAATAGGTATGGCGCCGGCTCTCGGGGTGGAGAGAGGGGGTAGCTCTAGGCGCCAGGTGGCAAGGGGCGCCAAAATGCCAAATTCGATATACATTTTTATAGCTTGTAGAGTGGGTGGAGTGAAGTGTGGAGTGTTTGCTGTACTCTGACCGGCGCTGGCTAGGTATCCAACTACGATATCTTTATCCGCCTTGCATTATTTTCATCATTATCTCTCCCTTTCAGGCCACACAGATGACTACAACTACATGGTAGAGAACCTCCAAGAGCGCTACCCCAATACCAAACTGATTCTAGTCGGCTTCAGTCTCGGAGGCAACCTGATCACCAAGTACCTGGGCGAGGAGCGCAAGCGGCCCGCAAACATCATCGGAGGCATTTCAATATGTCAAGGATATAATGCTATCGAGTGAGTTGAATGTTTTTTGGATCCATATGCAGGCGGTTTGAAGGTTTTCAAAACGAAGGGTGTTATGAGTTTGACGCTTTCTTGGCTTTGTAGCTCTCAAACGGATGTACTGATTTCTTGCTAGCGGGAAAAACTACGGTAGAGTTTCCCAACTGCATAGATTTACGAGTATAATAGTCTTTACCTAATTGTCTAATCAAACCATTTCGTACGGAACAAAATTATTATTGTCACCGCAGGAAATTGGATTTGATTGGTTGTCGAACTTCGACTTTTGACTGGTTTGTTAGTGAATCTGCTTATTTATTTATTTTTATATCTAAACCAAAAATACTTCGCTATTCGTCTACATTTACAATATCAAACGTAAGAAAAGAAACTATACGATCCTTGACATGGACAATCTTCGTGAATAAAAATTGATCAATTTATCTTCCTTCTTCTATTTAATGGATTACGCTTAATTTCGCGATTGAAACTGAATTAATTCAATAATAATTAAAAATAAACTTCATCATCAGGTTTTAATAACCTACTGCTAAATATAGGTGTAATTATACGGATAATACAATAAAATGATAATAAAAATAAAAATAGATATAAAGCCAATAAGTTTTATTTTTATCTACGTCTAGTCTACTATTTCTACGCCCGGGGAAGGGGGGGGGGGGCGCTAGTTTGCAAATAAAATTAAAAACAATGTCAAGCATAAAATAAATACAATGTCTAACATAAATGCTAGTCATATGTCGTATAACCGCTGATAGTTCTAGGTGCAAAAGTGAGCATAAAACTTGCCGCATTCTCACGCTGAACAAAACTATTAAATAAATTATATGTATGTCATAATCAAAGAGCCCTTTGATCATCTTTGACTGTGACATCAAAACATCAATTTATATCCTACTAATACTATAAATGCGAAAGCTTGTATGTGTGTGGGAGCGTGTGTGCAATGTGTGTTTCCACGTATCTCCGTAACTACTTAATCAATTTTCATGAAATTAAGAATGTAGATAGTTTAGGTTCTGGAGTAAAAGGCTACTCTTGATCTTCATCATTACCTTTACAAAAGGAGGAGGTTATCAATTCGTCTGTATGTTTTTTTTTTTTTTTTTTTTTTATGTTTGTTACCTCATAACTTTTGACTGGGTGAATCGATTTTGATGATTCTTTTTTTATTAGAAAGCTGGCGCTTCCCATTTGGTCCCATTTTATTTTTATTTATTTATTTTTATTCAATTTAGTCCAGTTCTGACAATGGTATCCATGAGAAAACCATATAAATCTTAAATTTGCATTAAGTACGTGCGCGAAAAATAGATGAATAACTCAATAGTCGGTCTTTTGAAGTCGGTTTTTGTTTTTCGTTTTGTAAAAATAATGTTCTTGTTAACTGCCGACGCAAAAACGACGGGGTGTTATAGGTTTGACGTTTCTGTGTGTGTGGCTGTCTGTGGCATCGTAACTCCCGAACGGATGAACCGATTACACATTTTTTGTTTGAAACGTGAATTAGTCGGAAGTGTTCTTAGCTATGTTTGATGAAAGTCGATTTAGCCGTAACAACGTTGGGGGTTTTTTAATTTCGAATTTAATCTTGTTGCATCATCAGGTGGGTGAAACCAAGGAGTGCAACTAGTACTTAATAATCATTACCCTTTTGTTTGCATTTTCTCGATAAAAAAATGTTGTTAATTATTTTTTTGTCTGTCTTATCTAATATCAGGTCGGTACCAATGCTATTGGTCACTCGGTCACGTCAAATATCGTACCATTTAGAATCACTCTATTATGGAATGATATATCTATATAAAAAATTGATAGGTAAGTTTTAACACGGGTTATCGTATAAGTCGTAAATTGCGTGTTTTCAAACTAAAACATTTTTATAAATAAAGATAAGTTAATAAAGTAGGCATAAATATTGAAAACATGGTCTTAGTTTTCTAATCAACATTTTTTTTCTAGAAAATTGTCGCTACAAATAAGTAACAAATGCGTCAGTCTTAAAAGAAAAAAAAATTGCATGTTAAGTACCTTGTTCGTTCGAAAGTTCTTCTTAGAAGTGCTTGTTGTGAGAAATTCATCTTTTACGAAATGCTAATTATAGTCCTGTGCCCGTTCTGATTTTGTTTTTGACCCAAGCAAAATCCTTTATGGATACCACCGCGTTCTGAACCTAACCCAAAGTGTGTATTGTTCTAATTGACTCCATATTTTACGATTATTAATTTTACGTTCTATGTCCAATCCATGCATTATTTTTGAATATACACTTGAAATAGCCATCACGCGTCACGTGGGAATATAGTTTGCTTAACTGCCAGATAAGGTATAGTTTACTGTACGCAGTTGTTTGAGGCCGTGAAATTCTCACAGACGGCTTAAAAAATATATGATTGTTGACCTGACCTTCTGCTATGTCATGCTTTAATAGACTTCATTGTATTGTGGATGTATAACTGTTATTATGCATTGTGGAATTGCACACGTGACATTGAATCCGAAAAAGAGGGACAGAAGCATACTATCGAACCATTTTATAGACATAAAGATGATAGAATTGTACATTGATCATAATCACAGCGTTTACTAAAAGTTTCCCATACTAAAAGTTTTTATAATGAAAAGTACGTACTATGACCCCCTTTCGGCTTACTATAATACCCTTTCTTTATGCCATCTCAAATTTGGACGAAAAGTTTTTTTTAAATCTTGTTTGAACGAAGAACAATTTTATTAGTCCTAAATATTTCACTAATAGATCTAAACTAAACCTCCCTTTGATTTTGCAACATGTATTCTATGAAGTTATTTTAGTTCCTCAATGGCAGTTGATATGACGTTTTCACTTTTCGGAAAATAGCACCTAATTACGTATTAATTAAATTATGTATTATTTTACTTTATTACTTTTATTTTATTTTTTAATGACCTTTAAGTATACTTATAATTTAATCTTCATCATTAGCCCGTATCGATCTACTGCTGAGTACCTCCTGTTCTTACTGACTTTGACCTTATAGGCTTATACTAATGTTTATTCTGTGGTTTGACGTGGCAATGCTTGTTTTCAGTACAATGGTGTACCTGCTCCAATGGCAGAACTTCCGCCGCTTCTACCTGTACATAATGACTGACAACCACCGCAACATCATCACGAGACACAAGAGGACGCTGCTCAGCTCCGAGATGAAGAGTCGTTTCTCGCTCGATGAGAAGACGATAGTGTCAGCGGGCACGCTGCCAGACCTCGACGAGGCTTACTCTAGGTAAGACAGTTCCATTATTCGATACAGTCCCAAGTCCAAACTACATAGTTTGGAACATCGTCGTAAGGTAGCGAGTCTGTCAATCTTCTACAGGATACATTTTGGCGAATGTACTTCAGAGCTTTACTACCTTATTTTACCGTCCCCATTCCGCAACAGGACAAGTAGAAAGACGTTCTACTACCATTCTTTTACTGACGATTTCCCATGGATACCAAACGTTTTGAATCTACGTTTCTGATTCGTACGGCCAGGGAATTGAATAAACTGCCGGTTTCCTTGTTTCCTGAGAGATACACCTACAATCTTGGGCTTTTCAAGGTCAGAGTGAATAGGTATCTTCTATGTCTGCGTGCTTCATCTTCGACCACATCGTCGCTTACTAACAGGCGAGTTGATGGTCAAACGCGGACGTATTCGCAATAAAAAAAAGTTCCATTATTCGATACAGTGTAAATTCGAATGGGTGTTCCCCGATGGTTATAATATGTGCCTTCAAGTCGAGTGAATCGGTGTCTTCTAGGCAAGCGTGCTCCATCGTAGACCGCATCATTGCTTCCCATAAGGAAAGATGGTGGTCAAACGCAACCTTATCATAGGGTTTTTTTAAACAAACAGTACAACAAAAAACACCTATCTGGAACACACATAATAATATGTTACATTCATATTATGGACGGATATTTTTTGTGATCACTCGTACTAATGTGTGGGCTGAAAGTGCTTGCATTATGCCAGACGACTTGTCTATTACATATTCATTATTTTATAGGTTACGTGTCAATTATTTTTAACCGACTTCAAAAAAGGAGAAGGTTATCAATTCGACTGTTTTTTTATGTTTGTTACCTCGTTACTTTTGACTGGGTGAATCGATTTTGATGATATTTTTTTATTAGAAAGCTGACGCTTCCCGTGTGGTCCCATTTCAATATAGTCCAGTTCTGATAATGGTATCCATGAGAAAACCATATAAGTCTTAAATTTGCATTAAGTACGTGCGCGACAAATAGATGAATAACTCAATAGTCGGTCTTTTGAAGTCGGTTTTTGTTTTTTTGTTTTGTAAAAATAATTACATAGTTTACATGTCTATTATTTTGTGTTTCCAGACGAGTGCACGGCTTCGAAACCGTAGCGGACTTGTACAAATGGAGCTCCTCGTACTTCTACCTAGAAAACATCAAAACTCCAATGATATTCATAAACTCGCGCGACGATCCTATCGTTCCCGAACAAATGCTTCCCACTATAAGGGAATATGTCAGTAAGTATTACAAAAAAAAAGAAAAAATGATTTGCCCTTGAAAAATGCAAAAGTTGGTGTATATGTTTGCTCCCGGAACACAACTTTTTTATCTTGCAAGATTGCGAGTAAAACCGCTGTTAGGTTATCATATATTTTACGTAACCAATATCGTTAGAAAAAGAATTCTCTTCGATACTTTAATTATATTTGTTTTTCTTCTAATGATTCGTTATCGTTAACAATCGTCAATTAACCTCTGATGGTCGTCGACCCCTCTTAATGAGATTTGTCCGAGCCCCGCCCACCCATTATGAGCTCAAACCATCAAGCTTAGGTTAATCTGCCCTACTGGACTACTTCTCGAGTTTTACTACATCGTTGTAGTCTCTTAAATATATTGTTTAGTCGTCTAATAATTAATTAAATAGTATGTTTAAAAAAAGCTGATTTTTTAAAATATACAATATAGATATAGAAATGCAGATAAACTCATAGTACACTAAAAAATAACAAACAAAGAGATGATAACGCTAAAACAAATGCAAAAACTGGCGGCTTTATCGCTAAGAGCTATCTGTTTCAGGCAAAATCCTCGTAACGTTATGACATTAATTAACATTTTACAAATAGATTAAATAAAACCGGCTAAAGAATGGCTTTCCTCATCAGGTTCACGCGACAAAGCCATGTACCTGGAACTGGCTCACGGCGGCCACCTCGGCTACTACGAGGGCGGGCTGATCTACGCGAACCCTATCAACTGGCTCGACCGAGCGTTAGTGGCTCTCGCCGGCGGCATGCTCATGGCTCACAATAAATGTCCACCTAAAGACGCCCAGTCTGAAGAAACCCTAGAGGACGAAGAACCGGACCTCATCCGCTCCGCCACGATAGTCTACACCGACCCGCTGGACAAAAAAAGCGTAACTACGCATTAGGCAAGCTATGGAACGGTTTCGCGGTACTGTACCCGGCAAGATTTGACGTAGGCTATTGAGCCGCGTTTTCGACGACAGCGGCTACGGATACTGAGCGAGATAGTCGTACTAATTTCTATGGAAGCAAGTTGCTGTCTCTTTCTAGCGCTCCGGTGCTTGTTGAGTTCGAAAACGTGGCCTTTTGTTGAGCGCAGTGCCGCAATGAACTGAGTTGTGGATCGGTGCGCGCTGAACGAGTATCGGTTAGCTTTGTGAGTGACGTCATCCGTGTGTTTTTGCCGGGTATTGTAATCGATTGTCAAATTCCCAGTTTGACGATGGTAGGATTAAATTGTAGTAAAACGTTGAACGTTGAAATTGTATAATTTTATATCGTAATTTAGGAATGGACTGCAAGGCTCGGTCCTGTTTATCGAATAGAATCGAGACGGTTTTGCGGCCTTTTGATGTTCTAGATTTTTAGATCGAGATCACAACCGACTGATTTATCGTTACTGTAAGTCAACAAAATTCATTGCACAATCGGATCTGAGTTTTTCTAGGACGATGAATGATAATAAGATCATTGATTTATTTCGGAGAACTCGTTTATGAATATTGAATATTTTTGCAGAACAATATTCCCAGAAACATTTTAATAATACGAGGATCTTAGCCTTTTGAAGATAAACAACGATTTAAAAATTATGGCATACTTTTTAAGTTTTACATCTTCTACCTCTTGATGCATTGAAATACGTTCGATAGGTTTAGTTTTGGAGGCGCTATTCTCCAAATTTCATTGTATGTCCGTAACGACAGAAGTGTAAAGGCAAACCGTTTTACCAAATTAAAAAAATGGGTATACAACGGTTCCTAATTAATGTTACGCCCTAAGTAAGATAAAGAATATGTGGCTTTTATATTAAACGCTGAATACACTGCTATATTTTTTTATGTGCAGACAATCTTGGTAGTTCTTTAGTGAATTTGAGAGTTGAAATACAGAATATTTGCAAGATAAGTAGCATTTTGTCTGTTACTACCAAGTGGCTATTGTGCAACTTTTCACTTACGATTTTGGCTTGCGATTATCGTTGTCTCAGTAGCTCGGCAGAACACGGTTAGTTTTATAAAAACGCTCGGCTAAACATTTTTTTCGGAAATTATTTCTTAGTTTGATGAAATTTTTTATGTGCAATGAAATGGGCAATATCACCTTCAGATATGCTGGATGCTGGTCACTTTCTACATATCTATGGTGCGTCACTACTCTTTATCTGTTTACAAAATCTTCGTTTCAGATGAAATGGCAAAACGTCCTCGTCAATAATGAGTTTTTTAATATACTATTTACGAAGTCGCAGGCATTAGCTACTTCAGAAATATACTGTATTCTGCTCTCTCAGCGTCTATGAGGTTTGAATTCTTGCTTTATTGTAAAAGTAAAGAAATATTTTAGTTCTTAACACAATGTGATATACTTTGTTGATTATTTATTCACCTAACTTTGCATTTTACTTATACACTTATGTGACAGAATGTACCTAGTGTTGTGTTATACTGTATAGTTTGTGATGAAATGTTTTACGTGAAAAATTATGTATGGATTTGATTTTCAGTATCGAATTTTACCACATTACAGGGTTATTCATACAGGGTATGCTAAGCCGAAAAGGGCTCATAGTACTCATCATTATGAACAACTTTTACTATGAGACCAACTGGAAATTCGCGACAAAATAATCAGATAATCAGCTGTTCCATACATTTTGTCGAGTGTCATTGACATTCTTCTATAGAACAGCTGATTTTTTTTTCGCTTATGTCGGGTTGGTCCCATAGCAAAAGTTGTTCATAATGATGAGTACTATGAGCCCTTTTCGGCTTAGCATACCCTTTACGAATAACCCTATATAGTACAAAGCACAATTTTTATGAATGGTTTGATAGTTCAAACTTTAGACATGTGTTATATTTGTACACTTATAAGACGGAGAAGATATGTCTATTTTATTACTTTTTGCACCGCAATTAAAGGTGGTTTATGGTAGAACAGTCCTATATTATTTTTTAACATTACACAAACAATGTATTCTCGTTTATTTGTTGTTAATTATTGAATAATATTAATACTTTAACGTATTTGTGTCAGTTTGAACTATCTTTACCTATAATAAATATAATGCACAAGATAAAATTATGAAACTTCGTTATTAAAATGTTAGTGGTGATTAAGATCGACCTATTGTAATCAGATGAGACCTAATGTGTAATTTTGGAATAATAGATAGTTCCTAGAAAATATAGCACGTCGTCGTCGGAAGAAAGAGATGTGTCATATAGCACGTTAAAGTAGCGTGTTTTTATGCAGGGGTGTTTTGGTGATGCTAATTAGTATGTAACGATTTGCCTTCTTCGGCGTGCCTATATTTTTGACGGGTTATTGTGTAAGCTCCGTTACATATAATCCCAGTCTGGCCTGTGAGGCCTTGTGACACAACCAGGAAAAAGATTTAAAGTTAACTCCGTCCATTCTTCTGTCGTAATACAGGGACGTAGTTAAAAAGAATAGCAAAAAAATGCACAATGTTTTCATACATAAACTTTTATTCGTATCACAAGTCCTTACGGTGTCTGGGCTAAATTGTAACTCGGCCTTGTTGTATAGAATATTTTATAGAAAGATAAATGTCCAAATTGTTTTGTACGTAGTTTTATATTGAAATCTAGCTAGTATGGAACATTGGCACTGGGTTGCTGAAAGCCCAGTGTGCTAAATCATTATAATGATTTACATCGAAAAACTTTGCCGGCTTTTTGAGGCTGACAAATTGAAAGTGCACATTTAAATAGCCATTAAATTCGATTTACGGTTTACTTGTGCTGTTGTTATAAGATCTGAATGTACTTACTAGACGAGGTATTCGTCTTTTACAAATTTTCTATCCCTACTAGTTATTTTTCGCGAAATAAGGCACTCCTGACAACAGAATTCCATTAGAATTAACCGACTTTCGATTCCATTGGCTTAGGATTGATTTTGTTTGAGTTGCAAATGTAATATGTAGTATGATTTTGTATTTATGAATTTTGGAACAAAGAGACTTCAAAGTTCTTCGTGAATGTAGAACGAGTCGATAGGGTGGGTACGTACTGATAGCTTGTACCATATATATAAAATGATATATAATTTATATATGCTTGTACCAAAATCTGATCTCGACTTACCTGATCGAAATAATAACTTATTTTGTGTACCTACTTAATTAAATATCTGATCAGCAGTCGCAGTTTTAGTTAACAAATCTTAGTCATAATTACAAGCACAGAGTGCTTATAAACGATATTGTTCATGGATTTAAAGCCGTGGCTTAGGCCACGGCGTTAACGTTATATTACTCCGTTATATTTATTAGTTAACTTCAGAAAGCTTCAGACGATAGCGAAACGGTGCGCAGTGTGGTGGCGGGCAGTTTCTTTCGTTTTTGATTACGCTTTACTATATTTAGAGCATTCATTAGCGAGCTTATTAAGTAGGTATGTTATGTAGGTTGTGTAATGCAAACAAGACAGTTCATGACTTAACATAGATTAGACTAATGTTCTCTTACTGCGTTGTGCGGATAATTCATGTTTTTATTTATATTTATTTTTCCCAGTGTTTGGCTGCGGCAATATTAATGGTTTGAATACCGTAAAATGTAATGCCCATTTAAGAAATTAACCGCCTGGATACCTCCTCGCCGCTGCTTTCCCACCGCCCAGTTTCTCTGACGAAAATTCTCCTTACATCCCGTGACGCAATTACTGATCCGATACCAATTTTACCAAGCAGGCCTGGAAAGTTGTGAAAATGTAATGTGTGAGGTTTTATGAAATTCATAAATTGAACATTAAGACCAAAATAAATAACTCGATTCAGATGCAGTCAACTCTTTAACTTTTTCGCAATCAGTAAGTAAAGGTTATTTATTTTGGCTTGGTGTTCAGATGTACCAACATCGAAAAAAGTCATCGGGACTTACTAATCAGTGTTATGTAGGGGCATCTATCTGGCATGCCTAATTGAAACGAGTATTTGTACTTATGTAGAATATGGTGCTTAAAAGTATCTTTTGTAAAATGCGTATTCTAAATATTGTTGTCAAATTACCACAAATTCTGTTATGTTGTTGAAAGTACAAAACTGATCAAAGCAAAATGTAAAGATGTAGAGTAGATGTTATAGTGAGCTTTGCCTAAAGAGCTGCCTAATGTTGGATATTTTGTTTGTGTCAGTAAAATAAACATTAATGTCCAAATAAAACTGCAGTTTCGTTTTATCCCATTCATATTGAAATTATTCATTACAAAAGGATTGATAAATAAGTATTTTAAATCTAAGTCAATAATATAAAATTTTAAAAGACGGGTGAATTTACGATGCCTTAATCTAGCAAATTACATCTAATTCTTAGCTTAAAATATCTTGTAAATGGAATATTACCTTTGTTTTAGCTGCGTTTTTTTACAATATGAGATTAAACATACAAGAAGGGTTTAATTGGTACGAGTATTAGATATTTGAGCACATGTAAAATAAATTGAGATCAAGCAGTAACACAAATTTATAAAATAAGTTTCCTACATTATCAGATCTCTTAGAAAAAATTAAACTTGTTTATTAAGTCAAATCATGTTATGGCAAAATACTCTACAAAAATAGTAAAAGTAACACTACCAATATTCCAAATACAAATATCACATTTTTCTTAATTAACTTTCCCTCTCTTTACACATACATCTTAAAAATTACACATCAATAATTAAGTATTCAAGAATTTACATTTAGTATAATATTATTTTCAGTGCCAGATCTAGTGTATTTGCGGAATCATAATACTTTACATCCTTAGAGAGCATAAATAATAGTAAGATAGTTTTTATACTTAAAATAATAAACATATAGCATGGACACAAAATATGGCCACTGGGAGAGTAAATGCAGTTAAAATGCACGATAATTATAATACATTGACTCCATACAATTATACCTATGTCCTACTTAATGTTTCTTATTGGACATGAAAAACAAGAATAATTAATCAAAAATAACACTTATCTTCAAACTTGAATAAGTAGTTTCATCACGCAGGAAGGAGTTTGTAAGAAAATCAGATTTCAATTGTATTCATCATAATTTTATGTTTAGCAAACAAGGAAACATATTTTGTAGGTGGGTAGGTCTAGCTCTAGCTGAATTAATTATTCCAGAATTATACAAAAAATATGTTAAGGTAGGTACCTACTTCTATCATAGACCACATCCTTATTAGTTAAAATTCATATTTTAAATTAATCCAATGAGAAAAATACTTTAAGTCTAACTAGGTTCATGTAACTGATAATATAATACAGTCTTTTTACATCTGTTATAAATCTGAGTATTTTTCAGAATAAATTAAAGCTTCTCTTTTTACAAAATATGTCATATAAATAAGTTACGTAAATGCAATCAAATCGTGATCCGCGGTATCATATAGTCAGCACATAGCTGCCGGGTCGCCTTCCATGGTGCACGCTATATTATCTAATTTATGAGCTAAGTGCATTTTGTTCTCTAGTCCTAATATAATTTGTTCTCTATATTTACTCACATAAATATACAACTCTTTTAAGGCAGACAGAGTGTCGAACTCGTTTAACTGTTCTACAGAGAGTTGTTGCATAGAAGTACTTAGCTCTTGGTCGGTTACTTGAGGTAATTGCGATACAGACTGGTAAAACCTTATCACCATATCTCTGTACGTTGGCAAGTCTTTAGCAAAAAGCAGCTTGTTGGAGGGAGAGTCTTTGCACAGACGATGTTCGCTCAACGAGCAAGCGTCCATGAACGTTTGCGCGATTACTGACAACGAAGAATCTACCGTTGCAGTTTTGTTTATGTCGAATATGAAGTCTGGGTTCTTTATGAGATTGACCCAAAATCGCAGAGGCAAGCTATTTGACTTCCACGCATGCACAACTTCAGGATTCATAATGCCATGCGTCCTAGCGGCGTCATCGAAAAGATCAAACAGCCACTTTACTGCCGGCGGTAACACTTCATTCACAGTTAATATCGTGCTGAAGAAATCGTCAACAAACTTGTGTACGGTGCCTTTCGTGGATAGAAGTCTAGTCAAGAATATTTCAGGTATCGCTTTGTGGCTATGCTCCGATGACTTATTCACAATGTGCTGGTACTCGATTGGCTTCACTAAATGATAGAAGTGCACGTTCTGATCAGTAATGTCACTATTGTACACTCGTATGTGGGAGTTAGAACAATAGATACCAGTGCAATTCTTGCAAGGTATTTTGTATGGGGTGTTGAAACTATCATTCTGACGCGATATAAGAGACATAATTGCAGACTCCTTTACGCCATAATGGGCCAATGTGTTCAGTTTTCTCCAGCCGTTTAGAGTTTTAGTGGTGAGATCTTCATCTTGTAGCGTAACATGCCCACCTCTCCCATGTCGCCATTCAAGATCTACTTCGTGGACGGAAGGTCGCAGAGAAAATGGAGTGTTTTTGAAAAGAGCATCCAATATTTTGGACTTAACTTGAGATATACTATCACAATCTAACACTTTACATTGTACTTTTTCATCAAAATCGTCCTGCATAATGTGGACCGTGATTGTTTGGTAATCTATTTGTTCTTTCAAAAGTTTTTCTTCTGATAATGAATATCGAGCTTCGTGCGTTATAGCGTCAACAACCCCTTTTTCTATTTGATGCTTGATTGCCTTGAATAATAAGAACAGGGAAGATCCAGCGTAATCTTTGAGATAGTAATACATGCACAAGGCCATCCAGTTGGTCAACATTTTCTCTACGACGCTTTCTGTTCTTCTCAACATAAGCTGGGGGTGTTTGTTACAAACAGATTTATCGATAAGTCGTAGAAGAAGAGACTTTAGGATATCTGTCGCATATTCCATCTTGCCCATCAATATTATCATCAACAAGGAAGCGACATTTACTTTGTCTCGGATGTTAAACGATTTCTGCGCCTCCAATGTGTCTATAAATGACAGAAGGAAACATTTATTATTCAGAAGCTGTTCGAACTGAATCATGGCTGCGTCGTAATTAGTTCGCGGAGCATTGATGAATTGCCGCTGAACGTTTAATATTGGATGATCAGACACACCCGGGAAAAATACTTTCATGACGTAATTTACATGATCCAGAGTTGGAATACCAGAATGTTCCAAATCAGCTGCCAAATCAGACATATCGGTTTGCAACTCTGCAAATGCTAATTTGCATTCCAATCTCACGTTGCTTTCCAATGTATCCATTTGGATCTGTATTCGTTTATATTCTCTTTCAGCTTTTGTACTTCGCCTTCTGTACATTACCAATACAATCATAAAAATCAATACTAAAAAGAATGTGCCGGCTGCAATTCCTGCTATAGCCTCTGGTGGGAAATTGTAATTTCTTAGTAGTTCGTAATGAAGATATCCAATAGGGAATCTGAGATTCCTTCCAACTTTCACGACCACCAATGGCAAATTGATATCCGTTATCTGCACTCCATTTTCGTCGGTGTTAGCGGGCTGTACTTCGGGAGGCGTACACAGAAGCTGCAACATAGTCAAGCTGGTAACATTGCATGGTTGAGTTCCGATGGTGACAACTACATCAGTCTCATCACTGGCTCTTATTAAGTTTTCACCTTCAATTACCAGCGGATCGCCTTTATAAGATTTTATTCTGTTTGTGAATTGGTAAACATGAGGATCCTCTACGAACACCATGTGCGTCCGCGGAGGATTGAAGTACTTTTCCAAATCATGCATAGTTTCAACATTATCCATCACAAACCCAACCTTCATCGCAATCTGAGGTGTACTCGTTTGATATTTGGTAGCCTGCAGTATTTCTAAGTATTTGTTATTTATAGCAGGACTCGGACATTCCATCTGATTTGAATTCAATACTGTACAAGCCGTGTGATTCACAGGTTCCTCTTCGGTCGAATAATAAAGTTTCATTAGCGGTTTCTGAATAGTATGCAAATTAGTACCATGAACTGTTATCATTCTTCCACCAGATACAAAACTTTTTAGAGGTTTAATTTCCATGATGGTTGGATCGGCTGTGTAATTGAAAAGATCGCCGTGCAAAGTTCTATTTGCGTTATCAATGACTACAGTCAGCGTACGTATTACACTTGGAGAGTTAGCTTTAGGTGTAATGCATATTATCCTACTATTTGAGATCTGTGTTTTGTTAACAGAACACGGCAGGTCTTCCAAGTACGCGGAAACCACGGATCCAATGTTCAAATGTTGTCCTCCTATAGCTAGTTGCGTGCCGCCTGATACGGGTCCTAAAACCGGATAAATTCCTTGCAGCTTAACATTCTTATAGCTGAACAAAACTGATGATTCGGTATAGCCTGAATCATTCTCTACTATAACAGGTGATACAGCAGATCCGTTGGACGGCCCCGTGCGACAGGTAATGCTAACAGACACTTCAAAATCTACGATGTCGCAGAGAACATCGCCTATACGTACTTTTCCAGTTACTTCTTCAACTTTTAATCCCAGATTACTTCCTTCTATTGTAACAATTGTGCCTCCTTCTATGGGTCCACTTAGAGGTTTGATCATATCAATTCTAGGCTTAGGGCACTCTGTGACTGGGTTTTCGAGACATGACTCAGTGTAGGAACATGAATTTCCACACCATGTGCACTGGTAAATTGAGTTTCTTGTGATACAAAGTGAGCAATCGGCATGTTCTCTATGGGATCCCAAAATTTCGCATTTGTATAAAGTAATTATTATAGTATCTATGTAATGCTTGTGGTTCCACACCACTTTCACACTAACATTGTATTCACCCACATCCTCTTCGTATGAATAAGTGGTTTTATCACAAACTATGTAGTGATTAGACTCAACCCTAGCTGGTAATATCATGTTAGCCAACTCAATGCTAACTATGCATTGGAAGCCTGTATGTCCAGGTTGAAGATGTGGCAAATTTTCAACTTCAAGTTCTAATTCTTTAGGAACATTGTTTGGCAATAAAATTGGCTTCTTGTATTGTCTTATTCGAGGACAATGACCAATGCCATGGTTTAGTAATTTTGTTGGGTTGTTCTCACCGCTAATGATAGTTCTCTGACACAGAGAGGTGTCATGTGTACATTTATTATCATAAATACACCAATTGCATGCCCACTCGCTCATTATGCATGAATGACATGTTGTATGCTTGGTGCAATCATAAAAGGCAAAGTTTCTTGAAACAAAATCTTTGTTTGTTTCTGATGAATGTACTGAAAGTGGCACAAAGACGTGGTCTTGATTTTGTGTTATTTTAGGTCTATGCTTGATGTCTGGAGTAGGACAAGCCAGACCATTAGATGTTACAGCAGCATCTATAGGTGGAGTATTGCCGAAAACACATTTGTATTTTGCCCCAAATGGAAGTTCCGGTAAAGTTCGAATAATAAGCTGGACAGTAGTAACTTCATTCATGGATATCCTGTCTGGTAATATTTGTTCAAAATCAATGCACTGTTGCCCGGTGTACTGAGATAGCCACCTTGGTGCACTCTGTGTACCTTTTTGGCACATGCTTTGAACTGTGCACCGTTTTTCTAATGAACACCATCCACAGTGAGGATCGTTAGACTCCAGACATGAAGAGCAGTTTCCATGTTCTGCACATTTTTCGGTAGGAATTTGTACAATTGAATTTTTTGCTAAGACATAAAGGGTCTTTTGATATGGTGATAAAGTTGTATCAGGAAGAACTCTCTGACCTGGTAAGATCTGTTCGCTGGAGTATTCTATAGCTTTGTCAGCATCTATTAGCACTTTTTTCATTGTGCCATCATTTGTGCCTAAGAACCCTACAGTGTGCAAACCTGTCACAGACATTGTTGCAGAAGTTATTAAAGTATCATTCCAATAAATAACTGACGTAGCTTTAATAGGATAGAGTCCACTAATTTTTAGGCCTACTTCACAGAAGTTCAGAATATTCCCCGTGGAGCCCACACTAGGACATTTGCCATCAGATATCATACCAGATATATAACCCATATTGCGAGCTTTTGTGCTACCATTGAAACACATGTGGACATTTTCATTGAACTTAATTTCTATTTCTTGCAAGGAAAACACACATATTGCTGACTTAGACATAGGTTCATTAGAAATACTTTTTGAGGGGCTAAACAAAGCTACAAGAACAGAGTCTCCTGTTTCAATGCCCAGCTGAGAAGCCAGGTTCGTTCCAGCTTTAGCTATCTTAGCATCCTGAACTAAATTGTAATTGACAACTTCACTCTTACCATTGATAGTTTCCTCTCTAACATGACATTCTAATGTAACCTCAGTGTAACTATTATAGTTATCATCATTGACACAAGTGCGAGCCAGTCGGGACACATAACCCAGCTCTTCGTTACCCGCTAAATGGGAATGTTTTTGTATTAACAAAAAGTAAGCGTAATCACTGGCGTTAAAACCGTATACATATTGCACTAGAAAATTGTCTCTATATTTTACATCTATCTGTATTAAACTCTGCTTGGAGAATGTGAACTGGGCAAGCTCAAGAGTCATGAGATCACGACTGGATATGGCAGGAACATCGTGTCTATATTCTCCATTATTTGTAAAGGTAGTACCTACATAGAGCACATTGGAACGGTCCCATGAATTGTACCTTTCAGGTCCGATGAAGGCGTAGGTAGAAGCGTCAGCGTCGTTAGCTGCTACACTCACTGGAACGAATTCAGGTTCCGCCGAGATGTCTCCAAGTTTGTACTTGGAACAAGAGCCTTGCGCCAGTGACCCGCACGCGATTACAATCCTTGATTCTTGATCTATCACTAAAATTTTATTCACATTATCTATCGGTGTAGTCTTTATTTCAGGAGATGTACAGCCGCTTGCATGACACATTGGGTTATCGAGTTTAGGGCCCGTCTTAACGACATGTATGGGTTTGAGGTCTGGACTCAGCTGGTGAATCCAGTTCAACGATCCAGCATACACTTGACCGCTCACTCTATCAACTGCTAGATGATAAAACTGGAATGTCTCATTCTGATGGTTGGGATACTGGGATATAAATTCGTATCCGTACACTATTGTGTATCGAAGCCAAATTGTTATGACTAATAATGTTCTTGAAGCGGCCATGATCACATCTTATAATTGCTTCTAATATTTATTCTTCACTTTCTCACAACCGAATCCGTGTTTAGATTTTACTTCAACCCATTGTTTCTTTTACAAAAATAAATTGTAAATTGTAATAGCATCCATCGATGCCGATGACAAGAACAAGAATGAATGTGAAGTGTTGCCACTAACGATTTACAAATTTACCCTAAAAAGAAGATCATACTAAAAGGTAAACAAAATAAAATATACATAATTATTATAAATCGTATGATTTTTTTCAAATATTCAAGCTTTTTTTCACATAATTATCAAAGTTATAAACTCTCGAAGTCTATTTAGCCTCAATGACGAAATGTAGACTTGTGTTCATATCTTTTCATTCCTAATTATTTTGAGTAGCAAACTGAAATGGTACTGATTGTATGTAGTACTGTATTTACTTACCATGTTTTACCGTGCTATCATTTGTTGAAAATAAATCTGTATCTTATTTACAAGTTTTTAGAGTAATTTTTAAGTTTTGTTCCAAACAAATTTTTTTTTAATCTGTATGCTACCACCAATACTCCAAAAAATAAAACTCAAGCAAAAAATTGTCACATCTCTATTTCCATCGATCGATTTGAATGCCACAGATTAAAATAATTTAAATTTCATTCTTTCCGTGCTTGTGTTTTCTGGCGGTGTATTATTTTGTTTTTTTGTTATTCTAGTAGTTATTAACAAAATATATTACAAAATTGTGATATCTTAGCTGTATTTCAGCATGTATTAATTTTAAGTTAACTTGATAGTGATAGTAATACCAAACCATGCTTCGAGTATCTTTGTCGTCAAGAATGTTGGTTTCTCTTAGATATTTTGTGTAAAGTGAAGAAATAATGATGGCTACAATGTCCGTGAGCGGTGCCGCAGACGCGCATACCCAAATGAATACCTACCGCAGCTATGTGACCATGCTGGCGGACGCCGGCGCCAAGGATGAAATCAAACTCAAAGCTGCTCAAGAGCTCAGTGAAAACTTTGAGGTACTTGAGTTGAGGCTAATAAATTGTATTTATGTTTTGCAACCCCATGTGTCAATCTTCCCTAAAATAGAAATATGTTTATTTAAACAAATAATCGCCCCTTTGTAACCTCTCAATCAATATTAACAGGTAATACTGAGCTCTCCACAATACCCTCAATTCCTGGACCACTCACTGAAGATATTTCTCAAAATCCTTCAAGAGGGAGAACCACATTTTATAGCTGAATATAATATCCAGCAAGTCCGCAAATTGATTCTTGAAATGATACACCGGCTGCCAATCAGTGAAACTTTGCGACCATATGTGAAGAACATATTGATTCTGATGCTGAAGCTGATGGAAATTGAGAATGAGGAGAATGTGCTTGTTTGTTTGAAGATATTCATGGAACTGCATAAGCAGTATAGACCAGCCTATACTACAGAAGTAGATGTAAGTATCACCTTGTTTCTAGAAGTTTATTTATTAATATACTAGTGCTCGACTTATCATAAGCCAAGATTGGGCTGTAGTCTACGGGTGGCAGGTTTTAGGGAATGGTAGAATTCCCATAGTAAACAGTTTTGAGTGATGGGAAGTATAACATCATTTACACCTACTGCACATTGTACAAAGTATTAACAATGTGTCCTATATTTTCAGTCTTCCATTATGTTGCTGCCGGAATAATTGTACTGTAATTTTCATGGAAATTTTTTGTCTAATCTTTCTTTATTTTAATAGTGTTTTGTAAAAAAATATCTCTAGGATAAAATCATTATCCTAAAATGAATCTTTTATAAGAAGCTTATAATCAAAAATGTGTCATTGATTATTCCTTGTATTACCTAGATCCACAAGTTTTTACAATGGGTGAAAGGAATTTACTCTGATCTTCCAAACCACCTGCCGAAAATATTCGAGCCAAAGCCGACAATCAGAGTGAAGGACCTCTCTGAAGTCAACATAGATCAGCTGTTGTCGGAGACATACACCACTACACCAATTCACACCGAGAAGAAACTGTTGGACGGAAGTGTAGTTACTGTAATTAATATATTCTCCCGCTTCATTCCAATGGCTTACTGTGAAATGTTTTGCTTACATCAGAACTATAGCTACACCCCAATCCCTACATTCACAAACATTTGATACGCTAATCTATCTACTAAGTTCTTTTACAATTGTTAACTTACAAGAGATATTACATAAAAAAAATACTAATGGCTATTAGACGTTTCTGAATAACTCCTTAACTGAATGTAAAATAGGTTCATAAAAAATTCTATTTTTAAGTTAAACTTCTTTCTTTCAGTACAATCTAATACCAAGATCAGTGCTATCCCTAAAAGTGATCCAAGAGCTACCCATTATAGTGGTCCTTATGTATCAGCTATACAAACAGAATGTCCATCAGGAAGTCAGCAATTTTATACCATTGATTATGGAGACCATCACACTGCAGCCCGCTGCTACTCACAGGTGACCAATTGATGCTCTGAAAAGATTTCCAAATGGAACTTTGACACCAGGGCCACTCGGTCCATACAAGCGTACTTACTTTTAAAAGGGACTTTAAAAATATGCTTCTAGGATTATTAATGTAGTTATTATTATTTATTCACAGGATAAGTTAAAACATTTTTGCCTTGTAAAAACTTTTCTAGTCAGGTTTCTTTATAATGTACAGATACATGTGTGTATAGACCGATTCAAACTTTATGGCGGCTGTGAAGTCAGGCGCAAGACGCTGCGCAGTAGCAAAAAATAGGTGTGCGCGGGCCGTCAGAGAGGCAAGACGCCGGAGCACACCCGCCCCCTAGCCCTCTGCATCCCGCGTTCTCCCACCGCCGTTGTATGCTAGTGTGAGTGTTGTGTCGGTACGCTGCACACATTAACGCGCTTATGCTAAAGTACAGTGGAGATCATTATTGTTATTGTTGTTTGTTTTCGTTGCTAGTTATTCGTTGAAATTTTTGTTGGTTTATAGTTTAGATTAGATATTTGTTAATTGTTGTAGTTGTTTGTTAAGATTGTTTTTAAGACGAGTTTCACGATTTTATTACAATAATGCCTCGCGGACGATACATTTATTAACTATACATTTTTTAATTTTAATAACTAAATATTTAAAGTAACGCTGTAACTAATTTACTTCATCTAAAGTAAGTTAACATCACTCCTGCATATATATTCCATGCATATATTATATGGTATGAATATAATCCTAACAATTTTCAACCCGAATGTACATGCGCAAAGTCCCACTTGCAGTGCACTTCACACCCGCCATAAAGTTTGAATCGTACTATACACTGTACACTTCTATTTCAGGTTGAAAGTCTGAGTAGCAAATCTTAGAATTAAGTGGAGTACTTCGAAAAGACCTGTGTCTATCAGTAGACTGGTGTAGCTGATAATTATTGATCATTTTATTTTAATCTCTCTCATCACACTCATTTCAATTAGCTATTTTTATTTATGATTCAACAGACAATCAGCATCGTTCAACAAAGAAGTATTTGTCGACTTTATGGGCGCTCAGATAAAGACCCTCGCATTCCTGGCATACATTATCCGCATATACCAGGACACGATCGCCAACCACGCCAATCTGATGGTCAAGGGGATCATAGGCTTACTGACGCTCTGCCCCCCTGAGGTGGCACATTTGAGGAAAGAGCTAGTCATAGCAACTCGGCACATCCTCGCCACAGATTTAAGACTGAGTAAGTTATCACAAATTTAAAGGGTTTTACTGTAAGCATCTGAGTTTTTCTTTTGATGCTATAACACCTGAATGGTTTTTTATTTAGTGCAAATATATCTTCTATACCATCAATAGAAAATGTATATGTACTTCATTTTTATCTCGAAATAAATAATAGTTAAAAAAACTAAAAAACACGCTTTTTATAAAAAACCGAACTAAAAAAATAGAAAATAAAATTTTATAAATTTAAATTAAGAATAGGGTTGAAAATTTCAATAAATATAAATTAATAATAGTGTAAATAAATAAATATATGTATTTTATTTTTAAAAAGCGTGGGGTGCATGGGTCAATAGATATTATATATTTTGTAGATACATTTTGTATTGACAGACATGAGTAGAGTGATTAGCATTTTGATAATATCTTAGAAAGCACCCCACGCTTTTTTAAAAATAAAATACATATATTTATTTATTTACACTATTATTAATTTATATTTATTGAAATTTTCAACCCTATTCTTAATTTAAATTTATAAAATTTTATTTTCTATTTTTTTAGTTCGGTTTTTTATAAAAAGCGTGTTTTTTAGTTTTTTTTAACTATTATTTATTTTTCGCTTTTTAGTTCGATTTGCTAACTATTAACCATTATTAATATGTACAAAAATGTGTTGGTGTTATCCGATTTTGGCCGTCTGCTCAAGCAAATTAAAAATAAAATTGATGCCTAACAAAAAATATTGAGCAAAAAGATTTGTAGCCGCGTGGTTTCGATCCTCAGACCTCATAAAATAAAATTGATGCGTAACAAAAAATATTGAGCAAAAAGATTTCTAGCGCGTGGTTTCGATCCAGGGACCTCTGGGTTACGAGCCCAGCACGCTTCCACTGCGCTACTCTGTTCTCTGACACGAATGACGAAATTACCATTTGTAAGTTAAACGGTATTAAAAGTTAAAGAAACTTTATAGAAAAAGCGTGTTAAAAAAATTAATAGTTAAAAAAATAATAGTTAAAAAAAACTAAAAAAACACGCTTTTTATAAAAAACCGAACTAAAAAAATAGAAAATAAAATTTTATAAATTTAAATTAAGAATAGGGTTGAAAATTTCAATAAATATAAATTAATAATAGTGTAAATAAATAAATATATGTATTTTATTTTTAAAAAGCGTGGGGTGCATGGGTCAATAAGTAGATATTATATATTTTGTAGATACATTTTGTATTGACAGACATGAGTAGAGTGATTAGCATTTTGATAATATCTTAGAAAGCACCCCACGCTTTTTTAAAAATAAAATACATATATTTATTTATTTACACTATTATTAATTTATATTTATTGAAATTTTCAACCCTATTCTTAATTTAAATTTATAAAATTTTATTTTCTATTTTTTTAGTTCGGTTTTTTATAAAAAGCGTGTTTTTTTAGTTTTTTTTAACTATTATTTATTTTTCGCTTTTTAGTTCGATTTGCTAACTATTAACCATCCTTAATATGTACAAATGTGTTGGTGTTATCCGATTTTGGCCGTCTGCTCAAGCAAATTAAAAATAAAATTGATGCATAACAAAAAGTATTGAGCAAAAAGATTTGTAGCCGCGTGGTTTCGATCCTCAGACCTCATAAAATAAAATTGATGCGTAACAAAAAATATTGAGCAAAAAGATTTCTAGCGCGTGGTTTCGATCCAGGGACCTCTGGGTTATGAGCCCAGCACGCTTCCACTGCGCCACTCTGTTCTCTGACTCGAATGACGAAACTACCACTTGTAAGTTAAACGGTATTAAAAGTTAAAGAAACTTTATAGAAAAAGCGTGTTAAAAAAATTAATAGTTAAAAAAACTAAAAAACACGATTTGTTTAGTGTATTGTCATCGGTCCTCGATATATCTACAAAGTTTGAAAGAAATCTGACCGTTTAAAGTGGGTCAAAAACGCGCTCAAAGGAGTCGGTTACATACAAACATACAAACATACAAACATACAAACATACAGGTGAAGCTAATAAAAGCGTGTTAAAAACTAAAAAACACGATTTGTTTAGTGTATTGTCATCGGTCCTCGATATATCTACAAAGTTTGAAAGAAATCTGACCGTTTAAAGTGGGTCAAAAACGCGCTCAAAGGAGTCGGTTACATACAAACATACAAACATACAAACATACAAACATACAGGTGAAGCTAATAAAAGCGTGTTAAAAATGCTGATTTGTTGAGCACAGCAGGTGAAACCTAGTTACTACTCGTTTATAAAAGTTAGTCCTCTTAGACGAAATTTGACTTTTTTTTTTTTTTTTTTGTTGACCCAGTGGAAATCCTTTATACCCCTAACCCGGGGGAGCCGGGGTTATGTGGGAGTCTCCGCCCTGCGGCGGCATACCCACTAAAACCACTGGGAAGTTGACCTCATTCCCTTGTGGCCGGGGGCAGCGGGGTTCCCTTTCGGAGTCTCCGCCACCCTCAGCCAGGGTCGGCCCTTCGGCCCCGTCTTCCGTGCGTCAAGAGAGGGACGGCCCTGGTCACCCAAGGCCGCCCCCAGACGTGTGGAGCCGGTGCAAGCCAGCGGAGAGCCCCCCGACCCTCCGCCAGTGGCCCCACTACGGAGAGGGAAGGAGGCGATGATCGGATCGCCCCCTCCTCCCTCCCCGTCGTCTGCGCCGGAGCGGATCCTGCGGGAGTCGTCCTCCCCGATCCGCCCCGCGGCCCCTTCTGCGACATTACCTCTTCGCAGAAGGCGACCACGGCCTGCCACGATCTCTCGCCGCCGAGCATGGCTTTCACCACGCCCGGCAACGAGCGATCCCCTCCTCCTTTCCTTGCACTCCCGACCGCGACCCACACGCGGCGAGGAGCACAAGGAAAACCCCCCCTGGTGGCATTGCTGCCACCAGCCAAGCGTGGAGCGCCGTATCCTCCAACGCTCCACACTCCACCACACACCATCCGCTGTGCCCTCTGCTAGTCAGAGGGACACGCGGACGGGCCCACCGTGTCGGGTTATTTGCCAGCGTGCGGTAATACTGCATAAAAGCTGCAGTATTACCGCACGCTGTTGCCCAGGGTGCACCACGAGGAGGTTACCCGACCTAGCACCCCAGACGAAATTTGACTTCTTCAGCCGCTCGTAACCGAAGCTAACAAGGTTCAATTCCATCTTGCGGTAAACTCCACATCGCTCGCGGACACGAGTCTCGGAACGATCGCCGCGCGAGTGCTCTTACTATCAAGCTTAACTTCTGTACTCTCAATGTTTTGTGCTCGAAGCTAGCAATATTAGATAGATAAACACAGGTAATCCTAGTGGGAAGCTATGAGTGTGAAACATTAATTAACTCCACAACCATGTCTATGTGTTCCATGGCATCCCCGACACGGAATCCTAGTGGCTCCCCTCTAGGATTACTAACTAGAACTTTGAGGAACTACGAGTGTGAAACGTTATTTAACTCCACAACCATAGTAAGACTTGATGACGTTCCAGAGTTCGTTCCGTACATGGAGCGTCTGTTCGACGAGGACGTCCTCCTCGGCGGCGGCTGGACGGTGCACGAGTCGCTCCGCCCGCTCGCCTACTCCACGCTGGCCGACCTGGTGCACCACGTGCGCACTCTGCTGCCGCTCTCCGACCTCGCTATAGCCGCGCACCTCTTCTCCAAGAATGTGCACGACGAGTCTTTGCCGACCAGGTATGGACCATGGAACGACTTAAACACGAAACTTAAATTAACAGGCAATATCTAGTCTAGTAGTGCTAGTAGTCTAGTATCAGTATTAGTGTCTAGTAGTGTAAAGGAATTAAGATTTACAGGAAAGGGTATGCCGAAAAGGGCTCATAGTACTCATAATAATTAACACCTTTTACCATAGGACCAACCCGGAATTCTCGAAAAAATTATCAGCGGTTCCAAACATTTTTGCATTTTTCTATGGCACAGTTGATATTTTCTCGCGATTTCTAAATATGTACAAGATATCGCTCATTCAATAGTATTAGATTTATAATATTTGTTTTGTTCCAGCATACAAACCATGTCATGCAAGCTGCTGCTGAACCTGGTGGACTGCATCCGGCAGCGCTCGGAGACGGAAGGAGCCCCGGGTGCTCAGCCGCAGGGCCGGCAACTGCTCATGCGGATACTGGAGGTCTTCGTACTCAAGTTCAAGACCATCTCCAAGCTACAGCTACCCGCTTTGATGAATAAATGGTACCTATTTAGTCTTTTCTCAATAGGTTTTAAAAAGGCGTAAGCTATTTCTATTCTACATTTTATTAAAATCGGTTCTTGGTTATGGAGAAACATGGCAACAAACATTCACACAAACTTTTGCATTTAGAATATTAGTAGGATATCATAATAGGATAGAATTGGTCTAAGAAACAGAGTAAAGTTACAGGTAATAACGATAATTGTTACGATTACAACGATAATTGTTTCCTATCAGGCTTGTCTGCTTCTTCGTAATATATTCAACAGATATTAGTTACATTCTACAGATATTTTGTACTAGAAATTTATATTGTTGCAGCAACCCAAAGTCAGGCCTCGCCGGCACAGCCACTACAGGGAATATCACAGTGTGCATAGCCCCGAGCACCTCCCTAGCGTGCCCGAGCGGTAGCACTACCCCTGGTACTCCCACGACCCCCGTCCCCACCCCCTCGACCCCGGAAATCAAGATGGACGACGAGAAACCGCTCCCAGACTTCCTCGACACCATCGCTAAGAACGAAGAAAAGTCCAAGATTGGCTTTCCTTCGACGCAGATGCAAAACTTGAATGTGGGCGATTATAGGACGCTGGTAAAGACGCTTGTTTGCGGTGTGAAGACTATCACGTGGGGATGTGCATCTTGTAAGGTAAGTCTCTTATGGATACATATTCCAACGGTTTGGACTGAATGCTATATTAGTCTAAATGTTTACACAGCACAGAAATGATTACAGCATTATTGATACTATCAATTTTATTTAATATATTCCAAAAATATTTGTTTTGAAACTAATTAAATTTAATTAAAGTTTGAAGCTAAATGTAACAACTTCGTCTTGTTCACACCAAAAATAAAAGAATACAAATGAGAAATGGAAGTGGTATTAATAGTCTTCCAATAACGGCTCACCGCCTAGAATATACATTTCTATAAAGCATTCATTCTCGCCTCGTAAAATTTTAAAGTACCCATCTTCCCCAAAACCAGTTCCCCAAGAATTAGCAGCGAGCCAGTATTTTGTACCGTTCTCCACACCCCAGCCCATCATCTTGACAGCGTGACCAAATATGAGCTCTCCCTTAACATGTCGATAAACCCCGCTTTTGTAATCCGCAAAGTCCTCGTAAACCATGAAAGCTGCTTCAACAGGACCGTTCTTGTACAATTCAGCCTGAATATTATCTTCCTCGCCTTCCACATAATACAAGTTTTTGCCGCGTCTCTTATCTTTTCCGTAGTCTATTTTATATCCATCTTCACAAGTGCGCACACAAGGTGGTGTCGGTTTGAAGTTAATGCAGTTTTTCAAGTGATTCGGACATGGAGCGAAGCTGTATGGTTTGCAGCCCTGATGCGAGTCGTAATTTCCGCCGGACACCAAACCTACATCCACCCACTCTTGCCAAGCTTCCACGTTATTGCCACCGTCGCAGCCGCAATCTTTGGTGTTACATGTCACGATATCTTCAGCAGAAAAATGGAAGTGTTTCGTACCGTTAGAGTAAATGCAAACGCGGTCTGTCATCGTTTCGACTGCACCAAATGCCCAGCAAGCTCCGCACTGTCCTTGGTCTCGTATTTCGTTCAACGTGGGGCAGTCTGGCCATTTCTCTCGCGGGTCGAAAGACTCCGGAAGGTCGCCAATGAGCTCCATGTCGTGTTTAACAACTGGCAATTTCTGGAAGTCGGAGAGTTTCAACTGTGAGCCCATGAGTTTCCTTACGTACTCCATGGGCGTGTCTGCAGGAAAGTTTCTGCCTGCTCTCCATTGCCCTTCCTTGTTGATAAGATCTATGAAATCGTCGGAGAGTGGGTGGAGTGGTTCGCCCACACTCACCGCCAGCGAGCACAACAGAGTAAAGAGAACGACGCGTGTCGCGGACATCGTCCTGGATCGGAATGTCCGTCAATATGGCGCTTTTAATTACCGCTGCGTGTTTTTATATAAATTTCTTATCTTTTGTTATTTAATGAGCTAGCCAAAAGCGAGTCTAGCACGCGATTTTTAACCGACTTCAAAAAAGGAGGAGGTTATCAATTCGTCTGTATGTTTTTTTTTTTTTTTTATGTTTGTTACCTCATAACTTTGGACTGGGTGAATCGATTTTGATAATTCTTTTTTTACTAGAAAGCTGACGCTTCCCATTTGGTCCCAATTTAGTCCAGTTCTGATAATGGTATCCATGAGAAAACCATATAAGTCTTAAATTTGCATTAAGTACGTGCGCGACAAATAGATGAATAACTTAATAGTCGGTCTTTTGAAGTCGGTTTTTGTTTTTTGTTTTGTAAAAATAATGTTCTTGTTTTAGATTAAAAAAGCTACGACCAAAAATATTCTAGTCGTATTAATATGTTAGTTCGTACAATATCAGTATAACAAATAAATCATTATAAAATGAAATGAAGAAATATTGAAATTAAATTCTTCGTACAACAATTTTTTTTTTAATGTAATTGAGTGTCGAGACGAGCAAATCGCTCGCCTGATATTAAACGTCACGTTTGCCCACAACAGGTCTGCGCCACCCAGAATTTTGAACTCGCAGAATTCAAGACCCTGCGTGGCACAGCACTGCGCTCATCACCCTGAGATATAAGTTGTTTAATCTGTAATTTCAGAAACTTATAAAAATCTATCTAACCCTACTGGGTACTATGTATTAAATATACACTAGCTGATCTCCGCACTTCGTACGCTGTGGTTTAGAGCTTAGGACCGGGACTTGGCCTTCAGCTACGTAAATATTACAAAGTGTAAATAACGAACGTTCATACAATTCCCTATGTAACCCTATTATTCTAGCATTGGCTGTAATTTCCACCAGCGTGTTATAATAGTTGGGAAGCGCTATTCTAATTTTGATAGTCATAATCTGAAACACCTTACTTACCTACATTCTGGCAAATAAAGCTATGGATGTAATTTCATTTGTTTACTATACTCGTTGGCCATTTAGGGTAAAAAATTGTTCATCACAAAATAAAACAAGCGTTGACTTGGATAAATATTTAAAAGAACGTTATACAGAAATGACTTACGAGCGCGCATACTAATTAATTTCATTCAATAATATGATTATACCTTTACCACGGCATCCCCGACACAAGATTTATCCTAAGGGGAGCTATGAGTGTGAAACGTTTATTTTTTTTTATTTATTTTTTTTACCTAAGTGGCGCAGGCATTATACGTCACTCAATAGCATTAAAAAAAAAGTTTTATTTTATTTCCACGTATCTTAATAATCTTCTAACAGTGGCTCACCCGCCAAAGCGTACATATCTAAGTAGTTATGCGCTCCACGTATGAATTTAAAGAACCCATTGTCCCCAAAATCAGTGCCCCAAGAGTTGGCTATGAGCCAATACTTGGTGCCATTTTCCACACCCCAACCCAACGTCTTGGTAGCGTGTAACCCTAAAGGTTCTCCAGTCAGATGTTGGTAAACGCCTCCTTTGTAATTCGCAAAGTCTTCGTAAACCATGAAAGATCCTACAACGGGACCGTTCTTTTGTATCTCTGCCATGATATCTGCCTCGCCAATGATAATATAATATTTTTTACCTCGTTTCTTATCTTTTTCGTAAGGTATATTGTATCCTTCTTCACAGGAGTTCACACAAAGAGGCGTAGGTTTGTAGTGAGTGCAGTTTTTCATGTGATTTTTGCATGTAGGGATACTGTATGGTTTGCAGCCTTCATGAGAGTTATAATTTCCACCGGATACATAGCCTACATCCGCCCATCCCTCAAAGGCCGAAGTGAGACTTCCTCCTTGGCAACCAAAACTATCATCAGTATTACATGTTACGATGTCTTCAGCAGAAAAATGGAAGTGTTTCGTGCCGTTAGAGAAAATGCAAACGCGGTCTGTCATCGCTTCGACGGAACCGAACGCCCAGCAAGAGCCGCACGCCCCTTGGTCTCGTATTTCGTTCAGCGTAGAACAGTTTGGCCATTTATCTCGTGCGTCGAAATTCTCTGGAAGGTCATCTTTAAGTTTAGAGTCGTGTGTAACGACCTGCCATTTATTGAAGTCGGAGAATTTTACACGTGTGCCCATGAGGCGCCTTATGTATTCCATGGGCATGTCTGCGGGGAAGTTTCTGCCTGCTCTCCATTTCCCTTCCTTGTTGATAAGATCGATAAACTCGTCAGACAGTGGGTGGAGTGGTTCGCTTACACTCACCGTCAGCTTGCACAGCAGAGTAAGAAGGACGATGCGTGTCGCAGACATCGTCCTGAATGCTTAGAACTGTATTGTATGTATATTGTAAAATGCCTTTACTAAAATGGTGTTTTTAATATACGCTGCATGTATTTATAACAATTCGTTATCACTCAACTATGAATGTAGTGGCCAACTGCGAGTCAAGTTTCGCGATTTTTTATTCGTAATATAAAAATCCGTTAGAATGGAGTTGTTATAATTTGGAAAGCGATAATCAAATAACTAATCTGAGGGTTTTTGGGCGAAAGTTGGTGTGGAAAATAAAATAAACTTAAAGTGTGGATAAACATTTAATTATGAAATGACGTACGAGCGAGAATACTTCATTTTGTTCCGTAATCATAATAACTGGTTATCTTAAATATATGTGCTTTTTTGTACATTTATTCTTAATAATCCTCCATCAGTGGCTCACCAGCTGTAGAAAATATAATTATGTCACCAAAATCAGTGCCCCAAGAGTTAACGACAAGCCCATACTTTATGCCGTTTTCCAGACTCCCCTTTCATATGTTGGTAAACGCCACCTTTGTAATTCGCGAAGTCCTCAAAAACCTCGAACGACCCGAGAACAGGACCGTTCTTATACAGCTCAGCCATAATATCGTCCTCGCCCAAGATGAGATAAACCGTTTCCCCTCGTTTCTTATCTTTTTCAAAAGTTACAGTATCCTTCTTGACAAGACTTTTCACACCGAGGCGTAGGTTTGTAATTGGTGCATTTTTTCAAATGATCTTTGCATGTAGGGATACTGTATGGTTTGCAGCCTTCATGCGAGTTATAGTTACCTCCGGACCTCCGGATACCACACCTATGTTTACCCAATATTCTCAAGCTTGAACCATACTTCCTCCATTGCAACTGAAACCTACAGTATTACATATTACGACGTCTTGAACAGAAAAATGGAAGTTTTTCGTGCCGTTCGAGAAAATACAAACGCGGTCTATCATCGCTTCGACGGCGGCGATCGCCCAGCAAGCTTCGCATTGTCCTTGGTCCCGTATTTCGTTCAAAGAGGGGCAGTTTGTCTATTTATCCCGCGTGTCGAAATTCTCTGGAAGGTTGTCAATGACGTCAGAGTCGTGTTAACAATCGGCAGATTCTTGAAGTCAGAGAAGTTCACACGTGGGCCCGCAAGTTGTTTTAATTATTCCATCGGCATGTCTGCGGGGAAGTTTCTGCCTGCTCTCCATTGTTGATAAGATCGATGAAATCGTCAGAGAATGGGTGGAGTGGTTCGCTCACACTCACCCCCCAGCTGGCACAGCAGAATAAAGAGGACGATGCGTGTCGCGGACATCGTCTCAATTGTTTTGCAATGCAAAGTATTAGTTCTAGATACGTGTATAATACCTTCACCCATATGGCGCCATTAATTACTGCTGCTGGTATTTATAGCAATATGTATACCTATCTCTTATCTGACAATACATCGGTCAAGTGCGAGTCAGTTTCGAGTTTTTTAGTGTTTTAGCTATTTTTAACATCTATGAAAGATAGTTTTTATTTGCTTTATTATTCGTTTATATAAATACTCGTTTTTATTTCGTTTACTATATTTTATACTTTTCTACTTGTTATTATTATGTTAAGTACATACCTAAATCACGTATAGGTACAACAAATATAATTATGTGATTCATAGATCTCATTGCCATTCTCAAGGGTTTCTTTCATGGGCACTACTAAAAAAGAGTTTTATTTTGAAAAACATTAGGTTACCTATTTATTTGTAATAGTGTTTTATCAGTAGGAAGTCAATTAGGAAACAAGTATAATACGCATTTATTTTACCACATATTAGCTCATTAATTCATAATTATAAATAATAGTCATTTTGTTTGTTGATTGAAAATATAATAAAAATATCTCGGATGTAATATTAAAACACTGATTTATTATTTTTTTTCTAAATAATGAGCTAGTTAAAACTTAAATGTAGATTTTATCGTGTACACAAATTGTACTTTGTTAATAGTTATTATAATTAGATTAAACTAGAATGGAGAGCTCGTGCTAAATACTAACCTAAAGTATTAATAATGACCTAATGTTTCGGAGTTTTTGTACTTACTAAGCTTGCATTTGATCTCTAACTCTACGATGGATCCTAGATATCACCGATTAATCACACCCGAACCACACAAAACACGCAGATCGACATAACTTGTAGGCATTGTTGCATTAATTTGATTTAGTCACTAAGTACATGGAGTAGAAGGAATCCACAGTCGGTGTAAAAGCACTTGCAGCGGAAAATAGGTTGAGCGGTTGATAGTATCATATAAAAGATGTAAAAGCTGTGCTGCATTTAGAAAACTTTGATTTGATGAGATTTTGATGAACTTACTTATCAACTTACTTACCAGGTATCACAGAAAAGGTGTGATAAAACTTAAACAGTCCATGCTGAAACTGATTCAGAATTCACTCTGTAAGGTCTCTCTTCTTATACTCAGCATTTTTAAATACTTGTCCACTAAAAGATTTTTGCTCGTCGTCGATAGTAATGTATCATCATTTCTGTGATAGACCACGACGGGAGGCGAGGGCGCATCTGCAACAACGGCTACGGGTCAGAAGCAGTTCACAGCGCGGGAGACTCTAGTCTTCATCCGTTTAGTGCGCTGGGGGCTGCAGTCGTTAGACATCTACACGCTAGCGGCGCCGCGCGCGCCGGCCCACACGCCCGCGCAACCGCACGTGCGCTCCAAAGAAGAGAAAGAGGTTCTTGAGCACTTCAGCGGAGTCGTGAGTATCAACATTTAATCTGATATACTACTACAATTAAAGATATGCGTATTTTTTTTAAAGAAAATTCAAAATAAAGTCGGGAACACGACAGATTTATTAAGAAACCAATGTCTATCAGGCTGGCTCATCAGTCGCTCAAAAGTTTGTCGAAGTGAAAAAATGGTAGGTATAGTGAACGCAACTTCGAACCTTACAACCTTGTCTAGTAATAACGTGTAATCTATTACTTATGTGTAACCTTTTACAGTTCTCGATGATGAACCCGCAAACGTTCCAAGAGATATTCACGGCGACGATTTCCCACATGGTGGAGAGGATCAACAAAAACATGACGCTGCAGATCATTGCCAACACTTTCCTCTCGAACCCTGCCACATCGCCGATATTCGCCACCGTCCTCGTCGAGTATCTTCTCAAGAGGATGGAGGAGATGGGGACCAACGTAGAGAGATCCAATTTGTACCTCAGATTGTTCAAACTGGTATTCGGTTCCGTCAGTCTTTTCCCGTCAGAAAATGAACAAATGCTGAGACCCCATCTACATAGTATAGTCAACAAAGCCATGGACTACGCAATGACGGCGAAAGAGCCTTACAACTACTTTTTGTTACTGAGAGCGCTGTTCCGATCCATCGGCGGTGGTAGTCATGACTTGTTGTACCAAGAATTCTTGCCGTTGTTGCCGAATTTATTGGAAGGGCTCAATCGGTTGCAGAGCGGTCTTCACAAGCAACACATGAAGGATCTTTTCGTCGAACTTTGTTTGACGGTGCCCGTTAGACTCAGCAGCCTACTGCCGTACCTCCCGATGCTCATGGACCCGTTAGTGTCTGCGTTGAACGGCTCCCATACGTTGATATCTCAAGGCTTGCGAACGCTCGAGCTTTGCGTAGACAACTTACAACCGGACTTCTTGTACGAACACATTCAGCCGGTTCGAGCCGACCTCATGCAAGCTCTTTGGAGAACACTCCACAACAGCGAAGTGGCGAGGATCGCATTTAGAGTTCTCGGAAAGTTTGGCGGCGGGAACCGGAAAATGATGATAGAACCTCAGCGGCTTGAATACCGCGAAACAGACGTCCCTCCGCCGGCTATCCAAGCGTACTTCCAAGATCAAACCAAGCCGATAGACTTCGAAGTGGACAAAGTCATCGAGACCGCATTTACTGCGTTAAAGTCGAGCGCGACCGATCCGTTTTACCGAAAACAATGTTGGGAAGTGCTCCGTTGCTATCTAGTGGCTTCGTTGAACTTGGATGACGATAGAGAGACCCTACAGAAACTGTTCAATCATCCTACGTTCTCGGAGGGCAAAATTATTACGCAGTCAGGGCCCTACTACAAGTGCACGAATACGATCGTTCGAAACACACATCGGACTGCTCTCACGGGCATGTTCGTGGCCGCCGCTATCAAAGATTTGCGGCAGCAAGTGCTACCGACGATGGTGGCTTTGGTGAGGCACTACTCGATGGTGGCTATCGCTCAAGAAGCGGGACCTTTCTCTGGCACCGCCGGGCCCAAGGAAGGACTCGACGCTATAGTGCTCATCGACGCTATCGCAATAGTGATGGGACATGAAGAAAAGGAGCTCTGCAAACCCGGACACCTAGCGTTAGTTCTTATAATAGAAACAGCGGCTACCATAACCGGGAGCAAGGAGCGGGCTTGTCGCTTGCCTCTGATGGAATACCTAGCGGAGCGCATGTCTGCATTGTGCTACGAACGCGCTTGGTACGCTAAACTCGGCGGCTGTATCGCCGTGAAGTTCATGTGCGAAAACATGGCGCCGGAATGGGTGTACCGTCACGTATTCACATTCTTGAAAGGCGTGCTATTTATAATGATGGATTTGACCGGGGAAGTCTCGTCGGGCGCTATCGACCAGGCGACGCAGAACTTGGAGAAGTTGGTGATGGTGTGCGTGACGCAGCCGGCTGGAGTTGAATTGGAACCGGAAGTGGCCGCTCTTCAAAAACGATCTCTGAATGAAATATTACCAGAATTGGTGCTACAAATTACTAGCCCACACCTTCTGGTGCGGCAAGAGGTAAGAAAGGCACTTTCTCTTAATTTTTATTTACCCGTTTATTTTGGTATTGTTTTAATTAACATTTATTCCCTATTTTAGGCAATGAAATCTTTGGACCTGATAGCCAGGTTACAGAACAAGTCAGTGACCGAAGTGATGGACCCACACAGGGACGTGATAGCCGATATTCTCCCGCCAAAAAAGCATTTACTGCGGCACCAACCGGCGAATTGCCAAATGGGTCTTATGGACGGAACTACATACTGTACCACGTTAAAGCCGAGGCTTTTTACCATAGGTAAGTGTGAAAACAATGTTAAAGAAGAAAGTAAAACCCAAGAGTAAAAAAAGATATTGGGAAATTTTAAGAAAAACCTAAAAAAAACTCCATAGTAGATAACTTACTGAATCAAGCGTTGCTTCGCCGAAGTTAGTCTTCAAAAAACGGGATTTCAATTGTATTTTTAGTGTTTTTCCGCCGTTGTTGTGTCGTGTTGTGTACAATTTTTTTTCAGGAAATAACTAATCTTTTAATTGATTCTTACCTTACTTATATCGTCGTACTTTTTATAAAATACTGAATTGCAAAAAAAAATATAAACGTAAAATTTAGTTTTTGGCCGAGCACTCGAAGAGTCAACCCGTCTCGTCCCGACGGAATATTTGAGGTTTTTGTAACAATTGAAATTAAAGTAACAACTACTTTTGCAGATTTGAACGTAAACGAGCATAAAATCTTTTTCCGAGAGCTTCTATCGCTATGCGAAGCTGAAGACGCGATGCTCGGCAAGCTGCCTTGCTACAAAGGAGTGAACCTCGTGCCGCTGAGAGCTTCTGCCCTTAAAGCTTTGGCCTCGTGCCACTACATACAAGAGAAGCACTGCAGGGAGAAAATATTCCAAGTGCTCTACAAATCTCTTGAGAAGAATGATCCGGAGTTACAGCAGGTATGTATAGTCTATTGCTTATAAGTTTCTAACCGACTTCAAAAAGTAGACGATTCTCAATTTGACTGTTTTTTGACTAGTTTGTGTTAATTTCATTTGCTTTTATCAGAAGCATTATTTAATGAAATTGACCCTAATTGCATTAACGGCTTATCGTAGCTGATTGAAAGTGCGACGAGGTTCAGTGCAGATGAAACATTTTACATTATTTTAAAAATAATTAACGCGGTTAAATTTGCAAAAATTTTGCTAGCAATTTATAAATTAAAGTCCCCTTCACACTACGTGAAATATATCTATAATTATCATCGTAGCTCCATACTTATTGTTGCATAGACGTGCCGTGTGCCGCCCTCCTTACCCCGTGTATAGTACAAAAGCATGTAGCAATGTAGGAAAAACTGATGGAAAAATTATGTTGGTGCAATCTGAAAGAGGCCTCAACATGTCTTATTTTACAGGCGGGATTCGAGTGCATGCAAAAGTTCCTCGCCGGCTTCCAAATCGACATGGAAATGGTTCACCCGGTGATGCGACCGCTGCTCCTCACGCTGGGCGACCACCGGCACCTCAGCGTCAACGGAGCGAAGAGGCTGTCATTCCTGACACAACTGTTCCCGTCGACGTTCAGCGAGAAACTGTGCGAGCAGTTGTTGCAGTTGTTGAAGAAACTGCTGGACTATTCTATACAGACTAATCGGGGTAAGAGAGGTTTTTAGAAAATATTATAGACCATGCCCGAGCAACAAGATAGGCAGGGGTATGCAAAAAAAAAATGTTGCGACGCCACATCGCCCGTAAAGCTACAACTGCACCTTGTAGCCTGGCCCTTAGGTTCTGGTTAGAAAACTGCAAATTTGTTTATGTTGCTATTACACCGGTGTGATTTTGTGCATCAATACACACTTGCACACTTATTCGCTTTTCTTTTTACCGACCCTGACAATAAATTTATCTTGCAGGTGGAAACTTCCTCCAAAGCGTATCAAAGAACATGGAAAACGAGCAAAAGATCATCATCCTGATCGGCATATTCCACCAAATCCCGGCCGCGTCCCCGCGGTTCATCGACGTGCTCTGCCGACTCATATTCCACACGGAGAAGTCGCTCCTCATCGAGGCTGGTTCGCCGTTTAGAGAGCCGCTGGTCAAATTTCTTCTAAGGTAGGCACTTGTGTCCCTCCGCTATGCAACTGTTCATTTTTAGAACTAAAAGTAGCATGTTTAGTAATCTAGGGTACTTATATGTTTTATTTTGTATAATAAGTGTAATAATCTGATCAGTTGATCAGTCTGGGTTTGTTATTTATACATGTTACGTTGTACCATAAAATTCTCCTAGGAGTCTCTTGAGACTCCTAGAAGAATTTTGATTTTGATTTAGATTTTTTTTAGGGGAATTTTAATTTATTTATTTTATTGGTATAATTTTATTTTATCGCAAAGTTTTTATTACTTTTAAAATTGTCTAATTTTCACAATTTTATGTCAATTAGCATTAAGATACTGTCTTCCCAGATATCCAAAGGAAACGCTCGACCTCATACTGGGCGACAACAACATAAAAGACCAGCAATGGAGCCGGTTCCTAGTGTTCCTCATAAAGCACCCCGACGCCGGCAAGGCCTATAGAGAAGCGTTGCAAACCACCAAGAAACCGCGCCTCATGCAACTCCTGGCTGCAAACACTGCAGGTAGGCAGTTGAAAGGTAATGCGCGTTTTCAGTTGTTTTTTATTTTATTTTTTAAGTTTGCTTTGACGCTTCTTTCTGGTTTTTTATTTGCCGAAATGTACAAAGCAGTATATGATGAGCAATACTGAGCATGCAATACAAATTTTTGGTTTCGACATTGAGTTGCTTTCCACTTACTAGATTTTTAGCCTAGTTAAACAATATTTTGTTTGTTATATGTTGTATCGGTAGTCAGATTAAATGTTAGATTTAGATTCAGTTCACACCTAAATGACAGCACCCGGTAGTAGGTATCTATCCTAACATTTGTTGCACAGCTTTTAAACTGTTTCTATGTTGTTAAATGTTTAGTTAGATTAGCGCTGCATGCTTAATGTTAGCCATAAGCCTTCATAAATACCTAAAGCTTTTTCCATTTAATCCACAGGAACAACAAGCTCAATATCTCAAGCTGACAAATCAGAAATGCAATTCCAAGCGATAAGAGTGATATCATTGTTGATAAAGTTTGACGATCAGTGGCTGTCAACACAGCAGGAGTTGATTGAACTGCTAAAGAGAATCTGGTGTAGCGATCAGTATCATGTAAGTTTTTTACTCATATATTCTTATTTAATCACATTCCGTAATTTATCTCTTGATGATGTTACTTGTCCTGTATCTTGTAGCCAACGATGTCGAGATAGCAAATACTTAGGTTTTGTGTTGGGTCACATGTAGATGACTAGATGATGACTACTAATAATATTATACCTTAATTTTTTCTTATTCTTTACTCTATTAATATTTGTTTAGGAGATACACAAGAAAGTGGAACTGGTGGACTGCACTCACTGGAAAGAGCCGAAGCTTATCGTAAAGATACTGCTGCATTACTTCTGCCACCACCCCTCGAACATCGACCTACTGTTCCAGCTGCTACGAGCGCTTTGTGACAGATTCATACCGGACTTCCAGGTGAGTAGCTTAGTAGCTAGAGATATACGCTATTTGAGCTGACCTTTGAATGCTTTTATGGAATCGGGTCGGTTCCTCGTTAATTATAATATTACCAATAACAAAGTTACCTATTATGACTCTGTTTTCACTTTAATGATTTCATGTTTCCTTTTGCTCTTAAATGTCTTGCCTGCTGTAACAAATTGTTACAAGGTCAATACTCTACTACTCTGCTCCAGGAATATAAAGCTCTATATTTATCTGTGACGTCATCACTTATAACTTGTTTCAGTTCCTGCGAGACTTCCTCGAGAACACGGTCGCACAGAACTACACGTTGGAATGGAAGCGGTCGGCGTTCTTCCGCTTCGTGGAGCATTTCTCCACGGACACAATGTTCCAGGAGCTAAAGGCGAAGGTCCTACAGATGATACTGATCCCGTGCTTTGCGGTCAGCTTCGAGAAGGGACAGAAGATTGTCGGCGGAGCGCCGGCGCCTTACCAGGACAACCCCGACAATGTAGTCTCGGTGTTCATCAATAACGTAAGTGGCTAAAGTATACTGTGAATTTGCATTTGAGCTCACTCATCGGAGCATCCAAGTATGTCCTAATCTGGTATGAAAATAAAATACACGGTATATCTAATTACACCCCTCTTAACCTCTTGTGATATTTCGTGATGTTTTCCGAACCTCCTCCTCCCTTTGTGATTTATGGACGGTCCCTTACCAATTATTATGGCATCGCTCACGGAGAAGGAACATCAATAAAGGTTTTCAATCCTCTGCTATATCTCCCAAGGCTACGTGAGTAGCGTACCTAGTCCGTTCTTCGACTTTAGCCTGTACGAAACAAAATGTCCTCAGGTGATCGACCCAGAGAATCCCTTCGCTTGTTCGGACGCGGTACGCATATCACTCCTGCAGTTCGCGTGCTTGCTGCTAGAACAAGCGTCGGCGCACATTCACGACGCTAACAACAAGAAGCAGGGGAACAAACTGCGACGGCTCATGACCTTCGCCTGGCCCTGTCTTCTGGGGAAGAACTATGTCGATCCGGCGACTAGGTAATATAGCTCTTGAAATTCTAACTATTACATTTTTCAATTTATTTAGTTAATGTTCTTTTTTTTCTTGCTAATCTTGTAATTTTCATAATTATATTTTATAATTTTTCATAACATTTTTTAGATGAAAATGAATAATCTGGTTTGTTTTAGGTACCACGGTCATTTGTTGTTGAGTCACATCATCGCCAAATTCGCCATTCACAAGCGCATCGTCTTACAAGGTAAGTTTTATCGTATAAGACCGTATCATGAACTTATAGCGCGAGCCTGAATTGAACCCTTTTGACTTCTCTCGTCTCGTCTTTTGTCTAGCTGACAGAGCGAGACGAATGCAATTGTGATCTAGTTTAGGCTTGCGCTAACTCATGGTTCGGACCCAGGTTGTTTGTGATGTTTTTTACTCGGTGTCTTTATATTGATGGTTTTTTTTTTTGTGATTTCAGTCTTCCACAGCCTACTGAAAGCGCACGCGGTCGAGGCTCGCGGCGTCGTGAGACAAGCCCTAGAGATATTGACGCCGGCGATGCCGCAGCGGATGGAGGATGGCAACACTATGCTGACTCACTGGACCAAGAAGATCATCGTCGAGGACGGCCACTCGGTTCAGCAGCTCTTCCATATATTGCAGCTAGTTGTCAGGCATTACAAGGTTATCCTTTAACTTATCTCCACTAGTTGTTGGCTGGCTATGTGTTAATTCTTGGCATAAGCTACCTACATTCTAAATTGTACATAAATCCTTTGAGCTATTTCAGTTTAACTAAGTAACAAACATACTCAAAAACTTTAGCATAATATGATTCTTAGTGTTGAGTGATAGATGACGCTACTGTAAACTTTCACTGGTTTCAAAACGTGTGTATCTTATCCATATTATGTATCCTCTCCATCATAAGGTTGCCGGAAAAAGATCGCTTTTAAGATCGCGATAAGGCCGTCAGTTTTTGCACTAGTTAAAGTGTTATATTATACTTATGACTGTAATTTCTGGTGTGAACAATAAAAAGTTTATCGATGTATCGTACAGGTGTACTTCCCCGTGCGGCACGCGCTCGTGGGGCACATGGTGACCGCGATGCAGCGGCTCGGGTTCAGCGCGACGGCGTCGCTCGAGCACCGCCGCCTCGCCGTCGACCTGGCCGAGGTGGCGCTCAAGTGGGAGCTGCAGCGCATCCGGGACCACTCCTCGCTCGACAACGTCGTACGTACACGCCCCGGCACAATGTCGTTTCTAGGATTTTTTTTATATAATTGAGTGACGAGACGAGCAAATCGCTCGCCTGATGTTAAACGTCACGTTTGCCCATTACAAGTCTGCGCCACTCAGAATTTTGAACTCGCAGAATTCAAGACCCTGCGTGGCACAATTAATCTCCCATTCGCCCTGTAATTTCACTGGAAACTGCCCAGGATACCAATGTGGTTGTGGTTAGAGCTAGGAGTGGATGTCTCCGCTTGTCCAACTTACAAGTTTAGCTCTAGGTTACATAGTCTCGCCTGCAGTGGGTACACGATTCTGCATTCTAAATTATTATAATTAGCTGATGCCCAGGACTTCGTACCTACGGTATGTGTGTGTGTTCAGCTTCGCAAGTTTAGGGGTTGGAACTGAGTCCAACCCTCGGCTTCACAAATAGCAAGTTTTAGCCAAATCGATCCAGCCGTTCTCAAGTAATGCGCTTATCGATTGTGAAAATAGAAAATTACTTATTATGAAAGTTAAAATTTGGATTTAAAAATGTTTTCGATTACTCTCATAGTTTTTTTCCCCATTTAGGTGGCGACATCCCCGAGCGGCGCCATGAAGCGCATGTCGTCGGACGAGAGCGGCACGGAGTCCCGCAAGGCGCTGAACACGGGCTGGGCCAGCCCGCAGGCCAGCGTGGTGCGCCTCGAGCCCGACGCGGGCAAGCCGCTCGACCGGCAGCACGTCGACGTGGTCGTCAACCTGCTGCTGAGGCTCGCTTGCCAGGTAACAGGGGCTGGTTCGCTGAACGCGGGCCGGCCGAGCCTGCGGCCCAGTGTCGCCTGCTTTCCGTTCTGTGATTGCCTAGGTCCATTGCCCAGGTTGCTGAGAAAAGTGGACCAACAAACCAACAGCGGAGTTGATGCAGAACAAAAGCTGCCTATGTCATTTTTGTCGTACATCCTGAGTCAGACGAGACTTCCCAAGTCCAAACATTCCAAGACAGACAGACTGTTTACTCAGTTACTATTCTCTCACTCCTTACTCTGGTACTTATTATTGCAAGTAACCAAGCTTATTCAGTTCAATGTTTCGGCGATGTACACAGTATGATCTCTCCCTCGGAGGGGGTCACAAGCGTAAGGTTCCAGTGTCAACAGGCAGCATAGTGTAAATTGTATGTTCCCAGGTGAACGAGGGCGGCGCGGGAGCCGCTGCCGCCGCGGCGGGCGTCGCGGCGGGAGGCGCCTCCCCCGGCGAGGCGCTGTCCCGGCGCTGCGTGCTGTTGCTACGCGCCGCACTGAAGCCCGACGTGTGGCCGCACCATTGCGACCCCAAGCTGGCCTGGCTTGACAAAGTAATGCTCGAACTGCTTAAACTGTATTTTTGTCTTGGTACCTTTTCTTGTTCTGCAGCCAAGTGTAGCGACGACCTGCGTAAGGCGGCAGGGAGCAAGTAAATGCGTAAGGCAGAAGATCGTGCCTTGTGGCGTTAGAGGCTTATTTCCAATAGTGGACAAAGATAAGATAGGCTGATGATGATTGTGATGACCCTTTCTTGAGGATTTGTAAAGGGCCATCAACAAATTACGTCACACATAAATGGGAAGGGGGTCGAAGAAGTGTGACATTGTGTGACAAGGAAGTAGGAGGAACAAGGAAGTTCCAAGTTTTGTTATGTCAATCAATAATCTACACACTATGAGCTACACTATCAGCGCAAGCTATAATCTATGAAAACTATTTGATTGCCTTAACTTATCCCAATAATTTATCAGGTATTCTCAAGCGCTGAATCGAACACAGCGTCCTGCGCCAATGCTTGCACAGCACTGGAACTGCTGGTTTTCCTCCTCGGCGTGTTGCGTCGCGAACAAATACTCGCCGCCCTAAAGCCGCTGCAGCGCGGTCTGGCCGCTTGCGTCTCGTCCACTAACGCGAAGATAGTTCGCTTGACGCACAATTTACTTGCGAAGTTGACGGCTATATTCCCCACGGAGCCTACAGGAACTGCGCAAGCGTCTAAGGTTAGTAAGAGTACCAAACCTGCTCTCCTAGCCAAGTTGCAATTCCTTAATTTTCGCATTTACATTTCTGTAATAGTTTATAGAAACTATAAATAGACTAGCTGACTCGACAGACGTTGTCCTGTCTTAACGGTGACTGTTTAATTCGAATTGGTAAAAAAAGCCATTGCGTCAATCAGGTCAAATGAAAGGGCTCAACAAGCAGAATACAATATACTATAAAAAATTGAAATACAAGATGGCGGCCGCTACAAAATGGCGGATAACGTAGGTTTTATCGATCCCATCAATATGGGTATCAAATGAAAGTGCTCAACCAGTATAATACAATGTACTATCTATATATATAAAAATGAAACCCGTTTTCCTTGGTCACGGCCTCACGCGTGAATGGCTGGACCGATTTCACTAATTCTTTTTTTGTTGTATTTGTCATAATTAGGAGAAGGTTCTTACGAAAAAAAATATTAAGAAAATCTCTCAGAAATATTGAAAAACCCTAAAAACAGCCCTTTTATTTTTCCCATACAAACGTTTTCTAACTAAAACGAGCTTTATTGCTAATGTATAAAGTTCATATTGAATTGCAAGCACTCACTGTTGTTTAAGCAATGTAGGTATGTTCCTAACGTCCAAGAGTCAATTTGCACTTTATTACCTCTGTACAAAGTTCAAATTCAATCATATCTATCAAAACAGTGTGCGTTTTATACTGATAATTTTTACTATAAATTGACAAGTTAGCATCAACAAACTACGGTTGCTATAGTTACGCAATAGCATGAGAATAGAGGTTATAACAAAGAGTTCCTATAATTATTCTCAACACCTTTGGTCACGCCATCACGCGTGAACGACTGGACCGATTTCAATTTACTCTACGTTTATCCCAAAGTCTACCCGTGCGAAGCCGGGACGGGCCGCTAGTATAAAATAAAAACTAAAAACTAGAAAATAAAAATAGGTAAAAAAATATTAAATTAATAATTATATATATAATAATTATAAATTAATAATTATTAAATTAAAATTAATAATTATTTTTTAATTCTCTATTTCAATCAGAATTTTTTCTGTCCCGCAGTACGAAGAGCTAGAGACGCTATACGCATGCGTAAGCAAGTACGCGTTTGAGGGTCTCGCTACGTACGAGAAAGCCGCCGGAGCTAGTTCCACCGCCGCCGGCGCCGCCAGCACTGCGAGCGCCCTGCTCGGACCTTTGATGATGCTAAAAGCTTGCTGTACTTCCAGCCCCTCCTATATCGATAGGCTGATATCGCCGCTCATGAGGGTGTTGCAGAGAATGGCGCGAGACCACGTCGCTCCCAACCCAGACTCGGCTACTTCAGATCTTTTGGTGAGTTCTTATAGAAGAAAATATCCGGCGGCAAACAATTTTACCAAGCTTGCATCGTATCGTTCCTTGCCAAAACAAATTTCATTGCATTTGCTCCCAAGGCAACTGGTCAACCACCACTTTCTTATGTTTTGCGAGCTCACCTGTGCGTGAATGATGCTGGTTCTAGCAGTTGCAATTGTACTTTAATAGATCGCTCCAATCATGTTAAGTATCTGGGTGTCATCATAGACAGTGCGTTAGCCTGGAGGAAGCATATATCATCGTTGGTAGCTAGAATCCGAAAATTGATTTTTGTTTTTAAGAACCTACGGTTAATCGTAGACTTCCAGTATCTAAAAACAGTCTACTACGCCCTGGCCCAGTCCATCATATCATACTGCATAACTTCTTGGGGTGGCTCTGGGAAATCGCATGTACTACGTCTGGAAAGGGCTCAGAGAGCAGTACTCAAAGTTCTCTCTAACAAACCTGTTCGATTCCCAACTGTTCAGTTGTACTCGATATGCAAAGTGCTGACTGTCAGACAACTTTTTATCTCACAAACAGTGTTAAGAAAACATGCTCAATTGACTTATGATCCGAACCTCGTGAATACAAAACGAAGGTCCGACAAAATTTGCACTATCGAAAAAACAAGGACAGCAGTTGCGAGTCGGCATTATAATTATATTAGTTCTATGTTGTACAATGATTTAAATAGAAAATTAAATATTTATTCGCTTACATTTCGTAAATGCAAACAAATTTGTTCTGAATTTCTTCTGTCGCTATCTTACCAAGACACTGAAGACCTCTTAGTAGTTTTAAAATAACAGACACTCACACTTCACACTTACGCACCATTTCACATATACACCCCCACTTTCTCCTAACACACACAGATACACGTACTGTCTCTGCAAATCCTAACTCTTTCGAGGACTTGTGTATTGCAGAGACAATACACACACACACACACCCACACCCACTCATAAACACACCCGCTTATTCATAAAAGCTCATGACATCCCATCCCGCCTTTTTTGTCTTTATATTGTATACCTACCTACTTATTAATCATTTTGTTATTTATTTTTTTTCTATCCATAGTCCATACTCATAATTGGAACTATTGTAAAATTCTCGGAGGAGGGCGTTGACACCTGCAACACAGTTTTATACTTCTGCAGGTGTCATCGATTCTCAATGTTACTTGTTATTTTTGTTATTTGTTCCCAATAAACAGATTTTATTATTATTATTATTATTATCTGTATACTTGCTGCACATTTCGCGTACAGTAAGTTGCGCGTAGTTTTTGTGCCTTTGATTTCTATGCTGACTTTCCTGTACAGTGTACATGTACATATTTGTATTTTTTTGTGATGTAAATAAAGTGTTATAATATTGTATTCTCAAAAGATCTATCGTTCGTAAAAGGTCTCGTCAATGTATTGATGGATTAAATCCCGCTGTGTATTGAGCATTTCATTGTGATTTCAGATTCTCGCCCTGGATCTTTTGAAAACGCGCGTATCTGTGATGCCTCCGGAAACCAGGAAGACTTTCATCGGAACTGTGCTAGTCGGACTCATTGAGAAAACTACTGATGCTAAGGTGGGGCTTATTGAAGTCGAACTTTTCAGTGTTCCGATACAGGCTGAAGATATATTTTTTAATTTTTATTCTTGATACACTTAAAACTAGTGTAACAACTGGCAGCCATATCGCTAAGAGTGCCCTCTTCCAGGTTGATAATAATTTCTTAAGCATCCTCTCATAGCTTGCTAATAAATCTTGATTTTCAATTAATTTTGTTCTTTGTCAGGTAATGAAAGCCATAACCCGCATGGTCGAAGAGTGGGTAAAGCAGCGAAGCGCGGCTGCCTCTACGTCCACCGCCAGCGCCCCCTCACTGCGCGAGAAGTCCATCCTACTAGTGAAGCTGATGCAATACGTCGAGAAGAGGTTCCCTGATGACCAGGAACTTAATGCGCAGTTCCTTGAGATGATCAACTATGTCTACAGGTAAGTGTTGATTGGTTGTTTAGGACAGGTTTTAAACCAATGTGTTCGCTTTGAAATGACATAATACCGAGTAGTTTTTTTAACGTCTTATCTCCAGTTTTCAAATTCTAAATGAAGGTAAAAATGTTCAACCTTCTGATTGTAAATGAAACCTTATTCTTATTGTCCAAAAAAACTGCCTAAAACCTCATACCAGCAGGGCTATGATGCGCAACACGAGATAGGCTATCTCGTGTATTTTGTCTACGAATATCGAGATATTTATCTATCTCGTCGAATGCTAACATGCACGCACAATTTTTTTCGTCGAACACGACAAACTGCGACACTCCAAAGATTTTTTTTATCTGTGGCTCTTATCTCGATTTGGAGCTATCATGCGCGACTTGTTATCTCGTTTTTTGACAGTTTGGTGCAGACAAATAACTCGGCCAAGTATTTTCGAGCGAGAAAAAGAAGTGCAAACGTGTTGTGGTGTTTTCGAGGTGTTGTGGTGCGTAAAAACAGTTGAAAAGTTGTGAAGTGATTATTTTCTAATGGCGTCGGGACATTCTAATTCATTAATTACGATGTACGAAGAGCGAGAGCGAAGAAAAATTGAGAGAAAGGTGATCAGAGACGTCTGTGACCCATTTGACGTCCCAGATGCTGAGTTCATGAGGCTTTGGCGCTTAACAAAGCCCATGGCACAATATCTTGTGGATAAATTAAAGATAGACTTAGAGCCCCAAAATAATAGTGGTTTGCCGGCACATTTGAAAGTGAGTATACACTATCATAGCCCATAGATTATATTTTTTAACTCCCAACTGGTGTGTTTGTGCAGTTAACAGTATACCTACCAAAGCCATAAAAACAAATGGTAATAAAACCATTTTATCCCTTAAAACATGTGATGTTTAGGTGACTCCACATATCTCACTCCATATCTTATATGGAGGCACAGTGTTGTCAGACAGGAAATGAAGAGGTTGTTTGACAGCCGAATTGGCGAATATTTTTTATTAGTTATGTCTTAAAAATTTAAAATAACAGTTGTATTACTTGTTTAATTTCAAGCTAAAATATTATATTTGTTTTTTTTTATTATAGGTGACTCGGGATATCCATTGGAACCATGGCTCATGACTCCAATACTGCACGCAGTTAACCATAGTGAAGAGCACTACACAGATTGGCACTGCAGAGTGCGTAATGGAATAGAAAGAACGAATGGATACCGAAAGGGCAGTCTGAGGTGCCTGGGTATTGACCGGGTACTGCATTATGCACCAGACAAAGCATCAGAGTTAATCTATGCATGCTGCATAGTATACAATCTGATGAAGCATTTTAGGTATGTTTTTCTTAAGTATAATCTTAATCTAATGTTCTGACTCGCTAGGGACCACCCTAGAATGTAAAATGTTGCTAAACCCCAAGGTGTGGTCTGGCAGCCTCATTTGGAAGCCAGCTTCATTCCAGTTTGGGTATGCTTCACCTAAGATCACAGTGTCGCTTGTATTGTAACTTGGGAAACTAATGAAGCATGTCTTTTCATGTTGATTATCCATCAATTAATTATACATTGTTTTCAATGTCATCTTTCTTAAATACATTTTATTTAGTAAAGATGTTTAGAAAATAAATTTAACTGTGGCATTTAAGTATGATGAGCAAAAAAATATTTTTAGTATGACTATTGTTTGTAATTGCTACATACCTACTTGTATTTAATTTCAGTGTATCAATGGAGAGCATCGAAGTGCCAATTGAAGTGGAAGACGGTAACAATGCCACTCCTGCGCTTCTGCTCAGGGTGGCACGAGCAAGGAGGGACGAGCTAATTAACACATATTTTAGGGCATGAATAAAATCACTTATTGCATATATATACATTTTTATTTTTATCACAATGTTTGCTTTACAAGCAAGTAGATACCTAAATATTATATAAAATAAGAGAACCATAGAGAAAGTAACTGACAGTATTAGTAACAACAGATAATTTTAGATAACATAAAAGCTTAAGTTGTTTTTTATGTACTAAACAATAATATAATACTTTCTTACCAACATTAATACAACATCCACATAAAATTTGAAATAAACTATGAAAACCTACATTTAGGTTGAGCAAAAACATCACTATTTCTAATAATTGTGGAACATTTTTATAATACTAATTCTAGGGTCTAAGTCAGTCATTTGTTTGCACTGCAAAAAAGTTGACATCATCTTAACTATATTGCTATTGCAACAATAAATTTGTGACTGCTGCTGCATACAGAATTAAAGTATTACTATTAGACGAACACTTTTACTTACAACTTTCCATTGCTCCACGGTCTTATTAGGCCCGATCTCATCCAGCGCCTCCTTAAGACGCTGCCACTCTTCTGCCAACAATCGGGCTCCTTGTGGACCACGAAAATCCCCTGCCCCAAAATTGGGATTTTGGGCCATATATTGGCACAAATATTTTATTTGTGCCTTGTTACTTCTATTACTGAAAGAAACAATTTATACTGATTATGGCAAATACCTAGAAATAAACTATACATGTTCCTATCAGGGCTCTGCGTATCATGTAGTTTAAGAGTGGTGTCGCGGGAACCTCCCCGAGCAGCGATTTTGTCTCTTTATACAATCAAAGAAGTCTAGCTGCCTATTCAAATACGTTGTTACGATAGGAATACCTATAAGTACTTACATTTTCCTTGTCGGCGCCGGCGTAGTCATCTTGTTTATTTACAAATTAGGTATTCTCTTCTAAACTTTTGTAATTTTTCAACACTTTCAAAACAATTCAAATTCACAGTTTTTAAAATGTTGCTATCTATATATTAAAAAAATAACACTTAATATGTGTTTTTTGAACTTTTAAAAAAATATATGTTCATTGTTATCATTTACTTATCAATTTCAGAGTATTTACTATCTTAATCCATTATTATGATTTAAACATAATATTAACAAATGAAAATAAAATATACTAACAGAGAAAATAATAATATTCAGACTGGAAACTATCAACTGTAATAAATCAGCCTGCGTACACTTTTTACCCTTTATTTTCTAAAGCGTTTGCAAATATTGTGTCCTAATATAATTAAAATAAACCGTGCGATATTACAAAATGAAGCGATAACTGTTACTTTCACTTAAAACATGGCAACTGTAGAAAAAAAAGATTTTTTAATCGCGTTCATAGAAAGTTCATAGGCAAAATTGAATGAACTAAACAGAATAAATATGGCTACATTAAATCACCGGGCAACACTGATTTCTCTACGGGAGATAGCTAAGTCGATGACGCCTATTTTCTCGATCACGGCATGCATGTTAGAGTTTTCGACAAAATACTCGACAACGACTAATTTTCTCGTCTCGACACGTCATATCTCGACGTTGCGCATCATAGCTCTGCAGGGATGGTCACTCCACCTAGACGAACTCCTTTCTGTTAAAACTAAATTAAACTACTCGCGTATTATTGAGTCGAATACTTCGACTATACTACAACAGCTTATCAAAACCACACCACAAAAAAAAAAAAAAACCACACCACGTCAGTATTCGTAGTAATACCTTCTCTTGTTCTATTCAATGTATCCACAGAGACGAGCATTTGAAAGTGACGGAGCTATCCATGAAGCTCGAGCCCGCCTTCCTCGCCGGCCTCCGCTGCCCGCAGCCCGCGATCCGCGCCAAGTTCTTCGAAGTGTACGACGGGAGCGTGCGCAAGCGCATCTTCGACCGGCTGCTCTACATCACCTGCTCCCAGAACTGGGAACACATCGGGCAACACTACTGGATCAAGCAGTGTCTCGAGCTGTTGCTCGTTACTTGTGTTACCAGTGAGTTATGTACATTTTTGTAGCTTGTGTAATAGTATAGTAGAAAAAGCTGCGAGAGATTCTTCTAAAAGTATGGATGAAAATATAACGCTAAGGTTCACCCTTGACCGGCTCCGGTGATCTTGTGTGGCGTTCAACAATAAAATAGGCTGTTAAACTACTTTTGTAACTTTTGTATTGATTGATCTGCTTACTCATAGCGCATTTTCAGCTACTTTTTCTTAATCTACACGAAACTTTATGAGCGTTACTTTTTCAGCTACACAAATCCGGCTATCCAACACAAAGTATCTCCTTCCTTGCGTATCGTCGGTCATCAACACGGGTGACACCGAGGAACGCAAGCTTTTCACCATATACACGAGCGTAAAAGAAGAATCTTCCGATGGGTTCAGCGATTCCATGGACCCCGATAAAGAGGATGTACTTGACATGGATTTGGATTCGAGTTCAAACCAGAAAGATGATTTGGTTAGAACTCATCCGAATAGGTAAGTTTTGTCAAAATAATGTTGTTGTATTTGTCATCTAATCGAGAAAATCAACCTCTATCAAGATAATGAAAGGCAGCCAAAAACAAAAGACCAGCACTTCGTTGGCCAAAAGATATTGATTTTGTTCCAACACAAATAACGATCGTCAACATACTCACTGCCGTCATGTTTTAGGAAACGAAGTCTGCTGAGCCAAATAACAGCGAAGGACGAGTTCCTCGAAGACCAGCACTTCCTTGGCCAAAGGCTATAGACTCCGTTCTAAAACAAATGACGATCCTCAACATACTTTCTGCTATTATCTTCCAGGAAGCGTCTGCTGAACCAGATAATTGCGAAGCAGGCAGAGTTCCTGGAAGTGGCGCGGCGCGTGCGCACCTCGGAGCTGGCGCTGGCGGCGGCGCAGCTGTGCCACATGGACGACGCGCTGGCGCACCACACCGCCACGCGGCTGCTGCCCGCGCTGTGGAGCTCGCTCGACGACAGGCAGCTCGCGGTCAGTGCGTGCTACTGCTTCCTGTGTGCACACGTGGCTCGAGCTGCGATCGCGTGCACCGAGTAGGGAACGAGGAGTCAACAATACCGAAAAGCCACTCACTCCTTCGATGTAACCAACTCAAACACTTAATGCTATCTTGGATCAACACGTAATAGTCCAAGAACAGTCCAGTTCAGTTGTGTGTTATAGGCGAGGCAAGTTGGTAGTCAAAGGCGGATTTAATCGTTATTTAAAATAAATACAATTAAAAACAAAATTTGAAATATAAACCTTGTATCGTGTGAGCTGAATTTCAAGTAACGAACATTTGAAACTACTTCGGCCAGATAATTTGATTATTTTGGATTGTAGCAAATTGTACCCTTTCCAGACGATAATGAACGAGATAGTCCCGTTCATAATATCGGGAGTGCACGTGATCCAACGCGACCAGCCTCTCAGCGCGCTCAACACTTTCATAGAAGCGCTGGCGCGGTGCAACCCGCCCATCAGTATTAAACCGTAAGTCTTCCTACCAGCTTAAAACCTGCTTCTTTGAAAGACTTATGTATCGCGCTTGCTGGAATGAGATCCACATTTTTTGTGGCCTTGATTGCAATAGCTTAGTGTGCTTTCTACACGAATAACTTGGATCAAAGTATGTAACAGGACTACGTCATTGAAACTGACTTTATTGGCGCAGCGATCCGAATTGTGTCTCAAGTTAGAGAGAAGGATGGCACCTCCTATTTCTGACGTCGTTCAAACTCTTTCAAAGTTATGATTCGCAATCAGTCGCCATTTGAAAAGGTACCTATAGAGGCAGGCAAGATTACATGCGCAACATGATTCAAGATTTAAGAGGCCTGGACAGACGCCTAGAGTACGGAAAACTAATACTTAATTAGTTAAAAACCTGTGTGTGTGTTATCTTTTTGTTATAATTAATTATCTGTCTATTGTATGTTGTTTTTCCTAGGCCAATGATGAAGTACCTCGGTAAGACGCACAACCTATGGCATCGCATGACTCTCAACCTGGAGCAGATGGCAATCGAGCAGGCCGCGGGCCGCGCGCCCCGGGAACAAATCGATATATACGACTACGAGACTGAAACTACTACGCCTACGGTTTGTATACTTTATTTTACAGGTTAATAAAATATTATGGCAGGACTCGCCTGTTTTGTGACATTGTATAATTTTAGTCTACTTAGAGACATTAAAAAACAGTAAAAAATATAGGCATGTTTTGCCATTACGAGCTGAATATTAAACCTTCCTCTATAGGTTAAACTGATCGTTCATAAATTCACATTCTATACCTACTTATCATTAATAATTGACATAATTCTTTGAATTGAATTAAATCGCAGGAGGTCCTAGACTCGTTAAGCGATATGTACGAGCTTTTACAAGAAGAGGACATGTGGTCGGGGCTGTGGCAGAAGCACGCGCGATACCGCGAGTCTAACATGGCTATCGCATATGAACAGCAGGGTTTCTATGAGCAGGCACAGGTTAGTAAACGATTTACTAGGCAGAGATAATGTTCTTATTTCTACAGGGTAACAAGGAAAGAGTATGCTAAGCCGAAAAAGGGTTATAGTACTCATCATTATGAACAACTTTTATGGTACTACTAGCTGACTCGACAGACGTTGTCCTGTCAAAAGCCATTGCGTAACTATAGCAACCGTAGTATGTTGATGCTAACTTGTCAATTTATAGTAAAAATTATCAGTATATATATAATTTGCAATAAATTAAAATTGCGACTATAATTTGAGATTTAAACTATCCTATCTCTCAAGTTGGATCGAACTGCACATGGTGTGCGAATTTTATTATAATCGGTTAAGTGGTTTAGGAGTCCATTGAGGACAAACATTGTGACACGAGATTTATATATATTAAGATGGGAGCAATCCTGAAATCGAAAATAAAATGTTTTTTTTTCAGACTCTTTCTCGGTTTTCACTGAAATTTTCTATGGAACCTTGCTTCTATGCAAACCTTACAAATATATTTTTTTTCTTGCAGGCTGCCTATGACGTCGCCATGGCAAAATACAAAAATGAATACGCAGCCAATCCGTCGTCTGTAAACATGCACAAAGAATGCACACTTTGGACCCAACATTGGCTCAAATGCGCTAAAGAGCTGAACCAGTGGGACTCGCTGCTCGAGATCGGCCTGACGAGGAGCGGCCGTGATCCTTTCCTCATTCTAGAGAGTTCTTGGAGAAATCCCAACTGGACTATCATGAAGGACGCGTTAGCTGAAGTGGAGTACAACTGTCCTAAGGAACTAGGTAAACTTTGCAATTTTTTGGTAGCATTCTCTATAATTATATTTGAAGTAATAAAAATTCTAAGACTGCAAGCATCACTATTCTTCTTCTTCTCTCAGTGACTCTACATTAGATACGTTACGAGAAATCGTTACGATCAGACTGTACAATTCGAACGGTACCGATAAATCGCTACATGAATGTTATAAAACTGTACAGTTTCGTCCGATTTTTTAAGACTGTGCAGTCGAACGGAACAGTATGAAAATTTCGATCACGGTATTGCACCTTGGCTAGAGGAGCTCTGCTGGCTATAAGTAGTGACGCGTGGTCTGGGGTCCGCAGCGTGGCTGGTGAACCTGTACCGCGGCTACCTGTGCATCTGCGCGGGCGGCGAGCAGCAGCTGTCGGGCGTGGAGCGGCACGCGGAGGCGGCGGCGGCGCAGTGCCTGCGCGAGTGGCGCCGCCTGCCGCGCCTCGTGGCGCACGCGCACCTGCCGCTGCTCCGCGCCGCGCAGCAGCTCATGGAGCTCAGCGAGGCCGCGCAGATACACACCGTGAGTACCGCCCACTGTCCACCTTAATTCGAATCACACTTGATAGCGGCTGTGAAGTGCGCTTCGACGTGCGTTATAACCTAATATTTGCTACTGCGCAACGTCTTGCGTCTATAAGTTTGGATAGGACATATGCCCATGGATAAGGAAATGAATATGTATTTACAGCACAGAAGCCGGAAAAAATCGAACATCGAAATATATGCGGCAGCTGTACGAGCCTTCACTTATATCGTCGCTCACTACTACCAGACCACTACCGTCCCTACTTCGCCCAGTTATTCAGCTTTATAATGTTCCCAGGGCCTGCTGCACAGTCGGCCGACGTCACTGCACGATATGAAGGCAATAGTGAAGACGTGGCGCAACCGGCTGCCGGTGGTGGCCGACCCACTGTCCCACTGGGGAGCTATATTCACATGGCGACAACACCACTACCAGTTCATAGCCTCGCACTACGACTCGCAGGCAGAGCACGCTTCCAACCATAGCATGCTTGGCGTGCATGCTTCCGCGCAGGTTTGAATTATTGTTACTAACATATTTGTTACATTTACTGGTACTATTTCGTAGACAACTGGTTTCTTTGTCTGCGCGTAAATTCACGCGTCTCGTTTACTATACTTGGCTCGAATTGTCTGATCCAAATCGATGATAACACACGTGATGTCAGTTGTATTAATCTTTTCGTACTAAGTGTATGTTAAATTGGGAAAAATTAAGGTGTTTGTTTCTATTTCAGGCTATAATCCACTTCGCCAAAATAGCTAGAAAACACAATCTATCGGGCGTGTGTCTCGATTCCCTGCACCGCATTTACACAATACCCAGCGTGCCGATAGTAGACTGCTTCCAAAAGATTCGGCAACAAGTCAAATGCCACATCCAAATGTCCTGGACCGAAGGGAAAGACGAGCTGCAGGAAGGCTTAGACATGATCGAGTCGACAAACTTCAAGTATTTTACTAAGGAAATGACAGCCGAGTTCTATGCTTTCAAAGGACTGTTGCTCGCTCAGCTAGGGCGCTCGGAAGACGCGAATAAAGCGTTCGCTGCAGCCGTTCAGCTCCACGATACGTTGGTGAAAGCGTGGGCGCTGTGGGGCGACTACTTGGAGCAGATATTCATCAGAGACCCACGACAGATCAGCGTCGGAGTGTCCGCTATGACGTGCTTCTTGCACGCGTGCAGACATCAGAATGAGTCCAAGTCAAGGAAATATTGTGCTAAGGTGAGAATAGAAATAGGGAAAGTACATCATACGCTAACACTTCTAAAAAGGCGTCATTATCATTTACTACTTTATCCCACTCTTACTGGCTTTTGTCTTGCTACACCATTTGCTTCGGTCTTGATCTGGCCGAATTTAAGTTCGACCTAAGAAAGTAATTATATCAACATGAACCCATTTCGCCAACTCCATTACTCCAACTTGCTCCACCTAATCATTGCTCCTAGACAAATAAATATCAATTTGACAAAAACTAGGACATCTAATAAAATTTCCACTTCCAGGTTCTATGGATGCTGAGCTTCGACGATGAAAAGAACAGCCTAGCCGAAGCACTGGATAAGTATTCGGTTGGAGTCCCGCCGGTGCAGTGGCTGCCCTGGATCCCTCAGTTACTGGCCTGCCTGGTGCAGTACGATGGAAGCGTTATACTGAACCTGCTCAGTCATGTGAGTTTAGAACTGTTGGGTCGTGGCTTCAGTTGAGACCAGAGCACGGGGCGACATGCGTGCTCTCAGATAGACTTTCTCGTAGATCAACGGCCTTACTTATAACCGATGCGTATTGACAACTGGCATTTAACTTTTGCGCAATACGTGCGCAGTGCTAACTAGTGTCACTTGGAATAGTATTTATAAATATATTTTTAGAAATAAGTAAGACCTAGGGTCTACCCTTTAGACGTATCATATCTTTCATTTTACTTCAATCGTTTTCCAATGTGAAGAAAATTAGGTGTATTTTGTATAGGTATTAGTCCCACATTAGCCCATGTCGCTTCCGATCATACGTGTTGAGTTTGTTGTTAAGGTTTCTAAAAGAACGATACCTACAGTCATTATAAAACATGTAATTTATTCAAGGTATTTGTCACCATATTCAAACTAATTGGTTCGGCAAAATGACGATTATCTCGAGTAACTGGTTTTGCATGTTTTTTTGACATTGCAATTTCCGCTCTGGTCTCCGCTCAGCCCCGACCCTCGTTAGTGTTCCGATGACGTCATTAACGCATTGAATGGGTTCTAAGTTGAATGTCACTCCTTGTTGCCTGCTTGGCGCAGCCCCTCAAGAACCCCCTACAGAACGTATTGAATCATGTAAGTTCTAGTGCTATATTCTGTGTTGTATTGATGGGAATAGCATTAAGTTTAACAATATACAGTGTATTTTGATTATTACATACTATGATTTGTTCTGTGCGTTTCTTGTGCAGATGGTTTCACATATAATATGAAAAACCCCGAATCAAGATACAGACGAACACGTGACATATTTTTGATGCATGATCGTCTTAAATGTTGAAAGCCGAAGTAAATGTTACCAATTTTGTAAAATAGTAGCGATCGATAATGTAAAATTATATGCATGTTTCCCCTTTTATTTTCTCCTATACAAATAACTTACATGGATTTCAATAACGATTCTAAGATATATCAAAACTGTAACTGAAGTGACATAATAGAGAAATTATAACGTCCACGACTATTATCATTTATCACATCCAGAGTTATTGTTTTGATACATCTTATATCTTACTTTGAACTTACCGTAGAATGAGGGTAAAGCTTCAAGCTGTTTCAGCCAAGACAAGCAATAATTCTCGATGTTTCTATATCATATAGGATAACGTACACTGCTTCCACGAACCTCACACTTTGATATAGGTCGATCAGAAAAAAAATATATATTTCCTAGTTTAGTATTTCAAATAAAATCTGGATTAGTGGTAATTTTTAATTAAAATATTTTTCCCGTGGTATTTCGATCGACCTATACAATTCTCATTTATTTTATTTACACATGTCTGTATTACGTTTCGTTAATTTGAGTCAATTTAGCATGAGGGATATTTTATCATTTGTTTATAGTCCGCGTGCAAGTCACAGTCACAGCCTGCGATAAAGAGAGAGCACGACGACTTGTGCCAAAAATGACGAATTCCAAATTTACTCTAAAGCAAGCCTAGCCTATGAAAGCGACACTCCATCGAAACAGCGGTGCCAAAATTAAATTGTATCATTTTTTTTTTCTGGTACATACATCATTTCAATTAAATACCTGTTTCTATAAAAGATTGTCATTTTTCTAGGATAGCATTATACTCTTCATTATGATCAACTGTGATTTATGGGTCCAACCCTGAAATCGCGAAAATAAAATCCAGCTGTTCCATACATTTGAATGATTTTTTTTTGGATAGAATATGATTTTTTTTGCGAGTCAGGGTTGGTTCCAGTAAAATGATCAAAATTGATTGCTTTTGCTTCTGTGGATTGTCACCTTAAACATAAGAGTAGTATCTGCAAGGGAATGCAAGAGGCTATTAGATTCGAGTGTAGGAGGCACAAGCACAAGGGTGAGAGGAGATTCCATTAAACCATCTTGGTAACTCTAGTTCAGGCGGTGACTACAACTTGCTAGCGGACTAGTGAATGGTTATCTTCATGAAGAGAGGTATTGTTTGTCACCAGGTGGGGCGGCTGTACCCGCAAGCGGTTTACTTCCCGATCCGCACGCTGTATCTCACGCTGAAAATAGAGCAGCGCGAGCGACACAAGACGGCCGAGAATAACACCGGTGGGCCTTCCACTTCTGCTGTAAGTAGATCAAATGCAAAGAAAAATTTGAACTGAATTCGATACTTACGCAGATTATTATATTTTTAACACGTAGCCCATTAATCCTAGCTGCAGGATGAACGAAAAACGAGTTGTAGTAGCCAGAATTCACCGGATAAACGCTTGAAAGAAATCTCAATAAAAAAAAAAAACATCAAAAGCTAAATATATTTTTAAATTATTCACGCTTAATCATGTAAACAAATAATAAATCATTCAACTTTTCTGTGAGTTCTCAAAACAGTGAAGGACAATGCACCCTCCTTATAGATTATACAGTATAGTTATATCTATTTCTAGCAAGTTGTGTTTATTGTATAGAGCACGAGTAAGGTGGGCGAAGTCCCGGCGGCGACGAGCGGGGCGGCCGACCCCGGGCCCATCAAGGCGACGCTGCCCATGTGGAGGTGCTCCAAGATCATGCAGCTGCAGAGAGAGATACACCCCACCATACTGTCCTCGCTGGAAGGGATCGTCGATCAGGTAAATTTATCGTGGCTGCTCTAGATTTTTAACACAGTAAAGGCACTAAATCATCACATGTCGAGTTTTGATTCGGAAACGTGATACTGGTCAGTTCAGTTATTTGTTTTTTGTAAGCATCCTAGTCCTAGCTATAAAACGAAAGCTTTGAGCGGTTACCGTTACTAAGTTAGTGAAAATTGGCCCAATAAAAACAAGCCACCACCATCAAGCCAGATTGCAGTGAATGCTAGAATAATTTATTTATGATGCTGTCAGTAGTAATATGATCTGTTCTGACGACATATTTAATACACACACTCTTTCATAAAAAGCAGTTGTGAATAAAGGGTACGAGTAAAGTGAACCGTGTGGTGAGTAACAGCATGCCTCCCCCGTCAGATGGTGTGGTTCCGCGAGAACTGGTACGAGGAGATCCTCCGGCAGCTGCGCGCGGGGCTGGCCAAGTGCCACGTGGTGGCGTACCACCACCGCGCCGGCGTGGCCGACGCCACCGTGACGCCGCACACGCTGCACTTCATCAAGAAGGTCGTCTCCAGCTTCGGGCTCGGCATAGGGATCAGTACGTATTCACTACACCACTACACACGGAACACTACTAGAGACGGCATTTTCATCTTCTATAGGGTTCTAATGGGCGCATAGTACACATCATTATGAACAACTTTTATTATGGGACCAACCAGAAATTCGCGAAAACAAAATCAGCTGTTTCATAGAAAAATGTCAATGACACAAAATGTATGGAACAACTGATTTTTTTTTCGCAAATTTCGGGTTCAAATTCATTTTTGGGCTCGGCATCGGGGTCAGTGGGCCTAGCACAACTTTGACGTAAAAATATGTAGCGAGTATTCGATATAAAGTGTATCTACGCCATTTACGCCTGTCAGGGGCGATTCAGACGGGCGTAAATGGCGTACACTTTTGTATCGAATACTCGCTACGTATTTTTACGTCAAAGTTGTGCTAGGCACACAGTACTAGAGACGGTATTTTCATCTTCTATTGCAGAAGTTATCAAATTCATTTCATCGGGCTCGGCATCGGGATCAGTACGTATTTACCTCTAGAGACGGTATTTTGCAATGTAATGCTAGTTTGTCAAATTTATTTCACCCAACGCCCTCTTTGAGAATCAAATTTTTTATTTAAGCATCCCTAATATTATTACTATACGACATCTTAAAATTACAGTCGTAATTTTTTTTAATAAAAATTCTTAAAATTGAATTAAAGCTCGCTGTAAATGAGTGTTATTCTAATGAAAGCTACACGCCCCCCCCCCCCCATCCTTATTTTTTTCTGGGCCCTTTACCGCCGCCTGTAGGCTACTAGGACCCCCACAAGGGGCGTTTTTGACTACATACTTTGAGAACCTCTGATCATGCCTCTCTGCCTGTTCGACCTTTTGATGGCCTGACCCTAATGGCTCTGCTTGATCCGCACGCACGCCTGGAAGTGATCGTTCTTAGCGAGAAGGCGTCGGTTGTTGTACTAGTTTTTATTGTTGTCTTTTTTGTTTGTAATTACTTGGTGTGTTCAATAAAGAGCTACCTATCTATCATCCGGCGAGATGGACGAAGGTCGTCATCCCGTAAAAGTCTACCGATAGCTGACGGCAACGGTGTGCAAATCTTAGAGCGCTTCAGCCCAATGTGCCGACATGATGGAATTTGAGTAGATGTAAAATAACCTTTGCCTTAGCCCAACGATAGGACGTAGACAAAGTTGACTCACTACTGATTCGTCTCTTCGTGTCTCAAGAAAGGTCAAAAGGTTAATCTACTGCAATCTTTGAAACGCAGATAAACTGTATTAAAACTCCGAATACTACTTTTTGTCAAGTCTATTTCAGGTTCGAACATGTCACCCCATAGAGTCCCTAGGCGTTCGACGCGTAATTTCTAAATTGTACCGTGGAAGTACGTCACGGGTCACGGGCCTACTCGACTTCGGACAGTCTTTTACAGATACGTAGTCACCAGTCTGTACTAAATCCGCTTACATAGTTGCGCTAATCATCGCCTTAGCTTAACCAACTCCCATTTCTTCATGCACGAGAGTCTTATCTTTTGCACAACCGATATTTCACCGTAGAGTTCGGAACCTCGTTACACGCGACAGCGGCGGCGGCACGTGTCGGCTCCACTCAAACATAAAAGGTCACTACGAGTATAAGTTCGATTGCCCAACCGCGATAAACGTCGCCAGTTTTTAATCACCGGAACACGAGACCATTAGCTTATCTGAGGATATGATTATTTATCGCCTGTGCGAAATTAATTTATAATTGATAGCTATATTTTTGATGAATCGTAGGAAATGAACGTACCTCTGATACATTTGGTGTATCCGTCGGTAAATCTATGTATCATTACAGAAAATATTCGCTGAATTATTTACAACTAGCTACGCCCCGCGGCTTTACCAACGTAAACAAGAACTTTTCCAGGTTAAAAATAGCCTTTGTTTCGAGGTAAAAAATAATTCCAAACCATTTCATCTCAATCTGTTCAGCGGTTATAAAGCTAAGTAAAAACAACATCGCATTTATAACAATAGCGTAAGTGATGTGATGTAAAACAATCGTAACGGTTATTTCACCCAAGCACTTTCATCTTGTATGTCTACAGAATGTCTTACAAGTAGTACATTCTCTGCAGCTGTGTCTGAGAACATCGCGCGCCGCGCGCAAACAACGATCCAGGACCCCATCTTCCAGAAGATGAAGAACCAGTTCACCGCAGACTTCGACTTCACGCAGCCCAACGCGATGAAGCTGCAGAACCTGATACAGAAGCTCAGGAAGTGGGTCAAGATACTGGAGACGAAGACCAAGATGTTGCCCAAGTAAGTTTCTATTGGTGGTCTATTCACACCTTGGTGAAGAATGGTGTGTTGTTCTAGCTATAATATGTACTCGTATATCTATAAGTGGATTTAACTCGCTTGTCGCTCGAAGGTAACTAATTGGTCGTGTAACACTTTTCTCAGTATGGTGGTGTATCCGACAATATACTGTCGAACAATAAGACAGCATTCGATTTTTTTAGTGATGTATTATTACTTAAATAATACAAAAATCATTTCATTATGTCAGGATTCACGAAAAGAATTTTTACTCGGGTATTTCTTCCAGATCGTTCCTCATCGAAGAGAAGTGCCGATTCCTATCGAACTTTAGCTTGAAGACGGCCGAAGTGGAGCTCCCGGGCGAGTTCCTCCTTCCCAAGCACACGCATTACCATGTACGAATCGCGCGTTTCATGCCGCGCGTCGAAATTGTGCAGAAACACAACACATACGCGCGGCGTCTCTACATCCGCGGACACAACGGGAAGATATACCCATACTTAGTCGTCAACGACTCCGGCCTCGGCGACGCGCGCAGAGAAGAGCGCGTCTTACAGCTTCTAAGAATGATGAACCACTACCTCGGCAAGCAAAAAGAAACTTCCAGAAGGTTCCTGCACTTCACCGTCCCACGAGTCGTATCCGTGTCGCCGCAAATGCGCCTCGTGGAAGACAACCCTAGCTCGATATCTCTACTCGATATCTATCGCACTGAGTGCGCTAACAGGTGAGCGTTTTTCTGCTACATTGTGGCCGTTGTCGAGTCATAAATAAATAGTATCCCTTTTTTACAACTCGTATGTTACTTTGTAATTTATCGTGAGACTGGATTATTATCGTTATCTTTTGCTTTGTTTTGCAGGGGTGTGGAATACGATGCCCCCATTGCGCGGTATTATGAGCGTCTGGCGGCGGTTCAGGCGCGCGGCTCGCAAGCCTCGCAGCAGGTTTTGAGGGACATTCTGCGCGAGGTATGACATTTAACATGATCGTAAATCGACGAGCTATGATGTTCGCCGAAGCTTTTATAAAGCTGCTCATACGTGTACTCGTATCTTAATTATAAGACTAGTAAAAACTCAAAGAATAAAAAAGGCATTCTCTCAGGCGATAGTGGTATCTTGGTCTCGCAATCAAAGTTTTTAAAGCCATACAGTTAAGTAGAGCGGTATAAAATAAGAAACAAAAAAAAAAATACTACTCTAACTTAAATGACATACTTATTCCAGTTATTTGATTTAAAACTCAAATAACTGACCGCATTTTGATTATTTTTGTTATAAGACTATGCCAAAAAAAACCAACCTTTAAGAAAAGAAAAAGTTAATAAATAACGGACTTGAGAACCTCTTTTTTAACGTCTATTAAAAAGCATTTCCAACGCTTCCGATTCTCTTACCCGGTCTCTGTCCGAAGGTACAAGCGACGATGGTCCCTAAAGGCATGGTGCGCGAGTGGGCCGCGGCCACATTCTCCTCGCCCACCGACTACTGGACGTTTCGCAAGATGCTGACTCTGCAACTCTCCCTCGCGAGTTTCGCGGAGTACGTCCTCCACCTGACGAGACTCAACCCCGATATGATGTACGTGCACCAGGACTCTGGGCTGCTCAACGTGTCGTACTTCAAGTTCGATGTCGATGAAATCACAGGTATGGAAACATTCTTAAAAACACCTTTAAAATAACCACATTAATCTATGACACACATAAATCATACTAACCATATAGTACCTACCTATAAATTGGATTGGTATATGTACACTGAGAAAAATGTCCATCTAAATTCCGCTAAAAGAATGATGAATTCACTTAAAGTACGGAGCATACTGATAATCACCAAAAAGTACGATGATTAGCACGTTTTTACGGTGACAACCATCATAATATATTATTGTCACCCTAAAAACTGGTGCTAGTACTAGTTTTTACGGTGACAACCATATACCATGTTAGTTGACACCGTAAAAACTGGTACTAATCATCGTACTTTTTGGTGATTATCAGTATGCTCCGTAGGTACTTTGGGTGAATTCATCGGAATTTTGATGGCCATTTTTCTCAGTGTACAATGTACATAGATGCTGGGTTATAAAAGGGTAAATTACAATGTATCAGTTGCTCAATAAATATATATCTGGATCTAAATCTGGGTTTGCTAAGCCGAAACAGGCTTATAGTACTCATCATTATGAACAGCTTTTACTATGGGCTTTTACTAACTTTAACTACTAATTTTTGTAAATTTGTTTGGGAGTCCTAATAAATTATCACACGGGAAAAAGTCGCAGTTCCAATAATATTACATTACATTTTTACTCATAACCTTTTTTGAAACTATTTAAATATTTGCAAAAATGAGCCTTTATTGCATTTTTATCAGTTACACAGTGATAACAACTTTCAGCTTAATCGGACATCAGGAAGTGGTTTAAAATTCAGATTTGACCTGAAGAAAAACATACAAACCAAGTTAAATTATAGCTTGTAATAAAATTTGTCTTTTTCATATGTTATCATGCATCGGTGTTGCTTGTGTTTATCTGCTTTGCTTGTTCTTAGGATATTCATCATTAGATTATATTATAAATCATTCCTTTGCTTAGCTCAGTTATTAAGTTGTGATAATTACGGATGGTCGTGGATACAATTAAATATCCCTCATAATTTTTTTTTGGGAATTTTGAACATGAGAATCATTGTTGTGATTAGAACTACGCTGTTTACACTTGTTGCGCCTCACTTGTTACTTCCTTAGAAAAAGTAACAGGAACCGTTACTTTCTCGGATTACAATGTCCAAATCTATTGAGCCGCTTCAGCGTGAAAAAGCAACAAAAATACACCAACTTTTGGATTTATAAAGTTAGTTTGATCACCGGAAAACGTCTGCGCGACGTCGGATTTTTTGCTTGAATTAATAGTGATAAGGAATATGTTCATGTTCTATAATTTACAGTTGAGATTATAATTTTGATTTCGTACCATACATTGCAATCATTTATTCTGTTGCCTTACCGTCCTTTCGGCAAATAATGTCGAAAACACATCACGCGGCATTTAATGTGAGCTGCACCAACTGCTAGGGTGAAATAACATCGGTTTTGGCTTCAAACAGTCTTGCTTTTTATTATATGGGAATAAACAGATTGGAGACTGGCTAAAGTAATCAAACTGCACAAATGGTGATGGTACCGATTGATTATAATAGACCCGCACAGTCGTCAGTGGTCTATTTGGTGGAGGTCAAATGCGGACTTATCCGCGGTAAAAAATCTGAATTTTGATATTAAATAATCTATTATATATCATTTGAATCTTAGGATGAACTAACCACCTTCCTCGTGCTTTGACTTTGTTACTAGCACAAGCTTTTTATAGCATGATCATGATTGGTTTGTTTTAATGGCACTGCGAGTATGTAATATTAACCCGGCTAGTACTTATATGTATGTCTGCATTTATACTGACTCCATTTAAAGATTTTATTGGAGGTCGGATGCTTTTTACTTCTTCTGTTCTGACATGCGCATACATATTATGTTTGACATTATTGCCTCTGAGATCATTCACAGGCATGCATGGCATTTGACACGGCAAAGGCGTTTCTAACTGCATAGCAAATTCATTTATATGTGTGTGGTGCGCACGGGACTTTTTTGTCTGCACTTTAAATACAGCGATCGGTTAATGTATCTTTTTTTATTAATAACAGTTTTTTTGTGCGCATGCTTTTGATGTTTCGGCTTTAGCTTGGTTACATAACTTGCTTTTTGTTTGTTTTGCGATATTTTATGTGTGTGATATCTTTAACAGCTTAATAATACTACTAAAGATTTTGCTTTGCATCGCTAATTCGTGCATGTTTAGGTTATTTTCCGACGCACTGATGAGTGGTTTCGTGATGTCATTGGGGATTGTTTCGGTTTGTATTTTTTGTTGCACTGACTAACAAAATAAATACATTTGTAATTTACGACACGAGATAACAGGTCGCATGTATGACAAAATATTGCAGAATGACTACTTACTCATACGTCCTGATGATAACCAATTGGATCCGTTTATATCAGGTGAGCTGGACTGCAACCGGCCTGTGCCGTTCCGACTGACGCCCAACATTTCGGAGCTCATCACAAACATTGGCATCACGGGCCCGCTGACGGCGTCAGCTATCGCCGTGGCGAGGTGTCTCGTCACACCCAACTTTAAGGTAAATAATACAACCCATTGTGTCAAAATGTTCTATAAGCCAATCTATGTTAGACAGCGCCCTGTCAAATTCCCACCTGCTCATTGAAGGGGAGGTCAATGGAACGTTGGAAATATATCAAGTTTTCACTATATACATATTACACTTTAGCTTTAACAGCTATATTAGACGACTTTGAATAACATAGTCATACTTTAAATTCTAATTTCAGGCTTCAATGCCCTTTCTATATTTTTCTAGTTGTTCTTTTCGTGATCAAAGTACACAATCTGCTCAATTTTTTTGTTGCTATATCTTTAAAACAATGTAGCAATTGTGCAGTTAAATAAGATATTCATTTCACGTGCTCAATTTTTGAAGCTATTTTGTATTTAACCTACATACATTTATCTTTTAACAAGAATAGTCGTTAAGAGTAACGCAATTGTTTATGAATCTGATACTCGCTTATCAACAAACAACTTGGGAGTCGCATAACTCATAAATTATGACAAAGCACTCCTAATGGGGTCAATAATAAATTAGATAATAGATATAAGTATAGTATTTTGGCAATAACTCTGAATTACAGGTTAGAACTTTGAAAACTTGAGACTATACAAGAACATTATTTTTACAAAACAAAAAACAAAAACCGACTTCAAAAGACCGACTGTTGAGTTATTCATCTATTTGTCGCGCACGTACTTAATGCAAATTTAAGACTTATGTGGTTTTCTCATGGATACCATTATCAGAACTGGACTACATTGAAATGGGACCAAATGGGAAGCGTCAGCTTTCTAATAAAAAAAGAATCATCAAAATCGATTCACCCAGTCAAAAGTTATGAGGTAACAAACATAAAAAAAAAATAAAAAAAACATACAGACGAATTGATAACCTCCTCCTTTTTTGAAGTCTGTTAAAAATAGACAATTTCGTAGATTTTGGTTGACAGATCTTTACAGAGTTATAAGGTAAAAAGTATGCTAAGCAGAAAAAGGTTCATAGTATTCATCATTATAAACAACTTTAACAACGGGACCAACCCTTAATATCGAGAAAAAAAACAGCTGTTGCATACAAAATCTGAATAACACCCGACAAAATGTATGTTTTTTTTCGCATTTTAAATTTGGTCGCACAATGATGTCCCAGTGGTTCATAATGATGAGTACTATGAGCCCTTTTCGACTTAGCATATCCTTTCCTTATAGCCCTCATTCTAAAAGTGGTTATGTCCTCGTATCATGAAATTTCAAGACATTTCGAGTGCGGTAAAAGTAGCAATTATAAACTCAACGTACATTTTGTTACAGATACAATCGATACTACGCACAATATTACGCGACGAAATGATAACTGGGTACAGAAAGCGTCTGGAAGATAAATCAGGGTTGCCCGCCGCTGGAACTTCCACTGAAAGCAAACCTGTCGAAATGGACAACGAGACCATCATCAACATGGTCAACAAAGCTGTGACGGTTATCATGAATAGACTGAATTCCCTCGCAGTGTTCGATGGGCCGGACAGCAAGGTGGCAACCCTGGTCGCCGCAGCAAACAGTCATGACAATCTATGCCGCATGGACCCCGCGTGGCACCCCTGGCTTTAACTTTCTCCGTCACCTATTTTCTTTAATCGCTATTCTAGTTGTACCATAATTATGTTATGTTTCTCTAGTGGTATTAGTCTAACGCTGTAAGTGAAGTGTAATTGATGCAATGCGGTAAATGGTATTTGCACTAACGTCCAGTCATTGATGTCTGTCATCAACGTTTTTGATACAGTCTGGTAAGCTCGAGTTCTTCCAGAACATGAACTTCTATTGAAGTGAATGTTTACTTTTCCTTGATCTAGAAAAATTGTTTTTCTTTTCGGGTAAATGTAAGTACGTATTATATATTTGCCTGATTCTATATGACCTACCACCTAAATAGTTCGACTGATTTTAGATTGTGAAGTGCCGTAAGATTCATCATTCTTAAAACATGGCAAAGGTTATTTTGCAGTTAGATTAGTACCTTACCTACTTTATGTAGACACGGTTTAGTCAGCCGTCATTGTAAAGATAGATAAACTAATGTTATTTTTTTATTAACAGAAAAACTTATGAGTTCATTTTATTTTTTAGTAAGATTCATTAAACAATATCGAATCACGTGTAACATTGTTATTAAGATTGCTATTCCAAAGCGGACAATTTTGATTTTTGGAACGACGCCGTAAGATCTTTAATTAAGTATGAACATTATGAACTGAACGGATGTGTCGGTGTGATCTGTGATCTCGAGTAATAAAGGTGGATGATGATCATAGGATAGTTTTATTTGAAACCAGTCCGGCTCCGTATCACATGCTCACATGTGAAACGAACGGATTGCAAGTGCGTCGGCTATGTACCTGCATAGGTGAAAGTATACCGTCAAGTGCGACAAGTAACGAGTGCATTCCCCGTCCCGCGCCACCCTCCTGTCTATCCCCTCTAACCGCGGAGCGCCGCGCCAATCTCACTCGATCGCTAGAGATAGTAAAACTGATTTCATCATGCTAACAATAGGAAAGAAAGTGCCATAATTACAGGGTACTGCAGGAACTGTCTGTGAAGCCGCGGTGTCGCAATCTCGGAGGAGTTAGTTCAGTTAGCTATAAACGTACCTGGTCCATCATTGTTCCTGTTATTCCGGTTCCAGAACACGGGTAATTTTTTGCAGCTATTTTTAATGGTTCTAGCTTACGTTGTTTGTTTTTGGAAAAAAAATCTTCTGTCATGATATTATTCTGATGTTTGCCCTGAAGGCCTCCGGAAACGAAAGTTTATACGATATTTAGAAGCCAGGGAAAAACTCGCACCAATGTTCAATAAGTCCGAATTACTTACTAGCTGATGTCTAGAACGTCGTAAGCGGTGCTGGTGGTGCTACTTTATTCAAGAAATTCCTACACAGTATTTTGCACAATAATTCTAGACCCACCCAGTTTAGGTCCGTCGTTAGAATTTTACCAAATACATGATAAGGGAATCATATAAAAGTCAGTAAGCTTTATAAATGGTAGTAGTCGTCATGAGCCGTAAGGATATTGGTAACATTTGAAAAGCATACATTTTCTGTGAAACGGCGATTCATACGTGGGAAGCACGTATTAAACAGATTAAAAAAATATCAGTAGAGTGTATAGTAAAGGATTCAGTATCCTGTGATGGATGAGGTCGGCGGCGGCGGCGCCTCCGTCGTCGTCTCGTTGCCAAGCGGGCGCGGTGCGGCGCGCGAGCGGACGCCGGGCGGCCACGTCGCGCGCCGCCCGCCCCTCGCGCCGCCGCCGTGCCGCGCGCCCACTCAGTCCGCCGAGCGGCGTCGCGTTATGTGCTGGTGTGCTGCACCTATCCACACTCCACCGGCGAGTGTCCGACCTCTGTAAGCGACCGTTTATGACATTCGACAACCCCGCCCTGTGCATTTTTCCGAGTTGCATTTCGATCAGTGCGAGGAGTACCTACGTTGGCCGCGAGCGATCAGACCTCGCCGACGGCGGTGCCTCCGCCCGCGTTTATTTATGTTGTCGTTTTGGTGTGGTGAATATTTGTGTTGTACGGACGATAACCGTATTATCTGTGCGATCGAGTCGAGTGGATATTTTTAACGATCTACGGTTCTCCGACGAAGGTGAGTGAAATTTCCGATTCTGCGAATGCAGCTCGTCCGGACGGAGGTTCGACTGGCCGCTACGTGGCGAACGTCTCATCGATACGCTCCGGAATGCAGGGACTGCGCGCAATCTTAGCGAAAATTGACGACTGGCTCGTATCCTTTTCATCCATGCATTTGACGTTTCTCTACGAGAGCCCGCTAATAAATGTGTCTACGTCTACACTGGCCATAAAATTTCCATTCCAAAGACGACGCTATCAATTTGCGTCAACAAGAGTCTGGTTTCAGAGGATTGTCGAAGATAAACTGCGTTGTAGGCTCAAGGAGTTGCTTTTCGGCTTATTAGATTCTTGTTGGAATCGGTCCTATCCCACTATACCATATGGTATACAGAAGCGACTGGATAAGAAAACATGGAGGTGAGCGGCGCGGGGCGGTGCGCGGCCGGTTGAGTACCTACTCGGACGACCGCATTCCATATGGGATGCCGGATTATATGCAATGTCAGTGTGACTCCGGAGTCGAGTCGCCTCTGTTGCACTGGCCCTTGCGCATTAGCAACAATGCCCGCTAAGGGCTAGATTAAACGTTGACATTTTTAATCTAATGTTTACCTAGAAATGTATTGATGCTTCGGCCGCAGTATCTCACACCCACTCAAACAAGTAGGTGTAATATCTACTTACGAGCTGTTATTTTTCTAAGGATGATTAGGTACAATCAAACTGTTTGCGCTTATCTTCTGATTAGATTTTTCTCGGGTTTTATGTGTGTAAATAACAGCTACTTACCTGTTTGAACGAATCTTGTTTATTTTTGATGCTTAGGTATGTACATATTTACCACATAAATGATGGAACCCTTGTACACCCTTGGACAATATGAATTCTTGATAAATGAGTATCTCGGTTGACATTAGTCATGATCTCGCATAACGAGTGTAATGAGCTCGATAGTGCGTGCTATATTTCGAAACGCGTCCGTCCTCGCTTCCGCTGTGTGACCCACAATTTGTTACAAACTTTTAGGTGTAGGTACCTTGTTATATTAATTGATACTCGTTAAGGCGTACTTGATCCGAATCTCATTTGGGCCAATGGTCAAAATATTTTTTTAACCAAGCGTCTGGGAGTACAACAACAAAAGAAACAAATGAGTATCAGGAAAACAAATGAAAGCTGAATTGGACCAATCGCGAATTCGACAAACCGCTAATTGAACCAACTGCGATTTGGTGAATTGGTCCAATTTAATGAGAATTGGTCCAAGTGCTCCTAAACGGAATTTAGTTTCCACGTAGATACCTATTGCCTATAAAGATTAAATAACACAAACAAATGTCTAAATCTCATCCTTTTCACCATTTAACTCCTACGCAAACGAGTTTTTGAAGTACCAAAGTCGAGTTTTACTGAGAATAAATACATCGAGAGGCCAATTATAGAATCATATTTTTTCCTTAATCAAATCTTCAAGGAACCTGTATGTTCTGATCTTTACGAAGGTTACGAAATGTATGCAATTGCTTCATTGAGTCGGCCGAAATCATGTTTCAACTGCTTAGGTAACGAAATTAGTTTATCATATAGCGTCCGGGTCTCGGGTCAAATTCACACAATCTCAGCGACCTTTAATCTTGTTTCAGATATCTAAAGCATGCTCCTTTGTGTCAATTCTCAGAATCACAACCATATCTTATTTTGTAGCTATTTATTTACAGTTACGATAACTTCTTTACTATGTTTGTTAACAGGTCAATCGCTTCTTGCAGGTTTTTAAACTTTACCTATCTCTACCACACGCCTAAATGTAAAATAACGTTTACAAACTGAAACGATTTCACAACACATTAACTTTCCCAGATCTATGAAAACCAATCAAGCTTTCATTAAAAGGATTCTCGTGTTTACAGAATCCTTGACATTCAAAACAACTTTTATATTTAGCTCAAATGTCAGGCTTATGCATTTTTGAAATCGTTGATTGTATTTTAAATGTTTAAATTTCGATATAACAACCTTATTATTAACAATAATTAAATCAGTTCAAGTAACTGTATAATATGTAGATACGTATTTTGCTAATAATAGTATAGTACATATATAATATTAGTATTTAGTAATATGATTTTATTATTTTGTAGACTAAATAGTTCAGATTTTTGCAGTCTCCGTTATCTACATCTGGCTATTACCAAAGTTTCCTTTGTATATGTCTGCCATCTCATCTACTTTGTACTAAAAGTTTATCATATTATTCTTACGGCAAACAATCTTCACTTCATGTTTATATTCATGAATCAGTTCTTATCATCGACGCCTTTCGTTGACTCTACGAACACGACCCTCCATCACTTCCAATGAACATTTATTTCAAATTGAATCACATTCAATTACGTAGTAAATCGGTCAGGATGTCAGCTAGGAGCTGCTTGTAAAGGCAACTGCTTTATGCGTCTTATTTCTTCTTTGAAGCAAACATCTCAAATTCAAACTCTGTATTGATGAGCCCAGAACTTTGACGTCACTAAGGGGGCGTATCGTTTTATGTTGCGAGTTGAATGATGGTACTCAGTGATGAAATATAAAGAGGATATAATAATCGAATTCCGCACTCAACCTCCCCTCTCCACAGAATTGCACGCCTTTGTAGTCTCCACGCTCTTTGCACCTTACTACGCAGATACTTCTCGGCTCTTTTATCGCTCTCGTTGTTAGTATTTTTCTTCTTCAATTACGGACTGTTTGAAAAGTAATAGAATCTGCTTATTCTGTTTCCATATACCTACGCATTTTGGTGCTCATTGGTATTCCATAAAGCATTTTATGGCTGACTAATTGTCATATGAGAGCCTCTATTTGGCGAGGCCTTGGTAGGTGATGTGTAGGAGCATAGCAAAGCAGGTAACGGTTCTGTCGTGTTTGCAGAGGCAGGGTATGGGTCCGTGTGTGCGTCCGCGCCGTTCACTCAAACACACAGGCGCAGAACGTTCACGCTTGCGCGGCCGTTGAACCGGAATACTCGAGGAATTTCTCCAATGCGCAACGTCGTCGTCGCCACTCGTCGCTTAGTAGGCACAGAAGAAAATTACCTCAAATGGAGGGAGCTATGCAGAAATTACCACTAAATAGTAGTTTATCTTGCAACTGGAACTCTTGGTAACATTCTCATATATTTCAAATTATTACTTACCTACGCAAGTGGCCAGAATTCGTAGTCAAAACATAATTGAAGCCTTACGTCGATTCGTGGTTTTATTTCACTCAAAAAATTCCATTCTGGCATGAGGAAAACCGTTTAAAAAATGGATATTTCCAATATCACGTCTACCTGTGTGGAAAGGCCGCAATCATTTAGGTAAACTACCTTACTCTCTTTGTTCAATCGTTCTAGAAGGTATGAATTTGTAATAAATAAGCTTACATTTTGTCCTTGGCGTTTGGGTTGTATGCTTGTATAAGCATAGCCACTAGACATTTTATGTCTATTGGTGATTTGTCGTGGACACGTGTGCCGCTGGTATCGCAACAGCCAGCATACCAGACCGGGGCGCGGTCAGCCTATGCTACTTCAGTAGCGAATAAATTTACACTTGTTTCCTCTTGTTGATCAATTTAATCTTTACAAGATAAATGAACCTACTTTGAACCGGCTAAGACACATAACTTGCGTGGCTCTTTGTTTTCTTTTTGTGTCCCAAAAATGATCTTACCAATTCAGGTAATTTACCTAACTTAAAGTTAAAGGAAGCTGTAAAAGACCGTCTAATGTTGTTAAAGACAATGGAACATCAATTAGTCGCACTGATCTAAGAAGTAGGCAACCAAATAGCATTACTAGTCTGTTGTTTTTTAACTAGTCTTGCAAATCCACTTACAATACAATACTTATAACAGTAACCTTATACGCCAATATAAACCGCCTGAAACCAAAACTAATCATTTTACAATCAATTTATAATACAAGATGGGATCTCAAAGATAAAACCGAACTTCAAAATGATGACATCTATGTAAATTCATGAATACGGCTTTGATTACTTACATAATTCTAATTGCATAACGTAACCGCTCAATTCTTTTACGATTCGAGATTCTAGCGGTTTAGTATCATTGCTTCGTTGGTAATTCACTAATAAAAGATTGCGTCACTCAACGTTCACTTTTAGTGTGTCGAAACTATGCATGAGTTGCACGTTGCACAAACATCCGCATCGAAAGACCGAATTGACGTCTTTAGGCGACAATCACCTATGAGTCGATGACTTCGATAGAAATCGCTTACTAGTTTATGTTTTCATTCTGCACGTGGAGCTTACATTATGTTGACTACACCGTGGCCGGCGTTAAAAATAAACGAAGAATTAGTCACACATTTAAAAATCGCCTAGTATCACGAACGCCTTGTTAATCGGCTGGTTTTGGCAACGAATATAGAATGTATTATTGCAACAAGCCGATGCAGTTTCATTGTTATTGCGTACTCGACTCGCCTTCACCTATCATCTAAAATAACAGATTTAGTTTTCGACACAACCGTGGTGTTTGTTTTACGATGGATGCTTAAAAATAGTGCAGAATGTTTGTTGGATAAAATAAGGCCTCAGAAGGTTGATGGCGGTGGTGGTGGCGGCGGGCGAGTGAACGCGGCGACCTTGGGCCCGCGCCGGCTCGCGGACGTTCGTTGAACGCGCCGCGCGCCGCCTGCGAGCCGCTCAACACAACTCGTTTGCGACCCGATTACTCGTAACATTATTCTGATCCTACTCTACCTTTGGTTTAACTATCTGGAAAAAGACACCGGTCAAAATAAAAATGCAAATTTTGTATAGAAATAGAATTAAAAAGAACGTTTGAAAAAATGACGTCTCTGTTGAGAAACGTGTAAAAGTCGTGTAAAATCAAATCATGTAGGTAGTTAATTTCAACTGGAACACATCTCTGCTAATATTTAAAAAATCTCATTGTCAGCACACGACATTTATTAAAAAAAAAAAAAAGAAAATAAAAACGGAGGTTATACCTACCGTCTTTTGAAAATCAACCACAAAAAATAAAGTAACACGGGATGAACTTCTACGCAACTGACGCCGCGCCGCTCGTTTTAACTAGTTAATTATAACCTCCCAAGAACAAAGGCTTTTGAAGTGGGCTTGTCAGTTTACTCAGACATAATAGACATTAAAATTCACCAAAACATGTGACGTGAGTATGGCTGCATTATATTCGCAGTAGTGCGTGCGTGGGGCCTCGCAGGCGCCGCCGCCGCCGGTCGGACGCGCGACCATTGACCGCACGCACACGCGAAACTGCTGAATAAGCTCCGTAACTTAGACCCCGAATTAATATTACCTTAATTCTCCACTCCCAAGTATCCGACCTGGAGGATTACGCGTGTAAAATATACAAAAGGTTGACACTACTAATGAAAGCATAAACACAGGTAAATTTAAAACATATAGTCATCTCATCGCTAAAAAAGAGTTTTTTATGTAAATAAGTTCGCATAGGTCGAGTTACTCGTAGTAGCCCTTGTGTCAGGATTTTGTAGGCCTCTGACAAGACTTGACGGTTGTTAAAGCCAAAGAACAAAGTTTTCTACGTGACTTCTATTATATTTTCAGCTATTTTATCTAGCTCGCTTTTTATGTTCGTTCCTCATACCGCTCAATAAAAGTTATCTGCGTACCATTTCTGAACTCATGTAGCTTGTAGAACTGGTTGCTGCTGAGAAAAATGAAAGCGACGTCACATTTACTGAGGTGCCGCTTTTATATTCATGCCTTAGCAAACCTGCTTTTAGCTAAGTTTAGATGTCTCCAGCAATATGGTAGGAATAACATAAAGCAGGTACGCAGGTACTACATACTTGCCTTGTTTATGACTTGCGGATTCATAGGGAAAACGAATATGAAATGGAAAAATCGTTTAAAATTCTCTGCAAGTTCATAAAAGCCTTGCATTTGTTTATTGCTAACTTATGATGATCATGTACGATTATAATCATCTGTATGATGTTAAGTTCTGAAACATACGTATGTGCATTTTATATGTTTACAAACAGGATGCTGGTTGATTTTCCTCGTCCATCGCGCCAGAGCCGTCGAGTTCTTGTGCGTTTGTAGAGATATGTCGTGATTAGTAGCATCAGATACCTAGAAACCTATGCTGGTTTTTCCTATTCTTTTATATTACGTACCAACTTATGGCGAACACTTGTTCTGCTCATAAAAAAAACGGATTTCATAAAAACAATCTTCTTCGAAGAATCTGGAAATAAAAAACTTTCGATTTGTTTTTACTTTGTATACGCTTTAAATTCTGATCTATATTTGAAGCAAGCTTAAAATATAATATACGAATGTACCTGGGCGAAGTAAGTTTGCTCAGAAAGTTAAAAAAAAACGTTTCCCAAAGATAAGATCTAGCTAGATCGATTTTTCAAAATAAAGGTCTGCTTAGCAAATTTCATCGAAATCGTTAAAACCGTTTTCGAGATCTAAATTAATATACAAACTAGTAAAGTGTATAAATTCAATAATAATATCAACCCATCTTTTAATAGTGACAAAAAATGCATGAGTACGGCACGAGCCATCATCAAGTGTCACTTTCTCCGCGACATGTGCACGCGCATATGTCAATCCTACTACTATTATAAAGGCGAAAGTTTGTAAGTATGGATGTATGTATGGATGTTTGTTACTCTTTCACGTAAAAACTACTGAACGGATTTACATGAAATTTGGAATGAAGGTTGTTCAGGGTCTGGATTAACACATAGGCTACTTTTTATCCCGGAAAACGCCGGTGAAACCGCGGGGCGCATCTAGTTAGGTAATAATTTTACAAAGTTTTGAACGTTTATTAAATTATCAAAAAATGCATAACACACGCTGCGTAATGTTTTTTGCGGTAATTGACGGCACAATTTTAACGATAGGTATTTGTTAACGCTTAATTGCAAATAAACATTTGAATTTGTAAAATCGCATTGTAGGTAACTAACAAAAAGAGAATATTATGATGTTTAGGTATACCTTTATATTTAAATCAAACAAATCTATTGGTTTACTACCCCTAGAAAAAAAGTATTTTTAGATATCACTTATAACAGTTCGCGTTCGTGTTAAAAACCATTAATCATACAGACATTATTCTAACATATTTCCAATAAAATTTTACGATTGCTGGACATCATCCTACGTCAAAGCGCGAATAGATTATTCGCATTCATTCATTGAGTCTTATGATAACGACTTAATAATATTAAAATAATTGTATTATTTTTAACCAGCTTGAGTAGATTAGAAAAGCTGAATTTTGTTATTTAGGGTAGACTTCTAGAGCACTTTTACAGAACTACTTTACCAAATCAACCCAGATGTTTATTGAACTTCAGTTGTCTATCTCTCCTTTGTAGCAGATACTGTTTCTGAAAGAGTTTGTCTTCTCCCGTCAGTATAATAACTAAGTGAAATCGGAGTCATACCTATCTGTTTTCCTGGCGAGCTCGCGACCTCGCTCTTGCAACGATTGGGATTACGCAATTTACGAGTTAGTAGGTATGTGTGAGCGCAATTGATTGGGCGGCGTAGAGGCGGCCGATACCAGCCGTGTTATCGCCACTGATAAGCAAAACCCCATTAGATTGTACTAACCACTTTCTTTATCAAAACAAACAAATGTCTGCCTGAATGTGGCGATCAGTAGAACAAAATGATAAATCCGATTTTTAAACAGCTTAAGTTATTGCAGAAAAAAATGCATTTAGGAGCTGTGATTGTGATTTTGTTGGTTGACACTCCATTAGCTTTTCAAAAAAGCGAACGCGATTGTCTTGGTAAGTATGCTTTGAGTAATAATTTTATAAAATATTACGTACCCTTCCTACGCGAGCTATCAGAAGGCCATTGCAGAGATCAATACAGGGAATATTGGACGTAGCTAAAGGTCATCCTACATAAACAGAAAATGATAAAATATCCATAGTCTTTACCGCACAGCTGCGTAGTAATAAAATAAACTTCAATAGCTCCAAACTGTAAGAGATTAAATGACAATCAACACCTGCTCATAGTTTCTAGCTTCCAAAATAAAAGGAAAACAGTCGTGGAATCACGTGATAAAGGAGATGAGATGTAACAAGTGGTGCAGCGACGGCGGGGACTATGCGGCGGGGCAGGGGGCGCGATCGATAGAGGAAGCTGGGAGGGGTGCCTCCTCGCGAGCCCACGTCAGCTGTGCCCGGCGACGCTCGCCAGCCTCCGGCCCGTGTTGACGCAAATAGCATCAGCCTCCGTGTCCCTGCCACCGCTTACGTAGCCCTTATTGCGCTCATCAACTTAAAAATAGACCATAGATCTAAAACCGTATTAATAATCTAATTTAGATGCAGACTGTCCCGTTTTGACGCTCGGTAATTACTTTTATAGTTCAAGTCTTCTCTGTTTAATCTACTTCGGTAGGTATCATTCACCTCTGAGAAATATTATGATGATGTTATCTTTGACATTGTCGTACGGCATTGATAAATATTATGAACAGTTAAATCTGGTTGACTGAACTCGTTTACGTTTTATAATGTTTTGTCTAGAATCGGATGGTAGAAAAACTATCAACATAGAGAAATAGCTTTGAACTAGTGTTGCTGAAATGCGCAGAATCTCATAGCTAGCTAGCATAGTGTTCAGCGTTTCGTTTTATCTAATACAAGCGCTACCTACAGCTGCGGGTTGCGACCTCTAACTGCTAAAGTCACTGTATTTTCGTCCACACGTTTATCAATGAATACAATCTGATGCAAGCGCCCAGAATAACTCGCGTGATCGGCTTCACAAATATTTCAGCGTACAGATACAGGGAAAGTTTATCTCTGTTTCTTTTCATACGTATTAGACGATTGTAAACCCATTCCGTAGTATCATATGTGATGAGTAATGTTTGAATTAAATTTTATAATAATTGAGTGAATGTTACTTTTATGATTTTTATACTGATAATAATGGAATACTGATACTGAGATTTTCCGTATTGATGCGGACAGAGATTAAAATAAGATTGTGACTCCGAATGAACTCAACATTAAGAGCCCAACATTTCCGGTTTTAAAATAAAATTGCAATTTGTACAAAATATGTAGGTAAACATTAGTTATAACGCCATAATTACGTAGGTACGAACTACGAGCCATGTAATCATAACAAGCAATCATAATCACGTAATTTTGACGGGTTGGCCGCTCTTTATACTGTTAAGACCCATCTATTTCCATACAAAAAACTGTAAATCGAACGAAGCAACAAGACAACTGTGAAATATTTACTCGTACCAACATTATTTAGGATGCGAATACGTAGACTACTCGTAGTTATGCTATAGTAGTTTATGCAACTGTCATATAATGAAGGGTATTAAAACACGAGTGTGTTTATGAAACGAGCGCAGCGAGTTTCATAATAGTAACGAGTGTTTTAATACCTGTGTTATATGCAGTTGCATACACTACTTTATCTTCACTAATAAAAACGTGTATTGTCACAGTGAACTTGGCGCGCAGGGCGGCCAATCAGGAGCGAGCGCGCACTTGGCGCCGCTGCGCGCGCAGGGCGGCCAATCAGGAGCGAGCGCGCGATGTTATAATGAGATTTTACGATATCGATGTGGATATTATAACATCATGTGAAATTGCTTAAATGTTGTCTGTGCTATAACAGTAGTCATTATAATTCAAGTATTGGAAACATAAGTAGAATGTAACAGCATTAGTGTAGATAAAATAATTTAAATACGGGCGCGTTATTACGCATCTACATAATCTCTTCAATTTGTTACTCCTACTCGTGTGATTCATGTTATTTACCCGGTTCAATCTTTGCAGTTTGAAGGCTAAAACGGGCGCTTGCTGGGTGCCATCTCGCTTGGCTGTTTGCAGCGTATGTAGTAGGTAGGTAACAATTGAAATGTCTCGGCTGTTTAAAAAACTTTTCATTGTTACCGGCGAGGCGCATCGTGATGGCTCATGTTTTCCTGTGTCGCACTGTCGCACACAATGATCGAGTTGGACATTACTACTGTATGTGCTCGATACATACATCGCGTGCTTATCCAACTCTCTACATAGACAATTACGCTTGCAATTAAAATCTCAGCAAATAGCGACAGTTGTTCATGTGTGTGTGTGGTACCTACCATTACTCTTTACGATTGATACGCGCTAAGGAATTTGACAAACTTTTTAGGATTTCATGTCTATCATAGATAAGATAAACTAATACAAGTTTTTAAAATTACGTCGACAATAACATGTGAAAGAAAACAAACTCAAAACAGTTTCACCATAATGTGCACCAGTTTTTAGATTATTCATAGTTCAAATTAGCGTGACTAATGTCCCATATTGTAGCTCTGTGGGATCTAAGCAGTTCACATACGTAAAATGTCTTACAGAGTCATGAATCACTCTTTGTTTACCTAATACTCTTGTAATTTGCTCTTTATCTTTTTTATGTAATTTGCAGTAACCGGCAACATATATTATAAGGACCACAAATGTGTAGGACACGTGTTTTGCAACAAAGTTGAGTAAATAGTTATTATCTGCATACCTACAAACAAGATCTAATTATGTGTAATAAATGCACACATGTCATGCTATTAGCAACCTGGCTCGAAGGACCAGAATATGGTGGTCAATCTTCTATTACGTAAATATACGAAGTGTTCATACCTTCGTGTTCATTTTATTGTGACGTATCTATAAAGTAAAGGTACTTTGTCAATAAACTTTCTACCATTACAGGTATAGCAAATATATACGAGTAATTGTAGGTATGCAAATTATGTTGTCACGATTGTATTCTGTATAGTAATGTTTAGCTTATCTGCTTATCTCCGCTTCAATACAAATATTCTACTAACCGTACCGTTGTGATCGATATATTCGAGGCTCTATGATTTGGCCATGAACGTCGTTTACTCGTTGTTGCCATCCCTATCTGAGACTTACCACAAAAAACAGTGGAAATAGTTTCTTATCTTTCTGATAGCCAGATAATTTATTGACTTATTGTTTCTAGCTATGTACCATAATAAGTAAGTCTCAGCAGTTGGTAACATGAAAAAAACTTGTATAATTTCGTAAAAGCAAAATAGCTAGATTTTACCTTAAGCCTTTTCAGACAAAAATATATAGATAGAGCGTTGTGTGAATAAATACGGTCGCCGCATCAATTAATTTAGCGAGCATGTTTACGAATTAGGTCCCTCGCCCGCGATTTAATATTTATTCGAGACTACTATTGGAGACGTGCTCGTCGGCGCCAGTCTTCATTGCTCTTGTTTAGCGAACACGGTGAATGAACGATTGCGCCCATTAGAATAGATTCGCAGCTGTTGCCATATCAACAGATGCAAAGCTTTCAGATTAAACCTCAGATGAGTCTGCTTCGTGAATTGAATGTAATTTAATTTGTCTGAACTTGATTGCCTAAAGCATTGCAGGGGTTGTCGGCCTAGGATGGCTCTCCGAGTGACTGTGAAAACACTTTGTGCTGATGAGCGTAACAGCTGAGTGTCAGCTGGCGAACAGTAGCGGCGCGGCCTCGCGCCCGTCGTCTGGCTATATCGCCCTGCGCGGCTGAGTTCATCGCCTAAACTATTCGCGCTTTACTACGTCGTGGAATTGATGCCCGCAGAAGCTCGCCGAGCGCTGCGTGGACGTGCACTCACGACAATTGAAGGACCCGCGCCGATTGCAGATCGTTATGGAACGTATGAGCCACACAATCCCATTAGATTGCGGTTTAAGCGTTCGTTGAATTTCATTTAATTCTACGAGCTCTTAAACCCAATAAGAGTCTGTTGCAATGCCGTACTTGCAATCTTAGGCCAACATTTCTGAATTTGTTTTAGTATGCAATCACTTAAATGTCGTGTGTACCTGTTGGCTCTATATGTTTTGTTATTGCAATGATTACAAAAGATGCCAAACGTTAGAAAGGACATTAGCTGTTAATTGGTTTGATATTTTCATTCTTACATTAGGTTGTTCATTACTTTAGTAATAACTAGGAATTTGTGAAGAATTACCTACATGCAGTGTATCGGTAATTCGTAAAGTCACGCTGATACGCTGTACTAGAGAATGAGTAGGTAAGCCGAGATATGCGAATAACCGAGTAGTAATTAAAAGGTTGACAGCGAAGGCCGCAAGTTCCGCATGGTGTCGCAACTTGCGGCAGCGCAGGCGCAGCGGGCCGCTCACCTCGCTGCGCGCCGCCGCTACCACCGCTACCGCCGCTGGGTCACGCGTACCTTCGATTCCTTTCTAAAGTACTTTCTACATCTCACACACTTGTATCGCTTGCACTTCCGAGATTCATTTTACCTTCACGCTCTTCCGCTATTCTCATCTTTCTCATTAATACTTCTCGAATTGCAAAGCGAAATTTTCCATGCTGGGAGTGTTCTAGGCGGATGCGATTCTCTTCATAGTTCGCGGTCCAGTTAGGTACCGTAGTGTGTGTGGTGTACGCGTGCATTCTACATCAGCCAGCATTCCGATAGCGGCGCGTCATCCGCGATTGTGCTTCGATGCGTTCGCTATATAGGATTCGTGCTGACTACATCGGGCCCCTTTGTTCTTCGATCTTAATTGCAACATTGTGATACGATGAAATATTTAATGCATCTCATTTTACTCCTTACATTGTGAGACGAATCATAAATCATTCGTCGAATGAGAGATATTAAAAAAGAAATCGAAAGTGAAGCTTCGTTGCACAACTCTATTGTCCCTGGTGATCGCTGGCGGAGCCAGAATCTGTACTGGTATAATTTCGTATCATGTAATTCATCGGCAATTCTCGAGCAGTAAAATCTATTGAGTATCGGTGGACTGGTACCTAGGTACTTTAATTAGAGCCGATGGCGATATAAATCGTAGTGCACGTCGCTCGTCGAGTTAGAAAGTGCGCGTGATGTAACAATGCGCTTCGGACTCTGCTCCGGATCGTGACTGATCTGATAGTCCACCCTTCGCGGCTCGCTGCCTTCCAATACTTTCAATGAACGCTTTACTTTGAGCCTTTCTTTCTACTATGTATAGTAAAATGAAGTCTCACGTAATGTTTTAGTGACTTAACAATCTACTTATACATTGAAGACTTATCTGATTGCCCAAAGGCTTAGTAAAACTGCAGAGGGGCCCTATTGTACCTGGTTCGAATGCCACAAAATCGGCTGTACTCCAATTGTCCAGGAGGATCTTAGCGGTGTGTTGCTCCCCACGACTGTCCTTGAAATGAGCTCCTAACTAGATATTTAAAACATTTAACAATAGGCCCAAGTTTGAAGGCTTTTTAAGACAGATCTAAATTTTCTAAAACAATTGGGATCCTTGTCTAATGGCTTGCAATGATAAAGACAGATATGTTTTTAGTTAGTTTAGATCTGTCTTAAAATGCCTTCAAACTTGGGCCCAATATGTTTTTTAAACATGTCATTTCGTAAGTTACATTCGATCAATACTGATATCGTTTACTATTATTTATTCCGTAATATCGATCACAGGGTAGAGATACCATGTGGCAGACGGTGCAGTCGGTGGAGGTGGTCAAAGGACTTCCGGTTGGATGCCCCAAAAGAGGCGCGTGCCACGCCGCGACAGGTGCACGCCTACGCCGAACCTTATTTGTACCTTACTCGAAAACGTGCTATAAAATTATTATTACGTAGGTATATGTATGGTTGGTTGATCGAGTCATCGTATCGGTATTCAAAAGTGCTTGTCACTTTGTCGCTGGGTATTTTACAGGTATTTTATCACAAATCGCGTCTTATTATGACAACTGATTACCATAAATGCGGGTTATTTGCAAAAAGATAACGTTCATGATTTTGCAATGTTTTAGTGTATTTTAAATAGGTTTACCTCGTATCTTATCTAGGCACCTACTAAACTAAGCTCATTCCATATAATAAATAGTTCGGATTACTAAGATTTATTTTAATCCAAAAAGATTATATAAAGTACCACTTTTTATTCAAGTCGCACTCGTAGTGAGAGATTTATCCAAATATGGCCAAAAACATCAATCTTCGCGGTTTTGCGTCAGGCCCGTTACGTCAGTAAGGCCCGTGCGTCAGACGTACACAGACTTGAGCCGGTAGAGCAGCTTATAGTAACAACATAATACTTTAAAGATTCAGGAACATTACCATTACCATCCTGTATGAGTAGTAATTGAATAAAGGACGGTAAGCGTAACGTAAGCCAAGCGCTACTCTTTCCGCTAAAACAGTCATTCGAAGCCTGCTACTAAGCTAATGAGTTGACATAAGAAGTACTGTGGTGAGACAGTAAATGGGCACACTCGGCCGACCAAACAAACGATGGTTCTAGTGATTGTCTCGCCTTATCAAACTCCTTATACAAATCGAGGCACTCGGCCGAGAGCATTGTCTCGCTCTACTATACTCGTTACGTATAATCAACCCATTAGATATAGGAACTCCTAATTTCACGACACGCACAAGATAAGTGTGCTAGCCTACATGGTTATTATTATGACACAAGCTTCTAATGTTGAAACACGCAATTATCGTGTGCTTGCCGTGGTTTTAACAACGATGTGAACGTTCTGTAACAACCCTGAACTTGAAATCGAAATCTTACTCTCCTGTTTACGTGTATTCGAAGAAAATATAAAAATACTGACGGAAATACTTCAATTTTCACTAAAAAAAATGTGCTGAATAATTTCACCTATACCGAAACAATAACAGTATAAATATTAAAACGTGATTTTGTTGTTTTTTTTTAGGAATGAAGTCCTTCAATGTTGATGAATAAATTCTAAACAATAAAAATGCTCCGAACAACTCGCTCACGTAAAATGCCACGTGCAAAAACAAAGCGGAAAACTTTCAGCAATGAGTAACTTTAAGGAGGCTTTATAAGAAAGGCCACGAGTGTTATGTAATAACTGAGGTAAATAAACAGCGAAATAATGTTCTAGAAAACGTCTCGAACAGTGGGAATCAAATCCAGCTGTGTTGCAGACAGCCTTCTACCATCGCTTAGGCATTCGAGTCTTACAAAATACCTAATGTCAAGGAACTAGACTCCAGCCCGGCTCGGGGCCCGGATGCCTGTTTGTAAAGACAAATGCGCCTTACCATATGACGCATTATGCCGCACGTAATTTCGGTGAAGGTTAGATCGTTTTGATGTCGTGTCATAAAATGTTAACCGTAACAGACGTTTAAAAATATGTTTTAAAAATTGAATATCTTACTCCTAATCTAACATAAATATATATTGACACCGAAATATACACCATTAGTATAATAGCCTCGAAACCAATTTATATTAACCGAGAGCCATCGATAACGTCAGGGTACGTGTCTCTAAGCCAGCGCTCCAGAACAATGAGGGAAATTCGCACATTATGTCAAATCAGTGATGCGAGTCTCGCAACATCGCTTCGTGGCAGTACCAACGTAAAACCATTATGCAATCGTAATCGAATAGACTAGGAACAGAAGACTTAAATAGAAATACATTATTTGTTTCAAAACCATCGTTAGCCCTTTTAGTGTGGTTAGCAGGAAAGCTTTTGTTCTTAAGTTACAATTAGAAACGTGTTGAAGTAGGTTTAATTATAAAAGTTGTTAATAACCGCAATTAATATCTAATTATTACAAGAATTGATGCGTCACATTTTATTTAGTGTGTGGTTGTATCGACACTTTTAGTTCAAAAACCCCAATAACTGTGCTTAAACAAAGAACATGTACAAAAATCATAAATTTATAAGTCTCAACTCAAGCAATAGAATAATCCTTTAACAGATTAACTAACTCTAACACAGATATTTGAACTACTCCAAATAGGAAATTCAAAATGAATCGCACAACTTAATTAAAACACAAATGAAGTAAAACTTCACGATAGCACCATTATTTTTACCATAGCCATAATTTTTGTCGCTCGTGAGCAGACGTAATAGTTTATTATCATAATAATATTTTTTTCATCCCACCATCTCGGAAAGAGTATTTTTTATTTTTTTAATCTTCAATATCTGAGTGGAAAAGCCGTTTTTATTCTCTAGAGGATAAAGTAAATTGAATTTAGAACATCGTGTGCACTAAGTTTGTGAATTCAAAAAAACATTAAACCTATTTACTGCTACCTCTATGGTGCCGAATATATCATACAACTTTTTTTTAATTTGTTAAAAACTCAGAATCGGAACCTTCTTGGTGTTCTTTTTTCAATTTGCTTTGTACGCGGTTCTTTAAGCGGCATTTTTTCACGTCATTGTTAAACCTTAAAATAAAAACAAGAAACTTGAAAACAAGTGAAAAAACTAAAATGAAGTGATTCTAGCGACGAGGAAGTTTGTTTGACGCCAACAGAATTGACTGAAACTATTAATAATGCGCAAATGAGCTTTTCCACTCAGATATTGAAGATTAAAAATACTCTTTCCTCGCTGAGGTGGAATGAAAAGTTACGTGTTGCACTCGAGTGCAAAGATTTTTCACCTCGTGCTCTTTTGATTCCCTCGCTAACGCTCAGGATTCTAATTTTTAGAATCCTTCGCTTGCTCGGTCATCAAAATTGAACACGCGGTTAAAAAGCAACTTTGCACTCTTGTATAACAAATAACTATTTTTTATTTTACTGATACACAAAAGTACACATATAAAATAGTCATTATAAAAACATTAAAATTAGAGTAGCAGCTATGAGCTAAAACATATCCCAAAACAAACTGTCATCATGGTGAGAATATAAACAATATGTGCTGGTAGATAATAATATTTCAAAAACGATAATGGGTTAACAATTAAAAGAGTAATTTAGTTAATTCATGATGGACCGTGAATGCAATCTTCCTCACATATTATCTTTTAATTTGGGTTCCTCACATATCGTTTTAAATCAAGTAGCTGAGTACTTCTTCGATCCGTCTACAACTGGTTTATTGACATTCAGTCCGGTTGGCGCGGACAGAAATGAATCTTAATTCTCTAGCAGCGTCATGACCGTTTCAATATTCAACGAATTTATGAAGCCGATCATTAACTCCGCCATTAAATTAATTGGCGAGTGTGGATAATGTAACATAAAGATGATACCGAGTATTTTAAAATTGGAAAGGCTTGTCTAAGTTAAATGTTTTTTTCTTCGTTGGCAATAACAATAGACTGCGCCTACATTCCATCTGGCAGCGCTTGCAGGCGGTCTTTATGGTGACATCATGATCTTTGACCGGATGAATAAAACAGAAGGCGAGTTGGGTATCTACATCTATGTATGAAATTTAAATGAGCTTAGGCTTCACCGCGAGTGCGAGTCGTAAGCGTCGCTGCAAACCTTCCTTGTTTCCGAACCGACTATATTTTATCGCGACATATTTGATCTTTTGCATGCTTTGTTTTAGTACAATGACTCTAGCTTCGAGCGTAACAGGCTTTTTAATTACACCTCTATTTCCTATGGTATATCTATTCCATGGTAACAGCTAACATTGGCGTTTAACATCGTAATAACTTGAGCATCATCGGCAAAGATGTTAAAATTTATGTCACGTACAGTTTATGCTGACTGACATAATATGGCTTGGGTCACCGCCGGCGCTTCCCCGGGCCAGGACTGCGGGCTCGACCCTCCGAACTTGTAATTACTTCCCTGATTGACCGTCCCCCGAATAGACGTCGATATTAGAAACCTAAATACCTACAACGTTGATTCCAGTCCCACGTGTCGGTCTGTTTTCTTTACACAAATCGCAGATTTCAATCGAAACCAATTAGCTGAGTAGTAGGCAGTGAGTTTATTGAAATAATTACACATCTGAGTACATGTTATGTCGCTACTGCTGACATGAAGATCGGTGGGAGTATGCTACTTGGCAGTGGAGGGGAACAGCCTGTTCAGGGAGGGGAGCGACGTACTACGGGACTTATAATCTGTGGTCGCTTTCGCGGAGTTTCGCGTGGGAGCTGGCAGTGCTGCACCTGTGCGTTGGACAACGTAGGTTCAATTACCTACTATAAATTAACATGTTCATGTTTTTGCTGATTGCGTATTCATACTACTGGCACGCGTTGTACTACGCGAGTGATTTACGCCGCGGAGATAGGCTTTATAGTCGGGAACTTTTGTTCTTCAAAACTTGCCATGATAAACTAAAAATAAATGATTGACACGTCAACGTCGTGTTAGCAAACGTTAAATTTTTTGAACCCTGTGTTTCTTTCTGCGTTAGAAATACTTTTTATTGGAAACTAACAGACCAAATTAAAAAAAAAACCGCGAGAAAGATGAAATAGCAGTTACCCGTTTTAATAAAAACTTACGAAAAATATCACGCACTTTATCCCCGCGATCGATCCGTTTCTCGCTGACCGTAACACGGTACGGGTAATAAAGCTACTACGACATAATAATATAATAATAACTAGCTGACTCGACAGACGTTGTCCTGTCAAAAGCCATTGCGTCAATTCTATGTCAAATGTCAAAAGTTACATTAAAAAAGTTTACATTGTCCAAAGCGCTAAAGTTAAATTATGGTTTAAGTATTTTTTAAATTTTCTAATTTTTCATGTTTTTTTTACTATAAATTGAGATGTGAGCTATCCTATCTCCTAAGTTAGATCGAACTGCACACGGTGTGCAAATTTGATTGAAATCGGTTAAGTAGTTTAGGAGTCTATAGCGGACAAACAACGTGACACGTAATTTATATATATTAAGATAACTAACTGTCCGAATGTGTCTAAATTAAACAAACCAAAAGATTAAATAAACCAAATCTACCTGATAGTTTTATAATACCTACTGCCATCATCGACGTTACCTCATTTAGTCAATGCACAGGTCATATTTCTTAGTTTCCGACTCTGTTTTTGGCTTGGTTACACGATTCGCTGAGATTCGTTTACGTGCAAAATATGCACTCCATTTTAGCTACCTACTAAAATGAAGCAGCCGCCAAAAATTGTACGACTGATAAATACAACTTTCGCAATTCAAACTTTCTGCTGATTGCAGGAAACATGAGCCCTGATACGTACCCGCATAACATGACAGGAAAATCAAAGTTGCGTTTGCAAATTGTAAAATATTGCACCACTAGGCACGTGCCACGAGCGAAAACGATCAGTTAATTTATTTCTCATGCATTATCCTACAACATAATCTCTACGAGAATTGACTATAGGTACCTATACCTACTTGTATTATCTACTACAGCGAACATCGATCCAAAGACAAACAAGAATTATGAGATATATTAGGTATAAGCGATGTTTTCCGCCGCCCACGCCGCCCGGTTGTCCGATCAATTCTATGAATGGTAGATTTGCTCTACCGGGCAGCTCAACCGAACTCATACACGGTATCGTTGTTTTGTTACAGTGAGTGGCTGGGATTGATATTGAAGCTGCTGAAATTCAGGTATTTTTTGCCCTTAACACAAAACAACCTCCAAGTTACAAAACCGTTTCTATAAACATGGTGTTTGGTTGGTAAACGGGTAATTTCCATGACACAGATATTTGGATCGTCTCGTCTACGAACTAGCATAGTATTTCGTGACACTAACAAGTACTCGTTATTTTCCTACGCAGTTAAAATTGACATCGTCTTCTTTCAGGATATTGCACAGCAACCATCTCGATCGTAGTCATACTCTACATTCTCCATAGGTTCATTCACGCAGGTCGCGTGCTGAATGGCCACTATTAAGGGCTGCTAATTGACCGGCACGGATACAATAGGGACACGCAACCGACATTTATACCTTCTGTGGTATACCTACCAAACGTGGATTGCCGACATTAAAACACGTGATTTGTAGTTACGCAGTTGTTTCACATTTCTTAGAAATTGTCGAGTTCCAACATTTCAGCAGCAATTTTTCAAAATTGCGGCTTTTAACAGGCTTCTTTCTCATTTCGTTATGCCAACTTGTTTTTACGTTTGTATGGCTTTAGGGTCCTACCTGCCTATAGTGAAAGTATAAAAAGAACTTGCGACATTGTATAAGTTATTCATATTTACAACAAAATAATTGTTTTTTTGTTTACTGGCTGGTAAATGTGGAGCTAAAACTTTTACCTCTTTACTAATTGCTTCATAAAATATGTAGGTTTTTAATAATAAATGGCTAACGTAACGTTCTATTTTGCTAGAGTAGCATTTTTATGAAACGTACAATAGTATAGAGATGTTCGTTAGGGTCGAGAGGTGGGGGCGCGTAGGTGCCGCAATCTCATCGGCCGGCGGAAAAGGCGCCGTATCCTGCGTAAGATAAGCTCTCAGCCTCATCTACTACGCCGTGATAGCCTCGATTCTATAGATTGCTGTGATTATTTTATTATCACTCTCATGCACTTATTTACCTGTCTAGCAGTATTGTTACCACGCACTATAATGTTCAAGTGCAGTGCTTCTTGATAAGCTTGATAAGTCGCAAAATTAAGGTGTTCGAAGTCTTTTACAGTTTTAGGCTAGGTACCAAAAATGATGTTGCGACTGCCACAACCTAATCATGATATTAATTATAATAATGTCTGTAGACCGGAACACAGCCTCACTTAGCATACAGGAATGCAGTCATCTTACGTCTCATATTTGCCAACGCATTAGCATCAACCAAATACGTATGAAAACCAATTAAAAATCGCGAACGTTCGCATCAAAACCAGGCTCTATGCTAATGTCATTTTTTCACTGCGATTGCGTGTGCGCAGCATACAGCAAATAATGTATGCGGCATAGTTCTCGCTCCATTTACGATATCATGGCGGTGAATTAAAATTATACATGTTATTTACAACATGTGCGAGATTGCCAATAGATAGTAGCGTATAATAATCTGCCGTTCATATATCTCGCTTTGTTATTATTGTGTTGCGTGTGTCGTGTCACGAACGCGGATGATGAACTGTGCTCTGGGGAAATACTAGATTTGTTTGCCACAAACTACAGAATGTTGCGCGTTATCTGAGGAAGTGCTGAGAAGTAGGTTAAAGCATCTAAAACGTAGTTAAAAAGATATTGCAACATTGTTTCAAATAACTTAGTTGCACAACGGGTGCTGATAAGTTGGTCTTACACTCAAGGGTCGTGTTCATGAGTATTATAATCTATTAAGAAGAAACGCTCATAAAATACCGGATAGTTCGCTAAATAGATAATGTATATTAATGGTTTTAAATCCATTTCCCAAGTACCACATACATGTTCTCGTAATCACATCTTAAATATGTGCACGTGGCAGCTCCTACGCTTTGTCTAGGCCCCTGCGTTGTTTCTCATTTAAAACCTCGTGAAGTTATTGTAAACGTTACGTTACGTGTGTACCGTATTTCAATTATTTTTATTTTGGAAAATCAAACTTCGAAATTACTTAAAGTCATGGAGCTGAAGTTGCTAGGTAGAGAAGCTATATGTGAGAGGTTTTTGATGAATAAAACATTTATACAGGGTTATTCATAAAGGGTATGCCAAGCTGAAAAGGGCTCATAGTACTCATCGTTATGAACAACTTTTGCTATGGGACCAACTCGAAATTCGCGAGAAAAAAAATCAGCTGTTCCATACATTTTGTTGAGTGTCATTGACATTTTTCTATGGAACAGCTGATTTTTTTTTCGCGAATTTCGGGATGGTCCCATAGTAAAAGTTGTTCATAATGATGAGTACTATGAGCCCTTTTCAGCTTAGCATACCCTTTATGAATAACCCTATATAACCTGGTAGATATAGCCAAATCATGCTCAGAGCTATCCAAATGAGCGAAGTTATTTACCCCATCCTTTTTTCATAAAATACTTGGGTAGTTCATCCATAAAACTAACACAGATAAGTTTGTCGCTCTGTACTTGTTTTGATTCTCATAGTTTCGGAGTAGTCGATTCAATGCCCGGGGGTCGATGCACGGGCCCCGGAACAGGCAAACGTCGAAGATTAGGCCGTTGTTACCGTCCATAGATTAGTCATAGTAACTACTCTACTGAATGAAATTACATGATACATTAATCACAGTGTCGAAGACTAAACAAAAGAATTTGAAATTCGAATGTGGTTTATATTGGCCAGTGTTTTGATTTTGTTTGTGTTCGACTTTTTTCAACAGTGGTTTTGTACATTGCCACTGCTAATTTACTTTTACTCTGTAATTTTACTTACAATATGCCACAATCGCACTCGATAACGTGTCGAACGATATGTCGTATTAAAACGTTTGCTAAAGATGGAAAAGTTTGCACAGTCGATTACGCGTTTTTTCAGGAAAAATAACGAAAACCAAAACATGCTGTAAAAAATACTACATTCATAGTTCCAACTTCGGACTTCCATTCACATTTCTGGTGATCAGCTTGTTTATTACAATGGTCTATTTTTAGAGCCATCTTTGCTCTACAATGAATATAATTAACACTGTTACATTCACAGCACAATTAGATCGCAATAATAATTATGCTAGAATGCAAATGTATTTGTACGATAGAAACAAACTTGCGTGGGAATTGTTAGTTATTCGTCATGTAGTCAATTAAATTCCAAAAATGGGTTTTAAATTGATTCTCCAAAACAACTCAACGCAGTCATTTCATGTTCTGAATATAGAAATGTACCTATCTACATAAAAGCAGAACTGTACACAATTTCTACCCACTCGCGAGTTGTTTATTGCGATGAAATGAGAAATATCAGCATTTAAACCAAGATTTGCTTGCTCCAATGTTATTGCTATGGCGAACTTAATAATGATTGCCGGTCTCGGATGTCATTGCCTTTTAATTAGAGCACGCAACGCCGGTTTTCAGTTATTGTCAGCCGTTCGTTTGCAAATTGTCGTCATGAATGGGTTTATGACATTCATCGGAATTACGACTGCCTGTTTATTATTAAACTTTAAAGCACCGCTTTTTAGGGCGTTCCCGTCCTACCATATAGATTTCTAGAAAAACAATCGACGTGATATTTACAAAGTAAGCGAGAAAATATTTCGCTTTGTGTTTATTACATCGGATAAAATTCTCATGTTTACGAGTTATTCTTGTCCGATTGCAGCTAGTAAAAAAGTTAGTCGTACATCCACGAGCGCGCTGTAAAAGTGCGAACCGTTTTATATTCCGAATTTGGGAATCTTTATAGATACAGTGATTTTGTCCCGAGCTTTGGCCCCGATCCAGGAATAGTCGATGCAGTTCAAGTGTACCTACTCCATTTCCGGAGTATAATTTCACGCCCCACTACGTTCTCGGCGCCAGTACCACTGAGTACGCAGTAAATGTAACAGACAGCAAGGCCCTAACTTTATTATAAGCTAATGCATTGCCCCACGATAATATAATTAGAGACTAATGGGAAGGCTGAGAGTAAGCGTGAACGAACTTAAGTGCAATTCACAGAGTAACTTGATACGGCATGTAGCTAAGTAGATTTAATTTGTCTTATAAAATGAAAGCGATTTAACGCCAGACCTCCGATCACCGGTGATGCGTTGTTTTATATTTTTCCGCAACGCAAACTTCGATAATATCGATAACAAGGGTGATTTTGTATACAAATACCTACGAGTGAAGATAGTTAGGTACCGTGTGCCGTTTTCCTTCTGACGTCTAAACAAGACACGGGCCCGTGCATAACATAAATATATAAAAACCATAACCTGGTGGCTAGATGTAATGTTCATTGACGGCAGTGATGGCTGTGCGTCAATGCGTGGGCGCCGCCCTCCCGCCGCCCAGCAGCAGTGGGCGGGCGCCGCCCGGCTACAGTGGAGGCTGTGCCCATGGGTGAATGCACCCTACGCAAATACAATTTATTTTTACAAAATAATTTAACAATTTTTTCTCTGTATGCGCCCTTGCACTTATTGATGGCAATTACCTATTTGATAGGTCGGATATTTTGTGACATTATAGATGACAGAAGAGGCGGTATTAATAAAACAAATAGTTAACTTTTTCAGCGTCTATTCGATACAATAGTATAGGGCGGACTACCTGTCTAACATCATTCTTTGTTTATCTTAACTAATTTATAGTAACAATCTAGTATTCTGTGGCGCAGGGCACCATTCATTGTTACTATTACGTATTCTGTGGCGCAAGGCGCTGTCACGGCCTATTAGTTTTAACAAAGCTGAGGTGACTTTCGAAATAAAGTTGCTACAAAAAATTTGTGATCTAAACATGAGTCGCATCAGACCATCCCATCTATCTCGTACCTAGCAATCCTGTTTTTTGTTGGTACCTAAGTATTAGGCTCTAATGACGAGAGCCCGAACCTTTATATTATTCTTTCGAAACGTAGAAAACAACGTGTATTTCGTCCTCATTGTCTATGTTTACATGTGGGCGGTGGTCCTTGATCCGTCGCCTTTGACTATCGACCGCTCGTCGCCATGGCGCCCTGTCAGCTGAGGCGGCGGCGGCGGCGGCGGCCAGGCAATCAACTGTGCGAAAAATTACCCATTCCAAGCGCTGCTTTACTTATGTGGAAAATTGAGATTCTAGGCTTTTATTTTCAACGTGTCAGACATATATACTTAGCTATGCTACGAAGCATGAAGTTATGCCACAGACAATATAATTTGTAGTGAGTATCGGCAACTTACAGGTGATGAGCTGGTCCCGCTCTGCCGAACACGTAATGATCACATATCCACTGTAAAAGTAGAATGGATATTAGAGCATTACATTGGGAGAACGTAAATTTTATACTTACGGTTTTCCCAACGATTTCAAACTTACGTGAATTTGAGTAGGTTTGCATGGGAATTTTTCATATCAATTTTTCGCTACTCTTCTTACAATCTCTTAATTTGATGAGTTTCTTCGTGAGTGACGATGACACATACAAGAACCCACGCTATTTTAACTGTACAAAGAAATAAACCAATTTAACTTAAAGTTATAAGAAACTAGCTGAGCCTCGCGAATTCAACCGCGCGGTGATGATGATGATAAAATGTAGCCTTTGTCCTTGATAACGTGTATGCAATATTTAATGATGATTGGTTATGTACCTAAGGCGTAAAAAGTGTAACAAATTCACTTAAGCACTAAAATGCTTTTTCACTGCTTAGACATTTTCAATATTAGTAGGTACGTACGTATCTATAATTCTATACTTAGTAACATGATCCACAGAATGAATAATAGTTGCACTAACAGAACACTGGCCGTTGTCGTTGTCGCCAACTTATATCTGCCGCCTAATGTAAATGAGTTCTCGGAACGTCTCAGTAGAGTCCTCCTTTTGCGGTTTTGTCGTTTGGGAATCCCGACGTTCACTCTTATCGACTACCAGACAAACAAACCGATTACTCGACCTCGTACTCAGTTAAGTTAAATAGTGTAACTCTTTTTTGGTATGACTGGTTAGAAACTCTTTTGGTATGACTAGTTGGGGACCTAGGAATAAAATACTCGTATATACATAGAAAGCCGCGGTAGCTCAATGAGAGAACAGCCGCTTCGCATTCTTGAGGTGGCGGGTTCAAACCCCGTCTCGTACCAATGAGTTCTTTGGGACTTATGTACGAATTTACATACCGCTTTTCGGTGAAGGAAAACATCGTGAGGAAACCTGCATATGTCCGGAGAAGAAATTCAATGGCGTATGTGAATCTGCCAACCTACACTTGGCCACATGGTGGAATACGGCCTAATCACCCTTCGAGGGTAGACTTGTATCCCAGCAGTGGGAGGATTAAAGGTTGCATATGATGATACATATAGAAAGCATCTGTCTAGTACAATAAAGGTTATCGCCAAAAAATTATGAAAAAGTCCCTGAATACCGTAGACCATGTAACGAGTAGACAGTACAATTTCTTCGTCTCAAAATGATAATGTCCTAAAACTGGAATAAACATAAAAATTGGCTCGCCCATGATTTTAAGACATGGCTCGGATAAAGGAGCTTTGAGCCGCCTAATCGTCAGCCCGATTTATTGCCTCGACCCGCGTCTAACGTGTTGAATTATATTTTGAAGAGAATTTTCTTGCGTGCACTGTCTACTTACTAGTTTTATTTTATTTGCTAATTGCTTTATTAAGTCGGCGTAGTCTCCCTACCCAAACGAAGGTACGCCATGTTTTCGTTGCTCACCATACTTAGTAACCTTTCCCATGTGAGTTTTGAACATCTACCACTTTATACTAATTGCTATACATTATAATCTGGCCTCGATTGTCGTTGGTATTTTCTTTTTATCGTTATTATAATTGCGTTCGATCGATGGGTGGACGCGTGCGCGTGCGTCAGAGACCGAGATTTTGTTTCAATTGGACTCCACCCACTAGTTCTGATAGGAATATCATAATACTCACATTCTCGCCAAATTGGCTCATGACCTAACACAAAATCAATAATAAATAGCGAATTGTACGATTATTGTTACATAAATATAGTACCTATTTCGTTATCTGCAATATTGAACTCTGCGGTCAATGTTGCGGTTTCGGTACATGAAGCTAATTAACCTTTATTACCAATACTAAGTGTCTGTTTCATTACAATTTTGGATGCAATTAGGTAGCGCTTGATAAATGCTAACATTTAAAATAAGTATAAGCTCCAAACTAGTTTAGCCAAATTGGACTCGTGATTCTTGTAGTGGTGGCGCCAATAAAGTGGCCGAGTTTCGAGCACCCAGCAATTACCTTGTAGGATTAATGACGTATGTAGTTATCGTAATGAGCGAGGGCTGAGGGCACCGGGCGTACGTTCGGCCGTGACCCTGCGGCCTGCGAGGAGCAGCGGCGAGCGCTGGTTGCGCCTCGGCCTCTTTACATAACACCGCAGGAGCGCTAAACGGCGATCGCCACGCCATCGCCAACACTCCTCTATCCGTTTATTCAATTGAACCTGATCGAGACCAATGAATTAATGGCTCAGGAATTCTAGTCCATATGCATCACAAGTATCACAACAAGGGAGCATAAGGCCCTCACCAAACCTGAAATACTTAAAATGTATCAAGTTTATAATACATAGATAGATACAATGTTTTGTAGGATACATTTACACTAATCTAATGTATCAAGAAAATGAAAAAGATTTCTCAGAACTAGCTTGTGGTCGTTCAAAACATAAACATAATATCGATTGGTTTAGGTATTTGCAGAGTTCGATTTAGACGAAATCTTCCATGAAGCGTTTATGTGTATTTAAAATCTGCATCGAATTATCCTTATCGAAAACGGCTCCGTGTTGTTTTCTCATTATACCTGTACGAATACAAGTGGAGAACCAAGTTAATTAATTCCAGAGTCGTTAAATTGGGTGGTTATCTGTAGTAGTAAAATGTCAATTGTTGCCCTATCCGCCTGCTCTTTATTCAAACCAGTCTCTATACTACATAGTTGCAGTGCTCTCGTCTTGACGAGCAATTTTATAATTTGTCTGTCGCTTTCAATCAGTACCGTGCGAGTGTGAGGCGACGGCCCTCCGTACTTCTAGGAATAGAACTTGAGCCAGACTGTGACCGTACCTAAAACTCAACGCAGACAAGGTCACAATACAAATTATGAATATTGTGATTAGGTATTCATGAGATTATTAGTACTGCACTGCTGCAGTGGATAAGCGAGCGCCTCTCAAGGTTGCCACATTCTTTCTTCTCTGAAGTGCACAAGCGCTAACTTACCTCTCTACCTTAAACTTTATTTTATGACAAGGAAAATAATGGAATGGACTTCAAAATAGTAGCGCGCTGCTATAAACAATGGAGGTAAATATTTAGAGATGGTGATACGAACATTGCGCCCCATTATGTTTCGTACTTGTAGATTAGTGCTATCCGTTGAAATTTCTATGAACTGCTTTGCATTGTTACGTGCTTATAAGTGTGTAAGTGGCTTTCGGGAGTGGTGCGACGCATGTATCCGTCAAATAGCGCGGGTCGTCCACAACCGTACTGTACCTACTCGATGCTTGTGCTCCTCCTATATTCAAAACCATATGAAATGTTCATTCGGCCGATTCTCAGGATTCTATTAAATAATATGCTTTTGTCAATGAATGTAAATTATTTTTATTTATTTTCTAATTGTTGATAGAGGCATCTATATGCTTTAAAAAAATCAGACACGATATCTTGAAAATGGTGTATAATTCATGCTATAAACAACAAAGTGTTGAACTTTGTTTAAAAGGTCTATTTATTCTATGAAATACTTACCAAATAGTTTTGATAAAATTGTCTATACTATTGTATGTAATAGTTAGTACATAATGACACAGTTATTTGATCCACTATACGTGTCAGCAACTCTGCATTATTATTTTGATGATGACACTGTTAAATTATTGCATGAAATAGATAATTGCGATATCATTTTACTCTAGGGGAATCCCCCGAAAATGATGACTAGTGTAACTGGATCGGTAAACATTGGTTTCATAATTTCACATTACCTGTCATAAACCATTTCAGGAAATCTACAGACATTTGAGTCAATATTTAATTATTATGGTACCTATACATATGTATAATAAGTGCCTCATTTCATGATACCTAATTACCTATGCCAGACCTCTATAACTCAATGGAAAAATAAAATACATACCTACCGGGCAAAAATATAACTTTTCCCTTTCACTTCACTGGAGTCGAGTAATTTTTTTATTTAGTAATTCAATGAACGAATTTATTGAAATATCACATTCCTAACGAGGCCTTTACACGTATACTACCTATTATTACAGATAGGTATTCGTCTAAACATCGTGAAAATCTAATTTATTGGCAACCATCTGTCATATAATCTCTTACCTCTCTCTTACTATAATCTTAATATATATAAATCTCGTGTCACAATGTTTGTCCTCAATGGACTCCTAAACCACTTAACCGATTATAATAAAATTCGCACACCATGTGCAGTTCGATCCAACTTGAGAGATAGGATAGTTTAAATCTCAAATTATAGTCGCAATTTTAATTTATTGCAAATTATATATGTACTGATAATTTATACTATAAATTGACAAGTTAGCATCAACATACTACGGTTGCTATAGTTACGCAATATTTGACATAGAATTGACGCAATGGCTTTTGACAGGACAACGTCTGTCGAGTCAGCTAGTAGTAATATAAATCACTCAAAAACGGCTGAACTAATTTGGATGAAAATTGATATGAAAATAGCTTCTACCCTCAATTAACATAATTATAGGGCACTTTTTATTCTGGAAAACGGTGGAAAACGGGTGAATCCGTAGGGCACAGCTAGGTGGTTGTAAAATGTACTCCACCTTAATATTGCTAGAGTAGAAACAGATGGGTACAGAAGTCAATTACATGTATGTACTTCACTTTTCATATCTCTCTGTTTTGTGCTAAGTACTCGTACTACGCTCTAGAAATATTTAGGTAGATACGCCATAGTAGTAAGTATCTCAGTAGGAGTGAAGAGTAAATCTAGAATGCTTTACCTCACGTTGCCGGAAATAGGCGTCTATTAGCGCTATTATGTACCTCGATGTTTGCACCTAATCTACCTACAACTAATAGCCGTTGCATGTCGAGCCAGCTCTTGCAAACGATAAGGAATAAAATGTTTCTTATCACGTAATCATCTGCATCCGTCTTTACTTATTTAGAGGGGAAGTTTTTGACAGATTTGAATAATCTCTTGTTTCCTCTCAATAATGTCTTTAGTGCTCTATTGCTGACATGTATCTAATTAGAAGCTTTATTTCATAATACCTCTTTAACCCTTTCATCACTATTAGCAGCCTTATGTAGAGCAAGACTAGTAATTATACCAAGTCTAGTACCACAACACCTGACGCAATAAGAGAGGAAAAGGTATGCCAGCGGCAGTGCTCCGTTATTTTAGGAGCTTAGCTGATTTGGTAGGCCGGCAGTTGAGGAGGCATTGCACAAAACACCCCAAGCGGTACGTCGGTGCAGGTCGTATCACCCCCACGTAGGATTAGAAGACTTCACTCACTTTTGCCAATCTTTCCAGTTTTACCTCAACTTTGGAATAACCCATCTAGAGGCTTCTAGACTCTCTTTCTCGCTTTCTCACTTTCTTTGTCTCTGTCTGTTTGGTTGTTTCTCTTTAGGCCTGTCAAATTCCAATATTTGTGCGGTATAACGCTACACGCTACTGTCGTATGTACCTAAAGGCGAGTAAATGTGAATGGTTAAAGGCCGCCTTTGTGAGCGCACTGTGGCTCGCCCATTGTTGATACGTCGCGGCTGCGTGACTCAGATTTGACGAATTATTCATTCATATTTGTCGCGGACGACGTCGTCGACTGATTGTTGTTGTTTGCATAAAAATTCCATATTAATGGTTGCATTTAACTGTTCATTGTTATATTTGCGGACATTTTGCGTAAAGACTGACTCACAATATTCATGTTACTTAATAGGTTTAGGTAGGTTGGTTACTATTATTATGTTTCTAATTAATACTTACTAATTTAATTAACTGTAAATATACCTACCCAAGAACCCACCTTATCATTAGTCTGTAGTACTTACCTACTTACCGGCTTTACCTACTAAATAGATTACGCCAAAGTATGTTTTTGGTTTTTTCGCGACCGTTCTGATAGGATAACGTCATTAAATGCACGTTGAAAGTCATTAAACCTACAAAATACATCGGGATTTCCGTTATATTAATTTTTCTATCTGTTATAAATTGACGTTTATTACTGTTATGAATTGACGATTTTGTTATAACACGAGTTTTTCCCGCGTTTACCATACCAAAATGTTTCTTATTCAGTGCCTAGATATCCAAATAAAGTAAAAACAGAATTCGGTCACAAGCAGACTAAAAAATCCGATACTTAGGAAAATCCCCTATATGAGTAAATTCTTTAAAGATTAGGTAGTGTGAATCATTTAATGTTTTGAGTGTTGTTGTGGCAAGAAACTTTTGAAAGTATTTTCTGTTAGGTAGAGATAGGTCATCTCAAACACGCCAAAACAAAAGATAAATCACATTCTAATTTTTCTATGTTGCAACCACTTGTTGTTCAAGGCAGTGAGCTGCCACAATCACTGACACAGTTACTCGGCGCAAGCGCATCCACGCAGAACTCGTGAGGCCGACAACACCCCATTTAGAAGGCAAACACGATCACGACGACTCACGCGGATGTAGCATCGGCGTGATGAGTCTTCTTGTGCAACATACCACTTATACATCTACGACGCAAAATTCGCTAATAGTTATCTTGATCTTAAGATGACTGTCATCGAGTCACACAATGTTTTGCAGACTTTCTCAAGCTTGCCACAAGAAATTTCTTGTCTCTGGCGTCAATTTTCCATTGACTTCGTCACTTTCATTGACTCGTGGTCGTACTTACGTTATTCTGGATACTCGTTCAAAAAATATTTTCACAACACCACACAACACGCAATATTTTCCCTAGTAATGGTTATTATATTCTGAACGTGTACCAACTTTTAGCGCGTCAGTTTTCAGTCTTTGAATATAATGACCGTATAACATACAGACGGATAGACAGACATGGCGAAACTATACCTAAGGGTTCTAATTCAAATTCAAATTCAAAATAATTTATTCAAATATGGGTACATCAATGTACACTTATGAATGTCAAATACAATTTTTACGAATAAATTAATACACAATAAATTAAATGTCAAAGAAAATAATATTATTAGAATGTCAAAAATTATATAAAATAATTGCAATGTCAAAATATCAATGTATAAAATAACTACAATAGTAGGTATAATCAGTCAAGTATTATTATTACAGTCTAAATACAATTTACGTAAAGAGACTTTATCACAGATGAAGTCTTCAATTTTGTAGTAAGCCTTTTCAATTAAAAAGTCTTTTAAAATTCTTTGAAAATCTGTGTCTTTCTTATTTACTAGAGTAACAGGCAACAAGTTATAAAATAGTACGCCGTTCATTACAAAAGAGTTGCCAGTTTTGGCTAATCTAATTTTAGGTAGAACAAGTTTAAACTTGTTCCTTGTTATGCTAGTATATTGACTTCGTTTGTGATATTTATGAATATTTTTACGCACATACATAATGTTCAAGAAAATATACAAACATGGTAACGTTAAAATTTTCACCTGCGCAAAAACTTGTCTAAGAGATTCTCTATAACCTAGCCTATAAATAGCCCTAACAGCGCGTTTTTGTAAAATAAAGATGCTATTTACGTCTGCTGCATTACCCCAAAGCAATAATCCATACGACATAACAGAGTGGAAGTAACTGAAATAAACAATTCTTGCAGTTTTAATGTCTGATAGTTCTCTTATTTTCCGCACTGCAAATGCTGCGGAACTCAATTTGTTAGATAGTTCCTTGATATGTGCTCCCCATTGAAGTTTGCTGTCAACGATAAGGCCAAGAAACTTAGCATCCTTCGACAAAGTAAGTTGATCGTCGTCAATAACTATACTAGGCAAGGAAGGATTATTAGTCAATGTGAATTTAATAGCTTTCGTTTTCTTGGCATTTAGCATTAAGTTATTGACGCTAAACCACCTATTAATTAAACTAAGCAACAAATTGATTTTGGATATATCATAGTTTTTCCTATTGATTCTAAATAACAGAGATGTATCGTCGGCAAACAAAATAATTTCACAATGCTTACGCGCTAAGAAAGGCAGGTCATTGATATAGACTAGAAAGAGGAATGGGCCAAGAATTGAACCCTGAGGGACCCCGATTGAAACGTTAGCCGACTCCGATCGAACCCCATTTATGTCAACATTTTGGGTTCTACCACACAGATCTAGACACGCGGTAGCGTGTCAAGCCAAGTTCAAGTGACAGAACTGGCGAGCAGCACCGTGTGTATATTACACGAACCATTTGGAGGCACTTTTGACCTCGTATGATTTCAACAACATTAACGCATCACCTGTCACACCATAGTGTGAAAGTTTACATAATAGAATTTCATGGTTCACACAATCAAACGCTTTCGACAAATCGCAAAAGATACCTAAAGAATCATGCTGAGACTCCCAAGCCTCGTAGATGCTCTCTACGAGATTCGAGGCTGCGTCCACAGTTGAACAGCCCTTAGCCCTTTCTTACTTTGCTATGAAACCCTTAAACCATGAACTGTAGAGAAATGCCAGGCTGTGGAGAAACGTCATGCTGAAAAGCAATACCAGACCATAGAGCCTATAATAATATTGTTTTTGTACATGGGGTTTGGATGTTAACGGTCGTTCTGTGATTGTTCCAGGTAGTAGAGGTTGAGCGAGCGCGGGCGTGAAGACGCGGCGCTGGCTCCAGGCCATGCGCTGCTAGAGCCCGCCATGGTGGGCGTGGGCGTGGCTGAGGGCGGCGGCGGCGGCGGCCCCGACCCCTACTACGGCGAGTACTACCCGCCCGAGCAGTACTACGTGCCGCAAGAGATGTGCCCGCACCCGCAGCAGCACCCGCAGCACGCGCACATGTGCACCGTGCAGCTGCCTGAATACGGTACGCGGCGTTCTACTCACTTTTCTCATAGTCACTATCACGCACACGCAGTTCTCTGCTGAAATAGGCCTACGTGCACTATGCAGCTATGCATTCTCCTCGCTTTTCCCATCATCACCAACACCATCACCTCATGCTAGTCTTCGGCTGGTCGTAAGCCTGTACCAAGGTAATGTCTTAACATCGTCCTCCCCTTTCTTCTCTCTCCTAGTAGCCTCGGCTTTTCTTCTCTAGCCCACACGGTACCAACGCCCTTTGATAAAATAGTTTCAAGATCTTTTGTTCAATGGTTTCTTATGGGTTTTCAAACTTTTGAAGTGGACTTTAGCTTATCTTTTATTACTCGCAAAAATACCTACGTAGTTGATGATGACAAAGTAAGGGGGTAGGTATGTAGGATCCTCTACACCTGAAACACAAAACTGGACAGTAGTCGAAGATCGGGAATATGGACTGACTAGCTGCCCCCCGCGGTTCCACCCGCGTTTTCCGGGATAAAAAGTAGCCTATGTATTAATCCAAACCATAAACAACCTCCATTCCAAATTTCATGTAAATCCGTTCAGCCGTTTTTGCGTGAAAGAGGAACAAACATACACAAACTTTCGCGGATTAATAATTAATTTAATACCCATGCGTTTTATTTTTGCTATGTACTTAATATTTGAATACATACTTTACCTGTATCAGCTATCCAAGCAAACCTACCTACACTATCAGTGAACAATCCAAATAATTCAATTAAAAAATGTAAACTTTTAATGGTTAAATTAAGTTTTATTGCACATAACTAAATACTAGTTCATGAAATGTAAATGCCATGTTCTACTTTAGAGAATTTTATGATTGTAACAAGTAGCCGAGTAATTTTGCTCGTAAATATAACCGGAGCCACTCATCATTCCTCGGTCGCGACTCGTCAGAAACAAATTGCTGTTTATCGCCGCAAATGCCATTTGTATCTAGACCCGGCTGCCGAGTCGATGCTGTTGCCGGCGCAACACATACACACTTACACACGTATCTACATGCACATGTCGATGGCTACATGTATACGTGTACTCATGATGTATTTGGGTTATGATTATGAACGAACTGATAGGTACTCGTGACTTTGTATTCTAGTAACTGAATCGACCTAACAGATGAAGCGACTGCGTTCTTTATAGATTCTGAGAAGGAATCTAGGCAAGATATCTCGGCTGGATAGAGCGAGTGCAATAATTTTATACCTACATCAAACCTACGTTGTTGCGTTATCTAAACTTGTTCGACAATTTAAACCTCCGAGTAGATAAATACTAACCTAAACATAGAATCAGAGCAAGCCACATTGAATTAGCGGTTGTGGCAGAAAGTTAAGTAATCGCAGCAAATTAAAACTGGGAAAAATCCCTTTTACTCGAAACAAAGAACTTCAAGGCTCTCGTGGGATTCCTAGCGCGTTGCTCAAGAGGCTGCGGTCGGTTGCGCCGCGCTCGAACTATGCGCCACGTTTCCGCCGCAAACGGTTACGTCTACAAAAGCGGATGATCCCACAAACAGGGATTTCTACAAATAACCAAAACACGTTCATTCAACACAACTGCAAAGTTACGAAGCGGAACGGACGGCGCCGATGTCAAAATAAAGCAAAACCTAGCCGGCCATGACATGACCCGGGCACCGCGCGCCGCCTCGGCCAGATTACGAGTCTCGTGGCGGGCATGGGCTACCCACTGACTCTTACCCTTTTATTCACAATGTTTGGACGTCGACACCAACCCTTAACTTTTTTGTCGTTTGAGGTAGAATAATGGTTAATTAGCCAGCCCGTTTTGTTTTCAGATGCAAAGCTACAGTCGCTAGTCGCATAGTTCGTATGACACAAGTCACATCCGTTTGTGAAAAGTTCGTTTGTTCCTAAAATTCAAACAAGTTGAAATCCGTTCACTCTGAAATTTTGCGTACACGTTGTAAGGGGTATAGAAACAGACATAGGCTACTTTTCACCATCATTATCACCGTATTTCATCACTGCGCACTTGCGCAGGTGAAATCGTTGGGCGCTTCTAGTCTATACTAATATTATAAAGAGGAAAGATTTGTATTTTTGGATGTTTGTGTGGAATAAACTCAAAAACTACTGGAGTTTCAAAAATTCTTTCACCATTCGAATGCTACATTATCCCAAAGTAACATAGGCTATTTTTTTTTTTTTTTTTTATCCACAGCAAAGTGTGGCAGGGAACAGCTATAGTGTTAAATAAAATAGGTAAGCTCCAGAGATGTGAAAAATAGTTTAGTAAAAGAATTTAAATACAAAATGCAAATGCATAGTTGTTAGCACTATTTCAAATAGAAATACAAAATAGTTTTAAATAAAAGTATTTAAATACAAAATGCAAAATACGTATTTTCAAAATAGGTTTTCGAAAATAAAATACCTTAATAAGCTTAAGCACTTATTTTTATTTAACTGATTTTAAAACTAGTATTTGTTCATCATCATCATCATGCGGCACGGGCCGCAATGTTGGCATTATTGTTCTAGTTGATAATGACAACACTACGATAACGATCAGTGCTTTCGTAAATAAGGTAATCTTGGATTTTAGAATGAAAAATAGGAAAAATGAATTAAAAATGTAACAAAACTATTTTTTATTTTATAAATACTAAAGAGTTCTATAAAGTATTTCAAATAAAATACAAAATACATTTAGAAAAAAGTATTTCAAATATAAAATAAAAATAGGTATTTTACATTTTGTATTTGCATTTCAACTATATGTATTTCAAATAATTCACATCTCTGGTAAGCTCTTAAAGCGTAATTGCCCACAGATAAATAACAAATAGGTAAATAAAATATACTATAGAAAAATCTTGTCACTAACTGAGTATATTTATGTAGTTGTTTAAATCATTACTAATTTAATTTGCATTATGACTGGATTGTGTCATTCACTAATGTCCCAGCTTATTTAGATAAACACCCAGTTGTTATTGTTCTGATAATAATTATCTTATCATGAATTTAAAATGTAAATAAACATGTTGCAGAAAGTAGATAATACTTTATTAGGTAATTTAATTGGTGTTTCAAATAACTTTGTGTTGTTCTTTACTTTTGGCAAAATTACGTAACTATTCGAATTAAAGTATTGTGTAGACTTTGAAAAAAAAAACATTTTATTTGAACAGCCAGCTTTGTTTAGAGAATGTATAGCTTCTCTGCGCTTGCGGCTTCACCCGCTATCCTTAAGGAACTGTGATATTTTTTTCACTATAAAATGGAGCCTACGTGTTATTCCAGAATATAAGCTACCTCTATAATAAATTTTATCCAAAACTTGCGTAATTGAGTAACAAACATCCAAATACACAAAATTTCAACTTTTTAATAGGTAAGTACTAGTAAGGATTCCTTATTCCAGTTTACAGATACCCAAGATAAGATAGGTACGTACCTAGTCATCTGCGAAGTGCTTACAAGCTAACACATGCTGCAGTCGAGCTTTTCGATTTGCATATACAGGGTTATAAGGAAAGGGTTTACTAAGTCGAAAAGGGCTCATAGTGCTCATCATTTTAAATAACTTACTATGGAAGCAACCCTAAAATCGCGAAAAGAAATTCAGCTGTTCCATAGAAAAAATGTCAGACTCGACAAAATGTAGATATAGGTACACTAGATATTAAAATGAATACATATTATAATTCCAGGAGGCATGCCAGTGGTGACGTCAGCCACGATGATGCCACCGATGATGCCGCCCGTGATCGACGAGAGCATGCGGCACTACATGGTGCACCCGCACGCGCACGCGCCGCCGCTGCCGCACCACGGCGCGCACCACGCGCCGCCGCCGCACCACCAGCCGCCGCCGCACCACCAGCCGCCGCCGCATCACCAACAACCACACCATTACGTAAGGTTTACAGTTTTTATCAATCAGAATTTGTTTAGCTGATATCAGCTATTTAGACTTGACATAAAATTTGCTGGATAAGGTAGGACCGCCTTCAATTGTTTTTAGTTTAAGGTTGCAAGAAAGAGAACGCTTTCAGCAATAAGGGCATCAAATAAAACCATACTAAGTAGATAGGTACCTACTATTTATAGTATTTGTTTATTGTTCTTCTTCAGTGCTACTTATTTATCTGTAGGGTCTTGCTTGATCCGTTAAATGTATCTATTACCGGGGGGGACATTGAAACTCGTTTCAAATTCGAAGGCGTTATCTGGCCCGATGAGCGCCGACGACCAGGCCACTGTGGACTTTGAAACACTTCAATCCATCTGGCCCGTTACCGTGACACCGGGCAGTATGAGACCCAGTCGAATAGAAAAAAACTTTATTTTCTAAGGCGTTTATCGAAAGTGATTATTCCTCTCATTCGGCGGCCACTTACCTAGTATAGGTATATATATGTATTTAAAACCTATACCTACAAAATTTTGAGGTATTAGGAAACCTGGTAAGATATTACACAGTCCCATATTATATTGTCCTCTGTAGGTATACGGTTGCTATAGATCCTATAATTTATTCCATTGTACTTGTACAGTCCCCTATACTTGATCGCCTAATAATTGATAAAGTTGTTTAAAAGGTTACTCGTAGAATGGGCTGAAAAGAGCCTATTTTTGTGCCTTAGAGCTTTTTCTATGACATAACGTCCATTTTTTTTATTTATTATTTACATTATAAAGCGTGGCCAATGGCCATCTGACTTATCCACAAGTCCAAGTACAAGTCATTTCATGTTATACTTGGTAAACAAAGGTTAAGTATGTTATTTTTCGAATAAATTATAAGATATAGGTACAGATTTTGTGCGTTAAGCCGAAAGAACCAAAGTTTGTGATATCATAGCAAGCAAGCTGCAGAATTAAAGAAAAGAAATTGTTCAAATCTATAATTCCTTTCAAACTTATCAAAGAATGTAACAAAAACATAAATGTCAAAATCACTTTGGATGTCATTGTCAATATTATATGTCAATATTGTGACTTCTGCCTTCAGAGAGTATTGCCATAAAGTCTACTTTTTATTAGCTCTGCCTTTTTTAAGGATGCCATTTATAAATTTAAAGATTCTGCCCTAAATTCGAAATATACGGGCTGACTGGTTAGACACTTGACATATCCTAGGTTATTATAGTACTCATCATTATGAGCAACTTTTACTATGGGACCAACACGGAATTCGCGAAAAAAATATCAGCTGTTCCATACATTTTGTCAAGTGTCATTGACATTTTTCTATGGAACAGCTGATTTTTTTTTCGCGAATTTCGGGTTGGTCCCATAGTAAAAGTAGTTCCTAATAATGAGTACTATGATAACCTAGAATATGTCAAGTGTCTAACCAGTATAGTAGAATAAAACCTCCTGCATCGATTGACACCAAAAAAATAATACTTTCCCGACAAGATAAGTGAAATAATTCATTTTAAAATTACCATCTAGCAAACGTAATTTTTGCCGGAAATGTTACAATTTTTGAAATTTGTATCAAAATTATACGGCTAAAAAACTTCTTATCAATTTCTTTGTACGATTTGCAAGTTTTTAAGCCCAAGAAAAAGTGGGTTCACCGGTAATTCTGCGGAAATATTTAAAATTGAAATTGATAAAAACTATCCTTCGAAGGGTAATGGCGATACAACTGTTAGGCCGTAGTAGTCGCAGTAGTCAAATTACATCTAAATTTTTTTTGAATAATAATTAAATATCGAATAATTCCTTAAAAACTATTATAAAAAAACATTATAATCAATAATAAGTGTCTGGGTGTCCAATTTTTAACATATTTAATACTTTCATAATTTAATTAGATGTACTACTGAATTTGACCTTATATACATCCTTAAGGCCCGGCGCCCATTATCGGCATCGGAACGACTGAGGATTTTAGGTGGCAAATAGCAATATACATTAACATAATGGCAATAAAGTAGAAATTGCCGTGTATATGGTCGTAATAACAAAAAAATACCGCTTCGGTATGCTTGAGGCTGCTGTGTCGGCAGCCTTGAGAATGCTTCGGCATCCTTCGGTACGCCGCCGGCGCCGAGGCAACACTCGGGGGGATAGCTTGCCTAATGCTTATGGACGCCTCGTCATCCCTAAGAACGTTGCAGCATGCCAAAGCATAGTTTCCGACAGTGTGCGCTTGTATGTAGGATGCCGAAGGATCCTTTTCCTTGCCGATGCCGATAATGGGCGCCGCCGGGCCTTAGTGTACAACAAAATGTGACGGTTTTATTAAAAAAAAAAAAAAACAAAATTGTTCGGGGTATTTTCATAAGTGGCATAGTACCATCAACTTTGTTTTGTCAAATCGATAAGGTATAGTCACCCAGTTTATCAATGAGGCGTTTATTTAAAAAAGGCAACACAAGTTTTCGTTTTTTATGGTGGAAAAGCGTCGGGCAGATTTGGCCCATTTCGAAGAGATAAATGACATTTTTTTGTTATAATTAAAATACTCACGTAAAAATTAAGTCGTCTACTACGACTAGTTTCGGTCACATTCGGTGACCTTCATCAGGCGAGTTTACAAACGAGAGCAACCGCGAGCGCGTCACCATGTGTGTGACCGAAACTAGTCGTAGTAAACGACTTAATTTTTACGTGAGTATTCCCGTGTTTAATTATAACAAAAAAATGTGTGAAAACCACGTTAGTTTCCATAGTAAGTTATATGACAAGTAGATGACAAACAGTTCAAATAAATCCACGCCATCTAGTTATACCGCCTGAACCCGAACCTAACCCTGTATTCGTAGTCTCATAAATATTGCTATAAGAATTATAAGAAAGAGTATGTTATGAAATGTCAGCATGCGATAAGCACATCCTGCCCACAATTCCAAGTAATCAATCACGCCACCCAAGCTTTCGTTAAACATAAGTTAGAGAATAAGTTTAGTCATAATTTGTCATCAACTGAATAAAGACGTAATTAAAATATTAATTCGCTTTTTAAAAAGTTCTTCCTGCGTCGCCCGTCTATGTCTGGCGCAGCCTAACGGATCTTTCAAAAAACGCGAAAGTCGGTCTACGCGATTTTTCAAAAATCAAAAATCAAGTGTAAAGACTTTCGGTTCAACTGAGAGAAGAACCTAAACAAATAAATAAGACTCCCCGACGTTCGGCGCAGCATCAACGACAATTGACTCCTGTGGACAATGCGGACCAGCAGCTTGCAGTGAGTAAACACTTTCACTATACTGTGTCGTTCCCATCTGTCCATAGTCCCCACCGATCAACTTAATCGGGTAATTTAATTATTCCATCGCGGAAACTAATTAAATTATAATTTTTATTAGATTTATCTGATTTTGGTGCATTTATGTAAATTAAAATTATTACATGTGTATTAAATATTAGATAAGTAAGTACCTAATTGATTCGGTCAAAAATCGCCCAATCGATAGTTATAAGATTTGATATTTACGAAATCGAGATATCAATAACTGTAATTAAAAAATTTTGGATACGTTAATTAAGTGTGCTAAGTCTCTTTAGTGTCGTTTTAGATTTGCATAGAAATAGTAAGTAGATTTAAACTAAACGTTGAAATGGCGGAAATCCGGATTGTATCAAAGGAATTCGTTTCCCTAATCCCTCGTTATGAAGGTGACGAAAGTCAGCTAAACCTGTTTTTATCCAAATGCGACTACGTGATTGCAAACAGCCGTATCACCGGCAATTTAAGCCAGGAAACTTACCTGTTTCATGTCATAACAAGTAGACTCACGGGTAAAGCTGCGTCACTACTAAGTGACCGCCCAAATGTAGTATCATACGAGGCGTTAAAAGAACTACTGACGCAACATTTCGGAGACCCTCGTTCCGAGGAATGTATAGCGATAGAGCTAGAGTCTCTGAAAATCAAACAACACGAGACTTATATCCAGTTTTGCCAACGAATCCAACAATCGAGAAGTTCGTTATTTGCAAAAGTGAATAGACTTACAGATGAAGGAATAAAAGCAGCGAAAATGATCGTATACAACAACATGGCGTTAAATGTGTTTTTGTATAACTTGCCTGAAGATATGATTAGGATTGTAAGACTTAAAGGTTGTCCGTCACTCGAGGATGCCCTAAGCGTCGTGACAGAAGAGGTCAATTTCAAATACCAATATGACGCGAAAAACAAATTAAATAGAACCTCACAACCACATACGCAAAATTCATTTAAACCACCTAAGTCCTAATGTAACAAACTCATTTGGTTTCAAATCAGCGCTCGTTCCTACACAACCACCGAATTTCAAGTTCGGCATACCTCAAAATAACAATTTTAGATTCGGGAACAACCCCACTCAAAACGCGACGCAACAGCAATTTGGTTATAGACCTAATTTCACAAATAACCAACCACGACAGACTATGCCAGTATTCGGTTATAGACCTCCATTCCAACAGCAGAGGCAGTTCCAACCTCAGCGACCATTCCAAGCACAACGTGCGCCATTCCAAAACAATGGATATAAATTTGGAATCCCGACTAACCAACAAAATAGACCGGTACAAAACCAACCGATAAGACCATTACCAGACTCAGACGTTACTATGAGAACAGCACCTTTCAGACAAAACATGCTGACTGACGATTCTTACTTTGACGAGACAAACCAAGAATATGGATACAACGAGACCGATTACGCAGGTTATTACGGACAAGAATTTGACGAACAAGAATTCGCTTACCAAACTGAACAATACCCTGACTATTCTTACGAAAACACTTGCGAACAAGAACAAAATTTTCACACAGCTCCGACAAATGCAACGGTGAAATAATACAACTCAATCATCTTGATAACATATTAAAATTGCCGCACATTATAATCCCGGAAATAAACAGTAAATTCTTTATAGACACCGGTAGTAGCAGATCATTCATAAGCCCAGCAAAAGCCGACGAGTTCTTTAACAACTATAAATCCTACGAACCGTTTACAGTGGTCAGTACACATGCACAAAGTACGCATGACGAAGTAGTTGCAATTCCATTACCTAATACATTCAAAGGCAAAATGATACAAAAGTTTTACGTGTATGAAGTAGACAAACGTTATGATGGAGTAATAGGTGTCGACCTCCTAAAAAAATTAGGTGCAAAGATAGATATGGATAAGCAAGTCCTTCAGACTCGCAATGCGCGTATACCCATTTTATACAGCCCACCGTATGAGGTAGAGATACCAGCGCGTTCCGAAACTAGGGTTCGAATCCCTACACAACTACAAAATGGCGAAGCTATTTTAGAGTACTTACAGTTCACCGAAGGCGTCAGAATGCCTACCGCACTAGTAAAATGCGAAAGCTATTTTGCAGAAACGGTAATTCAAAACACAAACGATCGAGATATAACAATCGAAATTAAAGAACCATTCGACGTAACAATGTGTAAGTTGGAGGAATGTGAGATAAATTGCATGAAAGAGGAAAGCATGAATGACAACTTGTTAGTTGAAAACTTACAAAAATTAAGACTCGAACATACGAACACGCAAGAACGCGATAGTGTCTACAATCTGTGCCACGAATACCGCGACATTTTCTATGCCGAAGACATACCATTGACGTTCACTAATCAAGTAAAACACAACATACGAACGACCAACGAAGATCCGATCTATATAAGACCTTATAGACAACCGCCAGTCGTAAACCAGGAAATTCAGAAACAGGTCGATAAATTGTTGAAGGACAACGTTATCACAGAGTCACACTCACCCTGGAGTGCACCTGTCCACCTGGTGCCAAAAAAATTGGACGCGTCAGGAGAACGAAAGTTTAGGATGGTAATAGATTACCGTCGCTTGAACGAAATTACGGTAGACGACAAATACCCTCTGCCTAATATAACTGATCTTTTTGATAAAATCGGGAAGTCCCAGTACTTCAGCACAATCGATTTAGCCAGTGGGTATCACCAAATTGAAGTCAACGAAGCGGATAGAGCCAAGACCGCGTTTACCACACAAGCAGGTCATTTCGAATTCAAGAGAATGCCTTTCGGTCTAAAAACCGCACCAGCTACTTTCCAGAGAGCTATGGACAATGTGCTTAGAGGCCTCCAAGGTATGCATTGTCTAGTTTACCTCGATGACATCATAGTCTTTTCCACCAGCCTAGAAGAACACATAGAGAAGTTACGGAAAGTGTTTGATCGTCTCAGACAAACGAACCTTAAAGTAACGCTCGACAAATGTGAATTTCTACGGAAAGAAGTACTTTACCTTGGTCATACGATCACCAGGGAAGGTCTAATGCCTAACAACGATAAAATAAAGACAGTCCAAAACTTCCCACTTCCGCGAACACCGACGGAAATAAAAAGCTTTATCGGCTTAGTAGGATATTACCGAAAGTTCATAAAAGACTTCGCGAAACTTACTCAGCCTATGACATCATGCTTGAAAAAAGGAAAAAAAATTGACGTGACAAATCGCGAATACGTAGAAGCATTCGAAAAATGTAAGGAGCTTTTAACACACGCACCGCTCTTACAATTCCCTGATTTTGACAAACCTTTTGTCCTCACGACAGACGCCTCAAATTATGCAGTAGGCGCCGTCCTCTCTCAAGGACCTATTGGCAGCGACAAACCCGTAGCATATGCAAGTCGTACGTTAAACGACGCCGAAACCCGCTATAGTACAATCGAAAAAGAATTGCTAGCCATCGTTTGGGCAACCAAACATTTCCGACCGTACTTATATGGTAGGAAATTCACGATTTATACCGATCATAGACCATTAATTTGGGCCAAATCAATAAACGAACCAAATAGCAAGCTGACGAGATGGAAATTGCGTCTCTCAGAATTCGACTATGACATAAAACACAAAGAAGGCAAGAAAAACTGCAATGCCGACGCATTGTCGCGTATAAAAGTGAACGCCTTAACCGACGACGATGTATCGATGAAAGTTAACGTCGATAAAAAGGGTAAACGACCAAAACGTCAGACCGCCGAGGCTTCGACAAGTGAACGATCAGAATCGCCTATTGTCATCTCATCCGATTCTGAGAAAACCGTATCTCTACACAGTGAAAGAGGTAGACGTTCACCATACTCATTACCATCAATAAGTAGCGACACCGCGACCGCATCCGAAGGCCGTGACGACAATGACTCTATAAATACCGTACACTCAGCACAAGATCTTGACACCGACGGTATGCTAATACTGAACGAGGCTATCGATACCAAGCCCAATCAAATACTCGTACATACATGGCAAAGAAATGAATTAACGGTTAAAGATTTATCCCGAGACAAACAAAAGGTTCTGGAAGTCCACTTACCTGAAAACAATCCTGAACTAGTAAAACGATTCCTGAAAAACTACATTCGACCCAAGATTAAATATTTCTTCTACTTCGAAAGCGACATACACCGCAAACAATTTTCGGAAGCAACGATTTTCCTTTTCCAAAAAGGAACTGTAAAATTCTATGAATGTAAAAACCGAGTAATTTACATAGAAGACGAAAAAGAACAACGCGAAATCATACTTAAATACCACGACGGTAAGAACAGTCACAGAGGGATAAAAGAAACACTCGTGCACTTAAGACGAACTTATTACTGGAAAAACATGGAACAAACAGTATCAAGCGTTATTAACGCATGCGAAACGTGTAAAACAATGAAATATGATAGAAAACCGCTAAAACCCGAGCTTCAGCTCACGCAAACGCAGATACGACCATTTCAAGAACTCTTTATAGATACATTCACAATAGATGGCAAAAGCTACTTAACGATAGTCGATGCTTTTAGTAAATTAGGCCAAGCGTTCGAAATTCAGACAAAATCAACTCCCGAAGTACTTAGAGCTTTGATAAAGTACTTCTCACTATATGGTACCCCGAATCGAATCAGCTCAGACCCAGGTTCCGAGTTTAACAACACGTTGATGAAAGAAATGCTATCATTTTACAAAATTGAACTTCACATAGGCACACCACATAATCCAAACTCCATGGGAGTAGTTGAAAGATTTCATTCGACCCTCATCGAAATCTACAGGATAGCGAAGTACGAACAAAAGACAACAGACGCAGCCTCAGTTATGTGCTACGCTATAATGTCATACAACCACACAATACACTCTACCACGGGACTAACACCTTTCGAGGTAGTTTTCGGACACACTGAATCAAATAGCACGTTCCACACAGATTTTAACAAGCAATTTACGCAGCAATTGGTAAAAGAACACGCGAAGCGAACTAAACATCTATACGAATACTTAACTGACAGAATTATCGACAAAAAGAGAGCCGAAATTAAAAAGCGAGGTGGCGAAACCGAATTCGACATTGACACCGGCGATACGATTTTTATAAAAGGCGTAAACGTTAGGCGAGGTAAGGACAAACCACGGTATCAAAAAGCTCAAGTGACTGGAGCGACAAATAGGAACGTAGTACCGGTAGTCACTAAGAACCGACCAACTAAAGTCCCTATTAAAGACGTGAAACGTCCTCCGCAGGTTTATCCTCCTGGTGGCCCACGCGGCAACCCTTCAGCTCCAGCGGATTGACAAGAACCCAGGCCTGTTACCTATAAAGGAAGGTCAAGCCATAGTAAGCCATAACTCGTGGACCGTAATTAAGATATTAGATTTAAAATTATTATACCAGCAACTAGACATTAATATAAATAGTTATTTAGGGTTAAAAGAACAAGTCAAAGTTAACTTTCTCAACAAAACCATCAAGTATGATTTAATCGAAGTAGAATCACAGGCCGACTACAGTATGAACATAACCATTGAAAAGTATAGAGAACTAATCCCATCTGTAAGATCTAGGCGCGGTTTAATCAACCCACTTGGATCGCTTGTCAAAGCAATTACTGGCAATCTGGATAACGATGACGCAATAAAATATGAAGAATTAATCAGAAAAGTTAAAGTCAAACAAGATCAATTAAATTATAAAATCACGGTAGTCTCTGAAATGTTGACGGCATTCACGAAAATCGCTAACTCTACCAAAAGCAATTTTGAAATAATTCAACAAAATATGCAGGATATATACTCGAGCTTAAATGAAACCAAGATACTTCAGCTTAACAATCAGATTATAAATATGTATCATGCATATATACATAATTTTCAAACGCTTTTTACAAGATTAAGTGAAATTGAGACAGCCATTGCTTTTGCTAAAGTTAATCAGTTACACCAATCGATCATAGACACCGACGAACTGATACAATTGTTGAAGAAAATTGAAAAGACCGATAACCTTGTATTCCCTGTAACTTTAGAAAACATTGTCAAAATCGAACAAAGTATGGAGATAAAAGCTTACATGAAACAAAATCAGATAAAACTAATTATGCAGATTCCTTTGATTCACGACGAAACGTTTAATTATTACAAGTTGATCCCATTACCTATCTACCACAAGTCCTATGGCCTCACCTCTACCATCATTCCCAAATATCCCTACCTCCTAGTGAAAGGGTTGAAAACGCAATTGCTATCCCAGCCATGCAGCGAGATAGACGAGGATCGCTTCCTATGTTACGAGAGCGACGCATCATCAATAATCGAAGATAACTGTATCACCGAGTTGATAAACTTCAAGAGCAACATCACGAGCTGCAACTCAGTTCCAGTAATTATCGACGACGTCAAGGCTTTCAATCTCCAACCGAACTATTGGATCCTGTATTCTAAAGTGGAAACAACTCTCATTGAAAACTGTGAAGATGAAGTAAAGCATCACATCGTTTTCGGCACGTACATTTTAATTGCAGATAATAACTGTGAAATCAAAATCAAGAATCTCAAGATTAGACAGCATCAAGAAACTCAATGGAAAGACGTGGTTAACAGTTTTCACGTAATCAACTTGCCTGCAACACTGACGGACACGGCAGCCTGTATGCAGCGAAAACCTGTTGACCTTAATAGTATCGATTTGATTGAGACGCGGTTCCTTAATTTTTTATTGCAGAAAAGTGGAAGTAAGATTAGTGATAAGAACTATGTTAATCAATTAGATAATAAGATAATTGATATTGGAAATTTGTCTTTTTGCATTATGTTAACCTTCTGCTTTATATTATATATGTTTAGGAATAAGATTAAAAAAATATGTTGTAAGGTCCGAAATCATCCCGAAATAAGGGATAATTTCGAACTCACGGAGGGAGGAGTTATACCGCCTGAACCCGAACCTAACCCTGTATTCGTAGTCTCATAAATATTGCTATAAGAATTATAAGAAAGAGTATGTTATGAAATGTCAGCATGCGATAAGCACATCCTGCCCACAATTCCAAGTAATCAATCACGCCACCCAAGCTTTCGTTAAACATAAGTTAGAGAATAAGTTTAGTCATAATTTGTCATCAACTGAATAAAGACGTAATTAAAATATTAATTCGCTTTTTAAAAAGTTCTTCCTGCGTCGCCCGTCTATGTCTATCTATTGCACTGTTTGGAACTAAAACTATTTATTTATTCAACACGCCGCATTTCGACTTTTTACTTTTGGTGCTGGCAGCACTGACTAATAGGCTTAGACGCGGTTTCCGCGGTTATGATACGACTTACGATTACCACCTAATTCTTGTCTTGTTTATTTACTTACGAAATTACTAAATGGTTAACGAGCTAATTTAGTAAATCAGTAATAAATAATTGTTCTGTGCTGTGATTGTGTTAAAAAGTTTCAAGTGTTCTTAATCCTCCAATACCAATGACTTTATTAACTAACAAACTCATTGTCCAATACATTAAAAATTATTGTCCAATTAATTGACCAGTCACTTCATTTTCATTACAACTGTGAGCACCTGCCTTATTGAAAATGAAAATTAGATTACAGCTACCTTTACAAGTATTTCGTGAACCGTCTGTGCAAATAATTTCCTTGATTGTTTTTCTTGTTTTATGCGCGGAATACTTCGTCTCTTGCACGTGTATGTATAATTTTGAATAAACCGGCTATGTAAAGTATTCGATTATGTGAATACTTATCCGCTTGTATATTGGTTTATCTACTCGCGGCGACATTATACTTGGCTGCCGTAGCGGCGGCGTGAGATTGGCGGTCGCGTTATCAGAAACGAGCAGTTGGCTTTCGTTCGTACGTGGCACGGTGACTGACGTAAATACTTTAAACCACAAATTCCAGATTGTTATGACAACCTGAAAACCTGAAATGAGTAATTCCGAAGACAGTAAAAGGGATAATCCTCCAATAGGACATGAAAAGGTCAGTGTGATGATTTATCCACTATTGCAGAAACTTAGTATTGATCTGTTTACAATTTCATTCAATATGTTATCTAAAAATGTTTTTTACACTGCTGATAAAACATAAAATATCTAGATAAATCTATAAAATAAACATTTAAATACTGGGAAATATGAGAGATGTTTGCGCTGATGATTATTTTAACAAATTATTAATTAAAAAACGGGTTGGCAAATTCTGACCATAAAACTATCAAAATGCAAAAATATTGTAAGTGGGTTTGTGCATTTTGCGTCATGTAATTATTTTGCATTTGAATATATTTTTAGTGAATTATTGAAATAGGTTTTCAACCCATGTGCATATATGTATGTCAAGGCCACCCTATGGAATTATAGATTTGTACAATTGTGTTTTAAATCTTTATATCCAAATAACAATAGTACACTATTATACCTTGTATAATGGTAGTTTATGTTTGTTTACACCTACTTCTTTTTACAACTACATTCTAACTTCGGGCTTGTTTTCGGCAGTAACATTATGCAAAATTTAGTCCTGGAAATATATTTACCTATTAAACTTGATTCATAATAAGCTGTTTAAAGTTGACAAATAGTCACTCATCCACCACACTATTGCAAAGCGATTAGTGGCGGGGATGTGGCTGCCCTAGGTTTGATGTAAACAGTGCTGTTTGAAGTCTTACAATTTTGCTGCAGCTGTCGAAAGTGTTCATAGTTTTGTTAGGGTATAGTGTCACTAATTTCTCATTAACACTAACATTAAAAGGTTGCATTAACTGCCCAGTTTTGTCCTTGTAGTTGTAATAAAGAAAATTTAAAAAGGGTAGAAATTAATAATGTAAATAAGTTTGGTCACAAAATGTAAGGATAAAAATTTAAATGAGTTGAAATGTAAGAAATTTACTGTCAATGTCTAAACCAAAAGTGAGGTTAGTTATCAATACAAAAAGGTCTAATAATAAAATATCAAATAATAAAATATTCGGGCGCCAGATAACTACCTAACTAAAAATATTAATAAAATCTAATCAAATTACCTGGATAAATAGGTCAGTCGCATCATTGGACCTTTAATCTAAGGAGGGGGGAATTAAATATAAACCAGATAGAAAATTTAGATTGTGAAGCTAATTTATTCTTTAAAAGTTGAATTTAGTACATTCCGTGTAATCCTTGAGCCTTATTTTCTATAAAGTTATAACTAAAGTTTATCTACCAAAGTATGCTTAATATTAAATTTAGAATTTACAATTACTAATAAGTTCCTACTTGTTGTTAATGCATCGATTGAATTTTTGACAATTAATAAAGGTTTTTAATAAATACCTCTCGTTTGCTTATGACAAACCCATTAAATGTGTTAATAAACCATCTTCTGCAGTCCGGGGCCTCGTCCCAGGCGTCGTCAAACGGAAAGTGAATCGAGTTTGTAAAGTTCCATGTAAAATGCGGTTTGAAGAGGTGTAAAGGACCTCGTAAAAAGATTAAAAAGGTTTAGAAAGGGGTAAAAAAGAAAAAGAAAAAGGAAGAAGAAAAAACGCCGTTGGCTGTAACAATAAGAGAGAAAAAATCGTTAAGGCTTGCTCAAATCAGAGATTGAGTTCAAAGATGACCTAGTTTTAAGAATGTGGTTATGCTTACCGCTTTTTCCAAAAAGAATCCAACAAAAATGCCAAGCCTGATTGAGTCTCACGCCTCCATCATCTCAGTCACTAAAAACAATCAAAAACGAACCATCAGAAACCACGCTTACCAAGCAACCTTAAAGTTGAACTTGTCCGCATATCAAATCGAAACTCACCCAAAATTCTTGAAATACACCGCTATGATACCCCATTAGGGCTTTGGTAAGGGTGTTAATCCATTTTCCAACAAAAACCAGAACGCCAACACCGGGGAAACCTCGGATTAAGTTGGGTTTAAAATTTATGACCAGTCGCCATTTAATCAGGTAAGAAAGTGAATGACGCAAAAAATACCATAAACATCTCGTTCTAGCAACTGACCGGAAGGAAGGTGCTTGAAGCAAAAAAAAGAATCCTGTAACCTTCAATCAATCTGTCACTCAAAACTATCAAGCCACAAACCACAGACTAATAAAAAAATAATTATCTTTACTACGAAAAGAAAGCTGTCAACGGTTGACTGAATGTCAACGTCACAAATAAATGTCAAATATGACAGACCAAACAAAATCGCCAAAACTTGAAACGAACTCAAAGTTAAACAAAAATTTAAGGAGTTACAGTGGTATATCTCAAAGCAAATTCTTTTAGTAACGCAACGTAATAACGCGTTACATAGTTTAGATGTAAAAAAGAAATTGTTTCACTAGCCAACTTCATTCAATCCAATAACATTCCTATTTGGCTTCTTTTTAACACGCTTTTATTAGCTTCACCTGTATGTTTGTATGTTTGTATGTAACCGACTTCTTTGAGCGCGTTTTTGACCCACTTTAAACGGTCAGATTTCTTTCAAACTTTGTAGATATATCGAGGACCGATGACAATACACTAAACAAATCGTGTTTTTTAGTTTTTTTAACTATTAATTTTTTTAACACGCTTTTTCTATAAAGTTTCTTTAACTTTTAACTTACAAATGGTAGTTTCGTCATTCGAGTCAGAGAACAGAGTGGCGCAGTGGAAGCGTGCTGGGCTCATCATAACCCAGAGGTCTCTGGATCGAAACCACGCGCTAGAAATCTTTTTGCTCAATATTTTTTGTTACGCATCAATTTTATTTTATGAGGTCTGAGGATCGAAACCACGCGGCTACAAATCTTTTTGCTCAATATTTTTTGTTATGCATCAATTTTATTTTTAATTTGCTTGAGCAGACGGCCAAAATCGGATAACACCAACACATTTGTACATATTAAGGATGATTAATAGTTAGCAAATCGAACTAAAAAGCGAAAAATAAATAATAGTTAAAAAAAACTAAAAAAACACGCTTTTTATAAAAAACCGAACTAAAAAAATAGAAAATAAAATTTTATAAATTTAAATTAAGAATAGGGTTGAAAATTTCAATAAATATAAATTAATAATAGTGTAAATAAATAAATATATGTATTTTATTTTTAAAAAAGCGTGGGGTGCTTTCTAAGATATTATCAAAATGCTAATCACTCTACTCATGTCTGTCAATACAAAATGTATCTACAAAATATATAATATCTACTTATTGACCCATGCACCCCACGCTTTTTAAAAATAAAATACATATATTTATTTATTTACACTATTATTAATTTATATTTATTGAAATTTTTAACCCTATTCTTAATTTAAATTTATAAAATTTTATTTTCTATTTTTTTAGTTCGGTTTTTTATAAAAAGCGTGTTTTTTTAGTTTTTTTTAACTATTATTTCTATACCTTTCCTCCACTGTCTATGCCAAAGTTGCCTCCAAACTCATTGAGGCAGATAGCAAATTAAAACCGCCCAGGTCAAGAATATCATTGCGAATGTCTCAACCAGACTGGTAAAGTGTGACATGTTCCAATTTGCAGGGCCCCACAAATGGCGCTGGAGGGCCTCAGCACTACTACGGCGGCGGGTACCCCCACTTCCATGTGCCTCAGCACCACATGCAGCACTCTCCGCCGCCGGTCTACCAGAAGGACGAGCGCACCCAGCGAGCCTACTCCAAACTCAAGCAAAAGCTGGAGAGGAAACAACACACTACTAGGAATAATGGCATAGGTAAATGCTTCACTTATTAGGTTTTCGTCGCAAAGTCAATATCCTTGCGCTTTTTCGAGCTTTTTTCAAGTATGTATGGAGCTCAGCCTTTTAGCGCTTTTGAAACCTTTGAGCTAAATTATTATTTTGTTATGTTTCTGTTTGAAAACATGATTTAAAAGCATGTTTTTGAATTACCCCGTCAAAACTAAAGGGGTGGAGGGGGGGGGGTAAAAATGGGTCACGTGGTATGGTTATGTTCCCTAAGCACCTGTGAACCGACTGTTTGTTATTTTCAGAAGTGAACTCTGGCGCGAGTACCCCTTCACTATCCCCACGAAAAGAGGTGAACGGTCGCGGCGGCGGCAGCGGCGGCGCGTCGTCGGGCGCGTGGTCGGAGGGCGAGGGCTCCTCGGCCGGCGCCTCGCTGCACGGCGACGACGACGACACGCACGCCGTGCTCGACCTGCTCTCTGCCACCAGGACGCCGCAAGTAAATACATAGCTTTAACTTTTCATTTATATTTTACTTTGTGTTATTTTTTAATTGGGAATCAAGGAAGTCGTTCGGCCACGGTCACCTCATGTTAAGTGATGATAAGTGGTAAACGATAAAGTACTTCGCCTCACCGTTAGGTGGCGACAGATTTTCAACTTAAGTATGAGGTAGCAAAGTATTAGAAAGTGCTGCTATGTTGCTCATGGGATTTGAACACATACTCTGCCTGTGGAAGTGCCTAACACTGGGCTATCATCGCTACGCTTACGTATGACAGCATCTGTTACAAAAAGTTTCCCCCCGCAGGTGAGCGACATCACTCCGACGAGCGCGCTGGTGCAGTGGAACTCCCCGCTGCCCGAGGGCGTGGCGCTGCCCAACTCCGAGCTCACATACGAGCTGCTGCTCGGCGACCGCGGCCGGTACAAGGCCATCTACAGCGGCTCCTCGCTCTCGTGCCGGTCAGTACGCCGTCCCCGCCCGAACCTATAGAACCTCCGCCTGCTTCGTGTCGATATCGTTAAGTAACCGTCCCTCGTGTCCTCCCGACAGAGTGCGCGACCTGCGGCCCGGGTGCGAGTACTCGGTGTGCCTGCAGATCCGCGCGGGCGAGCAGACGGGCCCCGCGAGCGAGGTGGCCACGTTCCGCGCGCCCGCCGCGCCGCCCGACGCGCCGCCCGCGCCTCGTGTGGCGCAGCGCCTGCGCACCTCCGTGCTGCTGCGCTGGGCCGCCGCCGCCGACAACGGCGCGCGCGTCTCGCACTACACGCTCGAGATGGACGCCGGCGACGGGTTCGCCGAGCTCACGCGGCCGCGCAACAAGCAGCACACCGCGAACGGGCTCCGCCCGCAGACGCGCTACCGGTTCCGCGTCGCCGCCGTCAACGAGTGCGGGCGCGGTGAGTGGAGCGAGGAGACGGTCGTGTGGACGGCGGGCTCGCCGCCGCCCGCGCCCGAGCCGCCGCGCCTGGCCGCCGCCGCCGCCGACTCGCTGGCGCTGGCCTGGGAGCGGCGCGCCGACGACGAGTTCACGCTGCAGATGGACGACGCGGCGCGCGGCCACGGCTTCCTGCCCGTGTACGCGGGCGGCGACGCGGCGCACACCTGCGTCGGCCTGCGCCGCGCCACCGAGTACCGCTTCCGGCTGCGCTGCGAGACCGCCGACGGCCAGGGGCCCTGGTCCGTGGAGGTGACCTACCGCACGCAGCCCGAGCGGCCCGCGCCGCCCGGCCGGCCGACGCCGCGCGGCAAGATCCACTCGCGAGCTTTCCGGCTGCGCTGGGATCCGCCGGTCGAGGACGGCGGCGCGCCCGTCGACACCTACACGCTGCAGCTGGACGACGGCGAAGGCTACCGGCAGGCGTACCGCGGGCCCGACCGCGAGGCGCACTGCGACCGCCTGCGGCCCGGCACGCCGTACCGCGCGCGCGTTTGCTGCGGTAACGTGGCCGGCGAGAGCGACTGGTCCGCCTCTGAGACCGTGGCCACCGAGCCGGCCGTGCCCGCCGCGCCGTCCGCGCCCGAGCCGCGGGCCGACCCCAGCCCCACGCAGCTGGCCGTGCGGTGGCGCGCGCCCGACTGCACCGGCGGCGTGCCGCTCGCCGAGTACCGCGTCGAGGTGGCGGACGCCGCCGGCGCCGTGCGGCTCGCGTACGCCGGCGCGGCCCCCGAGTGCACGGTGCGGGACCTGCTGCCCGGCCGCGCCTACCGCCTCTGGGTGGTCGCCGTCAACGCGGTGGGGGCCGGCCCGGCGTCACCGCCGCTCGAGTTCTCGACGCCGGCAGCTCCGCCCGACGCGCCCGCGCCCCCCACCGCTCTCGCCGAGACCCCGCGGTCCGCGCGCCTCGAGTGGGAGCCGCCCGCGGACAACGGCGCGCCCGTGCTCGACTACCGGCTCGAGATGAGCTCGAGCGTGGACGCCGCCTTCGCGGAGGTGTACCGCGGCGCCGACGCCGGCTGCGTGGTGCACGAGCTGACGCCCTTCTCGCCGTACTTCTTCCGGGTGTGCGCGCGCAACGCGGCCGGGTACGGCGCGAACTCCGGCGCGCGCGACCTGCTGACGCCGCGCGCGCCGCCCGCAGCACCGCAGGGGCTGCGCCACGAGGCCACGGCCGCCTCGCTGCGGCTGCAGTGGCTTTCGCCCGTGGATCACGGTGCCGAGGTGCTGCGCTATCGCGTGCAGGTCGACGACGCCGCCTACGAGACGGAGGGCCCGACGCCCGAACGGCTCGTCGAGGGGCTCGAGCCCGACACCTCGTACCGCGTGCGCGTCGCCGCGCTCAACGAGCTCGGCCTCGGCGACTGGTCAGAGGAGGAGGTCGCGACGACGCGGCCGCCGCCGCCCGCGCCGCCGCGCCTCATCGTGGCGCCGCCCGCGCACAACCACCTGCGGCTCGAGTGGGAGGCGAGCGGCGGCGAGGGCGCGCACTACTGCGTCGAGATGCGGTCGGGCGAGGCGCGCGAGTTCCGGCCCGCGTACCGCGGCCCGGCGCGCTCCTGCAAGGCGAAGAAGCTGCGCGAGAACACCGAGTACTGGTTCCGCATCCGCGCGAGCGACGAGCGCGGCGGCCGCGGCGCCTGGTCGGAGCCGCTGCGCGCGCGCACGGCGCTCGCGCCGCCGCCCGCGCCGCGCACGCCCTCGCTCTCACAGCCGTCGCCGCGCCGCGCCACCGTCGTGTGGGACCCCGTCGAGGACGCCGAGTACGTGCTGCAGTGCGCCCGCCTGAAGGACGCCGTCTACAAGCAGGTGAGTGTCGGCGGCGCGACACGGCGCGGACGGCGCGGGGTGCTGTCGGGCGGGGAGTGACGTGCGCTTGTGTCGGCAGGTGTACGCGGGCGCGGAGGCGCAGTGCGCGCTGGAGGAGCTGGAGGCGGGCGCCGAGTACCTGGTGCGCGTGTGCGCGGTGCGCGGCGGGCTGGCGGGCGCGTGGTCGGGCGCGGCGCGGCTGGCGGTGCCGGCGGCGGCGGCGCGCGCGGGGCGGCGGGCGGCGCGGCCGGCGCGCGCGCTGGCGCCGGCGCAGCTCGCGCTGCTGCTGGCGGCGCTGTTCGTGCTGCTGGGAGTGCTGGTGGCGGTGCTGCTGGAGCGCGTGTTCGTGGAGCCGCAGCCCTGACGCGAGCTGGCGGCGGTGCGCACGCGCGCCCTCGCCCTGCTGTGAGCGCCCCGCGGGGGACCGGGGGACCTATTGGAAGGTGTCTTTGTGTGGCTTCACTTGTAAAATTTTGTTGTGCACGAATGTGAGGCTGCATTTTTGTAAACTTATATTTTTACCGAGACGTGAAAGCTTCGCGTGTCGCGCGTCTCGCGCGATCCGGATCTTGTCTTTCACGATTTTTCCGTTATCTAGTCTACGCTCCTAACTTGTTATTTCTTTCGACGTCCACCGGGACGCGTGCTATATATTTTAACGTTTTAATGAAATAAATCGTAGAATTCGTTTAGGGATATCGAAATACTTCCAATATTTTTGTACTCCGCGACTCGGTGCTTTGTTCGATATCGTTTTATAGTTTCGATCGGTCTATTTCATATTTTATCACTTTTATCAGATTTAATTGTAAGAAGTTAGCGAATGAGGTGCTCTACTATAATTAAAGTTTCGTTTAGAGGGACGTGGCCCCTCGCTCTGCAACGAGTTTCCAGTGTGTGTGCTGTGATCACTTCCTTATGCGAATGAGACTGATTTTACAAGTAAAGCTTTGTTTATAGAGATGAATCGAAAAAGCTTACGTTACGCGTCTTGGATAGGAATCGTATCTGTGCTATAATCGGCCGCTAATGACTTGTCGAGCGGACCCGCGGCCGCCGCGGTGTGCCAGAGGTGCACTCATCAACCCAATGCTTATTTGAATATCAATCTAATTGTATAGTGTCATTGATGAAATCCAATGTATTTTAATGAATTAATAGAATGCTACTTTTATTGATGAGAATGACGTTGATTGTGTTGGGCCATTTTCTAAACTAAACTTGACAGCCCTAAATTTGTTAACGTCTTTTTCTTACATATTAAAAAGAAAAGAGACAGATAACTTTAGAGCTGTCGGATTGGTTTAGTTCAATGAGTGGTGCGACAGAATCGATGCCGTTGAGTAACATAGAGTAATTTGTTTGTAAATTTAGACATTACCAACGTTCGAGATTGTTACCAACCGGTATAAAAGCTAGGAATTGTGAAAATTGTGCTAATATAATTATTACGATCCAAAAATGTGTATCCAAAAATGGGATTGTAATTAGTATTTGGTGTTTGTTACTTTGACTTTATTAGCGAAATTGTTAACCGATAAATGTCTATAAATATAATTTTAAACGAATTTCATTGTAGATGAGTAAAAATGAATTTAAATATTCTTTATTCAGTATATTAGATTAAATAAGTTTATGGGGTATTATTATACATTTAAACATTGATGTTTCTTAGAACCTATTATTATTACCTACAATTATTAAATGTTGTTTCGTGGATCTAATTAATCATACATGTCATAAATCATGCATATTAAGATAATATGAATGTATTGTCATATTTACGTAGGCCTTATTGCAATCGACCTATCTTCCTTCCGTCAGTATCATTAGGAGTTAACGTTTTATAGATGAGATTTCGCGATTCACCTAAAACCGATTAAATTATCTCGTAAATATATGATATTTACATCTTCTGTGATTAGCTTATTCTTTTCTTCCTATATTGTTTATTATTGTTGTCAGAAACATTCCTAGAATAATGGATACGTGTTACTTTTTCGATATCGAGATTTTAAACTTGTTTGTTACTAATATATGTAATGTAGAGGAATCACTCTGTGCCTGAGTTGACGAGGCATCTCATCCGGTGAGCGCAGCTCGCCTACTTATAAAGGAAATATTTAATTTTTCGAAAATTTTTATAATAATGACGTGCAATTAACAATTTATTTATTCTTTATCGCTTAATATAATATTTATTTTTAGAAATTATATCAATAATATAGTGTCAATGAGGGAATCGATGTTCCTAAGTTTAACACGTTGTACAACACGGCAAGCTGAACTGCAGTCAAGCATTCCATGTTTATTCCACTTGTAAATAGGCCTAATGAATTCTATGACTTTGTGAATGTACATCGCTTTTAATATTGAAGTGTAAATAAATCTGATGTTCACGAGCTTCTTGTAAGGGACATGTTTAGCTACTGAACATGTATGCCAATTGAATATATTACACAGTGTTGACTAAACGTTAGAGTAATGAGATATGTTTAATGGGGATTACATCTCATATTGTATTTGTGTTTGAATAAGTACGTATAACGAAATGTATATGTTTATAATATAATATTTGATGATGTTATTATGTATACAATTTATTAAACATGAATATATCAATAAAACTATATTTTGTGTAAACTAAATGTTTAATTTTCTTTCTACCAAACTTGTCAAAACTACGGACACTGCGCTATTTAAACTAGGTATCTATAGAAAGGAATAATCGAATAGGTCAAATGATACGTATAATAAAAATAAATAATAAAAGTAGGAGTCTTAATGATGTAATAGGCCCAAGTTTGAAGGCATTTTAAGACAGATCTAAACTAACTAAAAATACATCTGTCTTTATCATTGCAAGTCATTAGACAAGGATGCCAATAGTTTTAGAAAATTTAGATCTGTCTTAAAAAGCCTTCAAACTTGGGCCTAATAACTAATTACTATTATACTACTTTCATACAAAACAATCTACTTAATTATATTGTAAATACCTATCTAGTGTTGACATTTGGTCCTATAAAAAGAGACTAGAATGTTTTGTACTATGAGTATTATGCACCTTTGTGTGACATAAAATAAATGTTATTGTAACACTCAAAGATATTATCTACTTACATTACAAATAGAAATATCATTAAATTCACACGTTACTATCGAAGAAAATCGATTAAAAAGTCGAAAAAGTACAGAACATTTAAACTCTTACAAGACAGATGAGCACACTCAGGAAAGCAGAGGTAAGGTAAAAAGACATCTGACGCAGCAAACCACTATGACAAAATGTGAATAAGGCCCCTGATTTGACATGGACCACTTTGCAATCAACGCACCTATTTACAGAAGTAACAGATGCCACACTTTAATAGCTATTTTACCTACAATATACTTAATCTAAGTTGGGGGAAACAATTGGCACGACTTGATGTTTTCGCTATACACCTCGGAGAAGTTGGTCAGATAGCTTCTCTCCTTTGTGGAAATGTGATCGATGCACCCCTTGAACTTGTGAGGAAACAGTTTTCTTGCCGTTGCGCTCGCATCCGCTATACCACCTGCGACCATAACATCGGAATATAGCTAAGCCATTGCATCTTTACCGATGCTGGACAATATTAAGTGCAGACCTACACTATTTTAATTTAGACGCTGACTCTCGAGCTTATAATTTCGATTGTCTAATGTGCAGGCAAAGATGCTACAATTTGCTTAAAACAAACACTTACCAATATACAAGTCGACATCATCATAATGTGCCACTGCATTCAGGCCCAGTTCTTCCACATACGCGACCACAGTATCCACCATCAAGCTGATATTGTTCTTCTCGATCCTCAGTACGAGTGTGTGCCACTCGCCATCGGCCAAGTAGCCAGCACTCGGGACCAGGCGGGATAGAACCCGGGCCCTGCGAAGGTCTCTTGAGGCTAGCTCGAGTGTAGAGTTGTGGCGGAGCGACCACACCAGCCTGAGGTATCCGTTTTCGAGACCCATTCCTAAGTAGTCCATGTCCTGAGAAAACAAAATTATGGTTAACTTAATTTTCGACTAATTTCCTGCATATCACGTAATTGAGGGAACAATAGCAATTTATGGATATTTCCGTTTTTTTCCACCGAACGACAATCATCTGGTATCTACTTGTATTTTTGTAAGTGTAGCTATTGTTATTGTACCTACCTATAGTAATTATGCCAGCCCGATCCTTTAATCCGTCAGGTCAGGTCCGTTAGAAAGGTAGGCAAACTTCTAAACCCAAAACTACTGTGTCAGCCTGAAGCATCAATCCGTCGGGCAGTGCGGTAAAAATGAAAAGATCTACTAATATTATAACTGTCGAAGTTTGTACGTTTAGCCGTTTAGATATTTGTTACCTACTCACTACTCAATCACGCAAAAATGGCTAAACGGATTTGTAGTATGATAACTTATCCCTAGATCCTATATACAAGCAACTTTTCAACGGTTGCTGTAGCATAGCGGATGAAACCACGGGGCGCAGTTAGTAGATAGATAAATTCCTAAAGTCAGTTACCATATCAGCCCAAAGCAGCAGTCCGTCCGGCTGCGCCGTGGTGAAGTTGAGCGCCACGTACCCGGGCCGCGCGCGCGCCGCGGGGCCCGCGAGCCGCGCCGCCGCGCCGCGGGACAGGGACAGCAGAGAGTTGCCCTCGAACTGCGGGATCGTGATGTTGATCTCTGGAATGTTACAGAGACAAGTTACAAGGTAGTATTGGTATTCTTTTTAAATTCAATTTTTTATCAATCTAGTTCACTTTTTATTCAGAAAATCAATAAGTAAAGGATCATAGATCACCTACTCGCTATGCTTCCCATGTTCATTACATTTACGTACTATGGTACTTACTTCTATACTTGTTCATAATGACTATACTTGTTCACAATAGACGCCTCCATACTAGGCGGCATAGATGCACTTGCCCCCGTGGCAGCGCCCCTGCGGCGTTGTACACAGCTCGGCCTCGCATGTAGGGTTCAGGAAACCAAAAAAGCGTTAAAGGTCACCATACTCACTGTGTTCACAATTGATGCCCCCATACCCGGCGGCGCAGACGCAGGCGCCCCCGCGGCAGCGCCCCCGCGGCGGCGCGCACAGCCGGCCGGCGCCCGCGCAGGCGGCGTGCCGGCGGCAGCGCGCGGCGGCGCCCCCGCAGGCGCAGCGCGCGCGGCCCGCCTCCACCACGCAGGTGCCGCCGCCGCACGCCTCGCCCCCGCACGGCGTGCCGTCGCAGTCGCCCACGTTTTGCCCCTCTGGGAAATTAACACGTTATTACAGAAAGTGGGGGAAAAGTTTCAGTTAGTTCTGTGTAGAAAAATGTCAGTAAGTCAGGTCAGTCCTCCTATATTGATATTTGAGAACTTTCTAAACAGAGTTTTCCAAAATATCCTTAGTTTTCTTCAGACCTTGCGGGACGGTTCCAAGCGAATTCTGTTGCATATGAGGAGATTATTCCATGCACCCTTAAATTAGGACTAAAATACTCGGCACACCGAAAAAACCAAACATGTTTTTACCTTGAATATTCTGTTGTTCCAGCACGATTAGAATGTTGTTGACGTGAAGGTTTCTAATACAACCTGTGTACGATTCGGGCGGCCCGAACATGGCGTCGAAAGGAAGCGTCGACAAATCTTTCGCTCCACCTAAAAATTAACCACCAGTAAATTTCAAATAACAGCTGAATCTAGGTAAGACTAGAATGTCCGCAAAAACTGGTAAACGATAGTAAACAATGTCAGGCCACTAAATATTGCGCTTGTGGTTGCAGATAGCTCACGTTGGCCGGACTGGGGGCTCCATATCTTCGGTACCGCTGATCTGGCAGCTATTACAGGAAGGCAGTTATGGCAGTTATCGCAGGAACTATTAGCCACTCAGCTAATAGTTGCTGCGGCCCCGGTACACTCACCCAGGTACACGGTAGCGTTGTCGGCGGTGTGCGGGTAGGCGTGCGCCAGCATGGGCTCGCTGCTGAGCGCCGCGTCCACCCAGGCGTACAGCCGGCTGCCGTAGCGGCCCGCCTTCACGCGGTGCCACTGCGACATGGACAGCACCACGCCGCTGCGGACCAGTGACGTCACGCCCGACACGCGGTCTACGTGCACGACGGACTTTATTAATGTTTTGGATGTGTGTTTTGTAAATCGTATCTTTCCGCTACCACCGGCTTCGTCCCCACTGGGGAAAGGGAATTTGTTTTTCGCTAGTAGCAACGGGCGACGATAGAGCCACTCTCAAATTTTTCAATGTAATTAAAAATGTTTTTTTTTTTATATAATTTAATGACGAGACGCGCAAATCGCTCGCCTGATGTAAAACGTCACGTTTGCCCATAACAGGTCTGCACCACCCAGAATTTTGAACTTGCAGAATTCAAGCCCCTGAGCGGCACAGCACTGCGCTCGTCACCCTGATATAATATAAGACGTTAATGTCCTATTTGCCCTGTAATTTCACTGGAATCAATGCCCTTCCAACTGGAACACAGTAATGTTTGCACATTACTACTTGGCGGTGGAATAACTGGCAAAGGTGTGGTCCTTCCCCAGGCGGGCTCTGCAAATAAACCTTACCACTACTAAATGTAACTATGATGGTCTGCATTTCGTGAGGGTAACGGAAAATCATCTAAAATAAATACATAGGGGTGGGGGGTTAAAACACTCAGGTCTTTTAATTTCTAAATAATTAGTACAAATGAAAACTTTAAAAAGTTGAGCTAGCATTGCGCCAAAGTCCGTCCTCAGACACTGAGTCTCGGACTCTTGACACGATGTCAAGATGTCACATCGTCATTTTACCCTTGATAACAGTAAGTCCCTTTATGCTATACCTATACTGTACTGTACCTATATAGCTATAGAAACTGGCAATTTATTTGAGCTAGCATTTACAAAACTTAACTAGGTAGTTAAATCACGTACCGGTCCACCGATACTCCAGCAAACCGCCTTGCAACGACAAAGCCGTGTAGAAGTGAGGGGTCTCGACAAACAACACGAGGCCTCTCGCCTTGGTGGGCTTGATCTCGGCTTCTAGAGACAAGCTGATGCTCGAAATCGCACGAGGATGCAAGAGTATGTAAGAGCGAAGGCCCGTGAAGAGAACGTCGGTTGGGAGCAAATCTGAAAAAGTAATTTTCTTCCACTTATGATCATCAGCTCTAATTTGCCTATTTTGAAACACAAATTCTTCAGCAGAATCAAGGTTCACCTTGATCACAGTAGGCTCCAGTTTTCCCATAGGGACAGTCGCACTGCGCTTCTCCTTCAGCCGTGACCACGCACCGTCCCTCACACTTGGTGACGCTCGCATCGCACGGGTTCTGCGAGTGAGAGCAAGTCGGCCCGAAGAAACCTTCATTGCAGATACACCTGCAGAATAATATTACTAACTTTTATCTTTTCTACTAAGTATTGGAGGTTCGCTGAAAACTTAGCGAACTTGCGTCTATTTACCAAGAAAAAATACCGTTCTATGTTATGAATGCTTATTTTTTATGCTATCGAGTGTCGTAATGCATAAAAATATAGTTACCCATAAGTAGCCGGTGAGTGGATGCAGACTCCCCTCGGCGCGCGACAAGACCGCGCCGTGCACTGCTGGACCCCGCACTGGCCCACGCCCCGGCCCCCCACGGCCCGGCCCGCGCCCACGGTCTGCCCGCCCACCTCCCACACGCACCCCCGCCACCCACTGTGCAGTGGCAAGTCGTGGGGAAGCGAGCGGAAACTTTCCGAGGGGTGACCTCCTGGAAACGATCACATGAAATTACGACATCCAACGCATACCTACGGCAAAACTATCTTTGGTTCGACTTAATCGTTTTTGTAAATTGAGTCCAACGAGCTATGCCAGGCAGGACTCGAGACCAAGGTGCCATTAGATCCTGGATTACGCAGGAATACAAGGAAACTCTAGGTCTATAGACAACCCTCACACTTACCAATAAAAAGATACGGCATGACAGTCATCTTCGCATCGCTGGCAGGTGTGGGCGCGTTCCCCGTGACATTCTGCCGGCCGTCCACGTTGAGGCCGGCGCTGCGGCCGCGCCGCCACACGCGCACCGCGTGCCCGCCGCGCCGCGCGCTCAGCGCGCGGGATGTGAAGATGCGACGAGGGCCTAACCAATAATCAATTCAATTTATAACATTCTTAGTAAATCATAATGACATCAATATTATTTTGAGTTAACGCTTCACGTTAGATGCCGCTTTGCTCCACGTCGGGCTCCAATTTCATTAGCTCGAAAATTTGGCGCCCAACGTGGAGTACGAAAATTCTAAAGACTGGGGTGTTTTATTCCGAAACCTTCAAGGACCCTCGGTTAGGTAACTAAATAAATAATTTTAGCAAACGGGCATTTGGATAGGGCTATTTATCTCACCACTTCCCATATTCCAGGTCAGCATAATATAACCCTTCACAAACGTCAATGCCAAGTGTGGACTTCGCGGGTCATGCCTCCCGTTCTGTCCAACGAACGCGAGCAATGATATCTGGTCCATGTCTGCGGTTTGGAAGCGGAGTCGCAGGTCGAAACGGTCTGAATTCATAGCGCCAGGTGACAGGGGGTACATGAGGTACGATGATATGCCCGTACTGATTGGACTGAGGGATGGCCGGGTTATCTCTACGTCTGAAACAAAGTCATTTCAGGATTACCTTAAATTCACAAAATCACCGATTGTAATCAAAATATTGAAAGATGAAATAAATATTTGGTCAGAATACGTTTCATTTTTCAAAACACGCTATGGGTGATACTGCAAAGAATATTTTGAATACAATTTCGTCTCACAAATTTCATATGATTCAAACAAGTGAAATATGTGCACAAAGTGTGAAATGTAAAGCGAATATAAGTCGGTAGCCTTACTATATTCGCAGAAGATCCCATGCTTCCCGTACGGACAGAGGCACAGGAACCCGCTGCCGGGGTGCCGCACGCAGCTGCCGCCCGACTGGCACGGGTTGTGGGAGCATACGGACTCGTTGCAGTGTGCGCCTGTCCAACTGGGACAAATAAATTTAACTAAAGCTCCTGAACCTTCTCAAACTTCTATCTAATTTAAATTAAGAATTGTCTTTAAGCTATGTTCGTCTGTCTTGTATTTTACAGTACGTAAAAAATTTTAATAAAAAAAATAATAGTAATAATAGTAATGATGAGTAGGTAAGTACAAGGCTTCAAATCAAGGGAACTTTTCTTTTATTTTAATACAATAGAATACAACGGTGCTAGAAAATAGTGGACAGATTTTTAGCCTGATTCTAGATATCTCTGATGTCTGTTTGCTTCTGAATATCATACTTGTAGTAAATCGGTATCTAGTATGATTCTACGGAAGCAGATTCATTTCTTACCCATTAGTGCAGGAACAGGTGTAGGTGGCGCCGCGGTCGGCGCAGGAGCCCCCGTTGAGGCAGGGCGCCGAGAGACACGCGAGCGACACGCACTCGCTCACCTCGCCTGCGCCGATGGCTCCGCCGAAAACCTCGCGTTCTTCACCGTTTACCTATTCCAAGGGATAAGAACCAAGATTTACGAATCTTTTGTGATCTCGTGTATTTTTTGGGCCTGTAATTCACCGACCGTGTGACAACGTGTTGAGAGTGTACGTGCCTCTTTGGGTACGTTTATAATTATTTTCAATTACTTCCTGGACTGGGGTTAAAAAATACAATCCTCCGTACTTCACACGAAATAGCGACCATAATTTGCAAAATATTCTTGAGAATACTTTGTACTGTAACTTTAATTAGGTAATTAATAATTTTTTTCTTGTAATATTTTTAGTTCATTGCCGAGGTAAAAAATAATGATTTTTACCGTCAAGTCCTTGATACATCCAATGAAAGGCTTAGCCTCTGGGTCTGCCACGTCGGGCGAATTCCCCAAGTATAGAGTGGTGTTGTGGTCCAGAGTGCCGATGTTGGCGATCTGGCCGCCGCTCATAGCAACCGTATCGTTCAGGCGAAGAGTGGCGTTGCAGTGGTGGTCGTTGGGGAAAAGGTCTAGCCTGTTAATTCATAGAAATAACGTCAGTAAAAAATACTACGAAATTTTTACATCAACATTTTTTATAAAATATAGGTAAGGTTGTAGAATTGTCGTGCTTCGAGACCTTGCACAATAAACGGGTAGAATAGTCTTCTATGTCCTAAGTCCTTAATAATACTTTTTCTTACCTTGTCTCAATCCGCATCGAATATCCTTTATTAACAAATGTCTTCAGCTCACTAAGAAGCATCGTTTGGTATCCACAAGAGAACTTGAACTTCAGAAGTCCAGTGCTCATGTAAAGCTGCATGTAAACCCCTGTTGCAATATCCACATGCATTATCTGTCCTTCTGATAAAAGCGTTTTTGCATTGAACCCGATGTCTATTGATGTGGTGTTCTGTAGCTTATGGGCTATGAATGAATTTCCACCGAAGGCCGCTGATGATATTGAAATCTTCTCCTCACAGAATCGCCCTCCGTAATTGAACACGCAATGACACTAAAAAAAACAAAATTAAATAATATTTAGGTATATTGTTCAGTCCAAATCTAGCTTCACTAAATTTAACTTACTCGAATTCCATGTGGAGAATTAATGCAGGTTCCATGATTATTACAAAATGAATCAGTACATTCTGATTGTATAGTTGTAAACAGATGGGTCCCAGCATCAGCTCCTGTGGTAATCTCCATCGCTTCAGTTGTCGAAAATGTCGGAGGCGTTGGGAGTTCTGTGCCGTGCTCTGTTGGAGTATCAGTAAACATTTTATCGGTAGAATCGGCTTTAGGTGTCGATGTTATTTCTGCAGTTCCATCCTTATCTGACGATTTCGTTGTTTCAGCAGGCAACAGATCTTTTGTAGTTTTAAGAGTCATGCTGTCAGTTGTCGTATCAAGTACTATTGGTGGGCTTGGTGGATTCGTGTAAGACGAATCAGTGGTTGTTTCAGTTCTAGAACTCTCCGATTCTATTGTCTGTTTCGTGACTTCTTCAGTTGCAACCCTATCAGTAGTATCAGCTGTGACGGTGACCGTATCAAAGTTTGTTACTGTTGAAACCGCCGATTGATCTGTCGTAGCATCTTCTCTTTCTGTTGTAACAAATCCTATAGAAGTAATATTTTCGCTCTCAGTTGTCAAAACAGTTCTGCCTGAAGTGTCGTTATAACCACTGATAGTAGATGTTACATATGTAGATCCTTCGAATATGAAGGTGGTAAGGACAGATTGTGTGGAGCCTGGTGTGGGGCTGACGTATTCACAATCATGACTGCCGTCATCCAAGATGAGGCATTCACATAGAGGACCAGTTAGTCTGGAAGGGCAGGAGCAGGTGAAATTGTCGACTCCATCAATGCAAGTGCCACCGTTCATGCATCTGTAAAAAGGTTGTGAAATAGACCTTGTACACAACGTAAAATGAGAAAAAACATTTTGTTTGAAAATACTGGTAACAGAACTAGTCCAACAACGTCTTTTAGTTTTAGGCGCTCCAAGCAAAATCATCGGTTGGCTGCTTGCCAGTTGTTCGCTAGTTGTTGTACTAGTTTTAGGGGTGTGAACAATAGATAGTTTATCTATCTACGTAGTTTAGCTTCTATGACAGTTTCTTCAGTTCCCTTCGATGCGGTTGCATGGGTCTTTTTTACCTTGGTCTGCTGATGCGACGGTCTTCTAGCAGAGCCACTGGCTGCGATTTGCTCGTATCCCGGTTAGTGTGAAAAGTGACCTCTGAACCGCGATTACCTGGGCCCGAGGAGGCACTCGTCGTACTGCAGCTCGCAGCGCTCCCCGTGGTAGTCGGGCACGCAGTAGCACACGCGCACGCCGTCCTCCACCACGCACAGCGCGTTGTTGCTGCACGAGTTCTCGTCGCAAAACTCGATCTGGACTTCGCAACTTTTGCCCGTGAACCCTGAGAAGGGGTTGAAGGTAGGTTGTGTAACAAGTAAGAAGTTATGGAAGTGTCTACGGATAATATCGTAAAGTATAAATCAGTTTTTGTGCGTATTTGAATTTTATTTCGCACTTTAATAAATAAAATTATTAATAAAAAATAGTTTTATTATGTAAAAACAAAAAAGTAAAAAAATTACGTAGTGCTAAAAGTACTCAGTTTAAAGTATCTTTATTAATTATTAGAAAATTATGCTTGGAATAATTTAAAAAAAGCAGAAATTATACCCTTTGAAAATTCCTTACCAAATGTGCAAGCGCACATGTAATCCGCGTGAACATCGATGCAAGCTCCGCCATTTTGGCAAGGATTGGACTCACACTCATCGATTTGATCGTTGCACTTTGAACCTGTCCACCCTGCGAACCCAAAGAAAATGTGACCGACACCACCCAACACCATGTAGAAATAGAAAATACAAATAAGTATTAAAGTGTGTGATAAGGTCCATAAGGCGCGGATCCAGAAATTGGTTCTGGCTTCGAGTCTGCCAAAATTGCCAGGCTGTTTTGTAAACGTATCCAGGAAGAGATTAAATTTTGAGAGGTTTTGAATAAAATTAAATACTTCAGTGGTGGCTCGAGGGGCTGTAGAGGTGGGGAAGGAAGTAATTAATCCCTTGCTCTACCAACACGTATTCGCGCCTGAGTCCAAAACAATTACAGGTAATTTGGGTGGTGTTAGGACAAAGTAAAAAGGAAACCTCAAGACGTTTTTGTCCTTATCCTATGATAAGTTGTTGATTATATTACCTGGCAGGCACTTGCAGTAGAACTTAAATCCTGGTCCCTCAATACACTGGGCGCCATTGTAGCACCTGACTTCTTCAGTACTGTTGCAGACGGCTATGTCCACTTCGCAATGCTGGCCCGAGAACCCCGGCACGCAGGAGCAGACATATCCGTTGGTCATATCGATGCAAGTGCCATTGTTCATGCAAGGATTTGATTCGCATTCGTTGAAGTTTGTCTCGCAGTTTTCGCCTGTGGTAACAATTTAGTACTTTAAAAATTGTTAAAAAGTTGTCGTTAAATGGCTTGGTGTGTTTATCATCTTTCACCAGTCTAATACATAAGGCAAGATTTAATTCAAACGTGTTCAGACCGAAGATAACAAAAACACAGTAAGTAACCCGACTTTAAAATGTAGCCTATGAACACTGACAGTCCGGAAAGAAAGGAAAATCTAAAGAGCCTTCGCAATCCAAAATCTTTAGGCCGCAGTAAATCACGTAGGAAATAGGAACAAACATTATGCTTAATAACACGCCTGAACGGCCTGAAAAACATCACCTTGCTTTCTTAGCTGTCGGCTACAAAATAAATACGTCAACATTCACCTGACTATCTATTTAATATTGATAGACTGTTTACTTTTGATCAAGGGGGTTGGGGGAAATACTCGATCTAACAACGTTGACCTAAATAACGGCGGAATAGAAACACAGTCACGGCAGAAACAATAATTCACCTATGAAACCATCAGGGCAGGAGCAGTTGTAGGAAGCTATCCCGTCGACGCAGGAGCCTCCGTTCAGGCAGGGGCTGGACCAGCACTCGTCCCAGTTGGTCTGGCACTGCACGCCAGTGTACCCGTCCACGCAGTAACAAGCGTACGTGCTGAAAACGACGCCATATTTTTAAATTACTTCAAAAAAGGTGAAGGTTCTATGATTGACTGTTTATATTCGCTCAGTATGTACCTAGCTACTGAAAACTATTCTTAACCGTCCTATACAGGGCTATGAGGACAGAGTATGCATAGCCGAAAAGGGCTCATAATACTAATAAATATGAACAACTTTTACCATAGGCCCAACCCTAAAATTGCGAAAAAAAATCGGCTGTTCCATAGAAAAATGTCAATGAGACTCGACAAAATGTAAATTCGTCGATTTTATGTTATTTTTATTTTATTCTCTACAGGCGTAGGTACGTACTAAAAGCGACACCGTATTTGTAACCGACTTTTAAAAAGGAGGAGGCTGTATTCGACTGTATGTGTTTTACTCTAATGAGGTAACGTTTGAATTCACTCAGCTCTAAATCTACTGAAATCTATACATACCAAACCTAACTATCCTATGTAGGTATAGTCAATGAAATTTTGTGAAGGGTAACCAGCACTGTAAATATCTATTCATTTTATCTTCAATGTGTTGCTCCACTCGTCAGTTTACTTTAATACCGTAACTACCACTTATCTTCAAACCGAATCGTAACCTGTCATAATTTTAATGCCCAATAAAAAGAGTATCGTAAAAATATTAAAGAATCTATCAGATTAGCATACCTTCCCGAGGCAGTGGAACCTGTAGAGCTGGCATCCCTCCACCTCTGACCCCATAAAACGTGAGATTGGTTGATAAGACTACGTCACGCGATTCTAACTACGCTGAACGACTGTGTCGAGTATATAAAGAGGAATGACACGACCACCACTACCACCGATTGTTAGTAAAATATAAACTTGAATAAGTTATTTTTTGTTATTTTTTGGTGTGAAATAAAGTTGCATGCTATTCTATTATATTTTTATAACTTGGTAGATTTCTGAGTATTTCAAGACGCATATTTTCGCAGATGACTCTGATACCTTAATTCTATAGTCAGACTTTCGATACAATATTAGTCAATAGAACATTTTTGGTAATCCAATAAACACAAGTACCTAGATATAATTCGTAGTTCTTAAATGAAAGTAAGTAAAACCCTAATTCAAATATGGAAAATTTAACCAACACATTAACAGGGTGAAATTCTAAAAAGCTCACCTATTGATATCGTCGATGCAAATACCGTGGTAGCAAGGGTTACTCAGGCACGATATCCCGGCGGTCACCATCTCCACAGCCGCCACGAACCACCACACCACGCGGAAAACCCGCCTACTCTCCATATCCATCGTTACAAATACTAATTCCCTTTAATAGTCTATTAAAATCATGATTCACACTCGATCTTTAATACGTATATTTTCGGTCTCTATCATTCCGTTTATGATTTATCTGTTCATCAATACAAAACTATTATTTAGCCAGCGATCAAGTATTTATCCATAATTTACAAAACGATCACTTGGCAACAACCCTTAAGTATCTAATTTAAAACAACATTTCAACTCTACTTACTTCGATTGATACGTTAACTTTTTACAGTTTATTGTGGTCTATATATAACATAGATACTTATTTCTTATGGGTTTTATGTGATTACCTATATAATTTCTACGCGTATAAATTTGAACACACTCGATTCTAGTGACTAGTGGGTTAACTATGACGAAATGCCATTTAACAAAGGAACTCTATGAAAAGGTGAGTCCGCTGGCAGTTCAATGGAACGAAAAACTAGGCCCGAAGGTGTGGTTTACTTTACCGCCAGACCCGTTGCCATGGCAACTGGTACATACACAGTACGATGGATATGGCACACGAAGTTATTGATAAAATTTCAACACCATCGCTATACATCTTATCTGACCATCAAACTAGCTTACATGCCACGCCCAACGTGTGTTCGTGTAAACTAGTCCTGACAATAGTCGTACTATAAATGTAAGTATAGTCAGCATAGTTTAATAGTTGTTGTCTTGTAAATGGTATCTGAATACATTACAATAAAAAAATATTCTAACGTATACTAACACAATTTCATTAAATTAAGAATTAATTTGTTAACTGATTGAATAGTCTCTTAATACTTTGAGTTGAGCGAACATATTGTAAGTATACCTAGTAATTATCATTGAAATTACTTACTTAAAATCGTTATAGCACCTTTAATAAAAATTGTACAAACATTGTGCTAACTTCTATAACATTTAAAATTTCCCGCTTCAATTTAAGTAATGACGTCATTGCTATGAACCAATGAAAATCGAACTTAGAAATATCTTGCCAATAGCAAGATATAAATGATGAGTCATCTGTTCACAGCTGATTGTTGCGCCAATCAGACAGAGGGTCTACGGGTATGTTCTAAAAGTACAAAAAACTCAGTTTGAGGTTTTAGTTTACTCGTAACTAGTTTTAACTAAAACTTAATTTAATATTTTAGGATAACAGGACTAACAAATAAAGTAATAAAATATGCAAGCAAATTATTATGCTTGCTCGATTGCATTTGAAATCATTGAATTTAAAATTATTGTACCACTCAGTGGCAAAAAGTCATTTGACTGAATGACGTTTTGGAACGTTTCTGGCAATACGAAATTTCACAAGATGTGAAAGGTGGAACTGGGTGGAATGGAACAATAACTGCAGTGGTTTTCGTAACGCTTTTGCTTGGTCAATACGTTAATTGGCTATATCTTATCGTTATACTTTGCTCAAGGCTTCCCAAAACATCAATAATTAGATTCCTCAAGTAAAACATCTGTGCTCCATTGAAAATATAGCTAATAGTCTTTGTGCAAAAATGGATCCGGGTATCCTTTGTTTCCACCATTGTGATCATAAAGTATTTTGTACAATAATTCCCGAACAGTGTCCGGTATGCCACCAAAAGTTGGATAGATACGATTACAATCTCTTGCCATTCAGGTGAGGACGATTTCTTTATCTACCTAGAAATAATTTAAATGACCGTTGACTTATCAAGGTTGTCGCTAAGCGCCCTAATTTTGTTTCAGGGTTCCTTATCCTTTCGTTAAAGCGTCGCAACATCCTCGAGCTATAGTGATGAAACCAACTCACGGAGATTTCCTCAAGTATGTTCTGAATATTGTTACAGGAAACCATGAAATTCAGTGACTCACTTTTATCATGAAGTTTAAATGTGACTGCACTCACGTTCGCATTTTTCTCTATTGCAGTGATTATTACAACTCCAAAGACTTGCACATAGGAGTGACTAATTCGCAAGGATGTGTGGTGGAGTTTAGTGAGGAGGGTATCCGTGGCGTCGACCCATTAGCCAAGAAATGGAGCAACTGTGATTCAAGCCCCGACTGGGACCAGTGTCTCCTTTTGGAGCAATTTGACGAGCTCTGGAATGAAATATGGGATGGAGTGCTTATGAAGGTACTCTTCTCTAAATTAATATAAAATATAGATGCAGGTTGCATATTTGTGCAAGATAAGATTTTTTTTTACATTATGCAACTTTTTATAACACAACCAATTCTGATTAAATTAATAAAATGGGCAGTTGCATAGAGAGATACCTTTTTTTGTGTTATAAAAACCTACCTGCTTTGCATAGTACATAATTATATATGTAATGTTTTCATATCACACTAATATTATGAATATGAAAGTTTGTGAATTTTTGTTCAATACCTCTTCCCACTAAAATGACAACAGATTTTGATAATGATTTAGATCTAGCTTATATCTACGTTATACTGGACTCATATTCTAATTTTTCATACAAATTTAAACAGATTACTTACAAAAAAAAACCATCAAAAATCATGGCCAATTTTATAAATGAGTACTGGAAATAATAGAAAACTTAAATTACAAAAAAATTATCTTCAAGAATAGAAAGGGAAAATGCAGGATGATGCTAATGATATCAAAATATTGATTCCAGGTTAGCTCCAGCCCGCTGTGGGAGCGAGAGCGCTACAACGAAGACAGGCACAACTGCTTTACGTTCGTGCTTGCTTTCCTGCGAGCCCTGGACTGCGGTGAACTGTCCGAGAAAGCCCAGGACCCCAAACTATTCTGCAAACAATATGTAGTTCCCCGGACTTCTGCTGCAGGGAAGTATATATCACTTTACAGACAACTGAAGAGGCAAAACTACTTCATACAGAACCAATGATAGCCTCTAACATCGATGATTTTTAAAACTATAGATTCAACAATACCAATAAAACTACTAAGACTGCTCGTATGAAATAAGCAAAAACTCACACAAACAACTCATTTTTCAAATGCGTGACTTTGAGTAATGGTATGTCAATGTAAGCCCTGCATTTTGTTGTCGTTTTTGGTATGCAATGTTGAATCAATAGTTTAAAAAATCTTTGCTCTAACTTACTCATTCATATGTATTTATTTACTACTTATTCAGTATTAACTGTGATGTTTTTTATTTAGGTATAAGATTCTAAAATTTGAGTGCATTTAATTTACCAATGATTTTGTTTCTTGAAAATTCTCGACTTAAGTATATTTAATTATTTATTTGCTAAGTAAATTCTATTTAGTTCGGTCTTCCTGTTGTACTGAGAGGGCCACGTTATGTTATCACAGTAGGTACAGCCTTACACTGGCGTCGATTTTGTAGATTCTACAAAGATCTCAATCTACAATGTAGAAGATATCATTCTCTAATGTAGTATCTTTAGGCTCGGCACAAATACGTTACCGGTAATAGCTACAAGAGGATAAATGACAAGCTATTTTCAACGTTTGTCATACACTTTGTAGGAATATGGTGAAGCCAGTGTGGAGGCCACAAACGGTCGTCTGGCTTCAAACGCACTACCACCTGGGGCTGTTGCCTTGGGACTGTGTGCATCGAGCCTTAAACTGCTTATATGCATTTATTTATATGCCAGAAAGAATTTAATTTGTTATGATTAATTTGATTTTTGAAATGTCGATAAGAATCGATACCTGTTGTCGATTCTGTCGTACCATTTTCTAAACAACTAAATTTAATAGCCCTAAAACTTCTGCTACTCTTTTCTCACATATTGAAATTAAAAGATGCAGATTTTAGTTTCTTCAGATCAGTTGAACGAGTGGTACAACAAAATCGACCAACGTGTTTAATTTCGGTCCTAACACTTATTATTTAGTAGTTTCCTTATTGATAGAGGCATATATCACCAAATAATACTTTCCTAAACATTATAAATGACATGGAGAGAAAACTCGGCTATATCTTTTTACAACTGTATCATCTTATATAGTAATTAACATGTAATCATTGATAATCGCCAACATTGCCTTGTGCCCATTACAAAACTGTACGACACCCGTAACCTTGTCTTGCCAATTTGACAGCTATGCTCTAAACTAATGCCTCGTTTAGACTATAACAATTACAGTTAAATTAGCTGCGCCACGCGGTTGCATCCGCTATCCTAAAGAAACTCAATTTTACTGAGATAAAAAATCTCTGAGCTAATACAGGCGTCAGCTATTTCCTTCCCAAATTTCTGTTGAGCCGTTAAGGCAGTTCAGCATGAAGAAGTTCCAAAAATACACATAAACATTCGCATTTATAACATCAATGTGATTGAATAATGGTTTTAAATGTCAAGCATGCTAACTGCGAATTGAGTAAAAATACATTATGAGTGAAGCTATGATATAAATTTACAAAATGTGGTGTTGCCACATATTCAAATACCATAATAATTATAATATTATACATTATTCTTGCATATCTGCTGTTTACAGCAGCTAGTTATAAGTGCAATTCGGCGCCTAATTTTTACACATCTTGGCTCCGTCTCGTTTTAGAAGAAGGATATGTAGAAAATGTACATAATATATGCAATAAAGATCTTGAAAAGTATATACTATTTGTTTTATTTTGTTATCCTACTAACATAGTAAAGAATACAAGACTGCCCGATTTTTTTTTACATTTTCGGCATTTTTTTAATTATTTTAAACTGGAAGGATAACAAAATTCAACAAAACTAGATCAAAATAGAAAAACTTCACGTCTTGGCAAAGTCAAGTTTGTGTGAAATAGGCGCTGAATTTGATCTTTTTAATTACAGGATTTGATAACTCTAACAGATTTTACAGGTCTATATATTACAGGCTTTTATTACTCATATAATAATTATGTAGATTTGGCTAATAAGTGTCAAAAGTCCAAGGCCTTTTGGTGGCCTAAATAACTGACGCTAGGGTGTGTCACTCAGCCTACATAAAACAATAGGTATTATCGACTTAAATACTATAATTTTATTTTACACTAATAAAATAAGGATCATTAAATAAAAATTGTTCTACAAATTTGCCATCAATTTTACTAGTGTAAAGTAAAATTACCTTCTTGTCAGTATTCATAAATCGATCGATCGATTCTATTGTAACCATTATACACTAATCTGATAGGACCTTCTCTTTTCATTTCAGTACGAGAGAAAAGGATGGCAATAATACTTATTATAGAGCTGTCAAAATGGTACAACAGAATCGATGATATCGTTCTTGTATGGCTGTAAAAAGGAATTAAATCTTTAGAAGTTTTACACAATTTTTAGGTGTTTATATTATGGCAGCATTATTATCAAGTTATGTACCTATACCACCATAATTAACCTTTTGACCGTCATAACATTGAAGGGACAGCTTCTCCACGCCACAAAATAACTATCTAATAGATGAATATAGATTGTGTTCATATTGGAGTAGGATTGAATTTCGATTTGATTGTTCGTTAAGTATTGATAACTTTGGCGTGAGTCTTCGTTGGCTGTCACGCCTGGATGGCTGTGGCGTTCAAAGGGTTAAACTGATTCATTTATTTAGCTGTCTAACTTCGGACCTCCCTTTACTTCTCACTGAGAGACAGTAAATCGGAGCCTTAGTTTTGCCACTTTTGTTCACAGACTTTCTTTAAAGATTATCTTTACAGATTACTATTTCATCTGACATAGTAATTTGTAAACAATATTGCCTATTGAGGAACAATGTATTATTTATTGTGCGTGTGACAAATAAATGATTTATGGACCAATTACCAATTAAATGTGGGATTGAAATGTGAAAAACATATAGAAATTATTTTAGTATTCTTTATAATAAACATAACTTGATAATTAATGCTGACTATTCACATGTTAATAGTATATTAAACAGTAGTTGAAATAATAAATATGCATCTTCCATAATCCGCTAACGTCATACTGGTGTAGTAGATAAATAGGTACCTACCCTCTGTTCGAAAAGCTAATCTATGAAAAACCATCTGTCAATTTCTCGGTGACAAGAAGTGGTGTGAGAACGAGACATTTTTGAAAAATAAATTGTAAATCATAAATTTTGACGTAAAATTTTGCGAGTATTTGATAGATAAATTTATGCAAAATGGGACAGCCCCCGTCGGGCTTAAATGGAAACTGCGTTGTCCATACACTTACCTGTTGAATTTTTCGAAAAAAAAAAAAAAAACGAATAATCGCTACGTATTTTACGTCAACATTTGTTCTCGGTACACTGATTAGCAGCCTTAACATGTTACCTGTCATTCGCCAAGACGATTCCGTTGTCACGCTGTCCCGTTCACATCAGGCTGCAGATTAGCTCGTCGATCGAGCGTTTATTCATAAGAAGGGGTAGTTGTTAATATTAGAATAGTTACACCAAAGTCTTGAGGCCTATCAGTTCTCTACTATATAATAATGAATTTTGTCTTTGTTTTCTTAATTTGTAACTGGATATGCGTTACTATTTAAGAGCCTTTTTTAAGAAGAGCCAATTTTTATTATTTTTTTGTGTTTGACGAACGAAAAAAGCGATCTCGGAACCGATCTAGCAACTAGTTTTCCGTGAAAACTAAACCGAGTGATCTGATAAATGTTAAACAAAAGGTTCGTTTTCATGTTGCATCGTTGCTTCCCAACAGGCAGGATGGCGGTCAAACGCAAGCCTATCTTTGAATAAAAAAAAAAAATAAAAAAAAATATAATAAAACAAAATGCTATACAAGTAAACTTGGACAGACCCACAAAAGCTTTGAAATTTCATATGCTTTGTTTATATACAATACTGAGGCCCTATTCTGGTGCATGCGATCTGGCTTTCTCGTAAGAAAAGTCATGAGAATAAGAGTGACCGAGATGATATCGCACGGAAAGTGGGGGCCCAGACAATGTTACTATCGTCTACCAGTAATTTTATGAATTAACACATACATACATTTTCAAATTGAACTAAATTAAGATTTGTCATAAAAAATCAAAATCGGTTGTAGGCGTTGTTGCATTACACAAAGCTCGATTACTAACTCTCTTGGTATAGCATAAATTCACTTTATATCGATAACTACTTTAATGCCGATTTAAGTGTTCATTACGCATCACGATAAGACCGTTGAACTTATTATGACATATTTCGTAATAATCAGAATGCATGCGGTCAACCTTGCACAATCTGAGTTGTGAATTTAACGATAAATATTACAAGTTGGTGTTGAATTGTGTATTGCATTTGAAATTGCTTCAATGTCAATAAGTAGGTCCGAGGTTTTACGTTTAAATTCATTGCATTAACAGGTATCGCTTCTGTGGAATTTTATTATATTGTGATTGTGAGCCGTGTCTAAAAAACTGACATCTGCAATTATTGCGCTAAGAATCATTCGGACAGCTGCAAAATATTGTAAAAAGCTGAATAAAGCATTTTCTTTTAATATTTTACTACAGTGTATCCGTTAGCAGATACGCTCTTACGTCCAACTAAAGTGTTCAGAATTAAAGGCTTCCATTCAGCTTACGATGTTATTGCAGCTGTCAGAGACCGTTTCTTGGCGTGTCTTGAGGCTTGGGCTTCGGTGCAGTGAAGTCGAAAAAAGGAATCGATACTGAATTTTGTTTTTACATTTCACAGACTCGAATATCATAGCATATCTGTCATTAAAATTACATTGCCTGCCTCTGTAGTATTTTATTTGGGAGCAAAATTGTAACTGTTGCGTCTGTACTCTGTAATTATAGTAACTTCAGTTAGCGATCCCTGAAAACTCATTTGTGTACATTCTTGCCTTATTATTAGTTTTAAATTGTAAGTTAATTCATTTTGGTTTTGAAACCTTTGTTACTATATTTACAGACGTTCAGACTACGACTTGTATTCGGTATTATATCAAGACTTAAATTTTGTAAAATGGATCTCGAGGACAAATTTCTAGGTGCTATGTTTGAATAAAAAATTTTATAACTTTGAATGGCTTTGTTTAAATTATCTGCTCACTACTTAAATTAACAATATTTATTCATAAAAACTTCTCACAGTGACCGAGATAAAAAGCGTGTGAACTGGTACACAATAAGGAGGACATTATTATACTAAGACTAGCTTCCGCCCACGGCTTCGCCCGCGTGGACTATACCTCGGGAACCAATAATTAATTTAACGCTTCTTTTTTGAGAGCTACATGCTCTCAAAAAAGAAGCGTTAACGTCACAAAATTGAAGCAGGGACCCCAAAAAACCCCCGGATGAAATAAATCAGCCCCCTCGAATCATTTAGAAAAATGGCGGCCATTTTGAATCATTTGGATTTTCGCCGCCACCATCAAGTAGCTAACTCCGATGACATTTAGTCAAACACCCACCCATCTTCAACCGTTTCGGAGATATAGGCCCTCAAAGTTTGTATGGCGGCCATTTTTTTAATGTTATTTTAATGGCTCCAGAAAGGTCCGAGGTTTTGGTGACTTTTTAGTCTCAGCGCTTTGGTAAAAATGTTTTTAGTTTTCGAGATAATTAGCAGTTCCACCTCGAGGATTGGACTTTCCGAAGGTTTTAGATTTTTTCAGAATGTTGTTTACCTGCCTTAAGTTTAGTACATCTGTAAAGTTTCATTGAGTTAGCATCAAAACAAATTATTTCTCCGTACTATGTTTACCACGCCATTTCACCCCCACAGGGGTTGATTTTCCAAAAATGGTGAAATTGGTGTTCGTTATTCTTTTAAGCTTCGTATTATTGTAAAGTTTCAATACCGAGGCGTCAAAAAACAATGCTTCTCCATACTAACTTTAACACCCTATTTCACCCCTAAGAGGTTGAATTTCAAAAAAATCTTTCTTGGTTCACGTTTACTCATCAAGACAAACACACCCTCCATATTTCAAATTTCTTCGACCAGCAGTTTAGGCTGTGCGTTGTCTGTCAGTGAGTCATTACAATTCTCTCTCTGTACTATATTTACCACGCCCCTTTAGGGATTGATTTTCCAAAAATAATGAAACAGGTATCTATTATTTTCTTTAGTTTAGTACATTTGCAAAGTTAAATAATCGTAGCATTAAGAAAAAAATATTTCCAAACAAACTTTAATACCCCGTTTCACCCCTTTAAGGGTTGATTTAAAAAAAAAACTATGAAACGTTAAGTAATCGTAGTATTGAGAAAAAAATATTTTGATACAAACTTCAACACTCTGTTTAACCCATTTAGGGGTTGAATAAAAAAAAATTAAGCGTCAATTATTTTTTTGAGTTTAGAATATTTGCAAAGTTTCGTAACCAAAAAAAAAATTCAATTTCAAATTCAAAAAAAAATTCTTCATACAAACTTCAATATTCCGTTTCACCCCTTTAGGGGTTGATTTTTCAAAAATGATGAAATAGGTGTCGATTATTTCTTTAACTTTAGTATATTCGCAAAGTTTAATAATCGTAACATTAAGAAAACTTCGAAAGTTTGTTTGAGAAAGAGGATATGCAAGCAGAGACCCCACCTGGAGACATGCATGAAAGTTGCGATGAAAGTGAAATTAGTATGGAAGAGATTGTAGAAGCGTTGAACAGTATGAAAGTCGGCAAAGCTGCTGGGTATGATAGGATTACGGTCGAGATGCTGAAAGCTGGACAGGGCCTGGTAGCTAGTCAGCTGTACCGCCTTTTTAACCTTTGCTGGAGGAGCGGCAAGGTACCAGTAGACTGGTGCAAGGCCGTTATCGTACCGCTGTATAAAGGAAAAGGGTCGCAGCAAGACTGCAAGAACTACCGAGGCATTAGCTTACTCAGCATTGTCGGTAAACTGTATCCAAAAGTGTTGATTAAGAGAGTGATAAATGAAACTGAAGAGAAAATGTGGGATGTGCAAGCGGGATTTAGGAGAGGAATGGGATGTACGGATCAGGTTTTTTCCTTACGAAGCATAACCGAAAAATTCTTGGCTCAAAGTCAAAAGGTTTATTGCGCATTCGTGGACTTGGAAAAGGCCTATGACAGAGTGGTGAGGGATGAATTGTGGTCGACCTTGTCTATGTATGGGGTAGGCAGCTCCTTGATACAAGCGCTGAAATCACTTAATGTAGGTTCCAGTGCTTGTGTTAGGGTAAACGGGGCTTACACAGACTGGTTTAGCATCGAAAAAGGTGTTAGACAGGGATGTGTAGCCTCACCGGGGCTGTTTAACCTATTTATAGACAATTGCTTGAAGGATTTGAAAGAAAGTGCGTATGGGTTAAGAATGAATGATTTAACTGTCAAATGCCTCCTATACGCTGATGATCAAGTTATATTAGCATCATCATCATCAGAGGAGGAGTTGCAGGCGATGGTTGATATTATGCATGGTGCCCTAAAAAGCAAAGGTATGAAAATGAATGTATGTAAGACGAAAGTAATGGTTTTTGAAAGAGAAGAAAGTATGTCGAATTGTAGAGTTATGATTGAAGGAGAAAGAGTGGAGCAAGTGAAAGAGTTTGTTTACTTGGGATCAAAGTTTACGAGAGACGGCAAGTATGATTGTGATATTGAGCGAAGAGTGTTGGCAGGAAACCAAGTGAATGGGGCCCTGCATAACTTTATGAGCAGCCAGAACGTATCGAAAAGGGCACGATTGGCTGTACATAGAGGAGTGCTGGTCCCCACACTTATGTATGGTAGTGAATGCTGGGTTTGGCAGAAGAAGCATGAAAGTAAGATTAATGCTGTGGAAATGAGAAGTCTGAGAAGTATAGCTGGAGTGACATTGATGGATAAGTTGAGGAACAGCGTGATAAGGGAACGTTGTGGTGTGGTAGAAGATGTAGTGACAAAGATAGAAAAAGGGATGCTGAGATGGTTCGGACACGTAGAGAGGATGGATGAAAGACGATTGACGAAACAGATTTATGAGGCGAGTGTGAATGGACAAGCTGGTAGAGGTCGACGTAGGCGAACGTACCACGATCAAATCGAAGACGTTCTCAGTAAAGGCCACGTAAAAAGTACCCGCAACCGACGAGCTTGTATGAAAACACTTATGAAAGTAGAAGAAGCGAAAGACATATGTCAGGATCGTAGCAAGTGGAGGGATGTAGTCTCTGCCTACCCCAATGGGAAAGAGGCGTGATAATATGTATGTATGTATGTATTAAGAAAAATATTTTTTTCATACAAACTTAAACACCCCTTTTCACCCCCTTAGGGGTTGAATTGGGAAAATTCCTTTCGTAGTGTGCGTCCGCTTTTTGGTATAAAACTTTTGTCTAAATTTGACGTTAGTAGCTTAAGCGGTTTTGGCTTTGCGTTGATCTGTCAGTCAGTCTAGACATTCACTTGTATCTGTTTAACCCTTTTAGGGGTTGATTTTCAAAAAATAATGAAACCGGTATCTAATATTTCTTTTAGCTTAGTACAATTGCAATGTTAAATAATCGTAGTATTAGGAAAATAAAAGTCATGCAAACTTCAACACTCCGTTTAACCCCTTTAGGGGTTGATTTTCAAAAAACAAAAAAATAAGTGTCCATTATTTTTTTTAGTTTATTATATTTGCAAAGTTTCGTAACCACGGCATCAAATAAAAAATCTCCATACAAACTTCAATACTTCGTTTCACCCCTTTAGGGGTTGATTTTCAAAAATTATGAAATAGGTGTCGATTATTTCTTTAACTTTAGTATATTCGCAAAGTTTAATAATCGTAGCATTAAGAAAAATATTTTTTTCATACAAACTTAAACACCCCTTTTTACCCCCTTAGGGGTTGAATTGGGAAAATTCCTTTCTTAGTGTGCGTCCGCTTTTTAATATAAAACTTTTGTCCAAATTTGACGTTTGTAGCTTAAGCGGTTTAGGCTGTGCGTTGATCTGTCAGTCAGTCTCGACATTCACTTTTATCTGTTTAACCCTTTCAGGGGTGGATTTTCAAAAAATAATGAAACCGGTATCTAATATTTTTTTTAGCTTATTACAATAGCAAAGTTAAATAATCGAAGTATTAGGAAAAAAATAATTTTATACAAACTTCAACACTCCGTTTAACCCCTTTAGGGGTTGATTTTCAGAAAACAAAAAAATAAGTGTCAATTATTTTTTTTAGCTTAGTATATCTGCAAAGTTTCGTAGCCACAGTATCAAAAAAAAAATCTCCATACAAACTTCAATACTCCGTTTCACCCCTTTAGGGGTTGATTTTCAAAAAACAAAAAAATAAGTGTCAATTATTTTCTTAAGCTTAGTATATTTGCAAAGTTTCATAACCACAGCATTAAAAAAAAAATCTTCATACAAACTTTATTGCTCCGTTTCACCCCTTTAGGGGTTGATTTTTAAAAAATGTTGAAATAGGTGTCAATTATTTTTTTAACTTTAGTATATTCGCAAAGTTTGATAATCGTAGCATAAAGAAAAAAAAATTTTCATACAAACTTAAACACCCCTTTTCACCCTCTTAAGGGTTGAATTGGGCAAATTCCTTTCTTAGTGTGCGTCCGCTTTTTGATATAAAACTTTTGTCCAAATTTGACGTTTGTAGCTTAAGCGGTTTAGGCTGTGCGTTGATCTGTCAGTCAGTCTCGACATTCACTTTTATCTGTTTAACCCTTTCAGGGGTGGATTTTCAAAAAATAATGAAACAGGTATCTAATATTTTTTTTAGCTTATTACAATAGCAAAGTTAAATAATCGAAGTATTAGGAAAAAAATAATTTTATACAAACTTCAACACTCCGTTTAACCCCTTTAGGGGTTGATTTTCAGAAAACAAAAAAATAAGTGTCAATTATTTTTTTTAGCTTAGTATATCTGCAAAGTTTCGTAGCCACAGTATCAAAAAAAAAATCTCCATACAAACTTCAATACTCCGTTTCACCCCTTTAGGGGTTGATTTTCAAAAAACAAAAAAATAAGTGTCAATTATTTTCTTAAGCTTAGTATATTTGCAAAGTTTCATAACCACAGCATTAAAAAAAAAATCTTCATACAAACTTTATTGCTCCGTTTCACCCCTTTAGGGGTTGATTTTTAAAAAATGTTGAAATAGGTGTCAATTATTTTTTTAACTTTAGTATATTCGCAAAGTTTGATAATCGTAGCATAAAGAAAAAAAAAAATTTCATACAAACTTAAACACCCCTTTTCACCCTCTTAAGGGTTGAATTGGGCAAATTCCTTTCTTAGTGTGCGTCCGCTTTTTGATATAAAACTTTTGTCCAAATTTCACGTTTGTAGCTTAAGCGGTTTAGGCTGTGCGTACATGTGTCAGTCAGTCACGACCTTCACTTTTATATATATAGATAGATTAAAATAAAAACCCAATTAATATAAAAATATATTTATTATCAAATTAATCTTACGTATCACATCGACTAAATGGTAATAAATCTACGGTTTAACTTAATTTATAGGTATCTATAAAAATAGTATCACTATTTATGGGATCCTAATATTATAATAATTACTATCATCAGGACCTAATTGGTATTTAGTTAGCTACTTTGACGGGGGCTGATTCCACTCCCACCCAGAATACGGCACCGTTGAGAGCGATGGTGGCTCTGAAAAAGAAAAATAGTTATTTGTTATACAAGAGTGCAAAGTTGCTTTTTAACCGCGTGTTCAATTTTGATGACCGAGCAAGCGAAGGATTCTAAAATTGAATCACGAGCGCAGCGAGTGATTCAAAATTAGAATCCTGAGCGTTAGCGAGGGAATCAAAAGAGCACGAGGTGAAAAATCTTTGCACTCGAGTGCAACACGTAACTTTTCATTCCACCTCAGCGAGGAAAGAGTATTTTTAACACGCTTTTATTAGCTTCACCTGTATGTTTGTATGTTTGTATGTTTGTATGTAACCGACTCCTTTGAGCGCGTTTTTGACCCACTTTAAACGGTCAGATTTCTTTCAAACTTTGTAGATATATCGAGGACCGATGACAATACACTAAACAAATCGTGTTTTTTAGTTTTTTTAACTATTAATTTTTTTAACACGCTTTTTCTATAAAGTTTCTTTAACTTTTAATACCGTTTAACTTACAAATGGTAATTTCGTCATTCGTGTCAGAGAACAGAGTGGCGCAGTGGAAGCGTGCTGGGCTCATAACCCAGAGGTCCCTGGATCGAAACCATGCGCTAGATATCTTTTTGCTCAATATTTTTTGTTACGCATCAATTTTATTTTATGAGGTCTGAGGATCGAAACCACGCGGCTACAAATCTTTTTGCTCAATATTTTTTGTTACACATCAATTTTATTTTTAATTTGCTTGAGCAGACGGCCAAAATCGGATAACACCAACACATTTGTACATATTAAGGATGGTTAATAGTTAGCAAATCGAACTAAAAAGCGAAAAATAAATAATAGTTAAAAAAAACTAAAAAAACACGCTTTTTATAAAAAACCGAACTAAAAAAATAGAAAATAAAATTTTATAAATTTAAATTAAGAATAGGGTTGAAAATTTCAATAAATATAAATTAATAATAGTGTAAATAAATAAATATATGTATTTTATTTTTAAAAAAGCGTGGGGTGCTTTCTAAGATATTATCAAAATGCTAATCACTCTACTCATGTCTGTCAATACAAAATGTATCTACAAAATAATATATAATATCTATTGACCCATGCACCCCACGCTTTTTAAAAATAAAATACATATATTTATTTATTTACACTATTATTAATTTATATTTATTGAAATTTTCAACCCTATTCTTAATTTAAATTTATAAAATTTTATTTTCTATTTTTTTAGTTCGGTTTTTTATAAAAAGCGTGTTTTTTTAGTTTTTTTTTAACTATTATTTATTAATCTTCAATATCTGAGTGGAAAAGCTCATTTGCGCATTATTAACAGTTTCAGTCAATTCTGTTGGCGTCAAACAAACTTCCTCGTCGCTAGAATCACTCATTTTAGTTTTTTCACTTGTTTTTAAAGGTTTAACAATGACGTGAAAAAATGCCGCGTAAAGAACCGCGTACAAAGCAAATTGAAAAAAGAACACCAAGAAGGTTCCGAGTCTGAGTTTTTAACAAATTAAAAAAAAGTTGTATGATATATTCGGCACCATAGACATAGAGGTAGCAGTAAATAGGTTTAATGTTTTTTTTAATTCACAAACTTAGTGCACACGATGTTCTAAATTCATTTTACTTTATCCTCTAGAGAATAAAAACGGCTTTTCCACTCAGATATTGAAGATTAAAAATACTCTTTCCGAGATGGTGGGATGAAAAATAAATTTAAATGTAGAACAATTTTGTAAATATGTATGTATATTTTTTTTTGTTAAAAGCGTGTTCCAGTCAAAAAGGGATGGAGCACGCTTTCAACTAAAAGCTAAGAGTTGTCCACTTAGCACGGTTGCCAGTCTAAGATTTTCCTTTTTACTAGGATTTTAATCGCCGACCATTTGGCACAAAATTCTTACAATACATGGCTTTGACCGACCCGAGGTCTTGCATGAGAAACCACAAGATTATGTGGGATGTGACTACAATAGGTACAATTACAATAGCGATAAAAACACATAGGAGCTTCTTCCACAAAGCAAATTCAGTGGTGCCAAATTGCATAAGTGCTAAGTAGGTACCTAGTTCAAAATTTGAACTAGGTAGGTATATTTAATATAGTCATAAAAGTGTGATTGCGTCGTAATTCGTAATGCTCGTCGTATGGTTCAGTACAGTTTTAATACTTCCTAAAGGCAAAATTAAATGCGTACTAAGTAATAATAACCTAGTAAAGAAGACAAAGAAACCTAGGAAAGAATCTGAATCTAATTACTATGTCACCAATTATGTTATTAATACTCGTAGAAGCTGTAAGAATATTATGACAAGCCTTTGTTTGCATTCTGAAATGATTGTGCGGCGCGGCGTCTGCGCAGAGGAGCCGGTTCTTTCACAACCGAGCTAACTCGATTGCGGTACTGTGTCACAAGTACTATTTAGAATAGTAGACAAATAAAATGCATGATGCAGCTTTATTCATGTTTCAACGATGCATTTTAAATTACAGGCGTAAGTTTAAATTTTCAGGAAAAAGCTACCTAATCGTAGGGCAGCTTTATTTTTAACATAGGTATCTTGGTGTGATGTGATCCAGAATGATCAAGAACATCACTAATAATCAAAACTATTTTGCGCCCATTTTATTAAACCGTTGAACCGTTTTATTAACAAATAAAATGCATGATGCAGCTTTATTCATGTTTCAACGATGCATTTTAAATTACAGGCGTAAGTTTAAATTTTCAGGTAAAAGCTACCTAATCGTAGGGCAGCTTTATTTTTAACATAGGTATCTTGGTATATCTTTTTTTTATCTTGATTTTTGGGACCGATGAACTTCTGGAAACTTTTTTAATAGATTAGACTTCAAGTCAAATATACTTAGTAGGTACTTCTATTTTAAATACTCGACGGTTGGTGGTGTCGCAACTGTGAAATAAAAGCCAGTGTCCTAACAAACTAAATAAGTCTGGCCGAATAAACTTTGCACTGCGTCATCCTCGTAAAAATAAAATTATAAAGAGTGAGAAGTTACCTGAACTTAATTTCGCCGTTGAAACCGGCAGGGGGGGTCCAGGTGTAGACGACGGACTGCTTGTCGAACTGGGCGTCGTGCTTCTTGTGGGTGATGGCGTTCTGTCGACAAAAAGGAAAAAAAATAAGCCTTGTTCCACCTTCTGACCCCTTAAGTAAAAAGTAATTGAACTTGGCTTGACACACTACCGCGTGTCTAGACAAGTTTTCCGGGAGCGTCGTTTAGCGTAGATAGTATAAATACTATTGCAAAAGTATCCCTTATGTTTTTTGTTTGTCGAGTCTTGTAGTATCAAATAGAAAATGTATGAAAACTAGGTTGCGTTCATCTCCGATAGTGACGCTGCTCTATTTTCCGTACATTTTGTCTGAAATATAGTACGCAACAAAGACATTTTCGAAGCTCTTAGACTGGGAGGGTACCTACCTACTGCGGATGTGGGTGCATTCGAATATATAGTAGGTACATATATATACGTTTCCGATAATATGGTGTTTAGAGAATTAAATAAATTCGGTATAAAATATGTCAACACCATAAGTTTCAAAATATTTAAAACAAATGACATTATTTGATTTCTACAAACTAGATATTAGGCCCAAGTAATGGCCGGTTTACATTATTCCAGTCCAGCGATCCAGTCCAGTACTGGATTGCTTACTGGAAAAATGTAAACCGGCACTGGAATGAACTTACTGGATTCAGTTCATTCCAGTGCCGGTTTACATTTTTCCAGTAAGCAATCCAGTACTGGACTGGATCGCTGGACTGGAATAATGTAAACCGGCCATTAGGCTTTAGTTGACAGATCTAATTTTTCTAAAGGTATTGATGTCCTTGTCTAATAGGTTGCAATGACAAAGACAGGTATATTTTTATTTATTTGACAGATCTTAAAACTAATCTTAATACTGCGAACTTGTAAGTTAACTTTATATCTCATTTGGTACAAAGTAACTCGTCACCGACTGGTCAAGGCATCAGCTATGGTGCGTTGAAGGTGAACATTACTTAACCAAAGCATGCTAAAGCCATAATTATCTATGGACATAATAACGGAAATGTAGGTAGAGGCATTGTGTTAATGATGGTTTCCGTATATACTTAATACAGGGTTATAAGGAAAGGGTATGCTGAGCCAAAAATGTTGTAAATCTGATCTGATCTGTTTCGAGGTGAATAGCGGTATACGCTAACATCCCTAATATTATAAATGTGAATGTAAGTTTGTTTGTTACGTTTTCACGCGAAAACTACTCAACCAATCATCATGAAACGTTGTACACATATTCTTGGAGGTATTAGATGTAACATAGGATACTTTTTATTTTAAAAAAAATTGACCGCGGGTGAGACCGCGGGATGCAGCTAGTAAGGTATTATATATCCACCTTCAAGACTATTAATATAACATTTTTAACTGACTGACACTGGCGCTTGACCTCTAGCTAATTCAATTAGATAGTTCGGCAAAATATACTATCTAAAACCTAGGCTAACTAAGCACCTATCTATCTTGTACTTGTATAATTGTCGGGATCAAATTGGCGACCAGTCGTCTGAGTGAAGGGATCTGTGAGGCCTAGCTCGATGTCCTCGAATGTAACAATGTAGGTACTTACTTACATACTACTTCCGATTTTAGCCTACAGTTAGCAGTTAGTCAACGTTAACAATTACTTAGTTATTTACAGGGCTATTTTGAATTAATAAAAAATCTTTCGCAGGTAGCTTCCTTTCCCTACTAAAGTTGCTAGGAAAGCCCAACAACTTTAGCTCCATTTATTTATTTTATTCTGTTTACATTCAAAAACTTGCAGTCTAAGACCAAAACGTTCATGATTTAATAGGTAATTAATTTTAAAGGTAAACGTGTATTCAGTTTTATCAGTAAGTTATATTATTACTATTACTATAGTTAGGTATATTGTTATGTACTTGGCTATGATAGGTATTATCTAAAGGTAAGCACATGGTGTCTTAGATGGATACAGAAAAATCTTAAAAAATTAAAATTACTATTCACTCAGCAATGTCTTATTGCTGAGTGAAAAAAACAGCAATTAAAATACGGGACTCCAAAAAATTTAAAGACTTGTTCAACAAAAACATATGTAGCGTTGGCCTAGCGGAAACTCTTAATATTAGGCCGCACGAGACAGGGTCACAGTCACAGGGCAATTACCTGAATACATTTCATGCACGACGAAATTCACACTTCCCTATAGCTACCAACAAAATGAAAAACGTCTACAAGTAGGTCGTGAAGGCCTTTTTGTCAATAAAGGTTTTTACTGCCAGTCTCTACTTTAAGTTAGACGTAGTATATAATATGCCTAACAAAGCTAGACCTATTAGGTATGCATGCTAAGTTCCCGGAATCGTGAGTGACATGATTCATCTATTTGATCTCATTGCTTTGTCTGTAACGTATTGTATGTTATCTATAGAAAAAGTCTAGAATACTTTGAATGCTAATAATGCTGTAACATACCCAATCTAGATCTACGAGGTATATCTATCAAACGTCGCAAAAAGTATAAGCTTGTATGAGGGAACTTTATTCGAAAATAATACGGCCGCTGCAGCAGGCCGTAGCTCCCTTAGCTGCTACAAATTCAACAAAAAAATAAATAAATAGGAAGGTAGGTACTAAATTATTTAACGCAAAAGAAAATGAAGAACTACAAAAAAAAGGTAAAAATACTTTTTTCGCCCTTGTGAATCATTTTCCGATAGAAGAATCGAATTTTATCCGTAACAATAATATATTTTTAAATACGCCAGTTTTCTACGAACTAAGTTCATATAGAGTAGAGAACTAGTAGAGTACTGTATGTATTATATCACTTCAACTTATTGTAAAATCATAAAATCAACAAAAATGATTCATCTAGAACAGAAACTTCGTTACTGGTTCAAGACGGCTGTCATCTTACCGCAGTCTTTGTTATGAAGTTACGCATTCATTTTGCTGACAAAAAGGGAAAATGTTTCCAAAAATGCCTACAGGGATCTACTTTTCCTTCATTTTTTCCGTTCCTAAATTTTTCATCTATCTTTCAATTGACAGGCTGATTAACCCAAATTTTCGGGTAAAGAACGAAAGACAGGGGCACAAAATCTATACAGTAAATACCGACTTGAAATATTCAAAATATCAAATAAATTGGGAGAGATCTCTACTCCATAGTTTGTTAACTATTGAGCTGCAAAAAAGATAAGAACCAGCAAAGGATCGATGTTATCATTACCTTTTTTTCACACAGGACTTTTACAAGTTTCTATTTAACTTTCCGTGTTAGTCTGTCTGTATGTCAGTGTAGGTCAAATCATGCAACTGAATTTTGAATCACACTTCCTGATGTCCGGTGGCAATGCAATATTATTTCACTTGAAACGCACCTAGTACATTTATACTTACCTACTATGAGATAAAGTTAGCTTAGGTATTTTGAGAGTACTTACACCAGGCTCGCCGCAGTTCAAGGGCTGAGCGAATTGCTCGTTGGCGTTTAGAGAGAACTTGCCCACAGGCTTGTTCTCCTTGTCCCTGGCCTGCAGCAGCAGCCCGCGGATCAGGTTCGTCTCTCCCTTGCCAGTTATCACCACTTCCATGGGAGAGCCCCCTTTGGCCACCTGCATTAAAAACAATATTAAATTTGACTTTCAACGATAGTAAAATTATGGAATGGGAATGGTTTAGCTGCGGTACCAACTCGCTCTTCAGAGCGCAGCCTTGAGAGTGAAGATTTCCCTAATGTTGTCTAACCTCCGATAGGAGCGGAATCCGAAAAAGAAGAAGTAAAATTATGATCAACTAGTTTACTGATGCTCGCAACTTCTTACCCGGGGCTGGTTCGGGTTTAGGACTATAAATATAGCCTAAAGCACTTAGGGGTAGCTTTCTATTGGTGATAATTTTTCATAATAGGACCAGAACATCGTTTATGCGCAGAATAAATAATAATCTGGATTAATATCACTCAGATATTGAGTGCTACACAGACTATTATTTAATTTTACTGTTCAGGCTGCAAGCGTAGGTATAAACATAATTAGAATGTTATATCAGAATCCGTTGGAGAGCAATAATATTATTACTTGACCTATGTATGAATAATATATATTTATACATACATATTTACCAAACAATAACTTCAGATACCTAAAATACTATATTACGTACCCATAATATTTGCACCTAGATATAATTAGATATTTCTGTATTGATCAATAGTAAAATTATACATATACATACCTACCTATTTTGAAATTTTCCTGGTTTATCTTCACTATGCCCTAACTCTACCTAACATTTGTAAAGACAACAATATTTTCTATTAAGAAAAATTCTCCTCTCCACTTTTTATCTAGAAGTATTAGTACATAAATAGCTGGGACATGGGCTGGTTGATGTGTCAACTTATATAGGCCTGATTAACTGACTTCATATAGCTACAGTCAAAAATTACTACGCCCTGTTATTTCACCCACCTTCGATTTCTGCAACAATTTTCCAGTTCACATTACTTCTTATCCATCCTTGCAGTAAAACGGTTTAACATACAGCTAATTAGATTAGTCGAGAAACAGGCAGACTGACAAACCACGGCACAGTGAGGTGCATAGAAAATCGCATCATCCAGTCATGGTATCAGATACCTATTACTTAAGGGTAAGGTTTGTATGTCCATACTTTTATAAGCTTTTATTTAGCTTGCCTTGTTTGTTATTTTTGGAATAAAATCTTGGAATGTTGAAACCATTTCCCGAAGTCCGCGACTAAGCTGAAATTTGATGTATCTACCTCTACCTCTATCTACCTACGTACCTGTGTAATTCCGATGACAATGCAATAAGAGCTTATTTAAAATAATTTTTTTTTAACTTCATACATACCTTAGTGCTAGTACTGATAAGGTAGGGAGCGGGAGATTTCTGAGGCGAGACAGGGTGCTTGGGGATCATGTCCTGGCAGGCGCCCTCCGGGGCGCCCGACGAGTAGGCGTGCGCGCAGGCCGCCAGCGCAACAGTCAGGACTACCAGCTTGAACATCTTTGCTTGTGGCTTCTACAAAATAGATTACTTTAGCAGGGAATTATAATGACATACCTACCTAAAAAATTACGGATTAATAAAAAAAAAAAAGATTAACAAAAAACAATTCGAGACCAGCTGGTTTTTTTTTGGCGATTTCAAGGTTGGTCACATTTCTACTAAAAATTGTAAGTACATAATGATGAATACTACGAGCCACTTTTGGATTAGCATACCCTTTCTTTGTAACCCTGTATTGCAATACAGTAATAGAAAACAATGCTTATTGACAAACACAATAGGTCCCTGCTTCCACTGCCACTATTCCCGCTCGTCACCTCCAGTTCCGTCCACTGGCGATGAGCAAAAAAATTCTATTCGTCATCACTGGCGACTATCGACACTAAAATTTCAAATTGTATGTTCTATTGAAGTGCTACCCAGCTGAAGAGGATTTGCCGGTACAGCTGTGCGCACTTTTTGTGTTATGAGCAATATACGAGTAAGTATGCAACAAGTAGGTAATTGTATAAAATGTAAAAGAAATTAAGTCAGTATGTTTGCAAGCAGGTTGTTAAATTTTTGGACAGGTTCATAATATTTGGAGACCGTATAAAGTAAAACAAATAAATGAAAGCAGGTCAGGGTCCAGTTCTTCAGATGTCAAAGCTCTTGCAAGCCTCATGGACAGGTTCCAGCCATGAGTGGCGCAACGTATCGATTACGCAAATATGTAAAATTAAGTCAAAAAATCTTGAATTTTGATGGGAAATATATTATCTATTTATTAAATCATAATTAGATTGAGTACGGCCATGATCTTTAGTAATAAATGCATGTATATCCAATTAGAATCGACCTAAGCCGGTGACCTACGGCTGCGACGGAAAAGGACGCCGCCGGTAGGTGTTGAAATTGCAACACAACTATGGCTTTATAATGTACTTGCGCTAAAACATTTTAGATGCATGCCTAGCTGTGGTTATAGTGATTGCACCAACACAGTTTCGACGGTCGACAAGACTTGTTTTAATTTAATTATTTTTTTAAATTGCCTTCGTTTATTTCTCCATATCAAATAATTTCTAATTATATGGCAATTGTCGAGCAATTTTGTTTTATAATGGTTGAATAATACATGAAATTGAAACATAAAAGTATAAATTTTAATGAAATGGAAATTTTTATTTAATAAAAAGAATATATTTTAAATTATCTCAGAAATAATTATTTTTTTTAATTTTATACGCACGAAATATCTCCACACTGTAATCTGATGATTGTTATTATTTCTCGTAAATCTACAACCTACCTTTGTGTGTGAAGAGACGCGACCGCACGTATGTCTGCGAGGGAACTGATTGAAACTGCCGAGCGCGCACCTCCCTGCTTTATAACGCAATCGCGCAACTTGGAAGGGCAGAAGGCCAAATAATCACTGTTTGAAAAACTCATCATAAACAAATGCGTAAGTCTTATAAAATTGAAAATATAAACAGATCGGTTGTCACCTGGTATTGGTCATTTTGGGTTTGCAAGTCACGGTTTCCTCGCGTAAATAGTAGTAGATTCAGATTTAGCTTTTGTTGAAGATGAGACGTAAAAGTTCTATTTACTCATTGTTTAGCATGTTATACGTAAATTTCCATTATTAATGTAGCATCATACTAGTCAATAAATTATACTCATTCATATCTATTCTTATGAGGTCATCAAGTCATCATTAAGCAAACAAGAGAATGGAGAGAGCAATAAATTATGCAAAAAAAAATGTACTTGGCTTTACGAAAACTCCACTAGAAATCTGTAGAAAGAACCTTTAGTTAGGGTCAAAGAAAGATTTTTTTTAAATTAAATGGCATAGTTAAAAATAAAAAGGCCGGCCCACTTTTGTTGTGACCGTCGGGTAACTACGGGCAACTGCATCATCGTAGTTGTTGTCGGTGCATTGCCCAGAATTCAGTTTAAGGATTATTTTAAAACTAATTAAGCGTTCCAACTTGAAGTCCTGCGGAATCGTAAGTACGTTATAATTATAGTAGGTACTTGTATACGCACATATAGCGCGCGTATAGTAACTAAATGCATGTTTATTTTTATTTTATTCATGGGTTTCCTGCCACATACATAAAAATGAATCGCTGTTCGTTTGTCTGGCTAAAACTTGAGTACGGCTGAACCGATTTGAATAATTCCTTTTTTGTTATGTTAGCTCTAATACAGAGGTTTAAAAGGAAAAAAAAACCGGGTGAAACCACCGGGTGCAACTAGTAATGTTCTATTGTCTTCATCGACGCATTTACATTTCGAGGTGGGCAAGGAACATAATAGTAGGGTAGGTACATACTTACCTACAACTTCTCAACAAAAGAAAATCTTTTTTCACCGACTTCAAAAAAGGAGGAGGTTCTCAATTCGACTGTATGTTTTTTTTAATGTTTGTTACCTCATAACTTTTGACTGGGTGAATCGATTTTGAGGATTCTTTTTTTATTAGAAATTCCCATTTGGTCCCACTTCAATTTAGTCCAGTTCTGATAATGGTATCCATGAGAAAACCATATAAGTCTTAAATTTGCATTAGGTGCGTGCGCGACAAATAGATGAATAACTCAATAGTCGGTTTCTTGAAGTCGGTTTTTGTTTTTTTTTTTTGTAAAAATAATTTCTGTCAGCTATAATACCTAACTTTAGGTGTGCTTTTATTGCTTGACTCACAACACAAAGTGTCGTATTATAATGACACTCATAAACACACACGTTCTTGGTAATAGCTCTAGATTAGGAGTACCTATTCTACCCAAAGAGACTACCTTATGGATTGATTAAACGTAACGAGTACCTACAGTTGCGAGACAGTAAATGGGCACACTCGGCCGAGCAAATAAACCATAGACTCCACTCTTCTAGTGACTTACTCGCCTCGTCAAAATATTTATACGAACTGATTACTTAGCCGAGGCCCGAGGGTACTGTCACTGTACTCGTTACGTGTAATCATGGGCATTCATGGGTTGATTTTATTATGCTTCATCTAGTCCAGTACCTAGGTAACTTGTAAAATTACTTATATCTAGTATATATAAAAGAAAGTCGTGTTATGTTACACTACTTATAACTCAAGAACGGCTTTACCGATATGGCTGAAAATTGGTGAGGAGGTAGCTTAGAGCCAGGAAACGCACATAGGATACTATTTATTCCTATTATACTATTTATTTCTGTTAAATAAATTCGATAGCATTCAAGTGTGAATTGACATAAAACATCAGTCACTATAAAACGAGGTTTAACAAAAAAGAATCAGACTTGGAATAACAAAACGACTTATTATACTCTTTGCGCAAATGACAGCTATGTAATGGACGTATGGATGACAATTTAACAGCTAAACAGATTTTGACTAAATTTGGTATGAAGGTAGCTTAAGCCCTAGGTAATATGTAGATTACTTTTTACCCCAGAAAATTGAACGGCTTTCCGCTATTCTTGCAGGACAGCGGGTGAAACCGCGGGGCGCAGCTAGTCTAGTATGAAAGGGGTTATTTGATTTCCTCGTAGGTAAATAAGTTACTTAGTGCATTGACGGTATTTCCCATGTACCTATGCCTACCCAGGAAAACAGATTTTATTATTGAAGTCACTCACATTTTTACATCATTTACGAAATGATGCTGTCCATAGATTTGACCGAGAAGTAGGTTTAAATGCGTGCTCCAAATAAGTATTTACCTTTTTACCTGACTGCCTAAGAAAGGAGGCGTATCTAATGCTTTTCGCGTAAAGAATATACTTAATATGCCTCAATGGAGACAATGGACGTTCCTGACTTACCGCCTGAACGACTTGACCGATATAATTTCTTGCGTCGTTTTGTGTCTGGGCGCCGTGGAGCGTCGGGTAGGCATTATTCTATTTTTATTTTCCTTTGTAGGAAAGATTTAAGAAAAATACTCACTGAGCAAAAAAACAAAACATAAAGCGCCACGGTTTTTTGAAATTCAAGTTATGGCAGTTGGTCGTAGAATCCACAATATTTCGCTGAAACAATAAATTAGGTAGGTATTGTAAAAACTGAGAATGACATCTTTTTGATTCACTGCCAAAACTTGAATTTCACCATGTGGACGTTTTTAGCAATGAAGAAAAGTTCATAGGTAGGTAATAACTAGTACTTACTTACGAGTACCTAGTTGCAAAAAAAAAATCTGCACCTAACCAACTTTTCTCGTAATCACGTAGGTTCAATTTGAAATATTTATTTGGTGTAGGTGTCTAGGTACTTATCAAAGGAAAGATTCGAAGCTGGAGAGAACTTGATGTCTGCGCTCACTCGTACAAGGGATTTTCAACATTTTACTTAATCTACCTAGAGCATGGAGATAGTCTCCATGATCTACTTACTAGACTGCTAGAGGGATCGCGGTAAGATTCTGATTGAAAAAGGTGGAATTGCTGGGGCTGCGCTGTGTGCTAATAAAATCAGGAATACGTAATAACCTTAAATAACAGTGAATGTCACGTTTACAAATAGGTATATTTTAGAATCAAATTACTAAAACAAAAATTACTAACTTAACTTTATAATATGGTTCTACTCTACCGTTTTAGTGATTGCCATCGTGATTAAGTGTTGGTTCAGATTTTTTCCTCTCTTTGGCGGATGCCTACAGAAGATACAAGATTTTTAAAAATGGGTTGGGGAATAAGTTTCTTCGCATTTTCAAGAAAATTCAAAACATACAAAACAACATTATTTCGAGTTTCATGTTTCATCCTACCATCAATCTTTACTTGAAAACTATTTTTTTATTTTAGCGCCATCTATCTAAGGATACAACAATTATTACGCTGGCTATTGTGTTTACTGCTAGTAGGTTCGGTCCAATCTATATTTATGCAACCACCTGCTACCAAGCTAACATTCCACCTACTTTGCCACTTTGTTAGGTTAAATCTTGCCTCTTGCCGTCTTTGAATTTTCATTGTAATATACAAAGAGCTTATTAACAAAGTTATCTAAGTATTTATACTTACTTCCTTACTTTCATTTTGTAATTTCATTTGAATTTTACTTTTTAATGACAAAATTCCCGCCAACGCATTTGATTTGATGAGAACGAAAAAAAAGTCAATATTATTCTCTATGATTCGAATTGACAAGCGACATTTTTGATTATTCGTCTATCTTGTCTATGGTTCAGTATCAATTTTCGGTGTGGTGGTCGATCTACTAATTTTCTATTTTGTTTTGCAAGTTTTAAGCGGGAAGCCGAAGTTACTTGATAAATAACTACGAAAATGAGCGTTGAAGAAGATGTAATGAAAATTCAAAAGAAATTGACCAAGATGACGTCGGATGATGGCACGGTAAGTGAAGAAAAACTTATAAAAATTCAATGTTGGCTATGGGTGCTTCCTCCAAAGATGCATTGCTTTGCTATGCATCTTTGGAGTATTTCTCTAAAACATAATTTACTACCATTAGACATTTAGGCAGCATAAAATATAATCGATACCAAATATTATTAAAATAAGAAAGTGAGGTTTGCTATAATTCTACTAACTTCCATGAAATTTGTTTTTTTTAGGGCCAAGAAGAAGCTCTGGAACAGTTGAAAGCTTTGCAAACAATGGCCATAAACCTGGACGTACTGACAAAAACAAGAATAGGAATGACAGTCAATGCCTTACGAAAATCTAGCAAGGATGAAGAAGTGATATCTTTGTGCAAAACTCTCATCAAAAATTGGAAAAAATTCCTTTCTACTCCAGGTTCCGGATCTAAGGATAACGGTAGTTCATCAAAGTCTAAAAAGGATAGTAAAGACAAGGATAGGAAAGATGACAGAGACAAGGATAAGAAAGCAGTTTCTTTCCCACCACAGTCAAACACTACTGATGCAGTTAGACTAAAGTGCCGGGAGCTTCTTGCTTCAGCAATGAAGGTGGATGGGGAAACTCCCAGTGCTTGCGGATCACCTGAGGAGCTTGCTGAGGAATTGGAGGAATGTATTTTTGCTGAGTTTAAAAACACCGATATGAGATACAAAAATAGAGTAAGATCAAGAGTTGCTAACCTGAAAGATGTGAAGAACCCCACATTGAGAACCAACTTTTTGAATGGGGCTATATCAGCATCACGCCTTGCTAAAATGACCCCAGAAGAGATGGCATCTGATGAAATGAAGAAACTAAGAGAGAAATTCATTAAAGAAGCCATTGATGATGCGCAGCTTGCGACAGTCCAAGGAACTAAGACTGAAATGCTCAAGTGTGGCAAGTGCAAAAAGAAGAACTGCACCTACAACCAGCTGCAGACGAGGAGTTCCGACGAGCCGATGACCACGTTTGTGCTCTGCAACGAGTGTGGCAATCGCTGGAAGTTCTGTTAAGACTGTTATATGACAATCCTTAGAGACTTAGATTACCTTTGGTATTGATACTCCTCAGTATCGCATTACATTTTATGAATTTGTTTCTGCTGTTTGAAATGCTAACCTCACTACCTATTGATTGCAAATAAGTAGAATCAAGTAATTATAAAGGTGACCTAGAATTTAAATTAATTAATCTGCTTAAGATAATGCAATGTATTTAAGTTTTACTTTAATCACAAAGTTCATGTTATGATATTATGGCATTTTGCTTGGTGATCAGGTGGCATCATTAAAACTTCTTGTGATTGCATTTTACTTTTTATTTATTTTGTTATCAAAATGGGAATGTGTCCTTAGGACTTATACAACTGGCACATAATAAATAAACACTAAATACAATACAAAAATACTAGGAAATGTTTATGATAGGCAAATCTGTTTTTCTTTATTAAGAAACATGTTTCAGTTATTGTCTGAACATTAAACTTGTGTAAGTGTGAACACTGCGTTTTTTTACAATCGCATATAAAATGTACTTAATTGTTAGCTTACAAGTTTTCATAACTATTGTTCATAAATAGTATCTCGATATTTCCAGTCACCACTGATTCATACAATCTGTTTACTGTAGCATTGAAATGGTGGTTTCCTTAGTCTGTGATATTTAGTATACAATGTCCAATGGAGTATTGAACTGGGTCCAATAAATTGTTACGGTATGCAGCTAATGCGGCTAATCAGTTGGCATGTAGGGAGCAAGGGGGAGGCATTTGGTTTGCTAGTGTTTTTATACAAAACCAATATTAACAGAGTATTTCCCGCTTGTTCCCAACTACTTAAAGGCCGCGTACCTACTTGTACTATTGTTAAATATACCTACCAGATTTCGACTAGCTTATGTCAACTGCAATTTATGATGTAATCTGACAAATTTTATATTTTTCTGTTACCGAAACTGTTAGGTACTTTCACATGATGTGCAAAGTCCTAATAATAATCTTTAATAATAACATTTTTTTAAAACAAAATGGCCAAAACTCTAGAACAATCTAATATGGCAAGCTATGCTTTGGTATCTATCAACATGTCACAAACTTGTACATACAGTATAGGTACCTACTTACTAAAATCAACATTAATTTAATTTACTTAATTAAAATCAGTATTACTTTTTGGCATAAAACTATTATACACAAGCATTAAAATATCTAAATTAGATACATAAGGCCAAACTTTATAAACTATACTTCAAGCTAAAACTAAACTATTCCACAACAACTTCGCCGGTCATAATATTTACAAACATTTTTTCTTCGTTGAATATAATTTTGCTTTTCACGTCTAACTTGAGATCAAGAGGTTCGCTTTCTTCGTCAACTTTGCTGATAGTGAAAGTCACGTTTTCATTAGCTACGAAACATTCAGGAGTCAGAGTTTTATGATAACTGAAATGAGTTTTTAAATGATCACGTAGGAAATGTGATTGAACGACGACAAGGTCGCAGTAAGAGCATTTATGGTTTCCGATATTGAGAATATCGGCGGCATCGTGTCTCCGGTAGTGATTGTTCAGCGCGTCTTGCCGTTGGTTGGTGTACGGACACAGTAGACACATATGCAACTTGCGCTCTTTAGCCGGCGAGGTTTCGTTGGAGTCTGCTTCTTTGCCGCCGGCATTCATAGACCTACGCCGCTGCAATAGTCTCAAAGTTTGCTGGTCTCTAATTGAAAACTGCTGAAAATCTGTCTTGGGCGCGCCTTTGGGCATTGTTTTAATAGCTAATTTAATGTTATCCCCGCTATCGTCCTTTTTATCATCATCTTGGTTGTCAGGTTCGGTGAAACCACTGCTACCCTTCTTCCTTTCGGCTTGAGCTTCATCGTTCATTTGGTGTTTCCTCATGTGTTGCACATAATTAGCGTAATATTTTACAGAATAGTCGCACAGTTCGCACTTGTATCTTTGTTTCGAGCCGTGGAGAGATAGATGTATCTTATATTGTTCTCTCTTCTCGAAAGCAGATGGGCATTTGTGGCATTTATATCTCTTTTCTTTTTGACGTCCATTTTTCAAATATGTAGGATAAATGAATTCGGGATTACCATGCATGAGGTAACCGAACTGTGGATCAGCTAGTAGCACGGGTGGAAAGTGGTCGTTTGGTCTGACCAGTTTATCTTTGTCAGTCAATACTCTTTTAATAGCTTCAGTCTTTCTTTGGAATAAATCAGTCCCAGAAAGGGGAACATTTTTGTAATCCATATCTTCACCGGAGTCATAATCGCATCGATCGGGTGGTTTGTTTTCGATTTCGTGTAATATTTCATGCTTGGCTAAGTTACCAACGTTTTTGACGGCATAACTGCATTTTTTGCATTTATGTTCGCCTTCTCCGCCATGTAATCCCATGTGGTAGGAGAGCGCGGAACTTTTGAAAAACTTGGCTGGGCATTCTTTGCAATGGTATTGTTTTGGTGTATGTTTTGACTCTGATTTCTTATGAACAGGCTCCGCATATTCAACAGGTTTGTTTACTACCACAACCCACGATGTTTTTGAAGTTTCGGGACAACGGATAGACTCAAGTTTAGGTGGCTTGTAAAGTGAGTGGTAGTTGTGAACAAATTTGTGCATATGTGTTCTGATATGGTAATCGTCCGAGTGCACAATTTCATGGGTCGTTATTTCTGTCTCTTCTGACACTGAGAATTCACAAAGTTTACATTTGAATTCCAAAATACGGTCATGGAACTTCTCGTGGACTTTTATTTCACTTTCATTGAAATAATTAGCTGGACATTTCCGACAGTAAAACATTATTTTATTTTCAGTTGATTCGGAACTAGTAGCATTTTCTTCTTTTGTAGATTCTTCGACAGCCTTTTCTTGTTCGATGACCCTACGCAATTTTGCTATTTGGTCCTCATCTGGAATTCCATCTTCTACATAGCTGTAGATGCGTCCGTACAACAGACCATGCTTTTTGGAATGTTCTGCACTTTTTTCAGGATCATCACATGTGAATTTACATTCTAAACATTTGTAAATAATAACGTCGCTATTTTCAAATTCCAGACAATGAATCTTTTCATGGTTTGGTAACTTACATTTCTGAGAGTTGACATAAGAGCAATAGCGACACTTATACATTTTGTGGAATTCATCCCTTGCAGAAACCCACACAAAAGGTAAATCATCTGCAAAGTCTGATTTAGCGTCTAGTTTGTTTTGCCAAGCCGTACTCGCTTCTAATTCTGCTTCAGTTTCATTTTTCTTTCGGTCTGACGATGGATGAATTCCGTGTACTCTCAGATGCTGATGAAGCAAATGTCTCTTTGATACACTATAATTGCACTCTGGGCACTTGTAGGGGGTGTCTGGAGGAAGTCGGTGAAATTGTTCGTGATACATGTATTGAGATTTGCTATTTGTTTCGTATGGACATTCAGAACATTTGTGCCGTTTCGTTATATTAGGTGGTACTGGTGCATCGGTAAGAACGCGGTCCGGTAACGGAGACCTACAGCCCATAGCTTTAGCGATATAATCCTCTGGGTCGGTTATTCCATGTAACAAGAGATGCTGTATCAAGTCTTGCTCATCTTTGACAAAATAAGGGCAGAAATAGCATTTGAAGATTGATTCCGGCGATGGCTGGTGCTGTTGCAAATGTGCGAAGAGTTGTTTTTTGTCGTTGGCCTTGAATGGGCACTTGGTGCAAAGATCGCTGTAAACGCATTCGTGGCCTGGTATTTGAGACTGATCCGGTTTTGGTTTCACTGTAGTGATAACTTTGATGATTCCGTCGTGCTTCAAACGACAGTGCCTCTGAAATTAAGATAACACGAAACATAAATACGATGGTTAACATTTATAAGTAATTAATTATTAAACTAGTAGTTCTGCGAACAGGAAACCTCGCGAGAGTCAGGATGTTTGTATGTTGGTACTCGCGTACAGGTCGCATTTCGAAATCGGCCGGTAAATGCCACTGCCAAAATACCCCTCCAATCAAAAAATCCCGACGACAAAAAAGTTATATTAAATTGTTGAACCTGTATACCAAGTTTCGTCGAGATTTGGTGATAAATGCGACCTGTAGGTACGCGGGTGGGTACCAACGTACAAACATCCGGACAGATAAAAACAAATTTGACCAGTCGTTGCATAGACGCTTCGCTCGCTCGGTCAATTAAATTTAAAATTAAAAAAAAACCTGATTAGAAAAGAGCTGAAAATCTTCAAACGGCTCAACCAACTGATATTCTTGAATCAAAACTAGAACACTCGATCGAGATTCAGCCGTTTGGAAGCTACGATGCCACAGACAGACACAGATACACACGCTAAACTTTGTCTGGGGTTAAAACTTAATACCTACAGCTCTAGGTTAAAATATACCTGCTCTCTGTCTAGGTTAAAATATACCTGTATGACGTGTTTCCAGTTAGAAAGCTGATTGCAGTGTCCACAACGGTACGCCAAGTCTGCGGGATCGGGAGCATTCTCCAACTTCTTGTTGTTACTTTGAAGAGTATCGTCTGCCCCCTCTCTTGCGTGTTGTCTCACGTGCTCTAATAATGCTTCTTTCGATGGGTCCCTGAAAACAAAAAAAATCAATGTTAGTTTATTTTGAATTTGGTTAATTAACTTTACGACAGATTTTACTGTTACATTATTTTGAGAAAGATTAACTTACTTGTAGTTGCACTTTTTACATTTCCATAATGTCTTCTTAGGTTTTTTATTATCTACATTCCTATTATCCATGTTATATTTATCAGTGGTCTGAGTCTGCAAGTTGAGCGGTTGCATCTCATACGCCGCGTGCATCATGTCAGCCGAGTCGTTGCCATATGATTCATCTACTTCCATGGACGCATCCACAGTCGTATTTGGATCTACGTAGTGGAACTCGTTTTCACCATTTTCATTTAAAACTGGCACAGCTAAGAACTTGTTGTACTTGCTGTAGTTTCTTCTGCCAGTTTCATCTGTCATCAGTACTTTGGCTTCATTGTGTTCCGGGTCCCTGGCTGATTTCAACTTTATGTGTTTAGTGATATCCCATCGCCAATTGGACTTGTATTTGCAGAGCGAACACTCGAATGGCTTTTTGTTCAAGTGACCGACTATATGCACATGAAATCTGGATGCGGTAGCTGCCCAAAATTTACAATCTGGGCATTTGTAAACGTTCTTGCCAAGGCTTAAAGTATTAGGTGACAAGTTCATGCCCTCATTCTCGTCTGCAGCTTCAGTGTCGTAATGTCTACTAAGGTCAGTAATTGTTGAATCGTCGTTAATGTTGATATCTAAAGGTCTGTCGAATTTGCTGCTCTCCTGATTTATATTATTCCAGACGAAAACAACGTTTTCCATTGGGTGTGGCTCTGCTTCTTTTTCAAGTTGCGATGTCGAGGCTTCGTTGTTATATTTGCTTCCTGTTGCACTTTCACCAGAAACATTGTTTTTCTTTCCACAAGTCTGCATATGTACGTATAAGTCTGCGCTAGATTTACATCTATGTCTACAGTTTTGACAGCGAGTGGAACCCTTAGTTGGAAGCGCCGGGCTCATCGTAATACGATTGGCTTGACTGGAGCAATTTTTCTCGTGCACGGAATGCTCCGACAGACATTTACTTTCGAAGCCGCAACTTTTACATTTCAGTGATCCTTCTTCGCCCGTTTCAGTCAAGAGCCTTTCTTTTAATTTATCGAAAAAAGAATTGTTTTTCTTGCGCACTGCGGTTTCTTTATTAGGCACATTGACGGGTATCAAAGTGATATCTTCCGGCAAGTTCTCAAACTTTCCGATTAATTCGGAGCTCATGGATTCTTTGAATTTTTTAGCCGGCGGCTCGCCGGATATTTTTTGGTTAGGAGTAGACGCGTTCAGTGGGATGAGTTGCGGTATCGGCCGGGGGGCCTTCCTGCTCTGTTTTTGTGACTTCGGGTCGTCGGTCGCGGAGCCGGGCGAGTGCTGGCCGGGGGCATCCTGCGTTCCGTCGCGGGGCGCGTCTGTGTGCGACGAGCTTGCATCGTTCGAATCACTATTGCAGCTCACTATGTCTCTCTCTGCGTCTTGTAAGCCCATTATGTCCTGAAATCAAAAAAGTATTCCATTAATCGTAATTCAATAATTTTACTGATTGAACAGATCGAAGCTCGGAGGCGGGGAGAGGAGGAGTAAGCCGATAACATGTATCTAATATATTAGCATTCGTAATTCCATGCTTAAAATCACAAAAAAAAAACAACTAAATACATTTCGTATCAACGTATCATACAGACATATTCATACAGAGCAGTTTAAAACTTATAAGCCTGTGGTCTTTGTTGCATTATACAAAGATGAGATGCCACATATAAAACGCGTATAGTACCTAAGTCAAGGCAGCTCAGTTTAATCTAGCTATTTGGTCAATATAAAACAATAAACCTTAAGTGTAATCTCTACAGATAAGTTGCCGAAGATTACATTACCTACATAAAAATTAGTTCTCAATATACAGGGCTATAAGAAATAGTATGCTAAGCCGAAAAAGGTTCATAGTACTCATGATTGTGGACAAATACGATGTCCCATACATTTTGTCAATTAGTGTCATCGAAATTTTATTTCTTTTGTAACCGTTTATTATTTTTTACGATATCCGGGTTAGTCCCATAGTGAAAGTCGTTCATAATGATGAGTACTATGAGCCCTTCTCGGCTTAACATATACCCTACATATAATCTTTTCGTTTTGTTTGCAATTGCGTTTTGTAAAAAAACGTTGAGATGAATTAGGGTACCGGTTAATTGATCGAATAATCTGGCTAATTAGCGATATAAAAATAATCGGATTATATTGTTAGGGTTCCGTACCCGAAGGGTAAAACGGGACTCTATTACTAAGACTCCGCTGTCTGTCCATCCGTTTGTCACCACGCTGTATCTCATGAACCGTGATAGTTAGACAGTTGAAATTTTCACAGATGATCTATTTCTGTTGTCGCTATAACAAAAAATACTAATAAACAGAATAAAATAAATATTTAAGGAGGCTCGCATACGTTTTTGTAGATAATGGTACGGAACACTTCGTATGCGAGTCCGACTCGCACTTGATTTTTACTACACCAAAGAGATCTAACGAACGGTATAGCATATTTGTATTAGTTACTCGTATCTAAGCTTTATAGATAAAACAAGCTTCGATCTCTCTACTTGACATGAACATCATTATCTCATTATACCCTTTAATATCGTATCGTATCACAATCACGAAGTTCTCTTTTCAATAATTTTAGTTAAACCGATTGAGAATATAGAGTAAGATTTATTTATTTGTTTACCCAATGGGAAATATATTATCTATAGATATCTTTATTATTATTATATCGTAGGTCTGAATTATTAAACTAACCCACAGTTTGAAGTAAAGTTTCCAAAAAGGTGTTTTTCCTGATTCATTATGAGCATCTTATAATAATTCACAACTCAATTCAGAACAATTTTAATCGAAAAGATCCGTGATTTTCGAAAACGTCGCTATTTACTCATCATTAATTCATATCTACCTACTGCTTTATCGCGACATTATCTTCGGTCAAGTTTTGTTTACAATATGTTTAGGCAAATTACTTGGCTGTTTTTTTGTATACTTTTACTAAATGTAAACAGAGCACTTCTTTTTCAATGTTTAGAAAAACAGCTGACCAAAAGTAAACTTACAACGGCGATATTCATGTGTTATGAACATAAACAGCAGTCCGATCATAATTATTTGATTGTGCCAAAATTGATCGACGGTATTAGTTCAATGAACTAAGTTTGAACTCTTATCTTTTCGCTGTTCCCCAACTTTGAAACTAACTACATACAAGCTTAAAAAATAGTGCAAGTTATTTCAACAACAATAAAATGCATGCAAGATGGTAAAAAGTTATCTACGAGTACGTACCTACATTCAATGGTATGAGTATGAACACAACATGCAGATGAAGTTACGAGTATAATGATGCAAGAGGGCGCAAGAGGCCGAGCGGAGTGCAATCATACAATGGAGTGGTTCGTGATAACAGTGAGAAGCGCGTGACGTTACGGTGCGTGGCGGGCGCGGGCTCGCACACGCGGCGTCCGCTCCAACTGAAACTCACCGAGGCCGAATGTGACGAGTGCGAGTCGCCGCTCCCTTCGTCCTCCTTGGGGAGCCGCGCGCCCATCGGGTCGGCGGCCGTCATGTCACTGGCGCCCACCCGGTTGCGGCGGCGGTTCGAGCCGTGCCCCAGCGGCGGTGTGTGATGATTCATTTCGTGTACGGTCAGACTCTGCTTGATATCCGCCGTAAAGGTGCACTTCGAACACACGAAGTTTCCGGTCCCGCCGTGATTCTTCATGTGACGATCGAGATTCCACTTGTATGGGGTGCGGAAGTCGCACATAGTGCACTTGATCATCGGCATCGAGTGGTACTTGACGTGCTTCGTGTATCGCGCCTTTATATGAGTGACGTAGTTGCATTTGTCACATGAGAAAAATTTGCCCTTTCCTTTTGATCTTGAGGTAGAGCCCCTGGGTTCACAATCTTCCAATCGGTCGGACTGGTCGTCGCCGTCTTCATCTATCTGTATGTCGTCACATTCTTCTATTTCTTCGAGTAAATCCTCCATGCGCTCGATCTCGGGGCTACCGGGCGCTACAGGCTCCGGCTCCACTCTGGCAGCGGCAGCGGGCCGCTCCAACTCCGCCCTGGCTGTAGACGCCGAGGGCGCAGCTCCATGTACCATCTTCATATGTCTTAGGAGTTTCTGATGATGTTGCGAAGCATACATACAATGTTGGCAATCGTATATCTTGAATCTTCCAAAGTGAACGTCGCGAGTGTGCAAAAGATAGGCACGTGGGTTCTGCGTAAAGAACGTGCACTTTGGACAATTGTAGTTCCTTCTTATCTTGCAATTGGGCAATTCGAAATCTTCCGCCGCGTCAGACGACGCCTCCGAGAGGACGTCCAAGCAGAGGCGGCTTTCGAGGGGGCGCGCGATAGCTGTGACCTCGCCGACTTGCGCGCTCAGCGGCGAGGACATCTGCTGTAGCATACTCCGCTGGAACAAAACAATACTCGGTGTCGGTTAAACGTGACGGCGTTCGGCGGGTCGCGGGCGCGGGTGAGGCGGAGCGACACGTGTGCGGTGCGCGAGAGCGTCGCCGGCTGAATGAGGCAGGCGGCAGGCGACCGGTGGCGGGCAACAGAACCCGAGGGCGTGGGCGCGGCCGGGCGGCGGAGGGTCGTCGCCGCTCCGGCCGCGGTCTTCCTCTTGCTCCCGTGACTGCGTCCTCCACTGCGAGCGACGAGCCGCGCCGCTAATGAGCCGGCTCTTCGCTGTTATCACGTCATTATTGTATGCACGTGGCTTCTATGATAATGAGCTGATTATGCATGTATCCGTGTGAGATCTATGGTACAAGCATTTTTGCATATTGATTGCGTATGTAAAGGGTAGTAAGTATGTGAGGTGTTCTGAAAAATGCGATGGATAAGAATGAGTTGGTGATTTGTTCAGTAGGTACTTGGACGGACATTAATTCGTAACACACTTTACCACTTAACGCTACATCTGCAACAACATCCCTATACGCTAGCAAGAAATCAGTCCAACATCAATTTCTTATAATTTTTTTATTCGACGAAAATCTTTACACAATTTTAAGTTTTAGTTTCAATACAATTTGTTTTGTAGTCTTACGAAAAATGCGTTGAAGTCTTTTCTAGGGACAAATACGCTTCGTAGCTCGTAGCTCTACGCAGCTATCGCGAATATAAGTAACGATTGATTATTATTTTTTGTTCTTCTACACTTTTATTCAATTTGATTCACACTTTTGGATGCGTATCGTGGTAATAATAAGTACCTATTTATGCTTTGTTCTTATTTATTTAAATTTTGTAGAATTAATAAAAGCGTGGTGGAGATATAAAATTAAGCATTTCTAATTCGCCATGTTACTTTCAATGTTATGTTTAGTGCGGTTCCTATATTCTGTTTGCCATTTTTGCAATGCAACAGAAGTTAAAAATAAGTGTTTTTAGTAACATCGTTGAAATTTTTTGTAAAGTTGCGTCAAAGTTAGCAACCGATTACTAAGGTACTGTTATGGTTGCGCTCTGAGATTTGGGGTTGTTGACAATAGTTGTATTTTTATGAATAGCGTATTTTGTAACTTCGATCTACTAGTAGATATAGTTCGTGTATAGTATTCTACCAACATCGTCGCAGTGCCTGAAAACCCTATTGAAAGAAACTCTTGCCGCGGGCTAATTGTGATTGTTTTTTAGACTTAATGTAATGCGCCGTATGCGAAGTGCCGTTGTCACGAAAAAGGAAGATTAAAAAGTACATCGTGTGAAGCACTTTAAGTATGTTGAAGGCAGGTGCCGGACGCGGCGCGGCAGCGGCCTGTTGGGCCTGCAGGGTGAGGCGCGGGCGCGGGGCGCGGCCAGCCGACAGACAACTCGACAGGGCCGCAGGAAACGGCCGGCGAAGGCATCCCAGTCGAGCACAATGGAGGCGGCGGCGCGCCGCAGGGGGAGCCCTCGCAATCGATATGCCGCCGTCGCTAAGGTCCGCTGGCCGCTGCGAGCGGCTCGGAGCGCTGCAGAGGCGGATGCCCCTTGCCCCGCGCGCCTCTCTGCCGCCCCGCGCCATCACACCTGCTGTGTATTTATAGCGCGCCGAAGCCGGGGATGCAGGGATGCCTACCATGGTCGACGACATCTACCTACCTCTATGCGGTACGCGCGCTCCGCTCGGTCGCCGATCGTCAGCCGCGGCTGTGCGCTCGCCGTCGCGCTCGTAGCGGTAGGTGACGCCCGACTGTTTATTTGTCACAATGAACACAAAAATAGCACGCCACTCGTTAGGCATCCTGCTAGTGCTTGGTGCACGGCTCGCAATGTGCCGGCGGCGTGCCCAATATGGTTACAAATATGTCTCACTAAGATGCGGACCTTTTGAATACTTATGCGTTGTACAACGCATGTTTCATTTATGAGAACAAGGCGATTAGACATAGTATAGATAAACTGTACTTCTAATACATAATAGCAGTTATATTAACTCTACATTTCGTGGAATCATCAGGCACTTATGCGGACAATAAGAAACCATAATGAAAAATATGTAAATATAAAACCTTATGCCTTTCACTCTCGATTCGTTCGCGTAGAATTCCCGAGACCAACGAGTCATTTGAAGTTATCGAGGACACTTTTGCTTTCGTTTGATGGTCGAATCGTTCGACTCGAATTAAGTTTTATTCTAATATCTTTCAGTTTTTATAGGTGTTTTAGATTATTAACTAAATAACATCATAAAAATAAACATTCTAGGCGCTATCGTCTTTTGATTTTTAGACGCTTTTTATTAGCTTCACTTGTAGGTATGTTTGTAACCGACTCCTGTCGGCGCGATTTTGACCCACTTTAAATGGTCGGATTTCGTTCAAACTTTGTAGATATATCGAGAATCGATGACAATACACTAAACAAAGCGTGTTTTTTAGTTTTTTTGAACTATTAATTAACGGGCGACACAAAAAAGGATTTTCCTGGTATTCGTTATTTAAACTATGTTTGTCTCTCCTTATGTAACCTCCCGTAGCCTAAACGAGTTCACGGATCTTGGAGTACGAGGTGTCGTTAGACATCGCTCATGGCTAAATTTTTACAATCGCAATTGTGTTTATCTTTGAATAATACACTTGTAATCTTGAATAACATTATGCAATGTCACTCGTATTTATTCCACATGCTTTATACCTATTATAGATATTGGCAGACATAATATGGCAGCCTCTTGCATTTTTGAGTATGTTCATTGTTCACATAAAACCAGCTATTTTGTGCGTATAAAGCTCAATGTTGTAAATAAAGCGTTCCAAGCCAGGTGCGTGCGATGCTGCATAACAAGCACGCACCGCCATGCGCCACGGAACCAGATTAATCGAATGCTGCGCTATAACTCAGAGACTCAGAGGGATCCACCCCGCCGAACAGGGACCAAATGTGAATGATTTAAACATCGCTGTTTAGGAAAAGCGCGCTTACTCGAGTGTACATTGTACCGCTTTTGCATAAAATTCTTCCTACATTATTGATTTATATTTTATATTCTTTTGAAATATAATGTTGAAGTGGTCAAAATCAGAAAAAAAGTTTTAAGTTCATAAGTAGGCAATTATGTATAGTTAAGTCTTTTTTTTTAGGTAAACAAAGTTAAGTTAGCATTCTGTGATATTCTGATTTTAAATGTGTTTGGCCTCGAGCAACAGTGTAGAGCTTAAGCGGTAATAAAGAATTTTGCTTGGGAACTCTTCTTTCATAAAAACGTAATTTTAAAATCGATGAAAAACGCAACGGTAGGTGTGACTAACGACGTCGAGATTTATGACTGCTACAATTAAAATCAATGATAGTTGATTGCGTAACCATACGATGGGACTGACGAGCTTATATTGGTCACATTTTACCTAGAGTTAAACAATCGACTATATTATACGATTCTAAACATAGCTATAAGAATAACTGGGCACGTATCGAGCATCTGTTCATAACATGTAATACTCGTATGTGGAGTAGTGGACAGTGGTATAACTAACGTCTGTCGCCATCCCTGGTCTCTCACATTCAGTGCAGCACAAGCAAGTAAGTAGGTATTATGCCGGCGTCGTGTTGGTGTGTTATATCAGCTATTAGCAATGTGTGCAAGTGTATCGCATACAGCTGCTATAGCCGTGGTATGTTCGTGGTATCGGCCTGTTTCGTCATTTGTTTGCAGCGTTCTTGTAGGAGTCGCGGTGGACGGCAGCGTAGGCATTCCGAGCGTGACTAACCGCAGAGAGGTTGGTACCTGATATGATGCGCTCACCTCGGCGCGGCCTCCACACTAACTGACCACTTCTTGAATTCAAACCCGTTCTTATCCTTATAAGTAGCTGCCTCAAGCACGAAATAGATCAACATTCAAAGTATGCTGCTCTTTGTATTCGGTGATGCCGCGACAAAGTGTCGCAAAAGCAAACGATGTAATTGTGAGGATTGTGATGAGGAATGCCTAATTTAGGGCATGAGGACTATGATTAGACGGCTACGCGTATGTAACACGTGCCTATAACAACGTGTATAGGTAGAGTCCCGCCCATTAATTTTGCCCTCTGTTATCGTTTGATACACGAGGAGGGAAACTAATTTATATTTCACACTCAGATATTTTGTGGGAATATAAATATTTTGTAGTTTTATTGTAGTCTTCAAAAGCTTTAAAATGTAACTTAATACTCGTGTTAAGTTAACGTGGTTGGCAACGAACATTTTATCGAATAGGCGCTACTATATTAGCTGCTAAGTAGGTATTTGTATTTTAATAAACTCGGATAAGAGAGCGTAAAACCACATATTATACTTACACGTCCGAGAAAATATCATTTCAGTAAGTTCCCCTCTGGACTTCCCGGGATGTCCGTGAAAGTGGGACAGTGCCCGAGCAAGGGGCAGATGGCGACTTTACATAGGCCTAACATTGTAGCACTTGTTCTGTAGAAACTTAAGGCCATTCCACTCGTGCTCTGTATTGCGAATTATAAAGATTACTCATATGTACTTTGACGCAAAAAGTAGCAAGGGACTAAATTGCAAGATATATAGAGTCTGAGCATAGGTAGCTATAGCTACCCACATTTCAATAGGCCCCAAGAACGCTCGAAGCACGATGACAACTGCTTACCAATTATCACATGTGTTCTGCCAGACTGGCACGTTTATGTAGGTACTGCACATATCTACATACTCTGCACGCGTATCTATCTATGTAACACATATGTACCCGATGTACACATCTACCTATCAGATGTGTTGTATACCTAGACATAAACACATACAACGTCGCCTATTATGAGTTCGATAAGAATGCGCGTCGCGTTCTTGCCTTCGAATAAAGACTAGGTATGTGCTTACTGCTTAGTACCGAAATGATGGTAAGTCGGCCGCTAAATCATGCAGATAATGTCGCATCATGCTATTCGAGCGGACAGGTTTACGCCGCATCAAAGCCGAAGATAGGTCTAAATGATGTTTCGACCGGCGGCGACGGGACGGTGCAGCGGCGACGATCACCGTTGCGGATTTTGCGACGCAAATAATTTGCGCGCCAATTGACCTTTCGTCGGTCGGCGTCGTCGGAGTGCGGCGGCGGCGGCGGTGCGGGCGCGGTCGCACCGGCTTCAACACGCGCTATATATAGCTGCGCGACAACACGCCACACCGAACACCCGCCAGGGGCCGGCTACGTAGGCAGTTTTCCTTTATCACCCGCCCGACAGCCTCTAGCCTGGATTTTACTGGAAGCTTTGCCAGCGTCGCTCCGCAGAGACGTAGGCGACGGGATGTCGACCCACACCACCCTCCCGGGATCGATACAGATGGTCGCCGCAAGAACACCCTGCCTACTCTACCTACTCTACGGAGATGTATAACACGAGCGCTCCTAAACAAGTCGACGTTTATAGGATGCGACAACTGCCATGCGTGGAGTTGTTAGGCACATGGGTAGACACCGCTCATCAATTATACATAGCCTAGCGTTGCCTTGTGCGCTCAGTAATGTATCGCTAGGTAGGTACTTAATTGGGCAAAACACATTAGTTTTATCTATATCATATCTAGATGTTATATTATGTGTTACATAAAGTAAGCCATCATCATCACCGGGCTGCCGAGCACCAGTCTCGAGATTAACGACTAAATTATGAACAATTGAGTCGTCAACATGACATCTAAAAACAAAGATAGTTGTCGGTGCGACTGGCGCGCTGTTAACGAGGAGTGCCACCGGTCCGACTGGTAAGTAATTAACATGACCTTGAGGTCGGTCGGTGGCGATGCACAGCGCTCACGTAGCGCACAATGAAAGGAGTGCAGCCGGCGTCGAGGGCCATCGCGGCAACGGAGCTCTAGAATGGAATTCGTACCGAGTGGCGGGTGGCGTGAGCTCTGCTCGTTTAAAGATGGCTGCGATAAGGCGCAGTGACGCTCCTCGGGCGCGGGCGTCGTCGTGTCGGCGGCGCGGATGTGTGCGTGCCGGTGCCGGTGCCGTCCCTGGCGGTCCCGCGGTCCCCGCGCCCCGCGGCTTCACGTTCCGCAACATGTGCGGCGCTGGGCTGCCGCCGCCGCCGCGGCCGCACCATACCGACCGTGGCGCTCTCCACTCGATCCTCCCGCGACGAGGCCCGCTGATAATGCGTCTTATCTAACCACCAGATAGCAGAGGTGCTGTTCGCTCGTTTAGGTGTCACGGACACCGCGCTCCGACCGACGTCAGCCGCCGGCCGACTCGTGCACGAACACAGTCACGGCGACTTGTTAGTGCTACTTTAGTGATTTACTCATACCGAGTCAATAACAGCAGCCTGTTGCCTACCTAGTCATAACTGTACCATAAACATTATATAAGTTAAACCTACCTATCGTTTCTAACAACAAACAACCGATATTGAAGTCTATAACAATTTGCGTAGTACGTGAGATCACTCTTGATAAACAATATCTAATTATCTATACGTTATAATCTACTCCAGCTAGTACATTTTAGCTCCGAGATCATCCTTATATTGGTTGGATGAATTTTGCTGCGTTATTAAAATTTACCAGATTACAATCTAATTAATCCTTTGACACTGGAAGCTTTATAATTTTGAGATCTTTACGCTACACGTGGACAGCGCATAAAATACATGTCATAGTGTGTAACTAAAGTTGCCGGTCCTATAAAACGACACCTAATACAAAACCTAGCTACATGCATAACCGATATTTTAAAACCCTCACAACTCACAAGCGAGCGCTCACGAAACGCCTCTCAAGAAACGGACTATAACACGGTCTACGGATCACCGCGGGGCGATCCCTTTAAATTCGTCTGATTACATCGGGTTTTGGGGCTTGGGGTCTCATTTGAAACAAGGACCGTCGCATTCAGTCAACTCACTTTAGCTGTCACAAGCTGTGTTTTTATAGATAACTAGCTGACCCGTGCCCACTTCGTTGGGCATAATGTTAATTAAACCCGAAGCCTTCGCGCGCCGTCCGAACCGTTTTTTCTCCGATTCACTTTGCAAAACGGACTACCACGTAAAAGCCTTTTTATTTTTCGGTTTTTTATATAACCTATGACACTCAGCAATAATGTGGCTTTCTATTGGTGAAAGAATTTTTAAAATCGGTTCAGTAGATCCCGAGATTACCCCTTACAATTTAACAAATATACAAACACACAAACTTTACTTCTTTATAATATTAGTATAGAAGTATAGATATCATTCAAAACGGCTTTATAAAAATCAATAAAACGTATCCAATGAATGACTCAAAGAGAGAAAGAAATAATAAAGGTAGGTTAGCAAGAAAATCCCTATTAAAAGCTAGATGTAAAAGCATAAAGAACACAAGGTTTCGTATTGTTTTGATCCTGATTTTTAATAGGTATATCACTAAATGTACTCTGTTCAGTTCTGTCAGTTTTGCCGGAAAGCATGCCATTTGTTAAAACGAACTCAACCTTATGTAGAAGGCATAAAGGTCAAAAGCAGTCGAATCATGAATCCACTTTTTTCAAGAGCCACCCGTCCCGTATGAACTCGGAAAAAACAAAATATTATAGAAGGTTATTTATTGGACTAACCAACTCAGACAGTACCTAGGTGAACGCTGGATTCACTTGTTTTTTACCAAATTTTACGTTAATTACGTTACTCTTTATAAAAATGTGATGATTTTAGAAATGGTCTATTATGTTTCGGCCTACCTCACAGACGACCTAATCACTTTTATGAGTCAAGTCTTATTTGAAATCAGAATAGGATATTGCCAAAAGTATGCAATTGAGCAACAAACCTACGCCTACATGTGTGCGAGTTGAAGGGAGTAGAAACCCAGGAAAGTGGCCGCAACGTGTCGCAAGAAGCCGTTGAAGTAACTTAAGCGCAGCAAATTATCAGGGTCGAGCGCCGACGACGACGCCGCCTGCCGCTGCCAGTGTGCCTATCTATATCTCTACACGGACGGTACATGTTGATAGGTAGGTAGGTACTCGAGTGCAGCGAGGGGACGACGCCCGTCGCACCGCTCGCTATCTGCTCACAACACGGAAAAATATGATCACGCTGCTGCCTGAGCAAAGGACGGCCGCGTCACAATGCAATCTAACAACAAAGCCATCCAACAAACCGCGGCCGCTTCCCAGAAACGGGCCGTAGGACTGAGAGACGACTTTATTATTGTTTCACATTCATTTGCACACGTCTGCGTAACCATATATTGTACCTATATCGTTTGCGAGTTTCAACACAACACCCGACACAAGTGCTAAGGCAATCAAGTCGTTCCTAAATTCTTCGTTTAGACAGTCGTTAGTCATCGCAACATGGTGAGTGACTCGGTGGTGGTCCGCCATATTGAGGCGTCTGCTTGGAAACAAGTTATGATATGCGCAAGCGCAGGCAGCCGGCTGCCAGCTGCTCTCGTGTCAGGTGGTGCGCGGCCTCGCGCACGAACATAAGAACTAGCTATTTACCACCAGTTCGTGTTTCAGTTGCAACGAGTAGTACCTACCGACCTACCTCGTGACGATCACATGCCAACACTAATTAAGGTAGAACGGAGTCAATTAGGTGCGGCACGATTGTTAATGCATGGCGGCGACAGCCTCTACCTACTTGTCACAACCCAACACCTTATTAATGTAGCTGATATAGCTACAGTTTCCTGCGCGAGAGTACTCTATACGTGCTCGACTGACGATATCGAAAGGTTAAGGATAAAATACAAATTATACCATGAAAGCTACACAGTACACACAACACGAACACCAGTGCAATGTGTTCTGTGAGCGCACGCAAAATATATTCTATTGTTTTTGAAATGAGCTGTGACGGAGGTGTCGCTTTATTATTGTTCACTCAACAAAAAATATACATGGGTAATGCAATGCATACTTAAATTTATAGCAGGATGGCTGAAAATAAATTGTTCGATCGAGCTTGTTTCGCATTATTCAGATGTTGTGGTGGCGCACGCCGCCGCGTCGGCCGCCGTCTGCGCATCGAGCCAGTGAGGTCACCGCAAATGTGAGGCGAGTGCGACGCCCGTCGAGCGTTCTGCGTCTCAAAAAGACAACAATACGACTGGATGGATTATGGAATGGAGTCAGGCCGAGTGAGCACGCATACATTACGTGCCGCCTACAAGCAGCGGCGGCGGCGGCGGCGGCGGCGGCGGCGGCGGCTCCTATCTGTGATTATTGCGCGAGCAGTCGAGTACCTACTGGGTTCGATATCTAGCTCGCTTGTACGTACTTCATATAGCTAACACTACCAAAGAGCGCTCGGCGCGCGACGCTGCTCATTGTTGGCTGGATGCACGACGGCTGACGCGGCCATGAACGACCTCTTTTAGTTTCAGTGACATTATCGCGGACGCGACGCTCCAGAGGGTACCTCTATAGCTATACATAGATCCCACCTATGTGACAACGAAGCTTCCTTTGCTACTGAAATAACAAGCGAGGTGGCGGACGCGTAACGTGGAATTTTTCCACTGAAAATGTTGACCATTGCAGCTGAATGTGCAACAAATCTAGTTTAACTGTACTGAAAATCCTTTAGTTAGGTACTTGCAAGCACGTAAAAATATTTTTTTTAGCGGCACATGATCACATGTTTATAAGAACGTAAAAAGCTAAGCTAGATAAGACAGCTCGTATTAAAATTACATACAACAATGGAGTGAATCCTGAAAGACAGCAGTAGAATTACCGAGATTCAGATGTTAAAATCCGCAAAAGATAAATAATTCAATCCTACCTATATTTTCTATTCTTCTTGTATAAGTACTTAAAGTATCAAAAATAATACTTGGCTCAAGCCAGCGCGGCTTCACAGAATCCTCAGCAAGGCTAGATATCGCTGATAGTGTTATCTCGATGGAGCTCCGCGAAGTCGACGGGCGTGTCACTTGCATGGACTAAATGTGTGAACTTGCACCGAAATTTTGGATTTTATTATCTTTCACGAAAAATACATGAAAAGGTATCTCTCTACCTGTCTTAACATACTATGAAGCAGATATTTGTTCATATTAATTTAGCTTGAAGATTAATACTTAACAAAAATAAATGCTTTTTTTCAAAGAACATTTTTCAATTAGCTGTGAATGAAGCTTGGTCCTTGTTTCGTCATATGAGAACTTTTTTCATAATTAAAAAACCCGAACGCTGAAACGGCTTTACTGATTTTGGTAAAACATGTAAAAACCACCGCTAAGAAAACCTGCTTTCAAATAAAAAAAAACCGCATCCAAATCGGTTCACCCGTTTTAGTGCTGGTGTCACAGACACCTCTCTATTGGCGTCGGGGGATAAAAAGCAAATTCGATTTCTGACATTCTTTCAGAATGAGAAGACAATGTACTCAGATAAACCTAAGTCTTAGACGTCGTAAATCATAATTATAAATGAACAATATTACCACCAGAAAACGCGTAAGAAAAAGGCGCAATAGGGCCAAGCCTGTGCCAAGGACGTCGACTCGTATCACCAACACAAGCATAAGAAAAAACTACGGTCGCCCCCTACCAAGAGCCTGCGGGGACCGACCGGCGGGAGGCGGCCGGCCTCGCTACACTCGACCATCCGAGCCTCAACATCTACCTACCTACAATTACATGAGAAACCTCTCCCACGGAGCCGTAAGCGAGTTTCCATCGCAGTCATCTTTATAATAGCAGATCGGGTACTTATTACATCCATGTGATTTCCACAAAGATTTTCCGAGAGATTCGTATCGTGACTAAGTTTGAAGGTAACTTTACGTCATCTCGAGGTCTACGTGTTTGATGTAGCGAGGCAAAGCTGTCGGTAGGCGGTAGGTAGGTCTGTACTGGCGCAGAACGAGCGTCATGAATTGATCAAATCTGTAAATCGCGCACAAGAAGCGGCGATGAAAACTCAGAATGTCAGCTGGCTATTGAAATTGAATTTTCAGTACCTATACCTACAGTGATTTTGTCTGTTCCGGTCGCAATTTAAGGCCTACGAGATTGCCATGGTTGGCTTAGATTATGAATTTATTCCGATTTGTATTATTTCACCTCAAAAGTTAACAGGAGTGTGTGACGGTGAAAAATAATTCGGCACTGGCTGAGAGGAAACGCCGTTATTGCAGATATAGCTAGCTATAATTAAGTAGATACCAACATTACCAACGAGAGGCGGACGAGCGCTCACAGCTCCGAGAGTCTGAGCAGAGCCATCCCACGTTTATCACGTAGTCAGTTATACTTATGGCGTACCGGCGACCTACCTCTGCATACTACAGGATGTTCAAGGATCGACCCCAACTCACAACAGTCCACTTCAGCTTATAATGGATGAGGACGCAAGAGGACGGGTCGTTATTGTGAACAAAAATGTAGTTCAGAAGAGAGTAGTTAATAGAGTTTTTTAAACTTTCCTATTTTATTCGAGACTAAAAACTTGAAAAATAAACTTGAGTCTTTTTGACCTATTAGTACAAAAATATATTGTGTCTCAGTACACTTCCACAGAGTCCCAACGAATTACACAACGCCACAAGACTGTTAAAACTTCCCCCCATCTAGTCGCTATCAACATAGACATAAAGGGTATCTAGCCTACAGTAATAGAATGGATGTTACACGTATATGTAGAGATTCTGTGTATGTAGCAAAACGAGCAAAAGCAGCGCGGCAGCTGTGGTGCAGCTGCCGCGGACGGTCGGGCTTCGGCCGCTCGGGCCGGCTGCCGCAGCGTCCGTGTTCAACAGAATTATTCAACCGTCTAATGCAGGTGCGGGTGGAGATGCCAGCTCTATTTAAAACTAATAATTAACTTTAAGTTTGACATTGTTTTTATTTAATTAAATAGTTAATCAATTAAATAATTTCTATACTAAACTCATACTTTTACCTAAAACCGATTTTTTTCTATCGCGAAAAGTTTCACCAATCGTATTTTTCATCTTTCACTACACCTAGATAAATAACCAATGATGTCTTTTGTCCTAATGTAAATGAATGCAACGGAACGCAAAATGACGACTTATGTTTTATGTTTAAGTTTTACTTAGTAAAGTTGCTTGCTTATTTGTTATATTGGCCGAGTATTTCTAGTGTCAGCTATTATTATACAGGGTTATACAGAAAGGGTACACTGAGAAAAATAGCCATCAAAATTACGATGGATTCATTTAAAGTGACAACCATTGATGGTTGTCACTGTAAAAACTGTGCTAATCATCGTTCTTTTTGGTGATAATCAGTGAGCTCTGACTTCAGATGAACCCATCGGAACTTTGATGACCATTTTTCTAAGCCGAAAAGGGCTCATAGTATTTTGTCATAGTGAACAACTTTTACGATGGGACCAACCCGATATTCGCGAAGAAAAACTGCTGTTCCAAACACTTTGTCGACAGTCATTGACATTTTTCTATGGAACAGCAGATTTTTTTTTCGCGATTTCCAGGTGGTCCTATAGTAAAAGTTATTCATAATTATTAGTACTATGAGCCCTTTTCGGCTTGGCATACCCTTTCTGTAAACCCTGTATAGGCCTTCTAAAGCAAAAACCAAGCAAATTTCGAATTTGTTAAAATAAAATTAATAAAATTAGTTAGTAAATTTCAAGCACAACGACTACTTTGCGGACCGTGTTTTTTAACCAACTTCAAAAGGAGGATTTAAATTATAAATTTTGCTTGTTAAGAACTACTAACCTATACTATAGGCATGTCATACCTTATGTATTCTGAGGTAGAGCTCAGTTTTAAACTGATTTCGTCAATCAGTTTATAAATAACATTTTAGAAAATAACTTTTTTATTTACTTTTAGATTGATCTCATAGAAATTTCACCAAAATCGATGTAGTAGTTTAAAAAAAAAGATGTCATACAAATAATTTCGAAGTCGGTTTTTTAATTTTGTTATTTTGTATTCTAATATTTTCTCGTTGAAGAAATATTCAAGTTAAGTTTAGAGAGCTTGGGTGAGGCTGAGTGTCACGAACTTTAGTTCACAGGTTACAGCAAACGATATAATAATTTAGGTAATTGTACTAATACCCAAAAAAGGATTGTTATTTAAGTACGTCTGCGGATTTCTTCCAATACACCTGAACGCCTAGACCGTTCTCGATGTAAGCGGTATCATTAGAATCCTTGCAGTAGGTAGGTATGCAGTGTTTCAGATGTCTATATTTTGCAGTCACTCCCTGTGGGGTCGCAGTAGCCAAACACTGAGAGAAAACAATATACTTAAATACTAATCCATCGACACAACGAAGACGGTTTTTTGGGTTGCTTAAATTTTCCTTACGATTTTGCGTGTTTTCTGTGTGACTCAGAAAGTGTCAATAATATAACGATACGAATAGATACTCGTATTATGCGATTCGTATGTACCTATAAATAAGTGCAAGAGCATCCGGCATCGGCTAAAGTGGTGAAATTGTATTAGTTTTACTTACTCATGGTTTGCTTAGTCAGCGATTGTTTTTGGGAAATTTTATGATAGAATAGGAGTATTTCTATTACCCTACAATTAGAATACCGCGAGCGTGTCGCAAAGATTATTTAAAAATAATATATTGTAATTAGTGAATATAGCCTATAGAATGTAGCCTATTGCTAAGCCAGATAGTTAGATCTATTCTTTGTTAAAATTTGTTAAGTACTAACCATTCGCAGAATAGCAAGGTGTTCAATAATTAGTTGCTATCCTATCAAGCAACGAATGGAGTTTCATTAGCGGACTAAAATGTTGCCGAAATCGAGATTCAAGTTATGAGAGGACGTATGTTTAATTTTTTTTCCTACTATGGCAAAGCCAAAAGAAATAGGTAAGTATTTATTATAAATATTTTTACAAAAAAAAAAAAAAAAAACCGACTTCAAGAGACCGACTATTGAGTTATTCATCTATTTGTCGCGCACGTACTTAATGATGCAAATTGAAGACTTATATGGTTTTCTCATGGATACCATTATCAGAACTGGACCACACGGGAAGCGTCAGCTTTCTAATAAAAAAAGAATCATCGAAATCGATTCACCCAGTCGAAAGTTATGAGGCAAACATAAAAAAAATAAAACATACAGTCGAATTGAGAACCTCCTCCTTTTTTGAAGTCGGTTAAAAAAGTAAGTTCTTTTGGTTTTATAAGCAAAGTTCAAGTTGTCACGCTACTGCTGGTGCTAAGGAAATTATGGTTTCAGGGAAACAGCCGGCGACCGACCGACACGACATGCAGCAGTGGTTATTCCCAATCTGACCTCACTACTCCAGAGCATACTATTATATGTTTTTCTAGTTTTTTAGTACAAATAAACGTTTTTATTATTATTATTTTATTACTACTAAGAAATTGTAAATGTTGTTGCGCAATTAATAAACTAATCGCCTACATTTTTATTACAAATATGTACTTCTCATTTAAAAATCGTCTAAGTATTATATATAATTGTGACTCCGAATAGGTACTAAAATACGCTAGTACATCGATCCCTAGTTAGTTAGGCATGTGATGTAACAATGCTTTCAATAATTTCGCGATCCGATCTGTTCATCTCAATTCTTTTGTTTTTTTTTTTTTAAATTGGGTTTGTTATAATTAGTGATTGTAACGGTGATTATATCGTTAGTGCTATAATGTGATAGCACTAACGTTATAATCACCGATGCAGTCTTTGTTACGAAGCCTAAATTAACAAAAAATCTACAGTCACCGTCGTCACCGATGGCTCCGAAAGCATTTTGACTTTTTTGGCAACCTAGGGTAAAAGCAGCAGATTTAGCAAATCCATGTTGGAAGTCCGGGTCGACTGCTCCAGCAGGGAGCGCCGCCACCCCTGACACTCACCCACCTCCCTAACTTTCACTCTTGTGCGTCGGGGATCTCAACCCTCATGTGACTACGAAATATCTCAAGCGCCAAAAGCGGCACGGAGCTTTGCTCCCTATATACCCAAGCTTTAGAGCCGAGAACGGTGTGAACGAAAAGACACGAGGTCGAGAGCGTTTTGAACGATGCGTCTAGGGTGTAGTAAGTGTTGACATGGCATCACGGAATATTAAGGCGTGTTCCATTACGAGTAAAGGCGAGGATCGCGTGCGCGAGGAAGCATTACACGCACAGTGTGCTGGCTGCTGAAGACAACACCGGACGAGCACCGGATCCCTCGTCGCTGAGCAACCCGCGCACATTTCACGAATATTTCACAGCGACCGACTTGAATTTAGGAGCTCGGTTTAGCTAACGACATGCGTAGACAGACAGTGTTCTTGTTATCAGCGCTGCCTGGGCAGGCAACACATGCGTGCGTGGCCGGTCGCCGGTCGCCCACATCGCGGCAACAAGTCTTGTACAGAAATATTGGACTCACAAGATTGTACGGAGATACCTATAGATATTATTATGTAAAGTCCGTTTTCACATTGCCGTTTTCCTGCATCTTTTCAATCTTGGCGTGTTAGAGTCGTCTCTCTACTGTCTGCCTCCAATAGAGTCGCAGAGCGTGACGTCATAAACAAATAACTTCTATTCGGTAGTTCTTGCGTGAATGATTGATTATTAAGAAAATAATAAGGAATAGAAATGAAGTACGTATGTTTGGGTTACGAACTTACGAAATAACGGCAAATGTTTACAGGAAATAAAGAAGTAAGTTTACAAGTAAAACAAGAGTTACCAAATTTTGCAGGTATGCAGGTACAGTAGGTACCTGTCTGTCCAAAATAAAGTACCAGGTACTATATAATTATACTATCTTTGATAACTTAACTTGTCCTCATACTCTTGTACCACATAACGTCCACTTGAATCCAGATTGATGACGCATCTAACTATTTAGTACCTACCTAGGCACTGATACATTAGTGGGAAACTAGAAGAGTCATGTCATGTTACGTATGTCTCTATAAAAAAATTAAATGGGATGAAGGTAGGTAAGTACCAACCACGGCATTGTTTTGATAGAATTGAGTTGAGACAATAACAGCGCCTTGTTGTTTGTTTGCGTCGCGTTCGCGAAAGATCACAATAATAAATGTGTGTTTGTTAGGTAGGTATGTTTATAAGCTAGATGGAACGACGCAAGAGCAGAGCAATGACAGTGCAGAGCCGAGGCCGAGCGCGCGGGCGTCGCCGCCGGCCGTCGCGACCCTACGGCCCACGCGATAAGGCGCACATCGCCACGACCGCCCGCTGACCTCACCTCACGCCGGCAAATAATAAATATGTAACACTGATAAAAGCCGCAGAAGCGATGACCGGCTAGTAGGTACCTATTTAGGGATTCTCGTTTGGCAAATACGGCGGGTCATCGCGCGGCACCGCTACGAGGCCGCCAGGTGAGGCGCGGACGTCGCCGGTGCGGATGGCCACCCGCTATTTCTGGTCGGCCGTGGAAGGAGCGGTAATAACCGGTAGAGGCGGGACCTCCGCGCCGCGCGCCAGGTCGCTCCTCGGACGAAAGGCGGGATGGGTAGGTAGGTACATACCTGCGTGCGGCAGTGAAGTGGAGGCGTCTCTCGCGCGGCTCGAACAGCACTCGTGTCGGTGGCGCGCGGCGGACTGGCGGACGGGCGGGCAGCAGCGAGCGTCGCCGCGGCAGCAGCGGCCGCCGCCCGCGCCCCGCGCCTCTCCGCTGCATTCCGTGCGTGCGCCCGCCGGCCGCCGCCGGGAGAGCCGACACCGCCACCAACCAACGCCGCCTCCCGCGCCCGACGCCTCTCCACTATCTCGCACGCACGCCGCCGCCGTCACCTCTGCATGACCCTCGCGTCCGCCTGCCGCCGACGACGCCGCCGCCTCACCGACGACCTCGCGCCTACACTTCATCGCTAACTAACATTCTACCATAGGTAGTTAGTACTCACAATCTGTGGATACCACTTCTTTTAAAGTAGATTCATTACATACATATTACATGTCTGCCTACCTAGGTACGACTACCTAATATGAAACATGATAAGAAAGAGGAAAAAACTTGGTATGAAACACTGTTATGAAATATAGGGTTATTCATAAAGGGTATGCTAAGCCGAAAAGGGCTCATAGTACTCATCATTATGAACAACTTTTACTATGGGACCAAAACGAAGTTCGTGAAAAAAAATCAGCTGTTCCATACATTTTGTCAAGTGTCATTGACATTTTTCTATGGAACATCTGTTTTTTTTTCGCGAATTTCGGGTTGGTCCCATAGTAAAAGTTGTTCATAATGATGAGTATATAATAAACCCTTTCCGGCTTAGCATACCCTTTATGAATAACCCTGTATATTTGACACGATGACGGTTACAATTAGAACCACTACCATCCAAAAATAACAGAAAAGCAACCAAGGAAAACATTTAAGTGTCATAATTCGTGTCACTCATTTTATTCATTCATTCGATTATTTTTTTGCTTTTTGGTTTTTACTATGAAAGAGACATCTTAGACCTATGTAAAGATATTTTTAAAGAGATTTCCCGTAAGTTATCCTATTACAGGTAGATTATCTCCTTATTAGCATAATTATAATAATATCTTCTAGTTCACGCTATAAGAGGGGGGTGCACTCAAAAAACACGACGAGTAATAGTCAAGCGAAAAGGGTTCGACATCAACGTGTCCATAGTTTAGAGTTTGTCAAGTTCAGAAAGTACCTTTATTGAAATAAATAAATTATGTTCTTCAAAGGTTAGAAAAACACCTAAAAATATTTAATTTCAACTAAAATTCAGAGACCATGGGATTCAAAGTCATCAAAAAAATATGTTTTATTCTAGTCAGGTCCCTTTTCACTTGACCGCTCACAATGGTGGAGATGGTACCTATAGCCCCCAAATCGAATAATGATGTGGATTGAGACAAAAATCATACAGAAAACAGACACATGATACTACTTACACTACAGGGTTATTCATAAAGGGTATGCTATGCCGAAAAGGGCTTATAGGACTCATCATTATGAACAACTTTTACTATGGGACGAACCCGAAAATCGCGAAAAAAAATATGCTGTTCCATAGAAAAATGTCAATGACACTCGACAAAATGAATGGAAAATGGAACAGCTGTTTTTTTTCGCGAATTCTGGGTTGTTTCTACAGTAAAAGTTGTTCATAATGATAAGTACTATGAGCCCTTTTCGGCTTAGCATACCCTTTATGAATAACCCTGAACAGTTAGGTTTTTTCAAAACTGGATTTAGTCGAATTTCAGTTACAGTGTTCTTAAAGGGCTTATAATGCCATAAATGGCCTAACTAGCATCGCTTTACAACTTTGCAAGGTGGCATTGCACCCATGAACTTTTTGCAACCAAATACGTGTGTGTAAAATATATGAGTCGTATGATTTTTTCTAACGTATTGTATCTGTCGCAGCGCAGTCAACTAGCTTATATAATTAATCGTTCAATTAAGAGCAGGCCAAATGCTAGAAAAAAATCAGATTCCACCCGCGCGTCGCGCTTACCCCGCTCTAGTGCGAAAATCGGCCACGAGCGCGCCACTGTGTCGCGAGTAGACACGACTGCTCGAACCACGCTCACCGAAGGTCATTATGCGTGGCGCTAAGCACAGTATATGCTTAACATTCAGATAAATCACATACTCTACGATTAGAAACGAACGTGTTTACATTATATTATTGCATATGGTCAACTGACCCCTAAATAAAGCAAAGTTTCGAATACAAAGTGTATCTGTTTAATTTTTGCGCAGTAAACAGTTTTTTCGATGAAATACCATCATTATAAAGTTGAATGTTAGTATGTGTATAATATGTTTGTTACTTCTTCCGCTAAAACGGCTGACCTAATTTTGAGTTTGGTATATAAATATATTAGGTCCTGGAGGCTACTTTTTATCCCGGCATACCAACCGGTTCTAAATAAAAATAAATATTCGATAATATTTCTTGAATCCATCCAAGGCCGCTTCTCAAGTGCCTTGCTTTATTTTAGTAATACAAAAATAAGAACATTAAAAACATATACATTATTAACATTAAAATTGGGGGAGACCTTTGCCCAGCAGTGGGACAGCATAGGTTAGATAAAAAAAAACCTGCAATATTATGCGAAAATTATAAAGCATAATAAAACAAATACGTCTCATTTCAATCAAATTTAATTATCTTGTACATTTTTTACAATTTATTAATTGGACATTTAATTACAATTTCAGACTTCGTTTTTGTTGTACGCAATAATCACTAAAGCGTGAATTTGGTGAATTTCGCCCAATGAATTTTGACGTACGTGTTTAGAAGGTCGGCAGCGTCTCTGTGATGCCTCCAGTGTTACAGGTATCCATAGGCGTCGGTGATCGCTTACCATCAGGCGGCCCGTTTGCTTGTCTGCCACCTATGGTATAAAAAAAAGCTGGTATAGACTAACATAATATGTACTTTATACAAAAATCAGTCAATTTTAACAATATAACTGTCGAATTGATAACCCCTTTTTAGCAGTCGGTTAAACATTTATTTTATACAAAATATCACAGATTCAGATTCAGAAATATTTATTGAATAACTGATACATTGTAATATATAAGCTGGATGTTAGTCCATTAGTTGAAATTGTCAGTTTACCCACATCGGGCATTTAACACGTAAACAGTCAAATAGTTTTAGTAGTTATTAAAAATAATAATAATTAACAATTTTCTATTCTATTTTAAATTTTATGCATAATATGTCAAATAATTTTAATTCAATGTCAATACGAGTAGTATTCAATTATGATAATATCATGTCAATTCCTTGAAATGTCAAATTTTAAATTGTCTATTGAATAATGTAATTTCCGTAGATCTATCTCTATTCACAAATTCATTCATGTCATAAAATACGTTATTTAATAGCCACTTCTTCAGATTAATCTTGAACTGCTTATTACATGGTATGTCTGCTATATTTGTTGGTAACAAATTGTAAATGCTATCAGTACTTTTCTCATATATTACACAATTAGTGCGTGGCTTAAAAAGGTAATCATTGCCCCTCATAGTGTGTTTTCTCGATCGCGCATCTGACTTGTTTTTGAATAAAATAAGTCATCATCATCATCGACAGCCTTATTTATCCCATTGCTGGGTGGCTTTTCTTTTACTATGCCACACCCAGAGCACGTTTCGAGAGTCGATAGATAATGTGTTATATATTTATATGATATGAATAAATAGTCATATCATTTGTTAATAAGATTTGCCAAGAGATATACTTACTCTCTATCTACTGGCTCTGCAGAGGTGCCAGGTTGGGCAACATCTATATCAAGTTTGCGCTTCTTTGACCTGAAATAAGTAAGTTTGTCTTTAAAAAAAAAACAAGTTTTTATACGCACACCTCCGTTTATACAGGGTTATTCATAAAGGCAAGGGCTCATAGTACTCATTATTATGAACAACTTTTACTACGGGAGCAACCCGAATTCGCGAAAAAAAAATCAGCTGTTCCATAGAAAAATGTCAATGACACTCGACAAAATGTATGGAACAGCTGTTTTTTTCGCGAATTTCGAGTCGGTCCCATAGTAAAAGTTGTTCATAATGATGAGTATTACGAACCCTTTTTCGGCTTAGCATACCCTTTCTGAATAACCCTGTATAATATTTTTCTATTTAAAACGCATTTTCGTTATTTCATTTTCTTATTTGATATCAAAAACTTAAAACTATTAATTTATTATTGATATGAGATGAGTACACAATGAATTGTTTGATTTTTTTGCATATACTACCACAGATTGCCATAATAATATACTACCACACTCTATTTGCACTTAGTGCTCTCAAAAATAGACTCTATTTCTACCGTCATAGGGTGTTACATTATTTTCAAACTATTCTTGTATGATCCGATCTATACGGCAAAGTATTTATAAAGTTACGAGTTAATAAATATAAGAAATCATAGCTATTAAATTAGTGTCTAAGCTGAAAAATAATGTAAATAAATCTAATTACTTAATTAAGATTTAATTAACAACAATTCAATGTTCCAAAACCAAATTCGACTTACCCAAACATTCCATCATTTGGTTTAGTTCTCTTTTTTTGCAAAAAAGTTATATCTCGATTTTTATTGTTTCGTCCCATTATTAAAACTCACTTCAAGCAATTCACGCACTAAGTATTTAGTTTTTTTAATAGTTGCCAGACAGAGCGTCCGTAACCGACCTTCCACGTCGAGCGCTGCTCGACAACTGACCGGAACATTTTAATCTATTTCATCATCTAATAGATTCGCATAAAGTCGAGATTTGCATGACATAGCTGAGAATGAAAATGGATTTGAAATCCGTGGTGTATTTTTGACCGAGTTTTATTTAATTATACAAAACTTTTACATAAAATTGAAAAAGTAATTGGTGACTTTACTAAAACATAAGTGTAGCTATTTTTTACATGAAAAATAATGTAGGTACATCGCTGATAATTTCGAGTATTTCAATTAAAATAGATTTTTTTGTGGCATTTGTAGTTTTTTTTTTTGTGAAAAACTCTGAGCTATTTTCAAAATTCTACCCGGCCATTTTACTTCCTCAGGATTATACCTATACTCCAATATTTTTTTTATTATAATGTTTATGTTTCTTAGCATCAAAGAGTGGCATCGAAAATACCCCTTTTTGCATTTTTCTGTTGTCAGGCGCGCTCTTAACAGCCTAGCCTTTTTACTAATCGGCGCTATTTAGCTAGCTTCCTGATTGATATTCAGCCGGAACCTTTATTAAAATAATTTAATGAACTATTAGGCTGATGCTTAGGCCATTAAATTTATACAAGGTTCCTCCTTGTTTCGTAGAATAATTTTAATGTAATTACCTACTTGAAATAAATTAAATAAATGAGATAAATGAAATTAAAATCAAGGGGGCGACTAGTCTAGAACTTCAGACGTTGACGAGTCGAACACTGACGTTTTTTGAAAGGAGCGACTGGTCCATTGGACGAGAATCAGACGTGGGCGAGATGCCCCTTAACCCAATATTTTTCATGTCTAAAGGCCTGCGATTCATGACTAGGCTAGGCCAATTATAATTGGCTAATCGTTTCAGATTCAGATTCAGATTCAAATATTTATTCGTCAGAACATGGTAGTATACAAATAACAAAGTTGCATACGATGTGTTATAAAAATAAGATGCTCATGTTCTTGCCACGTGTGGCGTACAAATATTAGTAAGATTAGTAAATCGATGATTATATAATATAAATAATAACATGTCAATAGCTAATATTAAAATAATAAAATTAGAACAAAAATTTCAATTATTATTCCCAATGTCAATTATTATTATTATTACAGTCAATCTTTATTCAATATCATTAAATGTCAAAAAATTCTTGTCAATAAGGAATTCCGAGATTTCGTAGTAACATTTTTGTGCTAATATGGTCTTTAATTTATTTTTTAACATTCCGATATTCAAATCTCTAATGTCTTTGGGAATTTTAGTGTATATTATTGGAGCCATACAAAATACACTTTTTTGCATCAGTGCGGTCCTAGCTGTGCGTGGGCAAAGTCTCAAATCATCCTGCGTGCGAGTACGAACACCGGCCTTAGTCCAGCCTCCAAACAGATGTATATTTAATTTGACAAAAGTGGCCATTTCCAATATATACAACGATGGTAGCGTTAACAAGCTGTGCTCTTTGAAATATGGCCTGCAGCTATCAGTCTTAGGGAGATGAAACATTGCCCTGACGCATCTCTTTTGGGCTCTGAAAGCAATCCTCTTGTCAGTAGAGTTACCCCAGAAGATCATGCCATACCTCAAAACCGACACAGTCATCCCATAGTATGCTGTTATTAAGGCCTCTTTATTTATTTCCCAAGATAATTTATACAATGCATATGCTGTTGAATTTATTCTTTTAGTTAGGGTTTCTATGTGTGCTGTTGTTGATACGTTGTTGATACGTTGCAGGCGTCGCAGTCGACAAGCTTAATCAGCCATTTAATTAACAACCCATTTACTAAACTAGCGGCCTGTATTATTTTCAGCCGGAGTGTCTAATACAACATTTAATGAACTGGCTGGCTGATGCTTAGGCCATTTATTTTACAAGTGAAAGTCACTGTGACAGTAGGTTATGGTGTGGTTCTTGAGCCACCCCAAGTCGCGAACGTGTAATTAAAATAAATAAATACCTACTGGTCCGCGTCAAATTCCAGATATTTTTTTTATGCCCAGACGTCTGCGATCCATTTTAGGTAGGTACTGATTTTAATGACTAGGCTAGGCAATCGTTGTCGATCCACAGTCATTTGCCTAGGTGTTTGATTAAATGACTAAATCATTAATTAATTATTCAATAAGTAATTTGTAGTTAAACGGTGCCGTTTAATAAAAAGACTAGACTGTTATATGAACGGCTAATTAAGCGACAGCGACAGAAAGGGCTCATAGTACTCATCATTATGAGCACGGTTACATTTACTACGGTACGGGACCAACCCGGAATTTGCGAAAAAAAATCAGCAGTTCCATAGAAAAATGTCAATGACACTCGAGAAAATGTATGGAACAGCTGTTTTTTTTTCGCGAATTCCGGGTTGGTCCCTTAGTAAAAAATCTTTGTAATCATGAGCGCTATGAGCCCTTTTTGGCTTAGCATATCCTTTCTGTATAGCCCTGTAGAGCATGATTTGCTTAAAGAAGTCGATATTGAAAAGTTTAATTGTCACAGTTATGTTTTATTTGATAGCATTTGCTTCGGGACCCGCGCTGGCTTAAATCCGGTACTGACAAAGTGTCGAAATAAATAAATTTTAATTTAAAAATATAACTGCGGGAAGCCAGTCGCGTAGCGGCATTCAGTGTCTACAATGCGAAACTAGACTTGAAGAGATCGTTTCGCATTTTTGCGTAGGCGACAAGAGCATATGCAGTGTCAGCCACCTCAGCCACGGTAAATGGAGAATGGAGGTTCGGTAGTGTCGCGTCGCTGGCATAAGTGCGCACCGAATTATCTTTTCAGTACCTACTAGGCCTACTACTCAAAACAGAAATATGGTCTGAGGACTTTCTAATATTTTGAGTCACTATAATGGGCCAGACTAATTTAGTCTAAAAATATTAGTTTGGCGGGAATCCACAGACATTGAAGTAGTTGTCTAGTCGTCTGTCACTTAGACCTATATGCTTAATCTACTGTTAGCAGCGCTGCCAGCATGGGGTAATTTTACCTGATTCCGGGTAATTTGAGCCTAACAAGTTGTTGGTGGGTGACGGTGCCTACCGGACCGGGTTAAATCGGCTGTCCAGCGACTACAGCTACAGTAACCGGCAAACAACTTAAGCCATGACCTTGGGTGCGCAGTCTGCGCAGTTAGCGATTCTTAGGTATGTTTGGTGAAAAGAAAGGTGCGCGGGGGGGTTTCAACGGCACGTGTCCACGCGATTGACCGATTCGAGTATCTCACTCGCGAGTATCTGACTATATTTACAAGCAGTATTAGTAGCCAATTTTGAGTTTAGAAGTTTTGTTGTTAAAGTTTTATTTTGTATCGGTAAAATGTTATATGTAACTAAATACTGAAGCTTACTGTCGCTAGTATCCTAGTACTTAACCTACATTGGCTTCAAATCTGAACATTATCGTTTGAATCTAGTTTGATGAACTATCACGGCTAGTTAACTCGAAGGTTCCAATGTTTTTTAATCTATATATATAAAGATGAAACCCGTTTTCCTTGGTCCCGGCATCACGCGTACCGATTTCACTAATTCTTTTTTTATTGTATTTGTTATTATTAGGAGAAAGTTCTTACGGAAAAAAATATTAAGAAAATCTCTCAGAAATATTGAAAACCCCTAAAAACAGCACTTTTCTTTTTCCCATACAAACGTTTTCTAACTAAACCAAGAGTCAATTTGCACTTTATTACCTCTATGCAAAGTTCAAATTCAATCATATCTATCAAAACAGTGTGCGTTGGAGCACAGATAAAACAAAAAAAAGAAAACGAAATCGAATACATAGTTCATTCATTTGTTATAAATCAAATGTCAATATCAGTGTTTTTTTTTTCATGGATGAGTTTGCTTTTGTCAACTGAATAAAAAAAAGTTGAAACAACAACAAACTGTCAATGTCAGTGTTTTTTTTTTCATGGATGAGTTTGCTTTTGTCAACTGGTAGACGAAACAAATTCGTACCTATAATTGTAATAACATATAAATTAAAAGTATAAAATTGTAAATAGTGTTTTGTGCAGTGTTTATTTACCTAAGATCGCTAATTATTGATATGCCTCCTATTAGACGAAGCAATTTTGGTAGAAGAACCCGAAATGCTACAAACCAAGCTAATTACCGATCTATCATGCTGCACAAGAAAGTAACGGCCGAAATGAACGTTAAAGAATTCGGATATCACAAACGCGTGAAGCGCGAGCGCGACATTCAATTATTAATCGCGCAAGTTTGAATCGAGCTGCTTTCAAGTACGATGTGTCAATCTATGCGCCAGATAATCAAACAAAAAACCGAGTACACTCGGGTTAGGTCACAGACAATATATAGGTATGTATTGTCTGTGGGTTAGGTACTCGAGTTAACCATCACTAATCTGTGACATCACACCCATAACCGCGCCAACAATAAGTTTATAAAGTTACTAGCTGCGCCCCGCGGTTTCACCCGCTGTCCTGCAAGAATAGCGGAAAGCCGTTCAATTTTCTGGGGTAAAAAGTAATCTACATATTACCTAGGGCTTAAGCTACCTTCATACCAAATTTCGTCAAAATCTGTTTAGCTGTTAAATTGTTAAATCAAATTGTCATCCATACGTCCATTACATAGCTGTCATTTGCGCAAAGAGTATAATAAGTCGTTTTGTTATTCCAAGTCTGATTCTTTTTTGTTATACCTCGTTTTATAGTGACTGATGTTTTATGTCAATTCACACTTGAATGCTATCGAATTTATTTAATAGAAATAAATAGTATAATAGGAATAAATAGTATCCTATGTGCGTTTCCTGGCTCTAAGCTACCTCCTCACCAATTTTCAGCCATATCGGTAAAGCCGTTCTTGAGTTATAAGTAGTGTAACACGAACACGACTTTCTTTTATATAAATAGATTGCAAATTAATTAGGCAGTACCATAGAGAAGTAGGTACTGTATGGCAGTACGAAGTCTGCCGGGTCAGCTAGTTATAAAATAAAAATAATACGTAATAAACAACTTTACAAACGCCGATAATGACCATTACAATATGTCTGGAAGACCTGGAAGTGTACACGCGTGAACTTACCCCCACTTCGTCGACTTTGGCTCAAGTTATTTGCTGGACACCGTACCAAATTGAATCAGTATTTTTTTGTCAAAAATTAAAAGAAACGCAATTAAGATTGAAATCATGATTGATTGAAGGGATGGGGCGATAGGATTGTGGTGACAATAGTGCAGCAAATAGTTTCTATATATTTTGACGTGACAACGTATAATAAATCGATGAACGCCGGCTGCATGCACGAAAAAGTCCCGATCGGAGCGAGAAAACTATGCATTCATTTCATCAATGTTTTATTATGACGTTGTCACATTAAACTATTTTCCGTAAACCGACTTTATAGACAACCATTTTTTTTAATAGGTTGGTAATTTAATTAACAATGATTAGGTAATTTATTAGTTGTAAAATACAATAATGTAATTTTGTGAATTTCGGGTAATTTCTCATTTTATTTCGGACTTTCTCTTGGTTGTCCACTGGTATTACTGACTCAATTTTTTTTTGGAGTTGTTTGTATTTATGTTTAAAATTTTCTTCAAATAATTATTGTGAATAAAATTCTGACCTCATTTACTAGGGAAAATTCTGTATTAAAATTAGTTATTGATTACAAATTCAGATGGAGGTCCAAATCACCACTTTTCGAAACCCGTTTTCCTTTTTCTGCCTTCCCGCCCAAGGCGGTGCAGTAACTAATGTGAAAGACATTAATTTACCTGAAAACAACTGTGGATATCCCTCAAATAAATTTGATTTATCTAGAGCAATACACGGTCAAGTAAGAAACATATTGTATCCTTAACATGCCTGTGTTCTTTCTTATTAAGGTAAAACTAAACTAACTTTTTAAGTGTTAGGTAAGTACTTTCCAACTAGTCTCTTAACTAATAGTTTGCCAATAGACACTACGATTAAATATAAATTTAAAGATATTACGACAAAAGTGGACCACAGTTTGTGGCAGAGTATAATAATAAGCAGAGAAAGTATTCTGTCTTCAAAACTTTTCAGCCTCACTTGCAGCAAAATATGTAAGGTACAATTTCGTTGTTTCGTTTTAAATAATTGATGCAAAATTTTGTCTGGTTATTTATTACTCCTTCATGCTGAAACGGTTAAATAGAATTAAATAAAATTTTAAATAGAGATACCATAACATACCCTGGATTAATTGATGCATGGGTAAAATTGCAGCATGCTTAATGTTAACCTATATATTATTATTCATTTTTGCAGTATGTTGCTGTTCTTTGGAAAGACCATTGGGTCCGTGGCATAGTCACAATTGAAAGTCAATTTCTTATTTGGCTGGTTGATTATGGAATTTATTTGCGCCCTAATGAAAAGACTGTATTTGTCAATTTGCCAGCCGAGGACATGAAGCACCCTACAAAAGTATTTGAAGCAAGCCTTTATGGTATCACCCCTGTTGAAATAGTAAGTACGAACGATTACCTTGCCATAGTAACTTTATGGTATCACCCCTGTTGAAATAGTAAGTACGAGTACCTTGCCATAGTAACTTTATGGTATCACCCCTGTTGAAATAGTAAGTACGAGTACCTTGCCATAGTAACTTTATGGTATCACCCCTGTTGAAATAGTAAGTATGAGTACCTTGCCATAGTAACTTTATGGTATCACCCCTGTTGAAATAGTAAGTACGAGTACCTTGCCATAGTAACTTTATGGTATCACCCCTGTTGAAATAGTAAGTATGAGTACCTTGCCATAGTAACTTTATGGTATCACCCCTGTTGAAATAGTAAGTACGAGTACCTTGCCATAGTAACTTTAACTAATTTCAAATGTATTTCTAGTTTATTTAAACTACTAACTTTGCTATTCTGTTATGTATGTGTTATAACAAAAAATAAACAACACATTTGGGTAGTGCACATTCTGAAATGTGCCCCTTTTTATAAATGCTATTTGTAAAAAATTTACATTTTGAATCTTACCAAGCCCACATTTTTTTTGGTGTACTTGCAGATACTGACTGAAATGTGCGAGATTACAAATAAAGTTGCAATGGAATGGACTAATGCAGCTGTAGAGAAAGCTCGAAAACTGATAGCTAGTGCTGTCAATATTTACCTTGTGCCTGTAGCTATGCTGTCCACTAAAATTAATCATGTGGTAAGAATATATATGTATGTATAGTATACCGAAAATAAAAAGTTTTTTTAATCAAAGAATTTTCAACTGAATACATTTTGTCTGTCTTAATTTTCAGGTCATTGGAAATCTGTACCTCCGAACAAAATGTCAAGGGGTGGTCAAGTTAGAGGATGCGCTGAAAGAGTGGCCAGTCTTTTTAAAAAAAGATCAGGAATTGTACATTGAAAGTAAGAGAATTGAATACTTTATTTATTTATTTTTACTACTTCGAAAAATTTTGTACCAACAGTCTTATTTAGCTTACTAGCTGCTTAGGTACACTAATAGTGTATTAGTATTTGTGTAGTGCTCTTTAGGCAGGGCGCTCGTAACGTTTCATAGTGGTACAATAACGTTTGCTATAGGAAGTGCTATTTTTACGTTCCAGACTTACCAAAGTTTTACACGCATCGGCGACAGCACCGGCTTTCTCAAATAAAGCCAGCCATCCCCGACCTGCCCACGATCACGCTACAAATCTCCCTCGCGGACTACACCGCCATCTGTGACAACGCGCCGGAACTAGAGCTGCCCGAGTGCGACGACAGCGCTGAAGTGGGCGACGACAGCGCTGAAGACTGCGTCGACAGCGCTGAAGAGGGCAGCACTCTCACATATCTCGAAACAAAATTACCTCAGGATCGCAACATGTTCAAGCCCACTCCGCAGGAAATAGAGAAGTATGCCAACATGTACTTTATGGCGTCAGGGCGCGAGTACAACGTGCTGAATGTCCTGTGTAACAAGGCGCGAGATCTGTACATGTGTGTGAAGTATGCAGATCAGAAATACATTGGCCGAGCTACTTCGAGAATTAATAGACAATGCAAACAAGATTCCGACTCCGACGTATCCACTCTTAAATAAAACAGTGATCGATAAAAATATAGATAGATAGATAAACTCTATAGTGTTCACACCATAAATTACAACCAAAAGAATTATAACACCTAAAACTAGTGCGACAACTGAAATTAAAAAAAATATATATCTTGTGTACAGGTTTACACGGTATTTAAGGGTGTACTAAGTCAACAGAAGCTCATTTTACTTGTCATTATTATGAACAACTTTTTATATGAGACCCTCTAATTGCGAGAAAAAATGGTTCCATATATTTATTTCAATATATAACGAGCTGGTGATTGAATGCTGAGCTGCTAATGATGAGTACAATGAGCTCCTTTCCTCCTATTTTTTTCATTATTAATAACAGGAAGATATTGTGATAGACGAGTGTAAGTGTTTGTACTGACATAATATACCTCAACATAAATATAAGTTATAAATACTATTTAGTTGCTTATAAGATTTAATTTTGGTACTGAGTATTCTCTGATAAGTCTCAGTCAGTCTCAGAAATGGTGAGAGATAGAGGGGTACACTTAACTTTTGAAATGTAGATCAAGCATGGACCTGAGATACGAGAGGATCAATTTTTCGTCAGCCATCATCATCATTCTTCGGATTTGAGACACAAAGAGTCATCGTTCGAAGTGTTTCTTGAGGTTCTCGGATTTAGCGATGTTGAAGACTTTGGGAAAACTCATTTATAAACTTATGGTATCATCTACTGCTGACCGAGGCCTCTTAAGAGAAATCGTCATTTTTTTGGTTTGGCCTGAAATGAATATCAGCATATCTTGAAAACCATAGGTGCTATCAACATGCATCTAAGAGCAATATTGTAGAAAATGTTATAGAGAACATACCTGGCTTGAACAGCTTTCTCGTAGCTTGAACCGTTTTCGAGATAATCTCAAAAAAACAAATTTTGGGACACAAAAAGGGGGGGAAGGGGGGGAAACAATCGTCTCCCGAGGTGTTTCTACATCGGGATCTAATTACACACACAAAAGCTACCAGCATGCCATGTTTCGCGCTTTCGGCCGGATGGGACCGGAAACCCGGTTTTTTCGAGCTAAGGAGCCGTACTACTACTCATCTGATTGGGAATAAACTTTAATTGATATTATAATTTAGTAGTTAAAAAACTGTAACCTGAAAAACCTGAAAAGTTACTGTACTTATTTGTTACGAATTTATTAACAGAGTAACTGGTAACTCTGAGATTTATTGAGACTTATTAAATCGTTGTGTGTGCCAAACTATATAGTGCCAATTCGTAATGTGCGATGTGCCTTACATTATTCGGGTCATACCAGAAATTGGTTGTATTTAACTATTTTTTGATATAATTTTTGCCTTGCTACGGCACATACGGACCATTAAATACTAGTTTATACGGACTATTAAAATAATTAATTCAAAAAACCTTTACTTACAAGTGTTTATTGAATAAGCACACTAAGTATTTTTTCGAATTAACATTTTGTAATCGTATCTACCATTAAGATTAAAAAGACTTAATAGATATTTTCGAATAAAAAACCAAATTTATTATCTTATATTTTATTTATATACAAATATAAATTCTTCCCTTAGGTAAATAGACTTAATTAAATCTTAAATTATTTTGTACAATGTCAATTTGTACGACGGAATGACGGCAGTGATAGAGATCCCGAATCATCGGAGCTATGGCGACCATAATCCGGTGTCAATTAATAAATACGAATTTAGTGAAGATGAAGACTTACACCTGCCTTACACTGCGAGCGGAGCGAACTTCGCAATTGTAAATTGTAGAAGTCCTTCCACTTCGAAATGAGAAGCGGAAAGTTTCTCTGTTCCTAGTTTCCCCTCTACACAGTGAAAAGCAGGCACGACTGGTGTGGTTACTGAGAATTCTGATGTCAGTCCTACATCATAGATCATAGGGAGCTTAGACTAAATCGTGTCGGTCGCGATCACAGGCGGAGGCTGGGGTTGGTACTCGCGACGTAGTTGAGGAGCTCATCGGAGTCCTCGCACACGACTGGCTTCTCGTGGTAGCAAGCGACGTCGTGCCACGCGATGCCGTCGTTGTACACGTTGTTGAGGACGCTGAGGCACGATTCCGAGGTTGCGTTGATGTCGAACTCGGCGTTGTCAGGCTGACGCTGCTTCTTGTGGCCGGTCTGCGACCACGGGTTGTATCCCCAGCCGTTGGGAATCTGTAATAACAATACCTCTTTAACAGTCCTTAAAAAAAGAGGTTTGTAGTTGCGTGTGTGCGTACGTTTACTATCTGTAGATATCCAGCCTCATGAATAAATTAATAATAAGTACATCCATAGCCTATGAAGATTATGCTATCGAAATACTCAAATACGACAATCCTGGCGATTATTGTTGTAGGCGTTTCGAAAATTAATCTGATTGAAACCGGCTGCATAACAAAGATTTCCTTTGTAAGAAATTGAGTATAAATTAAAATGTAAATACACGAAGTCTTAGTTTTTAGACAAAAACAGTTCGTGGTGGATGTCGCAAAACGATACTTACTCGTAGACCTACTGCACGGCGTCTAACGCAATGATTTTCTACACGTTTTTGTGAACGATTCCATGCTATTTCATGCACACGAGCCGCTGCAATCGTGTCATGCGCGTCAAATCAGGCCTTTACCTTATCCGAAACTATTACAATGTCTGGCGGAATTCTCGGAATACCTACTGGTATTGTTAATTTTTAAATAAGTACCGTGTAGGTACTAATGTTAAGTCAACTGTATGAAGTATTCAAGTTGTTACTTAATTATTATTGAGCTACTTTGTATTTTGCCATCAAAGTCAGCTGTTGTTTACCTACTATGGACACACCACACCTAGGTACATAAGTACGAGGATATATACCCATTTGTTTGTTTTCTCTATTTGTCTAAACTCATTCTTACGAGTAACTCCTTATTGAGATGCAAATCTAAACTTTCACGCTTTGTCGTTTTGTAACCGACTATACGCAACTGGAAATTGTGCCTACAGCGGCTGTAACTCGAGATGAGTACAATGATACCACGATTGCCTCTGAATGCATAAAATGTTATTTTAATATGTGCATTCGGCACTTTTGAGAAGATTATTTGGTCAAGGCGATAGACGTTTGATTCAATTTGTAAAGTGATGGTCTGTAGGTACTATTCTTTTGTTTGTGTGTTACGATATCGCAGATCATAAAGGAATATCTGCCGTAACGCCATGATCTACCAGAACTTAAAAAAAAAACAGTAGAAACAAATTAATAGTAGATACTTATACAACAAATTAATAGTAGTGTCTACAAACCTGGTTGGTAGGGGAGATCTTTTCACGGTTAGCAGACCAGAACCATCCGAGAATGTTCTTGGGCTCGAGGTCCTTCCTCGATTCACAGCCCTTGAAGTCACAGAGACGACCCGAAGTCCAGATGTATGGCACATCGTCTGCAAAAATAATGTGTTTAAAATTTATAATATGTAAATTAAATTTATAATATGCAAGCTTTCAAGGAAAATGTAAACCAAGTAAATATGTCCCCGCAATTGATTTGTAAATATGTCAGGAATCACAGGATCAAAGGAGCAAATAGGTACTTCAATATTCTTCTGAATATCAGGCGGCACAAGTGTGGATACAGTGTAATAATAGCAAATAATTATCGTACTTTGCTGGATAAGCTTGAAGATCAGGTTGTTTTCTTCCTGAGTCTCCATGGAGACGAGGTCCATGCAGTACTCGCGGCAGATGTTGCGTCCGTCCAGCCAGTCGAACTTTTTGTTGGCGAGCGCGGGAACATGGCCGGTGTAGAAGTAATTGTGTCCTCGGTAGAAGAACTCCTTTGGCCCTAAAAGCAAAACAAACAGCACCCATGAATATGCATTGAAGGTAAACTCGTGACGTTTGACCTTACATTACAACCGTACATCACGAATAATAATAAATACAGCACCGTTTATGTACGCCCGCTGTTAGCGCGTCGATAATAGTTGACAACCGACAGACTATCATAGGTCGTGCACCCACCGGAGCCGGAGCTGCCACGGTCATGACATTGAAGCTCCCATAAACAACAATAGCGATAAAATGCTGTGAGGCGGCCGTAAGTGGCGTAATGGAAGACACCTCCGTTACATAACGTCGCCCACGCACCGACGACCTTTCCTCATAAGTAATATGGACCACATTTTTCAAGAGTCGGGCGGTGCGAAATGTCACCAAATTCTACATAAATCTGTCCACGCCTACGTAGGAACATATTACCTAAACATAGGTCTTTTTGTCAGCAGACTTATGCAACACCATTACTCGTAGACAAATATGACACCTCTATTGTAATCGTACCTCCAAATGCAAATGTTTTGCATCAAACATTTGCATTGTCAAAGATACATTATTTATTTTGGCTCAACCTATATAAGGTATCTGCGGCACGGTTCTGGCAGTAGATGTTGCAATGCGGCGGTTTGTGCCGACGACGACGGCTGGCGTCGGGCGGGCAGATGCGTCGGTCACGCGCCTGCCAACTGGGCCAAGGATGATCCACCGGATGCATGACTGGCAAGATCAGAACCATTGTTCACCTACAACCCCGATGCTAAATACCACCTACGAATCATTCGCTTAAAAGTACCAAGTCTCTATCAGCCAAATTAAAAAAGTACAAGTAGGTAAGTAAAGCTCGGTAGAGCGAACGAATGAAACGCGAGCAACTTTGTTGGTAGTTAATTGTGCGAAGCAAATTTTATACTCTAAACACCGTATTGTACGTCTCGGATGCAGAAGCCTCGTTGCAAAACAGTCCTTGGTAAAATACTCAAAATATGACTTAAAGTGAATGTTTTCCGATAGCGTCGTAAATCCCCAATTGACGTTTTGTCTTTGAACTATCGGTTATTACTGGGGTTAATGTCGGAATGGGCCGTTGTATTTTTGCGCAATAGATAATAAATTACAGGCAATTCTAAAGACCAGTAATGAGACTTGATTACGACGTGAATGTGTTAAGGTTCACACGACTGGCAACAATTATTTTGTAGACCTTGCGAAGCGACAGACTGACGAATGTGCGATTGTTAACGTCCCGCCACTATTTCAGCTCTACACTGATCTTTAATAGAGATAATTCGACCAACTTATCTTATCCAATTGAGTGAGAGAGCCATTCTCGTATTTCCTAAACAAAACCAACAAGCACTTGCAGAGTAATTTTAGTTCCCTTCTTTAGTTTAGTTCCCCTTCCCTCTGCAAATAAATTGGTATCGCGAAAACTAAATTAACGAAACCGAAATTAATTGATTGTCTTGTTTTAAAATCAGCCAATTAGTTTAATATTTTTCAAAATTAAATGTAAGTTCTACTTTACGGAGGTAACCAATAAGTATTAAACCTATCTTAGTGCTATTTGATACTTTTTATTCAAAATTCAATTTCGGTTTATTCATTTAACTAAAACTGCAGCTGACAGTGTAAACTAATCATTAAAATTTTATTAAACCTTGTGTTTTGAACATCATCTCGCCTGAGCTTTTTAAAATCGAATTGTTCAATACGAAAGATATCTACCTAACTTGTTACCAAGGTAAATACGCAGATTTATGCTTAGTACAGATTTCAGATTGACAGACACCTTGTATAGGTGCTCATGTACTTCTTCGGTTCTGAAAAGCAAATAAACCGAATGTTTATTACGATTGTGCTTGCCTTGCTTGAACCGCCAAGGTTTTGACGCCTATCTAAATTGAAATCGTTGAAGCTACCTATAGTTTACATTTTAATAAAATTTAATAGCTTCCATCCATCGGCTGGTGAGGTGGAAAGGTTGGGTTATTTATTTGAAGGCTAGATTACTAAACTCAGTCATTAAATGTTTTATTTATTGTTTTCTTTGTTCATAGAGTTCTGAAATTATTCGGGGGCTCACTGAATATTTATTTTTTATAATGGTTTCTTTTGTTGTATGGGTTATGGTGTGAGATGACGTGTAGAGATAGGCTCCGACAACAACATATCGTGCGAAAAACTTCTTTAATAATCAGTATTAACACAGTTCATTCTTATTCAATTAATTTGCATGCAATTAAATAACCGGATAGTGTAATGGCTACTTAAGGATGATAAGACGTCAACCCGTGAGCTACGATGACACTCCGGGTGGCCCTGAGCCCAAACTGAGAGCTCCACAATTATCCACACATCACAAAAGTTATTAATTTACACATAACGACTTCTCATTAAGTCTATACAAATCCACCATGTAAACTGGCGAAGCTGCCTCATATTGTCAAGGCGGTGTTGCAAAACTGCAGGATAAATAATGACTCGAGTTCATGGCATGTTAGCAGACTGCATATGCGCATGCATTTAGCTAACAATGAAGCATGTTATGAATGTAAAGACTGTCATCTAGGCCTTTAGAATACATGTTTATTGCGTGAGTCGAATCTATAATTTAGGACCATGGCTTTAGATACGCTATTGGCTTATTATAATTATCATCAGCAGCCTTTCTTATCTTACATGAGACCTGAATCAGATTGGCTCAGGCGTCAGATTTCCTATAAAATTAGGAAATAGTAAGATAGCTGCAACGTAGCTCATTTAATAGAGAGTAAGAAACTAACCTATTTCTTCTTAGAAATAAGAAGCTAAGAACATATCAGCTATCTAAACTAAAGAAGCTCTAGGGACCAACTGATACCATAAATGCAGAATCATTTCAAAAAAAGCTCTAGGTTACTAGAGAACTGAGTAGTATGGTTACACCGCATCCACGGAGGCTCGACTCAAATAAGTAGGTACGTAGGTATAAAAAGTCATGAGTCATTCACCTTTGAACCCGTTACGTGTGTACTTATAAATACCTTTAGGTATACCTAACTAGCTGACCCTTGCCCACTTCGTTGGGCATAATGTTAATTAAACCCGAAGCCATCGCGCGCCGTCCGGACCGTTTTTTCTCCGATTCACTTTGCAAAACGGACTACCACGTAAAAGCCTTTTTATTTTTCGGTTTTTTAAATAACCTATGACACTCAGCAATAATGTGGCTTTCTATTGGTGAAAGAATTTTCAAAATCGGTTCAGTAGATCCCGAGATTACCCCTTACAATTTAACAAATATACAAACACACAAACTTTACTTCTTTATAATATTATTATAGTATAGACTACAGCTACATCCTCCTTTGGTACCGTGTTATACAGTCATTAGGTAGCATTTGATACGAATTAATTGTGGTAAAAAATTGCCCAAAAAATGCAAGTCCAGGATGTACCTACAGCGTTTTTCTTGTTATTCAATAGGTTAATGCCTTAGTGATTACCAATTTAACTATAATTTGATATCATACCGGTACTATTAAAAGGTAAGTAAAGTACTATATTAAAGAGTAATAAAGCTCGCTGATACGATGGGTTAAGTAGATTTAGAACTGGCAAACATTGCAGCAGGTTACCTTACAAAGCTTAATACATTATATTAGGACCTATAAAGTTCTGAATAATTATTTAGTCAAATATTTTATATTGTTAGCGATAGACGCATATACCTCGATATTTCTTGAGTAAAAATTGTAAACCTTGTAATTGTATGTTAGAAGCTTATTTTATTTAATTCTAATAAAAATGTATAAAACCTAAAATCAAGTTTGTGTGTAGGTACTTGTTACTTCTACATGCTTCAACAGCTCAACGGATTACAGTAAAATTTGGTATGGACGTTGCTTATACCCTGGATTTAAACATAAGCTACAAATCATAGCTAAAAATCAACGAATAGGTACATACATGTAGGATAACGCGTCATACCGCGACGCGCTGCTAGTAAGTATGTAACAGTACAATATTTACTTTAAATGAATTTGTACTGAACCTCGCCTGTTTTTCATTTCCTGTTTTCACTCTCATTGTTTGCGGTAAAGGAACAAGATTTACCTGCTCGATTATGTCACATGAGGTGTGGAAAACCATACATATATTCATTCGTTACGAGACACTGACTTACACGTCGTCAACGGAAGTGCCCACCAACCGAGTACCGGCCCGGATATGAGATCAATATAAGTAGAGTGTGACCAATGAAATTTGTCACAAGAAAAAGGCGATACAAAATAATACTGACACCGAATAAATTATTTCTATATAATAGTGATAAGAGGTAAAAGTATGTATGTTTGTAGAAAGTAATCTTTGAAACTAAGTACATACTGGTCCCATTTTAAAAATTATTTTGCTGATATAAAGCTACACTATCCCGGAGTACCTACTATAGGCCTTAGCCCCAAACCGGTTAGACACTTTACATATTCTAGGTATAATTGCACTTATCATACAAAACAAGTTTTACTTTGGCATCAATTCTGAAATCGCAAAAACATTTGGAGAACCGATTTGGAGAAACGACGCCTATTTTAACATTATGATGGCAATAAATGATAAGAGTATCGAATATTGCCTGCTAAATAGGTTACGTTCTTAGCGATAAGGCAAACCTCGTAAGTAAAGTAGTAAGTATAAGTTACCTCTTTGTTTACCTCGTTTGTAAATACAATTTTATTAGTGCACAAAGAACTTATCAATCTCAAGGAGTGAGTTGCCATGTTAAAATTAGAACTAATTTGGTCTAAAATCGTTAACTTACCCCGGAAACAAACTGTTTTAATGTTGCCAGATTTTTTTATTATCTTCAAGTGACATCTTTTGTGTACATAAATCATATTTTGAGTAAATAGTCCGTGGTGGTGTTAGTCCTTGCCTACTTGATAATAAAAAAAGTTTATTTTGTGTTTATTAACCTAGAATATTATCGTAGAAATACATCTCAGAGGTTGTAACTAAGGCATCAGTACTTATGTATTTCTTAAATATTTACATATTATCATCGTAACTAAGGTTTAACGCCGCGTGTTTGGTTGCGAGATGCTCGTAAGTGGCTTTGTTAACTTTGTGAAGTAGATATTACTAATGCAGAAATATTTACAAAACGGACCAGTTAGATACGGTATTATATCTCAACATTTAACTATCTATGGTACCGTAATTACTTTTTTTACCGGACTTTCTGGAACAGTATGATCCGTATTTCAGATTTCACTAAAATCCGTTGAGCCGACCCAGCACGTTAATTTAAAAAATTGGTCAATAAGTTAATTTAAAGAATATTTTTAAAAACAAGCTTTTATTGCATTGTCATCGGATTTACACACTAACATATACCAAATTTCATCGGAAAGTGGTTCAAAATTGAGTTGCAAGATTCCACCCGAACAAACATAGTTTCATACTTAAGTTTTAATTAAAAGCTTTTATTTAGCTTTTATTAAGAACTCTTACGCACTGCTGCTTTACTACTTGTAATTTCTGGTGTGAATAATTAAGAGTTTATCTATCGATATCATCCATATACTTATCACATTGAACCTTAGCATCTGTTGTGTAATCTGTGTCTAGACTCCATTCAGCGCTAAGCAGTCCGCGTCCTCCAGCGCGACCTTGCGAGGTCATCGCCACGCGGAAACTCACTTTCTTCGAGTAACCCGGTCACTTTCTCACAAACGGCCCCGTTATTTTATACTCTCCTTCGGTTACGCGCGACCCAAAATCTTTTATGTAATCCGATGCTTTTACTTTCATTATGTATGCTTATGGGTAATTAAGTCGTAACCTCGTAGCTCGTACCTACTTAGTACTCGTTAATCAGTGACCCTTTATTTGGGATAAGAGGTAAAGTCAGATTTGCGCAAGATTTATGTTTGTTGAATGTGGGTTAGTTTGAGTGTTATGCTGAACTGAATTGTTTTCATTTTTGAGTTATTTTATAAGAACCGTCTAGCCGTGTTATAGACCTCCAGGTGGCTTAACAACTCTGACATTAGGACTTGTCCCTAAAGTTATGTGACCAGACTTAGTGATAACTGGTTCAGATTCAGATTACATTTTTTTTTCCTTTTTTTGTAGTTATTAAAGAAGCGCTTCATTTTTAGCTAGATGCGCTCCACGGATTTACCCGCGCGGTGATCAAAAACAGCGATGATGATTTTGATCACCCTTTTCTGGAACCCTGACACCTGACACTTGTATCCCTGACCATGTAATATATATGCAAAAAAAAAGGCGTGAAAGCGTAACAAACAAACACTCTTTTGCATTTACATTTTATAGTTAGGATGATCTAGTATAAAATATGATTTACTGACTCGAAAACTGTTTTTACGTAAATACATGTTTTGATTGCGGATTGCGGACATATAGCTTTAAAACCAGTTGACGACTCGTATCGCGAAACTATCAATTTCGCGATCGGTCATCACCTATTCGCAGAATTAATAACTCTATTTAGTTCCCGCAAAAACATGTAAAAGCCAGTTCAGAATCATGTGATCTTATTAATAAATAAGCAATAATATAGTTGTACGAGTATATAAGTTCAAGGCTATATAAGCCATATATTGTGCGTTTCCTGGACATATTTGAAATAATTAATTTACATAATAAAGTAGCGCAAATGAAGGACCTACCTACATCTGAGGGGTTGTAAAACAGCATGATATAGTTGGATTTTTAACCGACTTCAAAAAAGGAGGAGGTTATCGCAATTCGACTGTATGTTTTTTTTTTCAAGAACATTAACCAAAAAACAAAAACCGACTTCAAAAGACCGACTATTGAGTTATTCATCTATTTGTCGCGCACGTACTTAATGCAAATTTAAGACTTATATGGTTTTCTCAGGGATACCATTATCAGAACTGGACTAAATTGAAATGGGACCAAATGGGAAGCGTCAGCTTTCTAATAAAAAAAGAATCATCAAAATCGATTCACCCAGTCAAAAGTTATGAGGTAACAAACATAAAAAAAAAATGAAGTACATACTTCTTTATGCTTCCAATATATTTCTAAGCTTTTAGTTTCATTTTATTCTTATTATAAAACCAAAGAAAATAGTAAGATAAAAATTTAACTTTTTTGTTTATAAAAATAACGAATCGATAAAAGTATAATATACTCGTAATAGAGCTTCATTCATTCTAAGAAATATATTGTTTTCCGATTCTTTTATTATTTGATTTTGTTTGTTGTGTGCTACGAACTTTGCTACGAGATGCTAAAACGTATTTTTTATTTCGTACTTGCTGATACTCGGGATTTCGTGTCCAGTGCTACTCGGCTTTCGGCCTCATAAGTTTGTGGCTATTTTGGGTTTCAGGTTACTACTTGCTACCTCTATAGGGTTATTCATAAAGGGTATGCTAAGCCAAAAAGGGCTCATAGTACTCATCTTTTTGAACAACATTTACTATGGGACCAACCCGAAATTCGCGAAAAAAAAACAGCTGTTCCATAGAAAAATGTCAATGACACTCGACAAAATGTATGCCCTTTTCGGCTTAGCATACCCTTTATGAATAACCCTGTATATATTACTTACTTACGTACTATATTATTTTTATTTTTTTACTTGTTGTTGGTAAAAAAATATTAGACAGTAACAATGCAGACCTGAATCTAGAAAGTCACTGCACTGCAGCGGTAGAGTATAAAGTAGTAATGACGCGGTAATGACAAACGTAATTTGATATGCGATGCTTATCACACGATTTTACCGTCGTTTTTATAAAGAGCACGGTCTCTTATTGTCCAAATGCGGTAACTATAACTGTTCAACAGTTTTTATTAGGCGGTTCGAAACGCATTGTTTTTTTTTTGCATCCACAGCCGATTCGCATATTGCAATGCAGAAGTCAGAATTGTTAGAAGCAGATTCACAACTTGACTTGGAGTTGTTTTCACTATCTTCATCTCTGTCTCCATCATTAGCTATCTACCCCGAGCTGTACCTACCACACTATATTTAAAAGACTCGGGTATATCGCTAGCAAGGGGAAAAGTATCATACATCCTAAACGGTATGCACGATATCGCTCTTAAATCGAATAAGAGTATAAAAACCTACAAATTTTAATAGCACTTACTGTTAGCGCACTTCTGGGGCACAGGTAGTGAGAGGAACCTGCCAGGCTTCTGTGCGTAGGCGAGAGCCGCGAGCGCGGCCAAGCACGCCACCACCAACCACGACTGCATCTGAAAATGTAAACATAACAGGGTTAACATCTTTTCTTTGAGCATGGTTTGATCTCACATCACCTTAAGCAGAGGCAGCGCTCCATACCAAGGTGTACCCGTGTTTAATGCGCTGCAGTGGCATACAATTCGAAGCAAGTCGTGAGATCATGAGGTCCTTTAGACCTCACTCGCTATATAGGGATTTGTTAAGGAAACTTCAAGACAATGGAAGTAGAAACCCTGAATAGTCTCGCTTCAAAGGGCAAGAGGCATATTCATTATTATAGGTACAATTTATTCTTTAGTCACACAACGATCAAATAAGCGCTTTGGCATTCGTAATGTCGTCATCCCTTTGATAGGCAACTAATGAGCATGAAGCAATAATAGAATTAGCGTGCATTGTATAGGTTAACAATTTCATAACATTGAAGTAATATTTTACATTTATCGATAGTCATTCAGTCGGTGTGTTTGATGATTGCTCAATGTCGCCAAGAGGCTTTTAATTTTATTTTGAATTGGAGGTGTGTCCCTGTTCGTCCATGAGGTATCGTATAGAGAAGCTTCACCAAGCATTATATTTTTAAATCAAATAAGATCTACATAATGCAGGTTAGTTTCAGCTCCATTGTATTTTGTCACTGAGATTCTTTTCTATTTTAATTGGTATCTTATTGGTAGTTAGGTCTTGGTATCTGTTTCGTAATATTCTTTATGATTTTTTCTTTTCTCTTCTAGCTTTTTACAGTTACGGTTTAAGTCAAAGCTTTGCTTTATAGGTTTCAAAGATAAACTTTAATTGTCATGATTTAAGCGATTCCGATTTATAAGTAGATAAAACTTCATTCCGCTGTAGGCGGCACATAAATACCAGTTAAACTTGTCATCAGTTTATATGTGCAATAATAATAATAATATAATAATAATATTATAAAGAAGTAAAGTTTGTGTGTTTGTATATTTGTTAAATTGTAAGGGGTAATCTCAGGATCTACTGAACCGATTTTAAAAATTCTTTCACCAATAGAAAGCCACATTATTGCTGAGTGTCATAGGCTATATTTATTACCTGAAAAAATTAGGGATCCTTAACAAAACAAGATCAAGTAAAAAAATTGCACCCAAAAACCTAAAAAAATAAATAAAGTATTTGATCTTAAACACAATATAAATAAAATGGGACAATAAATAAAAAAAAAAGTTACGTTATATGAGAATAAAAATACGTTTATAGATAAAAATGTAAAAAGTTATAAGAGAAAATATAAATAGTAATTTAAAAAAAATCTACTTATCACCCGCATAAAGACGCATTTAATCTACGTTTATCCCAAAATGTTTAAAAAATGAATATCCACCCGAGCGAAGCCGGGACGGGCCGCTAGTGTGCAATAAATACATGGCCAGTAACATAAGTATAACATAGTCATTACCTTAGTGAACATAACTCAGCAGGTTAATTTATTTGGAATCTGATTCTATCATTAGAGAAACGGATGCATTCAGGTTTGAATCGAATTAATTTCCTTTTTTTGTTCACGTGTTTCGAGGTATGTTGTTTTAACCTTTTATATATTTAAATAATTCGTGTAACAATTACTGACATACATATTTATTAATTTTCTGTGGAAACGAACAGATTAATTTAATTTGTTGCCACATATGTGGCTGCGAATAGTTCAATGGATTTAAAAAAAATGCCTCATCAACGCTGTTGGGTACATTTCTAAGTTAAATAAACAAATTTACATTTATATTGATTGAAACTACCGTTTATGCTCAGATGCAAGTCGATTAATTTATTCAATAAATCTCGCAATTTTGTTTATGAATCTCTTCGAGCTTTCAACAAATGCCAGCCTAAAGTTATGTTACCACAGCGACATAAATATGTTAATATTCCGGTATCCAAGCATAAGCACCTTGTCATATTGTCCAGACACGTTAATTGTAAACACTTCGGGACAAAAGATTACCCTAATTAAAGCGATAAGGTTCTAAGGTGCCCGTAGAATACTTACAGGATGATGAGTAGGATGCAATCGAACGAGTCTCACGATTGAGTCGCGAGTACTTGTGTTCGTGGTTTTGTATGGTGCAATCGTGTAGAGACGTAATTAAGCTGGGCTGGTCGTTAAGTTTGCTGAATTTTGAAATACTGTGCCACTCGTATCATGATTACACTCTTAATACTACATCTGTAGTCCATAGACCATGGATGTTTACGAGAATTGGCATCAAAAAAGTAGGTAAGTATAGCAAAGTCGAAGTATTGTTATTCACAAGTTTTAAATAATAGCTACCTAATGCGTCCTTGTTGCAGCAAAATAAACAAAAAATCACAACGTAATAATTACCAAACAATGCACGTATACAAATGGATTCTCACCTTATCTGCTTAGTAGGTACATTATATTAAGATGCGTGCGTACATAATAAAATAGTTTTAAAATTTGGGAACTACAGACGACTATTTGAGTACCGAAATAAACTGATATTTTGGAGCCGTTGTAGATAAAGTTTCTGAAACTTGCAATTAGACATTATGATCTTTGCATATGAGGAATGAAACGAAACGGGGTTTGCAAACTTTCAGACAAGCAAATTTCAGTAGGTACCGACAAAAAAAAGGAATAATATAGGAATAATAATAATAGATAGTTTGGTATGAATGTTGTATGGATGATAGCTTGCTCTAAGCGTCACCACCGACAAGTAAGCACTATTTGCGTACTCCGCAGAATGTGTGATGTAGGTACACATCATGCCTAAGCTAGATATTTGCATTCGTGATGTCAAGCCGAACCGGTATCGAACTGCCGAAAATAAACGGTCCGATTGTTTTTAAAGATTGGTGTCGTCGTTTGTCGCATTGGTCAAGCGGCGCCGTTGTATTACATAAGCTCGAGTGCCGCCGAACGTCTAAACAACCAAATGAGCAACTGCAGTTGACCACACATCGTCAGCATTTTGAGCAACTTTATTTAGTTTTACTGGAATGTGACCTCTGGTGGAATTTACAACTGAGTGCTACCGTCGGTCAAAACACGATTAATTTTAGGTCTCGGTGTGGCAAGCTATGTCAGCGGCCTTTAGGTGGCTTAACAATTCTGATACCAGACCAGGCTAGCCATAAGAATTTACTTTTAACCGAATGATTAGGGTCGTGAAGTTTACCAAGAACAGTGGAAGGATGGCCTTTGCCCAGCAGTAGTAGTAGTACGAAAGAGGCTAAATAATTACAATAATTAATATAGACGTACCAAAACCAAGTTTGAAAAGGGTTTGAATTTTTTTATATTTCACAAAACGCTCCACTTAGGGCATGACTAAAATAGTTTTTCTACCAACAGCTGCTGTGACTATGCTATGCATATTCCAACATACTTGTTAACACGCTGCTCATAGAATTGTGTTTGAGAAATTCGTCGATTGTATTCGAATGGCTCCGGCGCATATGATTTACAGATCCTGTAAAATGCATTACTCAACGTTTCCAAATTTAGCTCATCGTGCCTTTTAACACTCGTTTTTTGCGTTCATAATCCGCATGCAAGAACTCACTACGCATATGGACAAATCATGTCGTCCGTGTGAGCAAATATGATTGCTTAGGATAAAGAATTAGACGTCACCGTCATCGAAGCAAAAACTTGAACAAATAGTGTCGTGGAGTTATAATGGTATAGACCCGGAAGCGCGGTGTCGTCAGGCGACGCTCGTGGATAGCATCCATGTACGACGCAGCCTTGACACGAGCTGTTCCTGAGATGACCGTAGCTGCGACCTCATCAGTAATGTTACACGACTGCGTGAGACGTCGTGCGATCTCATGGCTGCTTTTAATTAACTTCCTCAGCCTAATATAGCTTTATTACTCGTATAACTTTTTGTTTCGATCAATTGAATGAACATTAAACTACGTCAGAAACATCGACATATGTGGGTGGGTTTGCCATAACATAAATAATAGTTCAAGTGTAGCTTTTGATGGCCTACTAGATAGATGCATACAGCAAGGCCATTTTCAAGTGGACCTTTCTGTTGTCGATGCATTTACAATGGCCAATAAGCAGCATGATTCGCATTAGCGCTCGAGTGTTAAACAATGCCTCTCTATGCTTCAGCTCAATGGTATTCTTCGCAGATCTGTGTCCCAATCGCGAATTTAGTGCGAGGCTCGGCTACATTGTATCCACGGGATTTCGCAAGGCGCCCGAGGCCGGCCGTCCGTCAGGCTCGGTCACGATCCTCGTGCTCCGGAGTGGCTCCACCGCGCCCGCGCCGCGCCGCGTGGAGCCCGGCGCCGCACTCACCGCGATAATGAGCTGTTGTCTTCGCGAATTACTTTAAAATGATTAATGTCCGGGGGCGCTTAAGAAAGTAATGCTATGTCTACATTCTCATTATTTTTTGTTTGAACTCGAATCCGAAATGTCAAAACAATCGTGAATACATCAAGCTTTACAGTTTCGTAAGAAAAAATGTAGGTAGGTATTATATCTGATAATTCACAACAAGTCGGACATGTCGCACGCCTTGGCGTTGCTGTAAGTGCAGCATGTATTTAATAATAAATAAATAATAAGTTGCACATGTTGAGCGAAAGCTTGTTAATACCTATAAAAAGCAATTACACATTTTGTATGCACGCGGTATCCCTTGGCCGTCATTACGATCGCGCTTCTGTATTCTTCATTCGTCGAGTGAAACTTTTTTGGCCTTTGGGTGCCGTCTACGTAACGTCTGGTAGCCCCGGGACACGCAAATGTAAACAACGTGGTCGTAATTGACATGAGTCAAACATGAAAGTTCGTAATATTTGACACATAATTTATGTGGGTTGATATGTTCACGGATAATCTTGATATCAGAGACTGCACTGCCGACGGCATTTTGCTAAATATAAGAAAATATTCCATTTAGTGACATGTGCTTTTTAACACGCTTTTATTAGCTTCACCTGTATGTTTGTATGTATGTTTGTAACCGACTCCTTTGAGCGCGTTTTTGACCCACTTTAAACGGTCAGATTTCTTTCAAACTTTGTAGATATATCGAGGACCGATGACAATACACTAAACAAAGCGTGTTTTTTAGTTTTTTTAACTATTAATTATTTTTATCCACATGACTATCAAAATGTGATCATTATTGTGGTTAGATCGCAAAAAATAAAGCATGACGAAAGTTGCGCCTGACTTGTTTGGTAGAAAAGACATTTGGAGTTCAAATACAGCTATATTTTATACTAAATAAAATTACTGATATTGCCTATAGCAACCCTGCAATAGTAATATATACCGCATGTGATATTCAGATGTTAAAAAAAGTATACATACATAATATCTATGTAAGTAGGTAGGTGTACAAAAACAAATAACTAAAAGTTTAATACAAAAGACATCAACGCGCGCTACCTAGTCTAAACGCAATATTTGCGCTCAACGTTAAACAATCTTCGATACCAAACACTGGCAAAGCGTCAAATCCTGGTGTATTATGATATTACCACAAATAAGGAAATTACAATACTCATATTACGCTAATTGAATGCGACAAGATCTCGCGACACGCGAAACTGCGCGGTTAAACCGCGGTTCCTGTTTCGTGAGATTATCGTCGAAAAACATAATGATAGTCGTGAATATTTAAAAGGCAGAATGTCGTTTTGCCTATAAAACATGTAGTAACCTTGAACCGTTGCGCAACTCTCGACATTTGTCCCGTGGCACGCACATCATTGTCCATCACCATGGCTGCGTCCGCTCCTTTCAAATTGAGTTACTACTTACTGCTAGGTGCCCAAGCGCTGAGACAGGGTGGGGCAATGGGTGCCATTGCCCCTTTTGAACCCTGACTCGCGCACATATTTTCAGTTTCATAAATAAATAGACACCTACGGCCTTTGTCGGCCTGTATGGCTCAGCGGTAGTGTATCCGCCTTATAAGCCAGAGGTCCCGGGTTCGATTCCCGGCCGGGCAGATGTTTGAATGATCAATTTAAATATCTGTTCTGGGTCTGGGTGTTAGTTGTCCTTGTCTTTGTGTGTGTTCCATGGCATCTCCGACACAGGATTTATTCCTAGTGGGGAGCTATGAGTGTGAAACGTTTCTTTTTTTTTTACTACTTTTCTAACATTTAGAAATTGTTAATTTTCCAAAAAATGGTCGACACAATCAACCCTCATCCTTCAATAAACGGATTTGCGATTGCAAATGCCATTCGATTTATTATTTATCAATTGCGACTAGTACTTTAGATAAGCCATCGATTCGCTCAGATACTATCGAGTACTCGAATATTACAACTAGATATCGAGTTACCCAACAAGTCCTTCGAATAAGTGAGTGCGCTTATGTGACACTAAAGTACATTCAGGCACCCGTGGGATAGCTTTTTGTCATCGAGTATTAAATTTAATGAGCCTTTATCACGTTAATGTCTTCTAACTCTTGTAATTTGACAAGTTTTTTATTGTTTGCACGCGATGGGTTCTTAGAGGCGCGAGTAGATAGGTGTGTTTGTGTGTGTGCGAATAAACAGTGAAATCACGGGGGCACTTTTAAAACTAGTTCTCATTTGATGTACAAGGTTATATATAATTAGCTGCTAACCTCTTGCTGGTAGCTTTCCTATATTATACTTGAGAACTTTAGTTTGATGACGAAAGATACGATCTTAGAAATGAGTCTTTTAATTTTTGTGTTTACCTAAAATAAAACCAGAAGTTATAACATAGGGCTCAAATGATAATAACTTTACGTGATTTCAAATGAGAAGGAACACGGGGACCTGAATTAAGTTGGAATTAAGTTAGGAGCTGACATTAGCATTTAGCACACAATAATACTATTACATTTTTATTTTCATCTTAAACATGATTTATTGAATATGTAGGTATATTTTTGTTATAATTAAACACGGGAATACTCACGTAAAAATTATTTATTATTTATTATTGAATATGTATAATGCAAAAGTTTTGAAACACAAGTTGTTAAGTATGATGTAAGGAAGTTGTTACAACAACCCGCAAAAGGTTGTTACCTAATTATAAAAAACCCTGTATGGATATAGGCAGGTATTATGATCACTCATAACCTGTCTCAACCATTAACCAATTGCCAGAACATGAAAAAACGTTGCCTAGTAACGTAACGTAAAAATAAACGTACTGAAGCTCGTGTAAAGCCAAGGGTCAAGTCCACTACGCCAAGGACGTTCTCGTCAAGTTCACACATTTATTGCCTTCGTTGGTATTTACTATTTTTGTACATTCTTGAGCAATAGACGCTTCGATTCATGTTGAGTTGCAAGTTGGTTATTGCATGCGAATTTAATGTACAGCCATACAAAGTTGAATAACTTTTTTAGTGAGACGGAAATTCTTGCGTCCGATATACACACGCTACATGGTCAAAGTTAAATTTAGATTTAAGTCAGAGATTTAGTTTTAAGTAAGTATAGTAGTTTTACAAAAAAACCGTTTTGAAGGTTATCCATTGTATGAAAAAATAAACTATTTGTCTATGCTATAGACAAAACAGGATCCAAAACAATAGTTATAAGTCTTATTCATAGGTGTATGTCATAGACTTTTTCTTTGTATGTACTCGTATGCAAGAATTTGTTATACCCTTATTTCGTTTCGGTAAAAAGCGCCAATGCATGCAAGGAAATAGTGTCGTGCTAACACGTACCTACAATTGTGTGAATGTAATTTAATTTGCAATCTTAAAATAGTATAGTAGATTTGTTAAATCAATTATTAGACGAGTAAGATTTTTCCAGTTATGAAATGACTTTAGTCATAATACCTAAACGAACCTTGTTCAGAACTAATACAATATCTAGAACTTGAAATGAACCAAACACGTAATTCCGTTTCAAAAAGCTGACAATACCACAATAAGCTGAAAGCCATGTGGTGAAACGTAGAGACGGGTAGCACACACAATTTAGTCACAGTGTGTAGAAATTTAAAAAAAGAAGCCGTCAGATGCGTAAATATTTAAAACATTTGCAAAAGTTCTATTATCTGACTTCACAATATGCAGCAGTTTCACCCGGTCCCGGAGAGCTGTGTCGAATGTGAGCAGCATTGTTCATGTTAAAATTGGCAAAGCACGTGAGTAACATACATACATACAGCTATGTAACGCGCCTAGAGAGTTTTTGAGTGGAAGGTGGGAAATCTTTACCTATCTTTATCTTTACTTAGGTAAAGTTTGCATGTACAGAATAATCTCTGAAACTATCAGTACGACTAAAAAAAATGGAAAAATAATTATATTCATTAACTACATAGACGACAATCATTTTTTTTTTAATATAACAAAACGAAATCGTTCTTAGAATCTGTCTGTTTGTTAACTTAGGTACTTAAACTTCGCCATGGATTTTAATGAATTTACGATTTTCATTACTATTTAAATAATTTCTTCCAGAATGTTTTAGCGTGTTAGCACAGAAAAAATAATAAAAATTACAAACATATCAATATACCATGCGAAGCCGGAGCATAATAAACTCACAGTGGGCACAGGCACAGTAAAGACGCGGTAATCCTTATATTACTGATGTAACTACCGTCATATACACCATACGTATATTATTACGAGTGAACCATTAATTTGGTGAATTAAATATGTCGATAGCTAGATACGAATATGATGAGTTCCTGAATCATCTGAATGCATCTCTATTATTCGGTAAGAAAGGAAATGCTTGTGAATGCCGTCGCTGCGATACAAGGCAATTTACATGTTAACCCCGTTACACACGATGACTTGAGCAAACATTAATCATAAGAACTTACGCTAGTGCATAGAATAGATAATAGTAGCTAGTCTTGAAATGTAATATTTCGCACTACTCAGTAGAATTTATGATGTTATGCTGTGACATTTTTTGTGCATAAGATACAGGTACTTTCGGAATCTACACCTACATAAGATATACATACAAACACATTGTCTTGTCAATAGGTTTTACACCAGTAAACCCAAAGCAATGAAACTAAAGTGCTGTATTTTTTTAAATAAAATAGAGTGGCGATGAGCCGTCTCCAATAATATTTTTCGAATTAAAATCGTATCTATTGAAATCCATCTAATCCAGCCGTTTTGGAACTATTTAGCCACAGGTCGGAACAACTTGTGTCAAACTTTGAACACTCTTTATTTACCCGATTGCCCAAAAAGAAGGCCATATTTTAGACGTTCGGACCAACGTTCGGATTGTTGAGAATTTGAAATACTGTCTGCTCCATTGAATTGCATTGAGTTCAATAGAGACGTTGGGAATTTATCTATCTTAATATGAAATATAGGATGTTTAAAAACTTACAAGTAACACGCCAAGTTTGGGTGAAAATACATATATTCATTCCCATAAAAATTAACATCATAAAGGCATTTTATGAAGTCGTAACGACCAATAGAAGTCAAAATGTCAAAGGTCTGATCTATATTAGGCAGTTTAAGTCTAACATAAAATAATTTTAAGTTGTATTTTAAGACTTTAAGCAAATTAATAGTCTTTGACGTATATAAAAAAACTATTTACTAAAACGATCAATAAGTTAAGATAGAAAATAAGATAACTAAGTACTAATTTATTTTCTGTTATTCTAATTCAAGTCTAATCTGTAACTGGTTTTTAATGCTGTTAATAATTACTAATATGACTTTGAAATTTTTGTTTTTGTTAAGATAAAAATGTGAATGAGTAGCCAAGTATGCTAAGGTCACATTGTTTCATTGATATGTAGGCAATATGTATGCATTGAAGAATGCATTGATTGAAAAGCAAAACGGAGAAAAAAGTCGTAAAGCCTTTAGTAGAGCGTATTTATAAAGAGAAAGATGGCGCTTATAAAATAAATATCGGAGGCCTAGATACAATTTGGGACGCTCAGCGTCAACAAAGTTAAAGTATTTATTGTCAAATTTAGTTCAATTTACTGCCAGTTAGTTAGTTAGTCAAAAGCATTTGCAGTTGTCAAATTTATTGACAGTAAATCAGTAAAAGTATTTAACATACATTTGTCAAAATGAGTTGAATTTATGTGAGAGTTAGTACGTTAATCAAAATGTTTACAGTGGTCAAATTTATTGACAGTTAGTAAATTATATTAGTTAATGTATTTACAATTGTTAAAAGTTGAATTTATTTGACGGTTAGCAAGTTAGTCAAAGTACTTACAGTTGTCAAATTTATTGACAGTTAGTGAATTAGTTAAAGTACTTACATATTTACAATTGTCAAATTTATTTGACGGTTAGTTAGTAAGTATTTACCGTTGCCAAAATTTGACCGTTAGTAAATTAGTGAAAGTAATAATAGTTATTTGATTTAATTGACTTTATTTAACAGTTAGCATTTACAGTTGTCAAAATTATTTACAGTTTGTAGGTTAGTTATGGGAAGTACATTTTGATTTACTTTATTTACAAAAAAATGTACACACAAGAACAAAACTTAACTAACCGCCTAAACTTAAAATCAAAAATATATTTACAGTGTTATTTATTATTTTTCTTATTTTTACAAGCTTTTGTAAATTTTAACTTATACTTATTGGCAATAAATTAGCTTTGATTTGTTACATAGTCAAATTACATAGGTTCTTCCTACGTTTAATTATGCATCTTTCAATAATTTTAGCCCAACTAAAGAAACGTATTTTAAATTTATTTTATTTTAAATTAGTTAAGAAATTTAAGTTTTACTTATTAACCCAAAAAACTGCAATGCAATGTTTCTACTACACCCACATCTACAACGTTTATTTAATTTAAATTTATGGTCTGTTAAAACTGTCATCAAGTTACCAATCACTTTAAGTATGCAAATTTCGAGTTAAATTACGAGCGTCATGTGATCACCAACCACTGACCATACATACACAGGATGTTTCAAAATACCTACCACGGCTTATCAACTGCCTACCTTCATAATAAGACCATAAACTTTTACAACTTGCTGAGCTAACTTGCTTGCTTTAACTTGCAACTTGTGGCTCGAAACTTTCTAAAAATGCAAGAAGTTCCCGAAAAAAGTAACTTTTTATTTATGTGTGCTTGCGCAAGCGCACCCGTGAGACCAGTATTTCTCAGTAGATACGGTCCGTAAATCATAAACAGGTTTCATTGACATCAAACGACTTATCTTGTTAAAGATATTTTTATGTCACACAGAAATATTTGAAAGTCCACATCTTTCAGTTGGCCGTTGACCTTCGTTAGTTAGGTTATGAAATACTTACATCGATAATATCAATTAGCTATTTACATATTAATTGTGTTCTGAGCCGTATATAGAATCGATCAATCAGTATTGCAAATAATGGACGTCATTTTCAAAAGAATAATAATACACAATAAATAAATAAAAAAAGTAAAAAATAACGACCTATATTTGTGCGCATGATAATTGCACCTGCTAGTTGCTAATTTTGAATCTTATAGCGCTCGATAACTTTCCTTGCATGAGGTCGTAAATATGTAGATACAAATAAGTGGCGAGTTTCTATGTTCAAGCTCTGTTAAGCACTTTGCTAGTTAATGACCTAATGAATCTCCATGAATGTTAAAGTAAACAGCACCCACTAGGTCAGCCGAAGCGACTAAGTGTTGAAACAGCCCCATAGAAAAGGGCTCTCAGTTATAATCTCAGCATCGGTCGTCTGTTGCAACCGCTGCTTGACATACATTACAGAACGCGGTGATCCGCACCAGACACTGTGCGTACAAATTGTAAGGACAACATCGACCTAGCAATTTTTGTGTCAAGTTTGATGACCAATCAAACTGAATGGACGAACTTGCGCAAGTCACGTCAATCCAACATAGGCAATTCTATTAAGCTCATAATTCTAATTAAGCTACACAATACGATCCTAAAATTACTAAAAAAAGCTGCGTCACTATCGAAATATCACTGTGAGTTTCACAATCACTTCCAAATTTAGGGATCGTATCCCGATCATCCCTTCGCGTGCCTTATTCAAGTTCGCTTACCTTTATTTGATGATTAAAATAAATACGGCGGCGGGAAAAATCACAGAGGCACTGTTGTAATAGCGCGCGGCTGGTTTGGGCGATGTCTTTTATAGTCGTCGTAGCGGGGATGCGCGTGCGCCGCCCGCGGGGGGACGCCGCGGCCGAGCTGCGCAGACCAGCTCATGCAGCTTCATCCATCACGGTACTGCTCTACTGCTTCTTCTACCATCTCACACTTCAATCAAAAAACGCTTCACATTTTGCAACATTTGTCCTGCGAATTTCGTTGTCGCCATGTGATCATTAGCTCGGCAAATATTTACCGCCGCACAATAGAAGTAGGTATGCAAACAAGGCGTAATATCTTGAGTATTTCATATTATGGTCATTAAGGTTATCAAGAGGAGCGTTTTGGTGAATACTGATGATGCACCGTTGTTTGCTCGTGCGCTTCCTTGTTGTAAAGAATGTAGACATTGCAGACGCGGATGTCATTTTGTGAATTCCGAGGGTCCTAGACACACTTGGTTGATTTGGAAAAAAATAAACTGCCGCGCTAGTTATTGCTAAAAGTTTCTCCGGGTGTTTTATAGAGATGTCCAAGAGCGGGCTGCCTTGAAACTTTTGGCAAAGGTGTATTTAGCCCAGTTACATCTGTACCTTTAGCTTTCCTCTCACTACAGAAAAAAGTTCAAAGGGAACTTGTGTAGTTTTATGTTAATCTTGTTCCTCCTAGATAGTCTACTACTGTCGTGAATAACATTTATACTAATGTATCATTTATAATACTTAAAATGTAGTAATATTTTTGTAGTCGGTGAGAATTATATTAAAGCAAATAAATTTATATGGAGCTCTACATAACTCTAAATAATGCATATTTTGCATTACAAAAATACATGGCAAAAATACAAGAAATAATTTGAAATAGGTACTAAATTAATGTACAATATACATGATCAACCTAAGTTATAACTATCTGGAAGTACGAGTAATAGTTTATTTATTCACAGAAACTTAAATTATGAAAATACATATGAAAATTAAAATGTAATTAAGTAAATTAAAAACTAAACCAATAAAACTAAACTAAACTAATCTAAAAGGCCGCTGCCTGCGGGAATTGTTCCCAAAATGCTGGCCCCATTACCACGTTGTATGGCGATGCTCACCCTTTGGGCGAGATAGAGGCCAGCATTTTGGTCACGTGTTGCTTCGACCAGACGAGAAGAAAGTTGATAAATCTAGGTACCTAAAATATACCTATTTTCAATCACAAACTAACAAGTATGCAGGATCTAACCAAGTCATTTGAGACACTTACCTCAGGCAATTTTATTATAATATATTTTATCCGAGTGGGTGTTTCCCGATAGATATAATTTAGGTGTCTTCAAGTCGCGAGTGAATCGGTTCCTTCTAAGCAAGCGTGTTCCATCCACAGAAGTCGGATTAGATCGATGGCTCCATCGTAGACCGCATCATTGCTTATCATCACCATCCATTTGACCGCCATCAGGCGAGACGGCGGTCAAACGCAAGCCTATAACAGAATAAAAAAAATTTACCTTTAAATTTTGTCATTTTACCTTCCTATAATATTTCCTAGTAACGCGCAAAAGTAAATAATTATCACATTATAGTTACAGCTAAATTAATTAACAATGCAAATATTTATGGATAATTCATAATGCGGAGTTATGTGCTAACTCATAATGTTTTCATCGTAATATTATACGACCTTACATACGAGTACGGTGAGTCAGGGAGGACGCGGGTCGCGGGTCACGAGACCCGAAATATGCGTCTTTTACAAAATAATGTGGCTGCTCGGTTTGTGTCAAGATCACTAACGGTAATGAATGGGCTTGCATTGACTCGCTTGTAACAAAAACTGCTACAGTTCTTTCAGAGCGTTTAGGCTTTTTTAACCGATACATACCCAGATATATATTATAGAAACATGTTACATCCCATGATGTTATAAATTTAACGTGTGTTTGTGTGTAGCATTGTAACTCCCGAAGGAATAAACCGATTTTGATTTAGCAAGTTTTGTTTGAATGGTGACTTGACCGAGAGTGTTCTTCTATGATTCAAGAAAAAATATTAAGCCGTTTGAAGATACAGGCGCTTGTAGAGGGTTTTATATTTTTTTATTTAAAATGTACTAGTACTTGTTACTGAAGGAGTAGCCTTATTGCAAATTCTAGCACAATTGATAAGACAGCATAATATCCTTTCTCCTCGTTATTGAGTCTTAATCCTTTTAAGGATAGTGGCGATAATCTCACACCTCAGATAAATAAAAATATTCTAAGTTTAGTCGCTTTTGAATGTGAATCATCTACCAAAGTCCTTAATTTTTGCGAAAGTTATCGACACGATAGTTTTGAAATGGCAATCGGTGCGCGCGGAAATTTCCTGCCTCAGAAATCTATATAGCGTACGGTAAATCATGGCTTTTTCTGAAAGCTGTTTCAACGTAAATATCAATTTTATCACCTTGGTCTTTGTATTCAGGGTTTTGCAAGATGGAAAAACCAACCTAATCAAACTTGCTATCAATTTAAATAGTTCCAAATAGCAGAATTCTGTCAATAAGGGACCTAACTGACTCACCCCACTGCTGGGTAATCAAAAGTTTTCCTCGATATCATCTTACTGAGAATAGCAAAGTTCAAAACCGAATGTTCAAAGCTAAAATGTTGTCGTAGGCAATAAACAGTTCGTTAACATTTCGGTGCAGCTCCATTAGCTGTGAAGGTTTCCGTAATGATCGGAGTTCTTTGTAAGCACAATAGGCAGTTTGCAAGGAAGTGATTGTAAGTTCAGGGAGGTTCAAATGATGCACTTTTATTTTTGGTTTTGGTTATTTATGCTAATTTTTTAAGAAATCTATTTTTCACTTATTTTCTCTTTTTGAAGTTGTAGTTTCTGGTGTAAACAATACAGAGTTTACGTAAAAACTAAAAAACTATCCAATTTTGAGATTGACAAATTATCACGTGGAAAAAGTATTTTGTGAGGTTGTAAGAAAGTGGTTAAAATTCTGCTAGCTTCAAGAGACTTATTTTAAATAATTGAATTTACTTATTAATGCTGACTGGGTGCGTCTGGAGAGCTCTACGCAAGCGTCCTTCTATTTCTCGTAGCGCCCTAGATATTCGTAGCCACTACCCCGCCCGCAGTGTAAATCGTAGCCCGCTACATCCAGAAAGATACTCGTAGTATTTTTTCTAACTTTTCTAAATATTATATTTTCTAAAATTATATGTGTTATTTGTAATTGTCAAAACCTAACTCCTACTGATGCCATACGTAGGCGGTAAAGTAAAAGAGGTAAAGATGTAGTTGAAAATAAAAATTGAGTTATGAAAGAATAAATTAAACTTGACTTTAATTTTAGTTAATTTTATCTAATTTGACTTGTGGATACACTTATTATGTGTAAGTTGAAGATGCAGACACAGTTGTCTGATAACATTTCCAATTTTTTTTATTTACTACTTTTTTAAAACTCTCTTAATTCTACACGATTTTAAGCGTAAAATTAATGTTTATTTAGATATGCAATTTTAGTTATATCGAATCACGTTTATACAACTCGTCTACAATCCTGGGAGGCTCTTAGTCCGTGGCTAGGGCACATTTTTTTTTGCTCCTGTTCAGAAAATCGTAGATCCCTATTAGATTTATTAGGTACTATACAAATAGTCTGTTACCTAGAAGCTGGCACGGGTGTTGATCGTCGCTCGTTCAGTGTCGTCAAACACATGCGGATCTCCGGCTTCAAGTCATGCAATCAAGCAAGGATGCAGCTACTTCTTATAATTATATTTATTAGTGTTTAAGTACACCTAGCTTTGTTTGGTAGTCATAATAAAGATGGAATTTATTTTTCTTATTGGATCTGTCAATACATATTATTTATTTGAGAATATTTTTAAAACGCATTTTTTTATTAGCACAAAAAAGCGTTTTTGACGCTTTAGCATCTAAACAGCAGGTTCGCTATTTTAATTTTATTTCCATGTTAACAAAACATAATGGCTGAAACAAGTTAATTAGCTACTTTACTTTTTACTACTTTATTATCAAAATCGGTTCAGCTAGAGGGCATTTCATACAAGTGAAGTTGTGAACCATAGGAATCACTCTCTTTTTTTTGGACAGTCGTGTAATAACTACAATAAAATAACTAAATTACTACTACACTTCTACGAATAACCTCGATTTTTCTATTACAATCCCAGATATCTCAACATGGGCTATCGCAAGACACCATTGCAGTCGACTATCAGTCTAGGTATCAAACGTCGATCTCAAAATGTTCTCATGTATTCTTTCGCAACGAGTCGGGGTGTTAATTCGATCACATGACGTTTTAATTACACCTACGACATAGGTGCTACTTAATTACTTTTAGGTCCACGAAATTTATACGAAAGCTAATTTCGTGTGAAATGTCTCGGAAATACTTTAGATTTGACTGCAATTTATTATTTATTTATTCATTTTTAATCTTAAAATAGTAACATAACAGCTTGAGGTAAGGCGTTGAGATAAGGCATTGCTTATTTTAAAATTGGAATTGATGAATAGGAATGTTTAGTACTTAGTGAAAGTGAGTATGTACCTATTGTTTAGTGTGTATTGATCTTGTTTATTGTGTATGCATGTGATGTTATTATGTTTTTCGAAAAAAAAACTTATCCATTCTTGAATTTCTTAAATAGCACATGGTTATTGTCACTTTCGTCTTTGAAAGCAGCTTTCTGTTGCGCTACTATTCTAAAACAAAACGTATTTGCTATAACAATACCGTTGAAGCAAGACTACTTGGGTGGCTTCCTAAGCGTTTTTATTTTGTGTTATGGAATCTAAGAATTGTACCAGACAAAATTGTTGCATTTTGTTGGAAAGAATCATTTTTAACCGACTTCCAAAAAGGAGACGGTTCTAAATTCGACTGTTGGTTGTTTTTTTTTATCAGCATTGTTACGTTTAGGTATCCTTATATTATATTAAACACTGGTTTGTATACTGACTAATAAACAAGTAATGAAATGTGTAATGTAATTCAACTTAGCTACTTTGTGAATCTCTGTATGTTTTTTTTTGTAATTATTTACCAAAGCGTGATTATTTGCTAACATGGTTACCTAGTTAGTAGTATCTGCATGCGCTCTGACATGCTATGCATCTCTTTGCTGCACTTCCAAAAACGACGTAGAGGTGAATACCGTTACGTAACGCGCTGCTAAGGTCTCTTGACTAAAATTTACTTTGTTATGGAATCTTAGGATCTAACCTTCGATAAAATAGGAAGAATAATGAGAAAATGTGCTTGAAAATGAAAATGTGCTTGCTAGAAAATGCGTATTTTCCTATCGTGTGTCGTATTAGAAGTTAAATCATATTGCAACAGTTATTATAATACATTACATTGCGTTGATCGTATAAATGATTACCTACGTTGCCTTTTTTTAGAGTTTCATAATTATATTTATAGGTTTCATGTTCTAGTTCTTACTACATTCATGTTAAAAATTCGATTTTCATAGCGGAACACTAGCGGAAGGAAGTCCTAGTTTATTTTATGTATTAGTATGATTTTTTATAATCGCAGTTATCGCTTTTACGCCGGTCGTTTATTTACTCTATGTTATAAAATGTTTAATTTTTTTACGTAAAATAAAAGCCAGGCCATTAATGTAGGGACCGTCGGGTAGGTAAACTTTTGTCCATCTCTCATGGTGCTAAACGCATCTGATAAAATGAGTACAATTAAACGATCAGATCAACATCTCCGCGTACTTATTTACACCAAACAATTGCCAAACGCAGCTATTGTGTTAAATGCATTAAAAAAATAGCGCGTCGTGGGAAGCCTATTGTTTGCCATCGCGAAAATGCACCGTGAATAAGCTATTAGAAACAATAAGTCATGCCAAATCCACGGCAGAATATTAAAGAGATAAACGACTTTATAAGTCGTACACGCGTAGAATCGAGTAGCGGAAAAACGACAATAATTTTGCAGTACCTACTTACCTAGAGGGAACATAACCGAGTCTATTTTGAAAAAAAACTTCTGTATGATGTGCTCTATGTTGAACGCGGATTTGAAAACTGTTGAAATTTACACAAAAATTACATAAACAGATTGGGTTAAAGAAGGAGTGATAAGTTTGCTTTGAACGAATACTTTTTATTTCCGGAAACAGCAGTAAGTAGTTCATATAAAAAACACTTTAAATAAATGCATTCGTTAGGTTACGTTAGGTAAGTTATGAGCTAGGTATTTTAAGATTTTAATACCAATACCTAGTAGACATGTACAATTTATATATCGCACTGTACAAGTGTACTAGCATACGTAGGCACGCTGTTACTTGCAATGGAATTCCCAAACATCTCAGGGCTCACAATCGCACGCTTTAAAACAATGCGGTTTATTGATGCAAACATCAGTCATCTTATTATCAGCCTTTAACCGGATTCATAATAAGTTCACCTGCTTGTGACGATTATTTTAACCTTCGCGATCACATGACGGCGAACCTACATTTGAATAACTAAATATGATATTTGACTTGACGATCGGTTCGTAAGTAACAATTATTTAGTAAAGTGTGCATAGAGACCCTGAAGATGTGTTTATTCAGATTATGATGAGTACACCGTAACCGAGGCGTGGGTGTGTTTTAACTACAGTGTAAAGTGTTAGGCGCTTCACTTTAGGTGACTTACGAAAACTTAGCGGTGTTAGGTTAGTGGGTATAATTAGAGGTTTTACAATTAAAACTCAATAGTTTAAGCAGGTTTTACTTCCAGGATTCTGAGTCTTAGGTGATGCTTGATACTTGGTGAGGTGATGAACCTTTTAGCATGAATATGAAAAAAAAATAGAGCCAGTATTAAATAAGAGCTCTAATTTCAAATGTCTGTTTGAATAGCATTAAAGACGAGCCAACTAGCTACTATAGATTTTCGAACGAGATCTTTGTTCAAAATAGTAGTAAATAGGTCCATTTCACACTCGGCAGACAGTTTTTTTATTCGATGATAAGCTTGCTGTTTCATCGTCGTTTTGATAGTGAGCAATGACGTGGTCTGTTCTAGAGTACAGTTGCCTAGAAGAAACCGATTCATTCATGACCTAAAGACATCCATAAGTATAGTACCGGGTAGATCCTGAACTATGTAGTGGTTAATATTTGTTCGTATCATACCGCGCGTTTCTGATTGCATTCTCAGTGAATCAGCTAACACCCTAAACAGTAGGTTTCTCTAATATTACGATTATTAAAGTCGCTGCGGTTCAGAGTCACGACTTGGACCGGAACCCCTCGGCTCAATCACGTGAACAAACCAAAGGTTTGAAGTATTCTTTCTATTAAATACCAGGGCCGATGCCTTGCGAAACTGTAAAGGAAACAGCGTTTAACTATATTTACTTGATAGAATGTTCGTTCCATTGCGACGCGGCGATAAGCGCGCGGCTTGAATGCCAACCTTTCAACGGAGGAAAAAATCACCCTTGGTGCTTCATATGCGGACCGCATCATGCCAGCATACATTGTCTCGTACCTACAGCTGATGCATTGACAACAGAGCATAATATATCGAGGCATTTAATTAATCACGTATAATGGAAGCTTTTTATGCAATCGGCGAGATATGGTGGATCGATTAAATGGAAAATACGTCGGCTTGCGGACGATGCTCGACGATAAATAACTATAGACAATGACACATCATGTTGAGAAATAACATTATAAAAGCACCGTCATGTTATTAACTGTAAACATAGAACTATTAAAGATTTGCGATTAAAACACAAAGTTTAAGGGCAACAAATTGTATGTTCAAGTTTTACGACACACGTTTTCGAAACGCACTTCAGCTTGCACATAGACAATGGAATTTTTTGAGTAATGACTTAGTCCTACGGTTGTTGAGCAATTACAAATATTTAAATATTTTACATAGAGGAAAAACTAAGTTTACCATCAGTTACACGATTTCAGGTTTTTGAAGGTAAGACACGAGTACGAAACCCTGTAACTGTAGCGGGGACTCATCATATCACACTAAACTTCTCTGTAATGGAGGAAAGTGCGGTGAGCAGTAGAGAATTTTGTTGTATCGTAGAACTAGACGGACCAAGCCAGTTCGCGTAAATCTGTTTTTATGATCTTTGGAACTCATTACTAATCTTAGCACCAACCTTAGAGTCCACTAAAAACGTTGCACCGATCTTAATCAATTTGAATGTGCGCATCATGAGGACATAGGACGATTTTTTCTAGAAATCTCGAAAAGTCTCGAGTAAAATCGCGGGATGCGGCTAGTCTACCAAAACAAAATCCTAATCCCATCCTACGCATCGCGTCAGGATACAGCGCCATTATCTGTCGAAGATTATAGAAAACTCACAGACACGAGACGACACTCGAGGTCTAATTGGCAGTCCACGACCCACGGCGATTGTTTTGGCTGACGCCTGACGAACTGATGCGGTAATGATCACTGTGACCTTAGCCTCTTTGAGCTGTAAAAAGGCCTAGAACAACCGCCTAGAAGACAATATTCTATTTTACAATGATGGCTCTGATTACTCCGAGAACAATTTGTGGTTAAGCTAAAAGCTGTACCTGGTATCTACGGCACTTTGCAAATATCTATAAGGTACAAAACGATTTTGCTTTTGAATAATTCAAAAGTTGATTCAGGTTGAATCATCTGAACCTGCAAAACCCATTCCCTACTCGACCTCCGGGTCAAAATTATAACTACGTAAAAAAGATATCTCAAGTAATTTCTTACTTAGTGAAAGTGAGTATGTACCTATTGTTTAGTGTGTATTGATCTTGTTTATTGTGTATGCATGTGATGTTATTATGTTTTTCGAAAAAAAAACTTATCCATTCTTGAATTTCTTAAATAGCACATGGTTATTGTCACTTTCGTCTTTGAAAGCAGCTTTCTGTTGCGCTACTATTCTAAAACAAAACGTATTTGCTATAACAATACCGTTGAAGCAAGACTACTTGGGTGGCTTCCTAAGCGTTTTTATTTTGTGTTATGGAATCTAAGAATTGTACCAGACAAAATTGTTGCATTTTGTTGGAAAGAATCATTTTTAACCGACTTCCAAAAAGGAGACGGTTCTAAATTCGACTGTTGGTTGTTTTTTTTTATCAGCATTGTTACGTTTAGGTATCCTTATATTATATTAAACACTGGTTTGTATACTGACTAATAAACAAGTAATGAAATGTGTAATGTAATTCAACTTAGCTACTTTGTGAATCTCTGTATGTTTTTTTTTGTAATTATTTACCAAAGCGTGATTATTTGCTAACATGGTTACCTAGTTAGTAGTATCTGCATGCGCTCTGACATGCTATGCATCTCTTTGCTGCACTTCCAAAAACGACGTAGAGGTGAATACCGTTACGTAACGCGCTGCTAAGGTCTCTTGACTAAAATTTACTTTGTTATGGAATCTTAGGATCTAACCTTCGATAAAATAGGAAGAATAATGAGAAAATGTGCTTGAAAATGAAAATGTGCTTGCTAGAAAATGCGTATTTTCCTATCGTGTGTCGTATTAGAAGTTAAATCATATTGCAACAGTTATTATAATACATTACATTGCGTTGATCGTATAAATGATTACCTACGTTGCCTTTTTTTAGAGTTTCATAATTATATTTATAGGTTTCATGTTCTAGTTCTTACTACATTCATGTTAAAAATTCGATTTTCATAGCGGAACACTAGCGGAAGGAAGTCCTAGTTTATTTTATGTATTAGTATGATTTTTTATAATCGCAGTTATCGCTTTTACGCCGGTCGTTTATTTACTCTATGTTATAAAATGTTTAATTTTTTTACGTAAAATAAAAGCCAGGCCATTAATGTAGGGACCGTCGGGTAGGTAAACTTTTGTCCATCTCTCATGGTGCTAAACGCATCTGATAAAATGAGTACAATTAAACGATCAGATCAACATCTCCGCGTACTTATTTACACCAAACAATTGCCAAACGCAGCTATTGTGTTAAATGCATTAAAAAAATAGCGCGTCGTGGGAAGCCTATTGTTTGCCATCGCGATAATGCACCGTGAATAAGCTATTAGAAACAATAAGTCATGCCAAATCCACGGCAGAATATTAAAGAGATAAACGACTTTATAAGTCGTACACGCGTAGAATCGAGTAGCGGAAAAACGACAATAATTTTGCAGTACCTACTTACCTAGAGGGAACATAACCGAGTCTATTTTGAAAAAAAACTTCTGTATGATGTGCTCTATGTTGAACGCGGATTTGAAAACTGTTGAAATTTACACAAAAATTACATAAACAGATTGGGTTAAAGAAGGAGTGATAAGTTTGCTTTGAACGAATACTTTTTATTTCCGGAAACAGCAGTAAGTAGTTCATATAAAAAACACTTTAAATAAATGCATTCGTTAGGTTACGTTAGGTAAGTTATGAGCTAGGTATTTTAAGATTTTAATACCAATACCTAGTAGACATGTACAATTTATATATCGCACTGTACAAGTGTACTAGCATACGTAGGCACGCTGTTACTTGCAATGGAATTCCCAAACATCTCAGGGCTCACCATCGCACGCTTTAAAACAATGCGGTTTATTGATGCAAACATCAGTCATCTTATTATCAGCCTTTAACCGGATTCATAATAAGTTCACCTGCTTGTGACGATTATTTTAACCTTCGCGATCACATGACGGCGAACCTACATTTGAATAACTAAATATGATATTTGACTTGACGATCGGTTCGTAAGTAACAATTATTTAGTAAAGTGTGCATAGAGACCCTGAAGATGTGTTTATTCAGATTATGATGAGTACACCGTAACCGAGGCGTGGGTGTGTTTTAACTACAGTGTAAAGTGTTAGGCGCTTCACTTTAGGTGACTTAAGAAAACTTAGCGGTGTTAGGTTAGTGGGTATAATTAGAGATTTTACAATTAAAACTCAATAGTTTAAGCAGGTTTTACTTCCAGGATTCTGAGTCTTAGGTGATGCTTGATACTTGGTGAGGTGATGAACCTTTTAGCATGAATATGAAAAAAAAATAGAGCCAGTATTAAATAAGAGCTCTAATTTCGAATGTCTGTTTGAATAGCATTAAAGACGAGGCAACTAGCTACTATAGATTTTCGAACGAGATCTTTGTTCAAAATACTTAGTAGTAAATAGGTCCATTTCACACTCGGCAGACAGTTTTTTTATTCGATGATAAGCTTGCTGTTTCATCGTCGTTTTGATAGTGAGCAATGACGTGGTCTGTTCTAGAGTACAGTTGCCTAGAAGAAACCGATTCATTCATGACCTAAAGACATCCATAAGTATAGTACCGGGTAGATCCTGAACTATGTAGTGGTTAATATTTGTTCGTATCATACCGCGCGTTTCTGATTGCATTCTCAGTGAATCAGCTAACACCCTAAACAGTAGGTTTCTCTAATATTACGATTATTAAAGTCGCTGCGGTTCAGAGTCACGACTTGGACCGGAACCCCTCGGCTCAATCACGTGAACAAACCAAAGGTTTGAAGTATTCTTTCTATTAAATACCAGGGCCGATGCCTTGCGAAACTGTAAAGGAAACAGCGTTTAACTATATTTACTTGATAGAATGTTCGTTCCATTGCGACGCGGCGATAAGCGCGCGGCTTGAATGCCAACCTTTCAACGGAGGAAAAAATCACCCTTGGTGCTTCATATGCGGACCGCATCATGCCAGCATACATTGTCTCGTACCTACAGCTGATGCATTGACAACAGAGCATAATATATCGAGGCATTTAATTAATCACGTATAATGGAAGCTTTTTATGCAATCGGCGAGATATGGTGGATCGATTAAATGGAAAATACGTCGGCTTGCGGACGATGCTCGACGATAAATAACTATAGACAATGACACATCATGTTGAGAAATAACATTATAAAAGCACCGTCATGTTATTAACTGTAAACATAGAACTATTAAAGATTTGCGATTAAAACACAAAGTTTAAGGGCAACAAATTGTATGTTCAAGTTTTACGACACACGTTTTCGAAACGCACTTCAGCTTGCACATAGACAATGGAATTTTTTGAGTAATGACTTAGTCCTACGGTTGTTGAGCAATTACAAATATTTAAATATTTTACATAGAGGAAAAACTAAGTTTACCATCAGTTACACGATTTCAGGTTTTTGAAGGTAAGACACGAGTACGAAACCCTGTAACTGTAGCGGGGACTCATCATATCACACTAAACTTCTCTGTAATGGAGGAAAGTGCGGTGAGCAGTAGAGAATTTTGTTGTATCGTAGAACTAGACGGACCAAGCCAGTTCGCGTAAATCTGTTTTTATGATCTTTGGAACTCATTACTAATCTTAGCACCAACCTTAGAGTCCACTAAAAACGTTGCACCGATCTTAATCAATTTGAATGTGCGCATCATGAGGACATAGGACGATTTTTTCTAGAAATCTCGAAAAGTCTCGAGTAAAATCGCGGGATGCGGCTAGTCTACCAAAACAAAATCCTAATCCCATCCTACGCATCGCGTCAGGATACAGCGCCATTATCTGTCGAAGATTATAGAAAACTCACAGACACGAGACGACACTCGAGGTCTAATTGGCAGTCCACGACCCACGGCGATTGTTTTGGCTGACGCCTGACGAACTGATGCGGTAATGATCACTGTGACCTTAGCCTCTTTGAGCTGTAAAAAGGCCTAGAACAACCGCCTAGAAGACAATATTCTATTTTACAATGATGGCTCTGATTACTCCGAGAACAATTTGTGGTTAAGCTAAAAGCTGTACCTGGTATCTACGGCACTTTGCAAATATCTATAAGGTACAAAACGATTTTGCTTTTGAATAATTCAAAAGTTGATTCAGGTTGAATCATCTGAACCTGCAAAACCCATTCCCTACTCGACCTCCGGGTCAAAATTATAACTACGTAAAAAAGATATCTCAAGTAATTTCGACTCATTCGAGACCATGATGTACACTCGAAGTTTAATTCTAGAATAAGGGCTCAAAGAGAAGAAACTACGAGTAAGTTTTTATACAGTACCTCCTTCTTATAACGACCTAGAAACAAACGTTTTTTTCAGTACTAAATTTGTTGCAGCAACTTCAAAAGAGCACGCTCTACTGAACATGAAATATCGCCCAAACATATTACGCCTCATTAAAATCATAAGGTCACAAGAGTAACGGATTATGCCCAATACTCAGATAAATTAATCTGGATGCATAAGAATCGGGGGCTAATTATGCCGGTGTTAGATAGTAAGGCCGCTAAGGCCGTTCTAGTTTGAAGCACTTGCTAATGCAAATGAGATGAAGACTCAAGACGCGCACGTTGTAACCCTGGCTCTAGTGATCGGTGTAGTGTTGCTGTGAAGTCGTTTTTCTACGGACAGCGGCAGTAGACTTCGAAGATTGACGACGAAATAGAGCAATGTTAGCGTGAATGCTGTTTTGTGCTAATTTTCAAATTCGAGCGAGATGTAGAAATTAGTTTATAATAAACTAGCTGACCCGACACACGTTGTCCTGTCTTAACTATGATTATTGTATTCGAATTGTCTTAATTTTTTTTTATGTTCCGCTCAACTTCCTCAATTTTTTCTTTCGTAACACCGAAGTCGGATTTTATAGATCGATGTTTCGTAAGAACCTTCTGACAATAATTAACACAACAAAAAAAGAATTAGCGAAATTGCTCCATCCTTTCACGCGTGATGCGATGACCAAGGGAAATAGTGATTCATTTTTATATATATAGATTACGAATCAGAAAAAAGGGGTAGTGTCAAAAAATACTTTTGCATATCTTGTGAAAACTACTAAAATTTATCATCTATACATTTAAGATAATTTTATTACCCTGAAAAATATGGATAAACAGAAAGATTTGGAGAAAAAAAGTCTGAGGTCTCTTAGCAGTTAGAGAGTTCAAAAGTGACCCAGCTGTTTTATATTTTTGTAGTGTCATGGTTACTCTACAGCGGATGCGCCGGCGCATATCACGCTGAGGCTATTTATTGCTAAGTGCAGGGTATTAAATTATAATGCTTTGAGTACGAAGTTTACTAGACGAGGAGATTGTGGTCATTGGGTTCAGTCGCAATATATGTAATTATTGAACTGTTCACTAATTTTTAGCTAATGTATTAGAACGTGCGAATTCGTGACTCTAAAGTAACTCCTGGAAAAAAAAAATCCTTTCATACTTCAATACTGTGAAATTGGCTTAGACATAATCTAGAACCATAATAAATCAGCCTGTACCGTCTTACTGTTATACCTAATAACAGCACAGAGCATAGATATACATCTAATAGTGCGTGTCCCCACGTCCACAAAATTGACGTGGATTCTGTTGTGCTATGTTCTAAACCACCCTAAGTTGATAACTCTAATATTGCCATCGAAAAAGAAAATCATATCACCATCACCATGTTTTTATGTTCCATGCCGAAAAGAGACGCAAAGCATTTTAAATGAGTTCAGTTTAGTGAGTAGGTACCACAGAAATGCCGCCATTATCTTCGAGAGTCCTTTGTTACGAGTCGATTCACGATTTGAATGAACGAGTCGTTAGTTATAAAAACAAAATTATTTTAGAAATGTTTCAGGATCTGTTGTGTTTGATATTGAAGTGATGGCCGCCCTTGTCCGAGGTCGATCGAGTCATGAGCGGCAAAACAAATTGGTTTTATTGGGCCTGAGCTTCCTCGTGACGGGACAAATGCCACGGACACTTTCCTTGGTTATGTCAGGTCGCTCTGTAATGTTTGGTTACATCATTCGTGATCGTGATTCATTGAAGCGAAAACTGGCATTGATTTCTTATACATACATGGGCTTCCGAGTGTTGTCGTTTTTGCGATTGATGGGTGCGAATGGATTGTAATTTTGTAATGAACGTTTTCTTTTAATGTTTTTTGTTGACATTTCAGGGTATTTCAGAAAAGTGTAAAGAAGCGATTTATTTTTTAATTCTGGAAATTATAGGCGTTGATGAAAATACTTTAGATATGCCAGCTCAGCTGAAGTCAAAAAATATTTAGCTACAGCTATTCTTAGTTGATTTCTATGTATATTTTATATATTCGTATCATCCAAAGAAAATTGAGGTTTTTTACAAGTGTTGAAAATAAAATACATAGTTTAGTTTCATTACAAAATATATTACAAGAAAATTAGTTAATTTCAAAATTGATAAAATTCAATTAAATTTAACATTGCAAATGCAATAGCGCTTACACTTAAATTAATCAGGTTAACCTTACCGAACATAGCAATAAACTAACTATAGCAATTAAGTAGTTGGTCTATCTTTTTCAGAAGATTTCATTCGATTATTACGACTTGTTAGATTCCGGTGGCTGGTTAGCAGGGTTCACTTTACAAGTAATCTTGTAAGACTCGACCATTTTCACGGAATCGCGGACCAATATCGTCGATCTAATCGTGAACGTATGCGCAAAGCATAACGCATTATCACACAAAGCCGTGTGGAAACTCAGGTACATCCGATAGTGAGTCTTATCCGTGCGCGTTTTGAGCTTCATTTCCACCCGACCGGGCAGCTTCGACCCTTTACGATGGCACTTTATGAATTCGAAATCATCATCAGTTACATCTTTGCCGCCATCGTCTCTAATGCACATGTTCCAGTTCTGAGGCGCCCCCGGAGTAAACTTCACAGTCTTCGTTTTAGCGTCCAAATTCACATTAAAATAGATAATAAGATTCCCACACTTCCTATTCACGAAGAGGTCATTCTGGTAGAGGATCAGGTTTTCAGGCTCCACGAATTTCGGTTCGGGTAGCCTCACGTTGAAGTCCTGGCACGAGTGTTTGGATGTGTTTATGATTTTGATGCAGTGACTGTTAGTGTCTGCTACGTAGATGTACTTGCCGTCGTTGCTGAGAGAGAGGCCCGAGGGCTCGTAGAATCTGACCGGGTCCAAGGATTCGATGACCACGATGTTCATGGTCGACACTTTCTGTGTGCTGATGTCTACCTTCTTGATCTTGTGGTTGTAGGTGTCGGCGACGTAGAGAACTTTGTTGATTTCCGAGTAGGCGACGCCGAGCGGGTGTTGGAACTTGGCTTCGACGCCGATGTCGTCTATATCTCCGAAGGCGAAGAGGTTCTGTAACAAAGGATGAGGTTTATAACTATATGATTATGGGACTAATTGAATTTGGCTGTTTTTGAAATTGGTTGTGCTATCGCAGAACGGTGCGATGGACGGCAGAAGACCAGAGGCCCTAGCATAACTTCTATAAAAGTGTACGCCATTTACGCCCGACAGTGGCGCCCTTGACGCCAGAAGTTACACTAGGCCTACTGTGATCGACAAACGTCAACGTATTTGCGGTGAGTATGATCCGTATTCACGAGGTTCGGAACATTTATCAATCGTGAAATGCGACTTGACAAAATGTCGAACAATTTTTATTATTTAGAGCGCATTTCGTCCCACTGCTGGACAAAGGGCCTGTTTTAGAAATGAACATGAAATTGGACTTAAGTTCAAGTAAGTAAAGTATCAAACAGGAAACAGGCATTATTACAGCATTATTATTACGTACCAGTGGATTCTTATCTCCTCCGCAAACCGTGGTGACCTGCCCCGACGTGAGAGCCAGCTTCCTGATGGACGAGCTTTCAGAATCAGCTATGAACAGCTCCGGACTTGTACCTGGTAACAATTAGTACAAACATTCGATTTTTACTAAATAAAAAAAAAATAACCATTGGCATTGATACCAATTCAAATTTAAATAGTTTATTTCAATAAAAACAATTGATTTTAATAGTAACACATTTAACGCTTAACACTTTGACTGCGGAAAACATTTACAGCGCACACTGGCGTGTGCAGTGCGGCTGCACACACCAGGCGCGTAAAACACAACGCATTTGACTATTAGCCGCACCTAAGGCAAGCGAAGTCAAAGTGTTAAGTAAATGGTACGCAAAGCAAAAGATAAACACATGTTCTTACCCATCCTGACGGTGAGTCCGGAGGGCTGCGCGAAGGCCGCCGTGTTGGGGTAGGAGCTGTTCCGCGCCGCCTCCGCGCCCGACCCCGCGATACACACGCACGTGCCTACAACACATTTATGTTAATACATATATGTGTTAACACATAATAAGTTAACTGATGTAAATATGCAAAATTGAAACCAAACATTGAAAATTGAAATGCATCAGTTAACTTATTATACACAAATCATAGTATAGACTCATGAATATTAAAAATATACAGGGTTATAAGGAAAGGGTATGCTGAGCCGAAAAAGGCTTATACTCAACATTATTTTGAACAACTTTTACTATGGGACCAACACGAAATTCGCGAAAAAAAACAGCTGTTCTATAGAAAAATGTCAATAACACTGGACAAAATCGTTTTTTTTTTTGCGTATTTCTTGTTGGTCCATATTAAAAGTTTTTCATAATGATGAGTACTATGGGCCTTTTTCGGCTTAGCATACTTCCTTATCCCTACTAATATTATAAACGTGAATGTAAGTTTGTCTGTTACGCTTTCACGCGAAAACTACTTAACCGGTCATCATAAAACTTTGTACACATATTCTTGGAGGTATTAGAAGTAACAAAGATACTTTTTATTGAAAAAAAATATTTTTTACGAAAGATAAAAACATTGTTTGTCAAAAAATCTCAAAATCTAGCTACTTCAACGCCATCTAGCATTCCAGTAATGAAGTTCCAACCCTGAGTACTGTAATACCGTTGTAAATGTAACTGTATTACCGACGGTCACGATAATGACAATGATCTCCGATACTTTTTCAACGGCTTCAATGCGAGCGTAGCCGCGGGTAAAAGCTAGTAAACAAATAAAAAGGATACACAGGATTCCCGAAAATATATGCGGATACTAGCGATGTCCCAAACAGGCTTTTAAAACTATAGTAAAAGCTACAAATACACCCAAAAACAAAAGAAACCCTAATATCAGTGTTTTTGAGTAAAAAGTATTGAGAAGATAGCAAGTTTTTGTTTACCATTTTTCGCCATCGAATCCTACCTTCTGTGAACGTCTTGTACTTCCACCAGATAGTGGTGTCGAGGAAGAGAGCCCATATCTGATGCGATCCTGCGCAAGCGATCAGTAGAACGCGTCTTTTCTCGTCTTTCTCTTTCTTCTCTTTTTCTGAAACAATTTTAGTCTCGTTAAAACCAGTGTTTATAAAAGTTCAAAATCAAACGACTAGTAAATGAAAAGTGGTTCCGAAAGTGGAGTTTACAAAAAAATATTAGGCAGTTCCACAAATTGCGTTCAAAAGCACTTACCAGTGTTGTCGTCAATATTCTCTTTATCTTTCTCCTTTTCAGTGGAGCCCGGAGGCGGCGGCGGCGGCGGCAGCAGCGGACGGACTGACATGTCCATGTCTGGAGTCGTGTAGAGGAGGATGTCCCACGGAGACGACAGGGATTGCAGGCCCAGGCATTTACCACCTGACAAGATACAATTGTTTTACGGACACCAGGTTTACTTACAATTATTTTAAACTAGACTTTTAGTCGGTTCATCGATCATTTTCATACTTTTAGGAAACATTGAATTCAGTTTTACTTGTTTTAAACTAGAAAAAGGTTTTTTTTATTGGAGTTTTCAAATAAGTCATTAGACATTTACTTGCCAAAGTGTCATCAAAACGTAACGGGCAATTTACAAAAAAAGAGTATAATTAGATTTTCTTTTTTTTCAGCCTTCTGCTTGACAGTAGCACTACATACCCAGGTCCCCATGGTCCCCCACGCCCCGGTCCCCGCAGCCCGCTGCTCGACAGCAGCACTACATACCCAGGTCCCCATGGTCCCCCGCGCCCCGGTCCCCGCAGCCCGCTGCTCGACAGCAGCACTACATACCCAGGTCCCCATGGTCCCCCGCGCCCCGGTCCCCGCAGCCCGCTGCTCGACAGCAGCACTACATACCCAGGTCCCCCTGGTCCCCCGCGCCCCGGTCCCCGCAGCCCGCTGCTCGACAGCAGCACTACATACCCAGGTCCCCCTGGTCCCCCGCGCCCCGGTCCCCGCAGCCCGCTGCTCGACAGCAGCACTACATACCCAGGTCCCCATGGTCCCCCGCGCCCCGGTCCCCGCAGCCCGCTGCTCGACAGCAGCACTACATACCCAGGTCCCCATGGTCCCCCGCGCCCCGGTCCCCGCAGCCCGCTGCTCGACAGCAGCACTACATACCCAGGTCCCCCTGGTCCCCCGCGCCCCGGTCCCCGCAGCCCGCTGCTCGACAGCAGCACTACATACCCAGGTCCCCCTGGTCCCCCGCGCCCCGGTCCCCGCAGCCCGCTGCTCGACAGCAGCACTACATACCCAGGTCCCCCCGCGCCCCGGTCCCCGCAGCCCGCTGCTCGACAGCAGCACTACATACCCAGGTCCCCATGGTCCCCCTGCGCGCCGGTCCCCGCCAGCACCTCCACGGTGCCCTCGTCCAGGTGCACGGCGCGCACGGCGTGGTTGTTGGTGTCGCACACCGCCAGCACGCTGCTCGACAGCCAGCACAGCCCCTGCGGGCAGTTGAACCGCGCTTCCGCTAGCTCTGACAGACATTTACAAATAATTAACATCACATTTTACACATTTTGATATTTAATTGACTGTAATAATTTAAATGTACGTTCTTTTATGAGATGTTGCGAATTTTAGTAGTATTTTTAATAAATAAATAGCAATGGATCACAATTCACATGAGATCACAGCAGTACAAAATAGCAATGGTATATCAGCAGTCAGCACTGATACTTTTTGTATCAAATAATACCAAAATAATTCTCATGAATGTTATTTTTTATCGGTCAAAACAGTACAAAAAAATTTAATAGATTTTCTCATTTCAATGTTTCTAAATAATTCTCACACAAGCATATAAAAAATTCTAGACCTCATATCTATGCCTCTAATCACCCTATCCCTTGCAATTGATACTTCTTATAAACACAAATACAACCAAGAATTTTGTACACAAAAAAATTTACAACTTACTTCCATTTTTAAAACCAGATTCCGGACCTCCAATAGTTTTCAGCACGATTCCGGAGCAATCCGTGAGCAACACGCGATGGTTGCCCGTGTCAGATATAGCCAAGAACGGCTCGTCGGAGCGCCCGCGGTAGTACGGATTGGTTGTTAGCTGAAAATCAAATAAATTCATAGTCAATTGATTTACATGTGAAAAATAAACTGTAGGTGATATGGGAATACCAACAATGACTAGATAACGCAGTTTGAATTGTAAACATATCAATTATAAATTTTCCTTAGGCCATGTAGAAACCAAACCAATTTCACAACCAACTCTAAAAGGATTTTTTTATTCAACATATTATTGGATACAAGTATTCCGTTATGTATCTGGACAACAATTTCTTTATAAAAACAAACATTTTTAAAGATATTTCAATTAATTTTTACATACCTTACTAGGAAACTTCAACATGCTCTCATGTTTTGCTTCAAGCAAGCGATGAAGATTAGGAACAGCGATAGGCAGGTGCCCGGTGTCGATGCGATTCATGTAAAACTTCAGAAGGGCACCTACATACATTTCTAACTCTTCTCCGTGCCCTTCACCAGTCAATACAAAGATTGGTTTATTGCCAGGTGCTGTAAAAAATTGCACAAAAATAGCAACAATCAGGATAGAAAAATATATTAAAATTGGTTTAGCCGTTCCAGTATTGGCGAGACTAGAACACAGCGATTGACTTAAATAAATATTGATAGATGTTAATAAAATAGCACTATGTCTATTTCTCAAGCATTTATTGCTGAGATGAGATTCAATTTGGCAATGAATCGGTTTAAATGTGAGCTGCTAAAGCTAGTTTCCATTAACATTGTATATTTACCTAGAATGAGTAATGTGGGCCAACATCTGATCCCTAATGCATCCCACATCACACTCTCTGCATCATTCACCACGGGGTGGTGAACGTTATACCTCTGCACAGCGAGCTGGACATTTACTGAGTTTTTCTCATTTAAGAATTTAGCACAGTGAACCCCAATCTGAAAGTATACATGTATTGGAAGCGCTACTGGAATTTTGAATAATAAAGTAAGTTTAGAAAGTTGATGAGTAATTATGTTTATTAAAAAGAGCTTAGAAAAAGAAAGTAATTGTCTGTTCATAATAATGTATGTTATTAACACTTTAACTGCTGAAAACACATACCTTGTGTTTTAATTTGTGCAACGCGAATGCGGCTACACACGCCAGGTGCGTAAAATACAACGCATGTGACTATTAGCCGCAGTTTAGGCAAACGCATGTCATTATTAGCAGCAGTCAAAGCGTTAATCTAATTAAAAAGTTCCATATTTATATTATAATTATCAGACCACAAACAGCAGCTGTTACTGATAAAACATTTACATAGACTTACTTGCATGTCTGAACTACTGATATATTTAAAACAGGAAAGTTAAGCAATAAAGAAATCATGAGTGATAGAAGATGTAGTTAGACATAGAAATGCATACATACCACAACCAATCCATTTTCAACTCGATACAGTTTCTCTATAGATTCCAAGTCAGGGAGTACATGGTAGCAGTTGATGCAGCAATAAGACCAGAAGTCCAGCACAACTACTTTATCTATACAATGCTGGGATAGTGTTAATGGCTCTAATACATTTACCCAGTCTAAATCTGAAAGTTAATTAAATCCTCATAATTATATGTTATTAGTTAGTAGTTTAGCTATGGTAGAAAATTATAGATGAATTGAAGACGCAGGATAAAGGCCTTTGCTCATGAAGAACGAAGAGTTCTTTGGCACTGGTCTTCTAGATAATATGCTTAAATAGTAGGCTTTTTATGTAGGCATAAAATAATATTTATGTAACAATAGACTCACTTTTCTTGAAGTCGTCTATAGGAGCTACGATATTGGAAACTTTCTTGATGTGGTTAGCGAGGATTGTGTCTCTATCAGAACCATCTACGCTTAATGCATCACTTAGATCTAAGCAAGCTTGAGCAACGTAATCCAGAGCACTTGACTCCATCGCAAATCGCAATTACACAGTCTAGGGAAGTTCATAAAATTTAAAATAATAATTGCGAAAAGTAATAATAAACAAAATTCGAATGGAAATCATGAAAGCAAAGCGTGACGTCATCAGCAGCAGCTTTTCTAACTTGACATTGGCAACCTAATTCTATAGACATTTAACTTTTTTTATCAATCAGTATGGGTCTGGTCAATCGGGCTATACAAAAATCAGGTTCTGTTTGGCTACTATTATGTACCAGCTTTAAGAATGAACGATATTATTTTATTTTTTTAGACCATCTATTATTCTTATCTGTGGCTTGGTTGTCATTTTTGACAGCTGATTTGTGTTTTCATAGGGTGCGTGTTTATTATTTTTCCGTTTTTCTATTTCGCCGTTAATTTTCTCTTTTAGATTGATCGCAAACTATGTCCGAACATGGATGCTGTATTTGATATATGCTACCTGGCTGCCGATGGCAGTAGTGCTGAGCCGGATGATATTCCTAAGACAAAGGAAAATATTTCGGTTTTGGGTAAAAAATACAGCGCTATCCAGGGTACGTGCATCTTTTCGTTGCTATAGTCTGGAAATATCTAGATGTAACCTGTACTCATTTAATTTTCGTTGGCTTAGATTTAGATCGTATCAGACGCGACATAACGTCAATCATCTGGTGTACGTATCGCAAAGGCTTCGTTCCTATCGGAGATGAAGGTCTCTGGACATCTGATAAAGGCTGGGGCTGTATGCTGCGATGTGGTCAGATGGTCCTCGGAGTGGCTCTTACCAGGATACATTTATCTGAAGATTGGACATGGACGCCTGAGACAAGGTTACTAAAGAAACAACAAAAGTTTTTCTGAATGACTTGTGTTTGTTCTTTCTGTCTCCTTGCTATAAATAGCAAGACTAGTTTGCTTATATGTATTGTATTTGCTCTCATGTGGTTCTAAATTTCTTTGTTGTTACATTATAACTATGTGATATATGTACATCATTGTATTTGACTGTGTAACAGATATTTTATCTCTGTTATCTTTAACTTTACAGAGATCCCACATACTTGAAGATAATACAAAGGTTTGAAGAGAGAAAGCAAGCACCATACTCCATTCACCAAGTAGCACTGATGGGAGCTTCAGAAGGCAAAGAAGTGGGTCAGTGGTTTGGACCCAACACTGTAGCCCAGGTTTTAAGGTAAAAAATTACCTACCAACAACAATTTTCTAAAGTAATTCGCATGAGCTTTTTCCTTAAAATTTTGTATTAAACTTACCTATAGAAATTACAGAAAGGACTATATTGTATTATACAAAAGTCCTATTCATTGATTTTTACCAATAAATAATTAGGTATTTTGTGTCACTTTGTAGCCTTATTTTTTATTAAACCCATTGTATAATTATTTTGTTATCTTTTCAGAAAGCTAGTAGTTTATGATAAATGGAGCTCACTGGTCATCCATGTTGCGTTAGATAACACAGTTGTGAAGGAAGACATTCGTAAGTAATCAATAGCATAGTTTAAAAAGTGTGTAAAAAGTGGAGTGTTTGTTAAACTGACAAAAAGTGAAAGGCCAATTTTGCAAAATATGTCAGACTTCCAAAATTACACTTAACTGCTTGATTTTCGTTGAATGTAAATAGTAATTATGAGCTTGTAGTAAAATCATGACCGATTTGCGACATGTGAACAGCTGGTTTGATAAATGGTTCCTCAAATTTCCTTTCTTTTTATGTAATTAATAATAATAATAATATAGCCTTTTATTCAGATCTTTCTTATTTAGGTACAGTACATAGAAGATTAAAACTAAAACTTAGTCTAGTATTTGCTTCTTGTTTATTTTCTGCAAATCTGTTTGCCAGTCGGCAAAGGCCTCCTCCAACCTTTTCCATTCCTGTCTTTCCTGAGCCACTCTGTTCCACATCACTCCCGCCACTTGTCTGATGTCGTCGTCCCACCTTTTATGTGGTCTACCTCTTTTCCTTTTTCCTTCTCTAGGATACCATTTTATGTAATTAAATTACTTTAATTTTTTCAGTAAAGCAATGTATCAAGAACAATGACAGAGGAGATTCGTCGTCAGCACCAGATAGTGTTGTATCAGACTGGATGCCGCTGTTGCTCATTGTGCCGTTGCGACTAGGACTTAGTGAAATAAATCCTGTTTATATTGATGGACTGAAGGTATGACAAAGAATAGCTGCAAACCCAAACAATAATTACATAAACATCATTATGTTACTGCAAATATTGTAGAATTGATGACTGCAAATACGGCAGCAATGACCTAGTAAAAGTTGCCCAAAGTGCAGGCATTGGTACACAATAGGCACACCAGCACATGCTCCATATATCTATAATACTGAGACATTGCACCAATCACAACAAAAATCTATGAGCATTATAAATAAAGTTCAGTTAGTATGATGTAATATTGACACTCTGGTACTTTGGGTAAGTACATCAAAACTCAAGACTAGATGAGGCCATAGTATTAAAATTAAAACTAAGATATACCTATCTAAAATATAGATGCAAAGTGAATGTCAGTAAAATGTCCTTGACATCTAAGATTAAGAGTCCATAACATTAGAGATGACTCAATAGCTCAGTACATTACTTCAGATAATTGACTGTCAGTTTTTATCATTAATTAGATTAAAACATTGCGAAATGCAAGTCAAGTATGCATTGATGCAACTTAGTACTTTGAATACTTAGTATATTCGTATTTTGAGGACTGGAAAATAGGTACCAGTTATTGGGGGAATTGGCGTTAAAAAACTGTCATTTGAACTGTTTTATCAATTCTATTTTATCTAATGACCATTTGCATTAGAAGCGTGTATGGGGCAGGCTGGCCCTTTGTTTCAATATAATAGATAAGGGCTTATCTTCTTTTTGTATTATAATGAAAATAAGGAGGCCATCCCAAATATATAATAATAGATTTGCTTGGTCCTTGATAATTTTTTTAATTTAAAAAATTGTACTTTAAATCAATCTATCTATCTATCTATATCTATAAAAATGTTATGTTGGTTTGTGTACGCTTCAAAAACTCAAAAAGTTCTGCACCGATCGAGCTGAAATTTTAGCATGATATGCATCAAGGATTGTTTTTATCCATTTCTTATTTTAGTTTATTTATTTATTTTTTTCATCCACAGCGAAGCGTAGCAGAGAACAGCTAGTTAAATATAAATTTCTAAAATGTAAATCAAGCAAGCAAGTAATATGTACTTCATATCAATTAGATATAAATATAGATTTCTAAATTTCATCAGGCGAGTTGGTGATATCACAATAAATAATAGTAAACTAAGTTTCAACCGAGAAAAAATCCAATTAGTTGTGTCGAACCGAACAGCTGGACGAAACAAATGTTAACACTTTCAAAACCATATTGTTAATATACTCTATTACTTTCAATATCAGCACCCTGCTTATCGAAACTTCATTCAGGCAATTCATTTTTCTTCCAGGCGTGCTTCCAATCGCCGCAATCTATAGGAGTGATCGGCGGCAAGCCCAACCAAGCTCTGTACCTGATAGGGTGTGTAGAAGACGAAGTCATCTATCTGGACCCACACACTACTCAAAGATCTGGACCTGTTGAGGTAAAGTTCCTTTAAAGTGTAGCAAGTAACAACGCAAGTGTGTGTTGCTATTTCCGATGGTGAAAATCTATAGTAAAAGACTGTTTATTTTTAAATTTCTAACTATGTTACCAATATGGCGGACAGGCAACCAATCGTAAAGTGGGAAATCCGGAACTGTAATTTTTTGAAAATGCAATGTTTGTTCACACATAAGCTTGGAAATTCTAAAAAGAAACATTGTAGATCGAGCTCCCCCTGAACTTTACCCGCAATTTTTTTAATACCTACTTTATCTGCGGCTAATAATCAAATGCGTTGTGTTTTACGCGCCTGGTGTGTGTAGCCGCTTTCGCGTTGCACAAAAGAAAACACAAGGTATGTGTTTTCAGCAGTTAAAGTGTTAACTGTTCTCCATTTTACGAATTATCAAGTATCCTAAATGTAGTGCAGTATTTGCTAATTATTATTTTCTTATGTTGTTGCAGAACAAGTTGACTGATGAACAAAAAGAAATGGACTGCACATATCACTGTAAATACGCTTCACGGATACCTATACTAGCGATGGATCCCTCGGTGGCTGTGGTACGTTCATTTTAAACTATTATTTGAAAGATTTGTCACCATGGACATTACTGGGCATTATCGCAGGCCTGGTATGCGCGCCACGTTCTAGCTTTGTCTCATTTACTCCCTGCATTTTATCCGAAACTTGTATACTTCGTCTTGTTTTCATGGGACAATAAGTAGACATCAGTACTGTATTGGAATTACGATGGATAAAACCGATAAAGCCACCTTTTCTATCTTGTTTTTACTTTTATCTTGTGTCAACTGTCAATAATGCGTAATAGTTTTGAATTTTATGTGTTAAAGAAATAAAATTCGTTGTCTTCTAGTGTTTCCTATGCCGGACCCGAAACGATTTCGACGAGCTCTGTTCAACCATACAATCCAAGCTGATGAAGGAGCCGCAAGCTCTGTTCGAGATCTGTGAGCATCGGCCGGCGCACTGGGGCCCGCTAAACAACGACATCGACTTGCAGTACACTAATTTGTTTACAGGTGCGTACTCGTAGGAGTCATGTACATTTTTATAGTTATAAAGATTAACATTGAGCTTAGGACATTCAATAAAACACAAAAATACTACGAAACGGATAAAAAATATTACAATACTAGGTGACTCGACAGACGTTGTCCTGTCTCAACGACATAGAGTAGTACTGTAATAACGGAGACTCAACGATGACTATTTAATTCGAATAGGCTATTTGACACTATTAAAAATATGCTACGAAATGTGGTCATTCTATTAGGTAATAACATAAAAAACCATATTTATCTCTGTTTTATCCAAAAATATTTATAGATTTTTCAAAATAAATTCAAATTATTTTTTTAAATTCTTCAGCCACAAGAACGCTCTGTGATTGGCTACGCCTCGCGTGACGTCACACGCAAGTAAACATTGTTTAATGCTAAGACACTGTGTGATTTTATAATGTACACTTTGGTACAAGTTTGACGTTTGTCAAAGAATAAAGTTTGCTTACTTGCCTGTGACGTCACGCAAATCACATGTCGTCCGCCATTACCGAAACAGCGTTTTTAGCGCGAATATTGTAATTTAAATTTTAACACAGTATTTTACGAAAAATACTGCAAATTTCGCAGAAATATACATGTGGTGTATTAATCATATGCCAACAAATAATTTAAAACAGTTTTTCAAAATCAGTCAAATAGCCTATTGGTAAAAAAAGCCATTGCGTCAATTCTATGTCAAATGTCAAAAATTACATTAAAAAAGTTTACATTGTCCAAAGCGCTAAAGTTAAATTATGGTTTAAGTATTTTTAAATTTTCTAATTTTTCATGTTTTTTTGCTATAAATTGAGATGTGAGCTATCCTATCTCCTAAGTTAGATCGAACTGCACACGGTGTGCAAATTTGATTGAAGAAGTAGTTTAGGAGTCTATAGCGGACAAACAACGTGACACGTAATTTATATATATTAAGATTACAAAAAATATTGTAACATCACCTCGCAATCGAAAACTAGTCAAGGCGTTGAGGCGATAGACTTTCTTTTGGACAGTCGGGTAATACTGACCTCACCGGGTTTGAATACCTTTGCATTCAGATTCAGATATATTTATTGAACAACTGATACATGACGCTGGGTAAAATGTGGTCTATCTCCGAGTTCTCCCTCCTCACGGCAGGCAGTATCAATCTTCCAATCTTAATTTTACAACTAAAAGCTAAATTTCATGAAGATCGATTTTTAGTACTGGCTGTGTAAAACATAAATAAAATAATAATTTTGCATTTCCCTTTTTGTTTGTTTCAGAATTTGAAGAGGTGGACAGACAGTTTGATGATTCAGATGAAGAATTTGAAATACTATAAGCTGCCGTTAAGGGGCAGAACTTGACGCGCCGTTATCTCGCTCGCTCATTTCAACATGTTTGAAGTTATAAAATCATTTAATAAAATTATGAAATTCGCAATTAGTTAAGTTGCTGAGAATAATATCTCGACAGAACAATAAAAAACGTTCAAACATAAAAATAGATAAAACAAAGTCCCATTTTCAGATATTGAAACTTGTTTGAATCGAAATGATTTTTTTGTTAAAGCTTTGTGATTTTATTCTCAGCAATTTAACCGATTGCGTTTTTTCATAATTTCATTCAGGTATTTTATAACTTCGAAAATGTTAAAATGAGCGAGCAAGTTCTGCCCCCTAAGTAAAACTTAATTTGATTTATGCAGAAGTACTATACTTACTTTAATATGTAAACACATTTATTTAGTTTTATAAATTACCTGGTACTTCGGTACTTTGATTATTATTAAAATGTAGGTAAAGGTCTGGCTACATTTTATCTATTTGTAATGTTTGTCCCAATTTGGCATGAAGTTAGCTTAAAGAAAAAAAAAACGTGTAAAAGATTGCATGAAAGTACTGTTCGTGTAGTACATACAGGAAAAAGTTGTGCGACAGCAGCTATGCATAAGTACAGGTGGTAAATTAGAATACCTTTACAAATGAGTTCTTCCAAATCGTATTTCTAAGCAAATGCTTGAAGTCATGTATTGCAGTGCCTTGAAAATTATTATTAAGTTAGTAGAGAATTAATTAAACCTTTTATGTTAAATTTTTACATGTACAAAACTGTCTTCACCTTCTAACATTCCTTAATTCGTTGGTATCTGATTAACGTTTTTTTTTTTGTTTTTTTTTTTTTATTTCTAGTCACGCTGAAATAATATTGACAAATATATCTATCAATTTATTTTCCAAACAAAAGACAAATTGTCGAAATGTTGTTGTTAATTTGGATTGCAATTTTCAGTTTTTAACACTACTTGTGCACTTTACTCGCACACTTTTTTAACACTAGCCTATTGTATGTTACACTTATATAGCTCGGTTTCAGAATTATCAGACACATCGTAATCAGGTTGTATTGCTTACTTTACTTATTACGTAAGAAATGTATGTGTTGCTCATTTGCAGAGCCAATTAATGCCATTAGTCCTAAGTTTCTGAAGAATCACAAATTATATGTTATCATAGATATAGCTGTATCATAGAGAGGTTACACAATTTCTCTATGGTCATATGAATCTTAATCAAACATTATTTTACTCCACTACTGGAAGTGCATGACAACCGTTGTTAAAGCGGACATGCTCATGATTTTGTATTTTTTTAATACTTTCATGACTTTAGGGTTACTGTACATAATTAAGCATTTTATAAAGTGAAACTCGTAAAATTGGATACAGCAGCCAAAGAAGCAAACGTTTTAATGAATAAAACAATGAAAACAATAATGGAAAAGTTGTTTTAATAATCTATTTAGGTTTTACGACGAGAAATAAAAGAGGTTTATTTGTGACTGCCATTTATTATTTACGATTACGAACAATATACATAAATACAAAATGTTACGAGTAGGGTTCTGCACCTTGCACACCAAACTCAAAATCCTTTGGTAAATTATGCCCTCTGGTCTTTATCAAAATCCATATAAATACTTATACATTTATGTAACAGATAGGTTTGGTAACTTATACAATAACTCTGTGATTATAGGCCTTATTTACATTGCCCAAAGTTAACTAACATTGGTCAACCCTGTGCACTTCATTTTTGTTTAGCACTAATGTTAAATCACATTTGTCAATATAAGTAAGGCCATATTTGTAAAATTAATTTATGCAACCAGAAATGGTAAAATTTACCTTCAATCAATTAGGCATGTACTTGCATATGTAATAAAATAAAAAGCCTGATGGCGCTTGGCGCTGTAATAGAAATATTATTTGGCACTCTACAAAAGAGAATTTTTTAGAATACAAGGTAATGAATATAAATGCAACAGACAAGGCCATTGATTTAAAATTCATTCAGAATAATGCCTGGTAAAAATCCCTTAGTAAATAAGTGTTACATTAAGTTAATTGTACTGTATTCTTCTCCAAAAAATAAAGATAGGTCGAATGACTTTGGCCCCAAAAGTTAAGAAAAGACAATGAAGCATTAGGCCTTCATATTATGCAGATGTTTAACAATTACAATTGTACTTTTTTGAAAGATAAACAATTTGTAATAACATTAAAAATAAACGGTAATAATGACTAGCACCACAGGCAAAAACAAGGTACTTTGTAAGTAAATACGACTATGGCTAAGCTAAATAATTAAATCAAATGCAATTACAAATTTCCACCATAAGACCACACCAATTTTACATTTCTATAGATTTTTATCACTTCTACTTCAATACACTGATTAGTTAAAGACACCTATTTTAATTATCACACCAAGGACACATTGTTAAAAGGTAAACACCTATTACATGGACACATCAAGAAACGATACGTAGTTTGCCACTAGCCATTAGAAATAAATGAATTTTTGTAAAATCTAACATAACTAGCAGTTCTAGAAACAACTGCTCACATCACAACCATCCATAATTCATAAAAATTTAAATTTCAAAAATACTATACATGAAACATTCAAAAATATGTTTTGTCTAAGCAATCTCATGTTTACCATTGGACGTAACTATTTACAGTTAAAATATGGGCGGAGTTCATCTACAATCTTAGGGCAGCTAAGTTATATGCACAAGTTGCACGCACTTTCCATGATAAGGTGTGAGCACAGTGTTGTGTACATATAACGCTATTTGTAGGAGCGGAGGACTGATTTCACAATGAATTGGCACATTACACGTTTTGTAGCTGTGAACTCAAGCCAGCCCATTGTGCAGACAAAAAAAGAAAACAGCATTTTATAACACCACACATAGTTAGGTAGCTGATTGCAAAGCGAAAATAGTCTCTAAGGGCCACTTGCAGAAGCTTGGGTTATCTTTTTAACCCAGAGTTAACTGCTCATCTCGGGTTAAACTGATAAATCGTCTTGCGCAACCAAGAGGTAGGAGCTAACCTTGAGTTAAACCTGTAAATATTTAACCCACCAAAATTAGAGGGTTAGTGACTTAACCCTCTAATCAATAATGGCAAAATTCATTGTGAAGTTGAGTTTGACGAGATAATACGATCTGAGATTAAACTTTAAAAATAGGTAAACCGTTTTGTGTTACTGTGAATAAACAATGCTAAATGAATTATTGTTTTCTGATGACGATGAAGAAGTTTATTGAATATGTTAGTTCAGATTTTTATGATAGAAGAATTGCAGAACAGACTGATCATTACAACTCACAAAGAGATAAAGCATTTCACAGAAGATTTCGACTCCAAAAAGAAAGTGTAATGTTTTTATTGAATAAAATTAAACATAGGTTACAGTGCACACACAGGTAAGATCTAATACCTACTTAGTTTTATTTTCTTTACCTTCCTATGATAAAGTGCAGTAGTCAAGTATACGAGACAATACTGAAGTCCTCAGTTCTCAAGTTATTGTGCATTATAAGTACCAAGTACCTTTTCACAAAAAAACTTTAATTAACACGCACGGATAACAGATTGAAGTTTATGAAGTTTTGATTTTGAATTGAATGAATAATGTAAATATCAAGCGATCTAAACATAATGTCATTTAGACGTTAAAACACATGCAATAGTCTTACGCTAAGTGCACTAGAGCAAAAGAGATGGGTATATGTTGTCGTTCACTCGTTCGGTAATCCATATTTTGTCGGGTTATTACTCAACAATATGGCGAAGATTGTTTTTTAAAATTGCCAGCGTAAAATATAGAATTGTCGGGTTAGCCAAGGGTTAGCAAACTCTGTGTAAATTTTTAATGGCGCAACACAATATTAGGGTTATATATAAAACATTTTAACTCTGAGTTAATTAACTCTGGGTTTAGGAATTTAACTCTGTATCTTCTGCAAGTGGGCCTAATTGTTTCTAAGGTTGTTAGTTTGACCGTGATAAGTAGTCTAAAAATTACCAATGAACTGATGTAACTATGATCAGTCAAACTACCACGTCACCCATATTAAAAGTTAAAATGTTATGTATAAATTCAAAAGTTAGTAAATTGAAGTGCAAAAATATTAAATTTATTCTCAGTATCTCCATTTTTCTTTCGCTTTGTGGTACCGCACAATTTGTAGAATTTATTTAAATTATGTCATTTAAACGAATTGTATCAAAGTATCTTAAATTGGTACCGAATTAGATTTCTTATAAATTCTCCGAAATCATTTAAGGGTTGAATAATAACTTTTTTACTGGCTTGAACTGGATGAGATTCTGCCACTTAAAAAATTGAGAACTAAAACAGTTATGTTATCTACCGAGCCCCTGTAGTATGCTTGAAGAGTTAGACTTTTGGCGCCAAAATCAGGTTCGTCTAACCTTTCTTTAATAAATCTGACGGCTTCTTCATTCGTAAATGTGTCCCATAAACCATCAGATGCAAGAACCAAGAACATTGGTTTATGGTCATCGAGATTAAATGTTAAGATATCAGGATCAGCAATCACAAATTTCTTGTCTTTAAGAGGGTAGTCACCCATTGCGCGGGATGTGGCCAAAATACCAGCTACTCTCCATACTCCATTGAATGCTATGTAGCCACCAGCAGCCTCAATTCGCCTCTGTTCTCGAACCTGTTCAAAATATGTATTATTTATTTTACACCCACAGCAAGAATATTTTAAAGATATTCATTTTTACATTTAGAACCATTAATAAAGCCATTAACAGATTTCTATCTTATTGTAATAAAAAAACAGCTCAACTTAATAGCAGAAATACGTATTTAATTGAGCGTGGTATAGATTAAATGAAATGATTTCAAGTTTCTGTTAGCATAAAAAAATAAAATAACAACATACACACAAAAATATTATAGTCAATTTATTATCTCACCTGTTGTGGCTTGTGGTCGAACGAGACTGGAATAGCATTGCCTCGAGAGTCGCACATAACTCCTCTGGAGTCTCCAACATTAGCTACAATCAGATAATTACTTTCCATAATAGCAATTAGAGCAGTAGTGCCAGCAACATCCATGGAACGCTTGGCTGCTTCTACAAGCAGCCTGTCTGCAGCAAGTACTTCATCTGTCAATAGTTTTCCAAAGTTTATCTTTCCTTTATCCAAATAACTGGACAGAGGTTGAGGAACATTCTTTACTGGGGATGCAGTCGGTCTGACTTCTCTAGTAATTGGTCTAGCTTTGGACAACTGAGCCAGCAGTTGAGGATCAGTTATTTCTTTCCTAGAGGAGTCATCAGCGGTGCTGACAGCTTTTTTAAAACTATTCTTCTTTTCTACTATCGCTTTGGTATCTTCTTTTTTTGGTTCTTCTGGAGTTTCAGGTTGAGGGTTACTGATTATTTTGCCATCTTTGAATGCATTCAACTCTATTATTTTGTTGAACAGGTTTTGTATGAGGTGATCTTTAGCGTAATTTGCTGCGAACTCTCCTCCGTGTCCATCGAATATAGCGAACAGAGAGACTCCAGTGTTGTGGATGTTCTCGTTGATAATGAATCTGTCTTCCATATGCATTCTTCTGCCTTTGATTGCGTATGCTGCGCTCAGCTTTCCCTTTAACTCCCAGCTTTGCTTATCTGCGTCCGATCCCTCCAGTAGTTTCATGCGTTGAACTGCGCCCATAGGGCTCAACGCTTGGGACAATCTGCTCAACATTGTGCGACTCCATAGCTCTATCGTTTGCAGGTACATAAAGAACAAAATTATACCGAGTGTAATCACCAGCACTTCTGGTCGTAGTAAATAAAGTCGCACCATTTTCCATAAATAGCTCACGGGAGCATCAAGCGCAGCACTGCTTGTGATTCGTGACAATATTTTTATGAAGGACTGGTATGTTTGGTGCGCAACTCTATCCTCCAATTCGTCTTCCATGTCCTTGAGACGTGTATATTTGTATTGTACGATAAAAGTAATTACAGCAAAATAATGAGTAAATACACTTTTTCTTTGCAAATTCACGAAATTCACATTTTTTGTGTACATGCAAGAACGAACAGACCTGAAATGAATGAATGAAATAAAAATTAACGAATGAATGAAACCAGAAAATGACACATGACAGCACAAGGCTCTTGATCGTTGCTTTTTTTTTATTCTGGATTCACACGTCTAGTGCATTGCATTTAGAATGAGGCGTATATCGCATCTATATTTACTTATATCGTTGTTGTAGGCTGACTGTATTTTTACATCTCAAAATGTGTACCTGAAAATCGAAATTACAAAAGCTGAATAATCTTTCATGGCTGTCGTCTCGCAGCTTTAGCATCTTCTGAGGAGTTATGTGCCTCTTACCGGTTTTTGGTTCGCACTAGGTACTATTTTTCGTGCAAGAGGTACTAGGTACGTTATTCTAAGGTACTAGGGACCTCAGAGCTAAACACGTATATTTCTCTTGTATTTCTCAACAGGAGTAATCTCATTTTTTACCAACATCTTGTTCAACGCCATCTATTGAGTTATTTAATAACTACAATTTGAAAAAATAGGCTCGCGTCTTGATGGGTACCCTCAAAAGAAATTGTTTTATGGCTATAACTATTGTAATATCTATGATCTACCAGTATGTTCAAAATTTCCCAATACTCAAAGAATAGGAGACCGCTCTCAGCGACATCTTGAAAATCTTCTGTAGTGCTAAAATCTTCTTTTTGAAGTGCAATTGTTAGCCACGGAGCATGAGTATTTTTTGTATTTTAGCGGGCTACACTACTGTATGTATGTACCTACCTACATATGTCCTAAAGAGCGCATGTCCGGCAAAAGATAGGTTTCTGCTAGTTAGTGCTTAAAAATCAATAATGCCGATCTGCGCTGTTGTAACGTGTAGGAATAAAAGTGGTACTCAGAATTTAACTCGTGGGGGAGTATCGTATCATCGGTAAGATTGTTGATCTTATAGGTACAATCGTACTGATAGATTAGATGCTGCAATCGATTAAGTGGGTACGAGACGTTCAAGGACGGCCAAAGATGATTGATATAATGGTCCCACACTGTTCCATCCACTAGAAGTTGTTTGGCCTTTTTTGTTTACCTTTCAAGTAGATAAGTATACATTTTGTAATAATTAACACGAGAATACTCACGTAAAAATTAAGTCGTCTACTACGACTAGTTTCGGTCACATTCGGTGACCTTCATCAGGTGAGTTTACAAGCGTGACGCGTTTGCGGTTGCGTCTCGGTCTCGGTTGGCACAAAATGTGTCAAAACCACGTTAGTTTCCATAGATAAGTATACATATTTTATATCTACCGGTATGATATATCCTCCCAGTCACAAGAAAATCAGACTTCTAGTTTCATCCACAACAAAGTTACAGGGAGGTGAAAAATGGTCTGAATGGCTTCGAGAAAAGATGTTGTGCCCGACTTGGCGGGGTGCCCTCCCTCCCCCTCGAAGATTGCTTCTGCTGCTCTTTGCTTGCTGATCTTCTCATAACTTAAATGTTTAATTGCAGTTTTCCAAGAAATCCTAACGTAAGAGAAAAATGGATTTTGGCGACGGGAAAGAAGAACTGGGTTCCAAGCAAAGTCGCAACAATATGTTCAGATCACTTTGAACCTGGCCATTTTGTGGCGAAAGCCGGTGAAAGACGTTACCTCGATTCTTTTGCTGTTCCTTGTCGCAATGTCGACTCATCACATAACGTACAACTTACGACGGTAAATACCTAACTACACTATAATATTTATGTGCGACGAACTTATCAGTAAAGTTTGGTGAAGCCACAATCATAATTTTTAAACTAAATCCGGCATTTATCCATACAAAACATTTAGCTACCTACCTCATTGGGCAATTTTAACAGATAAGTTGAACGTATTATATTTTTACGAAGCAAGCACACATAACATTGCAATAGTTTACTAGAATTAATTTAATTAAGCATTAAGAACCTTTTACTTTACTTTCGAGCCGTTATTGTCGTGTGTAGTAACTAGTAATTTAATGAGAATATAATATACGATTAAAAAAGCTGTAGGTACCTACACTGCATAATATCGACTGGCTGCATATTGCCTAGTTTAGTTACTTATCCATTCTAATAATAAAATTTCTTTCACAGGTGTCAAGTTCCCTCGGCGTAGATCCTGCAACATCATCAGCACCTTACACAGGATTCTGTCCACTTCTGTACACAAGCCTCTCTCAAGGCACGCCAATAACCACTAATTACGGCTTAAATCCTTCGGAGAGTGATGACGACAGAACTTCGATTGAAGTCGAAATAATGCCTGAAAATAAAATCATTCTACGGCCGCGAGATACCAGGAGTTTACTAAACCCAGGCTTGAATATAAATTCACAGACATGCGAAGAAGACAAAAGGCTGATGGAAATGATGCAGGCCAAAATACAAGAGCAGGAACTCTTGATTAGGAAACTGAAAGTGAGGAATTCCAGATTAAAGAAGAGGCTATTTTCCCTGAAGTCGATGGAGGCTATGGAGACTTAATAATATTAAGTCTCTTAATAATAATATTATTTTTTTCTATAATCTCTTCAGTAAAATAAAATATTGTTCGTTGATAAGGACAACGCTTGGGAACGGCTAGACCGATTATACTAAACTTTCTATATGCGAGGCCGAAGTCCGAGCCTAGTTTCTGAGCCCTAAACCAGACGCACCGGGTACGAGGCCCAGGTAGCTATTTCGGTTAATATGTAGATATGGTGATCCGAATATTGCGACCCATTATGTTTATATACTTGTAGATTTATGCTATTTAAAACGTTGTATCCCATACAGCCGACGAGTGGCTTAATTTCGGGAAAGGTGCGAAGTGACTGCGGCGACGGTGTTGTATTCTTAAGCACATCGTGGTGTCGATATCTTTTTTAATCTATTTTTTTTAAGAAGTATTATGAATATATCAATATGTCAATATCTATTTTTGTATTTGTATATTGTCTACTTAAAAAACTATTCTTGTGATTCTAGACAAATCCTAATATTTGGGTTAAAAATCAAAAGCATGGTCGTTTTTATAAAATGTATTAAAACCGTGAAATTTGGAATACAATTCAGTAAAGAATGGATACAAAATCTCGTTGTGCAAAATATATAACAATTTATTTTCATGGATATGACATGAATATAAATAAAATCTTGTGCTGCATAAATATTGGACGACAAAACATGTTAGATAAGTTCTAAGTCTTCCTGTTTTCGACTGTAATCATTTAGTAGATTTAAAGAATTTTATTAAATATTGCATACACTTATCATGGATTGTAGTTATTATTTGTTGTGGTACATTTTGTGCATTACACGCACATGACATTTAAAAGCTAAATAAAATAAAATAAAAATGATTAGAGCATGCAATATAATACCTTGTGGAATATATTTATATAATATTACTGTAACATGGGTTAATTATTGTATTTTATGTATAAATATTGGAATTTCGGTGTATAATTGAATAAAATATTAAAAAATCATGCATTTCTACTCATTTATACAAATTAATTAAAATGCTGAGCGCGGCATAGCTAATTTATTATAAGGAGGTATAACTATTGTGGCATATTTAGAAAACAAAACAACACTGACCTTACAAAATATACAGTTTGTATCAATATTAAACGCTAGACTCCACCATCAAACACAAGATGGCTCGCATGGATGCATGTCCAAAAGTACAATAAATAACATAATAAATAAAACAGGAATAAAATTTCACATAAACTCTGTTTAAAAATAATGCAAATACTAACTGAATCTTACATTAACTAATTTATATTTTTAAAGAATCATATTAGCCGGATAGTTCGTAACGTAACACAATAATACGTAATAGATTCGGAGGCATTTGGGGCTTCACTTAACTTCAACTTAAATTTTTATAAATGGCTTCTGCGGGGTTGCCACAATTTAGCCAGTGTCAAGTGGATAGAGTAGATACATGCCTCTGAGACTTTACTAGAGGCTTTTCTAAGGAGTTTTGGAAGCAACACGAAATGACACGATTCACTGCATTTTATGATTTGCCCACACTCGTGCACGTCCTCAAGCACTTAATGGTTATTTTCCCACTTAAAATAAACATTAACACTCAAAATTACACAAGTTTAGTAAAATAACAAAATGAAGCAACATGTCTCTTCCACGTTCCCGCCAAAACTCGGCTTCACTTATAAGCCTGCTAAAAGTTATTCATTAAAGTTCTCCGTCTTGCTTTCGCACGTGATATTTCACGACAGTGGAAAGTTATCAGAGCATTGGCAGTGACTAACTTTTAAGCAACATTAATAAATAAGGACCTTTAAATATGTGATTTACATCTATGGTAGCGAATACTGTTTTAAATTAAGCAAATGAAAAATCAGATTTGAACAGATTGAGCGTATTTTCCCATTTGTACAATAAAAATGTTTCTATTATCTAAATCTTTAGTGTAGGCTGTGCCTAATATTTTCCGAAGACAGAACATTTTGTTATAATTAACATAGGAGTACTCAGATATTCGAACGTATGTATGTAACTCGCGTGTTAATTATAACAAAACCACAGTAGTTTTCGTAGTGGAAATTAAAAATCTATAAAAAGCAGGTATTAGGGTTTGTTCGTGTTTATGAGTATCAAGTATTATTCAAGTAACAGAGCATAATAGCATGGAAAGCTTAGATGCAGCGGTGTAATTCTAATTGCCTATAATTATTATAGTACATAATTAGAAATTTTGTGGAGTTCGTCAAATATTGAGCACTTAGTGGTTCGAATATTTTTGTCATCTCTACCACATTATTAAATCAATCTCGGTTATACGGTAATATTAGGTACCAGATGTACCTTTCTAGTTATTTTGGATAAATTAAATGTTATTTTATCAAAAACGTGTCGAAATATTTTTTTTGTTGAGATGAATCAAGCCTTTCGAATTCTACGGTCAATTATAAATGGAGCAATAATGAGGCAGATTTTATAAAGTCACCACTTTTTAAAAGTTTTAAAATTAGCAAAAAGTATTTTTAATCTGCGTATAATTTAATTCATACGCAATAGTCGTCATTGCACGGACACTTCAGTGGACAATTAGTCAAAACTTTCTACAAAAAACTAAACTTACAAGCAGTGGCGTAGCGTGGGTGTCGGCCGCCCGGGGCGGATGAAAATTTCGCCGCCCTATTATTTAGGTATTTCAATTTAATGTAAACTATAAACTACATACATAAATGCTATAAAATATCATTTAAAGACAGGAGATTCCACGAATTCTTCACAGAATAAGTACTTAATGAAAAATTCCGTGCTCTTTCAATCGGTCCGAATTTACGATAAATATTATTATTATTTGTTGTGAAATTTTGCCGCCCCCTAAAGAGTGCCGCCCGGGGCGGGCCGCCCCTGCCGCCCCCACTACGCTACGCCACTGCTTACAAGTAGAAAAGTCTATAAAGTTTAGAAAAGAGAGACACTGGGGTCATGGCACTGATATCTGATTTATTGTTCAGATCTTGTTCCGACAAGTAATATGATTACATGTATAAGTATAAGACTTGCATGATCTACCTTAGGGGAAGATTGGAATAAAGATGAATTTTAGTTTGTGGTGGACAAAATCGTCCATTTCTAAAACCCGTAATCGTCAATCTTAACAAAGCGATTTGTTAATTTAGCCGCCGTTTTAACCAGATAAAATCGATGGTTAAAATTAACCTCTCGGTTTGTTAATCCGAGTGTAAGTCAAGGAAGGAAGGATGGAAGTGTTAATTGACTATACTATTTCCCACTTAAAGTAGGGTTTAAGGCGACTGTTACAGCGTTTCATTGGACATCAGTCTTGGATCGGTTATTGCTTTCAGAGATGTAGGTATGTTAATGGTATAATGGTTTACCATAAACTAGGTCAAATTACAGTCACATAAAAAAATTCACACTTTAAATTGAGCGTCAGCTGTTAAAAATTCTAATCAAGATTAATTAAATTTATAAATCGATACGTTATCAGATCTCAATCTTGAGATTTATTTCAAAAAGTTACTTTAAAAACGATTCCAATAGCTAGTTAAAATGATTTTAATGAATGCATCCCGTCTAAAGGGATTGGACATCGGGTATACTAATAAAATTTAGCTACTGTATATCGAATAATATGGCGCACACAAATGCCGCTCGACTTTAGTTCGCTAAAACAATGAATAAATCGAATTTTATTGACTGCATTCTATTCGAGAACGATCCTTAGAGATAACCGTTCAGAGATTTCTTCTCATTTATTCCGTGTATTTACTTTCCTGGTTCAAGCGTTGCTGGAATCCATTTCGACTCCTGTGACGGTGGTGCTAAGGTTTCCATTGATAAGTATGTCGTGCAAGGGTTCTCCAAGAATTTTGGAGAGGGAGTCACTGAGCTTGTAGTAGTTTGTTTCCAGAGCCTCGTGGTACGACGCTTGGTCGGAGCTGATGAGTTTCAAGTTGAGCTGGAGTGCCGAGTGGCATATTGTCAGGAACTCTCTGAAAACGACGACACAGATTTTAAGAATATGTATTAACTTTGTAGGCAGGGTGAGGTGGTCCGAAGATATTATAAAGACAGAATGATTATAATGGAGACCATTGGCAGAGGACGGAGGTGGATCGAATAATAAAGATTAATTAAAGAGATTTTATTTTTTTATTGAACTGATGATGTGGACGCAGTCAGAAACCTTAAGGTGGCCTAAAACTATAGCTCATTTTTGACCATATGAATTAGTGGGACAGAGCGTAGCTTTTTTTTTTTTTTTACATCCGACTTGCGTTTGACCACAATCTCATCTGATGGGAAGCGACGATATGGTCGAAGATATAACACGCTTGCCTAGGAAAAATTAGCTAGTTGACATCGTACAATTTCTAGATGGAAAAAAGCGACTACGTATTATTGTTTTTCGATCCGAACTCAATCGATTTTGATTAAATTTGGCAAGGTTACGAAATGAGACGGAAATGAGGGTACACTGGACAATTGCTAATAAAAGTCAGTGCGCAACTAGCATAAAATAATAAAAACGGAAGGTTATTTACTTGAATATAGATTTCAACTTGTCGACAGTTTCGTCCGGGTACATGGGCGCGAGTGTGGGGTCCAGGAACGCGTTTGCATACGCGAGTGGGCCTGCGTTCACTTGCACGCACACGCTGCCTTGTAGCCTGGAAATAACACATTATTTATTACAATTATCGGTCAAAATAAGTGTTTCTGTATGTGTTTCTATATAAGCTAAGTCAAGTTATCATTAGTAGCGTCTTTGAGCGGTCTATAAACTCTCAAAATTATAAAAGTTACGAATACCTATAGTCTATTTCAACTAGAGAGCGAAAAACGTACGTTCACGCCACGGTACCACGAGAGCACCGAAAACAAACGATGCGTATCGTTATCCATACATTTATGTATCGTTTCCCTGTCGCTTACGCATTTACCGTGTTTCGTGGTACCGGGCGAGGCGAGCGACAAGGTCCATCAGATATTGCAAACCTGTTTTGACATTTTTCGGTAAGATATGGCTGGGGCCACATTCCGCTCTGGAATACGCTTGGATTCGGATTGTTTTAGTGTGCTATTTGACTGTTTGGTTGTTAATTGTTATTTTTTGTTGAGTTAAATTAGTTATATCTGTTTTTGTTAGGACATATATTTGTTTTGTGTTGTTTTTTGTTTGTGAGTGATAATGGAATCATCGGAGCCGTCTTCCTCGTCATCAAGACCGTTTAAAAGTTTTAACTCACCTAGAAAGAAGCGCAAGTTATCTCATCTGTCGGAAAATGAAAAAATGATGACAATTAACGTCTATAAATATGTGAAAGAGACGTGTCCTTCAGACAAATATATGTCCAAAACGGAAATGAAAATAAAGACTGCCGATATTCTGGGAATAAACAAGGCAACTGTATATCGTGTTTTAAAAGAATATAAAGAAATGGATACAATAAGGCCGCCTGCATCACCAAAACGTGGTCCGAATATAATTGAAAAGATTGACGAGTTTGACAAGTCATGCATTAGAAAAAAAGTTCATGAATTTTATTTGAACAGCGAGGTCCCGACATTAAGTAAAATTTTGGAAGCAGTTAATTCTGACGAAATGCTGCCAAATATTAGCCGTACGGCGCTGTGGCGGTTATTAAAACATTTGAAATTCAAATATCTTAAAAGAAAAAGAAACAGTGCCTTAATCGAGAGACACGATATTGTATTGTGGCGCATAAAGTACTTGAAAACAATTATGAAGTTTAGAAAAGAACAAAGACCGATATATTATTTGGACGAAACGTGGGTCAATGCAGGTACATATTTTTTTGTTTACAAATTAATAACGATTCTATAATTTTCCTGTTGAATGTATTTACTTGAATTTATTTTACTGTCGACTTTAAACAACGATTGGCATTAATCTGACATGATTGTGATGTTGTTTGTTAAACGAAAAATTGACATAGGTTTTTTTTTTTCAGGACACACTGTAAGTAAAGTTTGGGAAGACACGACTATACAGTCTCGTAAACAAGCTTTTTTGGAGGGTCTGTCCACCGGTGCTAAAAACCCTGTTTCGAAAGGAAACCGGTTAATTGTGCTGCACATAGGAAGTGACAAAGGATTTGTCCCAGAGTCCGAACTTGTGTTTGAATGCAAAAACACAGGAGACTACCATGAGTCAATGAACGCAACCAAATTTGAACAGTGGTTTGAAAAAATGCTTCCGAGACTGGAGTCAAATGCTGTTGTAGTAATGGACAATGCCAGCTACCACTCAAGACGCCAGGAGAAAGTACCAGTAACAAGTTGGAAAAAAAATGAAATTCAAACATGGCTGTCGGCGAAAAAAATTTCATACGAAGAAAAGGAAACAAAAGTAGAGTTGTTGGAAAAAGTAAAAAATATAAAAAAACATCACGAGCGTTACGTCATTGACGAAATGGCTAAAGCAGTTGGTGTGGAGGTATTGAGATTACCTCCATACCACTGTGAATTTAACCCTATTGAATTAATATGGGCAGATGTCAAGGGATACGTATCAAGAAAAAATACAACATTCAAGTTAGCGGATGTAAAAAAGCTACTCCATGAAGCGCTAAGCCACATTACCCCCGAAAAATGGCAAAACTGTATAAGCCATGTAAAAAAAGAAGAAGAAAAATTAGCCTCATTAGACCAGGAAGTGGATAAAACTGTGGATTCATTTATCATAAACGTAACAGGCGAAACATCAGACAGCAGCTCGTCAGACGATAGTAATTCTGATTCAGATTTAATATAATGTAATTTTTTTATTCGTTTGATTTTATTTTCATAATCGTTTCCTATAAATAGGTAATAATAATTATAAATAGTTTATTTGGCACACACTTAAATCTTAAACTAATTACACCTGCCAATGTCAGATGATTAATTTACTAATGTGTAGGTAGATAGTTACACGAAAAACTTGATCTACAGTTTTGAGTTAAATAGTGATAATAGTAATGTAATGATAATTGTTAGGTAAAAACTGAAAACCTGAATTTTGATAGTGACAAAATAGTTGTTAACTATTAAAACAATTTATTGATGCAAAGAAGGTTGGTCTTCCCTGCGCAACACTAAAAGGTCAATGTCCGTTTTTCGCTCTCTATTTGAAATAGACTATAGTTGGTAGTTTTCATTCGGTGTTTTTCTTTTATACAAAGGTGGTATGGTTTTTCTAGTCTCAATTTCCTTAACGAATATCTCGAATGCAAACTAATTCATAGCCACATTTATTAGCCTGTTTATACAAATGTATCTCTTTTTAAACGCTAAAAGGCTCGCTTTTGGCCACTAACTCTGTGTAACTGTTGATGGGCGTTGATGTGGTCGAAGATGTCTCTCACCTAAGGTGCAGCTTCTTGATATCGGGTGGCTTCGCGTTGACCGTCTCAGTGAGCTCGTTGACTTGGCTCTCCATCTCGGAGACGGCGACCTCTATCGGGCTCTTTTCTTCAACCTGCGTGTCAATCACTGGCACGCGACGCTTTACGTACGGGAACCAGTTCTCGCCTGTGGAAACAAAAATGACAAGTTTTGTTTGTTCTATAACTGCCAAGCCATGAAAAGGCGTTCAGGCGGCCTAAAAACTTTTGAAACTCGGTTACTCGACCTATACGATAATTACAAAAATATAAATATAGTTACAAAAATTTACTACAACAATATTCCTAACATGATGTGAAATTAGCGTGACAGTATTGTTTAATTTACCTAAAATTCTCAGCTTATTAAAATTCATATCGGTATTTGTACTTCTGGGGTTTTACACAAGGCGTTGAAACGGAGCAAAAAACACATGTGAAAATATAGTGATGTTCTGTTAGAGTCGCCTGGTTAGTTACTTACCTTTTACTATCAGATCAGTTGGTAATTGGTAACCAAAGACAGATTCATTTTTCACTTAAAACCCTAAAATCTGGTAATTTATAATCGAACCTCTAGACTGGATAAAACGCCTAAAATGTCAAAGTACAAATGTTTTCAACTCTACTGGTGAGATCTCTAAAATGTCAACAGTAAATATATTCCGAATGTATAAAAAAACCAAAACTCTGCTACTGAGATGCATAAAATATTAACTGGGGAACTTCCCAGTAACTGGCGAACTGCCTAAAATATAAACAGTCAAAATATATTAAATCTTACTGGTGAGATGCGTAAGCCGCAGCCTCTGATGGTGCACGGGCCCCCTGGCGGCGCCGTCCCGGGTGAAGGGCGTTTCGAACACGAACCGGCGCACGTTGTGAGCGCGGTCGAACGATCCTTCCACGCTCGAGCCGCCGGCCACGAGACCCTCTGGCGCCGCCTTCACCCATGTGACTTGTATGTATGCCAGCTGACTGTCCAGTTCTTCGCGATTTACCTGCAATATAACATAACTTCTTTAATAACAAATCATTGCAGATACCCTTTTTATGTTATTGAGTGACGAGACGAACAAATCGCTAGCCTGATGTTAAACGTCACGTTTGCCCATAACAGGACAGCACCACCCCGAATTTACCTACCTACCCGCTTTACCTAGCGATTCGCCTGCAATATTTAAAACCTTTTTTAATACAAAATCATTTTAGAGACCACGCGATTTACCTGCAATATGAAATAACCCCTTTAATAACAAGCCATGTGTCGATAGCCTGAAATGTTTGCCACTAGAGCTAGCCTCTCGGTGGATACGAACTTATTTACACGTTTCTAAGTTTAATTCTGTCCGTGACCTTTACTGGCGACTCGCTTGGGGGTATAATGCACGCAGGTAGTTTGGTGGGGGAAAGTCCCCAAAATAAGGTAAGATCGGGTTTTGGGCATACGAGTAGTTATTTTGTCAGCGGTCGTAGTATCATTGACTTTTGATAATATAATACATTACAATAATTATTTATTGACACCGCAAAAAAGGAAATCAGAAACAGTATAAAACACATAAGAAAAAGGCACAAAAGCAAACAAACTTATCTGTGATACAAAGTGCTATGTCGTATTCTTGACAGCAAACCATTAAAACCAATTCTTAATGATAATGAACCGATCTATATCAACCTCTTGAAAAGAAATAGAGTATTATTGCATAAAATTTCGGGGTCCAGCTAATAAAACATAAGAGAGTTTTTAATTTGAGCGTTATGGTTTCAACCACTATTATTAAATATGTATACAGATTGCTTCGTGCTTAGTATGAATAAATATTCTTAACTAAACGAGTTGAAGTAACACGGCTTTTAAAATTAACAATAGATACGAGTATATGGTAGATAATATATACTTTTAATTACCTAGTTAACTCTGTTTGTCGAGCTGAAAATGTCTTCTTATACGACAAAAACAAGTACGCGGTTGGTTTTGAATTCACGTGCGTGATATAATTGGTTGGCAATATGGAATATACAATAGACGGCTCGGTTCATTAGTTGCCATTTCGAAAATGAATAGTTTTATTTTGCATAATAGGGGAGCAATTAGTTGTGTTGGTCATGGCACGTTATTTTGTGTGGAACGAAAATCACAAAAACCAAGCGCTTCTAATAAGTAGAATGTTAAAAAATTCTAAGCGTTTTTCTTATTTATTTGAAGATAACATAAAACTATGGTTTTATACTATACTAGTTTAATAGTATACTTATAAATATATACTATGCTATTTTGCTCGAAACTTCGTACCCGGTGCTGGTCGATCTTGAGTGCCTTTTCACACGTACCGGTTGCCGGGTAGCCGGCGCCGGATACCCGGTGTCAAATGTACCCGCCTGCCGGATAAATAACGCCGGTACATGTGAAAGCAATGTACCATGCCCATACACTTCACCGCCGGGTAACCGGCGCCGGCTACCCGGCAACCGGTACGTGTGAAAAGGCACTAAGCCTCGCAGACTCGCAGATCTATGGCTATAATATAAGCCTATAGCACTCAGGGATAGTGTGCTAGGTACCCATCGGTGAAATATTTTTTTAAATCTGATCTTTCTTTTCGGAGATTACCTAACATATATAAATATTCTTTATAATATTAGTATAATTACATTAAGCCAAATATATTAAACAGAAACCGACTTACCGGCGCCGAATCCATGATCATCTTCACATGACCCGCGCCAAACTTCTGTTCATAGAAGTTCTGCAGCTTCTCGGAAATTTCACTGAGTGACGTCAGCTTAGGCTCCTTGTAGATAAACTCGACGCCTTCCTCGTCATGGCCGAAATGGGCCTTTCCGAAGAAGGCTACCCGGTAGAACCTTCCGAGCAATCTTTTCCCCGAATTGGTGACTTCGATAACCTTAGCGTAAGCCTTGGTTAGGTGTTGGTAGCAGGTCAGGAGAGCTTGGTAGTCCTTCCGCCGTTCGTAAATGGGTATGATTAGTCTGTAGAGAGGTCCCAGCAGCTCGTATCGTTCCGCTCTGTCGACGTACTCCGTACAAATCATCAGCTGGTCCAGCAGTGCCTGCTCGTTGTATTGCACGTCCGTCATGCCTGGAAAAACAAAAAATATTCTAAGAATAACCTGAATTTGTGGTATCGAATAAAAATGGGCAATAAAACTCAAACGTCACTCAAGTGTTTTAAAAATAAAATTAAGGAAAATAATAGGAAAATTCCATGAGATACGAGGAAATTACCTTTAAACAAACACACGAAAACACATGAAAGGTCATCGTTCCCTTAATTTTCTAAGTGAATTCTAATTATTTCTTTAATTTAGGTTTAGACATAGTTGTTGGAATTTAAAGTACTTATTAGAAAGCTATGCATCCTAATTGCGAATCTAATTTGAATAAGAAAGCACTAACTGAGTAAGGTGCACGATAAGTTAATTTAGTACCTATGGTAAAATTTCAACACGTTTACTTCTTCCTCGGAGTGTTGGTTTAAATTGAATTCACGCTGAATGTCCGCAATGTGAGTCTTGATTGAGCTACAATTAGCAGAAGTACCTAGTGAGCTCTTCAGAGCAATGTGTCAACCTAAGCCCATTTGACCTTCGCAAATGTGGTTTTGTTTTGAAATAAACGCAGGCAACTTTATGGAAAAGTTATTTGTCGTAGAGAGTAATATAAAAATAATAATAAAAATTATAATATAATGGAATTATTTTGTACTCGTAATTTATTACTAGTTCTTGAAAGTGGAAAAGTTTGCTTTGTAGAATATCTATATTATTCTTTATTAATGTTATAAAGATGTAGTTTTTATAGGGTTATCTGCGGAACCAAAGGACCGATAAAAAAAATAACACTATCGGGAAGCCATATTTCTGCGGAGTTGAATGTTGAAGCGCATCGCACGGGGGACAAAGTTCCAGAAATCTCCGATGCGCGATGTACGATATTATATGAGTAATCTTTTCAATTTGAACAACTTATGAATTTGTTTTAACATAACGAACATTTATACATCGGTTTTTGGGTGTCATAAATTTAAAACAAACACTACTACGACTGAAATATTTGTTAGTGGTATAATATATAGGTAGAATGAGTATTATCCCTATATTCTATATTTTACACATCAACTTGAGGTACTATTCTGGCGCATGTGGTATTGTCTCGGTAACTTAATTTTCATGATTTTTCTAATGACAGAATCTGTGATTCTGTGACAGAGATAATCCCGCGACCTAGAATAAGGCATCTGAGGAGATAAAATAAAATAAAGATTGTCTCTTAAATCTAACATCGTCCTAACATCGTCGTTAAATAAGATAAGACACATACAATTTTAAAAATCTACCTTGATACGAATAGACTGACTTAATTATCACAAATCATACAACATCTAATACTAGGTGTGCTCCGCGGTTTCAACTGTCATCTTACAAGAACTGATAGTTTTGCTGGTAAGTAGCCTATGTACTAGTCCAGGATATAGGCTACTTTCATACTAAATTCCATACAAATCAGCCTAGCCAAACGGCTCATGAATAATCAAGAACATACACACTTCTTCTTACCCTACCTACCTCAAAAACTTTCGCCTTTATTTTATTAGAGTGATGAAATATAATATCGAAAGTAGTAAAATGCCTAATCATTACTATAGTTGTCACAAAATAAGATGCCCGTTATGACACTTGAGAAAGACCGTAGAATGTAACTTGGAACGCTTTTCGCGCATACTTTATGGTAGCATGCATGCAATGTCAAATTATAACGAAACTCTCAAAAACAGTTACGTTCTCAGTCTTCTTTTTTCAAGTATTAGTGTTGTAAGTTGTAACCATTTAATTATTGAATTGACGATAGCTCAACTGACGATTTTGGCTCATCATCCGAAGAAAATTATTGAATGATTGAAGATTCAATCACTTTCGTTTTGTCTTGTTTTTTTGTGATTGAATGAATGTTATTATAACTAAAAATATTTAATTAAAGACAAATTGACCTCTCGCACCATTTCGTATCATTTCAATATTTTTTTTTTTTTTTTTTTTATGTAATTGAGTGACGAGACGAGCAAATCGCTCGCCTGATGCTAAACGTCACGTTTGCCCAAAACAGGTCTGCGCCGCCCAGAATTTTGAACTCGCAAAATTCAAGACCCTGCGCGGCACAGCACTGCGCTCGTCACCCTGAGATATTAGTTGTTTAATCTATATTAGAAAAGATGAAAATAGTTCAGCTTTTCAGATACGCACTATGGATAGTCAGTTTTTCTTGGCGACTCATTAATTAAGTAGACTATTGTTAACTATAATAACTGTTTTTAGTGTTATATTATTTAAAAATGGCTACTCTTTATTACCAAAATGTACGTGGTATGAGAACAAAGACTGATAAGATCTATAGGAATGTACTTCAGAACTCTTACGATCTAATAGCTTTCTCTGAGACCTGGCTTAAGGATACTGTGCATAGTAGTGAAATTGTCGATTCTCGTTACGTTGTATATAGACGTGATCGTTTTTGTAGTCCTGGTTCTCCTACTGCTAAGGCTGATGGAGGAGGAGTGATGTTGGCAGTATCGTGTAAGTTTGAGTCAAATAGGATGCACAGCTGGGAATCCAGTTCTGAGGACATATGGGTCGTAGTGAAAATGAAAATCGGGAACCTAATTAAGAAACTTGCAATTTGTGTTGTTTATATCCCTCCTCCAGTCAAACTAGATGTATTGAACGTATTCCTAGATAACGCAAAATAAATAAATCAAGTCGATGAAGTTGTCATTGTTGGAGACTTCAATTTACCCTTTATAAATTGGGTCAAATGTGACAATTTCACTAAACCTTCTAATTATGGAAATTCTCTTGGAAATGCATTGGTCGACTTTATTTCCATTTCTAATATGTATCAGTTTAGTGATTTGTGTAATGAAGATAACAGAACATTAGACCTCGCCATTAGCACATTAGGAGGATTTTCTTTGACAGAATCACCTGATCACATAAGCAAACTCGACCCTAAGCACCCCCCAATGTTGTGCACTTTAATCAGTAGTGAACCCAAGTACCTTCGTCCTCAAGTTTCTTCTGAATTCAATTTTTACAAGGCTGACTATGAAACTATTACATCGGAACTTAAAAATATCGACTGGAATACAGTGTTCAATGGCTGTTCATCAGTAAACGAAATGACCTCAAGTCTTTATTCCATTCTCAAATCATTAATCGACAAGTATGTTCCAAGACACAAATTTAACAAGAAAAAATTTCCTCCATGGTTTAACAAAAACCTTGTTACATTACTTGCTGAGAAAGATAAATTAAGATCTAAATACCATAAATTTAAAAATCCCCGTGATCTTTTCGAATTTAAAATTTTAAGGGAGCGCGGACACAAATTATCTGATTCTCTATTTAGGGAATACATGAGGAAAACTGAGGATAGTATAGCGAAAAATCCTAGGGACTTCTGGAGGTATATCAAAGACAAGCGTAAGGAACGCTCTTCATTTCCCGCTGTGATGCATTTGAATGATAAATCTGCTGACTCTGGCGAGAAAATAGCTGATCTTTTTGCCGAAAACTTTTCTAAGGCTTTCACTGCTGATGTTCATGCTTTGAACATTAAGGATCCTAACGAAGCCACTTCTACTAACTATCATAATTCTATTGGTATCGTAAAATTTTCGGAACGTGAAGTTCTGAAAAAAATGAAGCAAGTAGACATTTTGAAAGGTCCTGGTCCTGATGGCATCCCGCCACTATTAGTCAAACGCTGTGCTTCCGCCCTGACTCTGCCTTTGACTCTGATTACTAATCACTCCCTTTATGCTGGAGAATTTCCCGACGAATGGAAAAAAGCTAAGATAATACCGTTGCACAAAAAGGGAAAAGTAGATGACGTTAAAAATTATAGGCCAATTTCCATTTTGTCGTGTTTTTCAAAATTATTTGAAGCCTTAATATGTCCAGTACTTTCTCTTCATCTTCATCAACTACTGTCAGAACATCAGCATGGATTTAAAAAAGGTCGTTCCATTGAGACAAACTTAGCCTCGTTTGTATCTGAGCTTTCATGCGAAGTAGATAAAGGGCGCCAGGTCGATGCGGTGTATACTGACTTCAGCAGCGCTTTTGACAAAGTCAGTCATTCATTGTTATTGGTAAAGTTAGAGCGAGCAGGAATTCACGGGTCCTTTTTAAAATGGTTCCAGTCTTACCTCTGGAAAAGACAGCAAGTGGTTTCTGTAAATTTTTTTGAGTCTAAATCGTTTCTTGCGAAGTCTGGCGTTCCACAGGGGTCACATCTGGGTCCCATATTATTCTCGATATTCATTAATGATATCACTAATCATATAAAGCATTGTAATTTCAAAATGTTCGCAGACGACTTAAAAATCTATAGATTAATAGAAGCCACTACCGACGGAAATCTTGTACAAAGCGATATCGATGGCATTAAAGTATGGTGCGATGAAAATAGAATGCATCTAAATGCTCAAAAATGTTTTTACATTAAATACACTCGGAAAAAAAAAGCCCATCGATACTAAATACATGCTAAATGGAGCTACTCTGCAAGAGGTGAGTGAAATACGTGATTTAGGAGTTATTGTCGATAGCCAGCTATCCTTTAAGTCACATATTGACGTAACCGTTAAGAAAGCGGCTAAGTTACTCGGTTTTATTAGGCGAAACACAAAAAGTTTTAAATCTCCTCACACGAAAATCATACTCTATAACTCGTTGGTTCGTAGCTGTCTAGAATATGCTAGTGTGGTGTGGAATCCTTTTTATGCAATTCACTCTCAGCGCATCGAAGGCATCCAACGTGCTTTTACGAGGTCATTGGCTTTCTCTAGCCAGGGCATTTCCCACAGAAGTCCCTATGATAATCGTCTATGTTTCTTTAAAATGCACACCTTGCGGGATAGACGGAAGATCCGTGATCTAACATTTCTCTATAAAGTGATGAATGGGCTCTCCGACTGTCCATCTATTGTCAAAGAAATTTCTCTACATGTTCCTTCTCAGTATCCTAGACATAAGATTTCCCGAATCCTGGCGTGGCGGCCAGCTGCTAGAACTAATTTAGGTCTCAACTCTCCTACTTTAAGATTATGTCGCACATACAATGATTGTAATGTCTCCTTAGACGACTTTGATGTGTGGCAGAATTCTTTAATGATTTTCAAAAGAAAACTTGTGAAGTCTCTTACCAGAGTCGTCTAGTTCTGTAGTCGAATTATTACTATTTTTTTTTTGTTATATTCATATTTTGTCAAAATTTTGTTATTGTTAATTTAGTAGTTACCCTTAATGTCTTCACACTTTTAATGGTGAACGATGTATACGCCTATAATAGGTGAACATATCTGACACTTGTAGATATTAATAACTTTATAATTTAAGAACGTATAATATGTTTACTGTTGGTGTATCGTAATAAATAAATAAATAATCTCCCATTTGCCCTGTAATTTCACTGGAAACAATGCCCTTCCAACCGGAACACAGTAATGTTTGCACATTACTGCTTGGCGGTGGAATAACTGACAAAGGTGTGGTACTTCCCCAGGCGGGCTCTGCAAAAGTGCCCCTATAATATTCAAGTTTAAGTTAAATTTTCGAATCGTAACCTTTATCCAAAGTACTTTACAATACAAAATCAAATCGAACAAATACTCATACAAACTTGAATTGATTTATCGTGAGTATCGAATACCGAGTCGTATGGTAACATCACTAGTTACGTCGCAATGACAAACGTCCAAACGGGCATCTTATTTTGTGACGACTATAACAATAACATGATATAATCTGTAGTATTCATAAAATTAAAATAAACTACACCAATGAGCCCTGTAGTATTGAATGAGCACAAGACAGGTTTAACAAACTAGATTTTCTAATGAATATCACTAAAATTGATAACGAGATATTAATTAATGTGATTTGTTTTAACCACAACTATTGGGCAAAAGTACGCAAAAATTATTATTATTATTTTAGTTTTTTTTGTAGAATATTTTTTTCAAGAAAATATGCGACAACACAAGAAGCATAAATATAATTGAGACAATGAGAGATATGAGATACTAGAATTTTGTTTAAATAGCATAATAAACTTTCCGGCTATGGTATAATGAATAAAATATTGTTAATATTTCATAGAATACTCGTACAATAACGCTCGCAAAGTTCCGAGATTTAATAGAGTAGCTCATATCACTATGAAGTCAATAGCATCGAAAGATACAAATTAGTTATGCGCGCCGTGAAAAATTCGCAGAGCGCAATGACGCTGTCCTGCCGATCTTCTTGTATTGCTATTCTATGTATCTGTACGAGTATATAAATGGAGCAGAGGTTCCTTGTACTGCAGTCGAAAAGTGCCCGCGAACGCGCGTACGCTATGAACGTACATTAGATATATCGGATAGTAATAAATTAAAATGGGGTTCGTATTTGTGGTGGGAATTTTGATTGTGGCGGCCGTGGTCGGGGAGGAAGCGAGTTCGGCGAGCAACGAGGAACTCCAAGTAGACGACTTGGCCAGCACCGAACTAAAGTTGGTGTTCACGGTACGTCAGAACCCTTTAGAATTAGATCACGTTGAATGTACATGGAAACCCATTCAATGCTAGACTGATCCTGCTGTTTTGATAGACTCTATTGCCTTTACTGAGAATAGTATCAGTAAATGTATTGCGTTCATGATGTAACTCGTGTTTATCTTTCGATACTAGAATCATAAAATATGGAATTAGCATAGAAATTGTCCCAAAACGTTTTGTTCCATTATACATGGCTTATCAGATGTAAATTAGATAGCACTAAATTCGTTCCAGTGTAAAATAAACAAATTGTGGTAAAACATTAATAATCGAAATAATTTTTATACAGATGTTTCGTCATGGAGATCGAACGCCGGACGACGAAGAGTTAGACAAATATCCTGTTAAAGAGATATTAAATAACTCTTTATTCTTTCCATTTGGGAAGAAGGCGTTGACTAATGTAAGTAGCGATTTTACTAAGATCGTCATCCAATAATAATATAAGCAAGCTTTTTAAATTTGATAGGTACATAAAATTGTAATAAGAATGATTTTTTTTGGTTGTTTGTTTTTTTTTTTGTTTGTCCTATACTTACATACTACTGCCAAGTCATGTCAGCCAATCGTCCTATACAAACTTACTTACTTTTACTTTAATATTATTTTCTTTTTTGAACAGAAAGGTAAACAGCGCGGTTTTGCCGTTGGAATGTACTTGCGAAATCGGTACGACGGCTTCATTTCTAAGTTGTATCTTCCTGACGAAATCAATGTGAGGACCACAAGCTATGCTCGGACTAAGATGACCGCCCTCACGGCGTTGGCAGCACTGTACCCCCCACCACCAGCTCAAAAGTGGAACCCTGCTCTAGATTGGCAGCCAGTTCCTTATGATACCGAAGACTATGGAGAAGATGATGTGAGTACACTTGCACACTTCCTAACTTGAATTCTATTTTGTATCGACGTTTAATTACATTTTTTTTCTTAGCTATATTAAATTGGTCTGATCCATGTCAAAATCATTTAAGGTAAATGTTCAGAGGAAATGGCATTGGCAATTTCACATGGTCAGCGGGATTACCCTATCGCAAAGGTATTTTTTCCGAATAGCTGTCCTCAGTTTCATCCGCTATCTTTGGGTCTTATCCACTCGTCACGCATAGAAAAGCATACGGGTGCCTATTGAATTTGAGATAATGTGTTTCAAATCTAATTTTATCATGGTTTGAGCTGACTGTTATTTCAAAATGATTTTATTTGCAGCTAATGTACTGGTACAATTGTCCTCTCTACATAAAACTAAGGGACGCGGCATATCAGGAACCGGAGATCGTAGAAAGGATGAAACCGTACCAACCTCTCATCACCCACCTCCGTGAGAAGACTGGAAATAGTATTAAAACTCCAGAGGACGTTTTCTTCTTAGACAATTCCATACAAACTTTGGTACGTGTTTGGTAAATTTATAAAAATAAATAGTAACATTAAAAAGTTTGAACTCTTCAGATTTTTTTACATTGTTTCAGTGCTGAAATTTTTAACTCAAGTACCCGCAATAAGTTAAAAAATGCCTTGTATTTTTCAGAGAAATGTAGGAGTGTACCCCCCTGAATGGTTACAGAAAGATTTGCCACAAATTAAACAAGTTACCATAATAGAATTCACTGCCGAATTATACACAAATCATTTGATAAAACTAGCATCAGGTAAAGATTAACATTTTTTGGCGGCGAGTAATTAAACTCGCGTAATATATGGGTTCTCGCTTTTTTCTCGTAACAACTTTAAATTAGTTAGTTCAAAATGAAAAATAAATCAAACAAACTTATGTTAGATTAATGTTTGTTTCAAATAAAAATATACCAAACAAATACTATACTATACTATAATACTATAATTATGTACATTTAAAGCACAAAAAACTTTAAATGTACATAATTCCTCTTTGTATAATTTCAATTCGTTCAGTTAACATAAATATTCAAGAAACCTAATATTTGTTTGGTATATTTTTATTTGAAACAAACATTAATCTAACATAAGTTTGTTTGATTTATTTTTCATTTTGAACTAACTAACTTCGAGAGTTTTCATAATGTTTATTTATGAGATGGCAAAAGGGCCACCCTCGCCGCAAAATAACCTACAGTGAGTGTTCAACAAACTGTATCTATTTATTTTAATATTTTTTACCACTAACTTATTTCAATTATAGGTATATGAAATAATATTATATTTACTATTTGGACATTTGTGAAATCGTTGTTATATTGAACAAATATTATTGGAAACCAAAATTATGTAAACCCCAATTATACGATCTATTAGCGATATTGTAGCTATAATTCTACGACATAGCGATCTATAATAAATATGAATATGAAACGTTGTTCGTTCAAGTAAAATTATAACTAAAGTTGTTATGAGAAACCAAGGGAGAACCAAATCTATGACTATCAGTAAATTTCATATTTGTTGAATACCGTATCATATTATAATTTGACACGGTAAACAATACGGATAAAATTGAATAGCTGCTTGACATTTCTCATTTATTTTCAGGAGTACTTTTGGATAACATACTAAACTACACCAGTTCCTATATAGATGGCGACTTGGAACAGCCCAAGCTAAGGTTGTACTCTGCTCACGAGAACAACGTTGCAGCATTGCTAGCTGCAGCTAGAGTTTACGAGCCCCACCAGCCAAACTATGGGGCTACTTTTTCGGTGGAGCTGAGACAGGGAAAAGACGGGAAATTTTATATAGCGGTGAGTGTAAACTTCTTCTTCTTGATCGAAGAAGCTTTATCTATACCTTAATTTCTTACTTTGTTAATTTTTCTGTGTGTCAACGTAGATTCTAAATACATACATGTGTGATCTGGATGTTGGCTAAATGGAGCGGCAAATTTGCCAAGTAGCATGTTAAAATATGGGGGATAAATAATAGAATCTGTCAATGTAAAATTTGGTATTCCTAAACACCAGGAAAACGTGTCCTTGATTTTGAAATAGATATCATCAGCTTGATTACCGAACCGTAAAATTGAACCTTCTAAAACTTCTAATAGATTAGCATACTTAATTCAAATAAGCAGTTAATGATTTCAAAAGGTTAAGGCTTGTTAAAATTATTTGGAATGTTTTGCATGTCTACGAATTAAACAAATTACTTTAGATCTACATGTATTAGTCCTCAACGCACTTTTCCTTCTACTTATTGTAGAGCGATAGAATCGGCCTCGGTTATTGTCAATGACAATTTTACATACGACTAGGTTCTACACGATTAGCCCATAAGAATAAACTAGGAAGTTCCCGTCAGGGTCTTTACAAATATTATTTGTACAGTACAATAGATTTAAATAATTCTGGTTCTATATGTATCTACGTACTATTAATCCAAGTGAAAAGATCAAAAGATTGGTCAAAAAGTTGGTTGCATGGTTATGGCCATGGTGTCTGACTGATATACCCGATATCTTTTTCAGACCGTGTATTCCAAAGACGCTGGAGGACCAGCGAAGGTTCTTACAGTAGATGGATGCGGGGGCGGTCCACTATGTGAATACGACAAATTCTTAAACCTTGTCAAAGAAAACGCGTGGACTAAGGAGGAGTTTCACAACGAGTGCGGAATCAAGCCATCTTGATAATGCCTGTTAGCGGGTCTAGTCCAGATAAATAGACAATAATACTAAATCTACTACTTTTTCCGTGTACTTTTCTTTTTAGATTCTGATTTATAATATCATAGTTTCATATATGAGAGAGAGATTTTTTTTAATGTAATAAAGTGCGCTTGGACATGGGTAGAATCTGTGACAAGACAACGGCTGTGAGTTTTAAGTTAGGCAGTAAAGAAGTACAAAATAACAGTCTCTTTAAGATTCAGTTTATTTGTTTCTGTGATATTTGTAAGTGTATTAAATGATACTTGTTTGAATAAAACAGACCTTCGCACAACCTTTTAGCTTTGTTATTTATCCTTGTCGTTTTGTGTTCACATTTTTTGATAAAAAAATAATATTATACGAATAAAAAGATAATGATGAAGTAGGTAAAATTCAAAGACATGTGTTATAATGATTTTCATATAAAAATGCATTGGAGTTTTGTTGTAAGCAGGTAATAAAATTTACGTGGACGAATTTGTAAAAACAAAAACTCTGGCTGTTATGAACTCATCTTTAAAATACCATGCTGTTGTTATTATAGCTGCCAGCCTGTCGTTTCTAAATATTTGTATCGACTTCTTCAGTGCTGGGTAGAAAATCAAGCAAGGAATTAGAAATGAAAATTTCAAATCATCATACCATTTTGAGTTTAAATTCTTGGGGGATCTAATTAGCAACAAATATGATCGCGCTTGATTCGAAGACTAACTAGACGTCCTAATTATAATTTAGGTAGTCCAGTGTAGTCATAAAAAGTAAAGGAAAACCAAAACTTATAAGGATAAAACGTAGAATCACGTGTAGAAGCCAAAATGTGTAATTCTATTAATACGAATAACATGCATTTTTAAAATGTGGAATCACGTGGAGTCGTCAAAACCCGAAATTCATGTTTCAGCTGTTAGGTTTGCATTTTGAACAAAAACGCATGAATAATGAATTCTGTGAGAACTACAATATTTTTGTAAATAAGCATCTCAGGTAACCTTGTTAAACGAGCCATTACAGAAGCTGGTTTACGATTTAATTACAATGAGATTAGATATACTTAACAACTGTGTATCTGACACGAAACAGATACATGCTTCCTTCCTCCTCACAAGCATTCTCACAGTCGCCCGCTTTATCGTTTAACAAGACGTGCCAAAACATTTAGTTCACGTATTTTACTAAAGAATAGAAAGTAAAATGGTGCATTTAACTAGTATAATTTCCGTCAAGTAAGTACTAGTGTTAGACCGTACCGTGTCGAAAAGTTTTGTTCGATAATTGAATTCAAAATATCGTTCCATAACAAATCAAGTCAAAACTATGAAATATTTATATGTAAAGCATTTGTAATAAGAATTACAGACCGTTTAGAGGTCTAAGATATGACATATAGAGAAGTTGCTGACGTCAATAATGAATACTTAGAAATATTTGCGGTGATATCTTGATTAAAATTCAAGGTAGGTTTAAGATTCTTGACTATCTAATCTGTTTAATTGTCTTCATTGTAAGTAATTACTTTAGTGGCTAGTATTACGTGCGGAAACTGCGGAATATATGGTTAAATATGTCGTCAGCTCAGTCGTTCCCCTTCGTTGAGCACACCAATCCAAATGCAATAATCGTGCCCGACTTCGGCTCGCCAATCTTCTAATTCACGTCATGAACCAAACAGGCAAAAGCATCCTATCAGATGTTTTCCTCTCGTATCTATTGCGAATCACGGATGCGAAGTTCCCCTATTCAATGATGTACAGCGTAGATCTTTGACTAATCCGAATAGGCTAGGTTGACAGCGTGGACAATTAGGACTTCCGATCCATCCGGGCAAGGTTAGGGCTGTGGACGCCACTGGCAGCGATACAAATGGCAACGTCGGACGATGTGGGCACGCACGTGTAAGTAGGTAGGCACAATCGATTGGACAGAGTCAATCATCCGAACGGGCACAGGTCGCGGCGACCGTGAATCTGTAGCGTGTCCCGTGCGGGTCTCAGTGGGACTCCGCCTCGCGCGCCGTGCACTTCCTGCCATTACCTACGACACACGTACACTGCTTATCAAATTTCCGTGCACCAGTACCAACTCCGTATGATCTAATTCCATAGCTGTTCTAATATGGTTAACAAAAGTGAAGATACAAATTAGGTTCGGATTACAATGTAGAGCTGCCGACTCGACGAAGGAAAATGTGAGTGGCATTTGAGAACGATTTCCAGTTTCTAATTTACGATGGCGAAGCCAGGTAACGAGTTATGTATTGGCAAACGCCACACGTGTTCCAATTAATTTAGAAAATAAGTTACTTAATAAGCACCATTTTTATAGTTATGCTAATGAGGGACGATAAATACTGGTCTTATAGCAACTGTTGTTATTTGGAAACTGGCTAGACAAACCATCCAAAGAAAGCAAGCGGCAGGCTCTATGAAGAAGTGGTTAGGTGTGGACCTGGTTGAGTCGTAATGCGGAGATAGAAATTAGTTTTTTTTTGTTTATATTTGATCGTTTAAAGCCATGTTTGAAGTTTTAAATATCAGATATTTTAGCAACACAGAACTATGATATATATAGTTATGCGATTCCCAAAAAATCAAAACAGCACAGTAGGGCAGCAGTTATTTTATCTCTAGGTAGACTGACAATTAGAAACCTAGTTTACTGCTCATTATGACGTGCGTAAGTTTTTTAAATTGTCTAGATATCACAAAAAAAAGAAGTAAAATATGTTATAACAAGAACAACGTTGGTTGGTTAGAAATTTAATGAAATGGAAAGCAATAGCATAAAGTATTAGTAGGCAGATAACTTATTTAAGTAAAATGTTGTTTGTTTTACTACATAGAAGGTCAACGTTGCTGGTGCACCAGCTACCTATGTCTTCATACTAGATCACTTAATTCTATATTTTGCTGTGTACAATTTGCTGATCCTAAAATAAATAAAAAAAGAAGGAACGCGCGAAATCAAAATATTTATCAACGCAGATGTAGTTTTATAGATTTTACATGACATATTAAAAAAGGTTAGAGTAACGAAATCCTTTGAGTAGGAAGAACTTCTTGGTTTTTCAGGAAAGAGGGCGGTCGCGAGGAGGAGCCGACCAACGCGCCGGAGCCGGATGTGCAGGGCATGCGCACGGAGCTCACATGCTGCTGCCTCGGCGTGTTGGTGGGCATCTCGCTCATCGCCGGTGAGTCTACGTTTCATATTTTTTTCACCCAAGGAAAATCCTTTAGGGATACCACTGGCCCCAGGGGGGGCACGATAGTTTTGTGGGAATCTCCGCCCTAGTGGCAGCCTACCCACTAAAAACCCTGGGGTGTTCCCACTAAGCGCCGTCCGCCGGGGCTATGGGCACGGTATCACACTCTTCCACGGCCCCAGCAGCGCTGGTACGTCAGTTGGACCCCAACGGTGCTGCCTAAGCCAAGTCAAGTCACACTGAGAGGCTTATTCTTACGCGCTTGACATTATCTTGTTTACCTTCACTCTTATGACATTTCTAATGAGAGCGACAGTGAGCGAGATGGTAACGATCGGGCCACAGTAGGTCACCAAGTCGGTTCCCAAAGCCATCCCTCAAGTGTTTTCCTTTGTCTTGAATAGTCTTTTGCGGAAAATATGAGCAAACACTTTTGGGTTTGAATGGGAGCAGCAAAAAATGTTTGATTGAAAAATTAACCATTGACGATGTTTGCTTTTATGGGGGAATCGATATTGAATCTGAATAGCAAAACAACTAGTTAGACCACCCACGACAATGACCGCATCATTAAATCAGCAGTAGTTTCTTATTTATTTGATTTTTTTCCAGCCCTCGTAGCAGTGATCCTGATGAAGGACAGTACAGTAGACATAACAGCTCTCCGACAAGTTCACGTGGTAAGCACGTTTTTAAAAGTCACCTTTGGTTATTTTAGTCGACCAGTCAAAAGCGAACAAAAATTGTATTAATCGTTCGTATGGCATTTTTGAGTACCAAGTAAATGTATGTTTTTCCTAGCAAATTAACGTAGAGTAGGTACATACGAGTATATTAAAATATGATAAATAATTTTAATAAATCAACAGTTGATGTCGCACGGCGAGCGCACGCCGAGCGAGCGTGAGCTGGAGATGCTCGGAGCACCGCCGCCTGATCACGTCTTTTCGCCGTACGGTGCCGGGGCAATGACGAACGTAAGTATATTTAAAATCCTGAACAACGAACATGCAAGCAAAATCAAATATCTCTATGTTGATACCTGTATTAAATTTATTTTCTTAGATAGGAAACCAATCTGTATCTGCGCCAAAAGCCAAACCTGTCAAGTCAACTAAGGCCTATTCTCACAATTTGTTTTTGCAGATTTTGAACTAACATTACAGATCAATGCCCTCTCCCATTATACGTGGATATGGGGCCTCTAAATTGATAAGTCCAAACCCTCCATTCAATGCTTCAGTGATTTCATACATGTGTTTGCAATACTAATATCGCAAACGCGGTTAACGAATTTTTTCTATTTTCAATGGCATTGAATTTCATGGGAACCACGTGAAGCATAATTCTTAACAATGAAGCCTGTTGGCGTAGTTCCTCGATTGATGAAACCGAGCGTTCGCGGCCCGTAACGAATGTCATCTGCCGTACATCAGAACAGTAACATCGGTCTCACGTCACCGATGTACATACTGCATTACAACTCATTCATGGAACGGCGCTCCTTTATCCCGAGTCTGCACAATGGCATTGCGGCTCCAACAAAAGACTACTTGTTACTCCGTCCTTGATCCATCACCTGTTCTCATCGATATGAGGTGTCCATCATAAAACGATATGACCTTTCTAATAATAATGACAGTTCAATTGATCATAAAGCAATACGTCTTTGTCTTCTCAAGTGTCCATAAACATAAATTGATCACGGCATGGATATGTGACAGATGTGTACAAGTTCGTGACATTGAACTTGCGGAACTGTGTAGGGTCGCTTTGGAAGGACTAGCCAGGACGAATGACTTTTTAACAAGGCGATGACTTCCCAGTCGGCTAGCGGGAGGGGGTCCTCGAAGGTCGCTGGTTACGGCTAAACGGGAACGAAATGTCTGCGCACACGCAGAGTGCCGTCACCAGCTAATAATGATTTATAGCATGTTGCACGGCATTCAACTCTAACACACAAGTTATAGAAAAGCATTAGAACGAGACCGCAGACTTCATTCTTGTTTTGTTAAAGTACTTGTTTTATAGTAAAGTGTTATCGATGGCCATATAAACATATTTTTTTCTTTTCAGGAAGGGAAGATGTTAACTTACGAAATGGGCGCATTACTTAGGAAAAGATACGACGAGTTTCTAGGACCTTACTACGACGCAGGTTTTCAGTATTTCTTTTGTATTTATGTGGTTGTAGGTGCAACCAACCGGATAAACACGTGTACCTTACTATGGTTTCAGAAAACAGTATTGTGATAGCGTCAGACACGGAACTGAGCAAGATGACTGCGTTGTTAATATCCGCGGGGCTTTGGCAGCCTCAGGAAGCGCAGTTATGGAATGAGACAATGGATTGGCAGCCTGTTCCTTACAGTTATCCTGCCAACGACGACGACTTTGTGAGTCAATCTGAACACATCTTCTTCACGTGAATATGGAAAATTTGTGATTGTATGTATGTAATATCGATTGTTTCAGCTTTTGTACGAAGAGAACTGTCCTCGTTACCAACATGAGAAAGAGAGAATACTAAAAGCGTTCTCAGACGAGGGTCTGCTGGTCCCGTACAGAGACCTGTTCCACAAGATCGCACAAATGACGAACACGAACTTCAGCACGCCGCAAGAAGCTTATTATTTAAATAATTTATTCCTCATACAGGTTGCGTAGACGAATTCTTACTTCTTTGATTTTGAATAATAGAAGACTTAGCTTTTAATTAGGCATCTACTGAATATATTTTCTGAGCACGTTTTTGGCTTTAGATTTTATTAGTTGACGTAGCACAAAATACAAATATTTACATACATATAATTAATAATATTTTACAAACTGCTAGAGCAAGTTTGGCACTGAAATGATAATTTTGTCTTGCAGGATGACATCAAAGTACCAAATCCTAAATGGGCGAAACACGTGAAGAGAAAACTAGCGGAAATTGCAAAGCTAGAATATTCAATGATGTTCCACAATAATCTATTGAGAAAACTTAGCGGAGGTAAGTTTTTAGTTTGAATCAAATTACCAAATTAAATAAACTATATAAATCCCACAAGGTGCAATACTCAGCATTATGTTAGTAACAACAGGTTAACATGGCGTGAAGACCTAATCTTTAGAGTTTATAAAAACACACAATATTTCTCTCGAAATATTTGCAATATATTAACCTTGACATTAGAGCCGGATGTTAGGTCTTATTTCAATAATTTTAGTGATTATTTCGAGTTTTGAACCGGCTAGATAACATTTCAAATATTACTCGGATAATGAGATAATAACTATGTATTAGTATAATACTAGTTAGATGCTGAGTTACGAAAAACTCAAACGACACTTTTTTCACATTCCTCAAACCATGTAATGTTGAATGTTCAATTTATTTGTTTCAAAGGTCAAATATGGGTCAAACTTTATAAAGCATCTGCATGGGAAATAATACAACATCTAATAAACGTGAATATTCATAAGAGTACTGGTGTCAACTTTAGTAAGGAGCATCAAATTATATTTAATTGATCAGTCTTGTATTTGGTCTATACGTCTCAATTTATTCAAGCCATCTAAACAACTTTGTTTTCTGTAAAATAGTGATATCTTTTAGAATTTACTGAATACTAAGATTATAGGGGAAAGTAGAGTAAAATACTGGTATAGGACCGGAATATAACATATGTCATATGTAACCAGTTGTTTGTAGATTATGACTATGAAGAAATAAAATTATTTGCGACAAATCTTTAGAATTATTTTCATCAACAAATATTCAATTTATACTTTCAGGGGCGCTGTTACAGCAGATAATAAAAGAAGCGAAATCGAACATAGCTGCCAAGTCACAGCTGCGCGTGATAGTGCGCACGGGGACTCCGGTGTCGGTGGCGGCGTTGCTTGCCGCTTGCGTGGCGCCGCCGCCGCGCCTGCCCGACCCGGGCGCTGCGCTGCTGTTCGAACTACATGAGAGGCTGCCGCAGCCGCAGCCGAAGAAAGATCAGAAACCGGTGCCGGAAGGACTGCGGTTCGGACTCAAGGTAAACTAATGAACGACGATGGTGATGCTCTACTATATGAACTGCGCAAGAGACTGCAATAAGCGTTATTAGCCAGGGGTGTATGATAAATTAAAATATCTGCTCTGGGTCTGGGTGTTAGTCTTTGTGTGTGTTCCATGGCATCCCCGACACAGGTTATTCTAGTATGAGCAATGAGTGTAAATCGTAAAAAAAAATGCGGTTGATAATGAGAACGCAAGAGCCACCAGAAAAAAAGCCAGTTATCGAATGCGATATATTTATGACGTCTGTTATTATTTATTTATGACAGTCGTTACATCGAAAGTAGTATTTTTAGATTGCATTGTCATTTGCGATCTAGGTTGGTACATCAGAACACTGATCAAGACATGCAATAATCTCTAATGATCTGTAGAGGAAACCTATTCAGGCTAAAATCTCAAATGTAAAGTTTGATTGTTTCTGGTCATTAGTCCTTTGTAGAGGTACATCACGCAATCATTTTGTGTTTCAGATTTACTACTGGGACGACGATTCGGCCGAGCCTCGTCTCATGGAAGTACCGGGCTGTTCTCCCACCGCCTTCTGTCCCATTGAAACCTTCCAGGAGCTTACCAAATACATCGTCTCCCAAGAATATAAAGAAGACTGCAAAATTGTGTCTACGTAACTAAATAATAATATATTTCTATAGAATTTCTTGTAAATATGTGTGCTTTCGTAGTGATTTATATTATCTATCGAATGTCAAATTATGTGAATTATCGTATAAGTTCCTAATCGAAAACTATTTCCAAATAGAGGCTGTGTCATGGCAATATGCATTGAATAAAATTCACAAATGTAACTTTTACGCGTGCATTTTACTTACCTTCGTCGATTTTTAGGCTCGTCTCGTCTTGCGGAATGTTCTTGGATATTCCTATGAACTCTTCGGCGCCCCACGTCAGTGTTCTTCGGAGTTTTAGATACTCGGCGATAAGGGCCGCGATGTGTAGCTGACAGCACATAGCCTGTTGAAATACATTTTTATGTAGCTTTCAAACACGATTTAGCTGGGGAGGTGGTGTTTGGTGAAACAGATTTGAGTGACGTGGTTTGAACTTTGAGAAGTCCGGTAAATGCTCGAGTTTTGGTAAATAACATTAATTAGTTTGATGAATTGAATAAGAATATTTTAAATTAGTGGTGACAATAACAGATATCTAAGACAGACAAACAAACACTAACACTAACTTGTACCGTGTGCATGAGGCCTTACAATACAATAGTACGTTATTGCCATCACAAACAAAAATTACAGACTGTAAAAACAAAAAAGGTAGACTAAAAAAAGGCTGTCTCATCGCTAAAACTGACATCTTCCAGACAAACAGGCATTTATTGATGAAAATGTGTGAACAATGAAGAGTTCTTCAATGAAGACTTTAATCTATCTACAATACATTCTACAGTAACGATAGTGGTCTTACCTCGTCATGGTCGCCCTGCCTCGCGTTGTGGTCGGCCAGAGTAGCGAGCCAGGCGTGTCGCAGGCGCGGCGTGGCGCGGCACGACGCGGCTAGCGCGTGCTGCAACTCGGCCAGGTGCACGCTGCCCGCGCCTGACGCACGACAATACGGGGAAAGTTGCATTCAAATAGTTTTTTGGAAGAGAACTTAGACAAGAAATTTGCTTGTGAAAATGTATTTTGGTTTTTGCTGCCGAGGAGCAAAGTATAACGTTCTCTTAACTTACGGCTAAAATTTAGTTTAATTTTCTCCCAAATATCTTTTGGTTATTAACCTAAGCAAAAAAAGTGTGGGTTCCACAAATTTAACGTTACAATTAAGGATCATAGCGTTTAGCATCTGGTTTTGAAGGTATGAATGAGTGTATCGAATGCAATGTAGATTCTGGATAGAACTACAAATAGGTATAGACGTGACACTGACATCAGGCGAATGACTAGTTTCGTTACTCGATCAAACACAAATATGTATTTTGTAATTTTTATCTGCAAAGTGATGAATGGTTTTTACTTACCTGAGGCCCCAGTTCCGCCGACGCCCGCCAGCCGCGCCCGCGCGCCGACTACGGTGCGCACGCGCCGCATCAACTCTGCCACTTCGCTTGATAGCCCTGTACATAATATATAAGATCGTTTTCATATATCAAACCAACATAAACAATAAGAAAACAGCTCTGCGTACAGAATTTAATAGCAATGAAATGTAATGTTTTTCGGGTGTGTAAATAAATATTGTGTGTTTAATAGGACTTTCTAGAGTCTCGCCTTGACACATTTCGCAGTTTCGAGGTGTCGTTTGATTCCATTTTATGGGCAGAATGTTACAGACTACATTTTGCAGTTGCGTTATTTATTTTTACTCTAACATCAATTGCTATTCTAAAGATAAGTCAGGCGTTGGTAAGGGAAAAAAATATGTAAATTATTTTCCAATACTTGAATTCTTACCAGTCCCTTTCATAGCCTTGTCCCCGGTCGCAAAACAGTTTATCACAGATAGCGATTCCTGGAATCGTTTGCAGTTGAGCGCCGTCGAGTTGTCGAGTAGTTTCGAAACCGCCATTATGACCTGAGAAAGTAATAATTCGTTTTAATTCCGGAAGTTTATTGAGAGTGTATGTTTGTTACTTCTACATGCTGAAATGGCTCTACGTCAATGAGTGTAATTTGTTAAAGAGAGAGCTGTAAACCTGGGTTCACACATTAACACGTATTATCCCGGTAAAAACTACAGTTCCTGTTGGATAGGGAGTGTGAAGCTGTGAAGTTCATCTTTATTTTTAACATTTAAAGTGACATACGAAATCCTATATCCCTGCTACGGAGAGTATGTTAAAAAATATAGAATCTATAAATAGATTATACAAATGTCATTCCCATACATTTCCCCTACTGTTCTTTAAAGTTTTGATTATGGAATTGCAACTTGGCTAGGGGTCTTTTTTATGTAATTGAGTGACAAGACGAGCAAATCGCTCGCCTGACATTAAACGTCACGTTTGCCCACAACAGGTCTGCGCCACCCAGAATTTTGAACTCGCAGAATTCAAGACCCTGCGTGGCACAGCAGTGCGCTCGTCACCCTGAGATATAAGTTGTTTAATCTCCTATTTGCCCTGTAATTTGACTGGAAACAATGCCCTTCCAACCGGAACACAGTAATGTGTATTGCCTGGTTACACGCCTCGTACCTGCAGATGCACCCTGGTGAGGTCCCCCGCGGCCGCGTGCTGGTAGTTGGCCCGCATGAGCAGGTAGAGCGCGGCGGCCGCCTCGCGCCGCACGCCGCCGCCGCCCGCGCGCGCCTCGCACAGCTGCACCACGGCGCGGACGACACCCGCACACACCGTGCTGCCACCTAGTGACGGATAGATCTAATTAATCGGCGCTAGCAGTGCTGCCACCTAGTAAGGGAATAGATGAACTTTATTAGCGCATATAGAGCTGCCACCTTTTCTTAGGGTTGCGGGATGAGGGTAGCATCAAAAACTACCCTCATTGACATTTTGCATCATAAAATCCAAACGTCACTTCATACGTTCACTTCAACCTTTGAATCATCCACAACGACTGTTTGAACTAACAATTAAAATAGCTTTCACATATTTTGAGGTTTTATTGAAGAGTAAAACTCACCAGTGTCTCGCGCAAACAAGGGTGATTACTATAATAAGCAGCTCTTACACTTTTGAAATAATTCATTGCTATTTTAATCAAATATGGCAATTATCCTTAATGACTGGAAACTTGATTACACGATTTCCACGTGTAGACTATCAATAAGATATTAAAGATTCCATTGAGTCTTACTTTAAATTCTTAAGTACAAAGTACAATTTTAGATTGGCGTCGGTATTCTTACCATTAAATTGTTCTAAGCTCATAATTTTGATACGTAATTACAAGTAGTACGATGTATGTGAAGTAATAGATAAAGATTAGTTTTGCTTGAGTCTTATGTGCTATGTCTAAATATAATGGTACAAAAACACAATTTAATATGACTAAATACATTGTCGTCGTCGCGAGATGAAAAACGCGAATGAAATGAAAACTGAGCAGCAATAAAAGCCTATACAAATATAAAAAGTAGGGAAGCTCTGGTGTTTGAGTATTTAAGCCGCCTAAAAGTAGTTGTATAATACAACGTTCATATTAAAATTATCCATTGTCTGTGGCCAAACAAGCAGTCTCAGTACAATTCTACCAAGTATAATTTAAAACGAAACAAACCTTCAAACAGCGTCTCAGAGAACTGGTTGATATAGGCCCGGAGCGCCGCAAACAAGTGCTTATACATCGTCTCGCTCTGCGGAAACTGCAGAAGTTTTATATAGGGCTTGGCGGCCGCGCCGTCCGCAGCGCCGAGATTCTTCATAAAGAGACACGCGCGGTCTATGATGGTCAGGCCCACTTCGGTGGCTAGACAACTCGCCGAGTTGATTGTGTGTTCCGCCATCGCTTCTAATTCTGAAAATCGGTGGTAATATAGATTTTGGAACTATCAAGAAAAAATTAGTTCTCTGTTGATTTACGCTTCAAAAATGAGTAGTATTGAAAATATCAAATCTTGAGCATCACGAGGCTGGACATAAGATACCGCTTTTCAGAAAAAGTGCGACCACACAGGTAAATCAGGTGAGGTAAATCACAGGACAAACTGCTGGGACAGCGTTTTCAAAGTGCATTTTTTTGGTTTTACGTTTTGTAACTAGAGACAAACGCAAGGCTCAATTAGTTGTATCAATATTTGTTTACTCACCTGTCGTAACAGTGGTGTTGACTAGATTTTCCCTGTTAACTGTGTTGTTCTTTTCCACAATAATGGGCGGTTCTTTGGAGAAGTCAGGAGGGCTCATTCTCGCCGGCAGCGTTCGAGCTTTCATCGGCTTCAGCTTGCCGTTACACTCTGGGGTGATTGTCTTCATTTCTGATAGAATCCTCTTACGTCCTTGGTATTGGAACTGCTCTGCGCATATTCTGGAAGGTAAAGTACATTTAGATTCGGTATAAAACTCTAAGAGCGAAACTATTATGGAAATACTAATTCTGTGTAATTTTGGTCGGTTGAAAATTACTCGCAACTTCAAAATCATGTACGAAGACAAGTCTGTATGAATTTGGGTCAGATATGAGTTATACCTCTATATGCGAAGTACCTTGTATACAGAGTACCAGTTATCAGCATTACATTGTGCCAGTTTACAAAGTCTTATATTTATTTTATTTTTTACTAAGACAGTCCAAACAAAAATTAGTACAAACCAAAAGCACACTGAGATGACACTTACTCCAAAACATTAAAGAACGAGTGTTGCTGCGCTTGCGACTGCGTCTTCCACCACTCCACGAGTCTCTCATCGTCCAAATATTTCAATACAAACAGGAAACACAAAAGCACATCGCGCACCTCTTCGGGGGACATCACACCAAATCTGGATGCACAAAAATGGACTTTAGGACTTACACGGGTAGGTCTTTTCGATGGTAAGGCTTTTCGATATATGAATGGGTTGACATGTGGTTAGTTTGTCATTTACTCGCTAAAGAGAAGTGTTTTGCCAAAACGAGGCTTGGCAATTGCATGTAAAAATACTGTGGATTGTTGGAAAATTCTGACAAAAATCGTAAAATGAACGAGCTTTTCAGTAGTTTTTTTAAAGCAAGCGTGCTCTATCGTTTTTTTATCGTTTAAGATTACATAGGGACATTATAGCACTAGTCCTTATATGTATTGCTTGTGATATTACTATTATTTCTTTGAAAAGAGATAAATAATGTTTGTTATCTAATAATTTTCGTTTTTACCTATTAACTTGGTCACCAATTTCGCTCAAGTCTAGTTTCCCCGCGTTTCTGGGAAGGGAATCTCCGCCAGACATCGTCGAGACGGACTCTAGCGAACTCTGTGACATATTGTTTGCGTGATCTATAAACAAAGTGCGAGTGTGACAACGCTGAAAAATTGTGAGAGGACAATACGAAAGGAGTTTTGAAAGTGATTGAAATAATAAAATGTGGAGCCATTTACATAAAGGAGAAATAGCAGCACAGAATACCAAAAAACAGATAAAGTAACAAGGGACAAAGAACTTAGACACAATTTACATAAAGTCGATAATAAGTTGGGCATTCACGAACCTTTTCCGTACAAGTTTGTTGGTATAACAGGTGGTTCCTTGAAGTGGGTTGAGTTTCTAGCTGGTGTGTGGTCGAAGTGTAATGTTAGTCGGTTACGTTTCGGCGTGCTATTGACTGAGGCCGCTTCTTTGTGTGCGGCGCTCAGAACGTGGTTTGTTGTAGCGTCGCCGTCTATTTTGTCGATTCCGTTTTCCATTATCGGCGTTGCCAGCGTTTTGGTTACGAGGCGGTGGGCGTTTTCTGTTCGAAATATACAAATTTAGGTTTAATTTGGCTATGTCATGCTTTAGAGATATCTGGCAATGTATAGGCGGCTTCTGGGTAATTCAAATTGACGAATACAAATTACAAAATGTTATTATGCCCTAAGAAAGATAAATCAGTGGTAATAACGTTTTGATATATTTTGATTCAGAAAGAAGAGAAATAAGAGAAAATCTGTGCAAAGAAGTCGTGTTATCGATTTGAAAATAAAAGCTGTATTTCCAACCGAATCAATTCTTCCTTTAGAACACTAACGAAATCAGTCCAAAAGACCATGAAAAAAATCTCGTGAAGTTCGCTATCCTTAAACTATATCTGCTTACCTGTGACGATGGTAAGCCAGGGTGAGTATAAATGCGCGAGTCTGGCGCGACATTGCCTCGAGCGGTATCTGTCGTCGTGCTCGTGTTTCGTCAACAACGCTCGGAGGACGCTGAGCGCTGTGCGACGCTTTTGAGGCGCTTCTCTTAGTGATTGCTCAACCTAAGACATGAGACACTAATCAGGATATTTCCTTACAATTTTGTTTTATCGAAAGAGCGGCAAATAGGCGGGCGGTCAGCTTGACCGTAAGCAAACACATGGTGAATGTGCCACATGCCAACCATTTTTTGATAAATATATCCGAACTTTGCATGTGGAGGATAAAATATTTCATTCACGTATCAATTGTCATTCACAGTGTTATTAACGTTTATTACGCATTTATAAAATACTAGCTGCGCCCCGCGGCTTCACCCGCGTTTTCCGGGATAAAAAGTAGCCTATGTGTTAATCCAGACCATGAACAACCTTCATTCCAAATTTCATGTAAATCCGTTCAGCCGTGTTTGCGTGAAAGAGTAACAAACATCCATACATTCTTACAAACTTTCGCGTTTATAATATTAGTAGGATACTATTTCACATAACCATGCAACATTTATCAAAGGACACCCCTCCACCGCAAATGATTTTAATAATAAAGCAAATATTTTGTTACTTGTTTTAGTAAGATTCCAGCAAGAAAATGTCTCATAATGAAGTCTTCAGTGAGTCGCAGTTTTGCGGGATCTGTGTGAAAATAATGAATTAAATAAAAATGATGTTAAATACAGGCAAAATCGTATAGAAAAATGTTTTACGTACCTTCGTCGCCTTTTGCTACTTTGTTCGCGTGAAGTGGCAAATTGAACGCGACGTAATGTTCGTGAGAACAGATCGTTTGCAGGAATGTAAATTTGAAATCGAAGAGCGCTTTAGGATCGCACGCCTTAAATTTATCCAGGTATTTCTTTATTTGCCGAAATACAAAACCTCTATCCATGAACGATAAGCACGACTGAAATTATAAAGAAAGAAACTTTGTCAATTTAAAATTAGCAGTTATTGGAAAGCAGTAAAGTTCAACTTACTTTGAGAAACAGAGCGAGATTCTTGTTGAAAATGTGCGTTTGCATTGGCTGCTGTAGAATGTACGAAGGTTCGACCGCCGTTACCAACTTGTCGATGTTTTCTAATAGGTCGGAGTGGAACCGTTCGTTTCTGGACATCTATAAAAAGAGAAGTAACAAAAATGAACAACCGATTTGAGGCATTATATGGAGTTGTATTTGACAAGCTGGGAAATCTTATATATAAAATTCTCGTGTCACAATGTTCGTTCCCGTACTCCTCCGAAACGGCTTGACCGATTCTCATGAAATTTTGTGAGCATATTGAGTAGGTCTGAGAATCGGCCAACATCTATTTTTCATACCCCTAAGTGATAAGGGTTGTCCACTCCTAACATTTATTTTTATTTTTTGGACAATTTTTTTATTTCTTATATTGTTGAAAAACCCCAAATTTACACACAACCCTAAATTTTCACCCTTCTATCACCAACCCCTATTTTTAATAGTCACAAAAAATAATTTATATGGCAAAACAACGTTTGTCGGGTCAGCTAGTAGGATATAAAGATTTATCACATGTCAAAGTACTTATCTAGAAGTTGCCATTTTCTTTAGTTCCTGATGTCCCATCATGCTTCAACAAATAGGGTCGATACAGCGCTTATCCTTTCTCTATCAGACTTTAATAATAAGCTTCCTCTATCTCTTCTTTCATATAGTCATATGTATACTTTTTTAAGCTATTCCACACTGTCTCAGCACCATTAAATTACAGGTTTTAACATTCTGAACTTACCTTTATCCTTCCCGTGTTGATCAAGTACTGCGCCATGCTTTTAACGATAATGTCGAAGAAGAAGCCCGAGTACTGCATGAACTTGTGTCCGAGCAGGAAGTCTTGCTGGTTCGAGTCCACGAACATGTGCAGCGGGGCTGTCAGCATCGTGTGGAGCTTGAATTCTACGCAGCTGAATACATACTGAAAGTGAAGAATTTACAAGTGAAATAAAAGAAATAACTTTTTGGCAAGCATAATAAATTTCATGAAAGTACACTTTAAGAATTCAAAAAAGTACAGTTGCGTGTTGAACCTTTCAATTTAAATATCCAGCACCAAGCACCAGCAACTAGCTTTTCTGCAAAGTAATTTACAATCTCACATGAAGTGCCTAACTTGTCTTTATTATCGTTATGTTAGTTACTTACCTTCACGTAGCTGTCCAGCAAATCTTTCCGTCCATAGTCGTGTATGAGATGAACAAAGTGCACTATTAACTTCACAATTTGGTAGCCCATTTCTTGTGTGTAACTTTTCTCGACAGTCTGGAAAACCAAATATAAAGTCGGATCAAAGCATCGAAGAATCCACTTTGCAAATTCTAATTATGAGAATGGGACGAAGGTAGAACTTTCGGCGACTGTCGGAAATAAGTCCGTAGAAAACGTAATTTACAGAGACAGGTAAAGTAACGGATGAATGGATTGCGGTACTCACCATCAGCTCAAACAGCTGGTTGAAGATCGTTGGCAAGAATCCGATCAAGGAACTCAATCTGATTGCGTGCGCCGCTTTCAGCGCGTTACAAACATCATTCCACGGCGGCGGCGATGGTGAAGTGGGCGGTGAATTCGACTTTATCAGCTTCTCGGCTTGACTGAAGAGATTGTGCAGATGTATGTCTCGAGTAGCCACAGTGGAGTCGAGAACTAACTGGCATCGGAAGAGCTGCTTTTCGCCTTCCACCCAAACGACTTCGGGCCCAGCGTTCCCTTTTCCCAAGCCTAGCGGCTGGATGGATAAGTAGCCCGACGGCAGGTGGGTAGCAATGGGCAGGTTTATATACTCGTCGATTAGTTTGTCGTTTTTGAGGAGGGGCGCCCACGCATACCTATGAAAAGTAAAATATAGGTATCATAAATACTGTCCAGTTGAAAACCTAATTGTAATTAAAAGCTTAGCGATGTTTTATAGCTAATCAACGCGCATTTTTAGTAGCCCTTTCAACACACCTTACCTCCGCTATCACCTTATGCAAAACTTTGTAGTTGTTTGACAGAAGAAATAATGACCTGTCGAAACTGCTTCCATGATACATTTTAATGCAAAAGTACAACCATTTTAAATTACGTTACGTTAAACTGTTTGTGTATCCGGCTAAGTCTGAATTTCAACACTACCTATATAAATGCTACAACAGCCTAATATTTCCCGATTCTCACCCAATACAAGTCTCGACGTTAGCATCGTTCTTCTTGGCCAGATCGCAGGAGATGTGGTGGAAGGTGAACAGCAGATGGTGGGTGCGGGTGAGCGTGGCCGGCAGCCGGAGTTTGGCCTCGTCGCTCCACGCCGGGCCGGCGCTGTGGTGCAGCACCGAGCAGCGGTGCTGGGCTGCCATGCCGCCGCGACCGTACACCACCTGGGAGGGAGATGTGCTGATGAAAGTGTGTGCTTATGGTTGTTGGCCCAATGGTGATGACGTATGAACTTCGATGAAATTGGGTATTAAGGTAGCTTAAACTCTGCATTTACATACAGGTTACTTTTTATGACAAAAAAATTGCGGTTTCTGGAGGATTACCATGTGAAATCGAGGAACGTAGCTAGTACATTATTTACTCTGGTGTAACATTTACTGCGATCCAAGTTGTGTTCGTCGTAACACAGTTAACAGAGAGTTTAGAAACGGGTAGAAGTTGATCTTACCTGTAGAGGCTTGTTTTCACCCGTGTCACTGTCCCTCAGCTCCACAGAGCATGCTATGTTCCTCGCTCGCGCAAACACTTTCTGCGACTCGAAGTTCAGTGACAAAGGTCGCACGTACAGATGATGTATGTAGGCTGCGTACGGCTGCTCGGGCTCCACGTTCAGTGTGGCCAGTTCTACAGTTAAGGGCGAAGTCGGCGGTAGGGGGAAAGGTTTTAGCGCAGCGTAGGCGCTTGTCATGCAATCTGTAATGGATTAAAAAAATGTGTTTGTAGAATAGCAGCCAATGAGTTTATATTCTCAACACTCCATTGTCAAAAAGGAAATGGGGCCCAAATAAATAAAAGCTAATTAAAAATTTAAATTCCATCAATAGAAATGGAATAATATTAAATGGTACTAGATAAGACCTACTAAAACAGGATCCATTACATCTGATAAAAAAATTTAGTAGATCTAATATTCTCATTTTTTAGGAGACAACTGTAGTATTTATTTCCGGTCTTGAATACTTCATTAGTTTCATTGCTAATCAATAATAACAATCAAAGAAAAAACTTTTATATTAAAAGAACCGAATTATCCATCAACTTACAATCGTCAATCTACTCGGCTTCTATTATACCTATCAAGATACGAGCATTAACAAAACAATTCGCTCAGGTAAATAAAGCCCGCGACACAAAAGCCTAGCGATTTCGATCATTATGTTCTTTTGTTTGTTTTTTACTGTTCAAAGCGTGAATAAAAAGATTTATCACCGTATAGTAGTAAATAATACAAAGAGGTGGCGTCAGCAATTGTGTACCGAGATTCCAAGAGACATCATCTGTTTCATATGTTTACAAACACATGGATTTCGTTCGAGTCCGCGCTTGAAAATTACCAACCTAAAGGTAAACTAAAATTGCAGTAACTATTAAGTAATCTGTTAGTAGACGGAAATTACTGCAAATTAAATTATGTTGTTAAAATAATGACGAGGATTTGAATTAACTTATCGGTGCATGTGTCTAAGTTTTTCTAAACTTATATAGTGAGTAAACTTTTTATTTTAAATTTTAAACTAGACCCAAAAATTTGGTATATCTGCGATTTCTTTCATGATTATTGCTTACAATACAATAAATACATCAACAAATTATTATATTGTACTCCAAAATACACATCTACTAGATGTGCCCCGCTGTTTCAAAAGCGAGATGATGAAAAACGGCGATAATTAGCCTATTACCAGGGCCTACCTCTATTCCAAATTTCATCAAAATCGGTTTAGTAGTTATGGAGATACGTGGTAATAAACATTCACACATATTGCATTTATAATATTAGAAACTAATATTATAAATGTGAAAGTGTACAAGGTGGTCCTACTGTTGGACTACCTTATACTACTTCTATCTACTTACTAGGTATTTGTTCACTGGTTTGATGAACGTTGATGCAAAGCCAGCCCGGTACGACGGTGAGTTTGGCAAGTTTGTCCGGCTTGCGGAAGTCGAAGAGGATCTTTACTAGATCGTCGTCGGACAGCTTGTTTGGCTCCTGACGGTAAATGGCAGGGAATTCTGGAGCCGTGTCTAAATCATTGCTGTACATTCTGAAAGACAATAAAAAAAGGTTACAACTTCAACAAGGTTACAATATGTTTCATTCAACATCAGGGTTTTTGTAATGAAATTAGTAAAATAATTTCGAGTAGATTTTTTAGAAAACGTTTGCTGTGACTTCTCCGTCTTTGAGAAAGGTACTATGCAATATTTCAATATCAGCTAATTTTCGTTGTCATAACTAAATGTCTGAACCGGTATTAATAAAATTAAATAAGAATGTAGAGAAAGTACAAAGTACAAAGTACAAAGTTAATTTTTATTCCGAAATTGTTGGTAGAATCGGAAAATCTGCTGCATTCGAAGAGTCAGAAGCATAATGCGAAACTAAAAGAGATGATATTTTAATTTGCGTTTTTGATCATATACAAAACTTACTTGTACAAAGGTTTGGCCGCCCAGGCGAAGGGCATCCTATAGGTCCCGACTCGGTTGGCGTACGCTTGCACAGTTTTGTGCACTTTGAATCCGAGCCGGGGGTCCTTCGTGGCTTTAAGATAAGGCTCTAGCACTTGGTTTACATGGCCCTGCAGTATCTTGTCTATCTTCACTACTAGGAACAGGTCTGGGTGGGGATTGTTCACTGATAATACTGCCTGGAAAGTCAAAATAGCATGTTTAGAACACTTATTTTCGTTGATTTGTAACAATTTTCTTCGGCCGAGCTGTGAACTCTTGAGGCACAGCAGGGGCAACATACAGGACTTTTAAAACAACTTGAAAAAACAGCTTTTAAGCTTGAACAAATGTAGTCGCTGCTTTTTCTTTCTGCTGCCCGATCGCGCTGAGGTAAAACGCGGCGGCGGTGGTTATTGGTACAACCTGATTAGTTTTGTACTTAGTATGAGCGAATAACTGTGTTTAATCTTCTGAGATGAATAAATATTTCTTAAATCGTAAAACCGTAATTTTTAGCGTAATTTTACAGATGACAAACTTTCTTGGTTATTATGACAATGCTTTGGATGTTAGATATATTCTTACCTGTTTCTTCGATTTAAACCACTCCTCCGGTATTTGTTTAACGTCTAACTTAACATCGTAACTAAAATTCTCAACTAATGACTTGGTGCACTCGGTATCACTGACTAGATCCTTCACGGCGTCATGGTTCAGATCAAAATGGAAGTTTTCTGTGACTTTCTTTCCGCTTCTCGCGTCGTATAATGCCAAATACGTGTAGTATGGCTCCACTTGACACAGTAACTCTTTATCGCCATCTATTGGCGCTTGTAACCTAAACTTCAAACTTTCGCATTTGAGCAATATTCTTTGGCCAAAGTGTTCTCTGAAAATGAAAAGTTATGATTGGGCTGGAATCAGTAAAACAAACAATGGTTGCTTTGAAGATCTAATGGACGGGCAAAAAACGGATCGACATAAAGAAAAATAAACAGTCAACTGTCGATTTTTAAAATCTGATGCTATTTTGGATTTCTAACAGGAATCCATAACCACAGTTTCGGGACTGTCGAGTAAGTTATTGCTAGCGGTGAAAAGACCGAAGAAATATTTTTCGGCCTGTAAGATCATGCTGGAACAATCGGCAGCACACTACAATATTGTGCTCATGGCCTCTGGTTCTCTATAATTTTTTTTCTGTATTTTTTTGAACAACCTTTTCCGTATTTCTATAATTTCTCATACTTGAAAGGTTCCAACTGCGGTTCCGGCGAAGGCGCTCTTTTGAAGGGCAAGTTGAACACGTTATATCTGCACTCGTTGCGCGCCGCCGCTATCGACATGTCGGTCTCCCGCGAATATCTCATAAGCAGCGGATTCATGCTGTGTTCGAGACCCTTTAGCGTGCCGTAAGTAGGGGGCGGCGGTTCCGCTGTTAGGGACACGTCTGCATCTGGAAATATGAAGAGTTTCAACAAAAGTTTTAACTCTGTCGAAGGATTGTTTTCTACAGGGTTAAAAGGAAAGGGTATGCTTGGCCGAAAATATCAGCTGTTCCATAGAAAAATGATTCAATTGATTCAATGACTGTCAACAAAATGTATGGAACTGTTTTTTTTTTCGCGATATCATGGTAAGTAAATAGTAAAAGTTGTTCATAATGATGAGTACTATGAACCCTTTTCGGCTTAGCATACGCTTTCCTTATAACCTTGTATAGGTGTTTGTGTTGTTGTATGTATGATTGTTTGTTGTTTTCTCTTTTTTTGTTTGTGTGTTTTGTCTCTTTTCTTTTTTCCACACGTCTACTAACACACCACACTAACTTTGAAGAATTGACCCATTATTTCGTTCGTATTTTTAAGCACCCGCCCGTTACTATCGATTTAAAAAAATCGAGATTCTACTAGTCATACAATCATGTCCTCGCATCATAATGTACATTTCGCGATATTATCATGCCGTGCCGGTGTCCGTTGAACTTGGGCATTATAATGACAGTTTAACATTTGATGCCCCATTGTTGCCCACTTTATGTGCAGTCTGACTGAGCTTGCTTTGTTCAGAAAAGAGCTACGTGATATAAATAGAACACCAGACTGTAGAATGCCGGAAGGTCGGCGTTAATTGGTCTAATAAACAGTTTGTTGATATTTTCCGACCTAAATATCACTGGTATTTCATAAGCTTTCTTAACAATGTGTTTTTAACATATTTAAACCGAGCGCAATCATGTATAACGCTAGAGCTAGCGTTGCAAAATAGTAGGGTATTTCTACGGTGCTTTTTTGTGAAAGTTTTTTACGCTTTTGTTATTGAAAGATTTGGCTTAAAAATAAATGGTACCTTTGTCTAATGCCTCATCGCTTTGGTGGTTGTCTTGGTTGTCGTAGTTCTTCTTTAAAGTCGCATTAAATGCAGTTATCCAATCGTTCATGTCGTCTTCATTTTCACTTGCGAACGTGTAACCCTTGCCTCCTGACATCCGCAGTTCGAAGCTGTACTTCCCGCGTTTTGAGTTCTACAAACACCAAAGAGTTTTATATAAACATCTAAAATGTGTGATGAAAAGTTTTGTTACCTAGAGTAGGCAGAAGTCAAAATTCTTAAAAAAGGTCGATTGTTTTAACTTCTAACCGAGTCACAGAATTCGTAGGCTTCAACTGCAACAAATTCTAGCACCAAAGTCTGCCGTGACCTTAATTAGCGTTCGCAAATGTGCGCGTAATAACTTCATACTCACTCTAACAACGTCCGAACAAAAATCCATGACGATAGTGAGCTTCGTATCAGTTTTCTTTTCATCTTTGTACACTTCTAAGATATACGTCCCGTCCGCTTCTCTAACCATTGAGCAGTATCGTTTCTTAAACGATTTTGAAGCGAGATTACTGAATATTCTCTCTGAGCCGATTTCCGGCCCTTTGAGGAGGTAGCCCTCTTTGGTACCGTGGTCCACCTTAGCTTGGTTCTCATTATCGCTTTCTGTCTCCGCGTCTATGTCGTACACTTCCGCAGGAAACTTGTTTTCGATAGGTCTGCAAATACACGTAATGTGGATAAGTGCTTGTTCATCGAGTTCTGTGAAATAGTGATACGCTATTCGTGTTATCAATAGGATGAAACTGTTAAGGATAGGCCCGGGAAATTCCACTCGTATAATATAATAATTCAAATATGTATAGATTCATTATAAACCCGTTCATAAGCCGTGAGTGAAAGCGAACATATTGACTTTCACGGAATATCAACATAAATATTTATGCGTAGAGCGGTTTATTGTCCTTTCGTCCTCTATTGCGCAATTGTTATTATGAATTTTGATATGAATCAGAACAGAGGAAATGCTGGCACGGTATTGCGACCTTGGGAAAACTGTATCAGAGTTCTATAGCTCATGCATGCATCACTGCCATGCTAACTATGTTAATTAGATTGGTAATGAGTTTGGAATCATTTTTACGTATTTCACGAAGGCTACCATTGCATTTTATGTGTGGAATAACGTATGTCATGTTTAACATGATTCCACTTGAACATTTTTGATTACGCTAAGTATTTACTTTATTACGAAGCTGATTGCTTTGCTACATCTTAGTATTTATGTAATGTCACTATAATATCCGCCGCTGATTTAAAAACATAACTAATTTGAAGAATGCAAATTAATGACCGCAAGATAAAATATTTATAAATGGATTTAGACTCGAAGTAAAAAAGCATTCCACAGACGCAGGCCTAAATATACCTATAAAATGGTATGTAGCCGTCTCACTAATATTATGAATGTGAAAGTAACCGTCTCCTCTGCCTGTTTATTCGACAATTTTTCGACAAAGAACGGCACAGTTATGCCACAGTTAGTCTTTAATAATATAATAGTTATGCATCAACAGGATAAACTGTTATCCAGTGTAGATAACAGACTGGAAAATGTTGATGGTTTTATTAAGAAATGCTATTGAATTATTTTAACTGTATGACGTGATTTCGATTTTCTTTTTGTTTTAATCAGTGATGTCTTTAAGGGTTGTTGTACATTTGCCACAGAGTAACTTCTTCAAATGCTTTGAATAAGTTACAAATGTTACAATGTATCAGCTGTTCAATAAATATTTCTGAATCTGAATAATTGGCTGTGTGACATACAGACAGTGAAGTCTCGCACTGAGGGTTCTTCCCCGAAGGAGGTTCAGAATCCAAAAAATATGTGTGAACTCGTCACAGGTAGATAAAGTAATGCTAATCAATATATGTAATTATACAATCATGTGATGAGACGACTTTCGACCAATTTTATCGGGTATTGTTTATCTGCCCCGCTTTCACGTACAGTCGTGTTTACTCCGAACCACATACCTCGGCAAGTTGAGATAGGTCCCGGAATAGTTGCTGTACTTGAAGTGGATGAGATTCCAGCTGGAAGCGTAGCTGAGCAAAGCCTGTCTAGTGAGCAAGGGGCAGGAAGCCGCGGTCCTGACGTCGGGGACCGCCGTGGTGACTGTCCGCCAGCGGCGGGGAAGCACCACGCTCTGACGTAACACAATAAAAAGATCTCATAAAATACGAGTATGTATCTTACATACATATATGGTGCTGGGTTTTACAACATTTTAGTCTGAGTCTACTTGAGCTACCAGCTATATTCCATAACTGGTTTAGACTCAATTTGGTAGCAGATATTTCCTAGTTCTTACGTTATTTTCGTAATCGAATTATGTCAGCAGAAACTTCCAAGAATTCTTTTTCAATGTACCTACTATTGTACATATACTATATGCTAAAATAAAAAATATATTTCACACTTAACATCAGAATATCAGTCATTTTGTAATATTTTGTCAGGAGATATTGTTGATGCTGTAAGTTTAACAAATCTAGACGCGTTAGCGTGTTAAGCTAACAGAACTGGCTAGCATCATATTAAATCCATAACACTAAACAAATAATTATCAGTTATAATTATGTAAAATTGCACCATTCATAGCTCTTTCTAATATGGCTGCATTAAAATGCCATTTTCGTAATGCAACTTGCAAAATGCAAGAGGTCACATGAATGCTGCATTCTTAAACAAATATGCAATATTATAAATTTAGATTGGTACAGGAAATTTTGTTAGGTGACAGTTAATATAAAGTGAGTTTATATAGGCCGAGTGGCTAGCCCTGGAGGCAGAGTTTTCAGTCACACAACTTTGTCTGTTGTTGTATAGCTTACAGCATACTGAATAATTTAACTAATCTTGGTGTAATTGCATATGGAAATAGTGTGGATCAGATCATGTGCAGGTAAAAATATATAAAGTTCATGGTCCACGAAATATTATTTTTCCCGAAAAAACAAGCAAATTGCTAATCTAAAAAATATTAGGACTTAGTTTCGCGATTTTTAACTAAAATAAATTATTATTACATGATCTTTCTTTCTTAAATTAAATTTGATTCTTAAAACAAAAATTAAAGTTGATAAAACATCACATTTGAAATACATTTTATAAAAACATTAAATCCTAGTCCTAGACTGAATGGAACACAAAAACATATTAAAACACTTGCACCAGATTTTTCCTCATGACTGAATCTTAACCCGCAGTAACCTGGGTGCAGTCACCATGACTAACATGTGATGACAAGTAATGATTATCTTACATTATTGTATCTACATTCCAGTGCAATAGCATATGCCTATTCACTTCACTTGTATTCTATGAATAAACAGACAAATTGTTAAGGAATTAAAGACTGGCTTGAGAGTGGCTTGGAAAACTTGATGTTTGTCAGATATTTGGTCACAGATTAGTGCATTAGCCTCATGGTCCTAAGGGTTATAACTGTGTTGTTTTTTATTCTAATAATTGTCTGCTTATTCCTACTGAGTAACATGTATACAATAGCCTTGACACAGTAACTTTCTAATACTAAAATCAGATGAGCCTTATTACAATCAGTATGTATAGGCATAAGGCTACAGATCAATAATGATCAATATTAGATAAAAGTGCAAAACATAGCTGGTCCAATATTTGACTAAAAAAAACAGAGAAACAACTTACAGAAACATCATCAGTCGGGTAAAGGAGGATGTCTCGGAGCGGGTCATTCAGCAGAATAGTCTTGTTGTCTTGAATGTACTGCTCGAAGTCCAGAGCAGTACACTTCTGAGCAATGATGTTCTACAAGAAAGAAACAACCTTTCAATCAATTGAACATTTGGATTAATGCCCCTAACCACTGACCAGGCTTGGAAACGAGCTAACATATTTCACTAGCCAGTAGGTATTGCATCTCTTTAGAGCCACTTTTTTCGCCCCTCCAAGTCCTCCAAGCTTCTGCCTTTCTGTAGTCCAACCCTACTTGTCTATGTTCAATACACTTAAAACTCTTTCTTAACCTAGGTAGTTAGTTTTAATTTGTTGCAAATTACAAGGTATAGAGACTGCAAATATCAAGTTGAATGTTTTTATAGCTTAAAAAAATTATTACATTATTGAATTGAGTAAAACTTATATAATTTGCTGTATCTAGGACTCTTAACAGCATCATACTAATATTTTCCTTGTAGGTAGAAGTACTTCAGCAGATGGTGGCCAAAAATCATGCACTTAGGTGTTACAGAATTACCTGCTTGTGTTATGAAAACAAGACTGAAGACAGACTGATTAACAAAAGTTACCTACTTATATTTAACAGCACTTTTTTTGTAATATTATTACTCCTGTTACAATGGAACTGTATCGCTGTATATTTACTGTATTGTACTGCATTTTGCCACAGAAAGTAATCCTATCCTAGATCATAAAATCTATTTCGGTGTTGATACCTACTTATACCGACCCCTTTTCGCTAACATTACCTATAAAAAATAACTCGATTTTATTTAAAAACACCTGTTGTGTAATTTGTCGATTTATTGCTTCTGCAATAAAAACATTGGGAGAAAACATTAAAACATTAACAAAAAACATGATTTCCTTACCTCGTACTCTGCACCACTTTTCTTTACCTTTGAGTTGACTGGAGGCATACTGATCTACTTCTAAGCACAAAAAAGAAACAGAAGTCCTAAATAGGAGATTTAGGAAACGAACATTAATTTTACATCTTGAGAAAATCGATCTTTAGTCACAAATAGAAAACGAAAAACGCCGCGCCGTGCCGCAAGATACAATCCGCAATAGAAATTTTACGAAAATGCGACGCGATCCAAATAAGGGATGTGCAATTTTATCGATAATTGAAATACATTCGATGTTTTATAGATGTATCAATGTTTAAAACATTAAAAAGTGGTGCGGCCATTGTTTACGACAATCTGCGCGCAAATACATCTACGATTGTACTAATGGAAATATTGTCTAAAAAGACATAACAAACACCACAATGACCATTATACTACATATACCCATATCGAAAATTGGCTTCAAATGCAGTTGTAGGATGAGAATATTCAAAGCTGGAGTCTATTATTTAAGAGTCTATAAATCGAAACATGAATATAAAAATCCTTGAAATTACTAATTATACCTTTGATTAAAATATACTCATTGAAAATTTCCAATTTAAAAAAATATTTACCTATAATTAATGTATGTAGTTTTGCTTGAAAGTTAAGTCTGTTTATTTGACTGTGTTAATTCCTATTGATTGCACACATTTTGATCACATAATTATTTAGAATATAGGATTAATACTCGATTACCATACAAGATTTTATATTCCTTAACAACTTTTTAATGCAAAATTTTAATTGCGAAGAAAAAAGTAGAATGTTTATTTCATGAATATGGCTCCAGAGAAAAAAAACCATTTGAAAAATTTCATTACATCTATGTATTTTTTTGACGTATCGATATATCGATTTTTTTTTCAAGTGTCAATCTCTAATCCAAATTGGAAATTCCGAAACCGACCACCCAAAATTTAAATGACATTGACTTTGACAGTGACAGGTGATGACTGATTTGACAGTTTGTTCGTAGCATCTGTCAGATTTTTTAGGGGTAGTGTTGTACTTGCTAACAGTTTAATCCAATCGATCGATTTAAAATTAAATATTATAGCTTCTGGCAACCAAAGCAACTTAGCCTGGCAAGAAAAGACAGTTAAAACGCACCTAGTCCCGCCTTTTTTGTGGCGGGAAGTATAATTGAACGAACTATAATATTTTACGTATACCTCACTGTGCTACCAACTCATTTGTATGAAATTTAGCGGAAGGTAAAATGGGATACTTGGCCTTTGATTCATATGATTTATGATAGTAAGAAAAACTAAGTTTGCGCTTACTCAATTTCATAATCATTTTATTGGTTCATACGTCATACAGTTCAACAATATTTACTTACTTAAAACTTATTTGCCCAAACAAACATACCTATACATCAATATGCCTATTTTAAATTATCTAATACTTACATGAAAAAAACAAATCTAATATGTTAACCCACACATTCCTTTCGGTGCAATCAGGTAAAAAAATATGCCATTTTCGTTTTGAAGTGCCACTTCAATTAATTCTTTATTTTTCATTGCGATTACAAATGTGTCTAATTTTTACATTGAACATTTACTATGGAGACCTTGTTTATTTACATTCTTACTATAATAAATACTTATTAAATAGTTACCTTAAATTTACAAACTCAGTCGCAGCATAGGTACTTAACTAAAATAATAAAATTAATGTTATATGTGAATTTTTAATGAAAATAACCGATACCCGAAAACAGAATATTTGATAGAGCAGCATAATTTAAATATCAAGAAAAATCTAAGGGGTAGTACTTACCCAATGAAATTACTATGAAGAGGTACATTGCTTATTTTTATACATTAATTAATCCATAAAAATTATTAGTCTTCTAATATTATATTTATTTTTTGGCATTGGTACATTATACATAGATAGGTACTATACTTACCTAACACTTAATGCAATATTTATCTCTGTTTTGATATTAAAAATATATAATACATTTACAAATATACTTAGAAATATCACACATTTTCATGGTAGGTAGGTTGAGTATTATTACTTAATTATTCGGTTTTATGATTCAGCGGTTACAAGTTATGCCGAAAGGTACATATGAAACCTATCATAGGCCGTTAATAGCTCGTCTTAATATTTAAATCACTACCGGTAGCAAACAGGACCCGCTATTTTACCGATCGAGTCGGTAGTACAATTTTGTTCCTAGTCTTATCGACTTTGAAACACAGTTCACTTTTCAAAATTTGTTTTGGTTCATCGCGATAGCAGGGGCCAGGAATGTGGAGGAGAGGTGAGCGGGCGCGGTGCGGGCGGAGCGCGGCGCCGGCACCGGCACGTAGTGCGAGGCGCACGCCGGCGCCGGCACCGCGGCCGCGCGTCAGGAGTACTCGTCCTCCTCCTCGCTCGAGTCCGACGAGTCGCCGCCCTCCGGCTCCGGCAGCGACAGCGTCAGGTAGTCCACGGGCGGCTGCCGCGCCGGGATCAGATACCCGGCCGAGTCCTGCGGCGTCGGCGACAGCGGCGGCCGCGGCAGGCCCGTCTGCACGCTCTCCGGCTGGCTCCCCGCCGCCACCTCCAATTTTCTACATATTTCGTCGAAATTTATCCTCTCCCGCGGATCCGACTGCCAGCACGCCCGCATCAACTCGCACGCGAACCGCGGACATTCCTCGGGCGGGACCAGTACTATACCCTGTAAGATCAGCCTTGTCGCCCCGTCGTTGTTGTGTCCGTAGAAGGGCTGCTTCCCTCGACTGTAGATCTCCCAGAGGACGACGCCGTACGACCAAACGTCAGATTCATGCGTGAAACGGGCGTACACTATGCTCTCCGGCGACATCCACCGAACGGGCATGGGGCGTTCGCCGCCCATTTTGTAGTAGTCGCAGGTGTACACGTCCCGGGACATGCCGAAGTCGGCGATTTTAACGGTGAGATTGGATCCGACGAGGCAGTTCCTCGCGGCGAGGTCGCGGTGCACGAACCTCCGCGAGGCGAGGTACTGCATGCCGCGCGCCACCTGCACGGCCACGCGCAGCAGCGCGGGCTCGTCGAGCGCGGGCCCGGGCCGGCCGCCGCCGCGGGACCCGCGCAGCACGCCGGCCAAGTCTCCATACTCCATATATTCGAACACCATCCACGGACTAGCGCTGATGTCATCTGGAAGTTCACGTAAATGATGATTAACGAATCATCCAACGAAGCTTCGACTTTACTTATTTTCTCTGTAAAGTTTTAAAATCATACTTACTTCTGTAAACTACTCCTACAAGTGTTAAAATATTATCATGCCGGAACGCCGACATTATAGATACTTCTCGCACAAAGTCTTCTTCGGCGCTCCGACTAGCGCTTTCTTTTAGAACTTTGATAGCCACCACTAATTCTCCGCTACTAGCACGCAATAATCCTGAAACCGAAAAAAATACGATTTAAGTCTTCGAACAAAATTAGTACAGAACTAACTCACTGAGTAAGTAAGTAACATAAGGTACCTTTGTGAACTTTTCCAAAACACCCTTCTCCGACCTCTTCAAGGAATGTAAGGGCGTGTCTGTCCAAAAGTGGCACTTGCGGTTCGTTCGTGTCGTCGGCTGGTGGCACCGGTGGACCCGAGCCATAAACTCCATATTGCGGATTTGTGATATATCTATCAGCTAGGAGCGGTTCTCCGGGTCGCACACGCTGAAAAATATAAGTCTAGTCAACTAAGCGACATATCTACCAAGAATAACATAAGCGATATCAGATACGAGACTAGGCAAATTGAAGACAGTGACAAAGTGGTGGCGTAAGCAATGTAAGCGAAGCGTTGGTGGTAAAGCGGCGGAAGACACAGTGCGTCTAAGAAAGCTGTGAATAATAATGATGATGACATCAAAAAAGTCTTAGTTCTTACCGGTTTAGTTTTGCCATTGATTGTGCAAATGCGTCTCCTGAGGTACCAGATCACTGCAGGCAATACTATGATGAGCAGAGCCACGCACCCTGCCAGCACTGTAAGCGACAGCCACGCGCTGTAGTCCGCTGAGGACCCAAGAGGACGCGTGTCACCTCTTACTGTCGTTTCTGCGTGGAAGTCAACAGTCACTGATTTTGCAACCTGAAAAACGAAAGGGAAGTTAGTTGTCTACCACATGATTCCCAGGTTCATGCAATAAAAAGTAAATCTAACTACGAGCAGGGCTTACGAAGCGAGGTCGAAGTGTAAAGTTTAATGAGTTTTTCAATTGTAACAAAGCAATACATAGAAGTTTCTGATTATTTTACTCTTATTTGAAATGTACATTGTACGTGTACAAATACGAGTATATTGAAGGTAAACAAAAATGTATTACTAGCATAAGCTTATTGAAGTGATAACTATATAGAAACTTTTATAGGTATGATTAGAGCTAGCTAAAATTAGAGGCCACTAACGTTATCAGAGTTGACCTATCGTCAATATTTATCAGTTACATTAGATAGAGTAGGCAGTGGTAAGTACTATGGGAAAACATTGATTTTGGTTTTGCCCTGTACTTGTTTTACCATCGCACATTGAATTAGCAATCTGGCTAATTAAATAAAAATAAAAAATCATTTGTTAGTATAAGAAAACGCATGTGTTACCTACTTTGCTAAATAAGATACTCTCAAATATTTCATGTGACAAGCTCACTATAAAGTAAAAACAAACTAGAAAAGGGTACAAGAAAACAACCAAAGTCCAAACAAGGACTCAAGGCTTCATTCCTTTTTATTGTTGTGAAAGGTTGGTTCATCGACAACCACCTACCATGCAACCTACAAACATTCAATCATTAAGCTTTCTCATCTATTTCGAGATCCGGCAAGCAGCAGTAGGTCGCCTGTCGCCGTAGATAAGGAGATAAAGGGTTCTAATTAAGATGGATGGAGCTACCTGTTCTGTGGGCGGTGACGACGCATATTTGTCTGTAGGAGCACTCGACGGCCGCATCGGCGGGCGCACGCCGTGAATCGGGTTTGCTAGCGAAGGCGGCACTGTAAAGTAAGTTACAGAATCAGGGTAAAGAAACTACTTCCTTAGTAAGTTCCATCGTTAGGTGATTAAAAGTAGTAATATTGGTACATTAATGAATTTGGATACATATATTATAAGTATAAGGAACTCAATAACTAAGTATTACATAGAAAATATGTGTAATAAGTACCTACTCGTACCTATTGCAAAAAAAAACCATAAGTCTCTATGGATATGAAGAATTATGAAAGATTACTATGAAGATTTGTCTCTATGGACCATTAACTTTGAAATGTGGAAAATAATGAATATTAAAAGCAAGAAGAAATATAATTAATATATTTAGGTATGTGTTCTTATAATATCTTGGTTCTGGCTCATAGATTCAGATAAAGAAGTGGATTTAATGTAGCGTAGCTTACATGCTGTCCGAGGGCAAGGGTTTCCCGACATGGCTGGCCTCCCGTCGGAAGTGCAGAGGCAGTAGTTGTGTGTATCGTTCAACTCCTTGCAAGCCTGTTCCCACCCGCATGATTGATCCGTACATGTTCCTTCAAAGTATAAGGCTGAAAAGTGAAAGTATAGCCAAATTAATCACCATATCAGCTCTCACACATTGCTTCCTAACAGCTGCTAACGAAACACAGCTACTAAAAAGCAACAGCATTTTGAAGATGATCAAAGTCATGTGGTTTTCATTCGAAGCGAGCACGCAACCAATTTTTGTCAAGCTCTCACATATTTGGTGATTAACTGTGCAAACAGGCTTATCTACAATAATAACACATGAGATGCGTGAGCGGGATAGATAAGGGATAACAACAGGGTCTTACTTCGCGGCTTGATGTGTTCCTGGCGCGCCTCCTCGCGAGGGACGCGCGCCAACTTGCTCTCTCCGTGCTCTCGCTGCTTCTGAAATGGAAATTACGATTGTATTTGTCTTTGTTTCCAAACTAGTTAGTATTGTATGAATAGAATGTAACTGCGGTCCCGAGGGATTTGTTACGTTATACGAGCTACGGCTGGTTAAAAGAAAAAAACTTGAAAAATTAGGGCGTTACTGTACGCTTAATTTTTGTATTGCGCAAAAGGTAATTTTGGCAACCCTAACCAACGTTTGTGTATAAGGCCTAAATATTTAGGAATAGTTCACAAATATACATAGTCACTAGGATCAGCATCAGCAAATAACTACGAGCGATTCCGTGATTTTCCTAGCATATGTACATGATATGCATTGGTTTTGTAGATTAGTTGCATACACGAATGAAAATGCGAGGACAAAAGCAACAAACACCACTTGCTCAACGACCCGCTATCCATGTCAAACAGGCTCTAAGCAGGTAATTAAAGCAAATTAGAATACGCGTCCACGTTAATTGTCTAACGCACGGAATGCATAAATCCAGCGATTAACATCGAGATGTATTCGTGCTATTTACCAATTGTAATGGCAGCACGATCGTGAAATCTCCGCTGATCAACCTACGCCTGTTTAATTCGATCCTACCCACCTGCATCTGCAAAATACTGTCCAAATTTAGAGCTCAAGTGCTGTTGAGAGCTACATGCGTTTTGCATTATTTACGGCCTCTATTAAGGTATGGTGGGCATTCTCAGAAATAACGCGTTCTTCGTTATCTTTCGAATGGTTGAGAACGTTGAGACGCCCAGCATGGAGTTATTTTGGCTACGTTATCGTGGAGAGTAGCTCTGCCGTGGCCCGGGCAACGATAAATTAATATCTTATACCTACCCAAGTAAGATAACAATGTTTTGCGTCTGCTGCCCGAACGCTAACCTCAATTTTGACTTCATACACTTTATGGTCGGAGTAATTGATTTGAATTACGGTTTTGTTATACTCGTTTCTATCTACTTTAGTTAGATATACTCGTATGTATTGTGAAGCGTTGGAGTGACAATAACAGCCAAGAATCAAAGTATAATAAAGTAGTGATAAGTTGCTTATGTTTTAAGTCATAAATACACGTTTTATACAGGTGTACAATAGTGCATCTAAACTACGATATCACAATAGAGAGATTAGAGAGTCTGATACACGTGTCCGCCTGTGTCCACCGGATTTGCTTCCCTAAACCACTCAATGAAATGCTATTTGCCGAGCATGTTGTAGTGCCAGATTGAAATGAGCTCGTTGGCCGCTATCCTCTCATCTACTACCTACTTGTGTACGTGTTTCAATTCCTTATTTCCCAAACCAATTCGTCATGTCCACATGGAATAAATACTACGTTATAATATCCATGGTGATCTTCCTTCAATTCTAATTTGTGGGAACATTCCCAAAGGAATTTCGATATATTTGCTCGGAAATGCTACGAATGTGAAATTGTACTGTTTGGGGTTTTTAGGATAATGTTGTTAAGAGAGGTAAGGTTTGTCGAGTTTTCCTATTTATACACGTATATACCTCTTTTTATTTATTTAAGCTGTTTTCTACCTACACTAATAAAATAGTTTCACCGTTTGACATTTTCCTCGTTAATAAAGAAAATATGTCGTGGAATTTATCTGACGAAGGCAGGCACTTAATTTATATTGCATTTAACGCATGATCCTATCATTACAATGGGCCCAAGTTTGAAGGCTTTTAAGACAGATCTAAATTTTCTAAAACTATTGGCATCCTTGTCTACTGGCTTGCAATGATAAAGACAGATATATTTTTAGTTAGTTTAGATCTGTCTTAAAATGCCTTCAAACTTGGGTCCAATGACATGATACTTAAAAATACAGATAGTTTGAAGCGCTACTTTGTTGAAAGAGAGCTGAGCAATGCAATTCGATTGTGCCGTGCACGTGCCTGCCCCGCTTCTTGTTGTCACTCCAATTTAACTTTGCACTTTGTTCACCCATCTATACAAAATTGATCAATAAATAGGTTGATAAGTACTTAAAGGCTGATAGGTAGAGTCACTGTAAACCTTGAAAAACATTTTAAACCTATTTAATCATCAAAGAGTGGCTCAACATTGTAGACTTGTTGTGAATTAGACAGTTTATACTAACCAGCTTTTAGCAACCTAATTTTCTAAAAACAGCCTTTATTTAAAAATATTTTACACAAATACTTTTATCTATCTCTGCAAATAATGTTACGTGCTTGCTCAGAAGATAATGTTAGATTTAAAGTATGGCCATGTCTGACCAAACCCTATTTAATAAATAAAGATAAAAAAAAATTTAGCTGAAACAATCTGCATTTTTTTTTAAAGTTTAGACAACATTTAGTTGTATATATTACCAACCGAAGTTGATAGATTGTTTAGCAAAGTAGTTGTCGCAAGACCACAATTGACGCTGATCCACGCAAAACACTTCAAGTACATTCATGAGAATTAGTTACGGCATATTACGGTCACTATTATGAATAAGTCTCCTTCACAACTGTTTTCACACAAACGTTACGCCATTTTAACGCCTAGTCAAGAATTTTCTAGGAAATGAATGGAGCCTCTAAAACTACAACTGGGTTAGAATAACAAAGTTATCTTCAGAAGCGCCAACAATAATGTGGCACTGTGACTCGGATGTATTTATGTTATTCAAACTTATTATTAGTTTGTATTAGGGTTTCCAACCGGGAAATCCCGGTTCCAAAAGAACCGGGATTTTCCGGTTCTTTTGGGGTCAAAAAAGAACCGGGATTTTTAAATCTTTTCCCGGTTCTTTCGGGATTTTCGGTACCAGCTATTTCTTATTTTCTGAAGGCGCAAAAGAGAATCTAACACGTAAATTACTGCGTTTTATTAACTAAAACTAACCGTTAAGTACTTTATTTACAGAAAATAACATAAATAGGCATAAAAATAATAGAATATCACAAATAAAAGCTAGTTTTAGTTAGTTAGCAACTTATCAGCTTTCACATAATGTCTGTGAAGGTTTTATTAGTTGTGAAAGCTTAAAAAACGTATATCATTACATTATTATAATTTGAGTGGTTGCAGTCACACTTTCTAAAAAATCAATTAGATGACAGTAATGGATGGAAACTACACACTCCACACCAACCTGCCAAAGAGGAATGGGCGTCCGCAGACTTTATTGTCATTCTGTAGCTTGTCAAGTTGTCTGTTGGGTTACGGCAATGCTCGCTAACAGAACTGTCAGAATTGAGACAGGGCATTAGGGTATTGAGCTACAAAAAGCTGCCCGCAAGAAGGAGCTACGTGGCGCAACACAAGTACGAGTAGAAGAGGTATATCAGCGATCCCAAGCCGTGCTCTGCTAGTTTAGGGAGCTCGGCTGGTTTGGGTAAGCTGACAGTTGGAAGGCAGTACACAAAACACGCCAAGCGGGATGCCGGTGCAGGTCATATCACCACTACTTGGAATCAGAGTAGCTATGTCACCATTGATTTGGGTTATGGTGGTAGATCAACTCGCAGAACTCGTTAACAAAGAAGGTGTATTCACTGTAGCGTACGCTAATGATCTAATTGGTTTTTTTATGTTATTGAGTGACGAGACGAGCAAATCGCTTGCCTGATGTTAAACGTCACGTTTGCCCATAACAGGGCTGCAGAAAGAATGCAAAAAGAATTAGAATGCAAAACCCTACGCGTCACAGTACTGCGCTCGTCACCCTGAGATATAAGATGTTTAATCTCCTTTTGCCCTGAAATTTCACTGTAAACAATGTCCTTCCAACTGAACTTCCACTTAGGAAGAAAACATCATTAGCGAAATAATTTTAGGTTTCTGCTACACCTGCACATACAGCAGGAGGCGATAGCTTCAGCCTTAAGGATCAAATCTACGAAATAGTGGAAAAGTATGGGTCCCATAACAAACCACTACAGAATAATCGACCGAGCATCGAGAATAAGTAATTTGTAAATATGTAACAAGTATGCATTGATCATAGAGAACAACATCTTGGATATTATATATCTGGGTATATCATCCAGGTAGAATATATACACAGGCGAAGAATAAGGAGGATATAGGCTGCGGCTATTACTCGCTGAAGCTCAGACTCCAAGAGTCCGCTGAGAGTCACACATCACTTCAGACACTCAGACAAGTATAAAACGAATGACTACTGCGTGTAAGATTCACTTTTGCGCCATTGAAAAAACAAAAAATAGCAAATACCAAAAAATCCGAAAGAACCGGGATTTCCCGGGATTTCCCGGTTCTTTGGAACGAAAGTACCGAGATCCCGGTTCTTAGAAACAGTACCGGTTCTGGAAACCCTAGTTTGTATATTGCGTTGGAGTAATGATAATAAGAATTTACGATCGGATATGAGTTTTCTAAAGGGCCTGTAATGATATCCGTGCACTCGAATCGCGGTCGTATTGCACAATCAATGAACGGTTTCATCTTCCTAAGATCATTCAATATGGTTTCCGATAAATTTAATAACCAGGTTCTAAGTAGGTAGGTACGTCTTGATATTTGAGTAACCACTCTTCTTTTTTTAGTATTCAGTTACGATGGTTTTATAAAACAAAGAAAAGCTTTTTAGGGAAAAGTTAAAATAATTGTTTGTTTAATTTTATTTTACACAAAACAGTCTTTCCGTAAAAAGAAGTTTATCTTTTGTTTAAAAACTGTTTTTTAAGCCATTTTCATATCATTTTCTGGAAATTAAACCTCAAAAGCACAACTTCTTCAGTTACCCTGCTCATTGACCTTTAAGCTGGACTTGTAATTTTTTCCAGATTCTCTCTCTACAAAAGCTTTACAAAAGTTTTCCGTGTGCGTGAGAGTATTCGGCCGACTATCGCTTATTTCTGACTCCAGATTGTTTTGACAAAGACGGGATCAATCTTCACATAACTCTACACAAATTGTAGCTAATAACAGTGAATAGTTATAACGAAGATAGCTAATTAGAAGAAAGAAATGGGGTGTCAGATTTAATGCCTCCATTATACAAAGCTCATACAAAGCAATGACAATTAACAGATTTCTCAGATTTAATCTGAGACATCACTTACGTAGATTAAAACATGGTTTGTAAGTACCATGGATTACAGACGCGTGCCATTTTCCTAAATGAACAGTTTGACAGTTTTGAAAAAAGTTGGACGAGTAAGGAATACCTATTTCTACGTGGAAAATAATAACGAGAGCTAAGTTCCGCGCTTCTGCTATAAAATAAAATTATTACAATAGGCGTAAATTAATCAGGTGTAGGTAAGTATAAGTAACATACTCAAGCTCAAATAGTATAAACGTTACTAACTTGAGTAGGCTATTTCGTGACAAAAGACTCAAGAAAGCGATATCAGATGTTCTGTTCTGTTGGTAAGTCACAAATACACCGTGGTATTTCGAAATGCCAAACAATGATGCGGTTTTATGGAGCCGTTTGGAGAATGATATTTTACACGAGCAACTTTTCCGTGTGACCACAAATACCACGACAATATCAATTACATTACACCCAGTCAGAATATACGAGACCGTAGAGCCTGATGCAAGGCAAGACCCTACTATTGTACATCTACTCTCGGAATACACACACCTTTGCATTCGAAAAAAAAAACGGTTTTCGAAAGACTTGTTTAGACGTTAAGTTTTAAAATAATGTTTTTTTTTTTTGCAGACGGACCAATTGATTTGAACTTTCGACCATAAAAAGAACTCGTCCATTAGTATAAAATGGACGAGTTCTTTTTACTATATTATAACAAAGGCCCTTTCTATTCCTAAAAAGCTCAAATTCTGAATTAAAATACCTACTACTTCTTATGTTTACAAAAAATTTATGTTGGTTTTTTTTTTTTTTTTAATAAGTTTATTAAACACCACAGACTCCACAGTCCGTGAGTTTTACTATTACAATTGAATTTATTAACATTTACAAATTTTTACAACTTAATTTACTTTAAGCAGTGCGACAAGAAGAGTTATTTATAAAATTAAATATTTACAACTACAAAATAATTGTGTGTTTGCCTTGAGCAGACCAGCGACCCGCAAGCAGCACCCGGTCACGAGTGTGACGCATGTGCCAGCCATCGCCCTCCTCAACCATATTTGAGGGAAGAGAACGACCCGGCACATGACGCCGCTGCAAGAAGGAGCCTTCGATGGGGAGCATGAATGCTCGGGGCATACACACAATCCTCACATTTTAACGCTAAGATTACATTTTTTTTTTTTACACATTTACTAAGTCCTATTAATCAGTTATCGCCTCCTCTCGGCCTAGGGCCTCCACCACCGCCGCGTTCCGATCTTTGATGGCCATCTGCAGATTGTAGTCTTTGATGGTCATCGGAGACGCAGCCGATGCACGCCGGACAAATCGACTGATGGCGTCGTTCTCTGTGTATTTATGTTGGTTTGGTTTGTGTACGCTTCAAAAACTCAAAAAGTTCTGCACCGATCGAGCTGAAATTTTAGCATGATATATTTATAATAGATACGCATCAAGGATTGTTTTTATCTATATATTTTTTCTTTTTTATCCACAGCGAAGCGTGGCAGGGAACAGCTAGTATACCTATTATAATTTCTGTCATATGACTATACCTACAGTACGAATAAAATAAATGCAATAAAATTCCACAAAATAAGCAACCAATTTGCATCGTTAATCCTGGTTCCTTAGTAACCTCCGTGTATTGTAGCACCCACGTGACATTTTCGCTAACAAATTACAACATAAATAACCGTCGACATGTTGTACCTCGGGGACATGACACGTTCGTTTCCAACCTGCCTCATTGATGGCAAAACAATAATACATAATAATATCGACGCTATTGTTGAGCTCTTGCATCACTCCACAGAAGAAATCGTAGTAGCACGCCCACACTACTGTTAGCTCTAAGAACAAACGCTTTAAATTGAGACAAGTCATCGTCAAGCCAGGCTCCAATCCATTTGTTATACTGGGATGTAACACCTACTATTTTAATCCATTTCGACTTACGTAGAGGTACTTGGCTCTTTGTAACTTTTAGTAACAGCAACAGCCTACTTTCGTTAGTTGTGTTTGTTTACTCGGTGTAATTAATATCTTATGAGAACTTCAATGAAGCCCGCCGACGCGGCGCCTCTCGGGAATGTCGGTTCCGGATTTCCTGGCCAGTAGGTACTGCGCTTCCTCTCTTCTGATTACTATCAATGTCTATTAAAGAAAGGGCTCGATTTTTTACAAAATAAATAGGTTACTGTTTTTGGAACAAAAGCGTAGTACGTTAGGGTTGCATAGGGAAGAGTAGGGGCCGAGAGGGGGGAAGAAGAACCGTATGGGTGCACCTGGTCCGCGCGCGGGCCGATCATTAAAAATGTTTATTTAAAAATCCGACCGCTTAACGCCCGGGAACGCTCAGCGAGAGTGAACCATTTGTAATATCGAGTCATTGTTATTATTGCGTTACAGAAAATAAGATAAGTGAATAAAAATAGATCCATCCAAACAACAACTACTGATTATTATGGCTGGAACAGTAATCCCTGGCTGACCCTGCCCGTAACCTATATGAGATTATTTAGGTATACACACTTTACTAGATAGATATTAAGCCCGCCCTCGGGATGTAATTTATGGTATTTGCAAGTAGAATTAAACTTGCATTATTTTACGTTAAAATACCTACCAGCATAAATTACTAAAATATTTTAAGAAATAATGCTATATTTTGGCAACTAAGCCTAATAAGAACCAGTCCGAAATTAAAAGAGTCATTGAAATAAACCTTGTTAAACTCCTGCATAAAATGTTTTCCGTCTATTTACCTAATGTGTCTGAGCGTTCCGCCGCCAGCTCGCGAGCCGGTCGGTGCTTTTAAACAAAACAAGAGCTTTTCCTCGGAACATCAACAACGTATCAATGAACATACAATAAACATTAGTTTTATCGCGAGAAATTTACTCGCAAATAATGTTCAGGGCAATCTACGGAATAACATAGGATCTGAGAGCTGACTAAAGTCGCGGTAGAGGCGAAAAAAAACTGATGGATGTGTAACATTCCTACGTAATTTGAAAAACGCTGAAATGTGTAAAATTCAGCTAAAATTACGACGCTATCGGAAGTAGCGGATACCTATAAAGCAGCTGAGCTGAATCGGCGCGTATGCTATTGTCATTCGATGTTTGTCATTAGAAAACGAGGCAGTTTGTTTATCTATATTCCGTAATGTGAAGTTCAAGAGACAATATTTTGAAAAACAACTGAAAGTGTCAAAACACAAAAGTTCGTTAGCGCGTATCTTTTCATTGCGGCAAGTTGAGATAATCTCAAATGTTTACTCAGCAGTTAAGGCGCCTAAAACGCACTAAAGTGAGACATAAAAAGTTTAAAAAGCTCTCAGTAGATCAAACAAGACGAGTAGTGTCGGTCGACAGACGGCGCGGTATCAGGTTACCGCTGGCGGGTCACATTTGTCCCGAATAATAAACTCCAGATTGGTGTCAAAAGAGGCACTTTTATTGTGCCATCAACCCACAATCCTGAAATCGAGCCCGAATGAAGTGTTTGTTTTTAATAAATCTTCCGCGAAGGTCGAGTCGGTCTTTGATCCGCCGATCTTAATCCACCTCGCTCCTCCATACAGCAGGCAGTGTAATGTGTAATACAAATGCAATTATGGTTTGCTAAATCGTTACTTCGGTTTTATGTTTCAATAAAATATTGTCGAACAACGCCCGATTGTTGCGAATTTTCGTAATGTCGCTCGTATTTCAGATACTTACGCTTGTCTTAGTTTATTGGAATTTACTTCACGTGGTAATTAACGTAAATCTTTAAAGCGTAACTAACGATATGCAAACTGCTCTTTCTATTTTAACAAGTTTTTCGCTCTTAGCTATTAGGGCAACGACATCAGACCATTGCAATATCAAAAAGCTTTCTTTATTTTAGTAGCGAAATCTTGAGAGAATGGTTGAGTGGCACAATGTTTCTAATACCTACAAAAGTAGCTTTATCCAAAGGCTTTCACGCCTTGTAAGGGAGAAAGTGTCAAACCGTAAAGGCATATTCACAGGAATGAAACTTGAGCTGTGGTAGCATTTATGTGGTCGTATAAGAAAATTTCTGTTAATACGAATTAAATACTAAACTAGGAAAATTTAACCAACCGTGACGATTTCTTTATTATCTCATATTTAGCTACAAAACCTATAACTATTAAATTCTAAAGATTTATTATTAACTTTATCCATATGTAATTAACTTATTTGTCTACGTCGGCTTTGCCTATTGAAGCAATTGTACCTTAAAAATTCTATAACTTGGTTACGAATTGGTTTGCATTCGTCATCGATGACGTCAAGCTGTCACTGTCATCTGTCCTTCACAAAGGGGGGAGGCGGGGTACTAATGCGGAAACATCCATTTGGGCCGCGCGAATTGTTGGCGGCGACACCCGTAGTTCCGATCGCCCCACTTAGGCAGTAGGGTTGTTCAGCCGTTTTTAAAAAATCGAATAAGTAAATGGCCTTTTTCTTTATTAGGAATATTTCAATTGTGAACTTTAATTTCCAAGTTTATAATGAATTTTCATAGAGTCAAGCTGTGGTATATGGACTATATGGTAGAGTTGTCATATCGATATAACAATACAATACATTTAATTAAAAATGCATATCTTTAGTGTGTCTTCCAACCCTACTTCCAAGAGCGACCTGGCACACATACTGAGCAATCATGATCCTTTAATTAGACGTACCGAGTGGTAATGGCGCATGCGTCGTTTACGCAATGCTTTGTTGGATTTAGATGCACTTGTATTTGCATACATGTTTCTAAATCAAGGGAAAGTCCGATAATAAACCCTAGAACGCTGGTACTTGAAACTAAATACGAAAGAGCGCAGCGCGCAGTGAGAACCATGTCGAGGCTTATATTTATATATTGCACTAATAGAGATTGGTACCTGCAAATACTGAAGTACCTTCATAGCTCTAAGGTTCCTATATTATACTAAAGCACTGTGATTTCAAATGCTTCTTCGCTAGAGGGTCAATTACTGATGCCGCTGGTTAATTTGTCGTCCGACAAAAGTAGAAGTGTTAGTAGGTGTTAGGTACCTAAGTGTTTCTACAAGCTTTATGTCAATTGAATCTGTCTTTGATTGACAATTTCTCAAACTCAATTCTAAATATGTTTGATCCTAGGAAATTGGTTTCATTTTGACAGAGGACGAGGCATCAAAAACTCGTGAAAATGTAGAAGTAGTCGTTAGACAACAAGAACATTATTTTTACAAAACAAAAAACAAAAACCGACTTCAAAAGACCGACTATTGAGTTATTCATCTATTTGTCGCGCACGTACTTGGAAATTTAAGACTTATATGGTTTTCTCGTGGATACCATTATCAGAACTGGACTAAATTGAAATGGGACCAAATGGGAAGCGTCAGCTTTTTAATAAAAAAAGAATCTTCAAAATCGATTCACCCAGTCAAAAGTTATGAGGTAACAAACATAAAAAAAATAAATAAAAAAAAAACATACAGACGAATTGATAACCTCCTCCTTTTTTGAAGTCGGTTAAAAACTTATACCAAACGAAAATTTTAGTCGGTAGATAAGCTTTTTTGTCTCGCAGATGCTGCTGTAACACTGAGTGTCCAGTTATCCAATTATCCAGTGTAATTTTTATACTCACTTGGATCTGTAAAGACACTTTAGATATATTAACAATTAAATAAAAACATTGCCCACTAGAAAGTCGTAGAGGACGGGCTATCCTGTTTTACTGGTTTGTCAAAAATTAGCTGCAGTAGACCCGACTTTACTCTACTCATATCTTTAAAAAAATCCTAGGTGTCTTCATGCTAAATCTCACTCATTTGCACCCTTTTACTCACACTCACACATAGGATTTCGCATTTACGAGTATATTGGTGATATGTACCTCTATATTAAGGTAGCTACAAGTGACCAAACGTCCGCATGACCTAAGGTAACCGTGTCCACAAGAAAATAATGACTATAAATATTGCTGAAAGTTCGTCAACCGTAAAACGTATATTATTGGTATTTCTAAATTAGTCACAACACAGATCGATTACTTCAACCTGTGTTGATATGTGTTTGTTAAACAATACGGTTCTTGAAACAAGCAATTATTTTTGGCTTTCATTTTGTTCTCTGATTGATACGGCTCCAATAAAAGAAATTATGTAGATCGAGCAACGTTCGATTTCAGAGTACAAATTTCTTTTTCATAGACACTTTCCTAACTCAGAAAACAGTTTTTCATTTATAAGTCAATATAAATATCAATTTGTTGGCTGTTCCACTCGATTGATTAATCATGAAACTCTAACGTTTTTCAATATTTTACGTGAACTGATTTGGTGATAGCTCAACCGAGAGAGTACGGTGTTCTTAATGCTTGAACAAGCTCTTCTTCGTACAATATCAACTCCGATTAAGAACAACTTTTATATTTTAAGAAGTTTAATGTTTATTGAGTACCAAAGAACTACGCTATTTACCTATCTTCTTGATTCTACCCAGATACTACGAAATCTACAGCGTTCTAAAACTATAATTGCTTTTTTTAAATACTAGGTAGTCTGGAAGTACGTATGCAAAAGAATAGGCAAAATAATCAGGTTTTTTTATCTCTCTAACAGTTTAAAAGACTTACTAATATTTAGGACTTCATAAATCTAATAGGGATTGTTCAGATCGTTAATAACTTTGTACAAAACCGTGTCAGATCATGCTATGACTGACAGGACAGGCTATTAGAATAATTTAGAGGAGCATGTCAAATAATAATTCCGCGATTTTTCCAGGCGTGGTATAATCGGATTGATAGATGGAGTCGCCGCCATCGCAAAAGCCTGCTTAAATTATTTGGTCACGTTATCATCTTCCTACCCTTATTCTACTTATGTGGGGTCGGTATAAAGTATATACGTTTCCTCTATTTGTATAATATCTGGATTTAATCCTATTTTTTATATTTGTTATTTTTTATACATTTATTAACGAATACTTACATATTTTTCAATAGAAGTCACGTTTTTTTATCAATTTGAGTGACGAGACGAGCAAACCGCTCGCCACTGTTAAGCGTCACGTTTGCCCATAACAGGTCTGCATCACCCGGAATTTGAACTGTTACAGCTCTTACTTGGTTACAGACCCTGCGCGGTACATCGACAGTTATCTTTGCCCGAATAGATCGCTATACAGCAGTTAAATGTTAGAAGCGTACAAGTGAGATCATAAGGTTTTTTAACTGGATACAAAAACTGGAGATGCCCTTGAGCCGCCGATCTGTTTATTCGACTGTCGTCTAGCACTTAACGCCAGTGCCGATATTCGCTATTTTTGAACGATACAACACCAAGATCCACTCTCTAAAATGATTGGCCATTTAAACATTTGGTCGGTGTGTTTTTGAAGGGCGAATACGCCAATCACAATTTTTATTCCGAGAACAGTGCTTTAGTTTTAGTTCCGATTATTTTCTACTTTCCGATCCTCTTTTGTAGTTCAACTTTTAGTAATCATAGATTTTTTTTGAGTAAACTGAAACTATTCTGTAAATGTTACTTACAAGCTTCATAAAAAAATTGCGTTCCTAAAATTGTCAATAGCGTACTCATATTTGGCCTTTACCACAAAACAGTAATGATTCGCTTACTGACTTTAGTAAAGTAGCGAGTGAATGGAAATATTGTTCTATCTTCATTGACAGGGAGTTTCAAAGTTTCTTGCTCACGAAATTATTTATGCCTGTCCGAAAGTAGCAGCTCTGTTGTAATGAGCCATGTTTTATTCGAATTCGAATTGTTATTTATTCGAGGATTCGACTTTTAAATTACCAGCTTGATAAATATATTTTTTATATTTTTTTTAACTTGAATAATTCCGCGTTTGACCACCAACTCGCCTGATGGTAAGCGACGATGTGGTCGAAGATGGTGTACGCAGACCTAGAAGATACCTATTCACTCTATATAGGTACCTACAGATACTTTATACTATTATCTGAAATTTTGTTAATAAAACAATAGCCTTCTTTATAGAAACTGACATACCTACTTTAAAAATGTTAAAGCAGCATTGTACTAGTTTTAACATTTTGTACCTTTTTTTGGTGTAAAATAAATATAAATAATAATTATTATACTGTATTATTATATTATTATTATACTGTACTATTACCAATTTAAAACCACTATTGCGGTCGTAAATTTTCAGGAACTGTGGGGCTAGCACAACTTTGACGTAAAAATACGGAGCGAGTTTTCGATAGTAAAGTGTTCGCCATTTACGCCTGTCAAGTGTGCTCCTGACGGGCGTAAATGGCGTACACTTTTCTATCGAATACTAGCTACGTATTTTTACGTCAAAGTTGTGCTAGGCCCACTGATGATAAGTTACTTATCTCAGGCGTTCAAAGAACCTACACACTGATTTCCGCTATTTTAATATCTCATTAAAATTACCGTGAGTAAATACCCAGATAGGTATTGTTAGGGTTATTTATAGTCAATTAAAATTTAAAATACACAATGCATTCGATTCTTTGTCTGCTGTTCCTAGCCAATTGAATATTATTTCTGAATTTAATTAAGCGATTGCTCGTTCGATTGGCTCGTCTTGTCACTTAATTACATAAAAAAATTAAAAAAGCATATTTTAATACAAGGACCGTTGTCGCTACTAGGTAGTATTTAATTAACTGATTTTAATCATAAAACTTGTTGGAAAAGTTCATACCTATATTTCAATATAACTATGCAGTACATCATATTGTATCTGCAACTGCATGCAATATATAGGTATACAATGAAAGGTGTAGTAATGCTTAAGGGTATTCTTCGTATACTTTTTTGACACAAGTTTGCTAAATCCGAGAAAAAGATATCGAGTCTCCGTACAAAATATTTAGTCACGTGATCAATTTTCTATGGAGATTCGATGTTTTCTCTCTCGAATTTAGCAAACTTATGTTCTAGAAGTGGTTCACTTTGGCGTGTAGATGAACATCCCTAAGGATTACTACACCTTTCCGATACACCTTGTACCTATATCAAATACTATGAGAAATCTCATTAGTCACGATATCACCGAGTTACTTCGCAAGGTCTCTATTTTAAGTGTCACTGAAGCTATGCCAGTGCTCATTCTTTAAAGTACCTACAATCCTATATAGGTATATTAGAACGTCCTCTGGTAGTTAAATTTCAATGTAGTTTATTCATAAAAAAATAGTAAAAAAACAGTATTTTTAATAACTTAATCACAATGCAAAAGAATCCTAATGAAAATGAAAAAAGCCACAAGAACATGTAAATTAATAATTTATGTGGCTTAGCATCTTATCTAATGATGAAAGTCTGAATAACCACATACCTACATGTATATATAATACTAGCTGACTCGACAGACGTTGTCCTGTCTTAACGATGACTATTTAATTCGAATTGGTAAAAAAAGCCATTGCGTCAATTCTATGTCAAATGTCAAAAGTTACATTAAAAAAGTTTACATTGTCCAAAGCGCTAAAGTTTAATTATGGTTGAAGTATTTATAAATTTTCTAATTTTTCATGTTTTTTTACCATAAATTGAGATGTGAGCTATCCTACGTATCTCCTAAGTTAGATCGAACTGCACACGGTGTGCAAATTTGATTGAAATCGGTAAAGTAGTTTAGGAGTCTATAGCGGACAAACAACGTGACACGTAATTTATATATATTAAGATTAAAAGAAGACTAGATACATTACGATACATATTCGATGTGTGTATTTCTGGAAGCAGGAAATGAAAGAGTAATTTTTCCTTTAGCTGTCTTGCTTTGACTAGTGCTTAATTGCAAAAGGCTTCACTTCCCTGAGAGGCGACAGCTAGCGTTACAAATAAAGTAGTGCTATAAATCTGCCACCTACTTCGTTTTTAATGGTTGCTAAAAAAGGAAAGTATAAAATTTATCAGTTGCGAAACTGACATCCTGGCTTCGAGGTTGTATTTGCGTTCTGCATATTAAGTGAGAACCGTCTCTATAATAATTACAGCAGAGAAAAAATTGAGTTTGGTAATTTTCAGATTTTCTAATTAAGTTCAAACGCTCAAGTGACATTTTAGATAGAAATATAGTTTGCTTCACTCTTCTGATTTGCCTACCTACTTATTGCACAGCTTATAGATATTGTACAGATTATAATGCAAGGGTATCCTTGTTGATAACTATGAGCCCTTTTATAATATATTTCTGTCTAAAATACTGCTGAGAACAGAATTTTTTAGGAAGATTTTCTCGGCTAAGGAAGTTCACAGCTAAAGCCTAAGCTGCTCTCCATAAAACGTGCCAAGTAGATTTGACTTGTTAAGTCCCTGAGTACCTACAGCCCGTTTCGTAGATGAAGTCTTTAGCCTCTAGATAGGTCAATGAAGGTTTAGGGGAGAAAAGAGATCGCATTGACGTCACAATCACAAAAACCATAAGCAAATATGATGTTTACGCACTAATAGATAATTAGACTACAAACTAAAATCAAAATCCTTTGTTTCTCTCTAAAAACTTTATTACGATAACTTCAAACCATATCCTAACTGAAGATTTAGTTGAAAGATTTAAACTTACTAAAAATAAGTTGATTTTAAAAACAAGCAATGCATTGTCATCGGAGTTCATTGATTTAAAGTTTTCACGTCAATGTCGGAGTTACATACCAAATTTTAGCCGGACATCGATAAATGATTCAAAATTGAGTTGCAAGATTCCATCCGAACAAACATAGTTACATAGTTATGTAACTATGACATATGTAACTATGAAACTATGTTTGTTTGTTACAAAACCATGTTTATTGGCGAATTGTATGTGTACATTGCAAGTTAAAAAAAGCTTTAAAAAAGGCTGGCTTTGTTATAGCCTTATAGCGGTGTATCACGTGAACATTTAACATTTTTACTAAATTTGGATCTGTTCACTAAAAAGCTTTCCGAATTGGTTTGATTGTAGCTGTGATTGAATAACTTAATTAATATTAAAAGGTTCTGGGACTTCACCCTCCACTAACGTTTTAGGCATAGGCTAAAATCACTTTTTTTATAACTGAGTTACACTAAGTCCTTGTACTGTTACTAATTAATGGGTTGATTACAAGTAACGAGTACAGTAAGTTGCGAGAAAGTTAATGAGCCCACTCGGCCGAGCAAACAAAACATGGTTCTAGCGACTCTCTCGCCTCGTCAAACTGCATAATTATACAAACAAACCGAGTGCCTACTCGGCCGACGGCACTGCCTTGCCACTGTACTCCTTAGGTGTAATCAACCCATTATTCTGTAGTATAAGTAGATAATATATCTCGACAGTAAGAATAGGTATGTCACCATAGTTGTCAATCATTTTTTTTCTATCCACACTATGGAAGCTATAAAGTCGTCACCGTCTCGTTATAGGCGCGGCAATAAATAACCCCAATCCATGCAACAGGTAATAATTTGACTTTTAGCGCTTATAAATCTTAGGTTTGGATGGCATCAATACTTTTTCATTATTATAGTGACATAGTTACCCTGAAACAATGAATGGTAGGTATTTAGGACACTGTCGCAATACAAGCTATGAGAGAAAAGCTAATCTAAGCTATCATTTTAATCTTCTTGTCGTTTTGATTGATAGCAGTAGATAAACTGAAGGTCATAAACTCATGAAAATTCCTAGTCTCAGTTAATTACGTTAATTCTGTTATACTATTTTCTAAATTAAACTATACTCAACGGCTCTAAAATTGTTGCCATCCGTTACTCACTCGTTAAAAAGAAAACAAATGTAGATAACTTTAGTGCTGACAGATTAGTTTAATTTAGGAAGTGATACAGTAGAAATGACACCATTAAAAAAACTAAAACGTTTCACACTCTTAGCTCGCTACTAGGATACGCTGTGTCGGGGATGCCATGGAACACACACAAAGACAAGGACAACTAACACCCAGACTCAGAACAGATAAATAAATAAATAAATAAATAAACGTTTCACACTCATAGCTCCCCACTAGGAATAAATCCTGTGTCGGGGATGCCATGGAACACACACAAAGACAAGGACAACTAACACCCAGACCCAGAACAGATATTTAAATCCATCATTCAAACATCTTGCCCGGCCGGGAATCGAACCTTGCACCTCTGGCTTATAAGGCGGATTATGCTACCGCTAAGCCAAACAGGCCGTCATTGTTTGACTAATGCGTGCACGTCTATACGTATCTATAAGTAGTAGGTACCTCGAACTTCTAACTTCTAATGTCTTTCCCACGTATATATTCGCTTTTTAAAATCCCTTGCTAATTGGCGAATTAAAATGACATTTTAAATTAACCTTTTATGTACCTACGTACGACAGACAATTTGTAGAGGTACATTATTATTCTCAGAAATACATAATCTACAGAATTCGCTTAATACAAGGATTACGTTACGTTAACGAGACGCGCTAATCATAAATTCCAGAAATATTGTTTTCTGAGCTCAAAGGTCACTTTGCCTACCAATAAATACTCGACCTAGAGGTCAAAATGATTGGATAGACATCACATATTTGAAAAACGAGAATACAAAATGTACGTCTTCACTTCGACATTCGTTTAACTTGATAAATTAGGGTTATTAAACTCCTAATAAAAAAGTTAAAAATATAAGGTTTTTGTGAGTGAAACCAACAACGTGAATGTTTAATCAGTTCTGATTTATTTGAAGTGTTTGCTTACAAATAAACTGACCTCTATCGTGCGTAGAGGCGTACTCATTAAAATAGGTACCTACTGTACCAATTACTAGGAATGCTAGTTGATACTACCATTGATTTTTCTATGGCTAGAAAATAATCTATTATACATAGATGTATTAACGATTTATATTTCATTTTGTGGTAGAATGTAGAATATTTTCAAATTTATCGTAATGAAATTCTTAGGGAAATCAATACAAAAGATGTAAGCAGCGCCGGCCCTAAATTACCCAAAATATTTGTCGCATTTGGAATTTCCAAACTTGTTAGCATCGTTTGGCTACGTAGAGCGATCGCTCCTTTCGCTCTTACCTAGGTCCGACGCTGGATGTAAGTAGATACTTAATTCAAGTGAAAAAGCAGAACATATTGCAAGGACTACCTGTCTGATAGAAGGACGATAAAGGATGATAAAAAATTACGGCACAGGGAAAGACGTAGACAAGATCATCACAGGATTTACCTCCGGTATTGGATTGAAGCGGGAGCAGATGATGATAACTAAGTATTTATTGAATAAAAATATTCAGTGAAACTGCATTTCGAGTTAAAGCAGCCAACCACTTGTCACTTTGTCGCATTAATATAAAAACCGATTGATTAAGCTTGTTAGTAAGTAGGCTTTAGCCATTTTAGGTTTCAGCCAGTTTTTGCCAAGTTCGTAAACGGTCGTGTCCTGTGGAACCTGTCAACTCTACGTGCGCACCTCATTACTTGTAGTAGCACCCATACAGGGTTATAAAGTTAGGGGTGTACGTACGTAGCCTAAAACGTGTTTAGTTATCATATAAATCATCAGGTGCCATCTTCATATTGATGTTTGGAGGTCAGTAGGCTAAACTTCTTGCGATCCTATGCTGTGCTTTTTTTAAATATATATCAATACTAGCTGACTCGACAGACGTTGTCCTGTCAAAAGCAATTGCGTCAATTCTATGTCAAAAGTTACATTAAAAAAGTTTACATTGTCCAAAATTATGGTTTAAGTATTTTTAAATTTTCTAATTTTTCATGTTTTTTTACTATAAATTGAGATGTGAGCTATCCTATCTTCTAAGTTAGATCGAACTGCACCCGGTGTGCAAATTTGATTGAAATCGGTTAAGTAGTTTAGGAGTCTATAGCGGACAAACAACGTGACACGTAATTTATATATATTAGATTAAGATCATAAATATGAACAAATTTTACTATAGGGAGACATCGATCAAGTATGTAAGCGACTTCAGTGTAGGGAGAGTAATGAAAATGGAATGGAACGACGGTTTTTTGGGTTGATCCCATAGTAAAAGTGGTTCAGAATTATATAGAGTAGATATTTATACATGTTTTCAGTTTAGTACAACCCAAGCTATATAACCCTGTATGTCTGGCTTGTTTGTTATTTTTTGTTCATGAAACATTCGTTACTGGTACTTACCAACATAACTAGACAAACAACTTATGAGCTGTTTCACCGACATTGTTATACCAAAGGGTTTTTTAATTCAGTAATAGGCTCTAGAGTATCCGGAACCCGATTGTGTCATTCACGTGTACAATTGTGCGTTGTGTACGGACGTACTAAGAGTAGAGTTCTAAATCCTGTAAATGAGTCAATCTAGTGTCATTGGATAGAAGATGATGATGACCAACTTCAGCTGTGGCGACCATTTACTGTTGCTGGGTGGTTAGGGTTACTGATGCGTATTCAAATACGAGTAGCAGGTATACCTAAATTTTGCTATAAACGTTTTGGATCATTCGCTACATGTGTAGACGCCATTTACATAGTCAAGGTAATATTGGAAGGTGGCTTGATGAAACTTAAGAAAGAAGAAGGAAATACGGTATTTATAATGTGAAAGTCCAATTCATTTGTAATATTGCGTTTATATTCATTTTGACGCAATAAAATCCGATATAAATTACTTTATGGCACGCGAATGAAGGCTAACAAATAGAGAGCCATGAATTAACAGCCCATAATTGACGCTTTCATTGGACATTTGATACTAACTTTATCCACCACGAGATGAAAGCTCAATATCTTGCAATCGTGTAGGTTGTACAAATTATATTACTGCAATTCAAAATCTCACGGATGGCGTTGTGGGTTATTATATAAATAAAGTTATTGGAGCCGTTAGGATGTATCTACGGTACATGATATAACACAGCTATTATAAATAATAGGCACGTATGGTATTCAAACTTTAGATTTAAATCTTAACCAAAATAAGTCAAAAAGTTGGCAGGTCTGATTAACTACAGAATAGAGGATAAATCTTGAAGATAGGTACGGTTACCCAAACGAAAGTGCTGCCGATGTCACGTAAAAAAGCTTGGGTACCACCGTAAAGTTAGAAATCATTTTCACTGTAAGAAACATCACAAAACATTTGATGCAAATAAGCGCTTTCCCAACTTAACTAGCAACTTACAGCTATTTAAGTACACGTTTATCAGCAATACTTCCTTATTGTCATTTGGTTTTGCCACAAAACTAATTCCAGAGCCATAGGAGATAGAGATGTGTGTCGAGACGTGGAGCAGAGACAACCGCGTACTGAAGCCGTGGACGTTATCTCTGGTTATCGGGGAACGTGACCCTACTATCGGCGGGGCTCGCCGCCCGCCCATCTCTCAGAGAATTCTTTGACACGCAAAATAAAATATCCCTGGTAGATGATAGAAGGAAGTAGAGAGACAACTTTGAAAAAAGACCTTAAAGGCTTTACGTAAGTATTCCGTTGCAAAAATGTTTTTCAGCGTAGAGTAGTCAAACATTTTTCCAATGTAGAAAGCGTGATTTGTAATTTTTATGTCATTCAAAACTATTCTTGGAAGAAAATTATGCAAATCGGTTATGATTATGACTAAAAATATCGTCTAATTTGAAAGAACAACTTCGATTGTAAGACGCGTGGTCCTCGTGTTTCTCTCTCAGAGCCAAGCCCATTGTATTGTACGTCACTCTACTCCATCTCAGTAGGTCTAACAAGGGCCGTGGACGTTTTGTATTTTCCTCATTTTTATCCGTGAAAGCTAGAATATGGATATGTAGGTCTCTTTCGCGCGGCTTAAAACGGTATTCATCGCCGCGTGCTAGCCCTGCAGATGAAAATTAAATAAGGGTTCATCGTCTTTATGAGTGAATCACATTTCTAACTGATATGAATCAATACCCTGTGGCGGCACCGCTTCTTTGCTACATCTGTTCTGTTTTAGTCTGCGACTGCACTCCAACCACGGCAACCATCGCCAACCCATTAATTTAGAGAGGCGATCTGTCGTACGATTGTTTATTACGACTCGGACCACCTCGTCTGTGTTATTAATTGATCGAGAGATAAGCGATTCACACGGATTCGATTGAGCGTAGGATATATTTAGTGAATAAAAAAGGCAGAGAATTTAACTTGAAAATAAATTGTACGACTCTCTGATAAAGGATGTTAAAAAAAGAATTACTTAGCCATAGGGAGCAATATCATTTGCAGGTTGATGAAACTTCACGCAAAGCATTGATTCATGGTAGGCAAGTACCCACTTATAGCTTATCTAATAAAGGTCGATGACAACGAGATAGTTCAAATCGCATAGTACCTATTGAAATGAATCGTTCTTTTTCCCAAAAATAGTATGACTAATGAATTTGGTAGATATTGAATATATGTACGTTCTAATATGGTAGATGAAAATACCTCTTTTGATGAGATGTAAATATAAATATACTAGCTGCGCCCCGCGGTTTCACCCGCGTTTTCTGGGATAAAAAGTAGCCTATGTGTAAATCCAGACCATGAATAACCTTCATTCCAAATTTCATGTAAATCCGTTTAGCCGCTTTTGCGTGGAAGAGGAACAAACATACTCACAAACTTTCACGTTTATAATATTAGTACGAGTAGGATTTTGAAATTGTTTTTTTAAATATATATTTACTTTGATCACTAATCACTAATGTGTCTACTATGCTTCTAGTCTAAAAAGAAATGTATGCTGACTGTAAAATGGCGCACTGACACCGGACATAATACCAAAATAGGTGAGGAGGGGTCTCATCTCATGTGCGCACGCTAGGGGCCACAGACCTGGAGCCCTATTCTGGCGCTTGCGGTTTTATCTAGGTCTAAGTCTGCGTCGTTGTAGTCACGAGAGTGAGAGAACGAAGTATATCGCATGCACGAGAATCGAGTCCCTGCGTTTATTTCGATTTGCACTTCCCAAAGGAAGGAACTCACGGAGATAAGAGAAAAGGTTTCCTTTAGATAATTGACGTTTACTTATTGCTTCTAAGATGTTTTGATACGTATCAAAATAGGCTCAATAGATATTGGATACTTACCTATATGTAGCTATTTCGTATATGATACCAGCCTAGTATAAAAACGAATTTTTCCTAGGCCCCAAAAAATTATCTGTGGCTTTGTTCGTAATTTTTTTGTCTTTTTAGATAAATGATTTTATTTGGACATTTAAAGCAGTTTAATGATTAGATAGATACTTTTAGTTAATAAAATTCCTAGATTAAGTATAATTAAGTTTAACTCAGGACAACATCATTAGGTAAACAGTGTACTTAAGTAATTTATAAACCAAGAAACTATTCCTTATCTCTGAGTTTTTGTTAGTTTTGTTGTTTTTCCTCATAAAGTAGGCAAATTTTAACCAAAAGATAAGTTGGGATCGGACTCGATCTAAGTTGGGAATGCATTCGGAACAGACTCCATCGACTACCATTACCACTGCAATGTTTTCCATCGTGTGGATTATCTCAGCAGTTACCCATCCAAGTAGGCCTTAAACTTTAGTAAAAAATAAAACCCAAAATGTTATATTTTTAAGAAAAGGTTGACAAAAGTTAAGAGCAGAGGCTTTAAAGTTAATTAAAAAATAAAACCATTCTAGTTTTAAATGTTGTATTCATTTAAAAAAGGTTAATAAAAAGTTACAACCAGCAAGGCAAGGTAAGGCAATTCTGGGTGGCGCTGACCTGTTATAGGCAAACTTGATGTTTAACATTAGGCGAGCGATTTGTTGTCGTTTCTCCTCACTTAATATCATAAAAAAGGCTCGCGAAATATTCCATGCTAAGGAGGGCGTCATGAAAAATGTTGCAAAACACTGGCCTACTGTAGAGTCGGCATCGGCAGTCTTTAAAGGCATAAAATTACGTCATGTGACGATTGCATGCTCCTAATATTGTAGAATTCGTTAACTTCCCTTTATCTAATGGCAAAGGTCGACAATATTGTTATTGAAGTACAAACTTGAATGGCGACTGTATAAATAAGCATCATAAAATCTACATCATTACAACATAATATACTACGTAAATACATAAATACAAAATTAGTTAATGTATAAAGAAAGACCAACATTAGGCATGGTATAGAAGATTATTTGTCGGTAAAACGATCGCCCAGAATTCTGGGAATTGTATTTCTTTTTGTATTGAGAAACTTTTTCGTTATTTAAAAGTACTTAGATTTAAATGTACATATATGTAGGGTATAATAAGTTGATATAAACAGGAATGCAAAAATAACTGGGTAATCTATCTTTTAAATATCTACGAAATCACTTATTTAACCTGTTTATTGTTTTGAAGTAAGTATATTTTTTTTAGAATTTAAAACTTTTTCATGCCAACTTTGGCTGGAATAAATAAGTGAGACATCATAAAGGTTAGTGAAAACTCTATAACAAATAAGGATACTGACACATATTTTTAACAGTTTTGTTAGGAATAAAATGAAATTACTTAGCTGTTGGTTTATTTTATATGTAGTAGATAGGTACACATACTACACGAACATATTGAAATTTAGGGGCGTAACTTAATAAACCTTGTCGAAAATACGATATTATTTCCATAATAATCTACAAAAATATGTAAGCGTTAAGTACGAGTACGTAAATTAAAAAGTGCTTACTGTTTAATAATGCTTTACCTACGTACATTTTCAGTCAGCAATTTAGATACAAAAATATTTAAGTATTCCATTTCTCTTTTTGACGAGCTAAATCAATCTACAATTTACTCGTACATGTGTAATGTGAAATAAGCTGAGAATATGAAGTGATTAATATAATTTGAAAATTGTAGGTAGGTACATATAATATGTTTCACTATGTATGTAAATTTTACTTCTCTGAAAATCTGCTGGACGGGTTGGAATAATTTAGTTTTATAATCAGGAAATTTGGTACCAGGCTCGAATTTACAATTCAGTTTATAAAAATACTATCCTGGATTATTTTATTATTTTTCATCCTTTGAATTCATCGGTCTGAATTTCAGAATTGCGTTTCTTACCTTTATACCTTTTCTATAAAAATTACTTTCCGAAACCTTAGCTCTAACTACTTAGATAAGCACAATAATAATTTGTAAAATGTATTTGTATATTTAGGTAACTTGTTTAAATTAATACATTTTCATTTTGGTAAAAACCATTAGTACTGGGGATTACCCCTATAAACATGCAAACTTCCAAACTGCATCTTTAAGAAATATTAATATAGATAAGAAATATTAATATAAGCTTTTGTTTGGCTACATCCCTCCTTATGATGAGGCACGCTTGTTTAGAAAGGATGTAAGAGTATGTAATAGTTTAAAACACTCTTGATTTGAAGACTATATTGTACTTTTCGGGGAACACCAACTCGGTAAGATTTCACTTCCTCGCTGTGGGTATGAAATTGTACATGAAAAAATTCAAAATTCAAAATAATTTATTCAAATATGGGTACATCAATGTACACTTATGAATGTCAAATACATTTTTTATGAATAAATGAATACACAATAAATTAAATGTCAAAGAAAATAATATTATTAGAATGTCAAAAAATTATAA